>OW052245.1:0-2400000 GCA_932526585.2 Philonthus cognatus
AATTGGTTTACATTGTGATTTTATATTATTACTTAAATTTATTAGGATATTTTCAAATTCAGTAATTGAGCAATTTGGAGATATATAAACAGAATATAAAACGAAAAATTTTGTTTCTAACCAGATAAATCCTTTGTTGTTGCCAAATTTGTTGATTATTAATTTATTGTTCCAGATGAAGATGCTAGCGTCTTCATTTGTGTCCGATAACCATCTAGAGTTGTTGCTTATAAAATTTTTGTTTGGTTCTGATATGATTGCATAATCGTAATTCTCCTCCATTATGTTAGATTTAACGAGGTCCATAGCCCTTTTGTCTCTATTTAGATTTAACTGTAGGATTTTTATGCTCATTCGAAATAATATTGTCATTTTCTTCAAGTTGTTTAATTAATTTCCGATAATTTGGGCAATACATCGATTCCGCCTTGTGTCCGTCAATGTTACAGAGATAACATTTTGACGTTAATTTGCAATTTTTATAGTTGTGATCAAGTGATAAACAGTTGAAACAATGATTTTCGAATTTTTCTGTTGGGCATTCGTTATGAATGTGTCCAATTTTTTTACATTTAAAGCATTTAAGTGGGGTGTAAAATTTTTTGATATACCAATATTTCCAATTTTGAAAAATGGTTTCTTTTTTAATTAATTTGAGAGCTAGTATTTTATCTAATTTGATGATTGCACTTTGAATTTCGTTAAATCTTTTGTTTTTTGTTATATTAATTGATTCGATAATATTCTGAGTTGTATTAATACCTAATTCTTTCTTTATAGTGTCCTTTATTTCTTGGGCTGTTACCGTTGGGTCTATGTTTGTTATTATTATAGTTTCCGTCCTCATGTTTATTTTAAAATTAGCTACGTTATTTGTAAATTTTTTAATATCTTCCTTAAGATTATTGTTTTGATTAGGTTTTTTTCCATTAAATCTGATTACTACTTTGCCGTTTTTGGTTTTGTTTAGTTTTTTTATTGTTATACTCTTGTCTACTGTTATATTGTCTTTGATATTTTTAATAATGTCTGCGTACGAGTTTGTTCCAAGTGGTTCAAGTATAACTGTTTCTGTTGTTCTTAATTTTGGTAACTTTTCTTCATTCGTTGTATTTATAATATCATTATTACTTATCAAGTATATTTTTATTTCAGTTTTTCTGAATATGCATTCGAGAATTTTTTTAATTTTGATTTTAAGTTTTTGATTAATGATTATGCATTGAATTTCATTGATTTGTTGATTTATACACATGTTTTTAATTTTATTTAATATTGTAATTAATTCCGCGTAGTTTGAATTGTCAATTTTGTTAAATTTAGATAAAAACAGATATTGTTGAACCTGAGATTCTTCGTTGTTTAAATTTATTTTACATGCACATTTTGAAAAGTTAATAATTTCACCAAATTCTAGTTTGTTATCAATAATTGTTTCTTTTATTTCATTGAAATGTTTAAATGCTTTTTTCATTAAGGGTTCATTTTCTTGATCTTTCTCGTAGAGAATTATTGTATTTCTATTTTTTATTATGTTTTCATCAAACATGTTATTACAATTTTTAAATGTAGTTTTGGGCCATTTTTTATTAATCAAATTATTAATATCGTCTGAGCTTAGGTCCTTTTCCAGTTCAGAAGATATATTCCACTCATTGAAATCAGTGACTATATTTTCGGTTTGAGTTTGTGAATTTATACTTTCAATTTCTAAGTTTTCTAGTAAATCTTCTAGTTCAAATGTATTAAAATGAATTTCATTAATTTTATTTTTAATATCTAACTGTGTGTTTTTGTGAATTTTTGATAAATTTTTAAGTTCGGATATTAATTTAATTATTTTACTAATTATTGAGAATTTTGGATTTGGTATATTTTCAGTGATATTATTTATAATTTCTGGGTCATCCACCTCTGGTTGAATGTCACTTTCAGACATTATGGTCAACAAATACAATTAATAATTTAAAATTGTTTATAAATTAAATATTTGTTGTTGTTAGGCAACATCAACAAAAACAACAACAGAAATCAATCAGCTGGTCGGCGCTGAGCAAAGTCAAATTGACGTTGTCATTCGTTGGGCCTAAAGTAAGAAAAAGCAAAGCCAAACAAATACAATGAATTGTACTCAAAAATTAATGACTTTCGGGACGTACAGAGTTTGGGTAGTGTTTGTGTATCAAAAATGTGGAGCAACAGTCTTAAAATTGTGTCAAAGGAGCGAACAGCTCGGGTCCTTGTGTGTGACTACGGGTCCCCCGAAGGACTCGCGATGTCAAACACTGTTCATTCAATGTCCAAGGATCAAGGGCACGGCACAGTAGTTACAATCAGCATCGCAACTCTGCAGGAGCTGAGAAACAAGTAAGTGGCTCTCTCAGGTTAGTTCAATTTATTAGGTCGTCGGCCCAGCGTCGCGCACAATAGTCAAATAAGTAAGGACACTCGCCGTTATACAGTCCAGGCAGAGTCCGTGTATCAACACCACCAAGCCGCAGCTCCGCAAACAACCCAAGTTCCACGAACAGAATCACTGCTGCAGCCAGCACCAGGCGTGCATGCATCCACCACAGTCTCCAAGAATTTTACAGTGAGCGGCGCAACTCTCAACACCAGCGACTGGAGGCACGCGTGTATCCACAACAATTCTAGGACCGCTGAGGAACTCGTGGAGTCGCAAAACAATTCGACTCACACAGCGTCCAAGCACCAACCATCCTCGCAGCGAATCCGGAACTCCACAGTGAACGGCGGAACTCTAATATAGAAAAGGTACGAAAAAGAGGTTCTTGGAAAGCCAAGGTCCTCCCTTAAAACACTCCAATGCAAAAAACTCCGAAACTAGGTCACAAAATGTCATCAAAAGTCAAGCCAGCTCCATCAATTGTCAAACGACATTACAACAACCAAATTGTTCAGTTTATCGCGCGAAACGAACCTGAAACCAAAGTTAAACGAAAAATTAGAGCATTAGAAAACTTACGGAGCGTAGACAATTCAGGCAGAGTCCATGCATCAACATCATCGAGCCGCAATCCCACAAAAATGAAACACTAGAAGCAGCTCGAAGTCCGACCAACAGATCTACAGGAACAGTCAATTCCGGGCGTGCATGCGTTCGAAAACACCACAAGAACGTCCTTACAGGCGAAAAGGAACAATAGGCGGCTGCTGGAGCCGGGGCAAAAGTATGATCGATTCGTCAGTCAACCAAAGCAGCAGTTCGTACAAGATGAACGATCCTTGGTCCAATCAGAGCAACAGCGGTCCAAACATAGCGCACGTCCTTCGGGGAACCACTCCTCAGGCGTTAATGTTCAAAAAGAAGATTCGTCATAAAAAGTCGAACCCTTAAATGTCCAGGTCAGTGTCACAATTCACAAATCAGTCAAAATCCTTTTTTAAAAATGGCGAATTCTTGCAAAAAGCCGCGAAACCTCGCGAAAAACGGAGGAAGTTCCTCAGAACTCCATTGCGAACAATCCCGCGCGGTTTAATAAATTAGATCACACTAAAACTTGCGAAAAATCGAAAAATGTGCGGAGCAAATTTCAAACGCGTCAACACGACTAAATGTAGCAACGCCTACTAACCTAACCTAACCTAACCTAACCTAACCTAACCTAACCTAACCTAACCTAACCTAACCTAACCTAACCTAACCTAACCTAACCTAACCTAACCTAACCTAACCTAACCTAACCTAACCTAACCTAACCTAACCTAACCTAACCTAACCTAACCTAACCTAACCTAACCTAACCTAACCTAACCTAACCTAACCTAACCTAACCTAACCTAACCTAACCTTTTTTTTTTTTTTTTTTTTTTTTTTTTTTTTTTTTTTTTTTTTTTTTTTTTTTTTTTGAAAGAGGAGGAAATGCTTTATGCACTACCAGTCAACCTGGGATGTGTGAGACTCGACCTTATCAAAAGGATCTTTACTCACTAAAACCTCACTCTTATGTAATCTAGCAAACAGCTTGGAATCGCTTTCGCACACCGTCAAGTTGCTTGCCTATAATTTAATAAGTTTTTATACACTAAGAACGACCGTCCTTTCCCATTACACCTCCCATTCGTCAGATGCACATTCCGAGACACAAGGTGCTCACCATCAACAACTCAGTTTGTTATTGATAATGAGCATCCCGCGACCCGAAATGTACCTCCGACATAAACAGGAGTGAAGCAAGAAACAATAGTCGTCCCCAGCGTAATAAAGTACAGTTATCTCACAGTTAAACTCAAAAATGTATAGTTATAAATTAATAATTGAATAATTCTCTTTCTTCGCTTTCTTTAGCTGTAATAATTGTGTCTATAATGTTTTGAATGAAATTCCAATTATCAATATTGATTAGCATCAGTTCTAATAAATCTTTACATGTATCAAAATTTCCAAATTTTTCTACAATAATTTTTCGTTCATTATCCCAACGGTTGCATTTTAAGAAAGTATGGTCTGGATCGTCAATTTCTGTACAGTAGTTACATGTTGGTGAATTTCGTATTTTAAATTTGTTTAAGTATAGGTTGAAACATCCATGTCCGGATAAAAATTGGGTAAAGGCGTAGCTAAGATCTCCGTGTTTTCTAGAAATCCATCTCTTGATATCTGGTATAAGAAATTTGGTTCTTTGGCCCAAATGAATTTCATTGTTCCAACTTGTTTGCCACAAATGTAAACTATTACGTCTTAGTTCAGATTTTGATAAGTTTCTATTTTTGAATTTTAGGGATCTTTCCATGGCCAGTAAGTGAATGGGGATTGAACCAGTTATAACTTGAATAGCTTTCGTAGATATAGTGCGGTAGGCCCGGGCGATACGAAGTGCTGCTCTTCTTTGAGCGCCTTCAAACATATTTTTATATTTTGTTGCATTTAACCAGTCTTCCCAAATAGGAGCTCCATAAAGTAAAATTGAATTTGTAATGGACATTAAAATTTTTCTGCTCCAGGTGGATGGGCCCCGAATGTTCGGCATTAATTTACTTATTGAATTTATTGACTTTTCGGCTTTTTGCGAAGTTTGTATAAAATGTTCACGCATACTACAATTTCGACCGATATGAATTCCTAGGTATTTTAATTTATTTGTAGACTTAACAAAAATATTATTACCAGTATTAATTTGGACCTCTTTAATAGTATTTTTTCCATTTAGAATAATAATTTCCGTTTTTTCATTGGCCAGAGTTATTTCATTTTTTGACATCCATCTATTGATAATTGCCATCGCTTTATCTCCTCTTCCCTCTAATTCTTCTTTGTTGTTACCATTTACGATGATTGCCAAATCATCAGCAAATGCTATCGAAGTGCAGTTATCAGGCAGAGTGATTTTAAGTATGTCGTCATAAAAGATGTTCCATAGTGTTGGTCCGAGAATTGCGCCCTGAGGTACCCCGCAAGAGACTTTAAATTTTGTGTTTTTACCGATTAGAATAAATCTTTCAGATAGGTAGTTTCTAATTATTCTTACTAAATAATTTGGAATATTTCTTTTAATTAGTGCAACAGATATGAGAGTCCATGGAGCAGAGTTAAACGCGTTCTTCACGTCTATACAAATTAATATTGAAAATTTTGTGTTGATTTTGCCAGTGTTGATTACTTTACTGATGGCGTCTAAAGTAGATCTACCTTCTCTAAATCCAAATTGGTTTTCTGAGATTCCATTATTTGTCATAATTTCTTCTTTTAATCTTGTGTTAATAATGTTTTCGAAAATTTTACTCATTGTATTTAGAAGACAAATAGGACGGTAATTTGTTATGTTATTTTTTCGGGATTTTTCCAATAAGATTAGTTTTGCGAATTTCCATTGATTTGGGAAATGACCCGTTGAAAGTAATTTTGTGAATAGTTTACTAATATAGTTTGTACTTACTTTGCAAGCTAATTTTGCTATTTCTGGAGGGATGCCATCTGGGCCTGCTGCTTTTTTATTACTTAATTTGGAACTTGCTGCCAAAACTTCTTCTTCATTACATATTGGAATTTCGTTATTATTGATGTTTAGGAGTGGCCATGTTATAGATTTTTTGGATGGAAATAATTTTTTTGCTTCTTTAATTTGGATTTCATCACTTAGATGAAGGTTTACTCTAATGCCGAGTTTGCCTGTCACGATTTTATATCCGGTTCCCCAGATATCATTATCCACTTCTTCACATAAATTTAGCCAACATTTCTTTTTTGCTTTTTCTATTTGTTTTTTGAAAATTTGTTGTTCATCTTTCCTTTTTAATTCTAAGTTGTTAATAAGTTCATCTAAATTACCTAATCTATTTTTCTTTTTGTTTCTCAATATATCTCCACGAATTTTGTTACAGTTTAATCTTAATTTCGACAGTTCATCATTCCACCAATAATTTTGTTTCTTTTTAGGGTTATTACTAGATAATTTTTTAAGATGTTTCATACAAGAATTTCTAAGAGTAGTGTCTAAATAGTTACTATTGATGTTAATATTTAATAATTTTTCTTTCAGAAAGTTTGAAATTTGTTCAGTTTTATTCGCATTAAATTTCCATGCATTAGATTTATTAGTAACATAGTTATATTTGTTTTTGTCGAGAAATATTTCAATGATTATATTATTGTGGTCGCTTAAATTTTCTGTTTGATCGACATTCCAAATGATTTTGTATTTAAGTAAATTTAGGGATCCAAGTGTTAGGTCAATAAAAGACTCTTGACCTCTTCTTTCAAATGTAGGAGTTATGTTCTTGTTTAGAATAATCAGATTATGTTCTGATATCCAGTCTTTTAAGATTATGCCTCTTCTATCATCCAATTTTGAACCCCATACTTTTGATTTTGAATTAAAATCCCCGCCAAGTAGAATTGGTTTACATTGTGATTTTATGTTATTACTTAAATTTATTAGGATATTTTCAAATTCAGTAATTGAGCAATTTGGAGATATATAAACAGAATATAAAACGAAAAATGTTGTTTCTAACCAGATAAATCCTTTGTTGTTGCCAAATTTGTTGATTATTAATTTATTGTTCCAGATGAAGATGCTAGCGTCTTCATTTGTGTCCGATAACCATCTAGAGTTGTTGCTTATAAAATTTTTGTTTGGTTCTGATATGATTGCATAATCGTAATTCTCCTCCATTATGTTAGATTTAACGAGGTCCATAGCCCTTTTGTCTCTATTTAGATTTAACTGTAGGATTTTTATGCTCATTCGAAATAATAATGTCATTTTCTTCAAGTTGTTTAATTAATTTCCGATAATTTGGGCAATTCATCGATTCCGCCTTGTGACCGTCAATGTTACAGAGATAACATTTTGACGTTTCTTTGCAATTTTTATAGTTGTGATCAAGTGATAAACAGTTGAAACAATGATTTTCGAATTTTTCTGTTGGGCATTCGTTATGAATGTGTCCAATTTTTTTACATTTAAAGCATTTAAGTGGGGTGTAAAATTTTTTGATATACCAATATTTCCAATTTTGAAAAATGGTTTCTTTTTTAATTAATTTAAGAGCTAGTATTTTATCTAATTTGATGATTGCACTTTGAATTTCGTTAAATCTTTTGTTTTTTGTTATATTAATTGATTCGATAATATTCTGAGTTGTATTAATACCTAATTCTTTCTTTATAGTGTCCTTTATTTCTTGGGCTGTTACCGTTGGGTCTATGTTTGTTATTTTTATAGTTTCCGTCCTCGAGTTTATTTTAAAATTAGCTACGTTATTTGTAAATTTTTTAATATCTTCCTTAAGATTATTGTTTTGATTAGGTTTTTTTCCATTAAATCTGATTACTACTTTTCCGTTTTTGGTTTTGTTTAGTTTTTTTATTGTTATGCTCTTGTCTACTGTTATATTGTCTTTGATATTTTTAATAATGTCTGCGTACGAGTTTGTTCCAAGCGGTTCAAGTATAACTGTTTCTGTTGTTCTTAATTTTGGTAACTTTTCTTCATTCGTTGTATTTATAATATCATTATTACTTATCAAGTATATTTTTATTTCAGTTTTTCTGAATATGCATTCGAGAATTTTTTTAATTTTGATTTTAAGTTTTTGGTTAATGATTATGCATTGAATTTCATTGATTTGTTGATTTATACACATGTTTTTAATTTTATTTAATATTGTAATTAATTCCGCGTAGTTTGAATTGTCAATTTTGTTAAATTTAGATAAAAACAGATATTGTTGAACCTGAGATTCTTCGTTGTTTAAATTTATTTTACATGCACATTTTGAAAAGTTAATAATTTCACCAAATTCTAGTTTGTTATCAATAATTGTTTCTTTTATTTCATTGAATTGTTTAAATGCTTTTTTCATTAAGGGTTCATTTTCTTGATCTTTCTCGTAGAGAATTATTGTATTTCTATTTTTTATTATGTTTTCATCAAACATGTTATTACAATTTTTAAATGTATTTTTGGGCCATTTTTTATTAATCAAATTATTAATATCGTCTGAGCTTAAGTCCTTTTCCAGTTCAGAAGATATATTCCACTCATTGAAATCAGTGATTATATTTTCGGTTTGAGTTTGTGAATTTGTACTTTCAATTTCTAAGTTTTCTAGTAAATCTTCTAGTTCAAATGTATTAAAATGAATTTCATTAATTTTATTTTTAATATCTAACTGTGTGTTTTTGTGAATTTTTGATAAATTTTTAAGTTCGGATATTAATTTGATTATTTTACTAATTACTGAGAATTTTGAATTTGGCATATTTTCAGTGATATTATTTATAATTTCTGGGTTATCCACGTCTGATTGAATGTCACTCTCAGACATTATGGTGGTGGAATTCTATTGACAGTCAACTGTCAACTGTCAGTTTTTAAGTGTCAACTGTCGTTGTCAATCGTTGGGCCTAAAGCAAGAAAAAGTAAAGCCAAACAAATACAATGAATTGCACTCAAAAATTAATGAGCCAATAGACTTTCAGGACGTATAGAGTTTGGGTAGTGTTTGTGTATTCAAAAATGTGGAGAAACAGTTTTACAACTGTGTCAAACGGTAAGTCAGTTTGTGCTCGAATACACTCCAGTGAAGCACAACTTTTATCGATGTCAAATTTTTAACTGCTGATAACCTAAAAATCGCGACGTGTACCGATCAGTGTCAGTGAAATTCGCGAACGTCAAAAGTCGTATAAATTCAGTTTCGCGATACACCACGCGATTCACACTTGTGAACGCAAAAGAGAGCCACTTAGTGTTGTCTCCGTCGCGAACCCGCACTCCCGCACCAGAACCACCTTCAGAGATCTGAGAAAAAACGCCTTTCAAAGTGTTCGCTCCGCAGCGCCCAGATCACATCGAACGAGTTGTCTGCAGAGTTACACTATAGTTCCGCGATGGAGGGCAAATGTTCGAAGGCACTCCCAGTGAGTATAGTTTCTCGTCTCTGCAAGATCGCCACTGATAACCTAAAAATCGCCACGCACATCGATCAGTGTCAGTGAAATTCGTGAACGTCAAAAGTCGTATAAATCCAACCTCGCGACACACCACGCAATTCACACTCGCGAACGCGAATGAGAGCCAAGAGAGCCGTTCAACACTGTCACCGTCGCGAACCCGCACCAGGACCGCCCCCAAAGATCTGAGAAAAAACGCCTTTCAACGTGTTCGTTCCACAGCGCCCAGATCAGCGTCCAGATCGCATCAAACGAGTTGTCTGCAGAACCACACTATGGTTCCGCGATGGAGGGCAACCTCCGTAGGTCAGCAGATGTTCGAAGGCACTCCTAGTGAATATAATTTCTCGCTTCTACAAGACCGCCATTGACAACCCAAAAATCGCGACGTGTACCGATCAGTGTCAGTGAAATTCGCGAACATCAAAAGTCTTATAGATTCAATTTCGCAACATACCACGCAACTCGTACTCGCAAACGTGAAAGAGAGCTAAGAGAGCCTCTCAGCGTTGTCTCCGCCGCAAACCCGCACCAGGACCGCCTTCAGAGATCTGAGAAATAATGTCTTTCAAAATCTTCGTTCTACAGGGCTCAGATTATATCAAATGAGCCGTCTGCAGAACCACACCATGGCTCCGCGATGGAGGGCAACCTCCGTAAGTCAGCAGACGCTCAAAGACACTTCCAGTGAGTATATTTTCTATTAATTTCACTTTTACATTAACAATCAATCACGGTGTGTCTGAATCAATGTCAGTGCAAACTTCAAATAATATTAAAAATGATTTTGATGCAATTTCGCGGATCACAACGTAACGCGCACTCACGAACACGAAAAGGAAACGTTTAGCAATGTTCCACCACCATCCCGCACTACCTTAATGGTATTAACACGTACAAAATACCAAAACGGCACGGAGCGACTTTCAAACACGTCAGTTGAGATTCACGACACGACGCCTACTTAACCTAACCTAACCTAACCTAACCTAACCTAACCTAACCTAACCTAACCTAACCTAACCTAACCTAACCTAACCTAACCTAACCTAACCTAACCTAACCTAACCTAACCTAACCTAACCTAACCTAACCTAACCTAACCTAACCTAACCTAACCTAACCTAACCTAACCTAACCTAACCTAACCTAACCTAACCTAACCTAACCTAACCTAACCTAACCTAACCTAACCTAACCTAACCTAACCTAACCTAACCTAACCTAACCTAACCTAACCTAACCTAACCTAACCTAACCTAACCTAACCTAACCTAACCTAACCTAACCTAACCTAACCTAACCTAACCTAACCTAACCTAACCTAACCTAACCTAACCTAACCTAACCTAACCTAACCTAACCTAACCTAACCTAACCTAACCTAACCTAACCTAACCTAACCTAACCTAACCTAACCTAACCTAACCTAACCTAACCTAACCTAACCTAACCTAACCTAACCTAACCTAACCTAACCTAACCTAACCTAACCTAACCTAACCTAACCTAACCTAACCTAACCTAACCTAACCTAACCTAACCTAACCTAACCTAACCTAACCTAACCTAACCTAACCTAACCTAACCTAACCTAACCTAACCTAACCTAACCTAACCTAACCTAACCTAACCTAACCTAACCTAACCTAACCTAACCTAACCTAACCTAACCTAACCTAACCTAACCTAACCTAACCTAACCTAACCTAACCTAACCTAACCTAACCTTTTTTTTTTTTTTTTTTTTTTTTGTTTATAGAGGGGATTGGGAAATCTGAGCACAGACAAAGGCCTATTGATCTACTTTGGCCGATAGTGTCGGGTTCTACCGACTAAAACCCTTCCCCCTCTCTTCCCTGGAATCGCCTTTCACGGCATGGCCTCAGGGGCATTTGCTCCGGTCATTTCCTCCGGTTGTTCTCGCCAGGGTCTTCGTTTGCCTGACCCTTGGTCCTCCTCAGCTCGTCTGCGAGCTTCTTACCGATCACGGTTTTCGCAAATTCGTTGACCGCGTTCCAACTATCCTCCTTTGCCAGCATCTTCTGGACTATGCTGTCCACGGCAACTTCCCCGATAGCGTCCTTTAGCTCGCGTCTCGCTTCCGTCCAGCCCTCGCACTCCACCAGGGTGTGACGAGCCGTATCCTCCGCAGCCTCGCAGTACTGGCAATTCCCACCAGGGGCTTTCCCGATTCTGTGGAGGTACGCCCCGAAGCTCCCGTGTCCCGTCATGAGTTGGGTTAGGTGGTAACTCATCTCGCCGTGGCTTCTTTCGCACCACTGTCGAACGCTTCTTATCAGGGCTCTCGTCCAGCTTGTACTCCGGTCCCATCGCTCTTGCCATTCTCTTACGGCCTTATTGTGGGCTTCCTCCTTGGCCTCTTTCTTAGGTTGCCCTCCCTGCTGTAGTCGGTAGACGTCCGCTCTCTCTCTCACGTACAGGTCGCCGGGTATTGCCGAGGCGAGTACCTCCACTGCGTCCGTGGATGCTGTTCTGTACGCCCGTGTGATCCGCAAGCATGCTGTCCTCAGTGCTCTTCTAGCTCTCGCAGCGTTTCTCGCCGTGTCCATGGCTTTACTCCATACCGGTGCCGCGTACGCGAGTTTAGCTCTGGCGGCCGACATTAGTAGGCGCCTCCTACCCTCCCCGGCTCCACCTACATTGGGCATTAGCCGCCCAATTAGCGCTTCCATCCGCACTGCTCCGTCAGCCGCTTCTGCGCAGTGGCGACTCCATCTAGGGTTAGCTTCGAGCCATACTCCCAAATATTTCAGGCTCTTTTCGATCACTACCTCGACTCCCCCTACTTTGATGGCCTCTCCCTGCTGTCTCCCCGATCTTTTTGTAGATAGCCACACCGCCTTGGTTTTGCTTGTTTCCACTGTCAGCCCCGTCGCTTCCAGCCATCCAATTATGGTGTCGCTCGCCATTGCCGCCGTGCGTCGCAGCCCGTCGACTGTTCGGCTCCTGATCACTAACGCCAGGTCGTCAGCAAATGCCACCGTCGTGGCTCCTCTCGGCAGTCGCAGGCCCAGCACCCTGTCATACACCATGTTCCACAGCGTGGGTCCAAGCACTGAGCCTTGTGGAACACCTGAGCTCAGTGCCCTTCTCTCATCCCGTTGGCCTACTGCGTACTCGAGTTCCCTGTCCTCTAGGTAGGTGTCAATCATTCGAGACAGGCTTGGGGGCAGCCTCTGTTCAACCTCTCTCATAATTGCCTGCCACGGCAGCGTGTTGAACGCGTTCTTTATATCTAGTGCGACCATTATCGCGTGCTCTCGCTTCCTTAGTGGCCCTTCGTTTGCCCCTTCCACCTGCCTCCTCACCTCCATCACCGCGTCCACTGTTGATCTTCCACGCCGGAACCCGAACTGCATTGGGTGGAATCCATCCTCCCTCTCTATATGGTCGAGCACCTTTCTTATTATGGCCTTTTCTAGCAGTTTCGCTAGCCCATCTAGCAGGCATACTGGTCTATATGCCGATGGATTTTCCGGCCTTCTTCCTGCTTTAGGGATGAGTGCCAACCTCGCCCGCTTCCAATCCTTTGGAAACACTCCTTCGGCCATACACCTGTTCAGCGCTTCCCTGAATATCCCTGGGTTTGCCTCCACCGCTACTTTAAGAGCTTCGTTTGGTATGCCGTCTGGCCCGGGCGCCTTCTTTGGGGGAAGAGATTTGGCAGCTGTTATTATCTCCTCCGTCGAGAATTGCTCCTCTGTCTGGAGTATGCCGTCATCACTTCGTTTCTTCCCCTCGCCCCTTGGGAACAGTGCTTCCACCACCGCCCTGACCCCTCCCGGTACCAGCGCCTCGGCGTCCAACCCTTTCTTTTTGATACGGCCCATAACCACCTTGTAGGGTTTACCCCAGGGATCGGTCTCCACTTGGTCGCAAAGCTCCTTCCATTTCTTTCCCTTACTCCTCTCAATCTCTCTCCGTAGTGCCGCTACCTTATTTTTTCTTTCCCGGATGAGTGCTTCCACGTCCTCTCCTTTAGCCCTGGCTCGGCTAACCCTCCTCCTGGCTTGTACCGCCTCTTTCCTGGCCTGACCTACCTCTTTGCTCCACCAATAGACCGCCTTTTTGGTAATGGAGCGCTTGTTCATCGCCCTCTCGCAGGCCCCCCTCAGGGCTTCGTTCAGCTCAGCCGCCAGTTCTTCCGCGTCCTCCCCTATCAGCTCGCTGCTTCCGATTGCCTCAGCGAGTGCCCTCCGATCCATCTGGCTTATATTCCACCTAATGGGGTCCGAGATTTTTCCTCCACTTCCGTCGTTTGATACGTCGAACGTTATCATTTGGTGGTCGCTCATGGTTTCCTTCTCGGAAACCCGCCAGTTCTTAATGTGGTCAGCCTTGTCTACTGCAGTGATGTCAATAAACGCCTCTGACTTTCCCCGGACGAATGTTGGGTTACGTCCGTCGTTGGCTACCTCCAAACCCGCGGTGGTAAGCATTTCCACCAGATCTTGTCCCCGTCTATCGGTACTCTGCGATCCCCAAACCACGGCTTTAGCATTAAAGTCGCCACTAATCACCCTCACTAGACCGCGATGTGTCTTGACGTCCTCCTCTAGGAGTTGTAGCCACCGGCTATACTCTTCGTACTTTGCGTTTGGCGAGATAACCTAACCTAACCTAACCTAACCTAACCTAACCTAACCTAACCTAACCTAACCTAACCTAACCTAACCTAACCTAACCTAACCTAACCTAACCTAACCTAACCTAACCTAACCTAACCTAACCTAACCTAACCTAACCTAACCTAACCTAACCTAACCTAACCTAACCTAACCTAACCTAACCTAACCTAACCTAACCTAACCTAACCTAACCTAACCTAACCTAACCTAACCTAACCTAACCTAACCTAACCTAACCTAACCTAACCTAACCTAACCTAACCTAACCTAACCTAACCTAACCTAACCTAACCTAACCTAACCTAACCTAACCTAACCTAACCTAACCTTTTTTTTTTTTTTTTTTTTTTTTTTTTTTTTTTTTTTTTTTGTTTATAGAGGGGATTGGGAAATCTGAGCACAGACAAAGGCCTATTGATCTACTTTGGCCGATAGTGTCGGGTTCTACCGACTAAAACCCTTCCCCCTCTCTTCCCTGGAATCGCCTTTCACGGCATGGCCTCAGGGGCATTTGCTCCGGTCATTTCCTCCGGTTGTTCTCGCCAGGGTCTTCGCTTGCCTGACCCTTGGTCCTCCTCAGCTCGTCTGCGAGCTTCTTACCGATCACGGTTTTCGCAAATTCGTTGACCGCGTTCCAACTATCCTCCTTTGCCAGCATCTTCTGGACTATGCTGTCCACGGCAACTTCCCCGATAGCGTCCTTTAGCTCGCGTCTCGCTTCCGTCCAGCCCTCGCACTCCACCAGGGTGTGACGAGCCGTATCCTCCGCAGCCTCGCAGTACTGGCAATTCCCACCAGGGGCTTTCCCGATTCTGTGGAGGTACGCCCCGAAGCTCCCGTGTCCCGTCATGAGTTGGGTTAGGTGGTAACTCATCTCGCCGTGGCTTCTTTCGCACCACTGTCGAACGCTTCTTATCAGGGCTCTCGTCCAGCTTGTACTCCGGTCCCATCGCTCTTGCCATTCTCTTACGGCCTTATTGTGGGCTTCCTCCTTGGCCTCTTTCTTAGGTAGCCCTCCCTGCTGTAGTCGGTAGACGTCCGCTCTCTCTCTCACGTACAGGTCGCCGGGTATTGCCGAGGCGAGTACCTCCACTGCGTCCGTGGATGCTGTTCTGTACGCCCGTGTGATCCGCAAGCATGCTGTCCTCAGTGCTCTTCTAGCTCTCGCAGCGTTTCTCGCCGTGTCCATGGCTTTACTCCATACCAACCTAACCTAACCTAACCTAACCTAACCTAACCTTACCTAACCTTTTTTTTTTTTTTTTTTTTTTAGGGACGTAGGTTGCGCCGCGAGGCTGACAACAGCAAGTGGCCCCTGCGAAATGGAGCATCGGTGGTAACACGCTTAGTGTATGCTTCGCCGATTGCTCCCCCCTTTATTAATTAATAACATAATAACATAATTACATAATTACATTGTTACTACCCTATAATCTAAACTAAATTAAAATTTAAAACAAACTATAATTCTTGATCCGTTTTATCCCATAATTGAAGAGAAAATACCAACAAAACCAGAACAATAAAACAAAAGTTTGAACTCTAACCTAATGTCCTATACCTATCCGTTTTAACATGACCCGTACCCGGTGCTTTTAAGGGTGTCCATTTTTTGGTCCTTCTTATGGAGAACTTTCTTTGAGAACATATCTAGGGCTTTCCATGCCTCCTCCTTCCTCAGTATGGTTTGTCCAATTTCCTTGGGCTCTTTGGGGATTTGTTTCCCTATTGTGGTTTCAAGTTCTCGTCTTTCTTCCTCCCATGCCTCACACTCCACTAAGGTGTGTCTCGCGTCGTCCGGTACCCCGTTGGTGCAAAAGATGCAGATGTCGGTGTCTATTTTGTTGATCTTTTTTAGGTAGTTACCGAAGCATCCGTGGCCCGTTAGGATCTGGGTCATGTGATACGAACATTCCCCGTGTTCGCGTTCCATCCATTGTTTGATATCCGGTATTACTTTCGCGGTCCATGAAGTTGAGGTGTCCCATCGTTTTTGCCACTCCCTGAGGATGTGTGCATCCGCCATGCTCTTAGCCTCTCTCGACGAGAGACCGTCCTTCCTTGCTCTCCAGCATAGGGGTCTTGCCTCGGCAAGTAAGTCCGCTGGTTGCAGGCGTGCTAGAACCTCTGCGGCATCGGTGGATATGGTTCTGTATCCCCGAACTATTCGTAGAGCGCATGGTCTCATTGCTCTCCTGAGCCTAGCTTTGTTTCGCCTCGATTTAGTGGCATTTTCTGCCCAGACCCTTGATGCGTATAATAGTTTAGCTCTAGCTACCGTTGCTAGGAGTCTTCGTTTTCCCTCACCGGGTCCTTCAGCGTTAGGTAGCAGTCTGGACAGGGCTATCGCTACGTGGCTAGCCAGGTTGGATGCTTTCTCGATGTGTGGTGTAAATTGTTGGTTGCATCCAATAACCACGCCAAGGTACTTTATCGTCTTTTTGATGTCGATCTCTTCTCCTAGGATTTGTACCTTTGGTACAAGGGATCTGCCAGACCTTCTTGTTGATAGCCACGCTACCTCTGTCTTGTTTACTGCCAGTTCAAGGCCTGCCTCCGTCATCCACTGTCCAATACAGTTTGCTGCTTTGGTTGTTATCTGCTTCAGCAGATTCGGGTTTCTGTGAGTCACCACTAAAGCAACGTCATCGGCGAAGGCGACCACTTTTGTTCCTCGTGGCAGACTCAGGTGTAACACGCTATCATACATTAGTATCCACAGTAGTGGACCCAATATTGAGCCTTGCGGAACCCCTGCATGTGTTTTGAACTTAAAGGGTGCTTTGTTGGCGCCTCTTTCCGCTGATAAAGATCTATCCTTGAGGTAACTGTCGATTATGTTTTGGAGATATGGTGCAATTTTCCTCTTCCTCAACTCTTCCATAATTTTTATATGCGGAATAGAGTTGAAGGCGTTCTTGACGTCTAACGCCACTACCAGGCAGTGTTCTCTCTTCCTCAGTGGTCCGGTGTTTGCCCTTCTGGCTGTTTTCAGCACGTCTTCTATCGCATCCTCGGTGGATCTTCCTTCTCTGAACCCATATTGATGGTCAGACAGTCCCCCTTTGGTCGTAATCTCTTCTTTTAGTCTTTCTGCCACGATTCTTTCCAGTAGCTTCCCTGCGGTATCGAGGAGGCAAATCGGTCTATACCCAGTTGGGTCCTCTTTGTCTTTGTTAGGCTTAGGAATTAGGACCAGGTTTGCCTCTTTCCATCTCTTCGGCCACTTTCCCTCTGTTAGGCATTGTTCCGCCACTTTGGCGAAGTCTCCTGGTATAGCTTGTACGGCGGTCTTAACCACTTCCCCGGGTATACCATCTGGCCCTGGGGCTTTTTTATTTTTAATTTTGTCTGCCGCTTGCAGTACCTCTTCGATTCTTACAGGGGGAATGTCCTGGATTCTAGTTTGTCGTGTCTTCCAATGGTCGTTTTCTTGTTCCTCTATTACGAATAGCTTCTCTATCACAGTTCTGACCCCGCCCGTCACTGTTGCCTCGATACTAGGTGGCTTTTGTGAGAACTTCTTCATTATTACTTTATATGGTTTTCCCCAGGGGTCCGTCTCGACTTCATTGCAGAGTGCCTTCCACGCGTTTTCCTTGGCTTTGCATATTTCTTTTCTTAAGGCGGCCTTTGCTTTTTTATACTCCTCCGCTATTTGACCCCACGTGTCTCTTGCCGTTCTTGCTCTGGTGAGTTTGCGCCGTGTTTGGTTTAGTGAAGTCCTTGCTGCAGCTATCTTGTCATTCCACCAGTACACTTTCTGACGACCGCGTTGGTTTCTTTTAGGTATGTGCAGATTTGTCGTCTTTGTTAATTTCTCCATCAAAGAGTTTGCCATTTGATCAGCCGTTCCGTAGCTGATAGGTTGCTGTGCTTGGAGATAGTGTTTGAAGGCAATCCAGTCCGCTTTGTTAATTGCCCAGGTAGTCCTATTTTCGGGTTTATCGGCATGCCGTTGTTGTTGTTGCCATATTACCTTGAATTCTACATACTTGTGGTCACTTAGTGTTTCCGTTTCCAACACCTTCCAGTCCCTGATCTGCCCGCATATATTTTGGCTTCCGAAGGTCACGTCTATTACCGAATTTCGTGTTCCTTGTGAAAATGTGGGTGTCGATCCCTTGTTTATGATGTTCATGCTCAGGCTTGCCATAACTTCATTCAATTCCTGCCCTCTTGTATCGGTCGCTCTGGATCCCCATATTGTCGCCTTTGCATTAAAATCTCCACAGATAATTTTCTTATTATTTAACCTTCTCATCTCTATTTCTAAGTCTGTGAGAAATTGTTCGTACTGTGTCATATGGATGTTTTTGGTTATATAACAACAGATCCAGATGGTATTGTCCACCTTGACCCATACGATACCTTTTCTTGGAGAGCCTCAGGCTTGTAGGTGGTTCCTAACTTTTTTATTTAGTCTGATGGCGACGTCTGCGTCGCCCCATTTGCTGTCGGTTATTCAGCTGTCATTCATTCTTTTGATATTTGGTTCACTAATTAGTAAAATTTCATAGTCCTTTTCGTTTTGCATCTGATCTAATAAGTCGTGTGCGCCCTTGCTCCGGTTGGCATTAGTAGTTAGTGGGCCACCTGGGCGTGGGAAAATTTCGTTATCAGTTTGTGGTTAGCGTAATCGCGACATCCGGTCGTGTGTGCACGTTGTGCATAAGAGATAATGTGTTAGAGTGAGAATTTGTAGTGATGAAAGAGTGAGATGGACAATGACAAGATAGATAGTGTGCTCATCCTCGTGACGCAATGACAAGATAGATAGTAGTCATCCTAGTGGCGTCACCAAATAGGATTTGGGGCGTTTATCAGTTGTAGTAGTACCTAACGTCGCCGATCGTTTATCAGTAGAGGTCGCTCCAAGTGGACAACGTTTCGTTGGGCGTCGTTTGAAAACATATCATCGAATTGACCTTGTGCCTTGATTAACATGTAATTAAATGGGAAAATGTTGCAAATCAATGAAATTTTGGATATTAGATGGGTGGAGAGTAAATAAAATAGGATTGTATACTTAAGCAATGTCATATTTATTTTAATTTACAAAGAATACATACATATAATTTAACAAACAATCAGAATATATTAAAGTTACCACACCTTTTACGTTTTTAGAATTATTAAAATGGGGTTGTATATTATTTCAATTTTCAAATAATACATATAATTTTACAAGCAATAGAATATATTAACATTTATATCCAAATGGCAAAGAATCAAAGTTACCCCACCTTTTACGTTTTTTAAAATTAATCCTATATAACTTTTTGTTAGATTTACTCATAATTTCGTGTGTATCAGTTCTTATAAAATTATTAATTGTTACAAAAGTGTTATTTTCATTACTGTCATCATCATCATTATCAATGTTTAAAATCATATTTTTAATTGATTCGAAATTTATTTGTTGGCCTATTTTATAATTAATTCTAATTCCTTTAACTTTACATACGGAAAAGTATTCGTGAGCCTTTGAAGAATATACATTATATGCATAATTTTTGGGGCCACCCGAAACAAATTCTGTTATAAATGAACCTGTGCCATATTGACTTTCTAATTCATCCGTTAACTCGCCTAAAAAACAACCAATATATAAATCTTTTTCGGGTGGTCGTGAAACATAAATAATCGAATCAGTATCATAATATAAAACGCGTTCTCCAATTACTTCTAGTAAAGAAAATAGTTTAAGTCTAGCTTGAGCAGTCACATATGCAGCAATAACGACATTAATTGTTGCTAAACTGTCCGAGGCTTCGTCTAAGTAGGTCCAGTTAGCAAGTACTGTTTCCTCGTTAATATCTTTAATATAATTAACTTGTATACCTGGAGATGACAATAAATTTAATAATTCGTAATAGTTTCTAATAATTGATGTTTGTGGTTGATTTTCTCGTTGTCCGAATTTTCCCCAGAATGAATTTAAAATGAGTTTAGCTAGAGAGCGTAGTCCTGAATTGTCTGTAATTTTGTCAGAGTCGAGAATTATACTCATTTTCAAAGTAACTTTTTAGGTATTCTACTTTTGCGTCGTCGTTATTGACATTTTGTGGCCACCCACTAGATTGTTGCTTAATTTTGAAAAATTTATCGATAAATTTAGAAAATAATCCGTCTTCGTGTGTTTCTTTATTGTATTGACAGACATTATACTTCCATATATCAAACACTTTAATTACTTGGTAACCTAAACTAATTGCTTTTTGAACTTCATCAATTACCCACGTACCGATAATTTGACGATCTTCTGTATTTTCATGTTCACAGTTATTACTAATTTGCTCTTCGGCACACTTTCTGCATAAAATGAATAATAGCTTGTTGTGCATTTTAACAGGTAGTAATGGATGGTATAAATTTCTAGGTGGTAAAACGGAACATTTGATCAAACCATTGATTTTTGGTAAGTTATCGATATTAAAGGATTCTCCATTAATAATTTCAGGATGTCCAATGGGAAATTTACCATATTTACAAACCCAAGGATAAAGAGAACATACATCTTCGTATTTAATTTTCTCGTTGGGTTTGCATTTATAGTAAAGTTTTGTATTACCTGTTCTTCCACCATAAAAAGCATCTCTCGGATTTAACGGTGTATGCATTAATAAAGGGTGACTTTTAAGTTTAGATATTTCGTTTGAAAATGTTTTCTTAAAATCACACTCCCACATTTCAATTAGTTCGTTTTCGGAGCATTTGAGAATATCTGCACGAGATGTAGTGGTTTCAAATCGAGTGTTCATTGTTTCATTAGAATTTTCGTGCAGGATTTCATTTCGACGTGTTGGAAAACACTTTTTACAACCATGATAGTAACATCCATAAAATTCAAAGATTTGTTTAGTTTCAGGACAGAAACCATCTACAGAGAATCCTTTAATAACTCTTTCCTTACCATTATAACCATGTTCAATCCGAATGTTCCTTTTTTCTTCTTCTAAAATTAACCATTTAATCGCAGTTAGCGATTGTTTTTTATTAGAACGATATAATGATTTAGGAACAATGCTAATTGAATTTTTTTTCAGAAAATTACGACGAAATAATAAATTACATGCAGAAGCTATAGTGATACTTTCATTAAATGGACATACATTACATTCTTTTAAAAACATGTCTCTAAAACGTAAACAACTTAATTTTAAAATTAGCACATCACTTTTACAATATCCAATCAGTTCTTCTTTCATATTAAAAACAGTGTTTGATGCTTTTTCTTTTTCGTACCAATTAATAAACTTATTTCTGTCATCTTCCATCATTGAATCAGGATCATAAAATTTAATGTCGGGAAGTGTCCCTGAGTAATTGGAATTTTTGATTGAATTAAACAAATACGGAAAATACCCTTTTTTGATACATGATTCTAATCCGAAGGCCTTTGGTAATTTACTTAGAGCCATCGGAAAATAATTTAACGAGTCAATAAATCTTATATTTGTAATATGAAGTAACAATATTTTGGTTCCACGCATTATTAATGTTGGTTTTACATCTGTGTTTTGTAATATGTAATTGAGTATGAACTGATTGTCGAATGCTTGACCATTATGAGCAATGCATGTAATAATTTTAAAATGACTTTTCTTTTCCAGTAAATACTTCATAAAAGTTTCAATGATATTTTCATTTTGAAATATTCTCTCACGAAATCCACATTTCTGACAAAAATATAGTTTATCAATTGTATAGCACTTATCACATACAAAATTAGCTATGCATAAATTAGGAATATGTATTCCATTTTCTTGTTGAATAGTTTCCAAATCAAAGAATACAAAAAGATAATCTTTTATAGGTGGACTTCGATTATCAGGTTGAATATAACATTCATGATTATCCTCTTTTACGCATTTACAAATTTTGCAATAACTCTTTCCACAATCATGATTTTTGTAATAAACTTTCAGGCAAGTATGACATTTTTTTATTGTTAAACAAATACTTATTGAATTATTATCTTTCACGTTGATCTGTACATGGTTATTGAAGCAAATTTTGTTAATAAAGTTTCTGTTGCATTGTTCACAATGATATTCGTTTTTATCATTAGGTTTACACGGTGGAGTTCTTCTACACCCCGTACAGATTGAAGCACAAGAATGTTGGTGTTTATTATTAAATGGAGTATGGCAGTTTTCACAAAAATAATTACAAGCGAATGCCGAAGTAAGACTTGTAATAACATTATAATGTTTATTGTGATATAATAAATTTAAATTAATTTTTGACATGTTTGGATCCGTTTCTCCTTCAAATATCAATTCACGACCTTTACTCCCGTACTGATATACATTAATTTTATATGTTTTTAGAAAATTTTGAAATTGTTTTAGTTCAGGTATGCCTGCTCCATCTTTGGGGATTTTAACTTGAGATTGAGTTAATAATTCATGCAACATATTATCTTGACTTTTTCCTATGTTATTTTTAATTTTTTTTAAATTCTCGTAATTTTTAACGTGTGCAATCGCGACAATAAGAGCTCTCGGTAAACAAAAAATATCTTTATTTTTAATAGAGATAATACCATGTCGTTTTTTACACTCTTCTTGAAATGTAGTATAAACTAGACAACGTGTTCTACCACTGCCAGCAGGCACTTTTATAAAAGTAGCTGTAATTTGGAATGTATCTGTATTCATACCTTCAGAGTTACTTTGAAAAATTGAACTAATAATATTCCATATCATATCAAATGTTAACGTCGATACTTTTCTGAATGACATCCAACCTGGATGTTTCTCCTTAAATTCCTCCGATTGAAAAGTAAAACCCACCATATCTTCAACATCTGACTTATTCATAATATATGTCACTAATTCATTAATAGCTTCACGAATCCAATTTATACCGTTATCGTTAGTAATGTCAGGAATAGGATTAATTTTAAAAATTATTTGTTGACCGTACAAACGAAATTTTCTAACATATCTGTTGACATGAGAAATGATTTTGACTTTTTCCATATTTCAACTATTGTGATTTTAATAAATCAAATGATAATTTAAGAAACGTAAAAGACATGCAATAACCTTAAAATAATTAACTTACAATACTTTTATTTACTGTATGTAACGTGTGAATTGAAACGGTGAAGAGTGAACTATCTTCCAGTGGCGATCTCCTTGTTGATGTTAAGAAGCACAAGAAGTGGATACCTCCTAGTCCTCCTCCACATCATCGATTGTTAGGGTTGGGTGAAATAATCTGGTTTTAAAAATAAATAATTAATTAGGATATCGCTTTTTTTTCTTTCCTCTTACCTTTTGGTGTTGGTTTTGATTTAATGGAAGAAGTTGTTGTGACGATAGCGTAGACGTAGAAAGCAATAGCGGAGTAAATAAAGCAGAACTAAATAATTTAACATTTAACAAACTCTACACGATGATAATTTCGACCCTGTCCTATCTTCTTCAGACCTCCGTATATTAGTGCCTTTTGAGAATTATTTAGTTGGTTGATTTTTTCAATACAACCAAATCTTTGACTATACCTATCTGGTAGGTAGACAGTGTTTTTTCCAGAATTAATTTCCACTGCCACCTTTTTCCCAAATTGTTTTGTTTGAATGATTTTGAATTGAAAGATTGGATATAATTTATTAATCTTCAATTCTCTTAGCGGAATTACTGTAGAGAAAATTGTTAGTTGATCGAAACTGTTTAATTCCTTTAACATATCTTCATCATCATTTTCACTGTTGTCGCTGACTTCACTTAAAACTTCTTCAATGTCGTCGTCATCGTCGTCACTGTCATCATCATTGTTGTTGAATTCCCTCTCGGTATGCCTTTGTGGAACACTAAGGTTCTTTCGCTTCTTAATTGTAATGTCTTTAAACTCTAACTTTCTTTTACCCTTTAATTGTAGAAGATTGTTGTTTTTACGAGGAACTTTTTTCTTTAATTTAGGTGGTTCACTTGTAGTGGTTTGAGATTCAAAATCGGAACTACTCATTTTTACTAGTGTGCGACTTATTAGTACGTCGGGTCGAAACGAAATGATGATAATCTTAGTTCACTTTTTCACGTAATGTTTTATCAATAAGGAAAACCGCGAAATAGAACGAAATACGTGCGATTTTAAAGGATATAAAAAACCAACATTTTTTGATAAAATGAAATTAAGCGCGAATTTTATAAAAAGCCTTGAGTTTTCTGACAAATATATTATCAATAAGGAAAACCGCGATCAACTAGCAAACTAAATGCGATTTTACACGATTACGTATAAAGCAAAGCAAAATTAAATTTGATTGTTATTTTTAAAAATTATTACAGTTACAAATGGGACAATTGTTTCTTTCAATCAATGTATATAATTTTTGATTGCACAAACTACATTTAAAAGGCTCTAAATATCTCGAATGAAGTATGACTGGTCCATGACTAGTTCGGGTTAATCTGTCTTCAAGAATTTCTAGAAAATTTGAATGCACACACTCTAAACAGAATAAGGGAACATTGTTTCCTTCATTCATTGTTGAATAAGATGATATAAAACAAACACGATGCTGTGTTTTGTATTCCTCGAAATTTTCGTATTGACAACGGTCGACATTTACAGCATTGCTTCGTATTCTGGATGGTTCATTACTTTGAACAGGTCTATCGGGGGTTGTTTCGTTAAGAATTTCTTGAATAGCAACAAATTCTTCTGCCAACATTATGAATGGTTCTATTTAGGCGAGGAACAAACGATTGACTGATTAACAAAGTGTTAATTAGCTAATCATTTTCGGATATAACCACAAAATACGATATTTTATTTTTATTATAATCAATTGAGGTTTTCACGGTTTTGAGGTATATGTTCAAGTTTTGACGCGATTTTTAAGGAAATTGCGGTATATAATCAGAATGCAATAAGGAAAAGTACAGGAAAAAATAAAACATAATCACTTAGATATTTTAAATTTATTGGATGAAATAAATATTACATATAATTATTATTTACATATTCGTATAATAACTTAACATTATTAATGGCACACATGTATAATTTTGATTTTTTGTGCGCAAAACAAATATCTCTAGTTTTTTTAAATTTAGGACAATAATTATCAGTCTCCAAGTTAATTACGTTATTGTAAAACTGTTTTAAATATTCCTCTTTTTTTAATCCTTTAACGTACAGAACGTTCGCAGGAAAATTACTTAAAATTTCACTTATTTCATGTAAATGTGTATTGCCTTCGCTGTATGATATTCCATGATAATTGTGTTCAAGCCATATTACTTGTTTCTTAATTTCTTCACTGAGTCTATGATATGGTCGAGGTGGTTTGAAGATAAATGATACAACATTTTTCCCATCATATGTAAGTGCAAGTTCCTTTGGTATAAATTCCGGGGTATTGAATCCTTGAATGTCCACGTACAAATATTTCACTGGATCGTAAGATGAAATTTGTTCACCAAGTACAGGATCCAATGTAACCTCGGGTACGTTGTTCATACCTCTTATCCCTTTTAAAAATATGGGTTCTAATATTTTTTCCAACCTTTTTATACGATTGGAGAATCTATCCTTGTCTGCTATTATTTGGGCCCAATTTAAAATTGTACTATCCACATTTTCTTCATCTTTGTACATATAGGTGATTGATGGAAAATTAAACGTAACCTTCTTTAATTCTCTCATAATTTAACTTAAGTATATAGTTGATTTAAAAAATCTTACGAACAACTCCCGATAGTGGTGTATATTCAACAATAGCGTCACACAAAATGAGACAATGTGCTCGAGTATTGTCATTAAATGGGTCTGTTGCTTCCAACTCTATTTTTAAATCGATCGTTGATGATTTCAGACTTTCATTTTGTTGTGATACATCGAATACATATAACATTCGAGTTTTAAATTCATTAAAATCCAAATATGGATCACTACCAGAATCATGTTTTCCATAATAACTATCGTGAAATCTTGTGTACATTTGATATGCCAACAAATAATCACCTCCTTGAATATCTAGATTCATGTTATCGTAGGGATACGATTCTGAATTTAAATGAATTTTAATATTTCGAATTAGACAATGATCAAATAGTGTAACATCTTTTGAATTGTCATTTTTTCTGTTTTCTTGAAACGCAACGATTACATATCGAGGCCTTTCAAGATTCGTTGATGTTTTAACACTCCATATATCCTTATCAGTTAATCTTAGACTAGGTAGCTCATGAAGTTCCCATTTACGAAATGGTATTAAAATTGGTTTATCGGATTGCAATTGTTGTAACATTTGTAAACGTGCTTCATCATTAATTTGAACATGTGGAATTCGCCATTCTACTTTTAACAATTTCAATTTAGCGTCTTTCGATCCTACAAAACAATTATAATCCGTACTAGATCGTAACAAAATTAATTCTTGTTTTGCATTGACAATTACTTTTCGATAATCTTCAGCAAATCCAAGTAGATATTTTAGGGCAATTGATACATAGAATTTGTTGTTTCCGTCGTAATAAATCTTATGTTTTCCTTTTGATGCCCAACCGGCAATTTCAAGACCAGCGGCGTAGGATTTCTTAAATGAAATCATTCCTTTTAAGGTACCAGTAATTCCAACATCTCTAGATTTATCCACTTCCACACCATTTAATTCATAACGAAGTTCATCAAATAAAAATGAGAATGCATTCGTAACAAACTCAATTTTAGGTGGTGTTGTATCGCCGGCTTTTTGAGTTGGAAGATCTACCTTACCGCAAATGTAGATGTAACTATCACACGGAGCAGTGCAAATATCCTGATGTTGAATGACAATACGAATTTCATCGTTTTTGTCGAAATTCGTCGAATGAGGTTGATATGTGTGGAACTGGTATTTTGTTAATGTGTCATCCACTGAGATACCGTTAAAAATATCTAGTTTATCCATGGTTGTTTGATACTTGGTATCCCATAGATCGCAATCTCAAGATGTTTATTGGTGTTACTTTGTTAGTCGTCTTCGCAAGACTGATTGATAGTTTGTTATGTGGATTAAATTTATATACTGTTGTTCCAAACTGAATTCCCATTTTTATTTAGGTAAACGTTTGAGTTCTAAACGAACGATAATGTTCTCTCCTCTAAAATTAACTAGATCACCGTCTTGATCGAGAATTCGAATTGTTATGTTACTGATTGTTCTCGTATTAACTGGTAGATAAAGAATATTATTAGGTTCTATGATAATTGAATAACCCGGATCAACAGTTGGAGTAAATTCGAATAAAGTGTGGGATAATTTACTATTGTAATAAGCACCGGTTACAATATTACATTCGACGCGAATACTGGTTACTTTTACTATTTGAACTGGTAAATCGGACACATGAAGAGTTTTTCCTTTCAAAATATGTTCCCCTGAAAAACCTAATAGTTTACCAATAGTGTTTTTCCCCGGCGAAAAGTCGATATCAAATATACTTTTTATTTCACACTTTAATGTATTATTATTCGGTTTTAGCGATAACACTTTATCAACTTCCGTCTCGCTGACATTGACCCCTTTTCTCATCTGTTCTTGCAAATATTTTTCAATGTTACTGATTTCGTAGGAACCGGACGGAATAATTAATTCTTTTGTGTCATAAATAAATTTATTATTTCCTTCTTCAATATTAGGTATTGTATGATACGAGTGAAAACCAATCAACCCCAAACAATAAGATTCTTCGGGATCAAGAATAATTGGTGGATAATAATTATCAGAGAGTACACTCGTTGTACTTTGCAGTGTAAATGTCTTAGACATGACTGACTCAATTTTTTAAAGACACTTCTATTTATCGTTAAGAAACTCTAAACATAAATGTCCACAATTAAACGAATTAAAATGTTGATATCTATCATGATTATATTTAATTTTGCATAGAGAAAAGTAATTTTTTAGCTCTTGCGGAGGTGGTAAATTTCCAAAACTATCAAAATAATTTACAGTGTGCCCTCTCTTTCTATAAGCTACCCAATGCGTACCCATGCCTTTCGATGAATCCAAGTTGATGATTGCGGTTTCGTTATAATGCGGTTTCGATGGCAATTTATCACGCATAAACACTCCTCTAAAATCAGAAATGTGTTTAGTAAATTTTCTTAAATCAACGTCTGTTAAGGCACGATTTGGTAGCTCACTCATTAGTTTTTTTGGTGTTTGATGTACAAACCGAGGCCGCGTTTATGTGGTTTCAAGTAAAGACCTTGACCACCCTTTTTACTACTACCTAGCGCAATTGCTTCCATCGTCTTGTTATGACGTTGTGCTTCATCTAATTTTTGTTTAGCACTTTTAGCACTATTCACGGCTTTTGCGATTCCAGCAACTCCACCAGTTAAAGTACCTAATGCACTTAATCCCGCAAATATTGGAATTAAAGGTAATATTCCACCTCGTTTGGGCACTGGTATAATTCTTGGTGTTCGAATTTTTCTTTTCCCTCCTATTTCTCGTATGGCTGCTCTAGCAGTAGATAACGCAATACTGCTACCCTCTTTCAACCCACCAGGTTTTTGAATTTTTTTCTTGAACGTTTTCAATTGTTTCCGTGCCTTAGCAATCACATTCTTGTGTAACGGAATAGTTCCCTTTTTTGTATTTTTTTTTCTTTTAATACCCATTCCTAATTTTCGTTTCAGTTTCATCGCTGTTGTCACTGCCCAAGCGGTGGTCTTTTCACTTAATTTAGAGTCTTTAGCTTTCACTCGACTCCAAGCAGCTTCTTCAAGTTCTTTGTCAGCTTTATGACGATCTTCTAAATTTTTATTTTGCGAATAAGCAATGTCGTGTGTTTTACATGCAGAGTCAAGTGAATTTATTCCAGAATCACCACGCTTTAAACGTTCTTTCAATTTTGTACCAGGTCCACAATATTGATACCCTGGCACATGTACTTCGAATGGTAGTTTGTTGATCAATGAATTGATCACACCCTCTCCACTGTAAGTAATCATTGAATCTAGTGTTAAGTCGCGATGAACATTTATATATAAATGAGACATACTACGTAAAATTCAATTAGTACGATGAAAGTTTCTAAACAAAAACATTCTCTCCCAGTGTCCAACTTGGACAAATGGGTTGGAGAGGATTTAAAAAAACATCAACGTCGCCACAGTGATTTATTACCGGATTCAATGAGATCAATCATTTGCGGTCCTTCAAATTGCGGAAAATCGAATGTAATGTTATCTCTTTTATTCGATGACAATGGCTTAAAATTCCAGAACGTTTATGTATTTTCGAAATCACTATATCAACCAAAATACATTTTCTTGGAAAAGGTGTTAAATGGTATACCAAACGTTGAATATTATCCGTACAAAGAAAACGATGAAATTATGAACCCTAGTGAAGCAAATCAAAATTCTATATTTATTTTTGACGATGTTGCATGTACCAAACAGGATAAAATTAGAGAATTTTTCTGTATGGGACGACATAAAGACATTGATTCATTTTACTTATGTCAGACCTATACACGTATACCGAAACATTTAATTAGAGACAATGCAAACTTTATAATTTTATTCAAACAAGATGAACTAAATTTAAGACACGTATATAATGATCACGTCAGCAGTGATATGCAATTTGATAAGTTTAAACACCTGTGCTCGGAATGTTGGAAGGACAAATATGGTTTTCTCGTAATTGATAAAGATTCAGACATTTCAAAGGGGAGATATAGAAGAGGTCTAGATGAGTATATAATTTTAGAATAGTACATTCTATGTTTCAGTTCAATATCAGGCATCAATGTGATAACAGTTAAAATACAATTAAAGGTAAATCACCTGATCCAGACACCTCTTTTTTAAATGAGCAGCTGATTTAGATACCTCTTTTAAAAATGAGCACCTCTTTTTTAAATGAGCATCTGATTCAGATACCTCTTTTAAAAATGAGCACCTCTTTTTTTAAATGAGCATCTGATTCAGATACCTCTTTTAAAAATGAGCACCTGATTCAGATACCTCTTTTAAAAATGAGCACCTCTTTTTTAAATGAGCATCTGATTCAGATACCTCTTTTAAAAATGAGCACCTTTTTTTTAAATGAGCATCTGATTCAGATACCTCTTTTAAAAATGAGCACCTGATTCAGATACCTCTTTTAAAAATGAGCACCTCTTTTTTAAATGAGCATCTGATTCAGATACCTCTTTTAAAAATGAGCACCTCTTTTTTAAATGAGCATCTGATTCAGATACCTCTTTTAAAAATGAGCACCTGATTCAGATACCTCTATTAAAAATGAGCACCTCTTTTTTAAATGAGCAGCTGATTCGGAGACCTCTTTTAAAAATGAGCACCTCTTTTTTAAATGAGCAGCCGATTCGGAGACCTCTTTTAAAAATGAGCACCTCTTTTTTTAAATGAGCAGCTGATTCAGATTCCTCTTTTTTCAAAAGATACTTTTTTAAAATGAGCACAAGATTTATATTATTGTTTCCCTTTTTTTTTGCAGATACAAAAGTATCCAGTTTCTATGAATACCACTTTTTTATAATACATTATGAATTATAATAATAATATAAAAAGAAGACTTATTTCTGTCCAGAAAGCAATTAAAAAGAAATCTTTGTCAATAAAATTAAATCGAAATGAAAATGATGAGTTGTTAAAAAAAATATATCAACCTCTCACAGAGCCTTTAAAATCTATTGTAAAGACTAATGAGACTATCATCAAAAAGGAGAAAAATTATTTCATGAAAGAGAGAGAAGGAATCAAGAAGGAAGAAGATAAGGACGAGAAACTGATTACACAACATTTAGAACACATGAAATTTAATACTCCACCTATTGATACTGAAGAGTTTACAAATGATGATGATGACGATGTCGATGATGTTGAAACTGGAATTTCTTCAAACACTCAACCGAATGCTCAACAGATCAAAGAAGTGATTGCAAAATTAAGTCCTGAAGCGATACAAAAGAAATTAATGCAGTTCGCTCCTTTACCTAGACAATACGTAGGACAAATACTCAAAGATGGTGGGGACAATTTTGATACTGGCGTACATAGCATGCAATTTGATGTATTAAATGATAAATTTCACATAGGTAACACAGAAATAAAAGTTGATGCAAACGATTTAATTGTAAATAAAAATCGTTACACTGGTACAGTAGGGTTATACGAGTTACTATTAAAAAAAAATCCAGTTGGATACAATGACGACGACACAATAAATTATTTTAACATTCTTGTGAGAACAAATGCATTGAATCGTAAGTACAAGCCAAACAGTCAAAGGCAGGGAACTCGGTCAAAAAAATATAAAAATATCATTAAACCTATATTGGATAAAAATAAAAAACGATCAAAATCTGTGGATGGTAGTGGATTTGATTCAAATTTAGTAGTCGAAAATAAGCCCTACAGATACACGTATTGGAATGATCCTAATGAATTAATTGAAAGATTATGGTTACTTCATGCATCTAGAAGAGCTGGTAACAATTCACATGATAACGAGATTGTATCTATTGAGGAAGAACTTAAAGAGGCTAGAATAATTATTTAATCATTTACATCATGAGCGTTGACAAGTTTGGACGTTTTTCTACGACAGAACACCTCTCGTCAGGTGTTCATCATGTAGCAAGAGGACCTCCAGGTATAGGATTTTCTTTGACTTCGGACGGACATTTTGACATACAGCGAAAACGTTTAAGAAATGTCTTGGATCCTAATAATCCAGACGATAGTGCTACAAAAAAATATGTGGATGCAGTTGTAACCAAAACAAAAAGTCAAACCTCAACTAATACTATGAACTTGTATAATGTATTGAAGCGTGATTTTAGTAATAGACTTAAACTAATTGACACAAAGATAGATGTATTTGGCATTACATTGAATAAAAATGAAGATAGTATTACTAATAAAATTGTACAACTTGAAAATAAATTAGACGAACTTAATAAAAGCCATAAACAAACTGAATCAAGATTAAATGAACTTAACGTAACATTAAATAAAAGTGAAGATAGTAGTACTAAAAAAATTGAACAATTTGAAAATATATTAAACGAATTAAATAAAAGTCATAAACAATCAGTATCAAATTTAAATACTCTTCAATTGAAATTTAATCAAGTTCAAGATGATATTAACAGTACTACAAACAATTTTGAAACTAAATTAAATCAACTTAAATTCACATTAAGTGAACAAATCACACATAGATTTAATGACGTTAAGGTAATAACAGATGAACTGAACAGAAATATTAATGGAGTAAACAACGATTTGAAAGAGTATAAAAAAATGTTACAAACACGAATTGTAGAAATGCTTGGAAGTCGATTTTATCCTTTTAGAAATATGAATCAACTTGTTGAAGCTTTGAAACTAGCAAACATTTCAATAAGTGTTAAAACTACTCCCCAACCAAGTGCAGACGCATTATCAACAGCACATAGTCAACCAGATAATTCACAACCAAAGATTCCTAGGTTAGATTTGAGTTCATTGAGTAAACATTTTTAAGGAAGAATGAGCAAAATAAAAAATGATATCGTAAAGGAATTACATAAACCAGCAAGAAAAACATTTCCACGCAGACGTACGATTATTAAAGGATTGGATGATTTATGGCAGGCTGATTTAGCAGAATTTAACATATATGCTCGAGAAAATAAGGGTTTCAAATACATATTAATTGTAATTGATTGTTTTTCTAAGTATTTGTGGACTGTTCCTTTAAAAGATAAAACTGGTACCAGTGTAACTAACGGTTTTAAATTGATCTTCTCAAAGGATGGACGAATTCCCAAAAATTTACAAACAGATCAAGGCAAAGAGTTTTATAATTCATATTGTTCAGCTTTGATGAAAAAACATGGAATAAATCATTATTCAACTTTTACTATTATGAAAGCTTCAATTGCCGAACGAGTGATTCGAACATTAAAGGAAATGCTTTATCGCACATTCAGTTTGCGTGGGAATTATCGGTGGATAGATGTTCTGGATGAAGTAACGGATGGGTACAACAAACGGAAACATCGTACTATTGGAATGCGTCCTTGTGACGTTACAAAAGATAAAGAGTCGGAATTATTAAACACCGTATACTCACACATCAAAATCGCAGGAAAAAAACTATTTAACGTGAACGATATTGTTCGAATAAGTAAGCAGAAGGCAATATTTGATAAAGGTTATACACCTAATTGGTCAACTGAATTGTTCAAAATCAAAACTATAAAGATATCAAATCCTACTGTCTACTTGTTAGAAGACGGGAATGGTCAACCAATTACAGGAGCTTTTTATGCTGAAGAACTTCAAAGAGTTAAACACTCTGATGTTTATTTAGTGGAAAAAGTGTTAAAACGAAAGGGAAACAAAGTGTACGTGAAGTGGCTTGGATTGGACAAATCACAAAATAGTTGGTTGGATAAATCAAATGTTTTGTAATACAGTTTTTGCAATAAATATAAATTTACTGTGCAGAAATATTTAGTGTTTCATTAACTGTGTACCCAACAGGATGGTTATTAAATTTTTGTGTATCCTATCCATCATTATCTGTCCTTCTTTGCTTTCGCCGGATTTTCAATATAACATTAGTGATGTAGTAAAATATATGAATGAATTTGGATATATAAATGAAACTAATTATTTTTTAAAAGACGAAGGCGAGGATGACTTATTAACAAATGCAATTGAAATATTTCAAGAAAATTACAATTTACCAGTGGATGGGGAATTAAATAATGAGACCATTAATTTAATGAAACGTCCAAGGTGTGGAGTTAGAGATGTGTATAACTTTAAACTTGGAAGATATTGGGAAAAATGGAATTTTACAAACATCACATGGAATTTTCCTAGAGCATCAATCAAGGATATTGAATTAACCACTAAAGCATTTGAAATATGGGCTAAACATACAAATTTAATGTTTACTAAAACTAGAAAAAACCCTAATATAATAATTACATATCAACATGAACAACATAAGTTTTATCAATGCAATAATAAGGAAGAATGCCCATATCCCCTAGACGGAAAAGGAGTAATATTAGCACATGCATTTATGCCCTCAGTTTCGAAAACGCAAGTTGAAATACATTTGGATTATGGGGAACTGTGGTGTTATAATTATATATGCCCTCCATCTGAAGTAAGTTTGCTGGCTGTGCTTATTCATGAAATAGGACATTCGCTAGGAATTAATCATTCCTTTGAAGAGGATGCTATAATGTACGCATATTATTCTCCGAGGAATAACTTAACAACAATCGATTTATCGAGAGATGATATCTTTGCCATTCACTCTTTGTACGGGGAAAATAAGAAAACAACTAAACTAACAACAACAATAAAATCCACTTCAGTTGAAACTTCATCAGTCACTCCATATCCAACAGCTACCATAAAATCTACTTCTGAACAGTCAGCAGTTGCTCCTAAGTTGTGTTTACTACATGATATTAATACCTATTTAATTGTTAAAGATACTCTATACATATTTTATGATAAATGGGTTTGGTATAAAAAATTATATGAAGATAAAATTAGTCCACCTTTACTAATAACTCAGTGGTTACCATTTCTACCTAATAATTTTACTAAAATTAATAGCATCTATCAGAGGCTAGATGGAAATATAGTGATATTCTCAGGTGAAAAAATTTATATTGTTAATCCTGAAAATTTATTTTTAAGAAATACACTGACCTATAAAGATGTTAAAATGTTAGGAAATTGTATTGTCCAAGGTGCTGTAAATACATACAGAGGTCAAACATATGTCTTTTGTAATGATAATAAATATTTTAAAATAAATGAATGTGGATATATGGTCAATAAGATTGGTTTAATTTCATCTGATTTTCCTGGCATTCCAGGTAATATAACTGGTGCATTAAGATACACTAATGGAATTTTGTATTTCTTTGATGATGTTAATATTTATGCATTTAATGAATTTTTGCATAGACTCATAAATGTAAGTAAAAATAGTGTTGAACAGTTTAATATTTTTTGCCCTCGTAAGGATATATTATTTGAAATTAAATCTTTACTTCTTAAATTATTGACAGTAATTTGAAATTATATATTGTTTATTATATTCTACCTGAAAACGAATAAAAAAAGGTTATACATATTAAACACTGTGTATTATTTATATCTATTTATTCACCAACCACATCCTTTGATAAAAATTGGATTTATACATTTTATAAATTACAAATAATACAAGTCCAATTGTAAGTGGTATAACAATACAAGTTAATATCACATTTTTAGTTCTTTCATTTTTTAGTTTTACGTAAACATTATTTGCGATAGGTTTGGGGTTATCATTATACAATATTGCTTCCCATCCATTAGTATACACGTTAAAATCCATTAGCTCGGATAACCTTGTGGCGTATCTAACTCTATACCGGATGACATCGGAGTCAGATGGTTTTCTTTCCAACTGTATACTGCAGGTATGGGGTCTTGACATGTTGTTACTCTTCATTAAAATCCATGGTTCTTTAAAAGTATAGTCAAAATCTAGGGCAATGTAACACTTTTCAACATTTTTCGGTCTTGTTACATATAATGTCCCGTTTAAAATATTAGTAAGAATAAAAAAATTTGCAATATTCATAATGGAACAACCGTACTACACACAGACTACTTAATGAATAATTTATTCTTTGCAACTAATCACCATTTATAGATTCACAACACTTATATTTTGGTGGGGGAGGTCCATCGATGTGAGTTCTTCCTGTATTATAGTGTTTGAAGCATGGAAGTCTATTTTGGAAATGTTTATCGTTTTTTAATGATGGAGGCAACATATGCCAAACTCGAAATAACTCCATTCCGTCAATTTTTCTTAAATAATAATCTGGTAGATATTTTAATTGTTCACTTGTTAATTGTCCTTCGTAAAATGCATTTATTGCAAAATTAATTCGGTGTAACTCTGAATTTTCACTCATCTTTATACATCAAATAATTTAGTTGAAAATATAGCACTCTTTATTATATCCTTGTTAAAAATCACTGCTTCCAATAGACACTCTGCGTTCTCTCTCAATCCTTTGTCGTATTTAGCATTTAGAATTACTTTTAAAAGTTCAATACTATTATTGAGTTCTTCTTGATTTGGACTGTTATTGTCTACACATTTCATTGTACTAACAAGTTCCGACAAGCACTCATTATAAAAACCGATAAATTGTAATGATTCCAATCGTCGCATTCTAAATTCGATTGTTTGTAACATTTCACATAACGTTTCATATACCTTTTTACTAAGAACGATTTTAGATTTTCCGTTTTCGATGCGAATCCACTTTGACCTTAAGTTTGTACCAAAGAAAATATTACAATCATCAAAGACATGTACAACTGGTTTATTATCCGTATCATTAATGTCTTCTTTGTATGATTTTCTTTTCTTAGTTGATACTGTGAAATGCTTATCAATCCTTGACTTTTGCTTTACGATCTGATTCCATTCAATATGAAGAAAGGACACGTTTGTGTGTTTGGGTCCAGTTATTCTCAACGATGGAAAAAATCCTCTAGCTGAACTTAGACCAACAGCGACATAAACACGTCCGTTCTTGTTTAGAGGATATTTAATTTCGTTTATAAACCTTCTTTCATTATTTATATCGGCTTTAAATTTATTCATAATTTCATCAACATCGAATGTACTATTGGAATCATCATCATCTTCACACAAATCAATTATTTCTTCGTCGGATTTAAGTTTTTCTTCTAAAGCCTCTCGTTCTTTTTGTTTATTCAAAATAGTTTGTTGTTTCCACGTATCATAATTGAACTCGTACATTGTTACCCACTCCAAATCATATCCTGCGTTCCATAATTCTACTGCTTGATCATTTGACAAGTAATAATTATGTTCGGGGTGTGCATAATAATATACCTCAGGGCTTTCATGTAAACGACACAGTTCCATCTTAGTCTCTACAAAATATTATTATTTAAAATATAACACTTGAATTTAGTAATTACAATAAATATTACCTTATTGATAATTTTCCAAACTTCACCAACAATTGTTGATATTCACTTTTAACCTTTAATTCACGTTTTAATATTCTTAATTCTATTAAATGTTGATCTAAAACTTTCTGAATTTTATCCTTTTTGTTTTTTAACAATTTTTGTCGCAAGTCGGTTATTGTCATAATTCAACGAATAACTCGTATTTAATGCATACTTAACGTATATTGAACTTAGTATATATATAAATCTTACAAACTAATCAACCAATCAGCTTCATCGTTATTTTAACCAATCAAAGACCTGATAAATAATGTGCACGTCTGGTACACAGAATTTGTGCGTGTTTTCCATAAGAATCAATGTAAATTTACATTTTTTTAGCAATTTGCAACATTTTCCCATTTAATTACATGTTAATCAAGGCACAAGGTCAATTCGATGATATGTTTTCAAACGACGCCCAACGAAACGTTGTCCACTTGGAGCGACCTCTACTGATAAACGATCGGCGACGTTAGGTACTACTACAACTGATAAACGCCCCAAATCCTATTTGGTGACGCCACTAGGATGACTACTATCTATCTTGTCATTGCGTCACGAGGATGAGCACACTATCTATCTTGTCATTGTCCATCTCACTCTTTCATCACTACAAATTCTCACTCTAACACATTATCTCTTATGCACAACGTGCACACACGACCGGATGTCGCGATTACGCTAACCACAAACTGATAACGAAATTTTCCCACGCCCAGGTGGCCCACTAACTACTGGCATTTAATTGTAGGGCTTTTACTTCCATGGTGGTACTCTCGTGAGTGGAGCCTCTGTCTCCCTGTTCTGTGTTACTGCGGGCCTTGCATTTCTGGTTGTTGCCGCCCTTGCTTCTTCCTCTGCGGCCTTCTTATATGCCGTGCACCTTTTACTGCCAGGGTAGTGAGATAGTGCCTCCGTTTCCCCGACGTCTTTACATGCCATACAATTTGGCATATTTTTGCACTCTGCTGATTTATGGTCGTCTTCGCCACAGTTACGGCATTTGTTTGTACGGTCTTCTCCCTTACAGTTTGTTGTTCTGTGCCCGTACCCTAAGCAGCGGGCACATCTCCTGATCCTGTTGGTTGGTTGTTTAATGCGGCATGTATTGAGCCCGATTCTCACCGTCTCCGTTTTTATTAGTATCCTTTCCATTTCCTTTGACACTAACAAACCCATTGTCTGGAAGCCGTTACCTAGTTTTCGCGTCCACCTAATTTGAATTGGGGTACTGCCATACGATTGTAAGGTTTCTATGACCTCCTTGTCTGACACGTCTTCTTCTACATTATTTATGATGATAGGAACGTGATTCCCGTGGCTGGCCCTTACATGTTCTTTGCCAGCTGCATCTTCCACCGTTTTTTTTATTACGTCCATGCCCTTGGCCCCTCTTTTCATTTCTAGGACCAGTGCGCCGGACTTCGCTTTCCGAGTCCGGTATATTTCATTTTTTGACTCCTCCTGCAATGAGCCTTTAACTTTCGTTAACATGTCCGCATATGTGCAGGAAGAGTCATTTATCACAATTACATTGTCTGTGCGCCTTCTATACCGTGTTGCCGTTTTCTGTTCATTAATTTGGTCGGATTTGTAAATTGTTAAATAAATGTCGGTGCTACCAAAGATGAATTCTATCATTTTTCGGATCGTGGCTCCATCCTCTTGTTTGATTCCAGCACCTGCCCAACTTATTGCTGCCTTTTGGCGGTCATGTACTAGTAGCATGTCTCTAGCCGCCTTCAGGCAGTTAAACATAACTTCTAGATCTGCCGGTTCGTCTCCCGATTCCCTATTTACTAGCGTATAAATGTGTCTCTCTTCCGAGAAGCAGCCCGTTTCCCCATATGTTGTTGTCACTGTAGATGTGTGCGCTATTTTTCCTTTATTCAGGGCCAATTTCTTGTATAGGTTGAATCTGCGCTGGATGGCCTGCGCCTGCTCGGACACCACTTCCATATTTTGAGGGGCTGCCCATATTAGGACCGCTTCTTGGGCCTCTTCACTTATTGGATCACCTCTTTTGGTTACTGTATTTTCGAAAGTGCCCTTTGGCCATTCCATATTGGCACACTCCTCGAATGTCCTAAAATCTGCTTCCTTTCTCATCATGGCTCGTATGTCCTGTATTTTTAGTTCGTTCGGCGTTTGTGTTTGGGTCCCGACACTGTGCTGTGGGACACCGCTCCTAGTTGCTGCCTTGTCTCCGTTGTTTTCCATTTCCGAGTTCCTTATAAGGTTTTCCAGAAGTTCTTTCATTGCTTTGGTGGTAAGCTGTGAAGTGATGCTTACTATTTTGGCGTTTATTGTCTTTATCTCCGACCTAGTATTATTTGCAATGTGGCCATTTAAATTCTTTGTCTCCTTTATCAGGTCGTAATACAACTCTTGGAATTTCAAGGCCGGTCTTTCATTTTTGTTGCTAGTTGCCTTTGATTCTCCTATGTCTTCCTTTTCGGTGTCCAGCACCATGGCTTTCCTTTTCTTTGCCGATCGACGTAGTTCTTCATCCCAGATGAGGTCGACGGTCTTGCTGTTTGTGCTCCCCGGGGGTAGCGACCATGTCTTTATCGGTGAGAGCGAAAGTCTTGGTGTGGGTAGCCCAGTAGTAGTAATTGGTAACCCGGCCTGATGCCTCACCGGGGATACCTCGCAGTCGCTGGATTGCGGTCGGTGGGGGCCTGCTTGACCACCTCCCGGTCCGACCGGTTCTGGGGTTCCGAGCCCTTGTCCCGTAAGTGAAAAATCGTTGGTTTTCGACATTTTGCTTATTTTGTGCATTTTATGCCTCCTGCCATGCCCGCTCCCGTATTTTGTGTTTTGGTGTTGGGATTCACCATAAGTGTAAATTACAGTTATTTTGGCCCCCTAGCCCTCGAAACCTAATAGCATCGGGAGCCGAAAAGACCAAGGGACCAAGGGAGGTCGATAGGAAAGCGGGTGAGCGAAAGAGACTCTAGGGAAGGAGGGCTCCCACTCCAACACGGTGATGAGCCCCAGAATGCTTTGGCAGTACATCCCCCTCTCATCCCCACCGCCATCTATCATGCCTCGGCCTGACAGCTGGCGATGAGCAGTTCGCTGAGGGTGGATTACCGGGCCCCTACACCACGACAAGGTGCATTCCTTTGTAGGGGAACCTAACCTAACCTAACCTAACCTAACCTAACCTAACCTAACCTAACCTAACCTAACCTAACCTAACCTAACCTAACCTAACCTAACCTAACCTAACCTAACCTAACCTAACCTAACCTAACCTAACCTAACCTAACCTAACCTAACCTAATCTAACCTAACCTAACCTAACCTAACCTAACCTAACCTAACCTAACCTAACCTAACCTAACCTAACCTAACCTAACCTAACCTAACCTAACCTAACCTAACCTAACCTAACCTAACCTAACCTAACCTAACCTAACCTAACCTAACCTAACCTAACCTAACCTAACCTAACCTAACCTAATTGTGTCTATAATATTTTGTATGAAATTCCAATTATCAATATTGATTAGCATCAGTTCTAATAAATCTTTACATGTTTCAAAATTTCCAAATTTTTCTACAATCATTTTTCGTTCATTATCCCAACGGTTGCATTTTAAGAAAGTATGGTCTGGATCGTCAATTTCCGTACAGTAGTTACATGTTGGTGAATTTCGTATTTTAAATTTGTTTAAGTATAGGTTGAAACATCCATGTCCGGATAAAAATTGGGTAAAGGCGTAGCTAAGATCTCCGTGTTTTCTAGAAATCCATCTCTTGATATCTGGTATTAGAAATTTGGTTCTTTGGCCCAAATGAATTTCATTGTTCCAACTTGTTTGCCACAAATGTAAACTATTACGTCTTAGTTCAGATTTTGATGAGTTTCTATTTTTGAATTTTAGGGATCTTTCCATGGCCAGTAAGTGAATGGGGATTGAACCAGTTATGACTTGAATAGCTTTCGTAGATATAGTGCGGTAGGCCCGGGCGATACGAAGTGCTGCTCTTCTTTGAGCGCCTTCAAACATTTTTTTATATTTTGCTGCATTTAACCAGTCTTCGCAAATAGGAGCTCCATAAAGTAAAATTGAATTTGTAATGGACATTAAAATTTTTCTGCTCCAGGTGGATGGGCCCCGAATGTTCGGCATTAATTTACTTATTGAATTTATTGACTTTTCGGCTTTTTGCGAAGTTTGTATAAAATGTTCACGCATACTACAATTTCGACCGATATGAATTCCTAGGTATTTTAATTTATTTGTAGACTTAACAAAAATATTATTACCAGTATTAATTTGGACCTCTATAATAGTATTTTTTCCATTTAGAATAATAATTTCCGTTTTTTCATTGGCCAGAGTTATTTCATTTTTTGACATCCATCTATTGATAATTGCCATCGCTTTATCTCCTCTTCCCTCTAATTCTTCTTTGTTGTTACCATTTACGATGATTGCCAAATCATCAGCAAATGCTATCGAAGTACAGTTATCAGGCAGAGTGATTTTAAGTATGTCGTCATAAAAGATGTTCCATAGTGTTGGTCCGAGAATTGCGCCCTGAGGTACCCCGCAAGAGACTTTAAATTTTGTGTTTTTACCGATTAGAATAAATCTTTCAGATAGGTAGTTTCTAATTATTCTTACTAAATAATTTGAAATATTTCTTTTAATTAGTGCAACAGATATGAGAGTCCATGGAGCAGAGTTAAACGCGTTCTTCACGTCTATACAAATTAATATTGAGAATTTTGTGTTGATTTTGCCAGTGTTGATTACTTTACTGATGGCGTCTAAAGTAGATCTACCTTCTCTAAATCCAAATTGGTTTTCTGAGATTCCGTTATTTGTCATAATTTCTTCTTTTAATCTTGTGTTAATAATGTTTTCGAAAATTTTGCTTATTGTATTAAGAAGACAAATAGGACGGTAATTTGTTATGTTATTTTTTCGGGATTTTTCCAATAAGATTAGTTTTGCGAATTTCCATTGATTTGGGAAATGACCCGTTGAAAGTAATTTTGTGAATAGTTTACTAATATAATTTGTACTTACTTTGCAAGCTAATTTTGCTATTTCTGGAGGAATGCCATCTGGGCCTGCTGCTTTTTTATTACTTAATTTGGAACTTGCTGCCAAAACTTCTTCTTCATTACATATTGGAATTTCGTTATTATTGATGTTTAGGAGTGGCCATGTTATAGATTTTTTGGATGGAAATAATTTTTTTGCTTCTTTAATTTGGATTTCATCACTTAGATGAAGGTTTACTCTAATGCCGAGTTTGCCTGTCACGATTTTATATCCGGTTCCCCAGATATCATTATCCACTTCTTCACATAAATTTAGCCAACATTTCTTTTTTGCTTTTTCTATTTGTTTTTTGAAAATTTGTTGTTCATCTTTCCTTTTTAATTCTAAGTTGTTAATAAGTTCATCTAAATTACCTAATCTATTTTTCTTTTTGTTTCTCAATATATCTCTACGAATTTTGTTACAGTTTAATCTTAATTTCGACAGTTCATCATTCCACCAATAATTTTGTTTCTTTTTAGGGTTGTTACTAGATAATTTTTTAAGATGTTTCATACAAGAATTTCTAAGAGTAGTGTCTAAATGGTTACTATTGATGTTAATATTTAATAATTTTTCTTTCAGAAAGTTTGAAATTTGTTCAGTTTTATTCGCGTTAAATTTCCATGCATTAGATTTATTAGTAACATAGTTAGATTTGTTTTTGTCGAGAAATATTTCAATGATTATATTGTTGTGGTCGCTTAAATTTTCTGTTTGATCGACATTCCAAATGATTTTGTATTTAAGTAAATTTAGGGATCCTAGTGTTAGGTCAATAAAAGACTCTTGACCTCTTCTTTCAAATGTAGGAGTTATGTTCTTGTTTAGAATAATCAGATTATGTTCTGATATCCAGTCTTTTAAGATTATGCCTCTTCTATCATCCAATTTTGAACCCCATACTTTTGATTTTGAATTAAAATCCCCGCCAAGTAGAATTGGTTTACATTGTGATTTTATATTATTACTTAAATTTATTAGGATATTTTCAAATTCAGTAATTGAGCAATTTGGAGATATATAAACAGAATATAAAACGAAAAATTTTGTTTCTAACCAGATAAATCCTTTGTTGTTGCCAAATTTGTTGATTATTAATTTATTGTTCCAGATGAAGATGCTAGCGTCTTCATTTGTGTCCGATAACCATCTAGAGTTGTTGCTTATAAAATTTTTGTTTGGTTCTGATATGATTGCATAATCGTAATTCTCCTCCATTATGTTAGATTTAACGAGGTCCATAGCCCTTTTGTCTCTATTTAGATTTAACTGTAGGATTTTTATGCTCATTCGAAATAATATTGTCATTTTCTTCAAGTTGTTTAATTAATTTCCGATAATTTGGGCAATTCATCGATTCCGCCTTGTGTCCGTCAATGTTACAGAGATAACATTTTGACGTTACTTTGCAATTTTTATAGTTGTGATCAAGTGATAAACAGTTGAAACAATGATTTTCGAATTTTTCTGTTGGGCATTCGTTATGAATGTGTCTAATTTTTTTACATTTAAAGCATTTAAGTGGGGTGTAAAATTTTTTGATATACCAATATTTCCAATTATGAAAAATGGTTTCTTTTTTAATTAATTTGAGAGCTAGTATTTTATCTAATTTGATGATTGCACTTTGAATTTCGTTAAATCTTTTGTTTTTTGTTATATTAATTGATTCGATAATATTCTGAGTTGTATTAATACCTAATTCTTTCTTTATAGTGTCCTTTATTTCTTGGGCTGTTACCGTTGGGTCTATGTTTGTTATTATTATAGTTTCCGTCCTCATGTTTATTTTAAAATTAGCTACGTTATTTGTAAATTTTTTAATATCTTCCTTAAGATTATTGTTTTGATTAGGTTTTTTTCCATTAAATCTGATTACTACTTTGCCGTTTTTGGTTTTGTTTAGTTTTTTTATTGTTATATTCTTGTCTACTGTTATATTGTCTTTGATATTTTTAATAATGTCTGCGTACGAGTTTGTTCCAAGCGGTTCAAGTATAACTGTTTCTGTTGTTCTTAATTTTGGTAACTTTTCTTCATTCGTTGTATTTATAATATCATTATTACTTATCAAGTATATTTTTATTTCAGTTTTTCTGAATATGCATTCGAGAATTTTTTTAATTTTGATTTTAAGTTTTTGGTTAATGATTATGCATTGAATTTCATTGATTTGTTGATTTATACACATGTTATTAATTTTATTTAATATTGTAATTAATTCCGCGTAGTTTGAATTGTCAATTTTGTTAAATTTAGATAAAAACAGATATTGTTGAACCTGAGATTCTTCGTTGTTTAAATTTATTTTACATGCACATTTTGAAAAGTTAATAATTTCACCAAATTCTAGTTTGTTATCAATAATTGTTTCTTTTATTTCATTGAAATGTTTAAATGCTTTTTTCATTAAGGGTTCATTTTCTTGATCTTTCTCGTAGAGAATTATTGTATTTCTATTTTTTATTATGTTTTCATCAAACATGTTATTACAATTTTTAAATGTATTTTTGGGCCATTTTTTATTAATCAAATTATTAATATCGTCTGAGCTTAGGTCCTTTTCCAGTTCAGAAGATATATTCCACTCATTGAAATCAGTGACTATATTTTCGGTTTGAGTTTGTGAATTTATACTTTCAATTTCTAAGTTTTCTAGTAAATCTTCTAGTTCAAATGTATTAGAATGAATTTCATTAATTTTATTTTTAATATCTAACTGTTTTTGTGAATTTTTGATAAATTTTTAAGTTCGGATATTAATTTAATTATTTTACTAATTATTGAGAATTTTGGATTTGGTATATTTTCAGTGATATTATTTATAATTTCTGGGTCATCCACCTCTGGTTGAATGTCACTCTCAGACATTATGGTCAACAAATACAATTAATAATTTAAAATTGTTTATAAATTAAATATTTGTTGTTGATAGGCAACATCAACAAAAACAACAACAGAAATCAATCAGCTGGTCGGCGCTGAGCAAAGTCAAATTGACGTTGTCATTCGTTGGGCCTAAAGCAAGAAAAAGTAAAGCCAAACAAATACAATGAATTGTACTCAAAAATTAATGACTTTCGGGACGTATAGAGTTTGGGTAGTGTTTGTGTATCAAAAATGTGGAGCAACAGTCTTAAAATTGTGTCAAAGGAGCGAACAGCTCGGGTCTTTGTGTGTGATTACGGGTCTCCTGAAGGACTCGCGATGTCAAACACTGTTCATTCAATGTCTAAGGATTAAGGGCACGGCACAGTAGTTACAATCAGCATCGTAACTCTGCAGGAGCTGAGAAACAAGTAAGTGGCTCTCTCAGGTTAGTTCAATTTATTAGGTCGTCGGCCCAGCGTCGCGCACAATAGTCAAATAAGTAAGGACACTCGCCGTTATACAGTCCAGGCAGAGTCCGTGTATCAACACCACCAAGCCGCAGCTCCGCAAACAACCCAAGTTCCACGAACAGAATCACTGCTGCAGCCAGCACCAGGCGTGCATGCATCCACCACAGTCTCCAAGAATTCTACAGTGAGCGGCGCAACTCACAACACCAGCGACTGGAGGCACGCGTGTATCCACAATTCTAGGACCGCTGAGGAACTCGTGGAGTCGCAAAACAATTCGATTCACACAGCGTCCAAGCACCAACCATCCTCGCAGCGAATCCGGAACTCTACAGTGAACGGCGGAACTCTAATACAGAAAAGGTACGAAAAAGAGGTTCTTGGAAAGCCAACACTCCAATGCAAAAAACTCCGAAATTAGGTCACAAAATGTCATCAAAAGTCAAGCCAGCTCCATCAATTGTCAAACGACATTACAACAACCAAATTGTTCAGTTTATCGCGCGAAACGAACCTGAAACCAAAGTTAAACGAAAAATAAGAGCATTAGAAAACTTACGGAGCGTAGATAATTCAGGCAGAGTCCATGTATCAACATCATCGAGCCGCAATCCCACAAAAATGAAACACTAGAAGCAGTTCGAAGTCCGACCAACAGATCTACAGGAGCAGTCAATTCCGGGCGTGCATGCGTTCGAAAACACCACAAGAACGTCCTTACAGGCGAAAAGGAATAATAGGCGGCTGTTGGAGCCGGGGCAAAAGTATGGTCGATTCGTCAGTCAACCAAAGCAGCAGTTCGTACAAGATGAACGATCCTTGGTCCAATCAGAGCAACAGCGGTCCAAACATAGCGCACGTCCTTCGGGGAACCACTCCTCAGGCGTTAATGTCCAAAAAGAAGATTCGTCATAAAAAGTCGAACCATTAAATGTCCAGGTCAGTGTCACAATTCACAAATCAATCAAAATCCTTTTTTAAAAATGGCGAATTCTCCCAAAAAGCCGCGAAACCTCGCGAAAAACGGAGGAAGTTCCTCAGAACTCCACTGCGAACAATCCCGCGCGGTTTAATAAATTAGATCACACTAAAACTTGCGAAAAATCGAAAAATGTGCGGAGCAAATTTCAAACGCGTCAACACGACTAACCTAACCTAACCTAACCTAACCTAACCTAACCTAACCTAACCTAACCTAACCTAACCTAACCTAACCTAACCTAACCTAACCTAACCTAACCTAACCTAACCTAACCTAATTTTTTTTTAATTTTTTTTTTTTTTTTTTTTTTTATAGAAGGGGAAATGCGTTTATGCACTGCCATTAGATACATGGGAGTGCGGGACTCTGCCCTTATCCAAAGGTGCACTACCCGCTAAAACCACCTTCTTTGCTCTCTTGAGCTTGAAACGGGATCGCCTAGGCATTACTTCATTCCAAGCCAGTTGTCTTTTCCTATTGTCATGTTATCTGTCTTTCTTTAATATGTCTCTTGTCTTGTCCTTTTCTTTTAATATTGTTTCTATATATTTTTCCACCGTTTCCCAGTCTTTTCGGCTCCTTAACATTATCTCCACTATTTCCTCCGGTTTTGGTCTCTTCCCTATTTGTCGGTAAAGTTCCTCTCTTTCATTTTCCCATTTCTCGCAATCAAAGAAAGTGTGCTGGGGATCGTCTGCCTGCGGGCAGTACATGCATTGATCCTCGTTTTGGGTCATAAACCGTTTGAAGTACGTCCCATAGCACCCATGCCCTGTGAGAAATTGGGTTACATAGTAACTGACGTTGCCGTCTTTTCTTTCATACCAGCTTTTTAAATCTGAGATTAAGAGTTTGGTCCAGGCTCCGGTATGGCATTGGTTCCATTTCTCTTGCCAGGCTCGTATAGTGTTTGCTCGTTCAGCTGCTTTTTCTATTTGGGTTTTCTTTTTATAAGTTCTCGCTCTTTCCACTGCCAGCAGGTCTATTGGGACTATCCTTCCTATTACTCTTGCGGCTTCTAGGGAGGTTGTCCTATACGCGCCTGTCACTCGTATTGCCAGTCTTCGTTGTAGCCCTTCTAGTTTCCCTCTGTAGCTTTTTTTATTTAGAGCGCTATTCCATACTTGTATGGCATATAGTGTTATGGATTCCACCACTGCTGCTAGCATTCTTTTTTTTGCTTCTCCCGCTTTGCCAATTCTAGGCATAAGTTTGGTGAGGGCGTTTGCCGCTCTCGTCGCTTTGGCATAGATGTACTCGGTGTGAGGTTTGAAGCTTAGCCTCTCATCAAATATGATGCCTAGATATTTAATTTCTCTTTTGGTCTTTACCTCCTGATCTTTAATTTTGAACTTAACTTCGCCATGCTTTTTCTTTCCTATTAGTAGGACCGCTTCTGTTTTGTTCATGCATAGTTGTAGCCCTCTTTTTTCCATCCATTCTATTATTATTTGTATGCTTTCTTCTATTTTATACATCAGGTTTCTTTCCGTTCTGGCTGTTGCTACCACCGCTATGTCATCTGCAAATGCCACCATTGTGACCTTATCGGGCATTTTTAGTTGCAGTAGGTCGTCGTATAGGACGTTCCACAATATGGGTCCCAAGACGGACCCTTGGGGTACCCCTGCAGTCATCTGCATTTCTTCTCCAGGTTCTATTTCCACTGTTCTGTCCTGGAAGTAGCTTTGGATTATGCGTATTAGGTATCCCGATACGCCTCTGCTCTTTAGTACTGCCATTATTTCACACCACGGTACTGAGTTAAACGCATTTTTAACGTCTAATGTTACAAGTATACAGTAGTCTCTAGTTTTAAGCGACTTCTCCCTTTCTTTCATCGCAATTTCTAGTACTTGTTTCGCTGCTCCTATCGTCGATTTCCCCTCCAGGAACCCATGCTGGTTTACAGAGAATCCGCCTAGTTCTTTTATTTCATCTACCAGTCTTTCTGCTATTAGTCTTTCTAGGAGTTTCCCAAACGTATTTAACATGCACAGGGGCCTATAGGATACGACTTCTTTTCCTACTTTGGGTACCAGCACCAATCTTGCTCTTTTCCATATTTTAGGAAATATGCCAGTTTCCAGGATTCGATTCATTGTGTCTATGATCATTTCGGGTCGGAAATCGGCGACTTTGGTGACTATCTCAGATAGTATCCCATCTATTCCTGGTGCTTTCCTTGGTTTTATTTTGTTAGTCGCTCTCTTCAGTTCATCCAGGTCGAATTTTGGGACATCTTTGACCTCGATTTGCGGCCATTTGATTACCTGCTTCTGGGGGAACAGTTCATTAAAAATGTCTATTTTCTTTCCAAGTTCCATTTTCTCTGGTTGTGCTCTTAGTTTGTTCATGACAATTTTGTAACCCAGGCCCCAGACGTCATTTTCTACCTCGTCGCATAGCTCAGACCATTTCTTTTCCTTGCTTCGCTTGATGAGTAGATTTAGTTGTTTCTTTTGTTCCTTGTAATCTTCATTCGCTTGTTCTTTTTCGCGTGCTGTTTTGGCTCTTGTGTACTTTCTTCTGTGTTTTAGACACTGCTTTCTTGTTTCCGCTATTTCAGTGGTCCACCAATATACCTGTTGTCTGTTTGGGTGCGGTCTTCGTTTTGGCATTGATTTGTTGCAGCAGTACGTCACAATTTCTGTTAGTTTGTCTGCGCAGTCTATTGTTTGGTGTTCGGTTTTGGATTTTAGTGCGTTTTCAAATCTGCTCGCGTCGAATTTAGCATACACCCATCCGTTGTTTGGTTGTTTTTTATGATCTTTTTGCATAGGTAGTGTTTTTCTGCTATCTTGTATTTCATAATACAAGTATTTGTGAAGGCTCAGTGATTCTTCCTCCAGTACTTTCCAAATCTTGAATCGTTTAGCCATGCGCTCATTGCTCAGCGTGATGTCAATCACCGATTTGCTGTTCCCTCTTTCGAACGTGGGTTTGTTTCCAACGTTGTTAACCACGAGTTGGTTGGCGGCCATCCAGATAAGTAGCGTTTGCCCCCTTTCATCCTCTCTTTTAGATCCCCAGGCGGGAGATTTCGCGTTAAAATCCCCCCCTAGTATGAGGTCACCTTTCCGCTTTCTTATTTCAGTTTCGAGTCTAGATAGGAAGTTGTTAAACTTTTCCATCCCACAATTTGGTGAGATATAACAGTTGTATATTGCTATATTATTAATTACCACCCAGTGGAATCCTATATTTTGACCGCGTTCACCAATACTCAGTTGTTTGCTGTTTACTATCTTAGTTGCAGTATCCATATTTTCGTCTGTTTGCCATTTTTTGTTTTTAGATGTAGTTTTGTTCGGTTCATTCAATAGTAATACGTCTATCTTCTTTAGGGTCGCTGTTGCTTCGGCCAGGTTTTGTGCCGAAGCTTTTCTATCTATGTTTATTTGCATTATTTTGAGCATTCTGCTTTATTTGGGTTTGGATCGCTTGCTTGTTCGCCCATTTGTGAAGCTTCTCTTCTTGCCTTAGCTAAGGCTCTTTTGAACTTTTCACATTTTCCGACCCCCACTCTGTGTCCGTCTTTTTTGCATAGGGTGCAGTGTTCCTAACCTAACCTAACCTAACCTAACCTAACCTAACCTAACCTAACCTAACCTAACCTAACCTAACCTAACCTAACCTAACTGAGTCATCTGAGCTGATTGCTGTGGCCCAGGTGTGCTCGATTTTGTCCCTGCAATTAAACAAAAAACATTGCAATTAATAAATATCATTAAATATTACAAAAAATACAGGACTTACCTCTCACGTCATTGGTTGCAAGTGATGCATCAAAACCTGGCTGGGAAACCACCAAGTTTACCAATGACTGAGGAAATGTATAATTTTGCCCATTCGGTACCGCGACATAATTTTGTCCAGTCGGCATCGCGTAATACGTGGAATCGTTTTGCTGGATGACAAACTGGTTTAAGGGTTGAGGTTGTGCAATAATTTGGAATGAGGATTGTTGTGGTGGTTGGATTTGCATATTTTGTTGGATTTGGAATGAAGGATTTTTTGTTTGCGGTTCGACTAGGTGTATGATTCGTTCGCCCTGTACACAATAATTATGCATTAAAATTATAATTAGGAATAGAAAATAATGCATAATAAAATATCTAATCAACCCGGAAATAACCTTTAGTCTTTCGTTCCTTTTTCGCTTTCAACGATCGATCAGTTGCCGGTTCGCCTTTCTCCTTCGAAAGCAATTTATTTGATGAATCATCTGCCACTGATTTCTTTTTGTCATTTGTAAACAAATCAAAATCATCCCATAATTCATCAAATGAAACTGAAAACAATAACAATAGATAATCTAGAAACATTTAAATAACACGTGTTTTAAATACTTTTTACATCAGGTCCAATTATGTTAGGATGTGCATCTGAATTGGTGGTGCTCGTTTTCTCAACTTCACCTTAAAACAATAGACAATAAATAAGATACATTTGATTAAATAGAATTAAAAAAAAAACAAAATACCTAACATATTCCCATCCATGCTGGAGTTCAGAAAATCGTCGATACAAATGATCTTGTTACCTAAAAGCAAAAACAAACACACAAAATAAGAATATCCAAAATATGTTAAAAATATTCAATCACCAAAATATAAATAAAGACCACTTACCTTCCATTTTAGAGTGGAGATGTTGTTCGTTCCAAAACTTGCACTGGATGTGATTTCTTGGTTTGTTCTGACTTCTTTTATACCCAATTTTGAGGTCAGTAAACGGTAGCGAAAGTAAAACAAGTGAGGGGGAATCAAGGTTAAATTTTTTTTTCGGGGGGTGGGCGGAGAAGCCAACTGGGGCGTGGGGGAGGAGCCAAGGAGGGGGCAGGGCGGGGGAGTGGCCAAGGGGGCGTGGCGTGGGAGGAGCCAAAGAGGGGGCGTGGCAATGGGCGTAACTGGAGGGGGTAATTTTATTTTGACGCCTCCCCGCTGCCGAAGGGGGGGGGGGGGGGGGCGAACGTATTTTTAGACGTTTTCCCCACTCCTACCCCCACTCTTCCCTCTCTCTTTGTGGGAGGAAAGTAGGAGGAGAGTAGGAGGAGACTAGGAGGAGATACCTTCTAACCATCATTCTCTTTTTTTTTTCTCTTTTTTTTTTTCTTTCTTTTTTTTCTCTTTCTTTTTTGTTTATTTTTTTAGTTGCCGCAATTAAAACAAGTTATATTATAAAAAACATTTTTTATTTCTTAATCATGGATACATTGAATATTTATTAAACAATATACATTGAACAATAACAGCAATCACAATTTACGATACTCTTGCAAAAGAAACAATCCTTCTTCATTGGTGGTGGTCCATCGACATGTGTCATCCAATTAGCCGTGTTGAAATGTTCATTGCATGGCAATCTTCCTTGTAAACATTTCATTGTGCGTATATGGTCCGGTAATATGGGCCATAAAGTAGCGAGTTCCAATGGTTTCATTCGTTTCAGCAAATAAATTAATGTAGAATTAGTAGCACGTTGATCTTCTAGAAATGGTGTCCCGTCTCTACCGATATATTTTGATAATGCGTTGTTAATCCTTCTTAAATAATTAATAACATAATACTTTAAGTTACAAGTATACTGTCGAACTGTTTCCATGTTAACACAGTTGTGAACCAATGCCGTCTGATATTATTTCACTTTCCGACTCAATTATATGCATTCAAGTTTGCTGTACATTTGTTCTTTTTTCTGTTCTACTCCATTTGCTGAAGGTTGTTTCGTCGCAACCTCTTTTATAAAATTGTTTCTTCTTCTTCTTCATCTTGCATGTAATAATTGATAGGATTTGACATTTTATCGTAGATATAATACACATTTGTTAATGCACACATTGTATAATCTGTATCTTTGTGATACATACACTTTGGGTGAGACGCTGACAACTTTATATCCAATCTTTTAATGTCCCCAATTGGCCGATCCAATATTTTCTGTAGATATTGTGATTTTTGCTCACCTCTCACATAAATGTTTTTAGCTTTTTTACTAAACACTCGAATAATTTTATCAATTTTATTGAGTGGTACATTTCCACTAGTCCATTCCAAATGGTGGAAATTTGAAGTTAACCAATGTGCTGTTCGACGTTGCTTAGCAGGTAAACAATTTACAGAATGGGGAGCCTCAAACAAATAATGGCTAATTCGACGTTCGCTATCACAAATAGCCACTTCTTTCGGTAGTAATTTATCATTACTATCGTAAAAACCTTGAATGTCGATTATGATATAGTCCAATGTATCCATAATTTGTTTGTGTACTTCTTAATTCATTCACTTCTTGTACTTGACTGATGTGTAAAGCAAATTACACTACTTTTATAATGACAATCGCCCCTCCTTGTTTTATAGCAACAGGGAATTGCAGCAGGACGGGTAACACCTCTTTTACAACAATTCTTTTACCACTTTTGTGAATAGTGTCTGCCTGATACGTACAATCGATTCCTACTAATGGAATTTTCTCTTTAAATTCTGCTGGTGAAAACATTGGTTCACTTTCTGGCACATAGTAGTATGATTGTTGGAATCTGCTATACATATCGTACACAATAGCATATTTATTGTTATCAAAATCAATATTTAAATTATCATACGGAAATCTTGTACCGTTCAAAAATACACTTAGGTTTGTCAACTTTATATTATCAAATAGAGCCATTGAAGACTTCATCTGGCCTTTTCGATTGGTTTGAAAACCGAAAATAATGTATCTGGGCGTTTCAAGTTGCGGCGCCGTCTTTACGGCCCATGTATGTCTTGTTGTTTGCGGCAATGACGGATACTCATGAATCTCCCAACTTCTAAACCATAAATTGATATTTTGATTTTTGTCAGTTAATTTTGTCAAGGCTAACTGTTCTCGTAGACCGACTGCAATTTAAGGTATTCTCCAAATAATTTTATCTATTGTCAATTTTACTTTTTCTTTTTCAGCTTCACTTTGAAGAATTACATCGTTATCATCGTTATTCCGAATGAGTACCAACTCTTGTCTACAGTTTAATACAACTTTCTTAAAATCTTCCGCAAATCCTAAAATACTTTTAAGCGGTACACTAATTGCAAAATGTCCATTGTCATCGACTATATCGCAGAAACCTTTTTTCTCAATGTCCCACCCTGCATTTTGTAATTTAATCATTTCATTTTTATTATACGAAAAATATCCTTTCATACATGATTTCACTCCCACGTTTCTAACGGAATCCACTTGAACACCATTCATTAAATACCGAAGATCGCTAATCATGAAGCCTGCTGGGTTGTTGACTAATTTTGAATTCTTACTAGCCTCGTTTTTAACATTCCCATCCTCACCAACTTTCCGTAGAGTACCCTCTACATATAAATAACTCTCTCCTGGTAATGTATAATTGTCAGTTTCAGGAACCGTTATCCTAATTTCATCATTATTATCAAAACTTGCCGATCCATAAGGTTGGTATGAATGATACTCGTAACTTACTATTGCATTGTTAGATTTAACTTTGTCGGTAACATTTAAAATGTCCATTATTTTAGTAGTTTATAGCCCAAATCTTTTAAGAATATACGATTTTCTGTTGTTAACTTCTTCACTTTTTTTAGGCTACTGCACACATTTTTCATATCGCTACCCAATTTATAGGCTGACCGGTTTGCTGTGTTCTTCTTCTTCTTCTTCTTAACAATATGGTTCCTCTTTCGATTCGACGTTTTTGAGTTATATAACTTCATCTCATTCAACCTTACGCAAGTGTAATCGTGTCGTTACTTCTTCACCTCTAAAATTGATCAATTTCCCTGATTGATCCAACACTCTTACCACAATTGTACTGATAATATCTCCAGTAACAGATAAATATATAGGTAAATGTGGCGATTCTACCATCTTATATCCGGCCGGCACTTTAGGAAAAAAATGATAAAGCACGTGTACCGGTTCACCGTTATTATAAGAACCGCTCACTAAATTGCAATAAATTTGAATTGCATTGACTGTGTGGATATTAACAATATTTTCTGCTTCATAACTCTTCCCGCCCATTAGTACTTTCTTATCAAATCCCAATAAGGTTCCTATAATTTTTTCAGTTGTAAAATCGATTTCTACATCGGTTTTTATGTGCACTTTCTGAGTATTATTATTACCGCATATACGGACCAATGCCGTATTGTCAATGTCCCCTTCTATTTTAGTCTCTATAAAATCAGAAATATCATCTAAACCATAAATTCCAACGGGTAATTCTACTATTTTTTTGTTGTTTCCTATTTTGTAGTGAAATAAATTATTTGATATGTCAACGTTTCGAATTGAATTGAATGACTCAAAATTGAGTAAAGCCAACTCATATTCTTCATCTTCATCTTTGCTCAAATAATTCGGTGGATTAAAATTGCAACTTAACTCGGAACTGATTCCGGTCAACGTAAACGTAAGCGAATGAGAAGTTTTCACCATTGCGTTTAGTCTTCGACTGATGTTTAAATTGTTTTCTTAATTATTTATTAAAAACATTAAACACAATTGTCCACAGTTTAAATCATCGATTGTCTGGTAGCGTTCATAGTTATAACTTATAACATTATTCTTATCATCTGATCTTAAATATTTTTTAATTTCAATGGAAGGTTTTAAATCACCGAAACTGTCAAAGTATTTTACTCTACTGCCACTTTTTATATAAGCAACCCAATGCGTTCCTTCACTTTCTTTATTGTCTAAATTGATAACTGCACTTTCATTTCTTTTAATTTTTTTCGGTAATGCATTTTTCATATAGACACCTCTAAACGATGGTATTTTCAATAATTTTGCTATTTTTAAAATTTCCAAATTATTTAGAGGTCTTTAATGAAGGAACATTATTTTCAGTTTTTTGAATATTCGGGAAAATATAAACCACATCCTCTTTTATATGGTTTTATGTAATAACCAGAACCCACTGATTTGGCTTCCATAGCTCTATTGTGTCGCTCAGCTTCTTTTTGTTGTTCTTTAGCTGATTTTGCACTGTTTACTGCTTTCGCTATAGCGGCTGCCCCTCCTCCAAGGGAACCCAATGCACCTAAAGCTGCAAATAATGGAATCAACGGAAGAAATCCTCCTTGTTTCGGTATAGGAATGACTCTACGTTTTGGAAATTTAATTTTTCTCCTATATTTTTTCAAAACATTATATGCAGCTTTTGTAGCATCAAATACACTTTTATGTTTTCTTCTACTGATAGCGTTTCTGGCCAGTCGAACTGCCTTGTTAAACGTTAAAGTACCACCCCGACTCATTCTTTTGCGATTTCTACCCTTGCTTTTTCTCTTTTTTAGACCCATTCCAAATGAAGTTTTCCCTTTCATTGCTGCTGCAACTCCTGCCGATGCAATCTTTTCTCCGGCACTTGGGCCAACCTTCTCAATTATTTTTTTGCAGTTTTGAGTAACCTATGATCGGCTATATGCCTTTCTTTTAAATTATTTGTATTATCGTACACTATATCGTGCTCTTTACAAGCTTCGTTTATTCCTTTATCGCCTCGCGCTAATCTCTTTTCTAATTTTGTTCCAGGCCCACAATAATTATATCCAGGTAAATGAATTTCAAAAGGCAGCTTGTTTATTAATTTATTTAGTAGCCCACGACCGATCCATTTGATAGTTCTTTTACGACTGACGGGATAATAGACATACATTTTATTTTAAAGGTATACAAATAAACTGTGGCAACTTAAAAACTGTTTATTAATTTTTATAATTTAATTTTAACAAACATTTACCACTTCACCTAATACTAACACATATACTAACTATGTTCTACTTAAACCTTGAGTTATATACATTCTCCCTAAAACTACTTTGTAAACAAAAACTTATCGCTAATTCGATTCTTTTCATTTTTTCTTTGAATCTTAAAGAATCATAATAATATATATGCCATGCACCTTTCCTAGCTTCTTTATACGCAAATTTCCATACATACATATTATGAATAATATTTTTACTTTCACACATTACTACTTTCTTTTTACTTCCCATTATTATAAGAATCTAACATTATATGTTGCATATCAAAATCGAACAATAACTTATCATTACCATAAAGTAACAATTCATCAATCATACAAGCATATTCATTACATTCGCCTTGCATTATTTTCGAAAAACGAGTTTTCATATCCCCATCGAGTTCATTTAATAAACCCAAGCAAGAATAGTAATATTCACTAAACTTAAGATTTTTTAAATATTCCAAACGAGACGAAACAACATCAACCAGTTTCCACAATTCACGAAGACCTTCATACGATAAAAATACGTGATTTCCACCGATATCAATTCTTGCAACTTTACGACAATTATTTCACTAAAATTTCACTTCAATCAATAAATTAATTTATTTTCAAAATAATTACAAATACTTACTTATTATTCAATTTATTATTGACAACAACACTAATTAGTGACACAGTTCTGGCAGATGTATTCTTGACAACAACACGTGTACTGTAATAAGTTACACCCATCCGGCAGATCTTATATAGTCCCATAATATTATGTTGGGGGGAGGTTCTGTATATATTTTTACATCACAACGACCTCACATACTTCTCCTCTGAAAAGGACTAACTACTTTATGATTTTCCCGCCTAAAGGAGGTCGTTTACCCACTCATTAGAATCCAATTGAAGGCATTGCAATACCTTCAATCATCGATGTTGCTAACAACACTTTAACCGCATTGACAATATTTATTAATAGATTCATATATGACATCTTATGTATTATTCATCAGTCGCCCTTGAACCATCGAGATGAACACATCTTGTCTTGTGCATGGTCCGCCTATAGCGATACAGCGCATAAAAGCTGTAATGTATCGGGTGAAAATCTTAAGGGGGTAAGGGCCCCTTTGGATTTTGAATAGACACATTATTTGTCTTTAATGGATGCTAGACAATACGTTAGACCGTGGACTGTAAGCACTCAAGGGTGATATATTTAGCCGATTCTATGAACCCTACCTCTTCTATTTGGTGAAAACTATCTTAAAATTATTAAGAGTATATTGCCTCTTTAGAATCAATAAAACCGTAAAGTAACCTCCTCCTCCTCCTCCTCCTCCTCCTCTTCATTTTATGAGGAGGAGGAAAGAAGGTTCTTTGGAGATTCTAAAAAGACACCTCCTCCCTACCAGGAGGTTTTAACTCTTTTAATCATTTTGAGGAGTTTCCTCTCAAATGAGGAGGAGGTTCTAGAATCGGCTGTAACCCTCTACTGGCGCCTCTTCAGCGCCTCTTGGGCGCCTCTTGGGGGCCTCTTGGACGCCTCTTGAACGCCTCCTGGGCGCCTCTTAAGCGCCTCTTGGGCGCCTCTTGAGCGCCCCTTGGGCGCCTTTTGGGCGCCTCTTGGGCGCCTCTTAGGCGCCTCTTGAGCGCCTCTTGGGCGCCTCTTGGGCGCCTCTTGAGCGCCTCTTGAGCGCCTCTTGGGCGCCTCTTGGGCGCCTCTTGAGCGCCTCTTGAGATTCTAAAAAGACACCTCCTCCCTACCAGGAGGTTTTAACTCTTTTAATCATTTTGAGGAGTTTCCTCTCAAATGAGGAGGAGGTTCTAGAATCGGCTGTAACCCTCTACTGGCGCCTCTTCAGCGCCTCTTCAGCGCCTCCTGGGCGCCTCTTGAGCGCCTCTTGGGCGCCTCTTGAGCGCCCCTTGGGCGCCTCTTGGGCGCCTCTTGGGCGCCTCTTGAGCGCCTCTTGGGCGCCTCTTAGGCGCCTCTTGAGCGCCTCTTGAGCGCCTCTTGGGCGCCTCTTGAACGCCTCTTGAGCGCCTCTTGAGCGCCTCTTGAGCGCCTCTTGGGCGCCTATTCAGCGCCTTTTGGGCGCCTCTTGGGCGCCTCTTAGGCGCCTCTTGAGCGCCTCTTGAGCGCCTCTTGAGCGCCTCTTGGACGCCTCTTGGGCGCCTCTTGAGCGCCTCTTGGGCGCCTCTTGGGCGCCTCTTGGACGCCTCTTGAGCGCCTCTTGGGCGCCTCTTGGGCGCCTCTTGAGCGCCTCTTGACCGCCTCTTAAGCGCCTCTTGGACGCCTCTTGAGCGCCTCTTGGTCGCCTCTTAGGCGCCTCTTGAGCGCCTCATGGGCGCCTCTTCAGCGCCTCTTCAGCGCCTCTTGGACGCCTCTTGGGCACCTCTTGAACGCCTCCTGGGCGCCTCTTGAGCGCCTCTTGGGCGCCTCTTGAGCGCCCCTTGGGCGCCTTTTGGTCGCCTCTTGGGCGCCTCTTAGGCGCCTCTTGAGCGCCTCTTGGGCGCCTCTTGGGCGCCTCTTGAGCGCCTCTTGAGCGCCTCTTGGGCGCCTCTTGGGCGCCTCTTGAGCGCCTCTTGAGATTCTAAAGACACCTCCTCCCTACCAGGAGGTTTTAACTCTTTTAATCATTTTGAGGAGTTTCCTCTCAAATGAGGAGGAGGTTCTAGAATCGGCTGTAACCCTCTACTGGCGCCTCTTCAGCGCCTCTTGGGCGCCTCTTGGGCGCCTCTTGGACGCCTCTTGATCGCCTCCTGGGCGCCTCTTGAGCACCTCTTGGGCGCCTCTTGAGCGCCCCTTGGGCGCCTCTTGGGCGCCTCTTGAGCGCCTCTTGGGCGCCTCTTAGGCGCCTCTTGAGCGCCTCTTGAGCGCCTCTTGGGCGCCTCTAGGGCGCCTCTTAGGCGCCTCTTGAGCGCCTCTTGAGCGCCTCTTGAGCGCCTCTTGGACGCCTCTTGGGCGCCTCTTGAGCGCCTCTTGGGCGCCTCTTGGGCGCCTCTTGGACGCCTCTTGAGCGCCTCTTGAGCGCCTCTTGAGCGCCTCTTGGACGCCTCTTGGGCGCCTCTTGAGCGCCTCTTGGGCGCCTCTTGGGCGCCTCTTGGACGCCTCTTGAGCGCCTCTTGGGCGCCTCTTGGGCGCCTCTTGGGCGCCTCTTGAGCGCCTCTTGACCGCCTCTTAAGCGCCTCTTAGGCGCCTCTTGAGCGCCTCTTGACCGCCTCTTAAGCGCCTCTTGGACGCCTCTTGAGCGCCTCTTGGTCGCCTCTTAGGCGCCTCTTGAGTGCCTCATGGGCGCCTCTTCAGCGCCTCTTCAGCGCCTCTTGGACGCCTATTGGGCGCCTCTTGGACGCCTCTTGAGCGCCTCTTGGGCGCCTCTTGGGCGCCTCATGGGCGCCTCTTGGGCGCCTCTCGGGCGCCTCTTGGACGCCTCTTGAACGCCTCCTAGGCGCCTATTGAGCGCCTCTTGAGCGCCTCTTGCGCGCCTCTTGAGCGCCTCTTAGGCGCCTCTTCAGCGCCTCTTGAGCGCCTCTTGGGCGCATCTTAAGCGCCTCTTGAGCACCTCTTGGACGCCTCTTGAGCGCCTCTTTAGCGACTCTTGAGCGCCTCTTGGGCGCCTCTTCAGCGACTCTTGAGCGCCTCTTGAGCGCCTCTTGGGCGCCTCTTGAACGCCTCTTGAGCGCCTCTTGAGCGCCTCTTGAGCGCCTCTTGGGCGCCTATTCAGCGACTCTTGGGCGCCTCTTGGGCGCCTCTTAGGCGCCTCTTGAGCGCCTCTTGAGCCTAACCACCTAACCCAACTCCTGACACGGCGTTTGATTTTCCAATTTCACCTAACCTCACACCTAACCCAACTTCTGACAAGGGATTTAATTTCAAGAGGCGTCCAAGAGGCGCCCAACAGGCGCTCTCGAAGCATTCACGAGGCGCCCAACAGGCGCTCTGAAGCTCGCCTGTTGAGCGCCTCTTGGATGTCTTTTGGACGCCTGTTGAGCGCCTTTTGGACGCCTGTCGGGCGTCTCTTGGACGCCTGTCTACCGCCGGTCGGGAGCCTGTTGACCGCCTGTCGTCATTCACGAGGCGCCCAACAGGCGCTCTGAAGCTCGCCTGTTGAGCGCCTCTTGGATGTCTCTTGGACGCCTGTTGAGCGCCTTTTGGACGCCTGTCTGCCGTCTCTTGGACGCCTGTCTACCGCCGGTCGGGAGCCTGTTGACCGCCTGTCGTCCAACTGTCGGGCGCTTCTTGGACGCCTCTTGGGCGCCTGTCGTCCGCCTGTTGGGCGCCTGTTGAGCGACTGTCGGACGCCTGTTCACCGCCTGTTGAGCGCCTGTCGTCCGCCTGTTGAGTGCCTGTCGGACGCCTGTTGAGCGCTTGTCCACCGCCTGTCGCCTGTCGGGCGCCTGTCGCCCACCTGTCGGTCGCCTGTCGTCCGCAGGCCGTCTTGGGCGCCTGTTGGGCGCCTTTTGAGCGCCTCTTGGGCGCCTCTTGAGCGCCTCTTGGGCGCCTATTCAGCCCCTCTTGGGCGCCTCTTGGGCGCCTCTTAGGCGCCTCTTGAGCGCCTCTTGAGCGCCTTTCGAGCGCCTCTTGGACGCCTCTTGGGCGCCTCTTGAGCGCCTATTGGGAGCCTCTTGAGCGCCTCTTGGGCGCCTCTTGAGCGCCTCTTGGGCGCCTCTTGAGCGATTCTTGAGCGCCTCTTGAGCGCCTCTTGGACGCCTCTTGAGCGCCTCTTGGACGCCTCTTGAGCGCCTCTTGAACGCCTCCTGGGCGCCTCTTGGGCTCCTCTTGGGCGCCTCTTGGGCTCCTCTTAGGCGCCTCTTGAGCGCCTCTTGAGCGCCTTTCGAGCGCCTCTTGGACGCCTCTTGGGCGCCTCTTGAGCGCCTATTGGGAGCCTCTTGAGCGCCTTTTGGGCGCCTCTTGAGCGCCTCTTGAGCGCCTCTTGAGCGCCTCTTGAGCGCCTCTTAGGCGCCTCATGGGCGCCTCTTGGGCGCCTCTTAAGCGCCTCTTGAGCGCCTCTTGGGCGCCTCTTGAGCGCCTCTTGAGCGCCTCTTGAACGCCTCTTGAACGCCTCTTGAACGCCTCCTGGGCGCCTCTTGAGCGCCTCTTGGGCGCCTCTTGAGCGCCTCTTGGACGCCTCTTGGACGCCTTTTGAACGCCTCCTGGGCGCCTCTTGGGCGCCTCTTGAACGCCTCTTGAGCGCCTAACCCAACTTCTGACACAGCGTTTGAATTTCCAATTTCAGCTAACCTCACACCTAACCCAACTTCTGACACAGCCTTTGAATTTCCAATTTCACCTAACCTCACACCTAACCCAACTTCTGACAAGGGATTTAATTTCCACTTTCACCTAACCTCATACCTAACCCAACTCCAATTTCACCTAACCTCACACCTAACCCAACTCGTGACACAGATTTTGAATTTCCAATTTCACCTAACCTCACACCTAACCCAACTTCTGAAAAGGGTTTGAATTTCAAATTTCACCTAACCCCCCAACCCAACCCAACTTCTGACACAGCGTTTGAATTTCCAATTTCACCTAACCTCACACCTAACCCAACTCCTGACACGGCGTTTGAATTTCCAATTTCACCTAACCTCACACCTAACCCAACTTCTGACAAGGGATTTAATTTTAAAAGGCGTCCAAGAGGCGCCCAACAGGCGCTCTCGAAGCATTCACTAGGCGCCCAACAGGCGCTCTGAAACTCGCCTGTTGAGCGCCTCTTGGACGTCTCTTGGACGCCTGTTAAGCGCCTTTTGGACGCCTGTCGGGCGTCTCTTGGACGCCTGTCTACCGCCGGTCGGGAGCCTGTTGACCGCCTGTCGTCCACCTGTCGGGCGCTTCTTGGACGCCTCTTGGGCGCCTGTCGTCCGCCTGTCGGGCGCCTGTTGAGCGACTGTCGGACGCCTGTTTACCGCCTGTTGAGCGCCTGTCGTCCGCCTGTTGAGTGCCTGTCGGACGCCTGTTGAGCGCTTGTCCACCGCCTGTCGCCTGTCGGGCGCCTGTCGCCCACCTGTCGGTCGCCTGTCGTCCGCCTGTTAACTCCGCCACTGCCGGTCCCAAGCCCGGATGCCACTCTCTTGTAAAGTGGTGAGGAGGAGGGGTAGATCACACCGCAAACCGCTTAGGCCACGCCTAAGGGGCGCGGGGGGACTTGGCTTTACTGCCCGGTTCTGCGTGGAGGTGAAAAAACCACTTTAAACAACACTGCTAATCCCAGCGGTGGAGAACGTGCCGAGGGGACGCATGGCTGAAGCACGGATCAGCATCGAACGCCAAACTTCTGGGCACCTGGCGCACCCAGTCGCAGCCGCGAGGCAAGCCTTCCCCGTGGTAAGGGAGCACTGCCACGGGGCGACGACCCAATTCTGCCCAAATCGTGGGAACTAATATGGATCAATATAAAAATAAAAACTTAGAGGAAGAGAAGGGTGACGAGAACAATAGCTGGAGCGAAAGAGAAGAGACAATGAAGTCAGCAGTTACTTCAACACCAAAACAGGTGAATAAAAATAATAATGAAAAAATAATGAATACAAATGAAAAAATAACTAATGAAAACGAAAAAATCATAAATGAAAACGAAAAAATAATAAATAATATAGCAGAAGCAAATAAAAAGTCCCAACCTGCAGAAGGGGAGAGCGAAGGCGACTGGCAACTTCAGAGGAGAAGGCGTAACGTGAAGGGAGGGCCCAAGACGTACGCAGAAATTGCACATAAAGAAAGAAGGGGGGCACCTCCAAGACCGGATTGGAAGTCGCCTGCGAAAAAGCCGGAATCACAAAACCAAGAACACGAATTCATAATACAAGTGAACGACCCAAAAGAGGGGGAAAGCAGCTTGGCTGTCTTGAAACGCAATATGGAGTCAAAGAGCAGGGGCCTCATTCAAAATATCAAAGAAGTCAGAGGAGGGAAGCTCATAGCGAGAGCAGCCAGTGAAAGAGAGAAAGAAGAGGCTATGAAAATCCTGAAAGAAAAAACAGAAGTCAGCGTCAGAGATACCAATAAGAGGGCACCGACGATAAAACTCTTTGGAGTAAATAAAGGATATAAAATGGAAGACATTACAAGGGAGCTGATAGTGGAGAACGAGGACATTGCGCCGCTTATAGAACAAAACAAAGAGCGATTCAAAATAAAGTTTGTAGAGAAATGTGCGAATGCATACCGAGAAAACTGGATATTAGAAATAGACAGCCAAGAAACTTTCCGAGCGCTGGTCGGAAAGGGAAGAGTAAGAATGGACTTCAGACACATCATGGTGGAAGAGCACTTAGATATACCAAGATGCTGGAGATGTTGCAGATACGGGCACGTGAAGAAACATTGCACGCAAAAAACTCCCACATGTTACAAGTGCGGAGAAGAGCATGAAGCGAAAGAATGCCCGGAAAAGAGACCGCTCAGCTGCATTAATTGCAAAATTAACGGCGTTACTAGTGCAAACAGGATGCACACAGCATTAGATAACAAATGTCCCGTACTTAAAATAAAGATAGAGCAACTAAGAAACCGTACCAGCTATTAATGGCAGCATACCGTACTAGAAATAAAAATTTACTGAAAGTAATGCAAATCAACGCAGGAAAAGGCAGAGAGGCAATGGAGGTGGTCAAACACATAGCCACGAGAGAGAATACACACATCGTACTCATACAAGAGCCGTACCACAAGGCGACCTGGAAAGGATACCGCAGAGTGGGAAAAGAGGGAGCAAAGGCAGAAATCTGGCACAAAGAAGAAATAAGAGGCATAAAAGAGATGAGAGAAGCAAGAAGTGAAAATACAGTGGCCATAGTGGTAGGCGAAGAAGAGGAGGCGGTCCTTATCACAAACATATATAATGAGCCAGAGGGGAGAGAGCCGGAAAGACTCAAGGCAATTGCAGAAATAATCGATAAATGGAAAGGACCGAGCGTTGTTGCAGGCGACCTAAACGCAAAAAATACAGGCTGGGGAGGAAGAGAGAACAACACCAGAGGCGACTGGGTGTGGAACTGGATTTGCGAAGAAGGCTACGAAGTCTTAAACAATGCAAACGGTCCGGCTACTTTTAGCTGCAGCCGAGGAGAGAGCTGGGTAGATCTGACCACAAGCAGGCGATGCATGATACAAAAATGGGAAGTAGACGAGAGCGAGGAGACGCTGAGCGACCACCGACTCATTCGATTTGAAATCCAAACAAAAGATAGCCTAAGAGAAACGAAAGGGATAAGTAAGATAGACGTAGAAGCGACGGATTGGAAGACATTAGGGGAAGAGATAAGGAAAAGGCAAATAACTGAGGGTGAGGCAGAAGAAGAAGCGGCACAGTACCAATTGGCGGTACAAGAAGAGTGCAAAAAGTACATAAAATGGAGCACACAAGAACCCGGAAAGCACGTGTGGTGGTGCAAAGAGCTGGATGCGACAAAGAAAGAAGTAGCCAAGAAAAGAAAAGAATGGGGCCGCCAAAAAGGAAAAGAGGAAGAAGAGAGAGTCAGAGAGGAGTACATAGAAAAAAGAAACCTATACAAAAAGCAGATAAAAGAAACAAAAGAGGCTAAACTGAAAGAATACATATCAGAAATAACAGACATGCAGCCGTGGAGCAAGGTGTGGAAGCTGTTGGGCAAGAAAAGGGGAGTCCCAGTAGAGAAAGCCATCCTACAGGACTACGGGGACAGAATCCTATCTAAAAAAGAGGCAATAAGAGAAATTGCGAACAAGCACTTCCCAAACGACAATGAAAAAGAAGACACAGTGGAACAAAAACACACGAGAGAACGTGTAAATATATATACCGGGAAGAACGACGAAGATTATACGGGGCGCCTGTCACCCGTCTGTCGTCCGCCTGCAATCGCCTGTCGCCCGCCTGTTATTTTAGTTAAAGTTGGAACTCCTGACACGGCGTTTGAATTTCTAACTTCACAGGCGCTCTCGAAGCATTCACGAGGCGCCCAACAGGCGCTCTGAAGCTCGCCTGTTGAGCGCCTCTTGGACGTCTCTTGGACGCCTGTTGAGCGCCTTTTGGACGCCTCTTGGGCGCCTCTTGGGCGCCTCTTAAGCGCCTCTTGAGCGCTTCTTGGGCGCCTCTTGAACGCCACTTGGTCACCTCTTGAACGCCTCTTGAACGCCTCTTAGGCGCCTCTTGAGCTCTTGAGCGCCTCTCGCCTCTCAATTCCGGACACGGCTTTTGAATTTTACCTAACCTCACACCTAACCCAACTTCTGACACAGCGTTTGAATTTCCAATTTCACCTAACCTCATACCTAACCCAACTCCAATTTCACCTAACCTCACACCTAACCCAACTCGTGACACGGCGTTTGAATTTCCAAAGGGTTTGAATTTCAAATTTCACCTAACCCCCCAACCTAACCCAACTTCTGACACAGCGTTTAAATTTCCAATTTCACCTAACCTCACACCTAACCCAACTCCTGACACGGCGTTTGAATTTCCAATTTCACCTAACCTCACAAACACCTCCTGGGCGCCTCTTGAGCGCCTCTTGGGCGCCTCTTGAGCGCCTCTTGGGCGCCTCTTGGGCGCCTCTTGGGCGCCTCTTCAGCGCCTCTTGAGCGCCTCTTGGGCGCCTCTTCAGCGCCTCTTGGGCGCCTCTTCGGCGCCTCTTCAGCGCCTCTTGGGCGCCTCTTCGGCGCCTCTTAAGCGCCTCTTGAGCGCCTCTTGGGCGCCTCTTGAGCGCCTTTTAACCGCCTCTTGAACGCCTCTTGAACGCCTCCTGGGCGCCTCTTGAGCGCCTCTTGGGCGCCTCTTGGGCGCCTCTTGAGCGCCTCTTGGACGCCTCTTGGACGCCTTTTGAACGCCTCCTGGGCGCCTCTTGGGCGCCTCTTGAGCGCCTCTTGAACGCCTCTTGAACGCCTCTTGAACGCCTCCTGGGCGCCTCTTGAGCGCTTCTTGGGCGCCTCTTGGGCGCCTCTTGAGCGCCTCTTGGACGCCTCTTGGACGCCTTTTAAACGCCTCCTGGGCGCCTCTTGGGCGCCTCTTGAACGCCTCTTGAGCGCCTAACCCAACTTCTGACACAGCGTTTGAATTTCTATTTCACCTAACCTCACACTTAACCCAACTTGTGACACAAGCGCTTTTTGAACGCCTCTTAAACGACTCTTGGGCGCATCTTGAACGCCTCTTGAACGCCTCTTGGGCGCCTCTTGAGCGCCTCTTGAGCGCCTCTTGAGCGCCTCTTGGGCGCATCTTAAGCGCCTCTTGAGCACCTCTTGGACGCCTCTTGAGCGCCTCTTTAGCGACTCTTGAGCGCCTCTTGGGCGCCTCTTCAGCGACTCTTGAGCGCCTCTTGAGCGCCTCTTGGGCGCCTCTTGAACGCCTCTTGAGCGCCTCTTGAGCGCCTCTTGAGCGCCTCTTGGGCGCCTATTCAGCGACTCTTGGGCGCCTCTTGGGCGCCTCTTAGGCGCCTCTTGAGCGCCTCTTGAGCCTAACCACCTAACCCAACTCCTGACACGGCGTTTGATTTTCCAATTTCACCTAACCTCACACCTAACCCAACTTCTGACAAGGGATTTAATTTCAAGAGGCGTCCAAGAGGCGCCCAACAGGCGCTCTCGAAGCATTCACGAGGCGCCCAACAGGCGCTCTGAAGCTCGCCTGTTGAGCGCCTCTTGGATGTCTTTTGGACGCCTGTTGAGCGCCTTTTGGACGCCTGTCGGGCGTCTCTTGGACGCCTGTCTACCGCCGGTCGGGAGCCTGTTGACCGCCTGTCGTCATTCACGAGGCGCCCAACAGGCGCTCTGAAGCTCGCCTGTTGAGCGCCTCTTGGATGTCTCTTGGACGCCTGTTGAGCGCCTTTTGGACGCCTGTCTGCCGTCTCTTGGACGCCTGTCTACCGCCGGTCGGGAGCCTGTTGACCGCCTGTCGTCCAACTGTCGGGCGCTTCTTGGACGCCTCTTGGGCGCCTGTCGTCCGCCTGTTGGGCGCCTGTTGAGCGACTGTCGGACGCCTGTTCACCGCCTGTTGAGCGCCTGTCGTCCGCCTGTTGAGTGCCTGTCGGACGCCTGTTGAGCGCTTGTCCACCGCCTGTCGCCTGTCGGGCGCCTGTCGCCCACCTGTCGGTCGCCTGTCGTCCGCAGGCCGTCTTGGGCGCCTGTTGGGCGCCTTTTGAGCGCCTCTTGGGCGCCTCTTGAGCGCCTCTTGGGCGCCTATTCAGCCCCTCTTGGGCGCCTCTTGGGCGCCTCTTAGGCGCCTCTTGAGCGCCTCTTGAGCGCCTTTCGAGCGCCTCTTGGACGCCTCTTGGGCGCCTCTTGAGCGCCTATTGGGAGCCTCTTGAGCGCCTCTTGGGCGCCTCTTGAGCGCCTCTTGGGCGCCTCTTGAGCGATTCTTGAGCGCCTCTTGAGCGCCTCTTGGACGCCTCTTGAGCGCCTCTTGGACGCCTCTTGAGCGCCTCTTGAACGCCTCCTGGGCGCCTCTTGGGCTCCTCTTGGGCGCCTCTTGGGCTCCTCTTAGGCGCCTCTTGAGCGCCTCTTGAGCGCCTTTCGAGCGCCTCTTGGACGCCTCTTGGGCGCCTCTTGAGCGCCTATTGGGAGCCTCTTGAGCGCCTTTTGGGCGCCTCTTGAGCGCCTCTTGAGCGCCTCTTGAGCGCCTCTTAGGCGCCTCATGGGCGCCTCTTGGGCGCCTCTTAAGCGCCTCTTGAGCGCCTCTTGGGCGCCTCTTGAGCGCCTCTTGAGCGCCTCTTGAACGCCTCTTGAACGCCTCTTGAACGCCTCCTGGGCGCCTCTTGAGCGCCTCTTGGGCGCCTCTTGAGCGCCTCTTGGACGCCTCTTGGACGCCTTTTGAACGCCTCCTGGGCGCCTCTTGGGCGCCTCTTGAACGCCTCTTGAGCGCCTAACCCAACTTCTGACACAGCGTTTGAATTTCCAATTTCAGCTAACCTCACACCTAACCCAACTTCTGACACAGCGTTTGAATTTCCAATTTCACCTAACCTCACACCTAACCCAACTTCTGACAAGGGATTTAATTTCCACTTTCACCTAACCTCATACCTAACCCAACTCCAATTTCACCTAACCTCACACCTAACCCAACTCGTGACACAGATTTTGAATTTCCAATTTCACCTAACCTCACACCTAACCCAACTTCTGAAAAGGGTTTGAATTTCAAATTTCACCTAACCCCCCAACCCAACCCAACTTCTGACACAGCGTTTGAATTTCCAATTTCACCTAACCTCACACCTAACCCAACTCCTGACACGGCGTTTGAATTTCCAATTTCACCTAACCTCACACCTAACCCAACTTCTGACAAGGGATTTAATTTTAAAAGGCGTCCAAGAGGCGCCCAACAGGCGCTCTCGAAGCATTCACTAGGCGCCCAACAGGCGCTCTGAAACTCGCCTGTTGAGCGCCTCTTGGACGTCTCTTGGACGCCTGTTGAGCGCCTTTTGGACGCCTGTCGGGCGTCTCTTGGACGCCTGTCTACCGCCGGTCGGGAGCCTGTTGACCGCCTGTCGTCCACCTGTCGGGCGCTTCTTGGACGCCTCTTGGGCGCCTGTCGTCCGCCTGTCGGGCGCCTGTTGAGCGACTGTTGAGCGCCTGTCGTCCGCCTGTTGAGTGCCTGTCGGACGCCTGTTGAGCGCTTGTCCACCGCCTGTCGCCTGTCGGGCGCCTGTCGCCCACCTGTCGGTCGCCTGTCGTCCGCCTGTTAACTCCGCCACTGCCGGTCCCAAGCCCGGATGCCACTCTCTTGTAAAGTGGTGAGGAGGAGGGGTAGATCACACCGCAAACCGCTTAGGCCTCGCCTAAGGGGCGCGGGGGGACTTGGCTTTACTGCCCGGTTCTGCGTGGAGGTGAAAAAACCACTTTAAACAACACTGCTAATCCCAGCGGTGGAGAACGTGCCGAGGGGACGCATGGCTGAAGCACGGATCAGCATCGAACGCCAAACTTCTGGGCACCTGGCGCACCCAGTCGCAGCCGCGAGGCAAGCCTTCCCCGTGGTAAGGGAGCACTGCCACGGGGCGACGACCCAATTCTGCCCAAATCGTGGGAACTAATATGGATCAATATAAAAATAAAAACTTAGAGGAAGAGAAGGGTGACGAGAACAATAGCTGGAGCGAAAGAGAAGAGACAATGAAGTCAGCAGTTACTTCAACACCAAAACAGGTGAATAAAAATAATAATGAAAAAATAATGAATACAAATGAAAAAATAACTAATGAAAACGAAAAAATCATAAATGAAAACGAAAAAATAATAAATAATATAGCAGAAGCAAATAAAAAGTCCCAACCTGCAGAAGGGGAGAGCGAAGGCGACTGGCAACTTCAGAGGAGAAGGCGTAACGTGAAGGGAGGGCCCAAGACGTACGCAGAAATTGCACATAAAGAAAGAAGGGGGGCACCTCCAAGACCGGATTGGAAGTCGCCTGCGAAAAAGCCGGAATCACAAAACCAAGAACACGAATTCATAATACAAGTGAACGACCCAAAAGAGGGGGAAAGCAGCTTGGCTGTCTTGAAACGCAATATGGAGTCAAAGAGCAGGGGCCTCATTCAAAATATCAAAGAAGTCAGAGGAGGGAAGCTCATAGCGAGAGCAGCCAGTGAAAGAGAGAAAGAAGAGGCTATGAAAATCCTGAAAGAAAAAACAGAAGTCAGCGTCAGAGATACCAATAAGAGGGCACCGACGATAAAACTCTTTGGAGTAAATAAAGGATATAAAATGGAAGACATTACAATGGAGCTGATAGTGGAGAACGAGGACATTGCGCCGCTTATAGAACAAAACAAAGAGCGATTCAAAATAAAGTTTGTAGAGAAATGTGCGAATGCATACCGAGAAAACTGGATATTAGAAATAGACAGCCAAGAAACTTTCCGAGCGCTGGTCGGAAAGGGAAGAGTAAGAATGGACTTCAGACACATCATGGTGGTAGAGCACTTAGATATACCAAGATGCTGGAGATGTTGCAGATACGGGCACGTGAAGAAACATTGCACGCAAAAAACTCCCACATGTTACAAGTGCGGAGAAGAGCATGAAGCGAAAGAATGCCCGGAAAAGAGACCGCTCAGCTGCATTAATTGCAAAATTAACGGCGTTACTAGTGCAAACAGGATGCACACAGCATTAGATAACAAATGTCCCGTACTTAAAATAAAGATAGAGCAACTAAGAAACCGTACCAGCTATTAATGGCAGCATACCGTACTAGAAATAAAAATTTACTGAAAGTAATGCAAATCAACGCAGGAAAAGGCAGAGAGGCAATGGAGGTGGTCAAACACATAGCCACGAGAGAGAATACACACATCGTACTCATACAAGAGCCGTACCACAAGGCGACCTGGAAAGGATACCGCAGAGTGGGAAAAGAGGGAGCAAAGGCAGAAATCTGGCACAAAGAAGAAATAAGAGGCATAAAAGAGATGAGAGAAGCAAGAAGTGAAAATACAGTGGCCATAGTGGTAGGCGAAGAAGAGGAGGCGGTCCTTATCACAAACATATATAATGAGCCAGAGGGGAGAGAGCCGGAAAGACTCAAGGCAATTGCAGAAATAATCGATAAATGGAAAGGACCGAGCGTTGTTGCAGGCGACCTAAACGCAAAAAATACAGGCTGGGGAGGAAGAGAGAACAACACCAGAGGCGACTGGGTGTGGAACTGGATTTGCGAAGAAGGCTACGAAGTCTTAAACAATGCAAACGGTCCGGCTACTTTTAGCTGCAGCCGAGGAGAGAGCTGGGTAGATCTGACCATAAGCAGGCGATGCATGATACAAAAATGGGAAGTAGACGAGAGCGAGGAGACGCTGAGCGACCACCGACTCATTCGATTTGAAATCCAAACAAAAGATAGCCTAAGAGAAACGAAAGGGATAAGTAAGATAGACGTAGAAGCGACGGATTGGAAGACATTAGGGGAAGAGATAAGGAAAAGGCAAATAACTGAGGGTGAGGCAGAAGAAGAAGCGGCACAGTACCAATTGGCGGTACAAGAAGAGTGCAAAAAGTACATAAAATGGAGCACACAAGAACCCGGAAAGCACGTGTGGTGGTGCAAAGAGCTGGATGCGACAAAGAAAGAAGTAGCCAAGAAAAGAAAAGAATGGGGCCGCCAAAAAGGAAAAGAGGAAGAAGAGAGAGTCAGAGAGGAGTACATAGAAAAAAGAAACCTATACAAAAAGCAGATAAAAGAAACAAAAGAGGCTAAACTGAAAGAATACATATCAGAAATAACAGACATGCAGCCGTGGAGCAAGGTGTGGAAGCTGTTGGGCAAGAAAAGGGGAGTCCCAGTAGAGAAAGCCATCCTACAGGACTACGGGGACAGAATCCTATCTAAAAAAGAGGCAATAAGAGAAATTGCGAACAAGCACTTCCCAAACGACAATGAAAAAGAAGACACAGTGGAACAAAAACACACGAGAGAACGTGTAAATATATATACCGGGAAGAACGACGAAGATTATACGGGGCGCCTGTCACCCGTCTGTCGTCCGCCTGCAATCGCCTGTCGCCCGCCTGTTATTTTAGTTAAAGTTGGAACTCCTGACACGGCGTTTGAATTTCTAACTTCACAGGCGCTCTCGAAGCATTCACGAGGCGCCCAACAGGCGCTCTGAAGCTCGCCTGTTGAGCGCCTCTTGGACGTCTCTTGGACGCCTGTTGAGCGCCTTTTGGACGCCTCTTGGGCGCCTCTTGGGCGCCTCTTAAGCGCCTCTTGAGCGCTTCTTGGGCGCCTCTTGAACGCCACTTGGTCACCTCTTGAACGCCTCTTGAACGCCTCTTAGGCGCCTCTTGAGCTCTTGAGCGCCTCTCGCCTCTCAATTCCGGACACGGCTTTTGAATTTTACCTAACCTCACACCTAACCCAACTTCTGACACAGCGTTTGAATTTCCAATTTCACCTAACCTCATACCTAACCCAACTCCAATTTCACCTAACCTCACACCTAACCCAACTCGTGACACGGCGTTTGAATTTCCAAAGGGTTTGAATTTCAAATTTCACCTAACCCCCCAACCTAACCCAACTTCTGACACAGCGTTTAAATTTCCAATTTCACCTAACCTCACACCTAACCCAACTCCTGACACGGCGTTTGAATTTCCAATTTCACCTAACCTCACAAACACCTCCTGGGCGCCTCTTGAGCGCCTCTTGGGCGCCTCTTGAGCGCCTCTTGGGCGCCTCTTGGGCGCCTCTTGGGCGCCTCTTCAGCGCCTCTTGAGCGCCTCTTGGGCGCCTCTTCAGCGCCTCTTGGGCGCCTCTTCGGCGCCTCTTCAGCGCCTCTTGGGCGCCTCTTCGGCGCCTCTTAAGCGCCTCTTGAGCGCCTCTTGGGCGCCTCTTGAGCGCCTCTTAACCGCCTCTTGAACGCCTCCTGGGCGCCTCTTGAGCGCCTCTTGAGCGCCTCTTGGGCGCCTCTTGGGCGCCTCTTGAGCGCCTCTTGGACGCCTCTTGGACGCCTTTTGAACGCCTCCTGGGCGCCTCTTGGGCGCCTCTTGAGCGCCTCTTACACGCCTCTTGAACGCCTCTTAAACGCCTCCTGGGCGCCTCTTGAGCGCTTCTTGGGCGCCTCTTGGGCGCCTCTTGAGCGCCTCTTGGACGCCTCTTGGACGCCTTTTAAACGCCTCCTGGGCGCCTCTTGGGCGCCTCTTGAACGCCTCTTGAGCGCCTAACCCAACTTCTGACACAGCGTTTGAATTTCTATTTCACCTAACCTCACACTTAACCCAACTTGTGACACAAGCGCTTTTTGAACGCCTCTTAAACGACTCTTGGGCGCATCTTGAACGCCTCTTGAACGCCTCTTGGGCGCCTCTTGAGCGCCTCTTGAGCGCCTCTTGGACGCCTCTTGGACGCCTTTTGAACGCCTCCTGGGCGCCTCTTGGGCGCCTCTTGAACGCCTCTTGAGCGCCTAACCCAACTTCTGACACAGCGTTTGAATTTCCAATTTCAGCTAACCTCACACCTAACCCAACTTCTGACACAGCGTTTGAATTTCCAATTTCACCTAACCTCACACCTAACCCAACTTCTGACAAGGGATTTAATTTCCACTTTCACCTAACCTCATACCTAACCCAACTCCAATTTCACCTAACCTCACACCTAACCCAACTCGTGACACAGCGTTTGAATTTCCAATTTCACCTAACCTCACACCTAACCCAACTTCTGAAAAGGGTTTGAATTTCAAATTTCACCTAACCCCCCAACCTAACCCAACTTCTGACACAGCGGTTGAATTTCCAATTTCACCTAACCTCACACCTAACCCAACTCCTGACACGGCGTTTGAATTTCCAATTTCACCTAACCTCACACCTAACCCAACTTCTGACAAGGGATTTAATTTCCACTTTCACCTAACCCCACACTTAACCCAACTTCTGACACAGCGTTTGAATTTCTAATTTCACCTAACCTCACACTTAACCCAACTTGTGACACAGGCGCTTTTTGAACGCCTCTTAAACGACTCTTGGGCGCCTCTTGGACGCCTCTTGGGCGCCTCTTGGGCGTCTCTTGAAAGCCTCTTGGGCGCCTGTTGGGCGCCTTTTGAGCGCCTCTTGGGCGCCTCTTGAGCGCCTCTTGGGCGCCTCTTGAACGCCTCCTGGGCGCCTCTTGAGCGCCTCTTGGGCGCCTCTTGAGCGCCTCTTGAGCGCCTCTTGCGCGCTCGACAGACGCCCAACAGGCGTCTAAAAGGCGCTCAAGAGGCGTCCAAGAGGCGCCCAACAGGCGCTCTCGAAGCATTCACGAGGCGCCCAACAGGCGCTCTGAAGCTCGCCTGTTGAGCGCCTCTTGGAGGTCTCTTGGACGCCTGTTGAGCGCCTTTTGGACGCCTGTCGGGCGTCTCTTGGACGCCTGTCTACCGCCGGTCGGGAGCCTGTTGACCGCCTGTCGTCCACCTGTCGGGCGCTTCTTGGACGCCTCTTGGGCGCCTGTCGTCCGCCTGTCGGGCGCCTGTTGAGCGACTGTCGGACGCCTGTTCACCGCCTGTTGAGCGCCTGTCGTCCGCCTGTTGAGTGCCTGTCGGACGCCTGTTGAGCGCTTGTCCACCGCCTGTCGCCTGTCGGGCGCCTGTCGCCCACCTGTCGGTCGCCTGTCGTCCGCCTGTCGGGCGCCTGTCACCCGTCTGTCGTCCACCTGCAATCGCCTGTCGCCCGCCTGTTATTTTAGTTAAAGTTGGAACTCCTGACACGGCGTTTGAATTTCTAACTTCACAGGCGCTCTCGAAGCATTCACGAGGCGCCCAACAGGCGCTCTGAAGCTCGCCTGTTGAGCGCCTCTTGGACGTCTCTTGGACGCCTGTTGAGCGCCTTTTGGACGCCTGTCGGGCGTCTCTTGGACGCCTGTCTACCGCCGGTCGGGAGCCTGTTGACCGCCTGTCGTCCACCTGTCGGGCGCTTCTTGGACGCCTCTTGGGCGCCTGTCGTCCGCCTGTCGGGCGCCTGTTGAGCGACTGTCGGACGCCTGTTCACCGCCTGTTGAGCGCAGTTCCCAAATTCCAGAGAAAAAGAATCACACACACACACATATTCAATATAACCAATACATACCAGCGTTTGAAATATAAATAGACAAGAATGTGTGATTAATAATTGAATCGGTTTAAAGGTAAAACTCAGTAAGTGAGCGAGAAAATACTATTTTCTAGTGGTGGTTTAATATCTATGGCATAGGTTCATTATTAGGCCTAGTTTCACCAAAAAGGTGATGACAGTTCCTACTTTTATTGTCACTTTGAACTCGAGTTCAGAGTTGAACCAGTTCAACGTGTTAGGTGCAACTGGCCCTTAATAAGATCGAGACAAAGCATTTAACGAAACTTCTCCGATTGAAATAAAAAATGTTTCTTAATTTATAAGCTAACGCGAAAAGTGCCGATGATACACGTAATGGCCCATTGTTTCCCCGGCTTCGCAATTTTAAATAAATCAATTGGTCTTTATTATACTTCATAAAATAAACAATAATTATAGAGCTTTCACATAAAAAAATACGTTGTTCACGATGGCAAATGTATAGGATTTTGGTATATTTTATGGAAATGAACTAAAAAAGTAGGGTCTATTTCAGTGGGGGCAGAGGTTGAGTAAGGGGAGCCAATGCTTATGGGAGTACTGGAAATCGATTAGAAAAGGATAAACTATGGTCAGAATTGGGGTAAGAGTAGGACAGACAACTGCATACAACAATCACCGGTTTCGCTTCTGGATGCAGCATCCAAACGCGGTTACCAAATATTGTATAGAAACTGGCTAACTAGATATATACGATAAATAATTAACACTGTTGTATCCTTTCTTCACACTTTAAAGTGTGAAGAAAGGATACAACGGTGTTAATTATTTATTGATTATACTCTTCACGAAACCCAAAAACATATATCGATAGATATATACGAACTGTAGGTTGGGTTAGATTAAATTTATTAGATTCAACAGAAAAAAAAATAAACGCAAATAAATGAGTCGTACAAATTCCATTTATCCGGCAAAAAAAACTGTGGCGAGCTATTTAAAATTTCAAGATCGATTTGCAAAGTGTGTGTGAAGTTCTAGGCGCGGAATAGGCTACACACGGGCAATTGTTTGGAATTTACGTGCAAACTTGCGCGTGTACGTATAAAAGTGGAGGTGCATTGAGACACGGCAGTCGGCGGTTTGTCCGCATCGCGATCGAATGCCAAGGTTTTTTTCCTCCTCAAAATGAACTAAGAGGATTCCGGCCTGTGTTGTTGAACAAGAGTGGGTTTTAAGTTGTTGTGAAATCGAAATGACCATCATGTTTGCATCTTGTGAGTATTCGTACAAGGAAATATTTATGATTTTTCACTCGTTGATTATCTTTTAAGGTTTTCAATGTTTTTAAACGAGTGTTTTCCACTCCCGGACTGAGCATGAAGTACAATTTCGAGTTTAGAAAAGCCCCGCGTAGAAAATTTGTCGAGGGTCGCGAAGCAACCCGAGACAAATTTTCACTGAACACTGAACTATTGTGAACTTAAAAACACACTGAACACAGTTTTTTTAAGAAAAAATTCTCTATGAACACAAGTTTAAACGGAAAATTCAAAAATATTATATTTATTTCAAACATCTAGATCATAATATATAAAATTACGAAAATGTTATTCGTGAAAATGCAAACAATGTCTTAATTAATAAGACAACTTAAGACAATAAATATCCATTGAAACAACTACTTCCCGTGCAAATCCAATTATACAATGAAATATTTAAAATCTTATTTAATTTGATTTGTTACAACGCTCTATTAAAGTATATGTAACGTTAAGGTCAATCTAGATCATTTTTTTAGGGAATTCGTTGTGTTTATATAATAGGCCAAGTTAAAGCTTCGAACGAGCGTTTTCCACACCCAGATTAAGCATGAAGTAAAATTTCGAGTTTAGAAAAGCCCCGCTAAACTCGAAATTTTACTTTATGCGCCACGCGTATTGTCTAATCTCCATAGACATAAATTAATTATTAATTATTAAATACGATTGCATCACTCATTTCAATAATGCAATCGTAACGTACACACAATTCCAGACGGTCACCTGATGCCCCACTTACGACAGACACGGCGACCGCCAGCCCAGCCAAAGGACTACGCAACTCCTGCAAGTCAGCGATTGATGCGATTAATACGGATAACATAAACAGCATTACTCACTTCAATAGTGCAATCGCAAACAAACACAATTCCAGACGGTCACCTGGTGCCCCACTTACGACAGACACGGCGACCGCCAGCCCAGCCGACGGATTACGCAACTCCTACAAGTCAGCATTTTACTCGGTGAACTTGTGACCATCAGCGTCCCAATCACCTCGAGTCAGCACCAACATCTAATATAAATACCACCACGGAAGACGACAAGACCAGAGTTCTTCTGACTCTCAACTCGTTACAATATTATTGTCATGTACTTATCAGTTATGCAATATATCCTATTTAAATCCACTACTCTACCCTGAACTATTACATGGTCCTTCGAACCGGATCATGGTCCTTCGAACAAAAAAAGCTAACTTGGGTCAGCCCGTACCAAACCTAAGCGCCAGTTAGTTCCCTTCAATCCGAAAGCTTGGGTCAGCACGCACCACGCCAAAGCGCCAGCTTTCTTCCAAAAATCAAACAAACAAAAAAAAAATCCAAATTGACTTGGGTCAGCACGCACCAAGCCTAAGCGCCGGTCAATTTTCCTTCCAAATCCGAAAACTTGGGTCAGCACACACCACGCCTAAGCGCCAGTTTTCATTCCAAACATCAAATTGCACCCCATTGACGGTCAAAACAATGGAGCGTGCCAACACAATCGCACAAGAGCAAGAAGAGTTGGGCCAGAAAATCAAACACATAGGCATCAACACTAAGAAAGACGCAATTTCAAGATAATCAAAAGAATATTTCATTAAACGCCTGGAGGCAGTGGAAAATTTCTGGGGTGTAGTTCAAGACAACGACGTTCTCCTAAATGATTGCAACGTTTCCGAAGAACATACCTATTTCACGACCAGTTATTTTCAACAAATCAAGATGTTATACAAAGAAACAAAGAATTCCATTATATCCGATGCAAAACGGCTAAATATGTGGGATGATGACGATAATTCATCTCACGATCAGAAGGCAGAAACGATAAACAAAACTCCTTCGCTAACAGAGCAGCAAATCCGTTTACAACGGCAGCAAGAAAAATTAAATCAGAAAGCGACAGATTTCAATTAATCAACCAAAGCTAATCTACGTCCAGAAAGCGACAGATTTCAATTTCAATCAACCAAAAGCGAATCTACGTCCAGAAAGCGACAGATTTCAATTTCAATCAACCAAAAGCGAATCTACGTCCAGAAAGCGACAGATTTCAATTTCAATCAACCAAAAGCGAATCTACGTCCAGAAAGCGACAGATTTCAATTTCAATCAACCAAAAGCGAATCTACGTCCAGAAAGCGACAGATTTCAATTAATCAATCAAAAGCGAATCTACGTCCAGAAAGCGACAGATTTCAATTAATCAACCAAAAGCGACTCTACGTCCAGAAAGCGACAGATTTCAATTTCAATCAACCAAAAGCGAATCTACGTCCAGAAAGCGACAGATTTCAATTAATCAACCAAAAGCGAATCTACGTCCAGAAAGCGACAGATTTCGATGCCAATCAGAAGCAGCTCATCCATACAGCACAACATCAAACCAAATTGATGATATCAGCCATGGCAACATTCAACAATACAGAAGAAGACATGGCACAGAAGTTACAACAATTTCCATTAAAAATTAACCAAGGTTTCCAACTAATTCAAGAAATGTCAAAATGGTATGCCGCAATCAACTCAAACAAATTAAATATCCATCTCCTTGGTGCTTATCAAATAGCACACAATTACCTCAGCGAAACCTACCATCATCTTCCAAAATCTTAAACATCCAATACAGCGAAAACAATTTCCATGCTCTAATCCCTCCCCTTCAGATACAATCCATCATAAAACACGCAAATGCTAAGCTTCCATCCAATCTACAAATTCTATCCTCGCCTATCGTCAACGTTCAAAGCAAACAAGAGAGCAACACAATACACGCTTCATGGACCAGTGCCGTCACAACCTTGTGCACAGTTTGCATGTTGGGGGTGGGAATTGCAATTATCCACACAATCTGGAGGAAATATCGGAAAAGATCACCAGCGGAACGTCAAAACGAACCTCCAAAGATACCCATTCCAGCATCCAGAAGGTCTCCAGAATACAGCACAGTCCAGACACCAAGGAATGACAGAAGATATCCAGTTCCAAGGAAAATCGAGTCCATCCAACTTCAACCACTGGTGCCCCATACTCCCGGCGGGCAGAATGTCTAATCTCCATAGACATAAATTAATTATTAATTATTAAATACGATTGCATCACTCATTTCAATAATGCAATCGTAACGTACACACAATTCCAGACGGTCACCTGATGCCCCACTTACGACAGACACGGCGACCGCCAGCCCAGCCAAAGGACTACGCAACTCCTGCAAGTCAGCGATTGATGCGATTAATACGGATAACATAAACAGCATTACTCACTTCAATAGTGCAATCGCAAACAAACACAATTCCAGACGGTCACCTGGTGCCCCACTTACGACAGACACGGCGACCGCCAGCCCAGCCGACGGATTACGCAACTCCTACAAGTCAGCATTTTACTCGGTGAACTTGTGACCATCAGCGTCCCAATCACCTCGAGTCAGCACCAACATCTAATATAAATACCACCACGGAAGACGACAAGACCAGAGTTCTTCTGACTCTCAACTCGTTACAATATTATTGTCATGTACTTATCAGTTATGCAATATATCCTATTTAAATCCACTACTCTACCCTGAACTATTACACGTATAAAACGTTGATTTCGACTGAAGTTAAAAAAAACCTCTCCATTTATTTATAATTATAATAACACAAATCAGATATTTGGTCCCTTATTAGCGATTAAACAATCATTTTTTTAATATTTTTATAAAAGCTGATAGCTGTTTTTTAAATTGTAAATATTTTATTATATGATCACGTTATTACAGAAAAACTACAATAATAGAATTTTTTTCCATAAATAATAAAATAAAACTTGTAAATAAACTGTATTCATTTATTTCTTGATTTCATTAATATTTATGTGTATCATTGATTGGCAATCATTTAATGATTACTAATCACACACACGTTTGTATTTATGTTTACCTAGTAAGAATATTAAACAGTATTTTTCTTACCTTGTCGCTGTTAATTAGAAGTGTCAATTTGATGATTTTGATGCCGCTCAGCCTTTGACACTTCTGTGAAAATTTTCTACGCCTCGAGCGCTTTGAAAAAATCCCCAAAAACAGGATGCACCTTGGGATTCCTAGGATCTTGTACGCTCACCGCTCACCGACTTTATTTATTTATTTATTTTAACGGCTTGCCATTTCCATTAAAAATACAATATACAAAAAAAAACAAATATGTACAAACACTAAACTTAAAACTAAGCAAGAAAAGTTAGAAATCTTTTAAAAGGCGCTTTAATAATGAATTAATGAATTTATGAATTTGTACTTACATTTTAACATATACAAATAAATATAAAATATTCATATTTTTCAAATATGTTTTTCTTAAAAGGACCGAATGTTTTATTCAAGTGGAATTAATTAATCGAGTCAGTTTTGTGAATGATAAGTTTGAGGAACAATATTGTTGGTCTGTTTGTGGCGAATCGCTTATTGTTAATTGATTTTGTGTGATTAATTGTTAGAGTGTTTGGTCTGAGTGCCTGGGTGATTATCTAATGAAATTGTAATTATGCAACAGCACCGTTGTTTTTCCATTTACAATACATCAATTTTACTGCTGTTAAATGTTAATTACTTATACACCTATATTAGTAAGTAGACTTAAATATAGCACAATAACCTGTAATTATTTTAAAATTTATATATTTTTTACAGATTTAATCATCTGCATGTTAACCCTCCCTCAAAGTAACACCTACGCTCAAAGATGAAAACCCTTCGCCTCCCGGATAAATCCAGAAGACGTTTTCTCAAACGCCCCCAACCACCAGAAACAGAAACGACAAACGCAAGGTTTTCAACTCATGCCACCCCCCGGCTTCCAGAAGAACCCGGAGAACTCCAACTTCTTCGAAAATCCCGGCGGATTTCAGTCTAACAGCCGGGATATCGACAACTCCCAGAGGAACAGGGAAAACCCCAACTTCTTTGGAAATCCGAGCGGATTTCAGTCGAACAGCAGGCGAAATTCGAACTCGCGTGGCTTCACCTGGGGTGATTCTAAGATGAACGACGATTTCTACGTGTTCGACGCTTTCACGACCCCTTCGACCTCCACCGTGGCCATCCCGGGAATGGAAACGACGCAATCCCCCTGCGAAGAGCTCTGCCGGACGACGTTCCAGTACAATCCGGTGTGCGGGAGCAACGGGAGGACGTTTTACAATCCTGCTAGGCTAAAGTGTGCACAAAAATGTGGACAAAGTTAGTAGTAATCTTTCACGGTTTATTTTGAATTATGTGAAGTAATCAATCACTTATAAAGCACAGTTTGATTTCCTTTGTTCGCGAATTTATTTTTCACTGCTAGATGTACGTTTCGAGTGAAGCATTTATTGAAAATGAGTCCATGGTACTCGAAATGTTCATCTAACAGTGAAAAATAAATTCGCGAAGAAAGAAAATCAAGCGTGTTTAATTAGTTAGTAATCTGAGCAAAAAACAAACAAATAATGTTATATCAACATTGTAACAATATTAAACGTTGATAAAACATTACTTCAATGTGTTTGCTAAGTGATCTTTAGTAATAATATAGTTAAAGTTAATTTAGATTGGAAGCGAAGCGGATAATTTAATACATATATTTCTCATTTTTGTTGTTATTTTATACCGTTATACAACGGAAACTAATTTTAAATGACAAACATAAAAATCGTCGCTAATTGCGTGCGAACCGCAAAACAACGAACGTGTGTATTTTTATATTTGTAATTTCTGCTTTAATTGTTTTCCAGAAATTTCCCTGAATCACGTCGGGGCGTGCTCGTAAGACTGAATCACCAACGAAAAATACGCGCAAATGAACTTTACAAAAGCGCGCAATTAAGCGCGCGCTAATTGCATTTGGACATTTTCGGTAATTTATTCTTAACAATTTATGTATCATAGAAAATAATTATAAATCGATAAGGAAGTACGTTTTTGTGGTTTTGGTTTATTTTATTGTGTGTCCGTCCGTCCGGTTTTCCTTTGTGAAATTAATATAGATTGCACGGTTTTACATTTTATCAAACATCGAATATAATACAGGGTTTTTCTATTGCATTTCACTATTGATTAGATGAGATTTACTATATGCCAAATGTATTTCACTTTGTCAAAAATCTGCCAAAAGATTGTCGGATTTACGAAAAGAGTTTCACTATATACCAAATACTTTTCGCTTTAATATTTTTGCAGTAATAACTTTCTTTTGGAAATATTTTATTTTTAATTATACATATGTAACACTACTTACGCCAGGATCTATTCTTCGGATAACGAGTCCTCTTAGTTCATTGCTAACATGCATTTTTTGACAAACTGCAGCAATTTTGCTGACAAGTGAAATTCGGTAATTGACAAACTGTGATAAGGTTTTGAAATATAGCTAAATGTATCTGATAAATATTGTTGGTGGTTTTAGAGAAAGCAGCCATTTAAAAAAAAATAATGCTTATAGAAGTTACCCTCAACTTTACACAAATAACAATTGAGCCTGTAACATATACAACCCTATATGCACTACTGTTTTATTGGTTGCATCCGTTGCTTTTGTAATATATGCAGCCCCATTTGCACTACTCTTTAATTAGTCGCATACGTTCTCAGACCAAGTATAATATAGACGAGTAATGCGATGGTAGGGATAGGCAATGTTTGTATGTAAAGATAAAATGTAAACACGCTTGTTTACAAACACGATTAAATGTAAACAAACTTAAAAGTGAGGTTAACTGATGTGTTCTGGCGTGTTTACAAACATGGACGTAACCTCGTACTTTTTTCTGCTGCCGTCCCGAAAATACAACTTTCGGTCTGAATTATTAAATCGAAAGTACCACTTTATACAAATCGTACCAAAAGTGATTTTTTTTTTACTTTCGGGACGATTGTTTTACTTCCGGGACGATTTTGGGTATTGAGAATAACATAAACTTTGTATTTAATTATGACAACGCTTGTCATATAACATTCGTGTATGTAATCATGAGAGTGATTGTCATGTAAAATAATGTATCCATCCATGTTCTTTTTAACATGCAGAAAACGATCACATTACACGATCCAAGAGTGATTTTACGGGACTAGCCTATGGCTCGTCCTGGAAACGTCCTACTCATCCTGTAAAATATCACTTTTGGAACTAGTCACGTAAATTAATAATTTGTTTGTATCCGACAAATTCTGAATTTAACTTACTAGGATTTTAATAAAAACATGAGAAATTTACTTGTGAATTGATATATCATTGTTTCCTTTTTGTTTCTCTTCACAGTATACACAAATGCGCACCATTTTAATAGAACTGTGGTCTCTATGACAAAATGTTTTTACACTATTAGTCTTTTCAGTCTTTTTACATTCACTATACACAACATACGCAATTAGATAAATAAATATAAAAGTAAGGTTAACCGAAGAGGCCTGGCGTGCTTACAAACATGAATGTAAACACACGCCTCATCCCGCGCAGAACAGTTATGTTTCGTGACAACAAATGGGCGGTATGCTTTTTCTAGACCAGGTATGGGCAACCTTTGACATGTTGAGGGCCAAACTTTAGCGTGCAAATACGTTCGCGGGCCGCGTTTAAAAGTACTTTGTGCATTTTAAAGTAGTGATAATATTTTTTGCGATAGATATTAGACATGATATAATACGACAATGTTATTATAGTACAATTTATTAAAATAAAATAACATTTAAAAAATGCTACATTATAATTAAATTGTTAAATTTGCAATTGTTACAAACTACAAAAGTTGAGTACACCGAAATCAATGAGACACTTGAGCTTGAATTTGGGAAACTAATCCATCGATATTTGGATTAATACTACTGACACAAAGACGTAAAGAATTTTCCAAATTATCGTCAGTCTTGTACGATGTGTTGATTTATTAACTTTAAGTGCCAAACGCACAAATCAATCTTCTTGCGAATTTTCTAAGCTGCGGAAAATTATCTTCTTCTAGGTATTTTTTGTAGAAATCGCACAACTCTACGTCTTCAAATTTAGATTTTAGGAGTGAGTTTTCTTGAATCTCGATCAACTCCATTTGTAAGTGTATTGGAGCATTTTGTACAATATATGTTGTAGGAGTAGCAAATAAACTGAAACAGTCTTCCATGTTTTTGAAGTCGCAAAATCTGTTCGAAAATTGTTCCGACAGTAACTTGAGTTCTTCAGCATATTGAGCATAAGCAATATTTTCATACGCAGAGAGCGTGTTGAAATGGTAACTGTTACCAGACAGCATCTGTGACTCCCACAAGCGTTGTTTGATCTGACACGCTTTTAAATGGCTGTACAAATCATTTACTAACTGTCCTTGTTTTTGAAGTTTCAAATTTAAATCATTCAAATAGCCTGTAAGATCGACCAGAAATGGTAAGTCACATATCCATTTTGGGTCACTTAATTCAGATAGTGGTTTATCTTTTATTTTCATAAAGTCTGCTATCTCATTTCTAAGCTCGTAAAACCGTTTCAACATGTTTCCTTTGCTCAGCCATCTGACTTCACAATAATATGTTACGTTGTTATATTCAGCTGATATTTCATCCAAAAACGCCTTGAACTGACGATGGTTAGGCCCTCGGGATCGAATAAAGTTGATGGTTTTTACTACCACATTCATAACATTTTGGAGTCGAATGGACTTAGAACACAAGTTCTGTTGGTGGATAATGCAATGAAGGACTATCAAATCATCTTTTTGCACATTTAATTCTGTTGCTTTTTCATTCAAAATTCCGACGAAACCTTTACGTAAGCCGACCATAGAAGGAATTTTGACCATGGCAAGCCAAAACTTGTGAATACCTTTTGAACTTCAATAAAAATATTCTCTCCTGTAGTGGTTCCTTTTAGCAGCTGTAAAGCAAGCAATTCCTCAGTAACAGTGAACTCCTTATCAACACCTCGAATAAATGTAGCCTGTTGAGCTGTGTCAGACAAATCGGTGCTCTCGTCTAATGCTATGGAAAATGATTCAAAACCAGCCATACGGTCAGTCAATGTTGTTTTTATATCATTAGCCATCATTTCTATACGTCGAACAAACTAATTTTTTCAAATTCTTTTTTTCTTTTCGGGACACATAATACCGCAAACTTCTAACATACACTCCTTGATAAATTCTCCTTTGGCAAATGGTTTTAATGCCTTTGCCAATTTTGAGCTAACTGTAAAACTAGCTTTCACAACATTATCAAGTTGTGTTCTTTGTTTATGAAACATTTGTTGCTGTTTTTCTAAATTTGCGGTAAGCTTCTGGATTTTGTCTGTTCTTAATTGTCCTGTCAGTGAGTGCAGCGTAGCATGCTTAGTTGAGTAATGCCTCTTTATATAGAATTCTTTCATTGCTGAAATGGATTCATTACACAGCAAACAAATAGGCTTACCATTGTGCAAGATATAAAAGAATTCTTCAGTCCATTTTTCTTGAAAATGGCGACCCTCTGTATCTACTTTTCGTTTCTTTCCACCAGACATCATTTTTGTTTACTTTTCGTTCAATAAACTTAATAACAAACTATAGTTAGTAACCACTCAAGATGCACACAAAGTCACAAAGCAAGTTGACGGCTCGAGTAGTTCGCTAGGATATCGCTTGTCCAAGTTATCACCTCGGTAGCTCAAATAGAACTGAACTAACTTTCGGGCCATCCACCCGCTTATATAGGCAAAATGAACGAATAATCTGAAATAAACTAGTTTAAAATAATTGAGAAGCAATAAATCTTTTCATGTGTCGCCCGTGAGGCGGCAAATCTCAAAGAATTTGATCGAGCAAGTCGAGTGGCGGCGATTATCAAAGAATGAGGCGGCAAACATCAAAGAATTTGATGTTTGCCGCCTCACTGTCACTCCCGTGGTAATTCTTTTTTTTAGCTTCAGTCGATTTTTGAGATTTTGTAAACTGAACCGGGGGTAAACGTGTATGGGAAGCATAAAACTTAAGTTCATTTTTGTGATGAGACTTACCGTTTAACCGCAAATCGTATTTTAAGTTCCGATTTTGAGGTTATATATGTACGTATTTTCGGCTAAATACGTACATTGCAGGCATAAATTGGGCACACGATGAAACTATGTTCTAAATTATAACGGAATTAATCGAAATTGTAGTATTACCTTCATGTATACAACCATTATCAGGATATTAATTTTGCACTACAATTGACATCTACTGACGTTTATTTTAAATAATCGATATACAATTCTAGATCCTATGTTAGTGATCTCTAGATCATAACTATTTTAACTTATGATATTGAAAATAGATGGCGCTAGGTGTAATAAAATTAAATAAATAATATCCGTTCACGAAAATTTGCTCCAATTATTACAATTATGACTTCTAAGATTAATATTTTAATTAAAATACTCTATTTTGTTTCTAACACGTGTAAGCGTTAATTCGTGTTGTGCTGCAAACAATTTTGTTAGCCTACAGATATTCCAGATTAATCCGAGTTGATTTTCGTAAACGGTTATCGTAGATTTATTAAAATCAAAAGTCTACCGCAATTTTATATACTATAACTGAGTAAGTAAAGAAAAAATGATGTGTGATTATCTAGTTGCAATAATGCTATGAGATCTATATACGGAAAAAAATAGAATAGTGCAGAAAAATGCATAACATAACCTAAAAAGTAAAGTTGTAATTTAATTATGTTATGTATTAAGCAGGTACTGATAAAACCCTTTGATTGAAATGGAAATTAATTCATCCATGTAAGGTATGGTGAAGAAGTCAGTGGCGTACATATAGTACTAATTAACTATAATAATAAAACAATAATAATAGAAATAATACATTTTATTGGTATTAAATACTAAACTTTATATTGTAAGTAATGATTTTATTTCTGCCTTATCTGGCCTAGATCCGCTGTGTTTTGTATAAACAGGATTACCTCGTGTAGGATATGACTTTTGTCATGCACAGACGGTCTTGATTGAGGAGAGGCTTTATAATACGCATCCTCAACCCTGAGATTATATCTCTTAATCCCAAAAATGTTGTTTGAATTTTATGTGCCAAACAAAAACACACCATAAACCTCTGCCCTGTACATCAGCCACAAAAATTCCCTCCTCCCACCCCTCTCCACTCTAGTTGATGCCAGGTAAATCTGTGAGAAATAATAAAAAGAAATTAATAATTAGATATCTCCGGGACCTAGCCGAGTCCACAATTGAATTTCTTCAAGGCGACCAGACCTTCAATCTTATGTATTATAAGAACCGGTCGGGCTATAGACAAACATTTTTAATATTGGGCCCCATGATTAATTTTTTTTTAAACGAAAAATATTTGGCTATAGCCAGGATTTGAAACTGTGCGTGCAGTTTCAAACCCTGGCTATAGCCAAACATTTTTAGGACTGGGCCTAGAGCAGCGCTCAGCCCGGTACTGGGCCGATCTCACTCTTGAACCGGTCGGGCTATACCCAAACAGTTTTAATATTAGGCAACATGATTACATTTTTGTTTTAAACGAAAAATGTTTGGATTTGAAATCCAACTGCGCGCGCAGTTTCAAATCCTGGCTATAGCCAAACATTTTTAGTATTAGGCCTAGAGCAGCGCTCGGTCCGGTCCTGGGCTGGCTCACCAGGCCGGGCAGGGCCCGGCCTGGTGAGCCAGCGCAGGACCGTCCTGAACTCATTCTTGAACCGGTCGGGCTATAGCCAAACATTTTTAATATTTGACCCCATGATTAATTTTTTTTTAAACGAAAAATGTTTGGCTATAGCCAGGATTTGAAACTGCGCGCGCAGTTTGAAATCCTGGCTATAGCCAAACATTTTTAGTATTAGGCCTAGAGCAGCGCTCGGTCCGGTCCTGGGCTGGCTCACCAGGCCGGGCAGGGCCCGGCCTGGTGAGCCAGCGCAGGACCGGGCTGAACTCACTCTTGAACCGGTCGGGGTATAGCCAAACATTTTTAATATTGGACCCCATGATTAAATTTTTTTTAAACGAAAAATGTTTGGCTATAGCCTGGATTTGAAACTGCGCGTGCAGTTTCAAATCCTGGCTATAGCCAAACATTTTTAGTATTAGGCCTAGAGCAGCGCTCAGTCCGGTCCTGGGCTGGCTCACCAGCTCACCAGGGCCCGGCCTGGTGAGCCAGCCCAGAACCGGGCCGAACTCACTCTTGAACCGGTCGGGCTATAGCCAAACATTTTTAATATTATGCCCCTCAATTTAATTTTTTTTAAACAAAAAATGTTTGGCTATAGCCAGGATTTAAAACTGAGCGAGCAGTCTCAAATCCTGGCTATAACCAAATATTTTTAGTATTGGGCCTAGAACAGCGCTCGGCCCGGTCCTGGGCTGCCTCATCAGGCCGGCCTGGTGAGCCAGACCAGCAGCTGGCCTAACCCATTCTTGAACCGGTCGGGCTGTAGTCGAGCCTACTCTTGACTTTTCTGAAGCCAGCCTGTTTGGGCTTATATGGAATATGGAATTTCATTATACATCGCTTCACTCGTTTGTATGAACTGTGACAATATTTTTGTTTGTTTGTACTGCATTAAGTTGAACTGACTTCAAGTTTGTGACTTTACCAGCTCAATATTATAAAATGTTTGCAAAAAATCATATGTATGTAGGAGTATATCTACTAACCAAACTGGGTATGCCAAACGAACAGCATTAATGAGGCTAGCAAACTTGTTAACCCCATTTTTTCTACATTGCCTTCTCCACTGATATTCAACCAGCACTTCGACAAATCTGTGGTCTGGCACTCGTCGCGTACGAAACCAATCCTTCGCAGGCCTCCAACAGGACTCAATTCGTTGAGTATGTATACCATCCTCCGAAACAAAGCGATGCTCGGGATCGCTGTGGTTTACAACCCTATGCTGGAAGCCATACTCTGGTAGACTGGAGTACGCACGCCACATATCAGTGCGTATTTCCGTGCCTTCGGCCACATGATCTTTAATTATAGGAATAAGCGTTCGTGCATCTCTCACATTTCCTGGGCAGACCACCAGACGGAAATCTTCCGATTCATCCTCGATCATTCCGAGGACCCAGTGACCCTCAATTTGTCTTCCCCGATTGTACTTTCTCTTCCCAAACTTTGATTCGTCTATTTGTACGATTCTGCCGGGACCACCAATCTTCCCACGACTCTCCTCACTGATGAGGAAGTCATCAATCACAACTTCGCGGCAAAAATTGTACCTTTATATAGGATTTTAATGATTTACTTTTTACTACTACAGCAAAATGCTTTATTTTATATTACCAATCGCAAATAGTCTTATCGGATAAAGAGGTTTCCTCGCCTTCATCTCTGGCCTCCTTCCGACACTGCTCGTACGAGTAGTCCTCGCAAAACGAATACATAATGCTATAATAATATTATTTAATTTTTACACAATGAAACACTTTTAACTTTGTTTGTATAACACGTTTTATTTAATGTGACTGCAGTTTCGACAAATTTAGCTTGTCATTATCAAACATGGAGTAACTTAAACTAGAGGTTTTACAGGTATATATACACAATTACAAGACAGCGGTAAAAATGGGGGTGTACATTAGGTCAACCTGGTCGTTAATTAAGGGAATTCCCGGATTAGCGCGGGCTTTGTGTATCTCTAGTGCTTCTAGGAAATTCATTTTACGACCCTTTTCGGCATGATGGATTATGGTAAGTACATCTTTTCCAAAAGTGTGATTTTCGTCTAAAAGGTGTTTTGCAAAAGACGACTTATCACTCTGTTTAAGCCGAAAAGAGCGCAAATGTTCCCTCAATCTTATGTTGAAATTACGACCAGATTGGCCAATGTATATCCCTTGACAATCTGCGCAAGTTAATTTATATATTCCGGATTTATTAAATTTATCTAATTTTGTTTTACTATTAAAGATATGGTTATTGATTTTACAGTACGGTTTAAATGCAACTTGAATATTATGCTTTTTTAGGATATTTTTAACTTGAAAACTGACATTACCAAAATAAGTTAACGATTTATATTTAATTGTTTCTTTTTCAAATGATATTCCAGCGTATAATAGATGTTTGATGTTATTAAATTTCTGTTTTTTAAGAAGTCTATCAACCAAATCACAACCATAACCATTGTTAATAGCCATAGCTCTAATCAAGTTAATTTCCTTCTCGAAAAAATTAGCTGACAAAGGGATTTTTAAGGCTCTATGAATCATTGAATTGAATGCAGCAATTTTATGTTTATAGGGATGTCTGGAATGGTTAGGGATAATTGAGTCGGTAAAGGAAGGTTTTCTAAAAATGTCAAAAGAGAGTTTGTTATTTATTCTGGTAATAGACAGATCTAAATATTTAATGTTGTTATTGATTTCGGTTTCAGCTGTGAATTTAATTTTAGGGTGAAGTTTATTTATGAAATCTAAAAATTGAGTGAGTTGTCTATCAGTTCCCTGGAAACAAGCCAATATATCATCGACGTAACGGTGCCACATTTTAATATGTTTTTTAGCTAGTGGCGAATTTAATATTATTTTTGTAAAATTATGCATAAATATATCTGCTAGCAATGGACAAACAGAAGGCCTAGCAATGGGGTGCCCTTTAAGTCCATTGCTAGCAGATATATTTATGCATAATTTTACAAAAATAATATTAAATTCGCCACTAGCTAAAAAACATATTAAAATGTGGCACCGTTACGTCGATGATATATTGGCTTGTTTCCAGGGAACTGATAGACAACTCACTCAATTTTTAGATTCCATAAATAAACTTCACCCTAAAATTAAATTCACAGCTGAAACCGAAATCAATAACAACATTAAATATTTAGATCTGTCTATTACCAGAATAAATAACAAACTCTCTTTTGACATTTTTAGAAAACCTTCCTTTACCGACTCAATTATCCCTAACCATTCCAGACATCCCTATAAACATAAAATTGCTGCATTCAATTCAATGATTCATAGAGCCTTAAAAATCCCTTTGTCAGCTAATTTTTTCGAGAAGGAAATTAACTTGATTAGAGCTATGGCTATTAACAATGGTTATGGTTGTGATTTGGTTGATAGACTTCTTAAAAAACAAAAATTTAATAACATCAAACATCTATTATACGCTGGAATATCATTTGAAAAAGAAACAATTAAATATAAATCGTTAACTTATTTTGGTAATGTCAGTTTTCAAGTTAAAAATATCCTAAAAAAGCATAATATTCAAGTTGCATTTAAACCGTACTGTAAAATCAATAACCATATCTTTAATAGTAAAACAAAATTAGATAAATTTAATAAATCCGGAATATATAAATTAACTTGCGCAGCTTGTCAAGGGATATACATTGGCCAATCTGGTCGTAATTTCAACATAAGATTGAGGGAACATTTGCGCTCTTTTCGGCTTAAACAGAGTGATAAGTCGTCTTTTGCAAAACACCTTTTAGACGAAAATCACACTTTTGGAAAAGATGTACTTACCATAATCCATCATGCCGAAAAGAGTCGTAAAATGAATTTGCTAGAAGCACTAGAGATACACAAAGCCCGCGCTAATCCGGGAATTCCCTTAATTAACGACCAGGTTGACCTAATGTACACCCCCATTTTTACCGCTGTCTTGTAATTGTGTATATATACCTGTAAAACCTCTAGTTTAAGTTACTCCATGTTTGATAATGACAAGCTAAATTTGTCGAAACTGCAGTCACATTAAATAAAACGTGTTATACAAACAAAGTTAAAAGTGTTTCATTGTGTAATTAACATGTATAACGAAGTAGAAGCCTCCACAATACAGTATTTAATTTTTGTATATTAGGTATTGTTTAAAATTATTACCTAAACACTTTAGTCAGTGGCAGCTTGGTTCCTGCAAACCATGTGCCCCTTGCCATAGGCACATATAAATTGTGGCCCCCCTTACTGCATCGAAATGCACCCAGGCCCGATTGTGATGAACTGTAGTTCATCGGCTTTCGATGCCTTGGGCACATTTTGATGTTTGGCAAAAACCCATTTGCCTGGCACCATCTGAAGGCTTTCTCGTCGGTGCCAAACTCCTCCATAATCTTCTTCTGGTTCCACATTCTAGTCATTAAGTTTTACAAGGAATTAAATATTTGTAAAGTGTTATAAGTTTAGTATGTGATTTTAACTGCTTACATATGCAGAATAATTAACTTACCTTCAATTACACAATAGTCCACAAAGTAGCACCTAAAAGTACGGTTTTTGTAATAAATTTCACTAAACACAATGAACTGAAGTAAAAAAATAAATTACACAAAATGTTTTGTTATAAACAACAAAACAAATCAAAAACATTCGAAATTTCCTCCTTTGGGTCGGTAAAGTAGGCATTGTCTGTGCGCCATCTATTTTTTATATTATAAATTAATTAATCTGTGATTTACTAATGGATGCCGATTTATATATCCATTATTTTAAATAAACGTCAGTAAACGTCAATTGTAGTGTAAAATTTATATCGTCATATTGGCTGAGTACATAAAGATAACACTACAAATTGTATGGATTACGTCATCATTTTGGAGATAATTCCATCATGGGTGTAATTCGTATCCGTAATATGCTTATTTTGTCGAAAATACGAACATATATAGCCTCAAAATTGGAACTTAAAATACGATTTACGGCTAAACGGTAAGTCTCATCACAAAAATGAACTTAAGTTTTACGCTTTCCATACACGTTTACCCCCGGTTCAGTTTAGAAAATCTCAAAAATCGACTGAAGCTAACGAAAAGAAAACTCTAAATCCAAATTGATTGTTTAAAATTCCATTGTTGGTTATTATTTCTTCCTTTAGTCTAGAATTAATAATATTTTCGAAAATTTTGCTAATAGTATTGAGAAGACATATTGGACGGTAATTGGTTGTGTTGTTTTTTCTTGATTTTTCTATAAGAATTAATTTTGTTATTTTCCATTGAATAGGGAATTGTCCTGTTAGGAGTAGGTTTGTACAAAGTTTGCTAATAAAATTTGTGCCTTCCTTGCAAGCAAGTTTGGTTACTTCCGGAGGGATACCATCTGGACCTGCTGCCTTTTTGCTGCTTAATTTAGAGCTGGCTGCCAAAACTTCATCATTATCACAAATTGGGATTTCATTATTATTAACGTTTAATGGGGGCCATGTAATATTTTTTTTTTGAGGGGAACAATTTTTTCGCTTCTTGAATTTGGATTTCTGTAGTCAGGGGAAGGTTTATACGTAAACCAAGTTTGCCTGTTACAATTTTGTATCCTAGTCCCCAGATATCAGAATCCACTTCTTCACATAAATTTAGCCATGATTTCTTTTTTGCTTTTACCATTTCGCTCTTGAATATCTTTTGTTCATCTTTTCTTTTAGATTCTAGGTTCTCAATTAGTTGGTCTAGTTGGCCTAATCTGTTTTTCTTTTTGTTTCTTAAAATCTCTCTTCTAATTTTGTTGCAGTTTGATCTTAATTTGGAAAGTTCGTCGTTCCACCAATAATTTTGTTTCTTTTTATGATTGTTATTTCCTAGTTTTTTTAGATTTTTTATACAGGCATTTTTAAGGGTTGTGTCTAAATATTTACTATTTATATCCAAGTTGTTGTTCGTTGATAATTTTTCTTTTAGGAAGTTTGAAATATGTTCAATTTTATGATTAACAAATTTCCAAGCAATTGGTTTATCGGCTGTGTAATTAGGTTTGTTATAAAGATATATTTCGGTTGTAATATTATTGTGGTCACTAAAATTTTCAGTTTGATCGACTTGCCAAATAATTTTGTATTTAAGAAGGTTTAGAGGGCCAAGAGTTAAGTCAATAAAAGACTCTTGGCCTCTTCTTTCGAAAGTAGATGTTTTATTATTGTTTAGTATTACTAGATTTAGCTCTGAAATCCAATCCTTCAAGATTACACCTCTTCTGTCATCAAATTTGGAACCCCATAGTCTAGATTTAGAATTAAAATCCCAGCCAAGTAAGATAGGTTTAGTTTGTGATTTAATGTTGATGTTTAGGTTAACAGGAGTATAAAACGAAAAATTTAGTTTCTAGCCAGATGAATCCTTTGTTATTGCCAAATTTGTTTGTTAGTAAAGAGTTATTCCAGAGAAAAATACTAGCGTCTTCATTTGTATCTGATAGCCATCTATTATTTTTATTTATGAAATTTTTATTTGGTTCTGAAGTAATAGCATAGTCATAGTTGTTTTCGATGATATTTGATTTTAGTAAGTCCATGGCTCTTCTGTCTCTGTTGAGATTAATTTGTAAAATTTTAATGCTCATTTTGGTTTGAGTTGAGATTGTCTGTTTCTATTAATTTCTTGATTAGTTCTCTATATTTTGGGCAGCTCATTTATTCTGCTCGATGTCCTTCTATTTTACAAAGGTAGCATTTCGGTGTTGATGTACAATTTTTGTATTCATGTCCGGTTGTTGCTAAGCAGTTAAAACAGTGGTTAATAAATTTCTCTGTTGTACATTCTACATGGCTGTGGCCAATTCTTTTACATTTAAAGCATTTAGTAGGTGTAAAGAATTTTTTGATATGCCAGTACTTCCAGTTTTTAAAAATGTGTCCTTTTTTTAGTAGTTGAAAAGCTAGAATTTTGTCTATTTTGATAATAGCACTCTGGATTTCGTTGTTAGTTTTACTTTTGATAATATTAATTTGTTCAATAACGTTGGAAGATAAGTCAATGCCTAATTCATTTAAGATTGTTTCTTTAATTTCATCATTTGTTATCGTAGGATCTATGTTAATGATTTTCAAAGTTTCCGTTTTACAGTTAATTTTAAGATTTGCTACATTATTTGTGGATTTCTTAATTTCTTCTTTAAGGTGATTGTTTTGGTTTTCTTTTTTTCCGTTATATTTGATTAGTACCTTACCATTTTTTGTTTTTTGAAGTTTTTTTATTGTTATACTTTTATCAATTTTTACATCATTTTTAATTTTTTTAATGATGTCGGCATATGAATTTCCTTTGACTGGTTCTAGGATTAGGGTCTCTGATGTGTTAATGAATTTAGGGTTGTTTATCTTATTGGTTTGATCGTTTATATCAGAAACATCATTGTAGATAAAGTTAATTTTAATTTCCGTTTTCCAAAATAGGTATTCATAAATTTTTTTAATTTGATTTTTGAGATTCGCGTTGGTGATGATACATTGAATTTCATTGATATTTATGTTTATACAAATGTTTCTAATTTGGTTGATTATTGTAATTAATTCTATATAGTTGGAGTTTTTAATTTTGTTGAATTTGGATAGGAAAATATGTTGTTGATTTTTAGTTTCGTCGTTATTTAAATTTAGTTTGCAGGTAAATCTGGAGAAATGCATAATTTCGCCAGATTCTAATTTTTTATCTATAATAGCGTCTTTAATTTCATTGAATAGTTTATAACCTTCTTTAATTAGTGGTTTATTCTCTTGGTTGTTTTGGTAGATTATGACAGTATTTTTATTTTTGTCGATATTCTCGTCACTAATTCTATTACAATTCTTATATATGTTTTTAGGCCATTTTTTGTTAATTAATTCATTGATCTCATCTGGATTTAAATTTTTTTCCAACTCTGAAATTATGCTTGGTTCATTGAAGTCGGTAATAATGTTGTCAGTTTGTGTTTCAGAGTTTTCGGTTTCTAATTCTAAATTTTCTAGTAGGTTTTCCAAGTCGAAGGTTGTCCAATGGATTTCGTTTATTTTATTTTTGATGTCTAGTTGTGTGTTTTTATGGGTTTTTGAAAGATCTTTTAGTTCTGATATTAATTTTATTACTTTTTTAATGATTGTGTATTTTGAGATTTGAGAGTTTGTGGTGTTGTGTAATTCATTGTTTGTACTTTGTGAGAAAATAAAGTTTAATGGTTCATCTGTCTCTGATTCGAACATTATTGTTATGTTTTCTGATTCACTGTTCAGCCGGGCTGCAACGCGTATTCGCGGCACTTAGCGCAAACTTGAGTTTGATATCAAAAATAAAATTATAGAGTGGCTTGTTTAGTGTCAGTTTTAGTAAGGTGTGATTCTGTACTCGCGTATTTGCGCACGCATGCACTTGCGCACTCGCGCACAAAACGTAATGAGGTCGTCGTTATTTTAAAGCTTAAAATATAAGTCCTTGTTGTATAAAGCACTTAAAAATGTTTAGTACTTTACCAAGGTCTAACAGAGTCTAACAGATTATTAAAATTATTTATAGGATGTTGTTTAGCAACGTATCAATTAGCATACGGTATATATCTAATTTGACATTGTCACTCACTTTGAAATAGTGTCAGAAATCATCCAAGTTTAGTGAAACGCAGGCGCGCACGTGTCCACAGCACCACCAAACAGAATAAAGCTCCACACAGTACACAGGGGGATGGCAAGCGCCAGGAGTACGGCGCCGCAGCTCCCAAAATCACCCGATCTCGTGCAGCTCAGAAAAGGAAGATTCTGTTCCACTGGTCGAGCCTCCCAAAGATTGTCGCTCGCCTGACCAACTCGGGCGCCGTGGCACAGCAGCAGCGGTCTCCTCCGGAAAGCGCCCCAGGACCACCTCCAAGCCACCGATCTCCTGCAGTTCTGAACAGGTCGCTCGCTTGACCAATCCGGGCGCAGTGGCACAGCAGCAGCGGTCTCTTCCGGAAAGCGTTTCAGGATCACTTCCAAGTTTTTAAATAAACCGTGCTACACGAGATCGCACTATGAAATGTCCAGGTAAGTGTCAGAAACTTCACAACACTCAAATAAAATATTCAAAAGCGAATATTGAGTCTGGAATTCCGGGCGTGTATACGTTCGATACAGCTTCAGGACATCTAAGGAACACACAGTAGGGCCCCACAACGAGTTCAGGGAACCTCCAACCATCAAACAAACGGCACAACAGGTACAACACTCAATTACAGAACTTCAGCAACTCAGCATGTATCAGCGACACTCCGGCACAAAGACGGTATGCAAAATGTCTCAGGCAGATCAGAAAGAATAATGAGGGTCCATCAGGAGCATATTCATCACATATACACCAAAAAACACCAAAATCGAAGCACAAAATGTCATTTAAAATTCAAACTTAAAAGCGTCAAAAAAATTGATATAAAGAATCAAATTTTGTGGTCTTTAGAGCAACTTGAACACAAAACCCAAACGAAACAACGTTCCTCGGTCCTTTCGGAGTCTGTACGTGGCACTTTAATAATTAAATATTGAACTTGAATCGCGAAAATGGCCCGCTCGCACGGAGCGCGAGATAGATGCGTCAGTCGCGATTACTGATGCAACGCCTACTAACCTAACCTAACCTAACCTAACCTAACCTAACCCAACCTAACCTAACCTAACCTAACCTAACCTATATATTCCACTCATTGAAATCAGTGATTATATTTTCGGTTTGAGTTTGTGAATTTGTACGTTCAATTTCTAAGTTTTCTAGTAAATCTTCTAGTTCAAATGTATTAGAATGAATTTCATTAATTTTATTTTTAATATCTAACTGTGTGTTTTTGTGAATTTTTGATAAATTTTTAAGTTCGGATATTAATTTGATTATTTTACTAATTATTGAGAATTTTGAATTTGGTATATTTTCAGTGATATTATTTATAATTTCTGGGTCATCCACGTCTGATTGAATGTCACTCTCAGACATTATGGTGGTGGAATTCTATTGACAGTCAACTGTCAACCGTCAACTGTCAACTGTCAGTTGTTAAGTGTCAACTGTCAATTGTCAACTGTCAGCCGTCAACTGTCAGTCTGTCAACTGTCAACTATCAACTGTTAACTGTCAACTGTCAACCGTCAACTGTCAACTGTCAACTGTCAACTGTCAACTGTCAACTGTCAACTGTCAATCTGTCAACTGTCAGCTGTTAACTGTCAACTGTCAACCGTCAACCGTTAACCGTCAACCGTCAACTATCGATGTCAGTAGTCGATGTCAGCAGTCGATGTCAGTTGTCGAGTTAGAGATCGGTGCTACAATCAACAAATACAATTAATAATCTAAAATTGTTTACAAATTAAATATTTGTTGTTGCCAGGCAACATCAACAAAAACAACAACAGAAATCAATCAGATGGCCGGCGCTGAGCAAAGTCAAATTGACACTGTCATTCGTTAGGCCCAAATCAAGAAAAAGTAAAGCCAAACAAACACAATGAATTGCACTCAAAAACCAATGAGCCAATAGACTTTCGGGACGTATAGAGTTTGGGTAGTGTTTGTGCATTCAAAAATGTGGAGCAACAGTCTTACAACTGTGTCAAAGGAGCGATCAGCTCGGGTCTTTGTGTGTGATTACGGGTCTCCCGGAGGACTCGCGATGTCAAACACTGTTCATTCAATGTCCAAGGATTAAGGGCACGGCACAACAGTTACAATCAGCATCGCAACTCTGCAGGAGCTGAGAGACAAGTAAGTGGCTCTCTCAGGTTAGTTCAATTTATTAGGTCGTCGGCCCAGCGTCGCGCACAATAGTCAAATAAGTGAGGGCACTCGCCGTTGTTCACGCCTCACTCTAACCACTCACTAAGGCCCGTCGGAAGTCAGACCGATAATGTTATTTGATTCATCGAGAATGGCATTGTCACTTTATCAATCAATGTCAATTCATACAAATCCTTTAGGAAAAAATACGATAAAAAACAAACTCACAAGAACCGAATGCAACTCAGGAACAGAAAAAGTCGAAAGCTGAGTCCCGAAGGCCGCTTCATGTGGTGAGCCAAAGTAAGGAACTCAAGAAACCTGAAGATGCATGCCCGTCACAACAGAAAGTTCATGATGGTGCAGTCCTGCAAAGATGGACGATCGGTCGTCGAAACTGGACACAGCAGAGCAACAGTTGGATGTATATCCTTCAGGAGATCGCTTCTAGGACACTTCTGGGTTCATAAGAGACCAATGTGGAAAATATCGCACCTTCATACATCAATGTAAGTGTCACCAAAACTTCACATCACTCAATGTTTATCACGAAAAGCCGAAATTCCACTAAAACGCGACCCGAAACCGCAGATAACAATGGTGTTCCTTCAGAAGACCATCCCGAATGAAACTCGCGTGGTTTTTTTCGATAAAACGCATGCATATTGATAGAAAATCCCCAATGGGTACGGAGCGGAAATTCGACACGTCAACCCTTTTATTAGTTGCAACGCCTACTCAACCTAACCTAACCTAACCTAACCTTTTTTTTTTTATAGAGAGGTGGAATGCTTTATGCACTTTCCCTTCAACAGGGGGTGTGTGGGACTCCTCCCCATTCAGAGGACCCTACCCACTAAACCACCTCTCTTGACTCTAAGTCATTGGTGGAATCACCTTACGGCATACTTCTCCCATATGACCCTTTCTTCCATTAAATTAATATTAATCTTCCTCTACCTCTGCTCTGGTTGCCGCCGCTAACCTTGCATCGTCGTCCTTTTTTTAACACCGATTCTGAGAAAACTGCTAAAGCGTCCCAGTTCTCTTGAGACTCGAAGATAATGGGGATCAATGTTTCGGCATTTGGTGCTCGCACTGTTATCGCTCGCATAGCATTTTTTTCTTCCTTCCATTGAGGGCACTCTGTAAGTGTGTGCTCCGCCGTGTCCGCTACCGCATTACAATATGGGCATCTCTCGTCCGCAACCTTACGAATCCTTAACAGATATGCCTGAAAACACCCATGTCCAGACAACATCTGAGTTATCCAGTGCGTGGTATTCCCATGTTTTCTATTAACCCACTGGTCCACATCTCTAATGAGTCTTTTGGTCCAGGCGCCTTTCCCATCCTCGTCGCTATCCCATCTTCTTTGCCACTTCTCAATAGTGCTGGCTCTCGCCTCCCTCTTGCATATGTTGGCAATCCTGATTCCCAGTTTCACTTCGCTATATACAGCTACCCTCTCCTCTAGTAAGAGGTCTGCTGGAATCAATGATGCCAACACTTCAACCGCAGTTGTAGAAACAGTGCGGTACGCCCTCACCACTCGAAGCGCTCCAACACGTTGTGCCGCTCCCACTCCCAAATATTTTACAGCTTTCCCCACCGGAATCTCTACACCCAGAACTTGTAGAGTTTCAGCTGGTTCTCTCTGCGATCTCCTTGTAGATAGCCACGTTGCCTCTGTTTTCTGCGCTGCTAGTTCTAGCCCGATTCCCTCCAGGCATTGTCCTATCGCTGCTGTTGCTGCGATTGCTTTAGTCTTTATTTCTATCATTTCTCTATGAGAGATCACGACTGCCAGGTCATCGGCAAACCCGAAAAGACTTACCCCCTCTGGCAGATCGATTGCCAGAACTGCGTCGTAAACTATATTCCATAGCAGTGGGCCCAGCACTAATCCCTGTGGTACCCCCCCGGTTATGCCTGTCCGCCGAGTGGTCCTCTCGCTCTCGTAGAGAAGCCATCTGTCGCTCAAATAACTCGCAATCATATTTCTCAAATACGCTGGTATTCTTTTCTCATCCAGTGCTCTTACGATTTTCCCCCACGGAAGTGAATTAAAAGCATTCTTAACATCCAGCGTTATCAACACGCAGTGTTTACGCCTTCGTAGTGGACCAGAGTTTGCCTCGGCTTGGACTGCCTGAACCGCCAGGATGCAGTCAACCGTTGACCGTCCCTTCCTAAACCCATATTGACTGTCTGAAAGACCCATACCCGCTTCCAGCTCCTCCTCCAGACGATTTACGAGGATACGTTCAAAAAGCTTTGCCACCCCGTCCAGCAGGCATACTGGTCTGTACGCCGACGGGTCTTGTAATAGTTTCCCCTTCTTCGGCAAAAGTACTAGTCTCGCGATTTTCCAACGCTCCGGAAATTTTCCCTCCTGTAAGCATTTGTTAAATAAAGCCAGTATGTCTTGTTGGTTTTCCTCGGCCACTGCTTTTACTAATTCATTTGGGACTCCATCTGGTCCTGGCGCTTTTCTGTTTGGAAGTCTCCCCATCCCTACTTTAAGCTCTTCGTCGGTGATGAGAGGTATGTCCTCCAGGCGTGTTTGCACTACCTCGTGCTCAATCTGCGCGCCCCTTCCTACTGTCATAAATAGCGACTCTACCACCGCTGGAATTCCCCCCGGCACGCTGGCCTGAGCGCCCGCTGCTGGTCTCGCCCCCAACTTCTTATTTACAATGCGGTATGGCATTCCCCATGGATCGTTGTCTACTTCATCACAAAGCTCCCTCCAGCAACGCTCCTTACTACGAGATATTGCCGTCTTAAACGCCCGCCTACATCCTTTTACCATCTGTTCTGCCTCTTCAATTTCTTCCCTGTCAATCGGGTTTCTCCTGTGCAGCCTGGACAGGGCTCGCCTGGCTCTTAACGCCTCCAACCTCGCGTCCGCTACCTCCTCGCACCACCAGTAGACCGCTCTCTGATTCCTCCTTCCCATCTTTGGCATTGATGCCACGCACGCTGCTTGTAATTTATTGTTCAACTCCTCGGCCATTTCGTCTACACAGACGGATGTCGGCAACGGCCTCTGGTTATCCATCCACCTAGACAAATTTTCCTTGTTCAGCCTGCCAATCGCCCATCTCCTTAATTCTGTTTGCTGCACCGTTCTAATCCGCTCCAGATCAAATTGAATGTAACGGTGATCCGACAGGGTCTCCATTTCTAAAACCCTCCAGTTCCTTGTTATATCGGCCCACGATGCGAACGTTGTGTCAACTACTGATGTTGATTCACCTCTTACAAACGTCGGTTCTTGCCCCTTGTTCCACAACAATTCTAGGACCGCTGAGGAACTCGTGGAGTCGCAAAACAATTCGATTCACACAGCGTCCAAGCACCAATCATCCTCGCAGCGAATCCGGAACTCTACAGTGAACGGCGGAACTCCAATACAGAAAAGGTACGAAAAAGGGGTTCTTGGAAAGCCAAGGTCTTCCCTTAAAACAGTCCAATACAAAACACTCCGAAATTAGGTCATAAAATGTCATCAACAACGTTCCTCGGTCTTTTCGGAGTCTGTACGTGGCACTTTAATAATTAAATACTGAACCCGAATCGCGAAAAAGGCTTGCTCGCACGGAGCGCATGATAGATGCGTCAGTCGCGATTACTGATGCAACGCCTACTAACCTAACCTAACCTAACCTAACCTAACCTAACCTAACCTAACCTAACCTTACCTAACCTTTTTTTTGCTTTAGAGGGGATTGGAAATCTGCTAACAGACAAAGGCTTAAGATCTTAATCGCCAATAGTGTCGGGTTGGATGAGTTCCGACCGACTAAAACCCTTCCCCCTCTCTTCCCTGGAATCGCCTGGTCACGGCATTGCCTCAGGGGTATTAACTTTTCTTAATGCGCTGCATTCTTCTCTGCTATTTCATCGGCCAGTTTTTTGCTGATTACACTTCCTGCGAAGTTTGCAACCGCATCCCATGCCCTCTCTTCCTCGAGCATCTTTTTGACGATCGTCGCTTCGTCTATATCACCGATGATGTCCCGAAGGCTGTTTCTCTCCGGCGTCCACTCTTGGCACTCTAGTAGTGTATGCCGCGCTGAATCTTCAGGTTCATGGCAGTATTTACAAGCTGCCGTAGGTGCTTTGCCTATTCGGTGGAGGTACTTGCCAAAACTTCCATGGCCGCTCATCAGCTGAGTGAGATGGTAGCTCAGCTGACCATGCTTTCTCTCAACCCATGACTGGACACCGGGGATCAATGTTTTAGTCCAGCTGTCTTTTGTATCCCATCTTACCTGCCATTTATCCATAGCGTTACTATGTGCCTCCGCTTTTGCCGCCTCTTTATCGCCAGTTTGTTTTTGGTGCCAGTATGCTTCTGCTCTCTCATTGATATACAGGTCTCCAGGGACCGATGCTGCTAAGACTTCCACTGCATCCATGGACACTGTCCTGTAAGCCCTTGTGAGCCGCAAACAGGCCACCCTCAGCGCACCTCGTGCTCTGGCTGCGTTCCTCCCCGTCTCCATTGCCTTGGCCCATACCGGGGCCGCGTATGCTAATTTAGCCTTAGCCGCCGACATTAGAAGACGTCTACGTCCCTCACTTGCACCCCCTGTATTGGGCATTAGGCGCCCTATCATAGCCTCCATCTTCCTCGCTCCGTCAGCCGCCTCGCTGCAATGGCGGCTGCATCTGGGGTTGGCCTCTAACCAAACACCCAGATATTTCAGTGCCTTGTCAATTGGACCTCTATGCCTCCTACCATGATAGAGTCTCCTGGTTGCTTTCCAGCCCTCTTGGTGGAGCCATACCGCCTTCGTCTTGCTGGCTTCAACACTGAGTCCGACCTCTTCCAGCCACCGTTTAATAATTTCACACGCCTCGCGTGCCGTGGTCTGTAGGCTATCAACAGTTTTGCTCTTGACTATAATTGCTAGGTCGTCGGCGTAAGCTACAGTTGTGGCACCGGCCGGTAGCTGCAGCTCCAGTACCCCGTCATACACTAAGTTCCAGAGAGTTGGGCCTAGAACAGATCCCTGTGGCACCCCCACATTAAGTGTTCGCTGCGTGTTTATTCGATCGGCTATGTAGTCAATGCGTCGGTCTTGCAGATATGCGTTCACCATCCTAGCTAGGATAGGGGGCAGTCTTCTCTCCGCCTCAGTCGTAATTATACCCCATGGAAGGGTGTTAAACGCATTTTTTATGTCTAGAGCTATCATCACTACATGCTCTATTTTTCTTAGCGGCCCTGTGTTGGCTTTCTCGGCAATATTTTTCACCTCCATCACTGCGTCGATGGTGGATCGTCCCTGGCGAAACCCGAACTGCTTCGGGTGAAACCCGCCCTCTTCCTCTATATGGTCAATCACCCTCCGCGTGATGGCCTTTTCCAATAGCTTTGCGAGCCCATCCAGTAGACACAGGGGTCTATATGCAGAGGGCTCCTCAGGTCTTCTACTCGCTTTTGGTATTAGAGCGAGCCTCGCCACCTTCCATTGCCTAGGAAATACGCCTTCCTCCAGACACCTATTTAGTGCGCCTGTAAATATTTCGGGATTCGCCTCCACCGCAACTTTTATGGCTTCGTTGGGTATTCCATCAGGCCCAGTTGCTTTTTTGTTTGGCAATTGGGTAGCCGCTCTTCTAATCTCCTCCACCGTGAAGAGGTCATCTATGTCGCCGTCCTGTACGTTTCCCTCATGCTCTGTCTGGTTGCCCCTTGGAAAAAGTGCCTCTACCACTGCACTTATCCCTCCAGGAACTAAAGCGTCTACTGGTAAGCCCCTCTTCTTGATCTTACCCATTATAATGCGGTATGGCTTCCCCCAAGGGTCAGGCTCAACATTGTCGCAGAGCTCCTTCCACTTTCGTTCCTTGCTTCTTTCAATTTCTAGCTTCAGTGCTGCCACTTTGTTTCTTCTCTCCAGTAGAAGAGCTTCTACGCTATCCCCTCTTCTCCTAGCTCTGCTGATTTCCCGTCTAGTTTGCATGGCATCTTTTCTTGCATCCGCGACCTCCTTACACCACCAAAATACCCCTTTTCTTGCTCGCGCTGCCACGCGCCTCTCTCATGACATACGTGATTTCACACGCCAGTGTCTCTGCATCTTGAGCTATCAATTGGTGGTGTTCGACCGCCTCAGCCAAAGCTGTCCTGTTCATTTGCCCCACGCTCCACCTTGTGGTGTTCCCATCCACTTCCACGTCCCCCCCTTCTCCAGAATTATACTAAACTGGATCATTTGGTGGTCGCTCAGCGTCTCCCTATCGGTTACTCTCCAGTCAGCTACCTTTTCTACAGCATCTGTCGCTGTTACATCAATGAATGATGTTGTTGCGCCCCTAACGAAAGTCGGCGATCGACCGTCATTTATCACTTCCAGTTCTGTGGTCGCGAACATTTCAGAAAGTCTTCGCCCCCGGCTGTCCGTACACGGTCCCCCCCAGGCCACTGACTTTGCATTAAAATCGCCCCCGACTATCCTAGTTAACTCGCGATGCACTCTTAATTCGTCTTCTAGGCTTTGCAGCCATTCACTGTATTCCTCGCTTGTTATGTTGGGCGATATGTAACAACTATAAATCACAATTTCGTTCAATTTGGCCCATACAATTCCACTCCGCGGAGAGCCCCAACTCTTTACCACCTCAGCTGCATCCTTACTAAAGAGGATCGCCACATCCCCCCTGTCATCCTTCACTACGCACCCCCCAGCTTATGTTTGTTCGGTTCCGAGAGCAGAGCCACACTTGCCTTTTCCTCCACCATGCTCAGCTCCAACATATCATACGCTGCCCTACAACGGTTGAGATTTATCTGGACAACCTTCCAGCTTCTCCTGGGCCTGCTTGAAGGAGGCTCGGGCATCATTGCTTCGGCTACTGTTGGGCTGGGCTCTGGGGCTAGTCACAAGCCGTTCCTCTCATCGGTACCATTCCTCGCGAGGTTGTAGGTCGCGCAGCTCCTACTTCCCGGATAGTGGTCCACGCTTTCCTCTTTTAACTCGGCGCACAGGGTGCACTGCACTTCATTCGTGCAATCTAGCACTTGGTGCCCCTTTTCGCCGCAACGTCTACATACGTTCCTCCGATCCACCCCGTTGCAGGCCCTCGCAATGTGCCCGTATCCGAGACACCGAAAACAGTTCTTCTCTCGCTCTTGTTTCGCGTGCACCCTGCACCTGGTCAGCCCCACATATATCTTTCTCTCCTTAATTAGGGCGTCTCCCATTTTCTTGGGCAGTTCAATCAAAGCCACCCTTGTCGGGTAGAACTTGCCGTACTCCCTAATCGGCCCCCTCAGCTTGATCTGTCCTTGGCTTTCGGTCACACTCAGCACTTCCTCCACCGAAGTTACGATCTCCGCTGGAGTGGCGTCCTCTGCCAGATCCTTTACTTCCACTAGCATTCTGTTACCCTGTATGACGGATACCTTTTCTGCACCAAATTCCTGGGCCACAGTCTGGAAGAGGTCCTGAGCATTCTTCGCCCCTCTTCTTAACTCTAGCACAACCGTGTTGCCGTTGGCTGCTTTTCTGAGGGAATTAATTTGTGGTGCCAGGCCCGCTTTCCCCTTCACAGACTCCTTAATTACCTTCGCCGCTTCGACATAAGAGGTCGAATCGCCAATTTCAATTAGTATTTTCTCCGGTCTCCGCCTCCTCACGGTGGCCCATCCCTCCGTTTCCCTCCCAGATAGGTGCGTTGTCGGGAACGACGTCTCTGGCACCCCCCCTCTTCTGCTCTCCTCGCCACCGTTTCCCACCTCCTGGTGTTTCCCACCTCCTGGGTGCCTTTCAATTTGTGCACCACCACCTGCACACCGGTACCAGCAAATATAAATGCAATCATCTTTTTGGTGGCATCCCACCTCAGTCTGTCCAGACCTGCCCCAATCCTAGGGATTGCCACCTCCTTGTGGCCACGCTTCTCCAGTATATCTCTCAGGGACTTGATGCTTTGGAAAAGCATTTTCCTGGTGGGCTTGTCGGCAAAGTTATCCTTAGTCACCAGGTAGAATATGTCCCGCTTCTCTACCACGATCACTCCCTCTTTATCGGGCACTTCCGTAATGGCCGCTAAATAGGCCACCCCCCAGGTTTGACTTCCTGCCGCAGCAACGCCTCCTGTCTGCCAAACTTCTCCTTGAAGCGGACCGCCACCCCTTTTCCCATGTGCATGTCCGCAGAGACGCAGTGAGCAAGTGGGCTCGTTTCAGAGGCGTCCATAAGGTCACCCTCGACCTCCACTATCTTATTAAAACAAGCCTCGTCCCAATCTCTCTCCACGATTGCCATGAAATCTTCAAACTCCCCGGCCGCACTCGCGATGTCGTTCGCCGTGATCGTCGGCCGCCTCTCTTCACCTGGCTGTATCCCCTTGGTCGACCGCACTAGCTTTTCCGTCTGAGTTCCTTGAGCTGCTACTTCCCGTATTTCCCGTGTGAATTCCCGTGGGAATTCCTCCTCGTTTACTACATGCCAGAGTGTTTCTACACCATCTTTAATTGCCTTTAGTGTGTTGCGGGCCTCTGAGTGGCGCTTCAGCTCCGCCACCAGCCGTCTGACCTCTTTGCAGAGGTCCCTCTTATCACTTGCCCTATCCATTCTAAGCCGCTGCCATGCTTATACGCGCGATGATGGACAATAAAAACAAATAAATCCACTAACCTGTATTACGCCGTATCTTTGGAGATCGTGGTGCAAATCCAAAATATAAACGCTTGCCGGTGGTTTCCTCAAGCCACCCTGTGAATCTTGTCCCAATCGGATGAAAGATGGCTCCGATGTTTACAGATTTCACCACCTGCGCGTGGAAGATCCCGTCTGTGCCGCGTCCGTGCAAGTCGGCCGGTAATTTAGGGCATATCTTCGGAGATAATAGTGCAATTCCAATCGATTGCCCCTAGTGCCCTGTAGCTTCCCTGCAAATTTCGTCCAAATCCCGTAGAGGATGGCCCCGATGATTGTGGATTTCTCCGCCGCCACGTGGTGGACCGCGTCCGTGGATATCCGTGTTTTCCGGGAAAAACACCACTTTCACTACTCCGATTTACACAAAATTTTTAGCACTTGTAGACCGTGCTACCACTTGGCCTCAAACAAATTATCGCGATCAAATTTGCACTTTTACCGGTACGAAACTCGATATTAGCGGGAGCGTTGAAACACGCGTGTGCTCGCTTTGGTGTCCCGGTCGCGACTAACCTAACCTAACCTAACTTAACCTAACCTAACCTTGGTACAGTAGCAGCTAATCCATACCGTCGTCCCTACTTTAACCCAGACTATGCCTTGGCGGGGTGTACCCCAGGCTTTAAGAGCATTTATGGCTTGCCCTCTAATTAAGATAGCAACATCACCCCTTTTTTCCACGACCTCAATAATAGACGGCTACTATACGAGGACGAGGGAAACGCTCGAGGTATAAGTTTATCCGGAGGGGTACCGCAGGGTTCAGTATTGGGCCCCCTGCTGTGGAACGTGGTCTAAGATGAGGTGTTGGCACTCCACCTGCCGGAGGGAGTACGTCTGTTCGGGTTCGCCGATGATTTGGCGGTAGTAATCTCCCACATAGATCTCACAGCAGTGAAAGCCAATGCATCCGCAGCAACGGCTATGATAAGACAATGTCTGGGGGAGATCGGGTTGGAGCTAGCCCCGCAGAAAACAGAAGCCGCGTGGCTTTCTACAAGGAGGGCTCAAAGGGACCGGAATGGCACAATCCGCATATTGGACGTAGAAGTACCGGTGGGGAAGGAAGTAAGGTACTTGGGGGTAATCCTGGAGGCCAACCACAACCGAAGTAGGCAGGTAGTAGAGGCAGCGGGATCGGCTGCCAGAACGGAAATAGCGTTGGCGAGGCTAATGCCAAACATTGGAGGCCCATCGGAGGGAAGCAGGAGAATACTGGCCTGCGTAGCGCGGTCGAAACTTCTATATGGCGCACCGGCATGGAGCGGCTGCCTGGGGACCGCTAGAAACAGGGGGCGGCTTAGGGGGGCACAACGTACTGGAGCCCTTCTTATCACAAGGGCATACCGCACGGTCTCCACGACGGCAGTGGAGGTTTTGGCGTCCTTGGTTCCGGCAGACCTCCTGCTTGAGGAGAGGGTCAAAGTGTACGAGGAAGTGAAAGCGGGCGCGGAACCAGAAATCTGTAAGAAAGAAGCTCGCGCGCAAACAATGCGAAAGTGGCAGCAGAGATGGGAGGCAGACGAGGACGGGAAAGGCAAGTGGACGAAAAGACTCATTCGAGATATTGAAGGGTGGGTGGGTAGAGGTCACGGGTCCACGACACATTGGACAACCCAGATACTCTCTGGGCATGGGTGCTTCCAAGAGTACTTGGCCCGGATCCGGAAAGTCGAGAGCGAACAGTGTTTATACTGCGACGCGGCGGTGGATAGCGCCGAACACACGCTGCTGGATTGCCCCCAGTGGGAGGCAGAAAGAGGCACGATGTATATGGTATTGGGGGAGGAAGCGAATGCCGAAACGCTTGTTCCACTCATGTTGGAGGCACAGGAAAAATGGGCTTCGCTGGAGCTACTTGCGGAGATGGTGCTGCGAAGGAAATATCACGACATAAGGAGGATGGCAGCGGCAAGGGCAAACCAGTAGAGCAAGAAGAGAGAGAGAGAGAGAGAGAGAGAGAGATAGAAAGCGCCAACGCGCACCGGTTACCTAGACGAAAAGAGAGGTGGTTTAGTGGGTAGCTCCCCTTAGAAGGGGAGGAGTCCCACACACCCCCTGTTGAAGGGAAGGTGCTTAACGCATTCCACCTCTCTATAATAAATTAAAAAAAAAAGTTAGGTTAGGTTAGGTTAGGTTAGGTCCCCCACGATGGAGATGCACCTTGTCGCGGTGTGGGGGCTCAACTCCTTGGCGGCATTGACGGGGCCCCAATGTCATCTATCTGGTGGTAATCACTGGATGACGTTGGGCTCACTAGCTGCCGATGGAGATGCTAAGGGTCTCTGGGGTTTCTCTCACTTGGGGGGAAGCCTCTCTTCATTAGAGCCACTATTTATTCCACACTATGAACTATCGACCTCCCTTGGTCAAACTCTTCGGTCACTCTTGGCCACCCTTTCAGCTCCTGAGGCTATTAGGTAACGAGGGCTAGGGAGCTAAACACCTTCTTGTTTCAAAAAATAAATATAATTAAAAATAACTAATTAATAAACATGAGTGACACCAATCCAGGAAAAACATCCCAGGCGGGTCTCAGTCCCGCCGTTGGCTCCGACCGGGTGCAAGCCCCGGTATCCGACGCTGGTCCCAAGGATTCTGGGAGGGACCAAGCGCTCAGTTATGGTAAAGTTCTAACGAACACGCAGATCGGAGGTAAGATAGGACCCGAGCTCGGAACCCCAGCTCCAGCTGACGTGGAAATATTAAACCTCACAGAAACAACAGGATATGACCTGGAGGAAGATATATCGATTAGGAGAAACTCTCTAGCGAGGACACCGCCGAGAGAAAGATCTATGACCTTATCAGGATCCCAACCACGAAAAGACATAGCCCCGAACCAAATGCAGGCCTTAATGCAAAAATGGAACCAGAGAGAGGAACTGGGAAAGACAGAAGAAAGAAAAAAGAAAGACAATAAAGGAGGCCAGGATACAACGCAGGGTAACCAATTTAAAAGAAAAGTAAAGGAATCGCTTGAATCAGTTGCTCCTTGGGAAGTAAATACCGATAACGAGGACATACAAAAGGAAGTAGAGAAGGCTGGTGCCGACATAGACATACAGCTTAAAAAATTGGTGGATTTCAATAGAGAAAATAAAAATGTACACGGATATATTAGGGAGGCAGGAAAGAAACTAGCAAGGCTAAGAGAAAAAGAAAGGAACGCGTACGGGGAAATGTTGATGAATATAAACAGACGAGAATCTAACATGATAAGGTCCATTAAAAAATTGAATGCGGATGTAGCCTACCTAAAAAGAGATATGGAGCTACGGCAAGAACAGAAAGACAAAGAAGAACGGGAATTAACACAGCTGAGAAAAGAAACGAGAGAACTAAAGGAACAGCTAGCGAAGGAGAGACTGTCCCCTGCTGGGAGAGCTGGTACGAGAAAAAAGCAAACAACCAGGAAGTAGAAACCACAGCAAATTTAATCGAGGAAATGAGGGCGAAAATAGGCATACTGGAAAACCAGGTGGAAACAGAAAGGGAATGGGCCTAAAACGCGAACAAAAGATATGACGAGGTTATGAAACAAAACCAGATGCGAATAAAGAAGCATTTCGACTAAGACAAAACAATAAAGAATCTCAAGGAAATTATAGACCTGGAGTGGGAAGAAGATGACTTCCAGAAAACGGAATTTACGGATGATAATATAGGGGATGTCCTGAAAAATCAAGATTCGCTAAGAATAGTGGACACGGAAAACAGGATAATATCAAGAAAAAAGACAAAAAACGGCGACAGTCCCATCATAGAGGTGGAACAACAAAATATCAAAACAGGAGAAGTGGCCTACATCAAATACTCGACGGAAACCCCGACAGAAAGCGGGAAATGAAGTACAAAGGAGAAATACCGCTATTACATTAAAGTAGACCCAAGCGAGGAGGAGGATAAACAAATTCAGCGAATGTACGATGGCTTGACCAGGGTACTAGACTTGATAACAGCCCACCAAAGGAATAGACTGGTAGCAGACATACCTAGTGTGAAACAATCAATAAGTAGGAAACTGCTGGAATACATTTTCAGCGGATCCGACATTACAATAGGAATTACCAGAACATACAACAAGAACAAGGGAACGAAAGTCGCTAACGAAAGACACACAGGAAAGGTAGATCCAGAGAGTCACAACACAGCAGAGGAAATAGCAGATGAAGATGGTGAATGGACACATGTTAAAAGAAATAGAAATAGGCCCGAAGTGATAACCGTCAAACCAAACACTGGGGAGTCGTACGCAAGCACACTAAAGAAGCTGAAGGAGAACGTAAAAACCGACGGCATTTAAATACATAGTATCTCCAAATCGGCGCAGGGGGATGTACTACTTAAGGTTAAAAGTAAAGAGGAGAAAGGTTATGCGGCGTTCAAGAACTTCCTAAAAGAGGGCATGAAAAATACAGCGCAAATAAGAGAAAAATTAAGATCGAGCTCAATTATGATCCTAGACATAGAAGAAAACACGAGCCAACAAGAAGTGGAAGCGGCGATAACCAACGCATTAATAAAGGTAAGCCAAACTGAAATACCGAAACTGGACATAAACCCAGCCAAAAAAGGGAATAAGAACGGACAAAAATATGCCTTTGTAACGACGGAGAGCAACATCATCAAGAAATTGATAGACATCAAGATTATAATTGGCCCCTGCCTACCTCGGTTGTGGTTGGCCTCCAGGATTACCCATAAGTACCTTACTTCCTTCCCCACCGGTACTTCTACGTCCAATATGCGGATTGTGTCATTCCGGTCCCTTTGAGCCCTCCTTGTAGAAAGCCACGCGGCTTCTGTTTTCTGCGGGGCTAGCTCCAACCCGATCTCCCCCAGACATTGTCTTATCATAGCCGTTGCTGCGGATGCATTGGCTTTCACTGCTGTGAGATCTATGTGGGAGATTACTACCGCCAAATCATCGGCGAACCCGAACAGACGTACTCCCTCCGGCAGGTGGAGTGCCAACACCTCATCTTAGACCACGTTCCACAGCAGGGGGCCCAATACTGAACCCTGCGGTACCCCTCCGGATAAACTTATACCTCGAGCGTTTCCCTCGTCCTCGTATAGTAGCCGTCTATTATTGAGGTCGTGGAAAAAAGGGGTGATGTTGCTATCTTAATTAGAGGGCAAGCCATAAATGCTCTTAAAGCCTGGGGTACACCCCGCCAAGGCATAGTCTGGGTTAAAGTAGGGACGACGGTATGGATTAGCTGCTACTGTACCAAAAACATCCCCATAGAGTCATACCGGCAATACCTCTCAGACTTGGATACTTGCCTGCGCAACCACCCTGGAGACAAAATTCTCTGTGGTGATTTTAACGCTAAATCAGCATACTGGGGCTCAAATGTGATAGACAGCAGAGGACAGGAGTTAATGGAACTAACAGCTCAACACAATATGATTCCATGCAACGTAGGAGACACCCCGACTTTTATCCAGGGTGCCCGCAAATCGGTTATCGACGTCACCTTCGCGAGCCAAGGTCTTACCCACAAAATACAGGACTGGAAAGTGCTTGACGTTGAGACCATGAGCGATCATAGATATATATCTTTTAGCATCAACGTGCAAAGAAAGAGCAACAGCACGCAACCGCGCACAAGCACCAGGTGGCTCGTACACAAAACGGACTGGGAAGTCTTCGCGTCGGTTCTTGAAACATGTCCAAGTATTGGGTTAGGGGAATTAGACCGCATGGCTGACGCGCTAACGAACAGCATCTCCAAGGCCTGCAAAAAGTCAACGCCACAAATAACGCAGCGCCGCCAACAACCAATATTCTGGTGGTGTGCCGAGATCGCAAACGCACGAGCACTAGCGAACAAGGCCAGACGAAAATTAACAAGAGCCCGCACGCATAACCACCAATGGGAACTGCTGGCTGAAGAATACTGTACTGCAAGAGCGACCCTGCGAAAGGAGATAGTACGAAGTAAGAAGAGGGCATGGGAAAAGCTCTGCGAGGAGGTTGAACACGACCCGTGGGGAAAACCTTACAAGATAGTCACGGGAAAACTTAAAATACCTACCCTCGGACCAGAAGCGAGGGTAGAAGGAGGTATTCGACAGGTCATAAAAACCCTTTATCCCGAAAAAACGAATACAGTCGCAGACAGGGCACGCTTACAGACGAGACTAGAAAACATCCTACCGGTAGAAGAGGCAGAAATAACGGCAGCGGCACGTCGCATCAAAACTAAAAAGGCACCCGGGCCAGATACCATACCAGGTGAAATGGTTAGAAGGGCGGCATACCTTAATCCTTCCGATTTTGCAAAAATAGCAGAGCAATGCTTCGTTGAAGGACGTTTTCCATCACGCTGGAAAAAGGGCAAGGTTATATTCCTTCCAAAAAAGGGAAAACCAGGGTCCAGTCCATCGGCGTATAGACCAATATACCTCCTGGACGCGGGTAGGAAACTCTTTGAGAGGGTCATAGCTGAGAGGCTTTTCAAGGAGATCGAACAAAAAGGAGGTATCTCCCCCCACCAACACGGCTTCAGACCAGGACACTCAACAATCGGAGCCATAAATGATGTTTTAAACACAGCAAAACAAGCTAACAGTGGCGCTTTAAGGAAAAGAAAATACTGTCTGGTGGTCACCATTGACGTCCAGAACGCCTTCAATTCCATTCCACACCGTACCGTCACAGAGGAGATAAAACGAAGAGGTATTTCAGCGTACCTTCAAAACGTGCTGATGGACTACCTTACAAACAGGAATATGGTAGCAGACGCTGGCGACAAAACCATAACTTTCCAGACGAGCATAGGGGTCCCCCAAGGGTCAATACTAGGCCCTTTAATTTGGCTGATGACGTACGATAGTGTGCCGAGAGTACATCTTCCAGCGGGAGCTAGAGTGGTAGCATATGCGGACGACATCGCTCTTGTCGTGACACACCGGGAAGCTAGACAGGTCAAACTCATCGCGGAGGAGGCTGCCGCCCGGATCGCTGATTGGATGGAAACGATTGGACTAAAAATCGAGGCCACTAAGACAGAGGCGGCATGGCTTTCGACAAGGAGGTCAGGCCGTAATAACGCACAAACAATTACTATACTAGGGGTGGAAACAACAATAGCAAAATCGGTAAACTACCTCGGCGTTACGATCGGCACCAACCCGAACTTTACGCCGCACATGATGAAGGCAGCAAAGGCCGCCAGCTCTATAGAAGCCTCTCTGACCAGGCTAATGCCAAACCTAAGAGGTCCATGTGAGGGAAGGAGACGCCTGCTATCACTTGTAGCACGCTCCAAACTGCTGTACGCCACTCAGATATGGGCAGCTGGAGCAAAGCGAAAAAGAAATGCGACGATTCTACGAAGGGCCATGAGAACTTTTAACCTACGAATCTGTAGAGGCTACAGACTGTAGCCACAGACGTTGCCGAGGTTCTTGCAGGGGTACCACCCGCAGACCTCCTAGCTACCGAAGCGGCATTAAGAGAGGCTGCAAAAAAAGACGGGCTTTCACTGCAGGAGACAAAAGCAATGGCCAACGCTAGCACAGCCAGAGAGTGGCAGCTGGGACTTAACGAGTTCCATTTGGCCAAGGGAACTAATACCAAGTATTCAAAAATGGAGAAACAGGAAACACGGAGAATGCGATTACTACCTGACGCAATTCATTTCGGGACATGGCTGCTTCGGTGCCTACCTAAGCAGAATTAAGAAAGCCGACACCGATCGCTGCAAATTCTGTACTAGAGGAGTATCTGACACCGCCAAACACTGCTTACTTGAATGCCCGGCGTGGACGGAAGAGCGGACTGCGCTATGGAGTCACATCAGAGAGGAAAACCCTAGGAACGGCGCCTCGCTACTAAACAGCATGACGGAGGATGAAACAGTTTGGTCTGCGGCCCGACACTTTGCCGAAACCGTCATAAAAAAAAAGAAAAAGGTCTTCTGGAAATAGAGCGACACCTTTAGTAAGTACCTAGCAAGTATTAGTAAGTAGGCAATAAAGGCAGGTAGTATATAAAGTGAATGTAACTTGTTTATGTAATCTTCTTAACTGTAATTGTGACATTGTTAATCTTACTTTAATAAAGATTAAGCAAACGGTGGAAACATGGACGATGAAATACGCAACCGCGGATACCGTCTGTCTTCCTGCATTTCGCCGGGGCCACTTGCTGTTGTTACCCTTTAGGCGCAACCTACGTCCCTTTAAAAAAAAGGTTAGGTTAGGTTAGGTTAGGTTAGGTTCTCGGGCCGTCGGGCAACTGGCGGATCTCCTTGGAAGGGAGATGGGGACACCTGAAACCCCTACCGAGCGCGTCCCCAGGTGGCGGATAGGGGAATGCCCTAACCGGCTTGCCGGCGGGTAGGAGGGAAATAAAATACCTCCCGCGGACCAACAGGATGGCACAAAAGAATAAATGGGTGGGACCCGACACCGCAAACAACCGTCAGGGAGCGCGGCTGGTCAGTAGCCATAAAATGACACAGGAAATAAAAACAACATGAACACAAAACAAAAAAAAACACCCACTCTGGGAGTCGGAAACCCAGAACCGGTCGTGGAAGGCGAGCAAGCAGGCCAACCAGGATCGTCATCCAGCTACTGCAAGGACAACATAGAAGAGGACAATCCATTCGCCAAGGGCAAAAGAATGGAGAGAACTCCACCCCCCAAGCAAGTGCAAAGTGAGACGAAACGGAGGAGGATGGAAGACACGCCACCGAAAAGAGGGAAAACAGAAACCACAAGGAAGTCCCATGAAGACGAACTGCTAAAGATGAGAAAGATCTTAAAAGAAACCATTAAGACTATAAACACACTCTCAGACCAGGTGAAGGAATACGCAAACACCAAAGTAGAAATCAAGGCGACGTCCAAGAAACTGAAAAGAATAGCGGACAGATTACCGGCAGAGGGCCCTCTGGACTTTGTGGAGGACATTATAGACACCATGAAGGAACACACAGAACAAACAAAAAAACATACAGCAACAGTGGAAGTCCAGACGCTGAGCTATGCGGACGCAAGCAGGCAATCTAGAGCTGCGGAAATCATGGGCGCCCTAGAGCACGACCAGGTGAAGGTGAAACAGATACTAACGGAGGTATGGCCGGAGGAAGTCTATAGAAGATGCAAACTAGAACGCGAGGACCCCCTAAAGGATAATACGGAAGACCTTGTACTCTTCATCCACGAGAAAGATATGGAAGGCAGAGATATCCAAGACCTAACGAAGATACATCCGCAGGTCAAGAAAGCCCTGGCAAAGATTACCCTAGGAGCGCCAACATGCAGCGTCATGGAAAGCGGTATAATGACAACGGGAGGGGAACTAGAAGATAAACAACAGCAATACATACATATTGCCCTGGTGGATCAGGTGGCGGATATAATTGAAGCAACCCGAACGATTGTGAGAAGAGCAAAACAGCACAATCGGACCCAAACTGTATGCACTACCACAAAATCGGTAGACAATAACACAACAAGAAATATACTGGAGTGGATACTCCGCCAACACGAAATGGACATGAACATCTACATGAAAAAACGCCAAGAGGGTGGAAGCAAAGGAGGAACGTCCCCAGTGAGCAACAGAAGTACGGAAACGGTCATTATTAAACCCAAGGACGGCAAAACATACGGCGAAGTGCTAACAGCAATGAAAACCAAGGTAGACGCGACTGGAGTGAATGTAAACAGGATACAGAGAACTGAGGGGGGAAACATTAAGCTGCAGGTACGCCGACAAAGGGGCTACACACTGGAAGCTTTTAAAAAGGCACTGGCGGACGAAATGCAGCCAATGGCAGAGATAAAAGAGCACCACGAAGAGACTGTGCAATTTCTGGACCTAGGGGAAGAAACAACGGATGAAGAGCTGGTAAATACCATACAAGGTGAGCTAGGCAGGATAGAAAATATCAAGGTCAGACTCCCGGAAAAGAAGAGTGAACAGGGTACAAAACAAGCTTTCGTGTCACTACCGGGAATCCTTGCACGACAACTAGCAGCAAAGGGAAGGGTCGGTAAAGGCTGGAATAGATGGAGGGTAAGACTTCTAATCAGACCCCCTATATGCTATGGATGTCGTAGAGTGGGACACATCAGAAAAGACTGTACCGCAAAATTGGGAGAAAGCACCTGCCACAACTGCGGAAAGACAGGGCATAAGATAGCAGACTGTAAAAACGAAAAAGGATGCTACTTATGTGGCAAAGAAGGGCACAGAGCTGAATCAACGAAATGCCAGATATACAGAGAAATGATTAAGAAAATGAGAAACACGGAGTGGGGAGAGACTGAATGCCCACTAAACTTACCATCATTAAAATACTCCAGGTAAACCTTAACAGGGATAAGAGAGCCATGGATATGTTTACACAAAATTACAAGGAACAAGACATAGACATTGGGATAATATCAGAACCCAACAAGGCAATGACAATCAAAAACTATAAGTACTACACGGACCTAAATGAAGATGGAGCTATCTACATAAATAAGAAGCATAGCTGCAAAGTGGAGAACAGGGGAAGGGGCAAAGGGTATGCGTGTATTATAGCTGGAGGTACGGCATACTATTCATGCTACATATCACCAAATGTGGATCCCACGGAATTCGAAAGGTTTCTAATAGAACTAGGAAATAGTGTCAGAAGACACCCCAGCGCATATGTCGGCGGAGACTTCAACACCAAATCCCACGCTTGGGAATCACCCGTCGAAGATAAAAAGGGTAGAATCCTAGCGAGCTGGGCTGCGCAATACGACCTGGTGATCTTGAACCAAGGAGAAACACCCACCTTTATGAGGAAGGGAGGGAAGTCGTACATAGATATCACGATGTGCACTACCGACATCATAAAAAAAGGAACGAAATGGACAGTGGAAACGGAAGAAAACCTCAGCCCACATAATAACATCTTTGTAGAAATAAACTCAGACATAAGGGGGACGCAGCAACATAGGCCCAGGAAAGGCTGGCAGATCCACAAGGGTGACGTAACATCAATTGGTCAACTAATGGCGGAAAGAGCAGGGCAATTACAAGCCGATCCAGGCAGACTGATAAAATGCCTCGAAGAAATAATGAATCAAGTGTTCCCCAGAAAAAATCCCAAAACAACAGGAAAGAGGGCAATATACTGGTGGTCCGACGATATCAAAAAAATCAGGAAAGAATGCTCCGATATTAGACGAAGAATAACAAGGATGAGTAAACGACCCAGCCCCGAAATTAACATGGCAGCAGTAACAGATTCATACAAAGAAATAAAGCGTACCCTTAAAAAGATGATCAATGCAGCAAAGAAAAATGCCTGGAAGAGGATATGCGACGAGGTCGATAATGATATATGGGGCACTGGCTATAAGATAATCACCAAAAAGCTAGGCATATGCCATCCCACACACCTGACGGACGAACGGAGATGGGAAATTGCCAAGGAGCTCTTCCCAGATCATGGCACAACAAAATGGGCAGTACGAAGTGTGGACACCGAAGACATTCCTAAGTGTACAGCTGAGGAAGTCCAGAGTGTAGCCAGAAAAATGAAAATGGGCAAGGCCCCGGGACCCGATGGGATACCGCCCGAAATTATCAAATCACTCGCAGAAGGGTGCCCCGAAATCATTGGGTGCACTTTCGATACTGCTTACAAGACAGGAACCTTCCCCAAAGAATGGAAATTGGCAAGACTAGTGCTACTTGAAAAACCCAAAAAAATAGACAACGAGAGGACAACGTTCAGACCACTGTGTATGCTCAACACTATGGGTAAACTCTTCGAACAAGTCATAAACAAGAGACTACTGCGAGAAGTTGAGGAGAGAGGAGGACTAGCGGCAAACCAACACGGCTTTAGAGAAGGTCACTCCACTATGGACGCTATTGACCAGGTGAAGGAGCTGGCAGAAAAGGCCCGCAAAGAAGGTAAACACGCGATACTGGCTACCTTAGATGTCAGAAATGCCTACAAATATCACCTTACCTTATTTCTGTCAGGACATAGTTGTTTTAACCAATATCTCCATAAATTCAAAAAAAGGAACTCCCCAATTTGCAACTATTGCTCAGAAATAGACAACCCTGACCATACTTTCCTAAAATGTACCCGCTGGGATACCGAACGTAATATTATTATCGATAAATTTGGATCTTTTGAAAATTGCAGCGAATTAATTGAACTCATGATGATTGGACTAGAAGAATGGAACCTTATTAAAAATATGATCGACAAAATTATTACTATCAAAGAATATGAAGAAAGGGAATTATTTGACTTTTGAATTTTAACTGACATTCATGCAAGCAACTTGATGGAATGCGCAAGCGATGCCAAGTTGGTTGCTAGATTACATAAGAGTGAGGTTTTAGTGAGTAACAATTCTTTAGATAAGGTTGAGTCTCACACATCCCAGGTGGACTGGTAGTGCATAAAGCATTTCCTCCTCTTCAAAAAAAAGGTTAGGTTAGGTTAGATTAGGTTAGGTTAGGTTAGGTTAGGTTAGGTTAGGTTAGGTTAGGTTAGGTAGTAGGCGTTGCTCCATTTAAACGAGCTGACGTGTTTGATATACGCTCTACATCTTTATAGAGTTTTTTCACATATAAGTGTATCTGTGCTTATTGAAACAGTGCGGGATCGTTTCAGGGGGGATTCTGAGCAACCTCCCCTGTTATTCGCGAAATCGCGTCGCGACTTTTGTGCAAATAGGCCCGTTAAGAGACGTTATGACTTTTGTGAGATTCGTTGACACTGACCTGGACATTTGGTGTCTCGATCCGATTCATTACATTATCTTTTACGGGTGAGAACGATGAACATTGGCTTCCTGAAGGTCCTTCGCCTGTGAGAGCCATTGTGCCGGGTTTGGTCGAGGGAGCATCCATCTTGTGGAGCTGGGTGGACCTTTGTGGAGATCTGGAGTGCCTCCTGTGTTCCTGCGACTTTTTCTGAGTTTTTTGTTGGCGGAGCCTTAATTCTTTTGATCCCCTGGTCCGTGAATTTGTTTTGAGCGTTACTTCTTTGCTTTTTGACAGCTTTTATATACCTTTTTGACGGAACTGAAGTGCGCGAACTTTGAGTGACATATGTTGACTTATGTCGTAGACGCTCTTCGATTAATCTTTATGTTACTTTTTTATTGATGTTGCTAGACAGCAACGCCAAGATAGCCTACAAACTTTATTAAAATGTTAGAAATATTGAGAGAATCTAACCAAAGATAGTCGCTTGACACAACTGCTTAGCACCGATCTCTAACTCAACAACTGACATCGACTGCTGACATCGACTACTGACATCGATAGTTGACATCGTCAGCTATCACTAATTTTTAACATTGATAGTTGACAGTTGACGGTTGACGTTTGACGGCTGACGATTGACGGTTAACGGTTGACAGTTGACAGCTGACAGTTGACAGATTGACAGTTGACAGTTGACAGTTGACAGTTGACGGTTGACAGTTGACAGTTGACGGTTGACAGTTGACAGCTAACAGTTGATAGTTGAGAGCTGACAGTTGACAATTGACAGTTGACAGTTAACAACTGACAGTTGACAGTTGACGGTTGACAGTTGACTGTCAATAAAATTCCACCACCATAATGTCTGAGAGTGATATTCAATCAGACGTGGAACACACAGTTAGATATTAAAAATAAAATTAATGAAATTCATTCTAATACATTTGAACTAGAAGATTTACTAGAAAACTTAGAAATTGAAAGTACAAATTCACAAACACAAACCGAAAATATAATCACTGATTTCAATAAGTGGAATATATCTTCTGAACAGGAAAAGGACTTAAGCTCAGACGATATTAATAATTTGATTAATAAAAAATGGCCCAAAAATACATTTAAAAATTGTAATAACATGTTTGATGAAAATATAATAAAAAATAGAAATACAATAATTCTCTACGAGAAAGATCAAGAAAATGAACCCTTAATGAAAAAAGCATTTAAACAATTCAATGAAATAAAAGAAACAATCATTGATAACAAACTAGAATTTGGTGAAATTATTAACTTTTCAAAATGTGCATGTAAAATAAATTTAAACAACGAAGAATCTCAGGTTCAACATTATCTGTTTTTATCTAAATTTAACAAAATTGACAATTCAAACTACGCGGAATTAATTACAATATTAAATAAAATTAAAAACATGTGTATAAATCAACAAATCAATGAAATTCAATGTATAATCATTAACCAAAAACTTAAAATCAAAATTAAAAAATTCTCGAATGCGTATTCAGAAAAACAGAAATAAAAATATACTTGATAAGTAATAGTGATAATATAAATACAACGTATGAAGAAAAATTACCAAAATTAACAACAACAGAAACAGTTATACTTGAACCGCTTGGAACAAACTCATACGCAGACATTATTAAAAATATCAAAGACAATATAAAAGTAGACAAGAGCATAACAATAAAAAAACTAAACAAAACCAAAAACGGCAAAGTAGTAATCAGATTTAATGGAAAAAAACCTAATCAAAACAATAATCTTAAGGAAGATAATAAAAAATTTACAAATAACGTAGCTAATTTTAAAATAAACACGAAGACGGAAACTATAAAAATAACAAACATAGACCCAACGGTAACAGCCCAAGAAATAAAGGACACTATAAAGAAAGAATTAGGTATTAATACAACTCAGAATATTATCGAATCAATTTATATAACAAAAAACAAAAGATTTAACGAAATTCAAAGTGCAATCATCAAATTAGATAAAATACTAGCTCTTAAATTAATTAAAAAAGAAACTATTTTTCAAAATTGGAAATATTGGTATATCAAAAAATTTTACACCCCACTTAAATGCTTTAAATGTAAAAAAAATGGACACATTCATAACGAATGCCCAACAGAAAAATTCGAAAATCATTGTTTCAACTGTTTATCACTTGAACACAACTATAAAAATTGCAAAGAAACTTCAAAATGTTATCTCTGTAACATTGACGGACACAAGGCGGAATCGATGAATTGCCCAAATTATCGGAAATTAATTAAACAACTTGAAGAAAATGACAATATTATTTCGAATTAGCATAAAAATCCTACAGTTAAATCTAAATAGAGACAAAAGGGCTATGGACCTCGTTAAATCTAACATAATGGAGGAGAATTACGATTATGCAATCATATCAGAACCAAACAAAAATTTTATAAACAACAACTCTAGATGGTTATCGGACACAAATGAAGACGCTAGCATCTTCATCTGGAACAATAAATTAATAATCAACAAATTTGGCAACAACAAAGGATTTATCTGGTTAGAAACAAAATTTTTCGTTTTATATTCTGTTTATATATCTCCAAATTGCTCAATTACTGAATTTGAAAATATCCTAATAAATTTAAGTAATAACATAAAATCACAATGTAAACCAATTCTACTTGGCGGGGATTTTAATTCAAAATCAAAAGTATGGGGTTCAAAATTGGATGATAGAAGAGGCATAATCTTAAAAGACTGGATCTCTGAACATAATCTGATTATTCTAAACAATAACATAACTCCTACATTTGAAAGAAGAAGTCAAGAGTCTTTTATTGACTTAACACTTGGATCCCTAAATTTACTTAAATACAAAATCATTTGGAATGTCGATCAAGCAGAAAATTTAAGCGACCACAACAATATAATCATTGAAATATTTCTCGACAAAAACAAATCTAACTATGTTACTAATAAATCTAATGCATGGAAATTTAACGCGAATAAAACTGAACAAATTTCAAACTTTCTGAAAGAAAAATTATTAAATATTAACATCAATAGTAACCATTTAGACACTACTCTTAAAAATTCTTGTATGAAACATCTTAAAAAATTATCTAGTGACAACCCTAAAAAGAAACAAAATTATTGGTGGAATGATGAACTGTCGAAATTAAGATGAAACTCTAACAAAATTCGTAGAGATATATTGAGAAACAAAAAGAAAAATAGATTAGGTAATTTAGATGAACTTATTAACAACCTAGAATTAAAAAGGAAAGTTGATCAACAAATTTAAAAAAAACAAATAGAAATAGCAAAAAAGAAATGTTGGCTAAATTTATGTGAAGAAGTGGATACTGATATCTGGGAAACCGGATATAAAATCGTGACAGGCAAACTCGGCATTAGAGTAAATCTTCATCTAAGTGATGAAATCCAAATTAAAGAAGCAAAAAAATTATTTCCATCCAAAAAATCTATAACATGGCCACTCCTGAACATCAATAATAACGAAATTCCAATATGTAATGAAGAAGAAGTTTTGACAGCAAGTTCCAAATTAAGTAATAAAAAAGCAGCTGGCCCAGATGGCATTCCTCCAGAAATAGCAAAATTAGCTTGCAAAGTAAGTACAAATTATATTAGTAAACTATTCACAAAATTACTTTCAACGGGTCATTTCCCAAATCAATGGAAATTCGCAAAACTTATCTTATTGGAAAAATCTAGAAAAAATAACATAACAAATTACCGTCCTATTTGTCTTCTTAATACAATGAGTAAAATTTTCGAAAACATTATTAACACAAGATTAAAAGAAGAAATTATGACAAATAACGGAATCTCAGAAAACCAATTTGGATTTAGAGAAGGGAGATCTACTTTAGACGCCATCAGTAAAGTAATCAACACTAGCAAAAACAACACAAAATTCTCAATATTAATTTGTATAGACGTGAAGAACGCATTTAACTCTGCTTCATGGACTCTCATATCTGTTGCACTAACTAAAAGAAATATTCCAAATTATTTAGTAAGAATAATTAGAAACTACCTATCCGAAAGATTTATTCTAATCGGTAAAAACACAAAATTTAAAGTCTCTTGCGGGGTACCTCAGGGCGCAATTCTCGGACCAACATTATGGAACATCTTTTATGACGACATACTTAAAATCACTCTGCCTGATAACTGTACTTCGATAGCATTTGCTAATGATTTGGCAATCATCGTAAATGGTAACAACAAAAAAGAATTAGAGGAAAGAGGAGATAAAGCGATGGCAATTATCAATAGATGGATGTCAAAAAATGAAATAACCCTGGCCAATGAAAAAACGGAAATTATCGTTCTAAATGGAAAAAAATACTATTAAAGAGGTCCAAATTAATACTGGTAATAATATTTTTGTCAAGTCTACAAATAAATTAAAATATCTAGGAATTCATATCGGTCGAAATTGTAGTATGCGTGAACATTTTATACAAACTTCGCAAAAAGCCGAAAAGTCAAAAAATTCAATAAGCAAATTAATGCCGAACATTCGGGGCCCATCCACCTGGAGCAGAAAAATTTTAATGTCATTACAAATTCAATTTTACTCTATGGAGCTCCTATTTGGGAAGACTGGTTAAATGCAGCAAAATAAAAAAAATGTCTGAAGGCGCTCAAAGAAGAGCAGCACTTCGTATCGCCCGGGCCTACCGCACTATATCTACGAAATCTATTCAAGTCATAACTGGTTCAATCCCCATTCACTTACTGGCCATGGAAAGATCCCTAAAATTCAAAAATAGAAACTCATCAAAATCTGAACTAAGACGTCATAGTTTACATTTGTGGCAAACAATTTGGAACAATGAAATTCATTTAGGCCAAAGAACCAAATTTCTAATACCAGATATCAAGAGATGGATTTCTAGAAAACACGGAGATCTTAGCTACGCCTTTACCCAATTTTTATCCGGACATGGATTCACCAATATGTAACTACTGTACAGAAATTGACGATCCAGACCATACTTTCTTAAAATGCAACCGTTGGGATAATGAACAAAAAATGATTGTAGAAAAATTTGGAAATTTTGAAACATGTAAAGATTTATTAGAACTGATGCTAATCAGTACTGATAATTGGAATTTCATACAAAATATTATAGACACAATTATTACAGCTAAAGAAAGCGAAGAAAGAGAACTATTCAATTATTAATTTATAACTATACATTTTTGAGTTTAACTGTGTGATAACTGTACTTTATTACGCTGGGGAGGACTATTGTTCCTTGCTTCACTCCTGTTTATGTCGGAGGTACATTTCGGGTCGCGGGATGCCTATTATCAATAACAAACTGAGTTGTTGATGGTGAACACCTTGTGTCTCGGAGTGTGCATCTGACGGATAGGGGGTGGAATGGGAAAGGACGGTCATTCTTAGTGTATAAAAAATTATTAAATTATAGGCAAGCAACTTGACGGTGTGCGAAAGTGATTCCAAGCTGTTTGCTAGATTACATAAGAGTGAGGTTTTAGTGAGTAAAGATCCTTTCGATAAGGTCGAGTCTCACACATCCCAGGTTGACTGGTAGTGCATAAAGCATTTCCTCCTCTTTCAAAAAAAAAGTTAGGTTAGGTTAGGTAAGGTTAGGTTAGGTTAGGTTCTCCTACAAAGGAATGCACCTTGCCGTGGTGTAGGAGCCCAGTAGTCGACCATCGCTGAACTCTCCGCTGCCATCCTCTCGATAGCAGTGGCGAGCGAGAAGGTGGCCTACTGCTAAGACATTCATCAAATGTCCTTGCCTTGGGAGTCCCCCTTCACTAGCATCACTTCCTCCATTGACCTGTCGGTCACACTTGACCAACTCTTCGCCTCTCTTGGCCATCCTATAGCTCCCGACGCTATTAGGTTTCTGAGGGCTAGGGAGCTGAAACCTCTGTTATCTAAAACTTTGGGGGGGGGGGGGGGGGAAACCTCGTCACAAAATCCGGAATCCAAGGTGTCAAGCGACCCGTGCCGATGGATGGATGGCGCCACGTCAGCGCGTCCCACACGGAGCCCTGGGGTATTGGCCGATCACCTTGGCGTAAATAGGCTTCTCCCTGGTAAAGGCGCACTGCCGGGGGGTGACCTTCACATCGACCTAACTCGTGGGATCTAAATGAATGAAAAACCAAACCAAAACCAAACTAAGAAGAAGGACAAAGTGGACAGGGGAATACCTGAGGCGGAAACAAGGAGAGGAACAACGATGCTCCCAAAGCTTTCACTAAACATCGGCATTGCACAGGGGGGGACAAGGAAGAGCCCCACGCCCTCGCCATCATCAGCGAATTCAAGGACAATAGATTATACATGGTCCGAAACAGAAGGGCGATCGGTTGAAAGAGGCAATAAACGACTAAGAGGGGAAGACGGACCACGGCCGATGTGAAGTTTACGGGATGTTCTCGAAAATTGATTTTTTATATTGATACTTGTAGAATCGCGTATGGAATGGCCGAAAATGACGAAAAAAAAGTGCGGAAACCACGTTTAGCCCCATTTGGGGGCTCCGAAAGGGTGAAAATTGGTGTATTTCAACAGTGTTTTTTGGTGTGTACAAAATAAAATGTGGTGATTATATGTATTCGTTTCACAAAACTAAATGGTTTAAATGTGTTTTTATAAGGATAGGACTTACAGTTTGCTTAAAACTTTCACTTAAATATTACGATTTTTGACAGGTTATGTTATCACCTACTTCCATTGTTATTCATAGATATAGCACAATTGATGCTAAGGGACCATGGTTTTGAATCAAATTTAAGGTTCAATTTCTGTACACCAGGAGGCAGCAGCAATATTTTAAAAAACATTTGATAAAAATCAAGCAGTGAAAATAATAAAAACAATTGATTGGAATTAGAGTTTCATAATTTAATACGCACATGGAGAGAATAACTCTTCTTAGTTTATTTAATCTTGTCCAAAATAAAGAGGAACTTATAAAACAATTACAATGTTGGGGCTTAATTCCTAAAGAGGAAAATTATATTTGCAAAAAATGTGGAGGACATTTAACATTAATTTGTGATAACGAAAGGTAAGAAATACTTATATAATATGTATGGTTAAATCTTTGTAAAACCACAGTATAAGGTCTACACCCATTTTATTGAAATATCATAAATTACCAAACAATAAATACTGAATTCTACTGAGTTGAATATACTTCTAATGATGAAAAAGGAAGGGTAAACAATAGTTTCATGAATACTTAAAGTTTCATTTTTATTATAGCAATTATTTCGTAAAATTAATATCTCGTTCACATTATATAAATTAAACTCGTTTATTTGTAAAATTAATAGATTAGTTTGGATTCATGTACATAGGTTTAAATACAGCTTTCGACCTTCAATATTTTTGTCAATTTGCTAATAACTTCATTCGTGGTGTAGCTGGAGTTGAGTTAGGCAACAATGCTCACTCACATGCACATCACGGACTCACATCATCTGTCTCACTTTTCTGCATCCATCGCACTCGCCGGCCGCGGTTCGGTAAAAGACATGATTACCAAAAATAAATTTAAAATAAATAAGTGTTGAAGTTTGAAAATAATTCAAATAGGTTACTTTTATATTCTATTTTTTATTGTGATGAAATGGTTGCACATAGAAATGAAAAATAAGAATCCTTCCACGAATACTACAGGCCCCATAAGACCAGAGCTTATGCGGGAGGATGGGGGCTTGTTATTATTATGATAGTCCAAATGGTATAGGTACATTTCAATCATGGAAAAACTGCAGCCTAATGGTTTTCATCACTTCTATGCCATAGCGGTAACTCTAAATGTTCAAAAATAATATAACCTAAATTTAAAGTTAAGTAGTGTTTATTGTCATATTTGAATGAAGACTATTTAATGTTGATTAATTAATTTCAGTTTTTAAACTAACTCAAATGCAAAGAAATTATTCCACTAATTGCTAAATTTATTAGACAAGAATATACATGTGTCCGAAAATATATTTTATTCAGCTATTGTACCAATGTGAAATAGTTTTTGCAATTATTCTAGGAAATTTTTAGCGACAATATATACAACATGTCCCCATAAGTATGCAACATAATGGTTAGTGCTTGATCTAAAATATACAAAAAAGACAAAACAAATGACATTCGACGCTATATTAGCAAGATAATGAACAATTTTTATAACTTTCGGCAGAGTTTAGATTCAGAAAAATATTTAGAATTTTTAAATTAAATATGGAATTGTAAAATGAATTTGACATGTTACTTTTGGCTACAAGAAATTCTCTTTGGTTTATGCAGGATGGGGCACCTGCACATAGTGCTCGTGTCGTAGTTGAATATTTAAATGAACAATTTAATGAGAAATGGATTGGAAGACATTTAAGATTTCCACGGGCTGCTTGCTCACTCGATATAAATCTACTTGATTACTTTTAATGGGGGTAGTTAAAAATCAGAGTTTATTCTGAGAGGCCTTTTGGAAATTTAGAGGATTTTAAAAATAAAATTAGAAATGATTTACGACATTTAAATAATCATTCCAATATTCTTGAAAATGTAATCAGAGATTTTAACAGAAGAACAAATTTATGTATTGAGAGGGAAGGGAATCACATCGAGTAATTGTTATTTAATTAATAATATCCTTGTTAATTTCAAAGAAATTAATGTTTTGTTGATTAAAACCAGGGGCCCTATTCACAGCACCGATGCAATTTTCTATCGGTGACTTTTTTCATCAAAATGACGTCATTTGACTCTATACGGTTCGGTCAATTCTTCCCAAAATGACGTCACTTCAGTGAGAAAAGTCAACGATGGAAAATTGCATCGGTGCTGTGAATAGGGCCCCATATGTCATTTGTTTTGTCTTTTGTGTATGTCTAAGATCAAGCACCAACTTTTATAAAGAATAAAATTTTCTGAGAAATCAATACTAAAAAAGTTTCCCATATGTTGCATACTTACGTGGACAAGTTGTATATAATGGAATATATTTTAATATTATTTTTTCATCGAAAAATGTTTGGCATTAGGATTAATTTGCCAAACAGTTTTCATTTTTAGAGGGGGGGTGGCTGGCAGGGTTCTGAGCCCTGTGGCCCCCGGGATGAGAAGTGGTCGCCATATATGCTGCCGTTGATCAATTAATTAATTTCAGTTATTGTGCTAACTTATTAATTTGTGATTTCAAATTATTTCACCAATTGTAAAATTTATTAGACATGAACATACAGGGAGTCCAAAAATATTTTTAATTCAGCAATGATAAATAATATTTAAAATTATTCTAGCAAATCTGAAATGGAAATAAATATATAGAATATATTTTAATTTTTTTATTCATCGAAAAATGTTTGGCATTAGGATTAGAAATTTCGCGCGAAATTTCTAATCCTAATGCCAAACATTTTTCATTTTCAGAGAGGGGCGGCTGGCAGGGTTCTGAGCCCCGTGGCCCCCGGGATGAGGAGTGGTCGGCACATATGCTGCCGTTGATCAATTAATTAATTTCAGTTATTGTGCTAACTTATTAATTTGTGATTTCAAATTATTTCACCAATTGTAAAATTTATTAGACATGAACATACAGGGAGTCCAAAAATATTTTTAATTCAGCTATGATAAATAAGATTTAAAATTATTCTAGGAAATCTGAAATGGAAATAGATATATAGAATATATTTAAATTTTTTTATTCATCGAAAAATGTTTGGCATTAGGATTAGAAATTTCGCGCGAAATTTCTAATCCTAATGCCAAACATTTTTCATTTTCAGAGAGGGGCGGCTGGCAGGGTTCTGAGCCCCGTGGCCCCCGGGATGAGGAGTGGTCGGCACATATGCTGCCGTTGATCAATTAATTAATTTCAGTTATTGTGCTAACTCATTAATTTGTTATTTCAAATTATTTCACCAATTGTAAAGTTTATTAGACATGAACATACAGGGAGTCGAAAAATATTTTTAATTCAGCTATGATAAATAAAATTTAAAATTATTCTAGCAAATCTGAAATGACAATAGATATATAGAAAATATTTTAATTTTTTTATTCATCGAAAAATGTTTGGCATTAGGATTAGAAATTTCGCGCGAAATTTCTAATCCTAATGCCAAACATTTTTCACTTTTAGAGAGGGGCGGCTGGCAGGGTTCTGAGCCCCGTGGCCACCGGGATAAGGAGTAGTCGGCACATATGCTGCTGTTGATCAATTAATTAATTTCAGTTTTTGTGCTAACTTATTAATTTGTGATTTCAAATTATTTCACCAATTGTAAAATTTATTAGACATGAACATACAGTCCAAAAGTATTGTTTGCTCAGCTGTGATAAATGAGAAATAGGATTTAAAATTATACTAGCAAATTTGTAGTGACAATATATATGTGGAATATATTTTAATTTTTTTTTATTCATCGAAAAATGTTTGGCATAAGGATTAGAAATTGCGGGCTCTAGCTTGGTACATCGTATATGGTGTCATGCTACCCTCGATCTTAAGAAAGGGGAGGGCCCGCCAGAGATACTGGGTTGAAGACCCGAGTTAAGATGTGGGTAAATTGCATATAAATATATCTTGGAATTATTTCGGCAATTTTAAATGTTTTTTAGAGATGACTTTTTTTATACACAGAAAAATGCTTGGCATAATGATTTATAATTTCGCATAGTTCCAATTTGCGCACCCTAATGGTAAAGTTGTAAATTAATGATCAGAAGGAATTGTGCTTTATAAATCGAATCAATATGTTTGGTGCCCGCGTGCTTAACAAAAATTGTGTAGACCTTGTTCTGTGCTTAAGTCCAAATTTTATTTGATTATATTTTTAGATCTGATGGGTACAGGTGGGCTTGCTACAATAAAATTTCAAAAAGGAAGCAAAAGAGAATAAGTTGTAATTTTCGAATTGATCTAAGAAAAGGAACCTTTTTTGAAAAAAGCCATCTAAGTATATTTCAAATACTTGCTTTTGTTAATTTATGGGTGGGAAATGTACCCTTAACAGTTATTGGTGAAGAACTAGATATATCGTACAGAACAGTTGTTGATTGGGCATCATTTTGTCGTGAAGTCGTAATGGATAGTGCCATTTATAAGTCTGAGAAGATTGGTGGACCGGGAAAAATAGTAGAAATTGATGAATCGAAATTCGGTCGTCGGAAGTACCACCGTGGTCATCATGTGGAGGGGCAATGGGTCTTTGGCGGATACGAACGGGGCACCGGAAAGGTGTTCATGGTTCCAGTCGAGGACAGGGGGGCAGACACACTCCTTCCAATAATCAAACAATGGGTATTACCCGGAACCACCGTCATCAGCGATTATTGGAAGGCGTATGACTGTCTCCAGAGAAATGGATTTGAACACCTCAAGGTAATTTAAAAAATATATATTTTAAATATTGTATATATATAAAACGAAATGTAATTTTTAGGTGAACCACTCCATCAATTTTAAAGATCCAGAGACCGGCGCACATACCAACGGCATTGAGTCTTCCTGGAGAGCTGCGAAAGCCATTGTGTCGGCTGGTGGACGCAAAAAGACCAGCATTCCAGGAAACCTTGCCAGGTATATGTTTTACAAGCGGTGCGCAGAAAGGTCTCTGGATCGTAAAGCAGAATTCTTTAAAATTGCTGGAGAGCTGTATGATCCGACCAAAGACGAAGCCCAGAGAACCACGGATGGTGAAGGTAATTTTACTGACGACGACGATGTTTTTGTTTAATTTCTACTGTTTTTTCATGTTCATCAATCTTCTTAAACTTATAATTTAAGCAATCCAATATGTCTTTCATACAAAATGATACCCAATCAACAAACCTTTTGTATGATAGTTTTCACTTTTCACTAATAACTGTTAAGGATACATAAATTTACAAAAGCGAGTAATTGAACAAATCTGAAATGACTTTCTTCATAAAATGTTTCTAATTGCAGGATAATTCGAATATTATAATTTATTCTCTTTTTGCTCGTTATCACAATTTAATTTTAAGTAGCCTCTGCATTATTTTACAAATATAATTCTTTTTATGAATTAGGTCAAAACATTATAATTGTTTTATAAGTTCAACTTTCTGTACGGATATTGATTTTGTAACAAGGTCTATCCAATAAATACGTATAAAATAATTATAGAGACTAATGCAGGAGGTTGAGGGACTAGACAGTGAGCTTCCCCCTTCAATAACAACCCCAGCTAGCCTCAACCAAATGGGGTGCGCCTCACGAGTCCTAACTTATTATCTAATTATCTACAGACAGTTGTTCAGACCTCATTCTTAGTGTCTCATATAAATGGATATCTCTCTGACCAATAAGCAGCGTATCAATATCAAATTTCTCTGCTAAGCTTGGCAAGAGCGGATGGGAAATTCATGAAGCATTGTTGACAGTGTACGAAGAAGATGCCTTGAAGGAACCAACGGTTCATAACTAGCTAAAGCAGTTTCGAGAGGGACAAGAAAGACTTCAAGCACCAGGTTCTTCATCTTCTGATGAAAATGTGGATCATATTCGATCATGTGTCTTCAGAAATCATCAATAGACAGTTAGAATGGTATCAGTTGAACTAAATTTGAGTGAGATGCGCACAGCTCCATCACCGTCACTGATCACCCGCCACATTCACCAGATTTGTGCAAAATGTTGCTTTGGGGCTCCATTTGGGGGACATGGATTCCATAAAAACATCGACGACGAGGCTGCTGAAGAGCCTTAAAGTAGAGGACTTTGAAGGATGTTTATAACAATGGAAACGGCGTTGAGCCTAGTGCGTTTTATCAGAGGGGGAGTACTTTAAGGGAGACTATTGTATCGATGATCAAATGTAAAATAAAAAGTTTATGAATTTTTTAATAATTTTGGGACAAACCTCGTATATTGATTAATTTTGATGTAGGACATTATAAATAATTAAATTGTACTATTAGTGAAATTTCTTGTTTGTTGATTTTCTAGGCAATTTTAAATCTTGCCTAAATATAGACATGTTTATTGTGTGGTGCAACTGTGACGTTTTGTATATATTGATTTATTGTAGGACATTATAAAAAATCAAATTGTATCATTAGTGAATTTTCTTGCTTGTTGATTTTCTAGGCAATTTTAAATCCTGCCTAAATCTAGACATGTTTATTGTGTGGTGCAACTATGAAGTTTTGTATATATTGATTTATTGTAGGACATTATAAAATATTAAATTGTACTATTAGTGAATTTTATAGTTTATTGATTTTCTAGGCAATTTTATATTCTGCCTAAATCTACACATGTTTATTGTGTGGTGTAATTGTCACGTTCTATGTGTGTTTTATTAATAAAAAATATTTTCAACAACTATTAAATACATAACTGGATGGTCAGAATTCAAATTCTAATTTAATCGACTCAAATTCAATTTTAACAAAATTTCTCTGAGATATATATCTAAAACAGTCAAATTATTTTAGTCTTAGAAGAATGCTTTCTTTATAAATAAAATAAATTGATCAATTTAAATTAATTCAATGAATAATTAATACACATACCTATGAAAAGTGGATGGATTTAATCGAATGTATTGTCGGCTGCGAATCGACAGTAGATAGACGACTGTTTGTAGACACTCGTTAGTTATTTCTTAGTAACGATAATAACCGTTATTGAAAAGTAACTGTTTATCTCATCTCTACTGTAGATAGATGTTGACTAAAACTTGTATACATCCGGGCATCAAGGACACACACCCAACAATTTGTATTAAATTTCCTCATTGATTATAGTAAATACAATATCATCAATAGATTAAATGCAACGGCAATGTTTTGCTGCATTATGTGCCAACACAGATTACTTACTTACATCGAAAGGGAGAAGTTCTTCAAATGTATTCTTACATAATCCTTTCAACCTAACCTATAATTATGTGGAATTAATTTATCCTATCACTAACCATTCTACTAATCTAACCTTTAAAAAGAGACTTACATAATTTATTATCACAAACCTTTCTGCTAATTTATTAAACCATTCTACTAATGTAATGTTTAAAAATTAACGTTTAGTGTTTATGAATCTACTATCAAAATGTATGTATACTGTATTATTTTAACGCAGTGACGTCGGATTTTCTGAATCAGCTGTTGCAACATAAAGTAATTAATCATTAATTCTCGTATACAATTCAAATAGATTTTTTTTTATGAACGGTATAATTTTCTTGAACGTTAAACACCAAACTATAATTACTAAACGCACTAAACAATAAACGTCTTATAAACCCGGCATAACAAACACGAGAAATTAGATTGTTGCTCCAATTTCATATTTAATAATTGTTTTTAAATTTATAACGCTGTCAACTAATCTAACAAAAACGAAAAATGAAATCAATGTTCCCATCACATATTCTTTTTTTTTTTTTAATTTATAGTGAGCGTTGGTACTTTACTCCTGGAAATGACACCAGGGTGCGCCTATCTCTTGTTCTGGGCAATTGTGAACCAGTTATCACATTCCATTATAGTATTATTGGTATCATTATGTTATATCTATGAATCAACAAAAGAAGTAATTGTCAACAACTTAACCTGCCAAAAATCGTAATCTTTAAGTAGAAGTTTTAAGCAATCCGTAAGTCCTATCTTTATAAAAACACATTTAAACAATATAGTTTTGTGAAACGAATACATATTATCACCACATTTTATTTTTTTCCGGCTAAAAAACACATTTTAAGTAAACGGATTTCCAACCTTTCGGGGCCCCAAAATGGGGCTAAACGTTGTTTCCGCACTTTTTTTTCGTAATTTTCGGCCATTCCATCCGCGATTCTACAAGTATCAATATAAAAAATCAATTTTCGAGAACATCCCGTAAACTTCACATTAGCCCGGACCACTTCCCTCACCTAGCACGGAGTCGCCCTTCGATAGGTACCCGATAGCGGACCCACAAAGGTCAGCAAACCTTATGCTGAAGGCAAAGGCAATTGCGCTGATCCAAAAACTGGATACCGTTGTGAAGCAACTTAGCAACCTGGTAGCGGAAAACAAAAACACCAAGGTTGAAATTAAACTAGCCATTTCGGACACACGCAGCATAGTTTCACAACTGGTTAGCAAAAAAATGGTCGATGCGCTGGAAGACGGTGCACCATCCACAACAATCCACTTAATTGAGGACCACGTGGAACATGGGAAGACACTGAGAGAGGAGTCGTTACCACAGAGTGGACCGGGGAACACGAGAGAAACGGAATCACAAACGGAGGAGGAGCAGGTCATTACACCCGCAGACCAGGAATCAAAACGACTAAGGGAAGCCTCCGGCGCAAGACAGACAAGGAGTACACAACGCAGCATTGGCACACAAACCCAAACATCAACGAAAACATATAGAAGAGTTGAGGGAGATAATGCGGCCCGAAGCAAAATACGAAGTTTTAAAGGAGGCAGCTTCAATTTCCTGGCCCAGAGGTACTTACCGTAATACACAGGAGAAGACGGGGGATATCCTCGGAGAAGACAGCGCGAAGACAGCAATAATGTGGGCCGTACCGAAAGACATGGACGTCGAACCAGGCCTAGCCGACACTATTAAATGAAGCTTCAACTTTTATAAGCAACTCGGGACCCAAAAAGGTAAAGTTGCCTACGCCTCCTCCACTACCGTTACACACGACGAAGAGACGACCACTACAGAGGAGAGACACATCTACTCCCTGGTCAACCGCGACACAAAGGACGAGGAGGCAGAGCCAGTGGTACTGTTTAACTGTCTCTGGTCAGTGAGGGAACTGTTGCTTAGCCACAACAAGAAGAGTGCGGCAATGACTTTGGCCGGGGCGGGAATAGCAATGGTGAACTATGGTACGGTCAGGAAGATGATCGAGTTCGTCTTCGCCAGTACAGACATTAATATCAGTCTTTACAGAGAGGCTAATGTTTCAAGAGAAGAGGACAGCGGTGCGCGTCTAGGGGGGAGGCAGAGGAGAGCCGACTACATCACAGTGAATACTGGGTCTTCCTCGTTCGCCGAGGTCCTAACGAAAGTTAAGAACAGTATAAACACGGAGGGAAGAGAAGAAATCGACAGACAGTCGAAACACAGGTGGGACGCCCCTTTCCCGAAGATGGCGCCACAGTCATTAAGACTATGCTGGAAACCGAGATTGCTTGGACCGCAATAGAGCGCTTCGCGAAGATTGTCCTAACTGAAAAGGATAGGGCAGATGCACCAACGGCACAGCTCCGTGAGACCTAATTGTCTCGCCTATTGGATAGATATTTTGTTGTTCTCTATTAATTGTATCTTTTGTGTATTAGTATATATGTTCAATGATCAATAAAGATGTTAAGTTTTATGTCCAACAGGAGCATACAGTTTAACTGATGATGAATACGCCTCCGGCGGTACCGTCAGTTAAACTGTTTTTTTCGCTAGGGCCACTTGCGCTGTTAGCCTCCCGAGGCGCAGCCTACGTCCTTATAAAAAAAAAACAAAAAAAAGGTTAGGTTAGGTTAGGTTAGGGGTTGGGTTGGGTTAGGTTAAGTTAGGTTAGGTTAGGTTACGTTAGGTTAGGTTAGGTTAGGTTCTCGGGCCGTCGGGCAACTGACGGATCTTCCTAGAAAGGAGATGGGGACACCTGTAACCCCTACCGAGCGCGTCCCCAGGTGGCGGATAGGGGAAGGCCCTAACCGGCTTGCCGGCGGGTAGGAGGGACATAAAATACCTATCGCGGACCAACAGGATCGAACAAAATAAATAAAATTAAAAACAATGGGGGACAAAACACACAAATATATACCCCTGGCGGGTGATAATCCCGCCACCAGTTCCGATCGGGTGCAAGCCCCGATGGCTGGTGCAGGTCCCACGGATTCTGGGGGGGGGGCCATTTTCCCAAGGTTTTTAACGAGGCTGAATTGGGCTCCACTCGGCCGTTATTCAATGTCCAAACGTATCGTAAAACGGATGCTCCACCTGACACCCCAAGCGCAGATATGGAGCGAGCCTTCTCTTACCTGGAGCACGAAGGAACTATAAACTGGGGTAAGGATATATCTATCAGGCGCAACTCTCTAGCCAGGACACCACCTAGACCTAGACTTATGACGTTATCGGGTAGCAACCCGCAACAAGAAGTGCCGCAAAAAATTGAAGCGCAACAGAGGGTCCAACTCCAACAGAGGATCAGCCAACAATTGGCTGAAGAGCTGAATTCCTCAAGAGACCTACACCTCACCCCAACAAAGCTCTCAGCAGGAAATGATGAGCAGCAGGAAGGGAAGAAAAGGAAGAAGAACACCCCAGAAAAGGAGCCATCGGGTAAACGGTATATTGGGAATAAGGACGCGAGTAACAGCGAACTGGCGAAGAAGCTGGTAGCGCTCCTCGATAGCCTGAGCAAGGAAGTTAGAAATCTAGACAAGCTTATGCTAATCAATACAAGGAAGGAAATAAAGGAGTCGAACGGCAGAATTAAAAGTATAATGAGCAAGATGAACACGGCCCGCATTCAGGAGATGCTGGAGACGATGGGACAGGAGGAACCAGGTCGCGATCGCGTGCAGCCGGTGGTAAAAAAAGGGCAGTGCAACAAAGGGACTATGACCGTGGAAGATGAGGAAAGGATGATATCCATCGAAGCAATAAGAGCGGAGATGCGCCCCGGATAACTGCAGATAAACAGTGGCCAAAAGGTACCTACCGCAACGTCCGAGAAAAAGAAGGTGAGATTCTACAATTAAAGGAAAAGATACCCATAGCCATTGTGACGACAAGCAAGCTGGAGGTGAAAGACGGCCTGGCGAGGAGAATCATGGGTCAGTGCGTTGGAACGACCACACTCTCAGAAATTAAAGCGGAGAAGGGACAGGTCATTAGCATCGGCAACACACTAGAGATCAACGGCGCGGATGGTTGCTGTCGTAACACAAGTAGTGTCTACTGTCTGATAGGTAGAACGACACTAGAAGAACGAACGGTAGCAAGTGATATATACAAATGCGCATGCACGCTAAGAGACGTTCTACAAAAAAGGAATCATCACGCCATTGCATTGACCTGGGCCGGAGCAGGACTGCAATCGGCGGACCGTGAACTGGCAAGAAAGGCAATGGAATTTGCTTTGGCTAACACGGACATAAAGATACATCTCTATAATGACAACAAGCTATATTCCGAGGCCACACGGGGAAAGGCGACAATTTCGAAGCAGGGGCTAGGTAAGCAAACTTCCTCAACCACGCACACAGCGGCTGCAGTAACCAGGAAGAAGCAACGACCCAGCCACATTCTAGTAGACGTCGGCTCTCGTCCGTACGAGGCAGTTTTAAGCGAATTGAAACTTCAGTTAGGAAACAAAGAATGCGCCAAGGATATTCACCGAACAAGGAAATCCAACAAAAACGAGCTAATCATCGAGATTAAGAAGGGAACAAAGAACCACGAGGATCTCCTCAAAGAAATGAAAACGTCAAATGCAGGCGCTAAATGGCGTTCCGGTGAGGCGACAGTATTTCTGGAGGTTACCAATCTAGATGCAGACTTCTCAAATAAAGACATAAAAGAGGCGCTACAGGAGGCGGCAAAAACCACAGAGGAGATAGCCGTTAAATGGGTAATAGAACGAAGAGATGGCTCTCGGATGGCCGGAATAGTGGTCAGCACAACCACTGCCATTACCCTACTGGGATACGGATACATCGACATTGGCCTCAGTACATGTCGCATCAGGACAAGACCCTCTCGAATAGAGAGCTGCTTCAGGTGTCTCTGCTTTGGGCACAACAGAACAAGGTGCACAGACACAGATAGCTCTAAGATCTGCAGGAGCTGCGGAGAAGAAGACTACCGCGCCGATAGCTGCGCAAGCCGTCCTAAATGTATACCCTGCGACGTACTGGGAGAGACTGCTCTGGACCATTATCCGGGCAGCAAATCCTGCAAGGCCTATAAGATAGCGGTAGAAAAACTAAGGCCTTGCAACACTGTTGCCACCCCGGAGTCAGAGTCAGATGAATTACCAGAGAGAAAGGAGTCAGAGGCTCCCACATCTCAGCCACGATAATGGACAACACACCACAGGATAACTCGAACCATGCATATAACAGCAGCAAAAGGATCATACAAGTGAATTTAAATAGATGTAAGGCCGCGCAAGATCTTTTTGAGGAAACTGCCAATCAAGAACATGCTGACATTCTGCTGGTTAGCGAGCCAAATGAAAACAAAACGGGTAAAAATTGGTTCAGGGACAAGGAGAAGGGAGGAGACGTAGCCATCCTGGTTAGAGGAACGTCGGGGAGTAGAAACAATATAAGAGCCTGGGGGACTCCGTGCCAAGGGATCGTCTGGATCAATCTTAATGGCCTTATTTACTACAGTTGCTACATCTCACCAAACTCCGGGGCGGAGAGTTTCAGCAACTTCCTGTCTGACCTTGAATCAAGCATTAGGACACAAGGTAAAACACCGGTAATAGTTGAAGGAGACTTCAATGCTAAGGCTCCAGCATGGGGGTCATCAAAATGGGATAACAGAGGTAGGGAACTGTTGGAGCTGATGGCATCGCTTGACCTAACTATATGTAATCGTGGGAAGACTCCAACGTTCAGGCGGGATAACTGCACCTCTGTCATTGACGTGACCTTCGCAACATCCACTTTGGCAAATAAAATCAATAATTGGAGGGTAATGGAGCAGGAATCCCTAAGCGACCACCATTACATCACTTTCGTAATGGGCAAACGCGCCAACGACAGAAAGAGGAGCTCTCTTAAGAGATGGGTTACCTCTAAATCAGACCCATTAAAACTAACACTCTGTCTGAATGAAATGCAGCTCCCTTACAACGACGCAAATACTATGGCGGTAAGCCTGCAGCAGCACATTCAACATGCATGCAAAATCTCGACCCCTCGCGTCCCGAGAGATACAACACGGAGTAAGTACTGGTGGTGCGAGGAGGTAGCAGAGGCAAGGAAAGCAGCAATCTGGGCTCGGCGCAAACTCTCCAGAAAGAAGCCAGACCACAGCCAGTTTCAGACTTTGGTAGCGCAATACCGGGCAGCCAGGGCACATCTGAAGCTAATGATATACCGCAGCAAGGAAAGGAGTTGGAAGGAGCTCTGCAAGGAGATTGACGACGATCCCTGGGGTCTGGGTTACAGACTAGTGGCGGGCAAAATTGGAGCGAAGGCCCTAGGGCCCGAAGTCATGGTGGAGGGGGGAATCCAAAAGGTGGTCTCCACCCTTTTCGTATCCGACAAACAAGAACAGGCAACCCCGGATAAGTTGAACGTTAGACTGGAGGAAGTTCCACTCATCTCCCAGGACGAGATTCTGGCTGCAGTCAAGCGCTTACCAAACAGGAAAGCCCCGGGCCCGGATGGCCTCCCGAATGAATTGCTGAAAGCGGCAATAGTGGAACGGCCTGATGTTCTACAAACAGTACTTAATGAATGTCTCCAGGAGAGCTGCTTTCCGGCAATATGGAAGAAAGCGAGAGCCATCTTTTTACCAAAGAAAGGAAAACCAAGCAACGATCCGAGGGCATACAGACCTATCTGCCTGCTTAATGGGCTTGGTAAAGTTTTCGAGAGAGTACTGGCAGACAGATTGGCTCTCGCCCTCAAAGATCATGGCGGACTATCCTCAAGCCAATTTGGATTCATAAAAGGCAGCTCAACAACTGATGCCATGGAGGCAGTCTTGAGGATAGCCAAGAATTGCAATGGAGGTCCTTTGAGGAAGCGGGAACACTGCGCGGTCGTGACTATTGACGTCAAGAATGCTTTCGGATCACTCCCGGATCGAGTAATCCTCGATGAACTTCAGGGCCGTGGAATACCAACATATATGCGTAACCTGCTTCAAGATTGCCTCCACAACAGGGAGTTGATTGTGGACGACAAAGCCACCATTTACCTAAGAGCAGGGGTCCCGCAAGGTTCGATCCTGGGACCCCTCCTATGGAATATAGTCTATGACGGGGTCCTAAAGCTACATCTTCCAACCAACTCACAGTTGGTTGGTTACGCGGACGATCTGGCGCTAGTCATTCTCAGCAAAAGTATCCCACAGCTTAGACTTCTTGCACACAACGCTTTAAAAGTAATCAAGGAGTGGATGACGGCAAATGGTCTGGAAGTAGCAGTGGAAAAGACAGAGGCGGCTTGGCTTTCGACTAAGAGGTCGGGGAGACTGCCCGGCACCACGTTGCCAATCTTTGAAGCGGAAGTGGGGGTAAATAGCTCGCTGAGATACTTGGGCATGAGGATCGAAGCGAATCCGAACTTCACTTCACATATTGGGGACGCTGTCAAAGCGGCCAGCAGGACGGAGGTCGCGGTTGCGAGGCTAATGCCGAATATGGGCGGCCCTGGAGCGGAAAAAAGACGCGTCCTTTCCACAGTGGCTAGAGCTAAACTCCTCTACGCGGCCCCCATATGGGCTTTGGGGGTATTTACAAAGAAAAACAGAAATACCCTGAGGAGGGGACTTAGAACAGGGATGTTAAGAATCTCTCGAGCATATCGGACAGTTTCCACGGATGCGGCCGAAGTCCTAGCAGGTGTGGCCCCAGCCGACCTGCTCGCACGGCAATGATACGAGATACACAAAGCCAGTGAGACAGCACTAACCAACACAGCGCGAAAATGGCAAGATAGATGGGCACAATCTTCATCAATATGGACGAAGGAACTGATACCCGACATCGATCCATGGGTTAACAGAGAGCATGGTGAATGCACATACCACCTCACGCAACTTCTCTCCGGTCATGGATGTTTTGCCTCTTACCTAAAGAGGATCGGTAAGACGAACTCACCGATATGCAGGATGTGCGATACAGGAGCAGTGGATGACGCACGGCACACTATGATGGATTGCGAGGGGTGGAGCCAGGAAAGATTGGAGCTGGCCGCTGCGGTGGATATACTCTCACCCGCGAGCATTATCGCTAGCATGCTTGAAACATCGGAGGCCTGGGAGAAAGTCTCCCGGTTTGCCAAAGTTATCCTCACCAAGAAGGAAAATAGGTATCTTGCGGAGCAAAGTGAACTTTTACATTAATTGCATAATAAATATCAATATGTAAATAATTATGTAAATCTAGAGTAATTTTATGTACGCATGTTGTTTTCCTTTTGACACAGAGTGAACTTGTAAAAACTGTATATATATTTTGTGTTTTATCAATAAAGTTATATTTTGACTAGGCCCAGTCTCGTGAAATATACCTACGGTGATTCCGTGAGACTGAGCTGATTTCCTGGGGGACCACTTGCTTCTGTTAGCCTCGGCGCAGACTACGCCCCCCCCAAAAAAAAGGTTAGGTTAGGTTAGGTTAGGTTAGGTTATGTTCTTCTTGCCCGGACAGTCACCTAGTGCGGACGTGTATCGCTCTGAGAGCGCCGTGCGAACATAACCGCAATTCGGGTCGGGGTCAAGGCGCAAGGCGCTTCAACAGTGTCAGTGGAGCCCCGGGGGCCCACTGTTGGACTTAGAAGAATTTCTAGAGATCGGTACTTAGGAAAATTTGTGAATTCTCGGGAGTGAGGACTTAGAAAATTTTCGGGAGTATGGACTTCAGAAAATTTTAAAAACTCGGGAAGGGAAGTGCGACAGGACGCTAGGGAAGTTGTTCCCGAAGGTACCCGGGAGTGGTGGCACACCGGAAGGTACCTAGGGTATCAACCGGAAGTGAACCGGAAGTGGACCGGAAGTGACCGGAAATTAACCGGAAGTGGCAAACGAGTGCAGACAGTGACTGAAATGTGCCCGCAAGTGAACACCGGACACCGGAAGTGGCCGTTTCTCAGCCGGGAGAAACCAGTTTCGACCGGAAGTGGTCGGATTATACGCAGGCCGATCCATAGGAGACCGGATACAACCGGGAGAAATTGGAGGTGATCCGGTAAGTTGTAAATAGTTTTAGAATTAGGGACACAAGGACATAGTGCCGAATGTGAAATAGGACAAGACAGTGCGCGAAAGGGACGCAAACATGGAAAGTAAAATAAAAAAGCTATCCATGGTGACGACCCCCCCAAAAGTGGGGCCGCTACCAAGGAACGTTGGGCAGTTTGATCTGGTTTACGAGGACAAGGAGCGCAGCTTGAAAAGACCGAGGAAAGAATCGCTAGGTTGCGAAGCGAAGCTTGGAGGAGTGGTCGGGCCTGGAACAAGGCTACTTAGGAAGGTAGGCAAACAGGTAGCAAAAATTACTGCGGAGGTAAAGGCCTTAGATAAGCTCGTTGGCTCGAACCCGAACACAAAGACGGAAATTAAAAATGGGATTAGCAAGCTTACAAGCCAACTGAGTCTCCTTGCGACAGATGACATCAGACGGGTTCTGGAAGAAGGTGTCATCACGGAGGAGGGCTCCGAGACTGTGACAATGGGGGGCGACGAGGAGCTCGCTAAGAAAGAGGATATAATGGATGTTAACCGTAAAATTGACGTCATCCTGGAAAAAATAACTAACCTCGAACGGGAGACAGAGCAAGACAAGCTGGCGGAACTGGGAAAGCAGGCCGAGGCGGCAGCTTCAATCAGGATGGAACATCAGAACAGCCTCCAAAAAGCCTGGCAGAGACAGTGGCAACTTACGCTAAGGCACCAGTATCCCAGCCCGAGGCCGCAATGGGAAAGAGCGGGAAGGATTCTAACCTACCCCCGAAGACTACCTTCAAGGTAAAACCGACCAGGGTGATGGTGGATACCACGGGCAGCAGCTACGGTGATGTCCTCAGGAGGGTAAAAGCCGGTATCCCTGCCGAACTAAGCAATGGAGTGATGGGCGCAAGAAGGAGCAAAGCCGGTAATCTCGTCATAGAGATGAACAAAGGGGTGGACGGGAAAGGCTTAGCGGAGGCAGTTAACGAAATCATCGGCAAAGACAAGCCCAAAGTCACAAGAAACAGCCTAGTGGTTATCGAAGTTAAAGGGTTGGAGGACGACACCGGAACAAAACAGGTGCAGGTGACCGAGGGAGAAGGAAGCTACACCGTCAAGGATATTAGAACGTACAAGGGCGGCCTTCGAATCGCCATGGTGGAATGCAGCAGGGCGGACGCTAGGTCACTGTTAGGACATAAGACAATTAAAATAGGATGGATGAGCTGTAGGATCCAGGAGAGGCCAGCAAAAGCCACTGCATGCGGGAAATGCCTAGGCTACGGCCATTGGGCAGCCGAATGCAAAGGAACTGATAGGATGCGATTAAAACGGCCACATGGAAAGTAGCTGTCAGGCACCCCCACAATGCGCCGCATGCAAAGACTGAGGCGAAGACCACTCGCACTTTCGCGGGAGTAGGGACTGCCAGTCCTTCAAAAGGGCCCAGGGGGGCCACTAGGTCTTGGATCGACCTTACGATGTTGAAGTCAAGGCATGGGGATAGAGTGAGGGCCTGGAAGGTAGCGGAAAATGAGACGCTGAGCGACCACAGGCTCATCAGCTTCGAGGTCCAGACCGCAGCAGACGAACAGCAGCCTGCCCGAGTTACACGCTGGGTTCCCGGCCAGATGGATCTGGCAAAACTGGTCGGCATGGCAGAGAAAACCAAGATCCAAACCAGGGCAGGATCGGAGCGAAGCGCCGAAGAGCTGGTCGCAACATTGCGAGAGGTCTGCAAAACGGCAGTGCCCAGGAGAACATTGCGGCAGAATCGGAAGCCGGTTTACTGGTGGTGCATAGAGGTGGCTACTGCAAGAAGGGAAGCAATAGCCTCCCGAAGAATGCTTGCACGTGCAAGGAGACGGCTCGAAGACACGTCGGCGTATATCGAGGCCCGCAGGGAAAAGGTTAAGAACCTAAGAGCGGAGATAGCTAGAAGCAAGGAAGCCTGCTGGAAAAGACTCTGCGAGGAAATCGATAGGGACCCATGGGGGAAACCCTATAGAATAATCACGGGAAAACTTGCCAAAAGGGGGCCAGGACCCGAATTGTTAGTCCCAGGAGGTACTAGGGCGGTGGTGGAGGCGCTATTCCCAAGAGGGACTATGTGCGCAACGAGAGTCACCACGGGCGAAGAAATAGAAATGGAGGATTTTACGGTAGAAGAGCTAATTACAGCGGCGGACGACACACCTAATAAAAAGGCGCCGGGGCCCGATGGCTTGCCCAACAAGGCAGTTAAAGCGGTAGCCAGGGCGAACCCAGACCTCTTCCTGCAGGTATATAACTCGTGCCTTCGCGAAAAGGTATTTCTCAGACGCTGGAAAAGGGCGCTTCTCGCGTTGATCCCGAAGAAGGGTAAGTCCATGAACGAACCATCAGGTTACCGGCCAGTATGCCTACTCGACGGCGCAGCCAAGTTACTCGAGAAGCTGATTAACAACAGAGTGGTAGACAGCATCGAGTCAAAGGGAGGTTTCTCTGCGTCGCAGTATGGTTTCCGGAGAGGTCGGTCAACCACGGACGCTATTCTGGCGGTAAAAAAACTGGCGCAGGAGGCGAATGAAGGGCCATTGCGACAAAGACGGCATTGTGTAATGGTAGCGCTAGACGTCAGGAATGCCTTCAACACGCTGCCCTGGGATACGATCACAGCGGCAGCATGAGCACGGCTGGCTCCAGGGCAGGCGAGAATGGTGGAGGCCTACCTAAGCGATAGATCGCTGCTGTACAAGCTGGGGGAAGACGAGGAAGAAAGAGCAGTCAACCATGGGGTACCACAAGGCTCAGTGCTGGGACATTGTGGAACTTGGCTTACGACGGGGTGCTTGGGCTAACGCTACCAAAAGGAACTTCGACAATCGCCTTTGTAGACGATTTGGCAATCGTGGTCAGGCATAGAGATGTAAAGGGGGTAAAGCTACTCACTAGCCAAGCATCAAACATTATTATAGACTGGATGAAAGATCACGGGCTCCATGTAGCAGTGGAAAAAACGGGCGCGGTGTGGCTGTCCACTAGACGAGCTGGGAGACAAGGGGGAGAAACTGTCCAGGTAGGGGATGCCGACATCCCTATAGAGAAGCAGCTGAAGTACCTTGGCGTAATATTGGAAGCCAACCCAAGGTGCAGCTCCCAGGTGGCAGCGGCGATGGAGGCGGCCATAAAAACAGAGGCGGCAGTCGCTCGCTTACTGCCAAACGCAGGAGGGCCAGGGGAAGGCAGGAGACGGCTCCTCGCGACAGTGGCGAGGGCTAAGCTGCTATATGCAGCACCGACGTGGGGAAGAGCGATGGAAGCGGCCAGAAATGCCGAAAGAGCGAGAAGAGCCTTGAGAACGGGGGAACTAAGAATTATTAGTGCATACCGGACGGTCTCGACCGCGGTGGCGGAGGTCCTATCCTCTACTCTACCAGGCGACCTGCAAGTGATAGCGAGTTGCGAGGCATATGAGGCAGCCAAAACCCTGGGCAAGACAGAAGCCAGAAAACAAGCTGGGAAGGTAGCAATGGAGAGATGGCAGGAAAGGTGGACAAGGACCAGTGGATGGACCAGAACATTAATCCCAGTGATCGATCTATGGACACAGAGGCAACATGGGCAAGTAGGCTACCATCTAACGCAGCTACTGACTGGTCACGGGTGTTTCGGGACTTACCTCCACCGAATTGGCAAATCCAGCAATGGCGACTGCGGATACTGCCCAGGAACGACAGACACCCCACGGCACACTCTATTGGAATGCGGGAGATGGGAAGAAAATAGGGACAGGCTGAAGGAGAAAGTCGGGGAGTTTAGCGAGACCACGCTAATACCGCTTATGCTTAAGACGGTGGACAAGTGGGAGGCAGTGTGCCAGTTTGCCGTAGCAGTCCTGGACCAAAAGGACCTAGATGACAAGAAGAGAAGAGACGCCACCTAGCGCTGCGTAACACCGAAGAGCAGCGCTTCCGCCCTTATTGAGGAAATGCCAACAGGCGATACCAATAAGGAGTACACGCGAAGAGAAGGGGAGTTTTTTAGTGGGTAGTGCCCCAATAGATAGGGGATGAGCCCCACACTCTGATGTGCGTAAATGCATTTTTCTCCTCATTAAAAAAAAAAGGTTAGGTTAGGTTAGGTTAGGTTAGGTTAGGTTCCCCCCGAAGGAATACACCTTGTCGCGATGGAGGGGCCCAAAATTAAATCAGCTATGACCTCGGTTAGAGAGAGCGGATAGTCTTTTGCTAAGCGATTCTGGGGCTCATCACAACTTTGTAGTGGGAGCCTCCCTTCATTAGAGTCACCTTTGTCTCTCCTATGAACTATCGCCCTCTCTTGGACAAACTCTTCGACCACTCTAGGTTATTTTTCGGCCCCCGATTCTAGTAGGTTTCGAGGGATAGGGAGCCAAAACTCTTCCACTTATCCTCTCCATGCCCCGGCCTTAGTGCCGTGGCATGGAAACACCGGGCCTGCGGTCGTCGCCAGTGGTCATGTCTCGCGGTCGGCACAGGCTTAGGGGACCTTGGCTTAACCGCCCGGGTCAAGGTGGAAAGGAAACCACTAAAAAAAAAAAAAAAACAATCCAAGGTGGAACAGCTAATGGCCGAGGGATGCGTGGCTAAGGAGAAGCTTAGTCTATACTTGGCGAACTCGAGGGCAACATTTTAGTATGGCGTCGACTACTACAGTTCCCTGCGCAAATAATGCGAAAAATACTAAGTGTAATAAGTGCAAAAAGCAAATAGCCGCTACGATAAGTGAGTGTAAAACTTGCCTGAAGCAGTACCATCCATCATGCCTGGAAATACATCTTCCGGGATGCACTGCAGCCTATACAAAATCTAAAAGCATAAGTGAGGTTATGGACGGCTTAGCAATGGCTGAAGCATACGACGATGTAAGTACCATAAGAAGCGATAATATGTTACTTCGCAAGCTAGTTTCTGAGATGGAGGAAAAAATGAAGTTAATTCAGGAAAACTATAAACTTAAAGATCGAATCAGTTCATTGGAGAATCTGCTGGATGCATGTACAGAGTCCTGTAATTGCAAATTATCGAGCAAAGTAACGAACCTAACTTCTTCTCGAGCTAATTCGGCCAACTACAACAAGATGGCAGCAGAGAAAACAAATAAATCCAAGTTACAGAAACCACCTTCTCTACATGATATAAGCAAGGATGTAGAAATCTGTAACAAAGAAGTATTTCAATCCATGGCTGCTACCAACCTAAAATCTGCGAAAACTCAAGATACTGAAAGTGAACCTTTGACAACGGATAAAACAGTAAGCCACATAGAAATAGAAGACAAGTACAAATGGAAGACAATTTTGCCCAAGATGAAGCCGATTAAGAAGAATATTGAAGGGAACTCCAATACCCAATCTTCCCTTAAGGGTGTACTGAAACGCGCACACCTTCACGTATACCGAGTTCATCCGGACGCGACTACTGATGACCTAAAAGCACATTTGACTGATAATAAAGTGGAACTGATTCAATGCGACAACTTAATTCGCGTCGCCCTGATGAATACACATCATTTAAAATAACAATTCCATTCGATTGCCTGAGTAAAGTGGAAGATCCTGCAATGTGGCCTGTTGGAGTTATGTTGAGGCGTTTTTTATTTCGACACCAAAGACCCCAAAAAGAGCCTCCGTTGGAACAGAAGAGAATGTAAATAGCAATTATACAGAACACCCAGAGGACCAAGCAGACGAATTTAATATCTTATTCCTAAATATTCAGTCCCTTAGAAACAAAATTCATGAGTTAGAATCGTTCATTGTTGACAAATCACTCACTTTTCTGGCTTTATGCGAACATTGGCTGACGGAAGATGAGTGTGAAGTATCACATATTAATACACTGTCCTCTAAAGCTTATTTTTCGCGTAAAGCCACTCGGCATGGTGGTTCAATTATTTATGCAGATAATAATGTACATCTAACATCTTTCAATAATTTCACAAGCGTAATTAGCTCTGAAAAAAATTGTGAATTATCATGTGTTTATTTGCCCTTGACGAAATGTTACATTATTTGCGTGTATCGTTCTCCTTCGTCGGATTTTAATGATTTTTTATGCATCTTAATGTCATTTTTGGATAAACTAGATTATAAATCGAGTAAAATTATTTTAGGTGGAGACTTTAATGTTAAATTCGATAGCAGTGAAAGCAATGAATTATCTCTCATTGACCAGCTGTCTACGTATGGATTACATAAATTGGTTAGTTTTGCAACCCGTAAGGCGAACTGTATTGATAACGTATTTACAAATACCAATACACACATTGTTGTTAAATGTATAGAAACAGCATTATCCGATCACAACGGTATATTTGTAAATATTAAAGATATAACGACAGCTAAGCAATGTAGTATCAAACAATACAGGCCTATAACGCGCCATGGCACTCTTTCTTTCTTTTCCATGCTTTCTGAGGCCCGCTGGAACTTCGTTAAATGCCATGAAATAGATCTAAATGTAAAGTGGCAAATGTTCACCCATATCGTAACATCATGCGTACTTAAATGCTTCCCTATAAAAACGATCAAAGGCGATTCAAAACAGATAAACAAAGTCAAGTGGTTTAATGCGGACTTGGGTAAAATGAGAGACATACTTCAATTAATTGAAGAAAATAATATCATTAATAACTCCCCCGCATCACGTGCGCTTAAATCCGAATATCGTAAAAGATATAAAAATGCAATAATCCAGTCGAAAAGGCAAGCTAATGAAAACTTCATTAACTCCGCACCGAATAAACCGAGAGCTATATGGAAAGCTATTAATCCAAATAGGCAACGAACCAGTACAGTCTGTGATATTACCTGTGATCAATTCAATGTATTCTTTAGTAATGTGGCCAACATGTTAACAAAAGATATTCCTTCAATTAGCTTTACCTGTGATATTAATGTGAACTGTGATATTAACTTTAGCTTTAAAATGGTTAGTGAGGTTAAAATAAGAGATATTCTAGCTAGTATTAAAAATAGTAAATGTACAGATATATACGGTATCTCAATTGATCTAATAAAAAATGCAAAAGACATATTAATACCGGAGCTCACTCAACTAATTAATTCAATTATAAAAGTGGGCTCATTTCCAACAATTTTAAAATTAGCGAAAGTCATCCCTATACTCAAAAGTGGAAATGCAGATCAAGTAAATAACTATAGGCCTATCTCGCTTCTTCCAGTTTTTTCAAAAATAGTTGAAAAGGTAATGAAAGATCAAATTATGGATTACTTTACATCTAATGATCTATTCAACAAAAATCAATTTGGATTTAGAAACGGTCTGTCCACTTGTGATGCTATTTTAGAGTTAACTGAATCCATATTGAAAACTTTCGAAGAAAAGGAAATAACCATGGCATCATTTATCGACATGAGTAAAGCCTTTGATTGCGTTATACATGATATAATGCTAACCAAGTTAAAAGCATATGGTTTCTGTAATAATAGCTTACAGTTACTAACCAGCTATCTTACTGAGAGACACCAAGTAGTTCAGTTCAAAGGAAAAATGTCTGATACTTCTTCAATCAACCGTGGTGTACCACAGGGGTCAATTTTAGGGCCTATACTCTTCCTAATATATATAAATGACATGCCGAAACAACTAAGTCTGGCCAACGTAATTTTATTTGCAGATGACTCTACAGTAATGGTAAAAGGGAAAAGTATTAAAGAAGTATCAGAAAAAGCGGAAGTAATGAAACAGAAAACTGCACAGTGGTGTATAGATAATGGGCTGGTACTGAACGACACGAAAACCAAAAAACTTATCTTTACTCTCAATAAGGTAGATGTTGGTGAAACAGATCAAACTACTTGCTTTCTTGGTCTTCATGTGGATTCGGCCCTTAAGTGGGATTGCCACGGTTCCATTTTAGCAAAGAAGCTTTCTAAAATTACTTTTGCGTTACGTCAATTGGCTGGTACCGTATCTAGTGAAACGTTAAAGACGGCATATTTTGGATATTTCCAGTCAGCCCTCAAATATGGGGTCTTAATCTGGGGACACTCATCTTGTCGTCACCGGATATTCGGTATACAAAGAATGGTTATCCGTATACTAACTAAATTACAATATCGCGATGATTGCAGAGAGAGTTTTTTCGAGCTAGGCATTTTAACATTGCCATCATTATTTATTTTAGAATGTCTTCTATATATAAAAAAATATCCTGATAAATACGCATGTCTTGACCACAAACACGATAGAAGGAACCGTGATAATCTGCAAAAACAACACCACAGACTAACAAAATCACGTTCAGGTGCTAATTGCTTTGCTATCGAATTTTACAATAAGTTGCCACCTCATTTAAAAACACGCTCTTATCCCTCGTATAAGAGGGCAGTAAAAGAATTGCTAATAAAAGGCACATTTTTCTCATGTGAAGAATTTTTAAACTGTGACATGGAGACTCTTTTAATGTGTTAATGTTTTGTTTCATTGTGTATTTACTATAATTTTATTAAACATGATCTAAATTTTAAAGTGTTAGTTATAAGTATATTTTAAAAAAAAAAATTCTAATTCTGTTTTAATATGTGTATGTGATTTACTTAACTTTGTTATGTTCATTTTTTGCATCGCTTAATTTTATGCTTAGCAGCCTAGTTTGTTTTACTTATACATTTATTTATATACTCCTGACCTGTGCAAAACAATATTGTTATGATCACCAATAAATACTTACTTACTTACTTACTTACTTACTTACTTACTTACCTGGCGCACCCTCGTTTCAAGAAGCCTTCACCCAGGCAAGGGCGCACTACCTGGGTGCGACCCCTAGACTCGACCCAACACGTGGGTAAAAATATGGAAGTAAAAATGAACAAAACACAAGAAGAAGAAAGGAGAAGGGCAGGGAAAGAACTGATGGAGCAGTTCGAAAGAAGAAGCAGTCTGTCAAGATCACCGCTAAACAGACAACGAGCCCTATCGGTAGGGGACAGCGGGAGGAAAAGAGCAAGGGAAGAAGAAAGCCCCCGAAACACAAAAAAAAACACACAAACGGAGACAGAAAAACTAAAACAGAAATCCGAACCGCAAAAACAAAGGCCAGAGACAATTAACAAATTGAACCAACTGAAAAGAATAGCAGACAAACTCGATAAGGAGGTGATACAAAACACAAGAGTGGAAATAAAGAGAGGAATAGACAAACTAAAAAACGCAATTAAAAAATAGGAGAAAGAAGGGATGAACACAGAAGAAACTACAACAACAAAAACGCACGACCAACAATGGCTAACAGAAAAACTACAGGAAACAAAACAAGAGCAAATAAGGACGAAACAAATGTACGAGGAAATAAGGAAACAAAATATAGAAATAAAAAGAAGGATGACAGAAATGGAGGAGGAGCTAATTAAAGCTAGAAAAAAAATAAAAAGCGGAGAGGCAAAAGAGGAAATAAAAACATACGAGGACTTCCAAACAAAAACAGGAAACCCGATGAAAGAGAAGGCTGACGTAACAATACTATGGCTAGAGGGCAACGAAAATGGAGCAGGAATAGATGAAAATATCCAAAGCGAATACCCGGAAATAAGCGAAATGAAAGGAGAAAAAAAAAATAATCAAAATAAAAACAGAATACGAGATAGAAGGAATAAAAAATGCAAAGAGCGAACAATAATAATTATAGATACATAGGATAAGGGAGAAGAGAATATTTTCAGGAACATACAAAAAATGACAGAAAATATGGAGGAAAAGAAAGAAATCAAAATATCAACACACAAACCAAAAGGAACAACACTGAAGGAAATGAGAAGAATGATTGAAAGCCAACACAAGGACAAAAAAATAGAGGTGATAATACATACAACGAAAATAGAAGAAAAAGACAGCATAGAAACAGAAGCAGAAGGCGAAGAAGAAGGAAACTGGCAGACAGTCAAACACAGGAAAGCAAAAAAAAGGAAATAATGACAATAAAATGCAAAAAAGGAGAAGAAAGAAAAGAATATGCAGAAATGATGAAGGAAATAAAAGCGAGCGTAGACCCAAGGAAAATAGGGCTGGACATCAGAAAGACAATAAAAGCAAAAGAAGGGGAAATAAAATTAATTATACACAGTAAAGAAGGAGCAAGGAAATTTAAAGAAAGGTTAGAACAAGAAGAAAAGGGAAACCTCGAAGTGGAATTAAAAGAAATGGAAAAGGAAAAAAGAATAATAATAACGGACATGGACGAATCAATAACAAAAAAGGACATAAAAGAAGGAATGAGAAAACTTGGAATACAAACAAAAGAAGAAGAAATAGAAGACCTAAGACACAATAAAAAAAGAGGAGTATACAGCACAGAGATAAGGGTGACAAAAACCGAAATAGAAAAAATCACGGAAAAAAGGAAAATATACATGGGATGGGGATTTACAGGCACAATAATGGAAAAAATAGAACCAACAAGATGCACGACATGCCTGAAATTTGGACACATGAAAATAGAGTGCAAGGAAAAGAAAACAGACGAGAAAAAATGCCTAAAATGCCTACAAGTAGGACACCTGGCGAAAGAATGCAAAGAAAAAAAAATGCACAAAAAAAGAAAGAGGAAAAAGATAAAAACCAAACAACGGAAAAAAAGGGAAGAGGAAGGAGATAAAGAAACAGAGAAGGGAGACACCAGAGAGAAACAAAAGGGACAGAAAAAAGGAAATGCAACAAGCAAATGACAACTAAAGATTATGCAAATAAACGCAGATAGGGAAAAATTAGTGACGGCATTAATAGAGCAGAGAACAAAAGAAGCCAAAGCAGGTATATGCATAATAGCAGAGCCCAACAAAAATATGACAAAAAACGAAATGTGGACAAAGGACACAGAAGGAGATGTCGCAATAAAAATAAATAATAAAGGACTAAAAATATACGAAATAGGAGACAAAGAACCAGGATTCGCATGGATAGAACTGGAAAAAGTAAGAATATATGCATGCTACTGGTCGCCTAACAAAGACATCGAAGAATTTAAAAAATACCTAATAAGAATATCAGGAGATTTCAATGCAAAAAGCAAACAATGGGGAAGAAAAGAAGAAAATAAAAGAGGCAGAATCCTCATAGAATGGCTAGAAGAGAACAACCTAGCGGTAATAAACGACGGAAAACAACCGACATTCCAAAGAGGGGCCCAGGAGTCATATATAGACCTTACAATATGCGGAGCAAGACAGACAGAGGACATACATAGGTGGAAGGTAAATACAGACAACAACGTAGGACTACACAACGAAATAACGTATGAAATAAGAGGAGAAAAGAACGAAAAGAAAGGGAAAAAGAAAAGAAAATGTAATGGATGGAAAATAGAAGAAGACATCATCCCAATATTTAAAGAAAAAATAAAAGAAACGCTAAAGACAGAAGAAGACTATACAGCAGAAGAAATAACAAAAATAATAACAAAAACTATGGACAAATTTATTTATTTAAAAAAAAGAACAATAAATGGTACAAACACAGAAACATACTGGTGGAGTAAGCAAATAAAAGAAACAAAAAAAAGAAAAAAAGAAAAAACAAAAACAAAGAATCAACAGAAGAAGAGAAAACCGCACTAAAAGAGGAGTACAAAAAAGAAAAGAAAAAACTGACAAAAGAAATAAAAAAAAGCGAAGGGAAAGTGCTGGGAGGAGATATGCAACGACATAGAAAAAGACACGTGGGGACTAGGTTATAAAATAGTAATGAAAAAACTCAAACTAGGAACAAGGCTGGAAATACCAGAAAAAACACAGAAGGAGATCGCAAAAAAACTATTCATAACAGAAGAAGAGGGTAGAAAAATAGAGAAAAGCAGAGAAAAAGAAAGAAAAGCAGATACAAAACAATTTACAACAAAGGAACTAATACAAGCAACAAAAATACTGAAAAACAAAAAAGCACCTGGACCAGACAGAATAACTACAGAAATAATAAAAATAATAGTTGAAGAAACACCCGAGGTGGTAAGAAAAACAATGAATACATACCTGCAGAAAAGAGAATTCCCAGTAGCATGGAAAACAGCAAGACTGCAACTACTAGAAAAACCAAAAAAGAAGGGGAAGAAAAAAAATACAGGGCAGTATGCCTAATAAACACACTAGGGAAGCTATACGAAGCACTACTAACAGAACGACTAAAAAAACGAAATAGAAGAGAAAATAAATAAAAACCAATATGGATTTAGGAAACTCAAATCGACGACAGAGGCAGTGGAAAAGGTTTGCAGAATAGCAGAAGAAGGGAAAAAGTATGCATACAAAAACAGACGAAAAACCCTAATGATAACAATAGATATTAAAAATGCATTTAACACAGTACCATGGGAGGGGGTTAAAAAAGAACTAAGCAAAATGAAAATAACAAACGAACTCCAGGAAACAATCGAGGACTACATGAAAGACAGAAAAATGATAATAGGAGAACGGGAAGAAATACAAATCAGAGGAGGAATACCACAAGGATCTATATTAGGACCGACATTGTGGAATGTATTCTTCAACAGTATACTGGAGACAAAAACGCCCATAGGCACGTACAAGGTGTGCTATGCAGACGACCTAGCTATCATATCATCGGACAAAACAAAAAAAAGGGATGGTGGAAAAAATGAATAAAGCAATAAGAATAATAGAGGTACAGATAAAAGAAAAAGGGCTTGCAATAGAAACAGAAAAAACGGAAGCAATTATACTATAGGGCGGAAGAAAAATCGAAACCGCAGCAATAAAGATCGGGGGAAAAGAGATAAAAATAAAAAAGAAAATAAAATATCTGGGGATATGGGTAGACAAAAACATGACCATGAGGGAGCACATTATGAAAACAAAAGAAGAGTCATAAGTACAGTGGTACAATCAGTACTAATGTATGGATGCGAAACGTGGAGAAGGGCCGTTAGATGGGAGAAATATAGAAACACCATAACAAAAATCCAAAGACAAATGGCAATCAAAATTGCAAGGGCGTACAGAACAACGTCAACAGAAGCACTGTTAACAATAGCTAAAATAACACCTATAGAGCTACTGATACAACAAAGAATCACAAGCTTCAGAAAGCCACCCCAAATAAAAACAGAGATACACAAACAGACAATCAAAGCATGGCAAGAAAAATGGGAAAAAGAAACAGGAAACGCAAAATGGACAAAAAAACTAATACATAACCTAGACGAATGGACAAGAAGAAAACACGGACAAATAGACTACTACATAACACAATTTATGACGGGACACGGTAACTTCAACAAATACCTACATAGATTTAAAATAACAGAAAATGCGGACTGCGCAACATGCAAAACAGAAGAAGACGCAGAACACACCTTCTTTCATTGCGAAAGATGGAAGCAGGAAAGAGAAACATTCCAAAGAAAATTGGGAAAAACTATAAAACCCGAGGAAATAATTACCATTATGATAAGCTCGAAGGAAAATTGGGAACTGACAGCAGAATATATCACAGAAATTTTAAAACAAAAAGAAAAAGAGAAGTAAAAGAAAATCATACGCACTCCGAAGAAGGCGGAAGCAGATTCCGGGGTACGTAGGTGGACCAGAGAGGAGGTTTAGCGGATAGGGGGTACTTTGAATAGCACCATGAGTCCCGCATACCTCTGTGGAAGAGACATGCGTAAAAGCATTCCTCCTCTCGTAAAACAAAAAAAAACAAAAAAAAAGGTTAGGTTAGGTTAGGTTAGGTTCTTCTTACCCGGGCAGTCGTGGAGGACGGTCGTGTGCAGCTCCGCTGAGCAAACTCTAACATAACCGCAATCCGCGTCGGGGGTAAAGCGCCAGGCCTGTAGTATCGTTAGTGGAGCCCCATGGGGCCACCGAAAGTACGGACTTAAAAAAATGTTCAAATTTTCGGGTTTCTGGACTTAGACAAATTTTACGTTTTCTGGAGTGCTGGGACTTATTAAATTTTAAGCCAGGACTTGTGTTAGTGCGACAGGACGCTTGGGAGTTAAGTGTTAACCCGGAAGTCTTCGGGCACCGAACCGGAAGTGATCGGAAGTGACCAGTTTGAACCGGAAGTGAACCGGAAGTAAACCGGAAGTGGCGGAATCCAAACCGGAAGTGCCTAAGGGGTGCGACAAACCACCACAAACTGCCCGGCTGCGAAGTCCTGCGACCGGAAGTGGCCGGATCTCGCTGCAAAAAGACCGGGGGAAACCGGAAGTGTCGTGGCAGGTCACTAGAGAAGAAACGCTTCGGAGCCGCTAAACCGGAAGTGCTCAGTTCCGACCGGAAGTGCAGGAAAAGACTGATGTAAGTTTTTTCTCTTTTCTTCTTCTACTTATTAGCCCCCAAGACAAGACAGTGCATTCCCCCCCAGTGACAGAGATACTTGTAGTTTAATAAGAATAGGCTAAGTTGACAACAAAATGAGCCAAGGAGGCCAAAATAAACCTAGGCTTACCCTGGACATTCAGGCAGCGCAGGACAGGTCCAAAAAGAGCCCCAATGTGTCGCCGAAAACGTCGGCGAACTCCAAGACCACGTCATTCACATGGTCGAAAAAAGAAGGCCGCTCAATCGAGCACACCAACAAAAGAATGAGGGGGCAGGACGGCCCAATACCCTCGCCCAATATAGACGTGTTTTCTTCGACCTCGATCCCTTCGACTGACCCGCTCCTGACAGTGAATATCAAGCTGAGGGCTAAAGCCATCGCCCTTATAAGGAAGTTAGTCGCAGAGGTCAGGCTACTTCACAATACGGTAACTGTAAACCGGAACACCAAAGTGGAAATAAAGACAGCGACAGGGGACCTCCGCAGCCTTGTGTCGCAACTGGCTAACGCCAAGATCCTTGAGGCCTTGGGAGATGGGGTGTCCAGTACACCAATCAAAATTATCGAGGAACATGTCGAAAAGAAGAGAGCCTCCCTCCTAGAAGGCCTGCCGCGCACGTGTGAGGCAGAAACCCAAACGGACGCAGCGGAGCTACAAGAGGCTGGCACACAGACGCAGACGGACGGAGAAGACGTCATTAAGCCCACAGACTTGGAAAGCACAACATCTTACGAGGGCTTCGCTCTTATAGCGGACAGGAAGTGGGCTGCCAGCGCCTTCCGCAACACCGAGATAGCGGAGGGAAACCCCCTAAGTGTCCAGACCAACGCAGTTGTCTGTGTAGAGCCGACAGACAAGGATATGAGAAAGGGGATCCAGAGCCAGTTTGCGGCAAGGTACCCAGAGCTGAGAGAAATCACCGAGGACTTTGGCCACTTAATTCTGACTACATCGGTCGCAGGAACCGGCCAAAGCGGAGGTAAGCCCCACTCAAGATTCGTGGCCAAGATCACAGTGGGGGAAAAAGAAGAGGATTTTTTCAGCGGAATTGACAAAATCAAAAACATCCTATCGGAGGCTGGGAGTGAAACCGTCGCAATACACAGACCGAGCTGGGGTACGGTCCAGAGGTTTCGCAAACTGGTGCAGTGCGCGCTCCACAATACGGAGATAAAGGCGCAGATATTTGTACCGCCTGCCGCGTCAATAACTAGACCCCTGGCGGCAAGGGCAGTCCCAGAGAGACCAGAGGCAGTCATCGTAAGGCAGGGGGGCCTCAGCTATGCGCAGCTGCTGAAAAACGTCAAGACAGCAATGTCCAAAAATGCGACGGATCAAGAACTTAAGTCAATAGCTCATACAAAGCAGACTAAGGACGGGGCGCTGTTGATCACCCTCCAAAAGGGGGCGAAAAACGCAAGTAGGCTTAAGCACCTTATAGCGCAAGACAATAGAGGGGTAGAAGTTAGAACACGTTCTAACCTATCAGTTATCCATATCAAGGATATGGATGATGCCGACAAGGAAGAGCTACGGGAGGCTCTCCAAACTTCGGGTGTAAAAGGCGAGGTTGAAATCGGCGACCTGAGACCTACTTACCAGGGACGTCTTGCAGCCACTATTAAACTAGAAAAGGCCTCAGCGGAACACCTGCTCCTAGAAGGCAAACTCCGAGTCGGCTTGACATCGTGCAAGGTGATACCCAGAGTAAATGTCCACAGATGCGACAACTGTCGTGGACTCGGCCACGAGGCCAAAACCTGCCCGAGCAAAGCAGAAGGGAGCAAGGACAACTGCTACCAATGCGGGGGTAAAGGACACAAGGCCAGAAAACGCCGAAAATAGCCAACTGGGAAGTGCTGGACGACGAATCACTTAGCCACCACCGATATATCTCTTTCAAGGTACACTCTACGCAGCAAGGAATCGTGCTGGACACAACTCTGCGAGCTGGTCGAATCGGATCCCTGGGGCCTCCCGTACAAAATAGTCACGAAGAGGCTTGGTATACGACCCCCCTGCCCCTTTGCACAAATCCCAGGGGGGCTTGCTGAAGTGGTTGGAACATTATTTCCACCTATCCGCGCTTGTACGCGCACATCACCAGTTGCGCTCGACTCAACACTAATCCCGCTATGGTCGGAGGATGAAGTCACCAGGGCAGCAGTATCCCTTCCTAACAGGAAAGCCCCAGGCCCCTCTGGCATTCCGAACGAGGCCGTCAAAGCAGCTGTATGTGCTGAACCTGCTTTGTTCTGTGCAGCATATAACTCCTGCGTAACTACGGGAACATTCCCCCACAAATGGAAGTGCGCGAACCTTGCACTCATCCCCAAAAAGGGTAAACCGGCTAACGACCCGTCGGCCTTCCGGCCCATCTGCCTCCTAGACGGGACTTCTAAAGTCCTAGAACGTCTAATAACACATCGGTTGTTAGAAACTCTCGAAAAATCTGGTGGGCTCTCTCCCTTTCAGTTTGGCTTCACGAAAGGGAGGTCCACAACTGACGCCGTCCTCCAGGTCCAAGCCCTCGCGGACGAGGCAAACACCGGCCCTCTCCGGAAACGCCGCCACTGTCTCATGGTAGCACTAGACATTAGAAACGCTTTCAACTCGCTACCATGGGACAGTATCATTGAGGCGCTGCATAGGATCCGATCTCCGCCATACCTGATCAGACTTATAGCAAGCTACTGCTCCGGCCGTTCAGTGACATTCTCGGAACCGGGACGCAACCAGACCTTCGAGATGACAGGCGGTGTTCCCCAGGGGTCGGTCCTAGGGCCGCTCCTCTGGAACATCACCTACGATCCCGTGCTCAGACTCAATGTCCCAAAGGAAGCGACCCTTATCGCCTTCGCCGACGACTTGGCTATCATAGCCCGACACCGCGAGTTTAACGCCGCGAAGGCAATCGCGTCGAGCGCCGCAGACCAAATCGCCTCGTGGCTGCAGGGCATTGGACTAAGCCTGGCCCCCCAGAAAACAGAGGTAGTGAAGCTATCGACGAGGCGTTCGGGTGTCGATCGTGAACCCTCAATAAACATCCTAGGCCGACACATCCCCATAAAGGATAGTATCAAATACCTCGGGGTTATAATGGAGACAAACAAAAACCACAGCCGCCACATCCAAGCCACCTGCGGCAGTGTCGCTAAACTGGATGCAAGCTTGGCGAGGCTGATGCCAAACCTAAGCGGACACGGAGAAATGAAGAGGCGTCTCCTCCTTTCCGCATCGCGCTCGAAACTGTTATATGCGGCGCCAGCATGGGCGGACGGACTCGGGGCAGCGAGAAACTCGTCGAGAGTGCGCAGGGCCACGAGACCGGGACTACTACGATTAACGATGGGTTACCGGACCATATCTACCAACGCAGTCGAGGTCCTAGCGGCTTCGATCCCGGCCGATCTGCTGGTTCTCGAACGGTCTGCCACATACCACCTCTGAAAACTAGGCACTGAGAAAACGTTAGCCCTCGCACAGGCCAGAGCCGACACCATCATTAAGTGGCAAAAAAGATGGGACTCGTCCCCAAAGGGTAGTTGGACACGCCACCTTATCCCACAAATCGGTCCGTGGTTAGATAGGAAACACGGACAGTGCTCTCACTGGTTGACTCAACTACTCTCGGGACACGGTGTCTTTCAAGACTACCTCGTTAAGATTGGCAAAACTGACAGCGCCACTTGCCGCTATTGTAACTCAACCGACTCAGCCAAGCATACGCTTTGTGACTGCCCAATGTGGACAACCGAAAGGTCGGCCCTCGAAGCGACCCTAGGGACTCCTGTCGACGTCACTAAGCTGACCAACTCCATGATACACTCTCAGGATACATGGGAAGCTGTGAGTACATTTGCGAAAGCAGTCCTCTCAATAAAATACAAGGACGACCTAGAAAACGAAAAAAGCACCCGACCAGCACAGTAACTTGATCATTCCGCTCCCACTCGAAGAATGCCTCGAAGCCGATTCCGAGTGGAGATCGACGAGCGAAGAGAGGAAGGGTTTTTAGTGGGTACACGCACCGTCGTTGCGGAGTCCCACACTGGCAGGCACACAATATCACGCCGCCGTAAGTGCGTAATGCATTTTCCAACCTCTATAAAAAAAATAAAAAAAAAATAAAGAAAAGGTTAGGTTAGGTTACGTTACGTTAGGTTAGGTTAGGTTAGGCGTTGCAACTAATAAAAGGGTTGACGTGTCGAATTTCCGCTCCGTGCCCATTGGGGATTTTCTATCAATATGCATACGTTTTATTGAAAAAAAACCACGCGAGTTTCATTCGGGATGGTCTTCTAAAAGAACACCATTGTTATCTACGGTTTCGGGTCGCGTTTTAATGGAATTTCGGCTTTTCGTGATAAACATTGAGTGATGTGAAGTTTTGGTGACACTTACATTGATGTATGATAGTGCGATATTTTCCACAGTGGTCTCTTATGAACCCAGAAGTGTCCTAGAAGCGATCTCCTGAAGGATATACATACAACTGTTACTCTGCTGTGTCCAGTTTCGACGACCGAGGGCTGCACCATCATGAACTTTCTGTTGTGACGAACATACATCTTCAAGTTCCTTTAGTTCCTTACTTTGGCTCACCACATGAAGTAGCCCTCGGGACTCAACTTTCGACTTTTTCTGTTCCTGAGTTACATTCAGTTCTTGTAAGTTTGTTTTTTATCGTTTTTCCTAAAGGATTTATATGAATTGACATTGATTAATGAAATGACAATGCCATTCTCGATGAATCAAATAACATTATCGGTCTGACTTCCGACGGGCCTTAGTGAGTGGTTAGAGTGAAACGTGAACAACGGCGAGTGCCCTCACTTATTTAACTATTGTGCGCGACGCTGAGCCAACGACCTAATAAATTGAACTAACCTGAGAGAGCCACTTACTTGTTTCTCAGCTCCTGCAGAGTTACGATGCTGATTGTAACTACTGTGTCGTGCCCTTAATCCTTAGACATTAAATGAACAGTGTTTGACATCGCGAGTCCTCCGGGAGACCCATAATCACACACAAAGACCCGAGCTGATCGCTCCTTTGACACAATTGTAAGACTGTTGCTGCACATTTTTGAATACACAAACACTACCCAAACTCTATACGTCCCGAAAATCTATTAACTCATTAATTTTTGAGTGCAATTCATTGTATTTGTTTGGCTTTACTTTTTCTTGCTTTAGGCCCAACGAATGACAATGTCAATTTGACTTTGCTCCGCGCCGACCATCTGATTGATTTTTGTTGTTGTTTTTGTTGATGTTGCCTAACAACAACAAATATTTAATTAACTGTATTGTTTCGAGTTTACGTGAAGTGATTAATCACAAATAGAAAGACTGTTATTCCTTACTTCACTTTTTATTTTTATGTTAGATGTACATTTCGAGACACAAGGTGCTCATTATCAATAACAAACAGTTTGTTATTGATAATGAGCACCTTGTGTCTCGAAATGTACATCTAACATAAAAATAAAAAGTGAAGTAAGGAATAACAGTCTTTCTATTTGTGAAATATTTAATTTATGAACAATTTTAAATTATTAATTGTATTTGTTGATTGACGACAATAATATTTGATGAATATCAATCATGACCATGCCTGGAACACCAAGTTTTAATATATCAGACATCAACTCGGACATTTATGAAGAAATTGAACAAAAAAATGAAAACGACTTTAAATATAATACACTAAAAAGAATAATTAATAATATTTATAAATTAAACAAGTTATCTAAACAACACAAAAACACACAAACTGAGATAAAACAAAAAATAAATGAACTGGTTCTTCTTCAACATGACTTGGAAGAATGCATTGTTCAAAAATTGGATATACATACCCAGACGGATGCGCCAATTACACATATTATTAACAACCTTAATATTGAGACAGAACTTGACAAAAAGCTTGACAATACTGAATTAAACAACTTAATTTTAAAAAAGTGGCCTAAGACAACATACAAAATATGTACAGATATTACAGATGAACTAATCTTTAAAAGAAAAAATACTATTATTTTATACGAAGATAATATAGAGAGCAATCAAGTAATTAAAAAAGCATCAAAAATATTTAATCAAATTAAGGACATAGATAATGAAGACATTCCAAAGAATGAAGAAACAATATGCTTCTCTAGAAGTACAATTGACTTTAATACATTGGAAGAAAAAACAAAAAACTACCTCTTCTTAACGAAAATAAATCATATAGAAAATAACTGTCATGAAGATCTAATAAAAATCATTTATAACTTTAAAAATCAATGCAAAAATTTGAAAATTAATGAATTCCAATTCACGGCACCAAATAACAAATTAAGAATAAAAATTAAAAAGATCATGGAATACATATTCAAAAAATCAAAACAGCAGAAACAATTTTACTAACTCCAAAACATGGCATAACATATGCTCAAGTAATTAAAAATATAAAGACAAATGTGAACATAGAAAAAAACGTAACAATTAATAAAATCAATAAAACTAATAATGGAAAAGTAATCATTAAATTCAACAGTAATGACATGGAAAAAAGAAACAACCTAAAAGAAAATATTAAATTGAAGACAAATAACATGGCTAATTTTAGTGTTAACACTAAGAAAGAAACATTAAGAATACTAGACATTGAACCTACAGTAACTAAAGATGAAATTCGCTACACAATCAAAAAAGAAATTAATATAGACATAACGGACCCAATAAACATTACTGAAAACAAAAGATTTAATGGACTATTCTCGGCAATAATAACAACAGATAAATCAATAGCAGACAAATTAATAAAAATTGGTAAAATACAGCAAAACTGGAAATGCTGGAGAATAAAAAAATTATACTCCCCTCAAAAATGTCACAAATGTAAAAAAATAGGTCATATGGCTATTGATTGTCAAAATTCATTATTAAAAACAACTGAATGCTTTAATTGTTTGGAAATTGGCCATGATATCAAAATTTGCAAACAGCTATCAAAATGTTATCTCTGCGACACAACAGGTCATAGAGCGGAATCTATGACTTGTCCGAAATACAGAGAATTAGTATACGAAATGGAAAAAAATGATAAGGATCAAACTAATAATTTCAATAATAATCAATTATGAGCATAAAAATCTTACAATTAAACATAAATAGAAATAAAAGAGGAATGGACTTACTAAATCAAACATCATTAAAAAAAATTTTGACTTTGCAATTATCTCAGAACCAAACAAACACTACGTGACTCAAAATCATAGATGGTTGTCTGACATAAATGAAGACACAAGTATTTTCATTTGGAATCAAAAATTATTAATCAACAAATTCGGTAATGATATAGGTTTTGTTTGGCTCGAATTGGAATTGTTTATAATTTACTCATGCTACATTTCGCCAAATTGTTCAAATTACGTATTTAATACATTTCTTAACAACCTGAGCACAAGCGTAAAATTACACAAAAAACCAATTTTAATAGGAGGAGATATTAACTCAAAATCTAAGTTATGGGGATCGAAATCAAACGACGCACGTGGATCAAAACTAAATGATTGGATTTCAGAACACAACCTGATTCTACTAAATAGCGGAAACACACCGACATTTGAAAGAAGAGGACAAGAAGCGTTCATCGATCTTACCTTGTGCTCTTCAAACCTATTACAATTTAAAGTGACCTGGAAAATAGATCAATTAGAAAATCTAAGTGATCATAATAATATAATTATAGAAATTTTTCCAAACAAAAATAAAAATGATTACACATGCAAGAACTCTAATTGCTATAAATTTAAAATGAATAAATCAATACAAATCTCTGCAACACTAAAAGAAAAACTATCAATGAACACAGAACAAATTATAAGTAGCTCAAATTTAAACAAAATTCTTAAATCAACATGCGATAAACATTTAAATAAATCAAAAAATTTTCACAATAAAAAACAAAATCATTGGTGGAATAATGAACTATCCAAAATTAGAGATCAAAGCAACAAGATCAGAAGAAAAATTACACGCTCTAAAAAAAAGAATAAAAATAACCAGTTAGACGAAATTATCAATATATTAGAAGAGGAAAGAAAAACTATACTAGCAACATTTAAAAAAGAAATAGAAAAGGCTAAAAAATCATCATGGCTTAAACTATGCAATGAAATCGACTCGGATCTCTGGGGTTGCGGTTACAAAATAGTGACGGGTAAACTTGGCCTAAAAACTCATCTAAAATTAACCGATGAAGTACAACTGCAAGAAGCACGTAAGTTATTCCCAACTAGAAAAATCATCTCTTGGCCTGATCTAGCTATCAACACGGACGATATCCCAATCTGCAGCATTGAAGAAACATTAATAGCATCAAAAAAACTAGGAAACAAAAAAGCACCAGGTCCTGATGGAGTCCCTCCCGAAGTTGCTAAGATAGCATTCTCTGAAGGTACCGAGTACATCTCAGAACTATTCACTAATTTATTAAAATCAGGAACTTTCCCAAAAGAATGGAAAACTGCCAAATTGATCTTATTAGAAAAACCGAGGAAAAATAACGTAACATGATATAGAGAAATATGTCTTCTTAATACTATGAGCAAAATTTTTGAAAATATTATTAATTCGCGATTAAAAGACGATCTATCTATTAACAACCTAATCTCTGACAATCAATATGGTTTTAGGGAAGGTCGCTCAACTATTGATGCAATCAAAAAAGTATTAAACATTAGTAAAAACTCAAATCTATTTTAAATTTTAATATGTATAGACATAAAAAATGCATTTAATTCGGCCAATTGGAACATCATCTCAAAATCACTAATTAAAAGAAATATCCCAAATTACTTAATCAAAATTATACAAAACTATCTAAAAGATAGATATATCCTAATAGGAAATAAAAAAAAATGGAATGACATGTGTAGTCCCTCAGGGTGCAATTTTAGGGCCTACTTTATGGAATATTTTTTATGATGACATCTTAAGCTTAAAACTTCCTGAAAATTGTCACACAATTGGGTTCGCAGATGACTTAGCAATTATTATAAATGGAAGAAATAAACAAATAATAGAGGCTAATGGTAATCGTGCTATGAGAATTATAAATAATTGGCTTAAAATCAATGATTTAACACTTGCTTGTGAAAAAACAGAAATCATCATTTTAAATGGCAGAAACACTTTAAAAGAAGTTAAAATTAACTGTAGTAATATAAATATAAATTCAATTAAAAGACTTAAATATTTAGGCATATACATTAGCAGAAATGGCAGCATGCGAGAACATTTTATCGATGTCAGCAAAAAAGCTGAAATATCTATGAACGCCCTAAGCAAACTAATGCCAAACATTGCTGGTCCAAAAACATGGAGTAGAAAAATTTTATGCTCTGTTATTAACTGGATTCTACTATATGGTGCACCTATTTGGGCAGATTGGCTTAAATCCGTAAAATACAAAAGAATGCTTGAAAGCACACAAAGACGTGCAGCCATTAGGGTTGCAAGAGCATACAGAACTATTTCTACAAAAGCTATCCAAATTATATCGTGTACATTACCAATTCATCTACTTTGTATAGAACGATCCTTACGGTATGGAGGACAAATAAACAAAAAAGAGGCTAGAATAAATAGCCTAAATAATTGGCAAAGAGAATGGGATAATGAAACGATTTTGGGTAGACGTACGAAAACATTAATTCCAATTATTGATCCATGGTATAACAGAAAACATGGCGAACTTAGTTACGGACTAACACAATTTATATCTGGTCACGGATGTTTTAATACATATTTAAAAAAAATTAAGAAACGTACTTCAGATATTTGCAACTATTGCAACCAAATTGATGATCCAGATCATACATTCTTATTTTGTACTAGATGGTCTAATGAAAGAAAAAATATATTCGATAAATATGGAAGAATCAACAATGGGAAAGATCTTATAAATATTATGCTTATTGGGACAAATGAATGGGAAGAAATCCAAAATTATATTGACAAAATTATTTTACAAAAAGAGACAGAAGAAAGACAGTGATAAATAAAACTTGAAGCAATCAACTTGACGGAATGCGAAAGCGATACCGAGTTGACCATATTGCTAGATTACATAAGAGCGAGGTTTTAGTGAGTAACAATCCTTTAGATAAGGTTGAGTCTCACACACCCCAGGTAGACTGGTAGTGCATAAAGCATTTCCTCCTCTTTAAAAAAAAAAAAAAGGTTAGGTTAGGTTAGGTTAGGTTCTTCTTGGCCTGACAGTCGTAGAGAGCGGACGTGTATCGCTCTCCGAGCAGAATTGCACATAACCGCAATTCAAGTCGGGTCAAGGCGCTGGGCGCTCAAGTAGTGTTAGTGGAGCCCCGAGCCCCACTGCCGGACCTAGGGACATTTTTCGAAATTTGGACTTAAAAAAATTTCGCGAGTGTGGAAAATTTTCGGGTGAGCGGACTTATGAAAATTTTCTAAAAATCGGGAAGTGCGACAGGACGCTTGGGACGTTGTTCCCGAAGGTGTTCGGGAGTGGTGGCACACCGGAAGGTACCCAGGGTACCAACCGGAAGTGACCGGCAGTGGACCGAAAGTGACCGGAAATGACCGGCAGTGGACCGGAAGTAAACCTGAAGTGGCCGAAAAATGACCGGGGGTGACTAGTGATAACAGAAATAGACTGATAAGTGCTCACAAGGTAGAATTGTGCACCGGAAGTGACCGTTTATCGGCCGAGAGCGACCGGATCCGATCGGAAGTGGCCGGAGTAGACGCAGACCGACGGATAGGTGACCGGGAACGACCGGCAGAAACCGGAAGTCACAGGGGTGAGTGTAAATAGCATTAGAATTAGGGACATTAGTTTATAAGTGCCACGGACAAAGACTTAGTGTATATTAGGGTTAGGGTAGAGACACGTGCCAACTTAGTGTTGAGCAAAGACAAGGACAAGGGAAGGTGTGTTTGTGTACGTGCGCGAAATAGACGCTAGTATGTCAAACAAGTCGAGGAAGTTGTCCATCACGACGACCCCTCCGAAAGGACCAGGACCGCTACCTAGAAACGTAGTCCAATTGGACTACGTATACGCCGACGACAAAGAACGGTCGGTGAAGAGGCCTAGGCGGGAGTCGATGGAACCCGGAATGATAGCAGGAGGAACTGCAACTAGGCTGCTGAGGAAAATAGGAGCGACTATGGAAAACCTGGCAAAGGAGATTAAGAACGTTCAGAGTCTCGTGAAACAGAACACGAATACGAAAACCGAAATTAAATTCAGCATCGGCAAAATTGCGAGCCTCGTCAGCCTCATGTACACCGATGACATGAGGTCTGTAATGGAGGAAGGCATCATAGCCGAGGAGACTCTGGAAACAGTCAAAGGCACTGGGCTACCCGAGGCGGAAGAGGGAAGCAAAAGGGAAGAGCTGATAGAGGTAAACAAAAAAATCGATATAATACTGGAGAAGATCTCCAAACTGGAGGGCAACGCAACTAGGCCTACGCAAGAAAGGAGTGTGGCGACTAAGCCTACACAAGAAAGGAGCGCAGCTACACCAGTAGAGGTAGACAATCGTCCCGACAAGGGCAGGCCAACAGGCGACAAAATGAGCCTAGCGGAAATAGTGGCAGGACCTACAAGCGCTGGAGCCCCACAGGCGCCGCAGCCTCAGCCCGCGACTCTGGGGGCGAACGGAGAGGGGTGAAGCCAACCTCGAAGGTCATCCTACAAGGTTAAACCTACCAGAATCATGGTAAATACGGAGGGTAGCTCATACGGGCAGATCCTGAACAGGGTGCAAAACGGAATAGGGGAGGAGCTGAGTGCGGATGTGAGAAGGGCATGGAAAAGCAGAGGCGGCAACCTGGTGGTGGAAGTTAACAAAGGCGGCAACGGGGAGGGTATCATCGCGGCGATGCACTCCATAGTAGGAAAGGAAAAGGCAAAGATTACCAAAGGGAGCCTGGTGGTTTTGGAAGTCAAAGACCTGGTGGAGGGAATAGGCGAGGACAAGGTATTAGCGGCCATCCATTCAGCGACAGACGGCAAGGGTAAATATAGCATCAAAGAGATAAGGTTATACGGAAAAGAGCTGAGAATAGCTATGGTGGAGTGTAGCAGCGAGGATGCCAAACGGCTCCTTAACCACGGTTCGCTGAAAATTGGGTGGACCTACTGTAAGATCCAGGAGAGACCGCCAAAACCCCAATCATGCGGGAAATACCTGGGGTATGGGCACTGGGCCGAGAAATGCGAAACTGTTGTCGCAAATGCGGACAGAAAGGACACATGGAGGCGACGTGCAATCAACCTGCAGCCTGCGTCTTCTGCAAGGAGGCGGGCGACGAAGCACGCACTTTCGCGGCAGTAAGGGCTGCCGAGCCTTCAGAGAGGCCCAGGAAAAAATGGATGGTTCTGCAGCTCAACCTTAACCGCTGCAAGGCTGCGCACGACCTGCTGCAGCAGCACATGGTGGAGGAGGGTGCCGACATCGCGCTTTTGTCGGAACCTAATGATGCAAGGATGAGCGGAGGCGGATTCAGGGACCAGATAGGAGGAGACGTGGCAATACTGCTAGGGGAGGAGTCAGGAAAAAAGGCAAAAGGCTGGGGCACAGCAGGGAAAGGAATAGTCTGGGCGAGGGTAGGGGAAGTAGTCATTTTTAGCTGCTACGTCTCGCCGAACGTTACCTTCGACGAGTATAAGGAGTGGCTAACGCGACTAGAGGCAGAAGTCAATAAACATCGGGGGTTGCAGAGGGTTGTCGCCGGAGACTTCAATGCCAAGTCTAGCTGCTGGGGCCCCGTGGCTACGGATAAGAGAGAAAGGGCGCTAGTGGAGCTGCTGGCGACGACGGATATGACCGTGGCAAACGCGGGCCTCAAACCCACGTTCACAAGGGGAGACGGCAGGTCATGGATTGACGTAACGGCCGTAGATGGGACCCACCTGGCAAGGAATTTGTGCGTCATGGATCGCGAAACAATGAGCGACCACGGCCTGATAAGGTTTGAAACAGAGCATGGCCACAATTCCTACGACATTGTGGAGACCAGGTGGAACGTGGCTAGACTGGATAGGGCCAAGTTGGAAAGGGCGCTAGCTGGCATCAACCCGACTGGGGAAACGGCAGAACAACAGGCAGCTCTACTAGTCCGGGCGACAACAAAGGCCTGCGAGAAAGCAATGCCCAGGACAGGGCGGAAAGGAAAGAGGGGGGTTTACTGGTGGAGCCCGGAAGTTGCAGCAGCCAGAGCAGCGGCGCTGAAGTCGCGCCGCGCTATCACAAAGGCTAGGTGCAGGGGACAGGAAACAGAAGACCTGCAAGATGAGCACAGGAGGCGCAAGAAGGCCTTGAAAAACAGCATTGCCCGAAGTAAGGAGGCCAAATGGCAGGAGCTTTGTGATGAGGTGGAGGCTGACCCTTGGGGCAAGCCATATAGACTAGTAACCGGCAAAATGCGAAAGAGGGCACCTAACCTAGAAGCGGTTGTACCGGGGGGCACCAAGGCTGTAGTGGACGCACTCTTCCCTCTGGGGGGTAGTACGGGCGGGAGTAATGAACTACGGGCCCTTAATCAGGCGCTACCTTTCACCCCGACAGAGATCTGCGCTGCAGCTAAGGACCTACCCAATAAGAAGGCGCCAGGTCCAGACGGGTTACCAAATGAGGCCATCAAGGAGGCAGTTGAGTCTAACCCAAATTTGTTCACCGGGGTATTCAACAAGTGTTTGAAGGACGGAATATTCCCAGACATCTGGAAGAAGGCTAAGGTGGCGCTGATCCCGAAAGGGAAGAAGCCGCCAGACAACCCAGGGGCATACAGGCCGGTTTGCCTCCTTGACGGCATAGCGAAGGTGCTCGAGAGGGCGTTGACTACGAGAATCACGGAGGAGATCGAGGATGGGGGGGGGATTCCATCCCATCCCATCCGGAAGGGAAGGTCCACCATCGAGGCGGTACTAGCTGTCCGCGAAATCGCAAGGGGAGCGAACGAGGGTCCTCTCAGAAAGCGAGAACACACTGTCATGGTAGGGCTGGATATTAAGAACGCCTTCAACTCCCTGCCATGGCAGATCGTGAAGGAGGAGGCGACCAGAAGGCTCTCTGGAGGAATGGCGACGATGGTGAACGCTTACCTGAAGGATAGGCTCATTACATATAGCGTAGGGAGGGGAGTCGAAGGAGAGAGCGGTGGACCAAGGGGTCCCACAGGGGTCGGTACTTGGTCCTACACTATGGAATTGAGTGTACGGCGGAGTCCTGGCCCTGAAACTGCCGGACGGTGCCACTACTATAGCGTTTGCGGACGACCTTGCCCTGATAGTGAGGCACAGACATATGGACGATGTGCGACGAATAGTCAGCGAGGCATCAAGAACCATCGTCCAGTGGATGGAGCTAAGCGGTCTGAAAATAGCTACCGAAAAGACCATGGCGGTATGACTTTCAACCAGGAGAGCGGGGAAGGGACCGGAGGAAACGCTGGAAGTTGGGGGTAGCGTGGTTCGCATTGGAAAGGCCACTAAGTACCTGGGAGTGTGGCTGGAACCAAATCCGCGGTACAGCAGGCACTGTGCAGAGGCGTCGGAGGCAGCCCTAAAGGCGGACACAGCGGTAGGGCGCATAATGCCAAACGTGGGAGGGCCAGGTGAAGGCAGGCGGCGATTGCTCGCAACGGTGGCCAGGGCAAAGCTGGCCTATGCTGCACCGGTTTGGGTGGAGGCCATGACTTCGGCGCGGAACCGCCACAGGGCCCGAATTGCACTCCGAACGGGAGCGCTGAGGATAATCCGGGCATACAGGACAGTATCGACGGATGCCGCGGAGGTACTCGCCTCAACGATGCCCGGAGACTTATACGTGATGGAGAGGGCGGAAGCCTACAGCGAGGGTAGGGAGACCGGCGACCGGGTTACGGCTAGGGAAGCTGCATACGCCAGGGCTATGAGCAGATGGCAGGAGAGGTGGGCACAGGTGGAGGGCTGGACCAAGACGGTAATCCCAGACATTAGACCGTGGGTGGAGAGGGGTCACGGCGTCGTTACACATCAGCTGACGCAGGTCCTCACAGGCCATGGTAGTTTCGTTGCATACCTACACCGAATAGGGAAAGCAGCGAGCGGGTTGTGCCAACACTGTGGGACCGAAGAAGATACAGCCGAACACACGCTGTTCAGGTGTCCTAAATGGCAGGCTGAGAGAGCGGTACTAGCAGGCAACATAGGAAGGCTGGAGGAGACCACGCTGGTGGCCCGAATGCTGGACAGCGAGGAGGCGTGGGAAGCGGTTTGCGTATACGCTAACTACGTCATGGCAAAGAAGTACGGCGAGGAGCGGGCGACGGACGCCATAGACTAGCGCTGCGGAACAACGAAGTGCAGCGGGCCGCCTTACCGAGGAAATGCCTTTGGGCGATGCCGGTAAGGATGAAAACGGCCATGGGGAGTTTTTTAGTGGGTAGGCCCCCTTTAGATAAGGGGAGGAGTCCCACACACTACTGTGCGTAAATGCATTTTTCTCATCAACAAAAAAAAAAGGTTAGGTTAGGTTAGGTTAGGTTCTCCCACGAAGAAATACACCTTGACGTGGTGTGGGAGCTCAGTATTCCACTACCAATGAACCACTCGGGCGACCCCAATAGGGTGTAAATCATATTGGGATCATCAAGGGGTGAAGTGGTGGCCTACTGCTAAGAGATTCTGGGATCCATCACAGCTTGTAGTGGGGTTCCCCCTTCAATAGAGTCACTATCAGCTCTACTATGACCTATCGTCCTCCCTTGGACAACTCTTCGGCCTCCTTTGGCCTTATTCGGCTCCCGAGTTTAGTAGGTTTCCGAGGGACAGGGGGCCACAAATCTATGTTTACCCTACTCCTGCCCGGCTGTAGTCGTGGCTTAGGGCCCGCACAAGGACCAACGGTGACAGGTCTGCACAGGCCTGATATACCGGATTGGTGTCCGTCGTCTGTGGTCATGTCTCGCGGGCGGTACCGTTCTAGGGGACTTTGGCCTAACCGCCCGGGTCAAGGTGGACAGGAAACCACTAGAAAAAAATACCTCAATCCAAGGTGGAACAGCACATGGCCGAAGGATGCATGGCTAAGGAGCAGCTTAGACACGACATTGCGGACTCTGGGGCACCTGGCGCATCCCAGTTTCAATAGCCTTACCACAGTAAGCCAGCTCTGCGGTAGTGGACTTCCATTCCGAGCTCACTCGTGGGAACCAATATGGATGAACTTAGTAAAAACAAGACAAAAGAGGAGGAGGCAAGAATGGCGGAAGAAGAGCTCTAGCGAGAATTTAGTAAGAAGCGAGGAAGCGTTGGCAGGTCACCCCCGATTAGACAGAGAGCTTTCTCAGTCGGAGAGGGAGGGAAGAAGACAGAGAGAGAAAAAGAAGAGGACGGGAAAAGAAAAGTCCAGACTATAAAAAGCCCACCTACATAGAACAGGCCAAGGCAAGGGAGAAGATGGAAAAAAAAGATATCCCTAAGCAAGCTGGAGGTAAAGATAAAGGCAGTGAGGAACCCGACAAGGTACAGTGGAGGGAGGAACTCAACAAAGTCTCAGAGGAGTTGGCCAAAGAAGTGGGCAACAACACAAGGGTCCCAATAGGGTGTAAATCATATTGGGTTCATCAAGGGGTGAAGTGGTGGCCTACTGCTAAGAGATTCTGGGATCCATCACAGCTTGTAGTGGGGTTCCCCCTTCAATAGAGTCACTATCAGCTCTACTATGACCTATCGTCCTCCCTTGGACAACTCTTCGGCCTCCTTTGGCCTTATTCGGCTCCCGAGTTTAGTAGGTTTCCGAGGGACAGGGGGCCACAAATCTATGTTTACCCTACTCCTGCCCGGCTGTAGTCGTGGCTTAGGGCCAGCACAAGGACCAACGACGACAGGTCTGCACAGGCCTGATATACCGGATTGGTGTCCGTCGTCTGTGGTCATGTCTCGCGGGCGGTACCGTTCTAGGGGACTTTGGCCTAACCGCCCGGGTCAAGGTGGACAGGAAACCACTAGAAAAAAATACCTCAATCCAAGGTGGAACAGCACATGGCCGAAGGATGCATGGCTAAGGAGCAGCTTAGACACGACATTGCGGACTCTGGGGCACCTGGCGCATCCCAGTTTCAATAGCCTTACCACAGTAAGCCAGCTCTGCGGTAGTGGACTTCCATTCCGAGCTCACTCGTGGGAACCAATATGGATGAACTTAGTAAAAACAAGACAAAAGAGGAGGAGGCAAGAATGGCGGAAGAAGAGCTCTAGCGAGAATTTAGTAAGAGGCGAGGAAGCGTTGGCAGGTCACCCCCGATTAGACAGAGAGCTTTCTCAGTCGGAGAGGGAGGGAAGAAGACAGAGAGAGAAAAAGAAGAGGACGGGAAAAGAAAAGTCCAGACTATAAAAAGCCCACCTACATAGAACAGGCCAAGGCAAGGGAGAAGATGGAACTCAACAAAGTCTCAGAAGAGTTGGCCAAAGAAGTGGGCAACAACACAAGGGTCGAGATTAAAAGTGGAATCAACAAACTGAAAAGAATACTAAAGAAGATAGACAACGAAAAAAAGGAAGAGGAGAAAGGTCGCCTATGGCTAATGGAGAGACTCAAGGAAATAAAAAAGGAGCACGAGGAAATAGCTCAAAAACATGAAGAGCTAAGGAAGCAAAACGCAGAAACAACGGAAAAAATGGCCAGGATCGAGGAGGAGCTAAAATGGACAAAAGACACACAGAGGAAAGCGAACAGCGAGGGCAAGGGAGAAGAACAAGTTAAGATAACGAGGGACGCAGGAACGCTCACGGATGACAACACGTGCAGTGACCAGGTGCATGTGGGCACTCAAACGAGTCGGAAGGCAGCCAGCAAAGTGCAAAGGGTTTACATGGCCGAAGGAAGCCTTCGCACGAACGGAGGTAAAAGAAGGTAACCCGCTCCAGTCAGGGGACAACGTGGCTAAGGTGGTCCTGGTATACTCAGGGGACCCACTGATGGAAAGAAGCATCCAGAGACAGTTCAGGGAGAGATTCCCAGAACTGGTAGAGACGGACGAGGACCTGGAGGTGCTAGAGGAAACCAGCAGGACATCGAAAGGGGTAAGCTACAGGAAGGCAGCCAGGCTGAACTACGAAGGGACAGAGGAGGATATGTGAGACAAAATGAACAAGCTCAAGGTTGTGCTGGGGAAGGAGGGGGAAATAACTATCCGCAGGATTCCAGAAATGAGTGTGGACACGCTCAGGAAACTGGCGGAAGCAATATTCCAGGCAGAGGAGACAAAGATCACCATCTACATCCCCCCCGCCAGAACTGGGAAAAACAATCAGAAGCGGACTCCGAGCAGCTATGCAGAATCGGTGGGCGAACCGCAGAGGCAGCAAGAGCCTGGCGTCGCCGAAAGGTCAGAGCCCAGCGGAGGGACCAGGACGGAGTCGAGAGGGAAAGGGCCACACACTGGCAGCAACATGCCCCGCAGGAGAAACAGGGGCGAGGTTATAGTGGTAAAGGCTGGAAACTCCACATACTCACAGGCGTTTAGGAGGATCAAGGAGAAAGTAAACCTGAAAGCCACAGGGGCCAAAATCAGCAGGGTGGCCAAGAGCAAAGACGGGGACCAACTGATCCACCTATACAAGGGACAGGAGGCAGCAATACCGCTACTTGACGCTGTGAAGGAGGCGATCGGGAACGACAACGCCAGCCTACTCCGAGACCAGGTAGCGCTCACAGTTCGTGACCTGGACGAGACGATGCAGAAGGAAGGGCTGGTAGCAGCCCTTGAGGAGGTCCTCGGCGCAACCACACAGGTGGCCACGATTATGGTCTCCCAGGAAAACGCGGAGCGACTGATTAATAAGGGCAGGATCCAACTAACATGGGGAACGGCTCGCATTAGAGTACGGGAAGATCATAATAGATGCTTCCGCTGCTGGGAACCGGGGCACAGGGCTCAGGGCTGCAAAGGGGAGGACAGGTCATTTCTTTGCCACAATTGTGGAGAAACGGGCCACCAGGGTAGAGAATGCCACGCAGAGACATACTGCCCGATGTGCCGAACTAAAGGACATCGAGCAATGACCGGGATGTGCCAATTGAGACAGGAGACGGAGGCTCCTTATCCACAGGCACCGAGCTAGTCATACAGGCGAACCTAAACAGATCGCGGGCCGCCCATGACCTACTTCACGCCACTGCGAGGGAGAGGGCAGCAGGAATCCTGCTAATCAGCGAGCCCAATAGAAGCAGGTACTTAGGAACCCGCAGCGTCGTCGACACTAGTCACAGCGCCGCAGTGGTAGTCACGGATGGTCGCCGCATCAGCAACTACGGGTCAGGGAAGGGTTACGCCTGGGCAAAGGTAGGCGGAGTGGTGTACTGCAGCTGTTACTTTTCCCCAAACATCTCGACACTGGAGTACACGGAGGCGGTTGAAGCGGCCGCAGCTAGCTTGGCTGCCCTACCGACAGCCAGAGTAATTGTGGCCGGCGACTTCAATGCGAAGTCGTGGGATTGGGACTCTCCTGTTCAGGACGCGAGAGGACTGATCCTCGCCGAGACGGCAGCATCACAAGGCTGGTTGGTGTGCAATCGGGGACATGAACCGACATTTATTCGGGGAGACGCCCGGTCTCACCTGGACGTCACTATGGCCACCTCCGAGGCGGCTAGGTGGATTGAGGACTGGACGGTGGAGCCGGTGGAAACGCTAAGCAACCACCGGTACATCTCGTTCCGGGTGGTAGAGGGAGGTACCAAGCAGGAGACCAACAATGCCAGAGATACCCGCGGATGGGACCCCAGGACCCTGGATGAGAAGAAGTTCCTGCTTGCATTTAGGGCTGCTCTTAAGGAGCCAAGGGTATCAGAAGATGAAGGCCACCTCTTGACCGCGCTGCAGACGGCCTGTGGCAAAGCTATGAAGGCCAGAAAGAAGCCCGGAGGGAGCAGACAGGTCTACTAGTGGACGCCTGAAATAGCGTCCCTCAGGGCGACCTGCCAAAACAAGCGACGAGGGTACCAGCGTCTTCGTAGGCGGAACCTTCTACAGGAGGCGGAAGGAGCAAAGGGGGACCTTACGGCAGCCAGGAAGTCGCTCAGATGCGCGATCGGACAGAGCCAGAGGGAATGCTGGCGGGCACTGTGTTCCGGGACCAGTACCTCCCCTCTCAAGGCGAGTCAGAGGAAGTCCCTGCAGTGACGGCGGAAGAACTTATGGAGGCCAGGAAGAAGATGGGCCCGAGAAAAGCTCCAGGACCCGACGGGATACCACCGGAGGCAGTGATACTAGCAGCTCGAGGCCAACCTGAGGTGTTCTCCGAGCTATTTACTGCCTGCCTCAAGAAAGGGGAGTTCCCGGCGAGGTGGAAGAAAGCCGACCTAGTTCTTCTTCGGAAAGGCAACAAGCCGGCGGAACGGGCAGACGGAAACCGGCCCATCTGCTTGATAGACCACGCGGGGAAACTCCTCGGAAGGGTAGCCCTGGAGAGACTCCAAGCAGAAATTGAGAGCGGGGGGCTTTTTGAATACCAGTTCGGGTTTAGGAAGGGTCGTTCTACCTCGGACGCCATTTCGGTAATCCTGGCAACGGCAGAGGAGGCCAAACAAGGGACGTGGAGGACGAGACGGCTATGTGCCCTAGTCACGGTGGATGTCCAGAACGCCTTTAATTCGGCAAGATGGCAGGCGATCCTGGACGAGCTAGCGAGGAGAGGGATCAAACCGTATCTGCAGAGGTTCGTCGGTAGCTACCTCAGATACAGATGGGTGATCGTGCGCCACTCGTCGGGCGAGGAAATACTTAGGGTTAGCGGAGGAGTACCACAGGGATCGGTGCTAGGCCCCACCCTCTGGAACATAATGTACAATGAAGTGCTGAAGATGGACCTCCCAGAGGGCGCCAGACTGGTAGGGTTCGCAGACGACCTATCACTGATAGTAACGGCTAAGACCACGGACCAGCTCAAGGCTAAGGTAGACGACGCACTACTCCGGGTAGGGCGGTGGATGGACGGCAAAGGCCTTAGGCTGGCCCCAGATAAAACGGAAGCCATCATCTTCTCGGGCAGGAGGAAGATTGAGGAAGTGCGGTTTCAGCTAGGGCAGCACGTGGTGACACCGCAAAAATCCATCAAATGTCTTGGGATTACCCTAGATTTTGCGTGCTCCTTCGCGAGTCATCTGGAAAACGCAGCGGCCAGAGCGGGGGAGAGAGGCCGAAGACTTGGGTGGCTAATGCCAAATGTGGGAGGACCGGGGTACTTCAAACGGCGCGTGCTGGAGAGATTCGCCCAAAAGATCATCGGGACCAAGGAAGCAGAGGAAAGGGAGCTACAAGCGCAAGCGAGGAGAGAAGCGAGCTAATAGCAGCGATTGGCAGTTACTGGGAGAGTATATCGCAAGATGATCCACCAGGAATTGCAACATCAAGAGACTGTCCCGCCGGGATCATAACATCTCACCCAAAAGAGAGTGGGGAGTGAATAGACCTAGCGGAAACGCTAAGGTCGTGCACCCTTAGGTGGGATTATGTCTCTGAAACAAAACAAAGGTTAGGTTAGGTTAGGTTCGGAATGGCCGAAATTCTCGGAAGAAGAATTGATCACGGCGGTCAACCGAATGCCAAACAAAAAAGCACCGGGGCCAGATGGCCTGCCAAACGAGGCCGTAAAGGCAGCAGCGGTGGTCAACCCAGAGGCCTTCCTGACCACGATAAACACCTGCATCGAGGAGAGAGTCTTCCCGAAGCGGTGGAAGAGGGCCAACCTGGCACTAATCCCGAAACCGGGGAAACCCAAAGAAAAAGCGACCAGCTATCGCCCCATCTGCCTACTAGATGTGTTACGGGGTGGGGTGCTTCGCAGTTGGAATTTATATAAAATCTTCGTTAAACAATTGAGGTGTTAAACGAAGACAATAGAGGAAAACAGCCGATTCTGGCTCCACCAAACGAATGCCGGTAACATAGAGTTCAAAAGGTTTGTCCCCCAGCTAATATAATGCCCATTTTGCACTGCTTGCCCCCGCCCCCCTCCGCCCTGTCCTTTTGGCCTGCGGGCGTTCCTCCGAATCTGGTGTTGGTTTCTTCGTATCTCTTGAGGTTCTTCAGATACCGCTGGAGCTAAAGAAATCTGCGAATGGGGCTAAAGAAATCTGCGTGAATAGATTTAGTACCAAACGCCGCCGAGCGATATCTCCCAGATGGCGTTGGGGTCGAGCGCGCGGAGTCACACACACAATAATAATAATAATAATAATAATAATAATAATAATAATGCTATACCTGCCCTCAGTTTCAGCTTCGGTATACTACCCTGGACCACCACTGATCTGGAGGCTGTCAATCGGAGTATACGTGTTGAATTCAGCAAACACAGAGCGCACCACCCGAAGGCCTGTAAAGAGCGGTTTCATCTGCCCAGACATCTTGGAGGCAGAGGAGTAATAGACCTAATGGAACAGCATGATCGCCAGATACTAAACCTAAGGAAATATTTCTTAGATAAAACCTCACAATCGGAACTACACAAACAAGTCGCAATATTGGACAAAAACATAACACCGCTGAACCTTAGTGACAAAAGCCTGAGACCCACTGGAACACATCTTCAAAGCAAATTGGTGGAATGGCAAAAAAAGGAATTACACGGGAGATATGCAAATATACTAGAAAAACCAGAGATAAATAAAGAGGCATCTGCCTACTGGCTAACGAAGAGCAATATATTTGCAGAAACGGAAGGATTTGCTTGCGCTATTCAGGACCAGGTGATCCCCACGAAATCATACCTAAAATATATCATAAGGGACCCCAAAGTAATTTCGACAAACTGCCGTATGTGCAAAGAAGCACATGAGACGATAGAACATGTCTTGAGTGGCTGTAAAATTCTTGCCCCAAAAGAATACACCAATCGGCACAACAGCGTCGCCAAGGTGATACATAAGGAACTATGCCGAAAATATAACCTTGATTGTGCAGATGAACCCTACTACAACTACAACCCTGAGACGATTATGGAAAACGAACAAACAAAAATCTACTGGGACCGAACAATCTACACTGATCATCCCATTCAGCACAACAGACCCGACATCACACTACTAAATAAAAAAGAAAAACAACTTACCTTAATCGATATAGCTGTTCCGGCACCTGCAAATATATCAAACAAGTATAATGAGAAAATACAAAAATACCTACCTCTGAGTGAAGAAATAAAGACTCTGTGGGGACTCGAACGGGTAAAAATAATCCCTATCATAATTGGAGCGACGGGGGAAATTCCTCACTCACTGGAAGAAAGCCTGGAACGCCTAGAATTAGAAAATACAAAATCAATTACTATTGAAACACAAAAAATTTGCATACTTGCCTCGTGTAACTTGGTTCGTAAAGTGCTAAACATGAACCACTGAATAAATTTAAAAAAAAATTATGGTGTCTTGCTTTTTGGAGCCGACACCATCATATACTTACCGCTACTATTGCGAGTTAAAAAAAAAAAAAATAATAATAATAATAATAATTACATAAAGATTGCATTATATAGTAATAATTGCAATAGCGATCAGACGTTCATTACAATTGATAAGAGCAAGTGCAGAATTAGCAAAAATGAGAAAATTAATAAGTTCATTATAATAATAATAATAATAATAATAGTGTAAAAATGGCATCAAGTGAAATTGTGTGCATATTAACTGCATTTTACAAAAACATTTTTAAAGAATATTGTGCAAATTGTTTTATGTACATCGAGGAAGAGGATAAAAAGAGTTATCATTTTATTGGTGTTCACAAAACTGTTCATTTTGATGATGACAATTTCATTAGCTTCTTCGGGGTCGTTTGGGAAATCACAGTAAAAACTAATGTACTTTAAATTATTGTTATATAAAATGTGTAATTGTAAAACGTCACCACTACCCGGAACAGAATTAAACACAATCCAATGAGTTTCCGTATCACATTCACAGCACACTTGCAGATATCTACCGTCCTGTGTAAGTTTCGGTCGTAAATTTGTTATTTCTTTCGCTGTAATAATTTCTAATAAATATTCAACTGACATGTTTCAGCTTGTTTAGTAAAATGAAATAATCGAGCAAAACTCGTGCGGTTGGTTGTTCTTCCGGCGTGTGTTGATAAGAGACCTGAGAAATGAATGAATGACATGTAAATTTATTGTTGTTAAAATTTAATGTATTTGTGAAAATATATAAACGTAATAATTCAAATATACGAGGAGAATGATAAGGGGTTTGTGATTGAGCTAATTGACTAAGGTAAGAGTAAAAATATTTTTAAATTAGGGGGGATTCAATATATGATACAAATTTTTAGGAGAATTATGGAGGAAGGTGAAATGATCATAGGAGATGAGAGATAACCAATAGAAATAAGATTAATACACAGTAAGTCATAAAATATTATTAAAATACGTTTTAATAATAACAATTATTTTAATTAGTTTTAGACATTGTGGTGCCATCTATCGGAGACATCCGACCTTTATTATAGAAATTGGTAAATTATGAAGAATTGGACTAGTGGAATAAGAAGAAATTGGTTTTATAAGTTTATAAACATGTGTAACTTTAAAATAATGTAGATTTAAGAAACATACTAACAGTTATAAAAATAAAATGTAATTCATTAAACACCTCACGCTAAATGATTTATCATTTGTACATTGGATTGCCTACAGTCTTGATAAATTAAACGTTATCAGTTACAAAATGGATTGGGTTGCATATATTAATATAGACTTAATATTAATGTAATGTGATAAGTAAAAATCATATATATTAGAAACACTTAAGAGAGTAACAATTGATAATGAAAATGTTATCAGTAACAAAATGGATTGGTTTGTCCATATTATAAACGCTTAATTACGAGAGAAGTAAATTAGTAATGATTAATGTAAAGTCAACTAATAATTATAATTTTAATGTAAATGTTATCAGTAACAAAAAGAATTGTTTACATATAAATAGACACTTAAAATTAATTTGAGTTTAGGTTGTATATATTAATTGACACTTAATCAAGGAGTAGCAAATTGATAGATTCAGGATAAGTAAATAAAACACAAATTATTTTAAAATCTATATTAAAAAAAAAAAAAAAAAAAATGGTGCCTTAAGGGCGGTAGGTCTGGTAGGGGGCGGTCGGGGTCGTGGGGCAGGCAGGAGGGACATGATCCGTGATGCTGGGTTCTGAAAGAAAATTAATTACTAAATATAGTCTATCAGTCAAAATACATTTAATAATAATTAAATAGAGATCGTTTGAATTTCGGGGATGTTGGAGTTTACGTGAAGTGATTAAACAGTGACAAAAATTTAAAAATAAATATTGTAATATCTCGAAAACTACGACAGCTACAACAAAAATGTTAATCACTAAAAGATGTATTTTTAGTAGGACTACAACTGTTATTTACAAATAAAACACAATTTAAAAAACACTAAGAGTAAACTTGCACATAGTGACTTTTGATTTTAACCAAAAGCTTTTCGAATCATCAGACTGATGTCAAAACCTTATATATTAAGTTTCATCGCCATACGTTTAGGCTTTTGGCCTGTAGAGCGGTAACAGATACCAGATATATTCCAGAAATGGTCTTAATAGATTCAGGGTACCTCAAAACGGATATTTCCTTTGAATTAGCAATTCGAAAATTTTCGTGAGCACAATACTTTCCCTTACCTATGGTAATGGGAAAGTAAAAATCATAACTATAAACTAAAAATGAATAATTACTTTTTAATTTCAATTAAAAAATTAAATAAATTGAATAACACTTAAGATTATTAAAAATTTAAATTTATCATAATTTTAAATAGGCAAGAGAAAAATTAAAATAACTGTATTGTAAAAAAAAAAAAAGTTCTTTCTTTAATTCTCACTATAAAATTACATTGCTAATGCTGAATAATAATAAAATAATTTAATTGCATTTTATTTGTAATTCATTTAAAAAGTATTAAATACGTAAAAGAAAATTAAAATAATTTTAAATATCTTACCATTACCACCCAGCATCCTCCTCCAGGGAGACAAAAATCTCCCTGGGTGTGGACCGCCACCACACCCAAATAAATTTATTGCCCCCGTAGGGGCAACAGTAGAGGAGGTTATCCCCCACCTCAGGGGAGAAAACCTCCCCGTGTGAGCACGGGCAGCGAACCCGTGCTCCCTGAAAAGAAAGAAAATATTATTTTTTATTAAAATATAATCGCACCTAAAATGAAATATTTAATTATGAATTATCAAATAAAATAATGAAGTAGAAACAAGAAGAAAACAAAATAAGCATTAATGTTTAAGAAAAAATAATTTAATATATTTAACAATTCTAATGATATTAATTACATAAGGTGGTGTATAAAATTTAACTTACCTCAGGAATAACTTCTATTATTTGAGTAATTATATTATCACACATTTTTATGACCCGAAACCCTCAGCTCCACAGTATTTATATGCAATTCTAAGGAAATGAAAACCGCAGACGATAATTTTGCACTACCATTGTAAACGCTTTTTGAAATAAAAATGCGAAGCAAGAATTGATTTTATTACGTTCGTCCAGTGATGTCAACTGCTTCGAATGTGATGACTCCGATGCCGTTATCAATAAGATTAAATTTAATATAAACAGAATAGAATGGCGAGTGCCGCATATTCAACTGAATGACACATTACAATTGCAGATGTTTGAACAAATAAAAAACGATCCAAATATTTTGATACCTTTCCGAAAATGGGAGTTACATGAACTGCCTACGATGAAAAAGTCTAAAGATGATATTTGGGCGGTAAAAACCTCGAGTAGCTTGGAGCGACCGAGATATATAATTGTGGCTTTTCAAGAAAACAAGAAAAATGTTGCGAGTGAGGATGCTTCAACCTTCGACCATTGTAACATTCGAAATATACGTGTATACTTAAACTCTGAGTCATATCCATATGATCACCTGAACACCGACTTTCCAAACAACGATTATTTTAATAGTTTACAATTTATATTGTCAGTTTCATCAAAGTTATTTTGAACGACCTATGCAACCATATTTTACATTCCCGAGCTTCAAGAATCATGTCATGTTCGTTTTTGATGTTTCTAAGCAAAATGAAAGCGTAAAGTCTTCTACGGTGGACCTGCGCATATAAATAGAAGCATCCACTGAATTTAAGGATAACACACGCGCATATTGTCTCATCTTAAGTGATACAATAGTTGAGTATACACCGTTGTCTGGAATTGTTCGTAAATTAATTTAAAAAATGCTTCCGAGAGTATCTTTCGATTCAGTTCCCGTGACGTTCACCTATTTAATATATGGTGGTGATGACAATGAAAATTGGATCCAAGTGGCGGCAGATAGAGATAGATTTAATAAACGCATAAAAAAGGTTGAACAGATTTTGCGACCGATCCTTTCGAAGAAAATCCTTGCTACCAAAACATTATTCATCGATATTCAGGGTTTCTGCATACCGGAATTTTCACCAAAAGAATTAACATTTAAATATACAAATGGACCATCCAGGATGTATCACATCAAATCGCCGATACCTTTTGTGCAATTATCGAATGAGTGCAAAAAACAAGCTGTATGGTTGGAGAAGAATTACCATTGCTTGCGTTACAGTGCTGGTGAAGTTGATTACAGTGAATTACCACACATTTTTGATCTGTTCCCCGCCGATGTTGTTTACGTTAAAGGCGATCAAAAAGTTAAATATTTAAGATTATACTATAAAAATGTTATAGATTTAAGTTTAGATAATAATTGTCCTAATTTTAAAAAATCTATAAATTATTGCAAAATCCATGCAAAACAAAATAATGTATGTAGTTTAAATAACTGTAAAATTATTAATAATTATGTAAATACATGTTTATTTAAATAAATTATTTATTAATCACTTTTTTTTTCTGTATACACCTGAAAACGGTTAAAATAGAATAAAACAAAAAAAATATTAGTTCGTATATATTTTGAATAACAACCTCTATAAATCTTAATGGATAATTATATATATTTTTTTGAATAACAAATTACATGATTATTTTTTTTAATAACAAATTACATAATTATTTTATATTTTTATGACCCCATGCTAATGTTTCTACCCCGTCGGGGCATATATGACGTTTGTCGTCATGAGGGGATAGGGCCAATTTATTTTGTGTAATAGTATAAATGGTGTGTTTTATGGATTGAAATAAATTTTGTTTGCGATTGATGGAGGTTTTATCAAATAATCAGATTCTGTAATCGTTCATGGACAACGTTTGAGTTACTACGTATTTTTTTATACCTTTGGCTTTTTTAATAATTACTTTAGAATCATCGCCGTCAATTTCAGAGCAAAACGCTTGAATTGAATACATTTTTGATCGCAAACCGACAAACTCAGATATTAGCCCCCCCCGCCAATTCGTCTTTAAATAAGCCCAACACTCGTTTAAAGCTTCAAATTGAACTCTTTAAAAAAAAAAAAAACAACTAATGTCGATAAATGTACAGCTTTATTCCTTGTATGTTGATCAAGTAGTAATTTAGTTTTCATCATTGTCATGGTACTATTAACAATTATTACAATAAATAAGTTGTTCTCTCATGCTCATTGCTTATTTTGTTAGGGCGTAAGTAAAGTATCGTACGTTTCTCGAGTGATATGGCAATTACATACTCGCGGAATACTGCACCATGGACACAGACAGTTTTATATTATTCTTAAACGTAGATGATCTATATGGCGATATAAACGAAAATTTACACATGTTTGACACTAGTAATTTTGAGCCGGCAACATCCCGTTGCAAAACAAAGGAGTGCTGGGCTTATTTAAAGACGAATTGGCGGGGGGGGGGCTAATATCTGAGTTTGTCGGTTTGCGATCAAAAATGTATTCAATTCAAGCGTTTTGCTCTGATATTGACGGCGATGATTCTAAAGTAATTATTAAAAAAGCCAAAGGTATAAAAAAATACGTAGTAACTCAAACGTTGTCCATGAACGATTACAGAATCTGGTTATTTGATAAAACCTCCATCAATCGCAAACAAAATTTATTTCAATCTATAAAACACACCATTTATACTATTACACAAAATAAATTGGCCCTATCCCCTCATGACGACAAACGTCATATATGCCCCGACGGGGTAGAAACATTAGCATGGGGTCATAAAAATATAAAATAATTATGTAATTTGTTATTAAAAAAAATAATCATGTAATTTGTTATTCAAAAAAATATATATAATTATCCATTAAGATTTATAGAGGTTGTTATTCAAAATAAATACGAACTAATATTTTTTTGTTTTATTCTATTTTAACCGTTTTCAGGTGTATACAGAAAAAAAAAGTGATTAATAAATAATTTATTTAAATAAACATGTATTTACATAATTATTAATAATTTTACAGTTATTTAAACTACATACATTATTTTGTTTTGCATGGATTTTGCAATAATTTATAGATTTTTTAAAATTAGGACAATTATTATCTAAACTTAAATCTATAACATTTTTATAGTATAATCTTAAATATTTAACTTTTTGATCGCCTTTAACGTAAACAACATCGGCGGGGAACAGATCAAAAATGTGTGGTAATTCACTGTAATCAACTTCACCAGCACTGTAACGCAAGCAATGGTAATTCTTCTCCAACCAGACAGCTTGTTTTTTGCACTCATTCGATAATTGCACAAAAGGTATCGGCGATTTGATGTGATACATCCTGGATGGTCCATTTGTATATTTAAATGTTAATTCTTTTGGTGAAAATTCCGGTATGCAGAAACCCTGAATATCGATGAATAATGTTTTGGTAGCAAGGATTTTCTTCGAAAGGATCGGTCGCAAAATCTGTTCAACCTTTTTTATGCGTTTATTAAATCTATCTCTATCTGCCGCCACTTGGATCCAATTTTCATTGTCATCACCACCATATATCAAATAGGTGAACGTCACGGGAACTGAATCGAAAGATACTCTCGGAAGCATTTTTTAAATTAATTTACGAACAATTCCAGACAACGGTGTATACTCAACTATTGTATCACTTAAGATGAGACAATATGCGCGTGTGTTATCCTTAAATTCAGTGGATGCTTCTATTTATATGCGCAGGTCCACCGTAGAAGACTTTACGCTTCCATTTTGCTTAGAAACATCAAAAACGAACATGACATGATTCTTGAAGCTCGGGAATGTAAAATATGGTTGCATAGGTCGTTCAAAATAACTTTGATGAAACTGACAATATAAATTGTAAACTGTTAAAATAATCGTTGTTTGGAAAGTCGGTGTTCAGGTGATCATATGGATATGACTCAGAGTTTAAGTATACACGTATATTTCGAATGTTACAATGGTCGAAGGTTGAAGCATCCTCACTCGCAACATTTTTCTTGTTTTCTTGAAAAGCCACAATTATATATCTCGGTCGCTCCAAGCTACTCGAGGTTTTTACCGCCCAAATATCATCTTTAGACTTTTTCATCGCAGGCAGTTCATGTAACTCCCATTTTCGGAAAGGTATCAAAATATTTGGATCGTTTTTTATTTGTTCAAACATCTGCAATTTTAATGTGTCATTCAGTTGAATATGCGGCACTCGCCATTCTATTCTGTTTATATTAAATTTAATCTTATTGATAACGGCATCGGAGTCATCACATTCGAAGCAGTTGACATCACTGGACGAACGTAATAAAATCAATTCTTGCTTCGCATTTTTATTTCAAAAAGCGTTTACAATGGTAGTGCAAAATTATCGTCTGCGGTTTTCATTTCCTTAGAATTGCATATAAATACTGTGGAGCTGAGGGTTTCGGGTCATAAAAATGTGTGATAATATAATTACTCAAATAATAGAAGTTATTCCTGAGGTAAGTTAAATTTTATACACCACCTTATGTAATTAATATCATTAGAATTGTTAAATATATTAAATTATTTTTTCTTAAACATTAATGCTTATTTTGTTTTCTTCTTGTTTCTACTTCATTATTTTATTTGATAATTCATAATTAAATATTTCATTTTAGGTGCGATTATATTTTAATAAAAAATAATATTTTCTTTCTTTTCAGGGAGCACGGGTTCGCTGCCCGTGCTCACACGGGGAGGTTTTCTCCCCTGAGGTGGGGGATAACCTCCTCTACTGTTGCCCCTACGGGGGCAATAAATTTATTTGGGTGTGGTGGCGGTCCACACCCAGGGAGATTTTTGTCTCCCTGGAGGAGGATGCTGGGTGGTAATGGTAAGATATTTAAAATTATTTTAATTTTCTTTTACGTATTTAATACTTTTTAAATGAATTACAAATAAAATGCAATTAAATTATTTTATTATTATTCAGCATTAGCAATGTAATTTTATAGTGAGAATTAAAGAAAGAACTTTTTTTTTTTACAATACAGTTATTTTAATTTTTCTCTTGCCTATTTAAAATTATGATAAATTTAAATTTTTAATAATCTTAAGTGTTATTCAATTTATTTAATTTTTTAATTGAAATTAAAAAGTAATTATTCATTTTTAGTTTATAGTTATGATTTTTACTTTCCCATTACCATAGGTAAGGGAAAGTATTGTGCTCACGAAAATTTTCGAATTGCTAATTCAAAGGAAATATCCGTTTTGAGGTACCCTGAATCTATTAAGACCATTTCTGGAATATATCTGGTATCTGTTACCGCTCTACAGGCCAAAAGCCTAAACGTATGGCGATGAAACTTAATATATAAGGTTTTGACATCAGTCTGATGATTCGAAAAGCTTTTGGTTAAAATCAAAAGTCACTATGTGCAAGTTTACTCTTAGTGTTTTTTAAATTGTGTTTTATTTGTAAATAACAGTTGTAGTCCTACTAAAAATACATCTTTTAGTGATTAACATTTTTGTTGTAGCTGTCGTAGTTTTCGAGATATTACAATATTTATTTTTAAATTTTTGTCACTGTTTAATCACTTCACGTAAACTCCAACATCCCCGAAATTCAAACGATTTCTATTTAATTATTATTAAATGTATTTTGACTGATAGACTATATTTAGTAATTAATTTTCTTTCAGAACCCAGCATCACGGATCATGCCCCTCCTGCCTGCCCCACGACCCCGACCGCCCCCTACCAGACCTACCGCCCTTAAGGCACCATTTTTTTTTTTTTTTTAATATAGATTTTAAAATAATTTGTGTTTTATTTACTTATCCTGAATCTATCAATTTGCTACTCCTTGATTAAGTGTCAATTAATATATACAACCTAAACTCAAATTAATTTTAAGTGTCTATTTATATGGAAACAATTCTTTTTGTTACTGATAACATTTACATTAAAATTATAATTATTAGTTGACTTTACATTAATCATTACTAATTTACTACTCTCGTAATTAAGCGTTTATAATAGGGACAAACCAATCCATTTTGTTACTGATAACATTTTCATTATCAATTGTAACTCTCTTAAGTTGTAATAGTTCAGGGTAGAGTAGTGGATTTAAATAGGATATATTGCATAATTGATAAGTACATGACAATGATATTGTAACGAGTTGAGAGTCAGAAGAACTCTGGTTTTGTCGTCTTCCGTGGTGGTATTTATATTAGATGTTGGTGCTGACTCGAGGTGATTTGGACGCTGATGGTCACAAGTTCACGGAGTAAAATGCTGACTTGTAGGAGTTGCGTAATCCGTCGGCTGGGCTGGCGGTCGCCGTGTCTGTCGTAAGTGGGGCACCAGGTGACCGTCTGGAATTGTGTTTGTTTGCGATTGCATTATTGAAGTGAGTAATGCTGTTTATGTTATCCGTATTAATCGCATCAATCGCTGACTTGAAGGAGTTGCGTAGTCCTTTGGCGGGGCTGGCGGTCGCCTTGTCTGTCGTAAGTGGGGCATCAGGTGACCGTCTGGAATTGTGTGTACGTTACGATTGCATTATTGAAATAAGTGATGCAATCGTATTTAATAATTAATAATTAATTTATGTCTATGGAGATTAGACATACGTGTTTCTAATATATATGATTTTTACTTATCACATTACATTAATATTAAGTCTATTTTAATATATGCAACCCAATCCATTTTGTAACTGATAACGTTTAATTTATCAAGACTGTAGGCAACCCAATGTACAAATGATAAATCATTTAGCGTGAGGTGTTTAATGAAGTACATTTTATTTTTATAACTGTTAGTATGTTCCTTAAATCTACATTATTTTAAAGTTAAACATGTTTATAAACTTATAAAACCAATTTCTTCTTATTCCACTAGTCCAATTCTTCATAATTTACCAATTTCTATAATAAAGGTCGGATGTCTCCGATAGATGGCACCACAATGTCTAAAACTAATTAAAATAATTGTTATTATTAAAACGTATTTTAATAATATTTTATGACTTACTGTGTATTAATCTTATTTCCATTGGTTATCTCTCATCTCCTATGATCATTTCACCTTCCTCCATAATTCTCCTAAAAATTTGTATCATATATTGAATCCCCCCTAATTTAAAAATATTCTTACTCTTACCTTAGTCAATTAGCTCAATCACAAACCCCTTATCATTCTCCTCGTATATTTGAATTATTACGTTTATATATTTTCACAAATACATTAAATTTTAACAACAATAAATTTACATGTCATTCATTCATTTCTCAGGTCTCTTATCAACACACGCCGGAAGAACAACCAACCGCACGAGTTTTGCTCGATTATTTCATTTTACTAAACAAGCTGAAACATGTCAGTTGAATATTTATTAGAAATTATTACAGCGAAAGAAATAACAAATTTAAGACCGAAACTTACACAGGACGGTAGATATCTGCAAGTGTGCTGTGAATGTGATACGGAAACTCATTGGATTGTGTTTAATTCTGTTCCGGGTAGTGGTGACGTTTTACAATTACACATTTTATATAACAATAATTTAAAGTACATTAGTTTTTACTGTGATTTCCCAAACGACCCCGAAGAAGCTAATGAAATTGTCATCATCAAAATGAACAGTTTTGTGAACACCAATAAAATGATAACTCTTTTTATCCTCTTCCTCGATGCACATAAAACAATTTGCACAATATTCTTTAAAAATGTTTTTGAAAAATGCAGTTAATATGCACACAATTTCACTTGATGCCATTTTTACACTATTATTATTATTATTATTATTATTATTATAATGAACTTATTAATTTTCTCATTTTTGCTAATTCTGCACTTGCTCTTATCAATTGTAATGAACGTCTGATCGCTATTGCAATTATTACTATATAATGCAATCTTTATGTAATTATCATTATTATTATTATTATTATTATTATTATTATTATTACTATTATTATTATTATTATTATTATTATTATTATTATTATGTGTGTGACTCCGCGCGCTCGACCCCAACGCCATCTGGGAGATATCGCTCGGCGGCGTTTGGTACTAAATCTATTCACGCAGATTTCTTTAGCCCCATTCGCAGATTTCTTTAGCTCCAGCGGTATCTGAAGAACCTCAAGAGATACGAAGAAACCAACACCAGATTCGGAGGAACGCCCGCAGGCCAAAAGGACAGGGCAGAGGGGGGCGGGGGCAAGCAGTGCAAAATGGGCATTATATTAGCTGGGGGACAAACCTTTTGAACTCTATGTTACCGGCATTCGTTTGGTGGAGCCAGAATCGGCTGTTTTCCTCTACTGAAGACCCACATCGCAACTTCCGGCTAGTTATTTAGTCACTGAATAATAAAATTATGCTTACCAGGGTAATCACTTCACTGATTCTAAGTTAAAAGGTAAATGAAAGGTGTGAAATTGAACTTCGAATATAAATTTACAAATGAAGATAGAAAAATAAACAAGCAATAGAAAAAAACAAGAAATACAATCAAAAAAATAACTTACGTACGACCACTGGGTCGTGAAGAATACTTGTAAAAACTTTCGCGGACACGGACCGAAATTTAGCGTAGTGACGATGCACGGTTCGAAGACTTTTTCGTAGTGATGTTGACGGGTCAACAGACTTTTTTGAAGTGATTTTAGCCCTTGAGGCCGGCGGTATTTATTTGGTTTTTGGTCAACCCTCTTCCATCTTCCCCTCTGGCGACCACCAACTTTCGTTGGCGGAAAGAAAAATGGCCAAAATAAATATTAAATATTAATATTTTGATATACAAAATATGTCATTATAAGCGCGATATGATTCTGCATCCGGGCATATATGACATATTTTGATTCGAGCTAAGAACGGGGTTTAATAGACGTTTAATTTAATTAAGCCGAAGGGGTTGACCGAATTTGCCTAAAAGTAATACCAACGATGTGGAATGATAAAGCGCATCGTTTGGTATACCTAGCAACAATATGCATAAACAATTACGCTTACCAACTCCAAAAAACATATAAACAATAGGGGTGTTATGCCTGGACTTAGAAAATGTATAATAAGGAAAATACTGAATAGAAGTTTATGAAACTTCGTCCAAGCATAACGGGGAGCATAGTAATTGTTTATACATATTTGTTGCTATGTGGAACCTCGTCTAAAAGCAAATTAGTAACAATTAAATATCATGACAGCTCGCGGTTTATATCCTTCTGGTTCGAACTAACCATATCGTGTTTGGTGTCGTTCGAATCGTCTTCTTCTCAGTTATCCGATGAGGGTTGTGACGTTCGCGTATGTATTCTACATACGCGAACCACGTAGGGGATGTTCCTATCGCTTGCATTCGGCGGTTTTATAACCCCTGACGTCATGCCCGACTCTTTTGTGCTTCGCACGTACGTTTCGCTCGCGCGATCGGGCCGGTCGCAGGTAGCGGCGTCCCATCGCAGATGTGGCAAACTCGGGGATAACCGGGAAATTCGTATATATTTTGGACAACCCTGGAACTGGAAATAGCGGATGCCGTAGAGTTCTACCCATGGATGACCGAGAGGAGTTTTGAGCTGGATTGAGCTGTCTGATGTTCGAGGGCGCTATTTGACGAGATTCCACTAGGCAACCTATCTAACTTAAATAATATCAATGTATGGCGCGAACTTTACTCATTTGGAAAATAATAGAGAATGAAGCAATATTGTGTACTGAAAAATAGAATGAGGTGAATTGGGACCGTTGTTCCGAATATTAAAATATGTAACAAAATAACGCCCGTGGTTATGTTGCAGCTGAAATATTGCTGAATGAACAAGTTGACGACGCTTACGGAAAAGCGCTGGTAACAGATGGGGTAGCAAAGCTCTTCGAGAGCATGATTACAAAGAGGTTGAGAGACAGCATGGAAGAGGGCGGCCAGCTCTCAAATATGCAGTTCGGGTTCAGGCAGGGTAGGTCCACCGTAGACGCCATCATGTCGGTCAAACGCATTGCGCAGAAAGCGAATAGCGGCCCTCTGAGGAAGAGACAACACTGTGTGATGCTGGCTATCGATATCCGAAACGCGTTTAACACCATCCCGTGGGCAGAGATCAACGCTGCAGCCCAAAGGGTTCTCCCTAGATACCTAGCGGACATGATAGGAGGGTACCTCTCGGACAGAGTGCTCGTGTATAAAACCAAAGAGACCGAGATACACAGACGGCTCAGCAAAGGGGTACCGCAGGGCTCCGTGTTAGGACCAACACTTTGGAACCTCGTCTACGACGCGGTCCTCAAGCTCCCACTGCCAGCCGGTGCGAAGACAGTCGCCTTTGCCGACGACCTGGCACTTATCGTGTCCCACAGGGATCTTGGCGCACTTAAAGAGAACCTAAGTACAGCTCTCGGTTGTATCATGACATGGATGGAAAGGACGGGACTCGAAGTTGCGACAAGCAAAACGGCAGCGGTCTTCCTCTCCACAAGGCGAGCGGGCAAAACAGCCGAGGAGCAAATATCCATCCCCCGGGGAACCCAGATAAAGATTGGAAAGGAGATGGGGTACCTGGGAATAAGCCTAGAGGCGAACCCGCGCTGTAGCGCCCAGGCGGCCAGAGCGGCCACCAAAACAGAGAAAGCCGTGGCCAAAATAATGCCAAACATCGGAGGGCCAGGGGAGGGGCGGCGGCGAATGATCGCCACAGCATCCAGGGCAAAGCTGCTATACGCGGCACCAGCGTGGGCCTCCTGCACCAAAGCGGCGAGAAACCGCGAAAGACTTAGACGGGCAACGAGGACCGGCGCCCTGCGAATTACCAGGGCGTATTGCACTACCTCCACGGACGCCGTAGAAGTCCTTTCCAGCCTCATCCCTGCAGACCTGGCAGTGCGGCAACGTAGCGAGGTCTATGAGGACATTAAAAATGGAGTCTCGCCCAGCGAGGCGAAAGCAATGGCCGAGGAGAGGGCGATGAAGCGGCGGCAGGAGAGATGGGACGCTAACACCGGATGGACAAAGACCCTTATACCATGCGTAGAAATATGGTGTAAGAGGAAGCACGTGTCCACGTCCTATTTCCTTACACAAATCCTCACAGGCCACGGTTGCTTCCAGCACTCCCTACACAGAATAGGCAAAGCCGACTCGCCACGGTGTAAGTATTGCCAGGAAGGGCAAGCCACACCCTTTTCCAATGCCCCAGATGGGCCAGAGAGCGGCTAGAACTGGAGATAATCCTCGGTAGCCTAGACATCGACAGCCTCATCCTAGGCATGCTAAAGTCGGAAGAGAACTGGACGGCAGTGGACAAATTCTCAAAGGCAGTATTAACAAAAAAAGACGAGGACACAAGGAGGGAACAATCCCGACAGCGCCCCCATACCAGACAAGTCCAATAACTAAAAACAAGCGACTAGAGGTGCCAGGAAAGATCAGCGGCAACCAACATCACAAAATTGCCGCAGCCAACCTACTCCGAAGTAATGCCACGAGGCAGTTCCGGAGTAGGACACGATAAGGCAGAAGGGGGTTTTTAGTGGGTCGGTCAGACGAACAGACCATCCCCACACTACCACGCCAACCTGGCGGCGTGCTGTCTGATGCTAGGACAGCGAACAGATCTTCCCCCTTCTCACAAAAAAAAGGGTTAGGTTAGGTTAGGTTTCCCCCGAAGGAATACGCCTTGTCGTGGTGGAGGGGCCCAAAATTCAATCAGCTATGACCTCGGTTAGAGAGATCGGATAGTCTTTTGCTAAGCGATTCTGGGGCTCATCACAACTTTGCAGTGGGAGCCTCCCTTCATTAGAGTCACTTTCGTCTCTTCTATGAACTATCGCCCTCTCTTGGACAAGCTCATCGACCACACTAGGTCTTTTTTCGGCCCCCGATTCTATTAGGTTTCGAGGGATAGGGAGCCAAAACTCTTCCACTTATCCTTACCATGCCCCGTCCTTAGTGTCGTGGCATGGAAACACCGGGCCTGCGGTCGTCGCCAGTGGTCATGTCTCGCGGGCGGCACAGGCTTAGGGGATCTTGGCTTAACCGCCCGGGTCAAGGTGGAAAGGAAACCACTAAAAAAAAAAAATACCTCATTCCAAGGTGGAACAGCTAATGGCCGAGGGATGCGTGGCTAAGGAGAAGCTTAGTCTATACTTGGCGAACTCGAGGGCACCTGGCGCACCCTCGTTTCAAGAAGCCTTCACCCAGGCAAGGGCGCACTACCTGGGTGCGACCCCTAGACTCGACCCAATACGTGGGAAAAAGCATGGAAACAAAAATGAACAAAATACAAGAAGAAGAAAGGAGAAGGGCAGTAAAAACAGATAACTGCGCAAAATCCCAAACCATGAGCCAGGGAGGGCACAGGACGACAACGGCGACGAAGCCAAAGCTGTACCTGAACATACAGGCAGCTCAGGAGAAGGCTAAAAAGAGCCCCATCGTGTCACCCCGTGTCACCCCCATCGTGTCACCGGCGATAAATTCGAGAACTACGACTTTCACATGGTCAGAGGAAGAAGGGCGCTCTATCGAACAGAGCAAAAAGAGAATGAGAGGGGAGGAAGGTACAATACCCTCACCTTCGCCCAGCGACTTGATGGCGAACCCACAGCGTATAATCGCTCTAAAACTTAGAGGTAAGGCGATAACGCTGATCAAGAAGATAGACGCAACTGTGAGACAATTGAACACAATGGTCACAGAAAACAGAAACACCAAGGTGGAAATAAAAACGGCGATATCCGAAGCTCGCAGCCTCGCATCCCAACTGGCGAGCGCCGACATATTAAATGCGCTGGCTAGACGGGGAACCTACAACACCAACCCGGATCATAGAGGAGTGGGTGGAGCAGGCAAAACCAGTCCCATCGAAGATACGGTCAGCAATGAAGGAAGCGGGGACACAAACCGAGCTGGAGGAACAGGTGATCTTTGCGGAGAACCTGGCGGAGATTAGAAACTATGAGGACTTCGCGGAGATCGCAGATAGGGAATGGGCTACAAGTGCCTTTCAGAATGCGGAGATGATAGAAGGTAACCCTTTAACCGCCAAGACAAACACGATGGTCTGGAATGAGCCCGGGGACAGGCATATGAAAAAGGGTATCCAGAACCAGTTCGTCGCGAGGTACCCTGAGCTAAGTGACATCACCGCGGATTTTGGACACCTCACGCAGACTTTAAAGGTAGCGGGAACTGGGGAAAACGGAGGCAAGACCCATACCAAAATCGTGGCAAAGATAACGGTCGGCGATAAGGAGGAAGACTACTACAACGGAGTTGTAAAATTAAGGGCACTCCTAACAGAAATAGGGGTCACGACAGTGGCAATACCCAGCCCTAGCAGGGGAACCATTTAGAGGTTCAGGAAAGTTGTGCAGAGCGTGCTTTACAGCTCAGGCATCCAGGCACACATCTACGTACCACCAGCTACGGCGGTATCGAAAACGCCGTCAGGAAGAACGGCTCAGGAAAGACCGGAGGCTATAGTAATTAGACAGGAAGGGCTTAGCTATGCGGATCTGCTAAGAAACGTTAAGACGCCCATGGTGAAGAACGCGACGGCGCAAGATTTAAAAACAATCGCGCAAACTAAAAAGACGAAGGACGGGGCGCTACTAATCACCTTGCAAAAAAGGGAGAAGAACGCCACTAAGCTTAAAAATATCATTGAACAAAATATAACGAGAGCCGAGGTTACGGCGAGCACGGACAGGACGGTCATACACATAAAAGATATGGACGACGACGCCAATACCAAAGAACTATCAAAGGCCTTACGGGCTACGGGTGCCAAGGGAGAGATCGGAACTAAGACCCACCTACCAGGGAAGATGGGCGGCCACCGTCAAACTAGACCGTACAGCAGCCGAAAAACTGCTATTCGAAGGGCAAATCAGAGTAGGGCTCACGATGTGCAGGGTAATCCCAAGGGTACACCTACCCAGGTGTGGGAACTGCCGTGGCCTCGGACACAGCACCGCACAATGCCAGGAGAAGAGGACGGTGGATACGTGCTACCAATGCGGGCAAAGCAAACATAAGGCGAAAGATTGCAAGAATGAACCGAAATGCACACAGTGCAAAGAGGCAGGCCATCGCACTGGAGCAGGTATATGCAAAGCAGTGAGAAAGGAGCTGGAAAAAGCGAAATGGCAGTATCTGGCAGACATAAGATCCAGGAGTGGGACTAGCGACAGAAATGGCGTATACAGTTGTGCAAATTAACCTGAACAGGTGCAAGGCGGCACACGACCTACTGCACAAAACCACAAGAGAACGAAATATAGACATCGTGTTAATATCTGAGCCGAATGCCTCCAAGCTCAATAAGGCCTGCATCTGCGACGAAGATAAGGACGTGGCAATAACCATAGCTAACCGGCACCTAGATAAGCTAAGGAACTGGGGATCCCCCGAAAAAGGGATAGCCTGGGCTACTGTCGGGGAGACGACGTACTACAGCTGCTACATATCTCCAAACTGCAGCATAGAGCAGCTAAAGGGGTGGCTAGACAAGCTGGAAAGCAGTTTGAAACTAAACCGGGGTTACACGGTGGTAAGCGGAGACTTCAACGCTAAATCAACGTGGTGGGGCTCACCGTGCACGGATAGAAAGGGGAACTAAAAGTACCCGGCGTTTAGGTGCTGAACTAGGCGTATCTAAAAATGTTGTGCATAAGGTGTTTAAAGAGCAACTGCTATACCCATATCACATTCAAAAAGTTCAAGAGCTAATGCCTCAGGATCACGATAAGCGACTTCAGTTTTGCCAATTTATTGCTAATAACCAAATTGATAATTTGAATTTCGCCAAGACAATTTTGTTTACAGACGAAGCGTGATTTACCCGAAGAGGTATAACAAATCTTAAAAATGAGCATGTTTATTCCGAAGATAATCCACATGCAACTAAAACCATGCATTTCCAACGGCAATTTAAAATAAATGTTTGGGCCGGTATAGTAAATGATATTATTGTAGGACCAGTAATTTTACCACAAAATTTAAACGGAGAACAGTATTTACAACATCTTCAGGAATTGCCAGTCTTACTGGAGGATGTGCCGCTTTTACTTAGGCGTGATATGTGGTTTATGCATGATGGGGCTCCACCTCATTTCACTTTACCAGTGCGTACTTTTTTAAACCAAAAGTATCCCGGTAAATGGATTGGGAGAGGCAATGACGCACCAGTGCCTTGGCCTCCACGTTCCCCGGATATCACCCCAATGGACTTTTTTTTGTGGGGAACTATTAAATCTATTGTTTATGGTAAGCCCATAAATACGCACGATGAATTATGGGCGCGAATACAGAATGCGTTTCAAACAGTTAAAAAAATGTTGGTGTTTTACAACGTGTCCAATTTAATTTTTTAGGACGTGTAAATTATTGTATTGCTGAAAATGGCAATCAGTTTGAACATTTGTTGTGAAACTAATAAATTTGTGTTTATTGTTAGGTACCTATCTTTATTTCTACTTTGTTAATTGTTTTGAGAAGCAAAATATTGTTCATAATTTTATTACTTTTTTTTGACAAATAAAAATATTTTTTGTGGGGAAAATAGCAAAATTTTATAAGAGACAAAAAATACGTAAAATTGAATGATCTTGCAGAAAAAAAGTATTCCTTATGATTTGACCTGTTGAATAAAAATATTTAGGTATCTTAAGAAGTCGATGGTCCAAGTTTGACCACTTACTTTAAACGTAGGATAAAGAAACATATTGCAAAAAGTGCATGGTATCAATGTAATTAAATTTGCCAAATTAGGTTTTCTTACTTAAGTCCAAAATAAAAATATTTGAAAAATAATGAAAAAAATAATATCTTTGAGGCCTCGTAGATGGCTTAGGAACCACTTTTGGATAGAGATAAGTTTAGGTAAATCGTCTTATTTTGTTTCAGAGAATATGTGGTAGAGCGTTGTACAGACCATTCGGGGACACCCTGTATAAGTACATGATAGCTGATGGTGACAGCAATAAGAAAATTAAGGATTGTGCTCCGTACGGTAGTAATACTGTTGAAAAAATTGAATGTAGAAACCTTCTACTTGAAACTTTTGTAGCAAAATATTGGATAGCTGTAAAAGAAAAAATATGGGGCCAATTAAAATACGAAATAATATTAAAAACTTAATTTGAAGATTTAGAGTTGGTATGAGAAAAGCGATAATGTTTCGTAAAAATGAAAATGTTTTAATTTTTGACCAAATCCGCAATTTAAAATTAGACATTAAAAATTCAATTCAGCATATTGCTGGTTATCATAGAAATTGTGCCGACTATTTCTGCAAAAAGAAGGATGATGATAATTACTTCGATGAGTTGAAAAATTCACCTATGTACGGTGTTATAGAAAATATTTTAAATTATCTTGCTATACATGCCAATAGTTTAATACAAGATGTCGATAACAACAAAGTCGAACAATTTAATAGTATTGTTGCAAAATACGTTGGTGGAAAACGTATCAATTTTTCAAAAGCAGGATCATATCAAAACAGGTGTTATGGGGCTTTATTGTCATACAACAAATCACTAGTATATTCCACAACCATTAGCCATTTAAAGTCAACACCTGGAAAATACATAATCAAATATGAAAATTCCCTTATTAAAAAAAAAAGAAAAGAAAATCACAAAAAAGATGATAAAAAATACGAAGATAAAAATTATGGTCCAAATTGTGAAAGGCCTGATTTGCTACTGCAAGAAATTGAAATTTTAAAATCAGAGCACATGAGAAAACTTCAGGAGAATCTTTTCAATAAAATAACTATTGAAATTAATACGAGAGATCAGAGAGACTCTACCGAATGGAAAACATTACGGAAAGATATGCTCACAGCTTCAAACTTCGGCCGTGTTTTTAAAGTCAAATCTACAAAAAGTTTTGCAAATATTATTAAAGGCATCTTATATGTCAACGACAATGCCCATAAGTATGTATCTTCGATCCAATATGGTATTGAAAGCGAGCAAAAGGCAATTTAGGATCTTCAAACTCTAATTGATTATTCCTAGTGTTGTGCGCCGGTCAATTGACCGCGGTCAAAATTGTCAATTGACCGGTCAATTTACCGAAGCGATTTTGACCGGTCAAAATCTGGTCAAAATCTCTATGCGTCAATAACTGCTGTTGCACAAGCGGCGACGGGGTGGGGATAATTCGCGTCGAGACCTGCGTAGCTGTTTACTGTAATCGTAGTTGCGTAGTAATACGTGTAAAGTGACCGTGCGCACATTAAAGTTGGTGCTGGTGACAAGGAAAAACACAATGAGCTCAGGAAAGAAAAGATACAAAACCACTTCACGAGGTATGGAAGTATTTTACAAAAAATTCGGAAGGTACTACAACAAAAGGTATGTATCATTCATCTTCTTCCACACTTTTCTGTAACGGTTAAGGCTCCGTAGTAAGGTTATGCTCTGCCTCTCTTCAATTTATAAAGAATAAAATTATTGCGTTGTTATTTAATAAACACATATAGAATTTATACAATTTTGTTCCAATACTTTTATAATTATTATAAGAAGAGCCTCTTAAAACTATATAATTAAATTATATCCGCATTGAATGTACAAGAATGAATTGCTAATTATATTTATTATTTTTCATCATTATTTATAATTCTACTTGCTGATTACTGCCACATCTTTAGTTATTTTATCTCAAGGTTTCGGAAAACGTACTTAATTTAAAATCTATAAATGCATTCACAAATAGCAGGATTGGCGTATAATTGATGAAATAACCAACTGAACCATGACTCAGAAAGAGCTGATTTTTTTTAACTGAATCACTTGACTCGCTGACTCACTTCGCTGAGCTGATTCATTGAGTCAACTAACTCATGAGTTACCCATCTCTACTACGGAGCCTTCCTGTAGACTTATTTCAAATACCTCCTATATTGGAGATAAATTATATTTCTCACTTGCACTGTCTCGTACGTGTTTATTATATAGTTAAATTTCACGATTTGAAATTTTAATTTTTAAAAAGTTTTTATTTCACTTAATTAATTGAGTTACAAAGGTATTTCATTTGTCGCAACGGTTATAACGATAAAGGACACGGAGATGCTTTCCGAACGAAAGTACGATTGTAATTAATTCATGCATGAGATAATTGTCCATGATGAAGAATGGGACGCTCTGGAACGTGCCTGCGATAAGGCGCATCATTCCTGGGAACTGTCTTCTCAGCATTTTGGTATGTGGATACCATTACATAACTCCTCCCTCCTTAGGTTTGAACGACCTCGTTCAATTCGGCAATGCGGGGGTGTCTTCTTGATTTGGATCGACCATCTTGATGCGAATGATTTTTCTTGGTTTGCAGAAAAGGTCGATAATGCGTGTCCTGAATTTGATAATGATGGCCGTGGCAAGTATTATTAACAATAATACAAGGCCGGTAAATCCATAATGAATTATGTGAACCAGTGGTTCCAAATGTAGTGGTTGATTCTTGAGTTCTTCAGCCTCTTGTTGAAGAATGGTTGGATCTTTGAGATGTCGCAGTTGAAGTTTTGCTTCTTGATAAAACTTCAATGTTTCATTTGAAATGTGGTACAATGTTAACTCGTACGTAGGTGTAGTGTTGACATATGTGGATTTTTCCAATATTATTCGGCATTGTGAACTGATTAAATTTGGTCCTTGTATAAATGTTCTATCTAGTTGTCCTTGACAATCTTCAATTATTTCAAGTTTTCTCTTTGATAGTACTAGTAATTGTCTATTACGCAGTACAGATGTAATTTGGTAATCGTTAGCAATTTTTATTGTTTTGCATTTGTTGGCATTCAATAAATTACAATCCTCTTGGGTCGGTTGTTGCAGACACAAGGTGATGATGTGGAAACTCTGGCAATCTTCGTTAGTCCAGTATTTTAAGTTGTTCATCTCGATTAGAAATGGTTTTGGTGGGACAATAACGATATCTTGATAATTCGGAATCGGGTAGATTTGAGAATAATTTGCGGAAATTGGTTTTAAAATGGGTATTTTGAGAAGGAATGTAATTGTTTCTTTTGTTCCTATTACCATAAGTTTTGATAACTCTAAAATGTTTAATAATTGAGTCGTTTCAATTGGCAACAATTGCTTTGGATTATAGATTTTCGTCAAGTAATTTTGAACAGTTATAAGTTCATCTACCGTTAAAAGTTCTAAATCTGGAATTCCTTTCCATGACAAGCTGATTGCGCGTTCAAGCAATTCTAACGTTTTTATTAAATGTTCTGAATGATAAACTTCGTTTTGTAATAATGTTCTTGTATCTTCGATAAACGTTAAACCTTCAATAAAATGTTTTGTTTTGTTTAAATTTGACATTAAGATTTCTAAATCACATGAATATCTTTTTGATAAATGATTTGCGAAAGTTGTTAGTTTATTTATTTGTTTCATTTCGGAATTTTGATTATTATGTAATTTCTGTAAATTTTCATTAATATTTTGCAAGTCGTCGTCGTCGAGATTTCCTGTAATGAATTTGATGGTTTTTCCTAGAATATTAGCCAATGCTCGTTTTGATTTATAACTTAATTTTCTCAGTAATAGTTCAATATTTCTGCAATTTAAAGCAAGTTGTTTATAAATTTGGTATGTTAGTTTATCTATTGAAGCATCTTTCTTTAGAGTTTCAGTGTTTGCTAATAACTGTTTGAATCCTATTTCTAATTTTGATGTATTTACGAAAAATAGAAAATTATGGTAGTGGTCCATTACTTTTACTGGGCCTATGATTTCTTGAAAATAGCCGTTGTTTTTAATGGGTTTGACCTGAAGGGCCTGGTTGTGGTGAATCTGGAGGATCGTCACCGCCAGTATCGGGAACCTGTAAAGAAGTTGTTTTTCTTAGTTTCTTAACCTTTTTAATGTTAGCTGTGGTATTTCTTGATTTTTGAGTTTTTCCAAAAATTTTATTCGATTCTTGTTTCTCAACAATTACCTTGTCGTATATAGGATTAGCTTTACTGGGTTTTTTCCTATTTACATAAACTTCGCGATTTTCTACGTTAGGCGGATCAACGCGGGTTTCGTTACGTTTTTCTAAAATGTTTTCGGCTAATTGCTTGTTTTTGAGGTATACTTGATCATAGAATGGTAGAATTTCTTGTTTTCTTTTTTCATTATACTGTTCGAATACAGTCATGTCTAAATCGAATTCTGGAGTTCTCTCGTAAGGGCCGTATAGTAAGTAAAAGGGTGAAAATCCGGTAGAAGAATGTATTGATTGATTGTAAATCGAAACTGCTGAAATCATTAAATTTGATGGAACTTCATTGGGATTTTTCAGTTTTAGTATTCTTAATTTTTCTATAATGGTTGAGTGAAATCTCTCTATTGGGGAATTAGAACTCGGGTTATTCACTGTTGTGAAATGAAGTTCAATTTTGTTCATTTTACAAAATTCTTTGAAGGTATTATTTTGAAATTCACGCCCCGCATCACAAACTATTTTTTGTGGAATATTATGGTGAGCGAAATAGTGTCTTAATTTATTTAAAACAGTCAAGCTGGTACCGTCTTTTATCCAGTATGATTGTCCATATCTTGAAAATAAATCAATAATCGTCAAAAATTTGGAATTTTGAAAGGAAAACGTGTCCATGTGTAACACTTCTAGAGGTCTCTTTGCTAATAACGGTCCGTCAAATTTTAATTTATACGGATGTCTCTCATATTTTGACTGTAAACATAAGTCACATTTATTGATTAAATCTGTAATAGTTTGTTTCATATTTGGCCAGAAATATTTGTCTTTGAGGTTGTTGTAAGTTTCGGTTATACCATTATGATTTGAATCGTGGTATTCTGTAACAATTTCTTTTTGTAATTCGTTATCAGTTACGTCACTGGTGATTTTATTGGTAATGAATAATTTTATTGAATTGTTAAAATGTTGTTTGCAAAGGGTTTCAAAAGGACGTCTGAGATTATTGTCAGTAAAATATATTCCATAACTTGAATTTGGTTTTAATGTGTCTTTCATGAAAGTTAATAAATCTTGATCAATTGAATTTTTGGAAATGGTTACTTTATAAGTATTTCTATTAAAGGGTTTAGTAAAACGGTTTTTATATGTTTCGCCGGTATTAAAATATATTCGATTAGGAAATATATTTAAAGATCTTTCTGAAATTGGAATGGTTTTACCGTTGTCTTCATCAGTTGAATGTACAGTATTGTCGCATTCATTTTGTTCAGTTAATGATGATCGCAAATTTTCTAGTGTTTTGGCATATTCAATTGGGTCTTCTACTTGGGAATTAATAATTCGTTCTATTTCTTCGTCATTGATATCGGGTAATTCGTCAATGTTTGCAATAACGGATTCTTCGTCTTCTCTATTGTGAATTTCGATTCTGGAAAGGGCATCCGCTACTTTATTTTCTTTTCCTCTTTTGTAAATTATTTTGAAATCGAATTCCTCTAATTTTAATTTCCAACGCACAAGTCTAGAATTTGGTTCTTTAATTTTATAAAGCCAGACAAGTGGGTTATGATCTGTTTCTACAATGAAATTGCGACCGAAAAGGTATGGTCTGAAATGTTTGGTTGAATCTAAAATAGCTAACAGTTCTCTTTCAATTGTTGAATAATTTTTTTCTGCCGAATTTAAAGTTCTTGAATAGTAAGCTATTGGGCGATTTGATTGTGATAATACACCTCCTATCGATACATTCGATGCATCGGTGGTTAATTTGAATTGCTTATTAAAATCAGGATAAGCAAGAATTGGAGCATTACAAAGAAGTTCTTTGCACAATTCGAAAGCTTGAATATATTCTGGGTCGGAAATATTAATTTTTGAACCTTTTTTCAAACATTTAGTTAATGGGCATACTACTTTAGCAAAATTTGAAATAAATTTTCGATAATAACCTGTAAGGCCTAGGAATGATTTTATTTCCTTTGTGGTTTTGGGTAACGGGTAATTTGTTATCGCTTCAGTTTTAGAAGGATTTGGTTTAATTCCGTCTGGTGTTATTACGTGACCTAAAAAGGATACTTCTCGTCTTAAAAACTCTGATTTATCGAGCTGTATTTTTAAATTGAATTCTCGGATTTTACTGAAAATTAGTCTAATATGATTAATGTGATCTTGAAGGGACTTGGAAAAAATTACAATGTCGTCCATGTAAACAAAGCAAAATACATGTAAGTATTCTCGAAGGACGTTGTCCATAACACGTTGAAATGTGCTAGGAGCATTTTTTAATCCGAAGGGCATTCTGAGGTATTCATAATGTCCTTGGTTAACTGAAAAAGCGGTTTTTTCGATAGAGTTAGGATGCATTTCAATCTGATGGAAACCCTGGGCTAGGTCAAGAGTAGTAAAGTACGTACACTTGCCTAAATTGTCTAATATCTCTTCAATACGTGGAAGTGGGTATTTGTCTTCAATTGTGTTTTCATTGAGTTTTCTATAATCAATCACCATTCTAAATTTTTTCTTTCCGGAAGCGTCTGATTTTTTTGGGACTAACCATACGGGAGCTCCGTAAGGTGAAATCGAGGGTCGAATTATTTTATTATCTAATAATTTCTGAATTTGATTTTCAATTTCTTGTTTCATGCTATGTGGGTGTCGAAACGATTTTACATAAATTGGTTCATCGGTTTTCGTTCGTATTTCGTGTTTAACAGCGTTACTGAATGTTAAGTTGCAATTTTCGTTATAAAATATGTCAGGAAATTTTTTACAAATTTTAAGAATTTCGTGTTTTTCTTCAGAATTTAAATGTGTTGTTCGAATTAATTCTGAGATGTTAAATTGTTTATGTAGTGTTTTTGGTGGGTTCCTAATTTCTTGATTCAAAATGGGCATCACGTCTATACGTTCTGAACAATTTAAATCTACATCTAAATTCTCGTCAAATGGTAACATGCAATAACCATTTTTCGAAATTGCAATGCATTCGGGTATGCAATAATCTTCTGATATTTTTATTTGCGGTATGATGACTTCACCATTATCTATTGTCACTGGAATTTTTACATGATTGCTTTTATTAATTTTGTGAGGAGAAATTGATTTTTTATTCAGTTCTAAATAAAAAGGAATTTTTATGTCGCACAATTCTAAAGTGTTTGTTTTGTAATTAATTGTCGCGTTTAATTTTTCTAAGTCGGACGTACCTATTAATGCGTCAAATTTTGGGTGCCAGTCAACGACATGTAAATGAATATCGGCTGGTATACCTAATTCTTTAAGAATTGGAAATTTTAAATTATCTTGGCAATGAATTTGATTTCCTAAACCGGAAACTGTAAACGGTTTTTGATACAAATATTGAGAGAATTTCTCGTATGCAAGTTTTGAATTTATAACGGAATTTGTTGCTCCGCTATCTACTAGAATTGTTAAATCTAAATTGGGCAAATAAATGAATGGTAATTTTGATTTTATTTTGATTGAATTTAGATCTATGTTCCTGATTTCGGTGAGGCTGTTATAGGAAAATTTTCAAAATTTTGTTCGTCATTATCATTTTCGTTAATCTCATACTCGTACATTTCTGTTTGATCTGCAAAATTATCAGTATCTGAAAATTGTTGGACTGATTCATAATCTTGAGAGAGTTGGGACCCTGGAGAAACTGGGTAAACTGGGGAAACAGAGTCAGTTTCTACATTATAAAGAGCTGAATAGTTTATATTTTGTCTTTGATTTGAATAATTTGGTACTTGATTAGTTCTTACTCTAGATTGAACAGACATTGGTGTTGGTTTATTCAGTCTAGACATTCCTGAGGAAGCTTGAGTTCCAAAAACTTGTTTATTTGTAGGATAAATATTTGGTTGTGCCGCTCGTGGCGCAAATACGTTTGGTTTTACGTACGATTGATTTGGAAAATTTTGTTGTTGAACGGGTCTCGGTTGAGAAAATTGATGTTGAAAATTTCGGTAATGTGGGTTTTGAGAAAATCGTGGTTGTGAAAAATTATTGTATTGATTTTGGTTAAATCTGGTCAATTGTGATTGATTTTGGGAATTGGTGAATTTAGGATTTTTTCTGTTGTCATTGGACTTTCGGATGAATTCGCAATATTCCCATTCTTGTTTTTGATTATCGAAGAATGTACATTTATTTAAACACTGTTCGATGGTATCTAATTGAAAATTACTTAAATAGCTTCTGTATGGCTCTAACAAACCTATTTGAAAAGTTTTTAATGTTAATTTATCGTAATCAGTTTTCTTGTAATTTAAATAACTTGGATCTGTTATGTGTAAAGAAATATGTTGCATTAAGTCATTATAAGCTTTTAATAATCTACTGTAATAATCTAAGTAGGTTTCATTTTTTTGTTGAATACACTGTCTCAATGAAGATTCTAGAATTTCTTCGCTTCTTTGATCACCGTATTTTCTTAATAAAGCACTACGAATGGCGTTCCATTCAAATGCGTTTTGATAAGCGATAAAATCTCTAGCATCTCCTTTTATTTTTGATCTGAGAGAAAAACTAACTGCATAAGCTAAATCGGGTGATAATCTGCATTCTAAATGTTTGTGCAAATTATCAACTTCGGTTATAAAAATTGATAAATTTTGGCCTAGGTAATATTCTGGAATCGCGTTCATTAATAATGAAATTTCGTTTTTGTCAGTAATTAAATTACTTGAATTTACACTTGAATTTGTATTAGTCATTTTTGGATTTTGCGGAATCGGACTAAATCTAACGTTGCCTAAAATACTTGGTTTTATCTTATATCTAGGTGTTGAATTTTCTAACGTATCTAAATCGTCAGCAATTATTTCAATGTCGGTATCGGACATTAAATAAAATTGAATTGATTATTATTTTTTTTTTTTTTTGAAACAATTACACTTTTGGGATGGAAGAAAACAAAGGACTTACAGCACTAGGATCTGCATCGTGTGGTGTGTATTTCCCTAGATGTATCTTCTTTCCTCTTCGTTGGATTCTCGCACAAAGACTTGAAAGCCACCTGTTACTGTCTTTCACCAGGGATAGAAATCACTTTTCGTGGGTCAATCCCGTCGATTGATTAACAGTTCAGTCGCGAATATCCTGTTCGCAGCGCCAGTTAAATTTCACGATTTGAAATTTTAATTTTTAAAAAGTTTTTATTTCACTTAATTAATTGAGTTACAAAGGTATTTCATTTGTCGCAACGGTTATAACGATAAAGGACACGGAGATGCTTTCCGAACGAAAGTACGATTGTAATTAATTCATGCATGAGATAATTGTCCATGATGAAGAATGGGACGCTCTGGAACGTGCCTGCGATAAGGCGCATCATTCCTGGGAACTGTCTTCTCAGCATTTTGGTATGTGGATACCATTACATAACTATATACTTATTTTTCTTTTTAATATGCTTTTATTAGGTTTACTTGTAAGTTTGTCTGTACATATGTGTCAAATCTAGGTATATGATTTTCACCTTCTTGTAATTATCGTATTGAGCTGAATATTGGCATATATACAGGGCTTTCATTTCAAAACTAGCCACCCAAAATAAAAAATATCTTTAAAAGAAAAAAACACGTTAATTTATATTTACGGGGGGGGGCACAGCTTACAGGTATCTGTGACAATACAGTTTCAACCTGAAACTGCAGGGTGACAGATACCTGTAAAATGTGTCCCACCGTAAATATAAATTAACGTGTTTTTTTTGTTTTTTATTTTAAAGATATTTTAAAAGTTATTTTGGGTGGCTAGTTTTGAAATGAAAGCCCTGTATGTAAATCGGATGACAATGCAATATTATAGTGGGCGATATTAATAAAAATAAGTATTTACTTATAAGCAAATCCTGCCAACTAAAAGGTTTGCTTCTAAGCAAAATGGTTCAGTAAATGGTACTTTTTTAATAATACAATCACTAATAAATGCTTTTACTTATGATTGATAAGCATACATTCTTTCTATAAGCATTTGTTACGCTTTTTATCTATATACAAATAAGGGTTTACTTAGACATGTGTCAAAATAAGCAAATGCTTATCACCCAGTATCATTAAGGCATGTTATAACTTTTTTTTCACAATTCACATTTGATTATTCTACTTTTTCGCGATTTTTTTGTGAGCGCAATTTTGCAGCAATTGTAATGCGTTGTTTTGCAAACGATAAAGAATACCATGTACTTTCATAGACAAATTTTTATAAAGTACTATGATGGGCACATAACCATTTTTTTGTTTTGTTTTAGGGACATGCAAGTACTGCTCACATATTTACGTTACCCACGTCGATAGGATGGTGAAACACCTGATCAACTCGTGCAGAGCGTGTCCAGTTGATGTAAAGGAAAAACTAGCATGCATTTCTAGTTCCCATGAGCCACCTACGTAGAAAACGCAAGTACAGAGTAGTGGACGCTGCGGAAGTGCACTCTCTTGCTACAGTGATGTGAGTTTCGAAATAACACCAAGGTCTTCGTTTGGTGAAGAAGAACACAATAATTTGCCTGAAGCGAGTTCGTCCACAGTTAGTACAATCTCTCGTTTTCACAGCAGTACTCCCGTGAAAACAAAGCCTTCGCAACCTCGAAGTCTAAATATTACTTCCTTCATGGATCGGATGACGCCAGAAGAACAAAAATCTCTCCAGCGACATTTCGCAAGATAAAATTAACGAAGCCTCTCATGTTGCTATAGTCTCAGACGGGTGGAGTAACATCAGGAATGATTCCATCATAAATTTCATGGTAACTACGCCTAAACCCTTGTTCTACAAATTCGTGCCCATACTGGCGCAACGTCACACTGCGAAATACATAGCAGATGAGTTTGAGTCGGTTATTAAAGATGTGGGTTTTGTAAAGGTATCCGGCATTGTAACAGATATTGCACCGAATATGAAGGCAGCGTGGGCGCTGATAAACGCATCTCACCCTTATATTCAAACATACGGTTGCGCAGCACATACATTGCAACTTTTTATTCGTGACGTTGAAACTCATGAGTCGTTCAGAAATCACTTTGCCAGAGTGAAGGAAATTGTAAATTTAAAAAAAAAAACAAACATATGCCAGCAGCTTTGTTCAAGAAGTATAGTGAGCAGCAAGGAATAACGTCATCGCTTGCTAGGGACTGTGCTACCAGGTGGGCTTCAACTATAAATGTTTTAAAGCACCTTCAGGTGTGTAAAACAACTTTACAGATTGTTGTGGACGAAGAAGTGGCTAAAAACTGTACACGAGAGATTAGAAGCAATATTTTGGACGATGAAATGTTCTGGGTGAAAACCGAGAAGTTTTTAATCCTGCTACAGCCCGTAGCGGACGCCATACAGCTGTTGGAAGCCGATGATAGTACCCTTTCCGATGCATGGAATCAGTTTCAGAAACTAAATGCACACATAGAACAACATTTAGACGATTCGCCGTTCGTGAAGAGAGAAGGAAACAAAATTAAATGTAAACTTGCCGAACGTATGCAGCAGCTAATAACAGTGGCCCACAATGTGGCATACCTCCTAGATCCTAGATTTTTGGGAAATGGCTTGACCACTGAAGAGGAAAACGAAGCAAGCGACAAAATATTTCGTTACGGTTCTCACTTCCATGAAGCCGACCCCGAGAGTGTAGCCAGTGAAATAGTAAAGTTCAAGGCAAAAAGTAACCAATATGGTGGAAAGCTACTGTGGCTTTCCGTGAGGTCTATAGAAAAGAAAGAGTTGACAGCAGCAAACTGGTGGAAGGGAAATATTCGATCCTGCCTTTCCCAAATTGCACAGAGGTTATTATCCTTTCCTTCGTCTACTGCCTGTGCCGAACGAAACTGGTCGGTGTGGGGAAATGTTCACTCTAAGAAAAGAAACAGATTGAAGATCACAACTGCTGGAAAGATTGTAGGAGCTTATCATAATCTGAGACTTTTAAAACATATATAGATGCAGAAGACTTAGAGAGAGAGGAATTTCAGGAGGACAATTTTATCCCACTACTGGCCACTGAAAGTGACAGTGACGGTGACAAAGAGACAGCTGGTACTGTAGATACTTTACTGGCTCCTACCGAGGAGGATTTAGAGGATTGTTAAATTCCAATTCGTTATTATTATGTTGTTTTTGAATTTTTTTTTGTTTATCCTCAAAAATTTATTATTTTATTTATTTTTGTATCGTTTTTGTCCAAATACACGTTGTGTTCGTTTCTAAATAAACAGCCATATGTTTTTTTTATTGCCTGCAATACCAATATTAAAAAGGAATAACATTATAATATTAATATTAATGTGTTTTTACATAATTGGAGAAATTAAGATTTTGACCGGTCAAAATTGTCAATTGACCAAAAAGAATTTGACTGGTCAAATGCACAACACTAATTATTCCATAAGTCCATGCGGCATTTTTATTGACGACCAATACCCTTTTCTTGGAGCCACACCAGACGGCATTGTTTATGCAACAAATTATATAGTTGAAGTCAAATGTGTGTATTCTACCAAAGAAATGACTCCAGAGGAAGGTATTGCTAAAAGAAAAATTACATTCTGGGACAAATCATTTAAAGTAAATACGAACCATCATTGGTATTATCAGATCCAAGGACAGCTTCACATCACAAATACCGAGAAATGTCATTTTGCAGTATGGACTCCTCAAGGCCTTTATCATCAAATTATTGAAAAAAATGATGATTTTTGGAAAACAAAAATGGAAAACCAATTAGTGAATTGTTATACAAATTATATATTACCAGAAATTTTAGATCCTAGATTTACTAGGAATATGCCGATACGAATTTAACAATGTAACAATTACTCAATAAAGATGTTTGTATATATAATAAAATTCAATTTTCTATCAAGAATAAACATTATTTGATTTTTATTGTATTTTGATTTCGATATGTTTATATTGTTTATATATAATGTAAAATTATGATGATATTCGTATATACCGCAAACAATATGTTTTAACAATAGACCACTGAAACATTACTTCCCGTGCAACCTTAAATCCATATCTAACCTCAACTTCAAATGAATATCTAACCTTACCTTTGAATTGATACCTAACTTAACCTTCGAACTGAGATCTAACCCAACCTTCAAAATAATATCTCACCTTTTAAAAAATTTCATAAATTTTTCAATAAAGGTAAACTGCTGAATACGAGCGATTAACGCGGATGCTCTTTTTCAATATCGCTCTTATTGGTCGGTCACTAAATACTCGTTCACGTGACGACGCGCCGTCGTCCCGCCCTTCTCTAGTTCCTTTGCGTCACCCCGCTGCCCCTGAGAAACTCAAATGATTGTACCGATTGGCCTTAATAGAAGAAGAGCATACTTTTGGGAAAGATGTACTTTCGGTATTACATTTCACTGAAAAAGGCCGTAAAATGAACCTTCTTGGGTCATTAGAAATTCACAAAGCCAAACTCAATCTAGGAATTCCGCTAATAAACGAATAGACTGAACTGATGTACACTCTTCTCTTTCCAAATGTGATGATACAATTGTTATCATAATTTTATATTAATATTGTTAAAACCGTTGAAAATAAAGAAAAACTGCATTTATTGTACAATTAAGCAATTCTTCCTCTGTTATTGACGGACCAAGACGTGGTCGACCTGGTGAAACCAGGACCCCAGCAAGCGTAAAAGCGGTTGTTGCAAGAATCTGAAGAATTCCATTTTGGAAACCTAAATCTGTGTCCCGTGAAATATAAATACTATTAAAAACTAGGTCTCGCATCATAAAAAATCATTGAGACTGCTATTAACTAGAACGTTTAACCTTTCAGTGTAACTATAAAGTTGCACTTAGAGGAGACGTGGAAGTGTTGTGTCGCACCATATCAAATCATGGCACAGTGAAAGGCAATGGAGCCAATTGGCCAGTTAGCAGTTTTTGCCCGTTGCATCGAAGGAATTAACACGTTTCAGCAGTGTGCTACTTGAGACAGGTAGGCATATTAATGCAGGCTCATATAATTTATCCGCCCAACAACCACGCATATTCAAGAATGACTTCCTCTCAGTCCATGACGTCTACTCATATGATTATTTTGAAGTCCATGTTACAGATTGAAATAAACAATCCGTTGCACCTTTGTGTGTCATCAAACATTACTTTCCGGTGACACAACAAGCTAATTAAGACAGGCCTTTAGACTCGGGGGGTTACCAAAGAACTATTGGACAACAGCTGTATGCAAGATAAGAGCCAAAAGGGACCTCAAACAATTTGATTTTCATTCACACTCACAGTATTACCATTATCTGCACAAAATTAATTGGTTACTTTTTGCATTGGTGTTTATTTTAAACCAGTATGGTGAAGTGTAATCCATTGTGCATTAAAACTTCTACGAGCTGCACAACGTCGCCTTCAAACCACATGATAAAATGTAAATCACCAATTATACCATACAATTTAGTTTATAAATGTGTAGAATTGAATTAACAAACAACGATTAAATTGTTTACTGGCAAGCATGTTTAGTTTCATGAATACTGTGTTTAAATGGCAGCCATGATATGTTTTCTTTGATGCCCGGCAAAAGCCCGTTTTACATAATACCAAATTAAGGTGGCAACTGCCTGTGTTCTACAAAAAGAAATAGAAAACAACAAATACTGAAATAATGATTGCTAAATACGTGAATGTAATAATTTAGAAAAAAAAAATGAAATCATAAAGAGAAACTCTTTAAATATTATACAATATATCCATGTGTGTACCGTTCTTAAACTCAAGTTTGGACAGTTTACCACAAGATGGTGCCAATTTTTATATAGACATTTATGTATATAAAGTTGCCTATAACCAACTTAAAGTTTTTATTTGTTAATTTTAATAAATATTTATATTATTAAATTTATTTACTAAGCCTATTTTTGTACTGGGATTATGCATTTTCATTTAAAATATTTAGTTTGTATTTATAATTGAAGCATGGCGCTATCTTGTAGTAATTTGCCTAAATTCAAGTCTATTATCGGCACACACCTAGATATTAAGATTTTCTACGCCTAGAAATTTTAACTAATTGGAATGGGTTTCGCTAAATAAACTTACATTTTTTTTTTTCAAGTTTATTATTATATTTGTTGTTTCTCTTTACAACGTTGTTTAGTACTTTCAGCTAGCTGTCTTCTCCATTTGGTGTAGTGTAAAAACGGTACTGATCTTAAGTAATGCATTTATAGCATATTTGTATTTGTTAGCTAATACATATATGGTTCAAAGCTAGTAGATCACACGTTTGCTTGATTAAAGTTTGACGAGTGCTTCTTATTTTAATAGTCATTTACAAAAGAAGTGCGGGAAAACTATTTTCCCGAGTGGACGCATTTTTGAAGCACGAGCGACGAAGGAGCGAGGGCCTTCAAATGCTTGAACTCGGGGAAATATTCACGCAAAAATCAAGTCACGAATGCACGAATTTCTGTTCGTTGCTCCTGGATCTGCTCCTGGTGCTGATTGATGATCTTCGATTCGCGGTTGAAACCGTCGACCGTTTTTCCAGATGTAATTTTACTTTTACACAATCTTCGCGGATAATTTGATCGTCGAAGATCCTACCGACTGCGCAAAATTTTTGTTGTGGTCCTCGGGAGATTGCAAAAAGAATTTACACTTTTACTTGGTTTTATTTAGACTCGAAGTTTACAGTTCGGATACAAGAACGATATTGCTTCTGGGCACAAAGATAACGGTATTAATATGAGAACATTATCAAAAAAATAGATTAACCCTTGGATGAGTGGTGTCAACAAACATTGGGAAAAGAGCATTCTCGTGTAAGGGAAGTAATAAAATAGAATTATCTCCGACAACTCAGTCATCCAAGTTCACAAGGGTTAAAACACAAAATAATCATAAATTAAGAAATATCAATTACGGGTTAATTATCAAAGGATAGGGTGTGCGAGCGCATTATCTTAAGAGCGCGCGACCACCTTATCTACAAAGCACAATTTATTGGTTAGATAAGTAAAGTGTTGAAATATTTCGAATAAACGATAGAACTTATAAACTAATATATAATAGGTAAGAAATAAATGTATGATTAAAATATAATAATTATGCAATAGACTAATTAATGTGAATACACAACATTAAGGCACAAAGTAGATTTGGTTTTAGTGTTTGGTGTGCTCTACTGGGAAACCGAATCTTGTGTTACAAAATGTACGAGGGAAACTTGAATGGACGGAAATATACAGATATTCTACAACAAAATATTATTGAGAACTATTTGGACAATTTGCCATTAGTTCAAGGGGAACATTTGTATTTCCAACAAGACGGCGCACCTCCCTATAATTGCAGGGAAGTGACAAATTTATTAAATGTTAATTTTGGAGCAAAATGATTAGGCACAAATGGACCGGTAAAATGGCCTCCGCGATCTCCGGACCTAACACCGCTGGAATTCTTATTTCGGGGCTATATAAAGGACAGTTTATATAAATTAAATAACAACAATATCAATATTTTACGACAAAATTTCATTAATATTGTAAATTTTATATCTCATATTCATATTCATAATGCATGCAGAAATGTCATAAATATATGCGTGGGGGGGTTTGTGCCCTATAAAATATGGTTACTCGCAGCGGGAGCTGCCGTGAATTTCATAGCGGTTTTTTCTGCGGCGGCCGACAACAAAGTCGGAGAAATTGCAAGGGACCGGTAGCGAGAGGAAACTGACCTTTGGGGTGTTGTAATCCGGGTCCTTCCAGCTTCTCCCGAGGGTGTAGTTCGGAAGTGATCGTCACTAATGCACTAATTGCATTTATTGTAATTTTTATGTCAATCTTTAGTATAATCGTTGTTTTTTTTTTTTGTTTTGGCCAATCAGATTTGGTGATTTTTTTAATAACATTGGATAATTGGTTGGATACTCTAGTTGTAATTGTGACTTTTGTCTTCAAAATAAATTTCAGGTTATGTTTACAGATGGTTGCCATGTGCTTAATTACCCTGTCGTAGAGATTAATTTCGCGGCGAAACAGGTTTCATTTATTAACCCCACTTATTGTCAAATAATTAATCAATGGCAACATGGCATTCATATATCAATGTCATTTCATGACAAATAATCAAAGAACCTAAGAAAAATGAATCTGAAATCTGGTTGGTCAATAAACAAAACCTAGGTATAATATCCAATTATTTTCATTTAAATTTTTCGAAATAATTGTAATTATTATTACATCCTAATATAAGCTTACTCAAATTCCACTGAAGTCCACGTCGAGCACTGCGTCCGAGACAGTCTCCGCATCCCGCCGACCACGACCTTCGACAGCATCACTGCAGCCCGTCCGAGTCTACCCAGCCGGACACTAACCGCTCTCCGACAACCGTAGCCGTCCCAACAACGATGCCTACGACAACCATAACCGCTCCTACGACGCCGCCGCCAACGCCACCGATCGCAGAAGCCAAAAAAAAACTTTGGACTGTATCTCTTTTATTAATGAAGATAGAAATAAGTTGTAAATTGCATTTGATTCTCCTCGAAAAAGTAGAACATACAATTCTTATCTTGATAAAATAATAAATGACAGATATTTATGAAAATCGAAAATATTGAATTTTTGGCTATAACTTGAAAACAAAAGACGATATCTAATTTCTGTTTTCGGCATTGAGTTTGTCTCGAAAAAAGAGCTCGAGAATGCGCCATCGATTTATTTCTATCTCTTCTAATAACCGACATTCTCTATAGTAACATCCAATTTGGGCCACTCTGTACAGGGTGCAGCATTTTTGATGGCTTCTTTGAGTAAAGTACTAAAAATATGAATGATAAATAAAAACTAATATATACTTCCAGAGCTCCTTTTTAGAGCATATTTATGTGGTTAATCAAAATGTGTCTATCATCAACTGTTTTCGAGTTATAAGTCAAAATACAAAATGTAGCTATTTTGAAATATTGAAATAACTTTCTTATTTAAAAATATGTTGACATGCGGTGACAACTTTCTTAAGACACTTTATACTTTCCCCCGTGTGTAATACAAAGGGAAAGTATTGTTTTCGTGAAAATTTTCGAATCAAAAATTTTAGAGGAAATATCCGTTTTGAGGTCCCCTGAGTCGAATAAGACCATTTTTGAAAAATGTCTGTCTGTCTGTGTGCCTGTGTGTGAGTCTGTGTGCGCTGTACCGCAAAAACCGCTAAAGATATCGAGATGAAACTTGAAACTTAAGCTTTTTGATACAATCGGAAGAACTGAAAAGCTTTTGGTGAAAATCGGAAATCCGGAAGTGGTACTTTACTCGTAGCGTTTTTCAGTTTTTTCAGATTTTTTCAATAAATGTTCATCAAACAAAAAATTCTTTCAAATAAAAGTTGTAGATAATAACAAAATGAAGATGTATTGTTCATTTACTTTTTGTCATAGCACTCTTAGTTTTTGAGATATTGCAAAAGTTGTGTGTTTTATCTAGTTATTGGTGTGTGACAGTGTATGTGTCGATACAATTGAAAAATGTTTCAAATAAAAGTTGTAGGAAATGAAAAACTAAAGATTTTTTGTATCTTCACTTTTTGTCATAGCACTCTTAGTTTTTAAGATAATTAATAAATAATGTTCTTTTATCTAGTCATTGGTTTGTCTCAGTGTATGTGTTGATACAATTGAAAAATGTTTCAAATAAAAGTTGTAGTTATCAAAAAGTTGAAGACATTTTGAAAATAATAATGCTACAAATATTTTAAAGGTGATTTAATACGCAATTTACGGGGGAAAGTACTATGATGGACACATCACCATTTTTTTAAAATGTCTGTCTGTCTGTCTGTGTATGTGTCTGTGTGCGCTGTACCGCAAAAACCGCTAAAGATATCGAGATGAAACTTGAAACTTAAGCTTTTTGTCACAATCGGAAGAACTGAAAAGCTTTTGGTGAAAATCGGAAAACCGGAAGTGGTACTTTACTCTTAGCGTTTTTCAGTTTTTTCAGATTTTTTCAATAAATGTTCATCAACAAAAAATTCTTTCAAATAAAAGTTGTAGATGATAACAAAATGAAGATGTATTGTTCACTTACTTTTTGTCATAGCACTCTTAGTTTTTGAGATATTTAATAAATAGTGTTTTTTATGTAGTCATTGATTTGTGTCAGTGTGTGTGTTGATACAATTGGAAAATGTTTCAAATAAAAGTTGTAGGTAATAAAATATTAAAGATTTTTTGTATCTTTACTTTTTGTCATAGCACTCTTAGTTTTTGAGATATTCAATAAATAGTGTTTTTATCTAGTCATTGGTTTGTGTCAGTATGTGTTGATCCAATTGAAAAATGTTTCAAATAAAAGTTGTAGTTATCAAAAAGTTGAAGACATTTTGAAAATAATAATGCTACAAATATTTTAAAAGTGATTTAATACGCAATTTACGGGGGAAAGTACTATGATGGACACATCACCATTTTTTAAGTAGAATACTCTGACCATGCCAGTTTTGTTTTAAGTTTAACCTCTATGAGATATGACATAAAGTTGTATTATTTTAAATGCAAATCATAGTTGACCATGTCTTTAATCGCTTCCGTTATTCGTAAGCTATCCAAAAATATATCATTTGCCATATTTTGATTTAATTTTATTTATTTATTCTAAGTTTTTAAAATGTAAAATCCATATATCGAGAAAGCCATGATAACAAATACATTAATTGTAAACAATAACAATATAAAACGTCATCTGTTTTTATTATCTTATTATACTTACTTTATTGATCTTAATAAATAGTAGCATTTTACTTTTATTTATTTCATTTTATTAAAAAATCGGAGTGACTTTTCTGAATTCTATGTGAATATAATATAAAATTCCGCAGACAGAACGACAGTTTTGGTCCGTTAGTTCCAAACCATCTATTAGGAAATTTTAAATTTAAATCATTTCAAAAATTAGTCAAAAATCAACTTGAAGAATTTGTAAATATTTTATTGTATTTATTATATCGTATGTTCAGTTAAATAAAACCTCTAGAGTGTAGGTTAGCAACTCTGAAATTGTATATTATAATTTTAATGTCTGACGTTTTATATATCAATTCCTAAAGCGTGTAGCCAACTTAAATTTAAAAAAAGATCATGGCACTTTTTTATTGAACATAACCCGCCAAGCAGGGGTGCCCAGTACCCGGGCGGTAGGTCTTGGGAGGCGGTAGGCGCCTTAGTTTGGCGCCCACCAAATCTTATTGGTTTTTGCAAGCTGCAAACAATTAATTTAAAATCGGCGCTCGTAAAAAAACAATCCATCTAAAATACTTTTTTTTGTCGTGCGAATTCGGTCCGCCGCACCGTAGTCCCGAATCCAGAAAAGCTGGCCATAATATTAACATAAGGGCTTAAGGCCATTTTTATGAAATTGCAAATATCGGGGTTTTTGAGCATGTTGATTTAGAAATTGATTTTGAAATACCAATAAACGTCATATATGGCGGACCATATATGACGGACAAAAAAATAATTATGTTTCATTTTTCCATCAAAAACAATACACCCATGTTTTTTGAGCATGCTAATTCAGAATCTGGTGTTAAAATTAAAAAAAGAAAACAAAATGGAGAACCAAATCTGACGGACAAAAAAAAATATGATTTTTGTTTCATAGAAAACAGTAAATCCGTGTTTTTATTTTTAAATAATATGTTTCGAATTCGGTCATTTACCTGAAAATATTTTTATTTTAATTAATTTTCATTTGCTTCACCCTATATGTATAGATTATTGTGTTGAAAGAATAAAGAGAAATTCGAATCTAATTCGTCTTATAACAGGATCTATTGAACTAATTCGTACAGTGTCGTTGATGTGAAACCAGTTAGTATTTAAACAGTTTGCTTATAACTTATTCGTATTATACAAACATTATTTTGTTATTAACAGACAAGTTATTGGACTTTGTGTAATTAATAGATCTCTGTAACTAAATTGTCGCAGAAACCTTTTTAAAGAACTAATCAGTAGTAAAATTACTTAAAGGTTTATTGACGATTTTTTGTGGTTACTTCAAACCCCAAAAGTTATAAGTAAAAATATAACCACTTGTAACGTTCACTTTTACCACCGGTAAAAATTGGAACAATATTTTTATTACAATGTAGTATTTCACATAGGCAACCATATATACACATGTATACATATTTGTAATTAATTCTTTCGAGCTAATTAAGCAAATGTTTCGTTTGTTTTCTTCTTTTTTTGTCGTCAATTACCTAATTCTGATTATCATTAAGCCATCTCTAATTATTGTCTAGTTATTTTTTAAATTGATTTTAATATTTATTGAATTAATGAATTAATTAAATAAATATTTGCAACAGCGAGTTTTTTGTCGCGAAGGTGAATTTGAGGAAATTTTTTATTATTATCTTCCGGGCTCGACGCGATCTGTGTGATCGATCGTTAAATACGTTGAAATAAAATCGTAGTGCATATGTGTGATCGGCGTATTAATTAAATTAGCTAAGTGCTTATCTCTTCAGGCCACAAAATACCTTCAGGTAACGAGTTTTATTTTCTTCCCGTGAGGGATTGATTTAACTAATTTTTGGACGGCGTAGGCCTGCCGGCCTGTCGCCAATTTGTCTATTTTTTTGAGGATTTAACCAAGAGAGATTTATCCACCAGTATTTCCTTATCGCATTGTATTGCGGACGCTCGATTGGTGGGCGGCTTGGATTTTCTCATCATCTTCTTGTTTTTGGAAATCGCACGGATTTTGGTGTTCGTTTCGTGCTACCGGAGCTGAAGTGCGGCCGATTTGGAGTGAGAACCCGGAGGAAGCGCCGCAACGCAAATGATAAGTTTTTGAATATTTTTTCTATAAAAAGTGCTACAATTTATTTTCGTTACTCGAGAAAAATCCACAAAGTAAATTTAGTGACATTGTTTTTTTGTTAATATTTAACGAATCGAATATTCGTTTAAGTATTCGTCAATTGCGTGTTGAAATTTCAAAATTTAAGTTAAAAAAAAGGGAAATCAACTAGGAGAGTAAATTTAATTAAGAATATTTTTTTCATTTGTAGTCGAAGTTGATTAATCAATTACTTTGATTTTTCTTCTTTTTTCTGTGTAAATCGTATGAATATAATATTTAAGATTTAGTATCTTATTTTTGAACGAATTCTATTTTTCTTATGAATATTTATATTAATGTAAGTCGTATGAATATAATTTTCAAAGTTGAATATAATATTTTTGAATGAATTCTATTTCTCTAATGAAATTAAAATAATGTTATTTTAATTGCTGTTATGAATATGTAAGGGAAAGGTGACGTCATTTTTTTCAAACAAATAGTGTTATTAAATGTTATTATTTAAGTTGATTTGATTCAATTTAATTTAATTAATTACAACCAAATGAACCGGATCTAGTTAACTTTGATTTAGGATTGATTTTTGTCTATAATTCTTTACTTTGACATTATTAAATAACTTTGATTAAAAAATATTAACAGATATTAACAACTTCATCTCATCCATTAATAATATTTACAATAGTATTAATTTTACATACGATTTAGAGGACGAAAACTCACTGCCCTTCCTAGACATTCTTATAAAAAAAAAACAATAAATTAGAATTTGATATATTCAGGAAACATACTCATACTTTCAATTATATCCATGCCAACGCATTTGCACCAATGAAATATAAATTATCTGCCTTTAATAGTATGATTAATAGAGCCTTTAACATACCATTATCACCCGAAATTAGAAAAAAGGAACTAAAATTCATTCACACAATAGCAGCACACCTTAAATACAACAGAAATACAATACAGAGACTAATTAATAGACATTCACGTAAATATAAACTCCGAAATATAACTTCACTTACAGATATAGAAACCATAAAAGAAACAAAATATGTCAGACTAAGTTATTCCCCCACAATCGAAAATAATTTCAAAAAATTGTACAAGAAATTCAATTTAACCCCAGCGTACTATGTAAATACAAAATTACACAATTTACTAGGGAACACTTTTAACGAAACACATTTCTTAGAAAAATCTGGAATTTATTCCATTAAATGTTCGAATTGTGACAAAATATACATAGGACAAACACAAAGAAACATTCAAACTAGATTCAAGGAACATGTCTCACACATTAAACACCTGAATCCGGATAAATCTGCGGTCGCTAACCATGCAATTGAAACGGGCCATAAGTTCATTTTAGAAAACGTAAAATTATTGAAACATTCTACACACTATCATTTAAATATGGAGGCAATTCAAATGAAAAAACAAGAAAACCTACTGTTAAATTTCGATTTAAGTCCGCTCGAAAATGTTTTATTAGATTTAGTGTGTCCACCTGAAACTCGGGTGTTTTCCTAATCCCTTGGAATCCCCATCAAACACGTACCTACTTACCCACAGATAACCTTTAAAATTAGTTTATTACCACCATAACCACACCCCCTACCGACACCCTCTAATTCCCTCTTTTTTAGTGTATATATATATCAGTGTAAAATGTATATTTTTCGTGTGCCACACATTCAGACTTGAGACGGCGAACAGTCAGGTTGTTCGTCTCTCCTCTCTGAAGCTCTCTCCGTCGCTTTCGAGCTGCTTTTTTCGTTATTAATTATTTTTAAGCTTTTCAGCTATTTTACAGATAAAGGTGCTCTGGGGAAAATTACTGTTCTTTTAGAATAGTAGTTTTCTATTCAGAACATCCAACATCCAGTAATCTTTTTCTTTTCAGTGTGGAGAACGTCTCCGTGGTTAGCGCGTATTTTATACTGCCCTGACACCGGAAGGCGCGAACGAGAAAATTTCTTACGACCTTTGCACGGGGACCTGTTTAGGTTTCAAGAAATTAGCACGCTTATTATAGCACGCTAACCGAGAATCTGCCTTGATTTCCGCGAGGAACGCTTGGAGATTGTCGGGAGGCAGTCAGGATTTGAAGTGTTGCACTCAACATTTCAAATCTCGATTCCGCTTAACGATAAGCAGGCCCGGGGGATTTTGAACCCGGTGCCTACCCAACCCCGTCTTCTACGCCATGGGTAAGTCCAGGCGTGAAAAGCGGTTCACAGACCCCGAAAATTCCTCCGACCCCATTTACTCCTCCAGGAGCAAGCAACCCCAAGACCAAACCTCACCCGAACTCTCTGGTCAAATTGAATCTTTTACCGTGCAACTCTCCGCTTTAATTGAGCAAGTCAACCTCCTCTCCGAACAAATCCGCTCCAAAGATGAGCAAATCGCCAAACTGCAACTCATCATTACAAACCACCAAATGCGCAACCTACGTCCCGCTGATTACAGCGAGGAAATCATGGACGTAATGTCCCCCCAGGCCCCTGAGGGAACCCGATCCCCCAGCCCATCCTTTTCGCCTGCCCCTAGCGAACCACGCACTCCCTCTCCCGCCTTCGTCGAGGACATCCCCGACGAAGACGACTTCATCCCTGTCCAGAAAAGACAGCGCCGCTCTCCGGCAAACACCCCTCCACCGCCCGCTAGCCTGGTGCGCGCCTCCGCCACTCTGAAGGCTAGCCAAAAACCTTCACCTAAGCCGCAACCCCAGGCAAAACTTCCGGAAAAACCAACCATTACCTACACCACCACGGTCGTCAAAAAGACCGAATTACCATCGATCGATCAGATCGCAGCCTCGAACGAAGGTTTCGAGCATTTCAAAAACACCCCTCCACCGATCACAATCCTAAATAAAAATCTCTGGGAAAAAATTTCCGGAGATTTAACCCGATTAGGCGTAAACTGCCTCAAATGTAAATTCTTCGTCCGCTGCATGAAATTCCAAGTGCAGTCTGCTGACAATTATCGTTGCGTAGTCCGGTACCTCCGCAACAACAACGTGGAATTTTTCACGTATGCCCTCAGCGAGGAAAAAGACCTCAAAGTTGTGCTCCGAGGTGTTGACACTTCGATCTCCGACGAATGGATAGTGAGGCAGCTAAAAGCTCTCTCCCTACCCGTTTTGTCAGTCCGCCGCATGGGGAATAAATTCAAAAAATTCCCCATGGTCTCAGTGCACCTGGAGAACACTCCAGAGGGCAGAAAAATCTACAACTTAGAAACCCTAAGTCACTCTGACATTACTGTAGAGAAACAAAAACCCTCCAAGGGTTCCATTCAATGCCACAAGTGTCAACTCTTCGGGCACACCTCCCACCGATGCAATGTCAACCCGCGCTGCGTAAAATGCGCCGGCGAGCACTTGACAGCAGACTGCACCAGGAAGGACAGAGACAACGATCCTCCCCCCAAATGCTGCAATTGCGGCGAAAATCACACCGCGAACTATCGCGGATGCGCCCGATTCCCGAAAAACCAAACAAAGAGCTACTCCTCTGTAGTCAAACCTCAGGGGCAAACTCAGCCGCGAACCGAACCCCAACCGCCGCCGCAAGCACAAACGGCGGCCCCTAATAAAATCCCTCAAAATCCGCAAATCCCACAACTCCAAGAAGCGTTGCTTGATCCTAACCTGGCAGCGCTCCTTACCTTGCTCGTTAAACTCGCTCCCACTATTACAGCCCTTGGCCAATCCCAGAACCAATAATAACACAAATCCAAACAAATGGCTTCCAACAATCCCGAAGTAGTTATTTTAATTTTTGGGAAAAAGAAAAGGTCTAAAGTTGTAAAACTTTGAACCTTCTCTTTCCTAAATGCTACCCCACCCACCCGAAACCAATATATGAATACTGCTATAGTACTCACACCAGTCAATTTTTCTACAAAGCCATTTTTTACTACTTCTTCCTATAAAGTATAAAAAGTTCTTTATTGAACTTGACGTACAAGAGGGGGTTTTAGTCAGTAAGAGTCTGACATAACCTACTGTTATCCCTCCCATCCATGGGCAGGACAACAGAAGGTATCCATGAGGATTTTCTCCTCCTCTCTCCCCAAAAAAAAAAATATATTTTTCGTATTAGTATCAAACCATTGATAATGGACACTTCGTGTCCGAAATGTACATTTAGTTACAAAATAAAGTATTGAAGAAAGGTTCTAAGTGTTTTTTAATCAAAGTATAATTATCTTCAAGTAACTCAATCAATCCAAAAAAAATATATATATATATATATATTATTAAATAATTTATTAATTTAAAAAAAAGCTTTCTAATTTTCAATTTTTTTATTCTTAATGTAACAAAGTTTTCCTAATTTCTTGGTATAGTTAGGAAGATTAATTTTGCTTAAACCAAGTGGCGCCCATAACATATTTTTTATATTTTTTGTTTTTGTTTCAAATATTTTTTTATTTCGATCCACGACCTACCTCCAGACAAAGAGCTGCCGTACGCAGGTTACACACTTTACAACGCATAAGTTACCAAATGCGAAGTTATTTTGTAACCGCGGCTACAAACTGTTATTTAAGCAATTTGTTTTTTGAACTCGCCGCCTCGAAAGTGAGGTTTCAAACGCCGCACAGTGTTTCGAGTATATGGGAGCATGGGACAAAAATCGATAAAACAATTATTAATGGATGCAATTTTTTTATTTCTTTATATATCAATAATACACATATATTTTCATCAATTAACACCTAAAAATCATATTATACACATTTTTTTCTATAGTTAAGCGCGTTTATTAATATGTTAAAATTCGTATTATCTTATTATAACTTATAAATAATGATTATTAATTCTATATTTAAATAATTTTGGTGAATTAAGTTAAAAATAACTTAAAATAACATTCGTATAGAAACATTGAGAAATCGGATTAATATTTGGAGGTGTGTACAGGTAGCGGTATTAAAGAAAAGGAGGAATAAATATTAGTAGTAATCCCTAATAAAAGCGGTAGTACGGGATTAAAAGGTATTAGAAAAACACAACTTGAAGATAGGTAGATAGACAAATAATCTTGTTTTCCCCTAATACACTAATCCGATTTACCGGTACCTTTTCATTTCAGATAATTTGCATTTCCCCGTAACCTTTACCTAAATTAACCTCCATACATTAAGCCCCGTTCTCAACCTACATACTTATTTGCATCTAGTACTACAATCAAATATAAAGCAATAATTGAATAATTAAACTAGTCAGAAGAATCTTTATCACTATTATCTAATATCGGTATATTTATACCTACATCATATGAGGCCGTAGTCTTTGTCTTTAAGTAGACAGAGACATCATCGTCAATTCTAAAATGTTTGCGTGTCGAGACTTTTTTTAGAGATGGTATTAATGGCTCTGAGGTTAATAATAAAATGTTCATCAAATCTTTATTGGAATTCACTCTTGACGATTTGCGGGTGTGACATAATCGATTCTTTCTTACCTCTTTATGTCTGGCTTCTAACGCATCCTCAGAGAGTTGTCCTATAGGTTAATTGAAAAAACCGATTATGTCACATCCGTGAATTAAAACTTGATGAATAGTATTCGGCATGTAATACATTTCATAAAATTTTAAATATAGTTTTCTAGTTTAATGTAATAACTGGTTAAATTTATCGCGTTCTATATTGCAGCCACTAGCTAGTACTCTTAATATTATAGAGAATTTTGTAATAATATCTACGTTTATTCCAGTTATCTCTGAACTAACTTCAGGATTCTGAAACAAGCGTTTTGCTGTATTTCCGTCATTTGAGGACCCGTAACCCGGTTTAGGCTTATCAACTGAAAGTCCCATTTTGGTTTTAAACAACCCCTGGATGCGTTTTTTATTTTCCTCAATTATTGTTTTATTTTCAACGCCTCTGACTTGCCATTGTTTAATAGGCAGGCGATAACTTATATGAAGGAGGCATTAAAAAAAAAAACGAATCCAACAATGCAAAGTTAATAAGCCAAAACGGTAGTTAGACACGTTAACGGGTGTATCCAGTACACTTTTATCGTTCATTTGCTTAGGTGTCGCTCCACAAATGATACATTTCGACGTTGAATTTGTACCGGACAGAATATTACTCACACTCCCGTCCATCATTGTAAATAATAATTCAAATGTGACGGAGTATTCCAAATCAAATGCCAATCTTATTTTACAGGTTTGCAGTTCACTCATTATTTTATGCATTTTTTGTGCCTCGCCTCCCACTAGATCTGTAGTTTCTTTTGCAAAAATAAATTTTATTGGCCTACAATAAGGTGTTGACGATGTTCTTTCGTTAATCCATATATCTTTGCCGGAGCCTACTTTGATAATTTTTATAGGTACTAACGCTACTAAAAATAAATACTCATCAGTACTTTCGGCATCATAAAACTTAATTTTGTATGTACTATGCCCCGAACTGCCATTGAACCCTCACTTACAAATTAATTGAAATTGCTTTGATTCTTGATTTTCTAAATTTACTATATTTAAAATACTTTTCGAAGTCAATTGTAAGAGTTCTTTGAAATTAACTTCGGCTTAGATTTCACTAATTTCAACCTGTGATGGAAGAAGTGATTTTTTTATATTATTTAAGGTGTATAAGCTCGGAAAAAAATCTTCATGTAAGGAATTTACTGTAGATCTGAGAAGTGCGTACTTCCGCGCTGATAGATCTAAATCTAAAATTAGTGCCAGCGTCCGATGTGGTGTTAAACATTTTTTATCCTGACCTTCCATTTGTGTTGTAGATTTCGTAGCAATTGCAGCGACTAACTGCAACTCGCTCGAACTTCTACCTGCAGCTATTACCGAAGCTCGGCGAACTTCGTTTTCAGCGAAACTTCTTCAAAAGGCTTGAGAGGTCTTCCGCGTGCTCGGCTTCTACTTGGTCCCGGCGCCGCTTCATGTACTACAGTAGGATTCACACATTGCGGCAAAATAACTATTCCTTGCAGCCAAGCCACGTTATTTGACAGCAATTTTTCACGAGATCTTGCACATATTTTCCATTTTGTATCCATATGCAGGCAAAAGAAGTGGCTCACATTCATAATACTTTCACGTATTTCACTATCACAACCCGTAATATTCAATCACGAAAATATTTTGTTGAATATACACTGTTAGCGGTCATTTTTGTGAGAATTTAACCACACATTTGCAAGATCAATTTTTTTGATCACGGTACCTCTCTCTACAAAAAAAAAATCATAACTTGTAAAAGAGCAACCAGAAGCAAATGATCCTTATATAATTTGAAAGTATATTAATGTACTAATAAGGGGATGTTAACACCCCAAAAGGTTTTGATATATATTTTTTTAAAGTCTCTTCAAAGTTTGCAATCGCAGAAATTTTATGTAAAAATTATGAGTTTGTTTAAAAATTATTTACGGAATAAATCGCACACAAATAGACAGAATTTAAATAGCATCCTAAACTACATACCTTAGGCTACAGAATCCATCATAGGTATTATTTAAAACACATCGTAACAATCGTGATATAACGCTTAGAACAATTGATAAAATATAACTGACATGAAAGACGAGTACCCGCTTCATCATTACCTCGGTTTAGGGGTACATTATTAGGCAATTAGCAAAACTCAGGTAGCTGATAAATGGAATTCTCAGAGTTTTGGCTTATCTACTTTACTGTTGCAGTATAAAAATCCTTAAAATTAAATGTAGATTTTTTGATTTTTGTCCATTGCTCGAAACACTGTGCGCCGTTTTGACAACTCGAAAGTCGAATTACCGGTATTTCTCTTTCGGCACAAGTTCGGTAAAGTTAAAACCAAGCATGCAAAATTTGACAGCTGAAGCTGAACTGCCATTTCAGTTGAATTTTCATTTGATTATCTAATGTATAAGTTGTGGATTTTGAAGAATGACAAAAAATACGATACAGAGAGACAACTGTAACGGATTGGAAGAATATTTGCCCTAAGGTGTCTACGTAGGGAAGTGTGCCTGAGAAGAGAGAACATGATTAGAGGTATGATAGATGGGTAACAGAGCTGGGACGAATCCTCGTAAAATGGATTCGAATCACGAATCCGAATCACCTAATATGATTCGAATCACGAATACTCGAATAAAGGATAAACATGATTCGAATCCTGTTTTTTTCGAATCAGGAATACAAATCCTTTAAGAACAAATTTTATTTTATTATTTTTTTGCAACTATTAATATATATATAAATATAGATATATATATATATATATATATATATATATATATATATATATATATATATATTGTTACCAGTTGTTTTAACAAAATTTTCCAAAACATAATTATTTATTATTAACACTGAACATCGTTGATGACAGACTAAATATCTGATTCCCTGTTAATCTGATTAAAGATGTATTTGTGTGTTTCTGAACTTTACTTCAAATCAGTGTTTTGTACGCCTGGCGCATGAAGTAAAATTTCGAATTTAGTAAAGCCCAAAAATTTGTCTCGGGTCGCTGTGCGACCCTCGGCAAATTTTCTCGGGGCTTTTCTAAACTCGAAATTTTACTTCATGCTTAGCCTGGGAGTGGAAACACTCGTTCAAAACTTCAAATTGAACTCTATTATAAAATCGACGAATACCTCAAAAATTACGTAAATAAAAAATTTACTGAATATCATTAAAACCGGGAAATGCAGAGAAAAGTCATGGAATTATATTCAAATTGACTGAAACACTAACAAAAAAGCCATATGATATTATTAAATTTGTTAAAATCAGCAGGCAAATTACAAAAGACGTAAAATTTTTTAAAACTAACTTAGATATAGACAAAAACAATGAAAACAATTTAACAAATTGGGAGTTTCCCACAGAAAAAAGTTATATTAAAAGGCCAGGAAAAAAAATCTTGAATCAGGGAAATGTCGAAAAAATTTAACATTTTAGATTGTGGCTACCATATCAGTTTTACTTCAAATAATATTAAACAAAATTTTGAAAACTAAATTATTATCTTTAAAAACATTTTTAGTCATTTAATGTTCTTATCAAAGCATTCAGTTTAAAGTTTCGAACGAGCGTTTCCACTCCCAGACTAAGCATGAAGTAAAATTTCGAGTTTAGAAAAACCCCGTGTAAATTTTCTGGGCTTTTCTAAACTCGAAATTTTACTTCATGCGCCACGCGTATAAAATAGTAATTTAACCAGAAATTTTAAAACACTAAATAAATTTTTCAAGTTAATCCTCACAATTAATTCAAATTACATTTGACGATTCAAAACCTTTTATAAGTATTCGAATCCTTTTATAAATATTTTATAAGAATTCGAATCACCCACATTTGGATTCGAAAACGAATCCTCTTAAAAAAATGTAACGAATCCGGATTACGAATCCAGTTCAGCTAAAGTATTCGAATGCCTCTTTTCAATCCTCTAAATGGATTCGAATCCAGTCCAGCTCTGATGGGTAATTCTAAGAGTTGAATTCCGCATCAATTATTCGTTTTTTTTAAGCAAATCTATGTTTTAACTTTAAAAAAGAGCATCGGAAAAGGTATTGTTGTGTCGGCCGTGTCTCGGAACGTCTCAATGGGCCCACCAAATTCAGCCTGGGTGAGCAACCCCAGTGTTCGTCATTGGGGGTTAGAATTTGATCGTTGGATTTTATAAACGCTCACCAAAAATCGAATTCTGCACGGATTTCTTTGGGATTTTCTGCAATGCGTAGCCCACAATATCACGCTCCATCAACAACCCGATGCCTGATTTGGACACAATAAACTAAACAACGGTACGCGACCGGCGGCCGAATCTTAAAAGGGCACGTAAAAATAACTTTTGTTGCCAACTTTTTTATTCGACTGATTTTGGGGGGTCCGGAGTAGTCGCATTGTATCGGCGAGAGTGATTGACCTATTTGCAACGGGCATGAGCCGCGGGGAACGGAAGGCAAGCATTTGAAAATTTGAAATTTCCTGACGTTTGTCAGATTTGGTCAGCCATAATGAAAATTGTATTTCGTCGTTATTTTGATGAAACTTCCTTGTGAGTTAAACAAACATTTTTAGGAAACACAAAAACTATTTAAAAACAATTAGTTAAGTAATTCTTTTCAAACATTTATTTGAATGAATCATTGTACAAGATTTAGGAGATAACTTTACTTCATAGGAGGTTTCATAAACTTATCGGGCTGATAACGTAGAATCCTTGATGATAAAACCGTATTATATAAAAACAAAATCACAGGAGGTTTTATCAAAACAACGACGATTTATTTTTTCGTTTTTCGAAATCTTTGAAAAATCGCCAAAAATCCCGTTTCAGACCGATTTTGATGCGTTTTCGTGTGCATTTACATCTTGCAGTCGAAATTTTGACACGCCTTGCACCCTTGATACCCGTTTCCACTGAGGATAATTTTAGATTGAGCTACTACATAAAACAGTTGGCAAAATTAAGAATTTTTATATAAGTGATCTTGCACATTTTCCATGACAGCAACATTGTGATGATTTTGCTAGTTTTAAAAAATATTGTAAAATCCTCGTGCGTAAACATTTTTCCCGAGATCAAACATTTGTACTCCTTCGTCGCTCGTGCTTCAAAAATGAGTCCACTCTGAAAAATTGTTTCCCCGCACTTCTTTTGTAATTAACCATTAAACTAAGAAGCACTCGTCAAACTTTAATCAAGCAAACGTGTAATCTACTAACTTTGAACCACGGTTTCGAGGTGGCCATCCGATCCCATGAAATGTTCGCCACGACTACCCTCCCGGGGGTGGAGGAGGGGGGCAACTTTGAATTCTTAAATAGGAACCCCTATTTTGTATTTCTGATTGGGATTCTACGGCAAATATTATGTAGGTTTTATCCAAAACATTTTTTTGAATTCTTGATAGATGGCGGTGTAGTCGCAAAAATGAAGACGTTTCCGGAAAAAATGAAAAATTGCCTTCAAAAAATCAAAACAAACAATTCGACGACGCTTGCTTGGGTATTTTAATTCCGACTAGTTTTCAACGGCATTTACGGGGACCGTGAGTCGTGGAATGAAAATAAGTAATAATAAGTATGTAAAATATACTTCACGAGTCTTTTTAACTCCTGGTAGATAAATAAATCTTGTTTTTTGTCAACGGGCAGACGGATTGCAACACAAAATACCTATTCATAATTTTGTTCACTATCGACATAGGAAGCGTCATCTTACCGCCGGCATGTTAGGTCGGATTTTTTATATTTATTTAAACATTAGTCTTTTTACAATAATTCTTTTGTACATCAAGTAGCCCTAACAAGGCTGACATTTCAACAGCCATTTAAGCAATTAGATGCTCAAAAGTCGCACCATTGTTCTCATGACAAAGATGAATTCGACGTTCAAAATTTCTCACTGTATGCAAAAGGGTGTTGCGCGGAATACTGTTGCACGCAGATTGGATCCTTTGAATCATGTCGTCTCTAGTAGTTGGTCTTTCTCGATAGACAGTATCTTTCAGGAACCCCCACAAGTAGAAGTCGGGAGCTGTCAGATCTGGTGACCTTGCTGGCCATCTAATTGTACCCCCTCTCCCTATCCACTTGCCAGGATACGTTTGGTCTAAATATGTTTTCACTATATTTGCAAAATGTGGAGGAGCACCATCTTGCTGAAACCACAGTCTCATCCTTGTCTCCAGATCCACATGTTCGATTAAGCCGGGAAGATCGCCTCGAAGAAAATTCAAGTAATTCGCACCGGTTACAGTGCCCTCGAAAAAATATGGACCGATTAAGTACCCGTTGACAATACCGCACCACACATTCACAGTCCAGCGGTGTTGGTGGTCCACTTGCTTCATCCACTGAGGGTTTTCCGGCGACCAATAGTGACTGTTATGGAGATTCAATAACCCGTCACTGCGGAATGTAGCCTCGTCAGAAAACATCACGAATTTGAAAAAGTCTGCGTCATTCTGCATTTGCTGTATTGCCCACTGACAAAATATTTGCCGTTGTTCATGATCCTGTTCACTTAATGCCTGGTTCAAACACACGTGGTACGGGTGATACTTCGAGTGTTTTAAATATCTTCTCGCAGTCTCTCTCGGGATGCCAATTTGGTGCTGTATTTCGCGAAGTGATATCTGGGGGTTCAAATGGATCATCGCTAAAACTGTTATAATGCGCGGATTCATACGATGATCATTGATGGGGTTTCGCTGTCGGCGTTGAATATTTCCTCTCCTACATCTCGATTCAATATGACGAATCGCTGAATGATTGGGATGATGCTGCCGTTGGGGAAATCGTCTTCTGTATAATGCCGCAGCTCTTCGATAAGAATGGCGACATTCTCCTAGGACAAGGAGAATATCCACCGTTTCATTCGGAGAATAATCGCTCATTCCGGATTCTTCTACAAAGCGTTCTCAGTTCTCACGTCACAAGACATCGAGGTTTGTGTACGAAGTGTCAGAAAAACTAGTCGGAATTAAAATACCCAAGCAAGCGTCGTCGAATTGTTTGTTTTGATTTTTTGAAGGCAATTTTTCATTTTTTCCGGAAACGTCTTCATTTTTGCGACTACACCGCCATCTATCAAGAATTCAAAAAAATGTTTTGGATAAAACCTACATAATATTTGCCGTAGAATCCGAATCAGAAATACAAAATAGGGGTTCCTATTTAAGAATTCAAAGTTGCCCCCCTCCTCCACCCCCGGGAGGGTAGTCGTGGCGAACATTTCATGGGATCGGATGGCTACCTCGAAACCATTATACTTTTGTTCGAGACATTTATTTGTACGATGCATATTTGTCGAGATAATCTAATGGATAAATTAAGCGAATACAGCGCCATCTATCACGAATTCAAAAAAAAATCTCGTATAAAACCTACGTCATTTTTGGTGTATAATCTGAATCTGAAATAAAAAATAGGGGTTCCTATTTAAGATTCTAAAGTTTCCCCCCTCTCCCACCCCCCGGGGAGTGGGGGTGACGAACATTTTATAGGATCGGTTGGCCCCCTCGAAACCATTAAACTTTTGTTTGGAATATTTTTTTCTACGATGCATATTTCACAAGATATTCCAGTGGATAAATTAAAATGGGTCACCCGGTATATATATATATATATATATACATATATATGTATTTAAATGCACTGTATGAGTCTAATGACCCATATAACTTAACATCGTTGCTTACATGAATTAAGTTGTGAATATTGTATGATACATATTGCTTTCCATATAATTCTTGAAATTTTGATACAAAATATTTCAAGAGGTCATTTGCATAGTTTATATTATTTTGTGTAAGATGTTTACCACACAATATTCGAATTGCTGTACTCAAACTCAAGAAATGGATGTATTGTGAATGGGTCAAAATATTTCGTAGCAATATTGGACCTGTGTACAATAAAAATTGCCGAAATTCAGTTGCTTTCCACCTATCAATTTCTGTTCATTTTCTAGGGTACCGAGCAAAATCATGACTAATTGATATTTTCATTTTTAATAATGAATCAGAGGCATTGATTAATATAGAATCTTTTAGTCTTACATCTTTTTTTCCTTTGACCAAAAATTGTAATAACTTTTTAGTGATACCTAAGCATATTAAGTGCATGTAATCCAATGGCAATTGTGAAACCACGCCAATATTTGAAGTTTCCAATGTACTACTAAATTTGTGATGCTCAGGTTGAAGACGGTGTTTAAAACTTTCATCAGTTCTAAGTTGTGCATTAATTTGTGGAAATACTACCCGATTATCAACGAAGTCACCTTCAGTAATACATTTCGTGCAGGCAAAATAACCAGTATGACTTTTGGTATCACATATCATTGAACGAGCTGGAACATCACATATAATAGCATTGATTTTAAAATGTATTTTATGTTTTTCAATAAGAAGACCATCTTTTAAAATTGATTTTGCTTCTTCTATAAACAAATGTAAGAATTCATTAGTATCTATTGGTTTTGTTAATCCAAAATAAATACCAATCACAAAGGGTTCTGTATAACAATTTTCTCGGTGAATAGAACCTAATATAGGCCAAAATTGTCCAGTTGAACTTTTTGATATTGGTAAACCATCCACATTAAAATTAACTAAAACTCCTTTTGAATAATGTTCAAATTCTCTTTTAATTGACTTTTCTAAATTTGTTACCAGGCCAAAATGTACATATTGACCACTTTTAAATTGGACAATATTATTTTTTGAACTTCTAGGTCTTTTCATTAATGTTTGGGCATCACATATTTTTTAAGAACATTTATTAAATCATTTACAAATGATTGACTCACATTATGCTTATGTATTATTTGTTTTAAAACATTTTCAAAAGTATCGTTATTTTCACAAGATTCATTCGTCACTAAATTTGAATTGTACATAATTTCTTCTTTTGAAATATTTACATTTGCATGCACAATGTCAGGTACTGAGTAGGGGGGCATTTCTTCCACTCCATTTTTTCCACTCTATTTCTTCCGCTCTATTTCACCAAAACTTTTCTTCCAACAATTTTTTTCCACAAATTTTTTTACAAAATTACATTTTTATTACAATTTTTTAAAACTTAATGTTATGACTAATCGCCCGCAAGTAGTTTACAATTTCTCCGTCTTCTTTTCTCCTTTGGTATTCGCGAACAATATTTGAAATTTTTTCCTCCCGCTTTACTCTACTCTGTTGTTCAGCTTTCTTTATTTTTCGACCGATGTCTAATTCACGAAACATTGTTTCCGTGTCACCTTGCTCCTTTTGCAATTCTGCCAAAAATGCATATAAGCTAGGGTGATCTTTCCCGACAACTACTGAAAAACGATTGTTACCATATTTTTGTGCATTGTGCATAATGCGATTAAGAAAAAAAACAATGTATTTAGGTCGCTAGTTCGTAGTCGTTAACTATTTCAAATCAATTATTAAAAATCTAATAAATTAGCCTCAAGCAGGGTACAGGGCAAAACTATGGGGATTTGAACATTGTGATTACAGCCATTTCGAAATCTAATACTGAACTTTAAGCATAAAATCATCAACACCGCATCCATAGTCTTCCCTTTCGCGATTCTATCGCGTCCATATAAAAAATTATGAATGAAGGATATTTATTTTAAATTTTTCTAAACTCGATAAAAAAAATTGTAAACGACGTCGGATTTTAACCAAATAGCAACCAAAATACGTAGGATTTTTTTCATAATTTATGTTAACTCTTGCCTCTTCCCTTTAAAATGACCCGGGAAGCTGGAAAATGCATAAATTTGATTTAACATTTTAATCTCTATGTTCGCCCCTTATCTCATAGACGTTATATCACCTACTGCCTCAAGGAAGAAAATGGGGATAGAGAAAATAGAAAAGTGATATAAGGGTTAAACAAATAACTTCGAAATAAATTTAAGGAAGCCAACACGTATTGCATGGCATCGCACGTGGTCCGGAATGGAGCCTGTTGTGCCAATAACCCCATCAAAATGTGGCGTGGGGAACCAGTATAGACTATAGATAATATAGGATTATATGCACATACCTTATGTTGTTTAAAATGTCTGAGGTTCTCACAAAATTTCAACTTAACACGGTGTGCTTTACGCAAGATAACATTCGAAAATGGCTGTTTGGGCGGTTTGGGCTGTGTTTGTTTACACCGGCATAAAGCACGCGCGGCGTGTTGATCACGTGGTGTTGCGATTTGCAGTGTTGTCGGATACTCTATGGCAGGTACAGTGGCGTAACGATCCCTCCCGGAGCCCCGATGCATAGTCGGTCCGGGGCCCCAGCTTACAAGTAAAAAAAAAAGGAAAAAGGCAAATTTTGGTTTTAGTTTCAGTTTAAGAACTATCTATTTACAGTTTAAGCATTACAGACTTAGATTCTAACCCTCCGGACTTTAGTTTTAACGAACGCATCGATAATCTCGTCCAGATTCGCTTTCAAGGAGTTGGTTACCTTGTGCTCTATGGACAAAATACTGAGGTCCGCCAACCTCTCTTGTCCCATCGAGTTTCGAAGGTAATTTTTGATCAGCTTCAGTTTCGAGAATGATCGCTCTGCCGTTGCAACTGTCACGGGAATTGTCAAGAAGAGTAAAAATACCGAACACACATCCGGGAAACTAGCCGAGAGACTGAAATACTCGATCAGAACCAAGTTTGCCAACTCCCTGATGGAACGGATTTTCGACAATTGGTATTTCAGACAGCTTCGCAAGGACAACAGTTGATTTAACAGTTGGTCGGTTACGTCGTCGTAGTACATTTCGCTGAACTGTTCGCACCGTTTCGCAAGTTCTTCTTCAGAAAACTCCAGTAAATTCTGTGGCTGAATTATCGCGAACGAATCGACAATTTGGCTCAAGCCAACAAATCGGTGTCTCAATTGAGCAACTACAATATCCAAACACGCATAGTAAACATTTACTTGGAACCGTTTCTCGACCAAAGTCTGTCCGGTCTTCACAAAGTTCGTCAAAATGGCGCTTCGTCTTTTTAACCCGTTTCGCAGAAAATTCCGGTTTCACACCCCATGTGGCTGCTAGCTTCACTGCATCGGATTTGGCGTTGTCGAAGTCACCTCTGAATTCCGTTAAATCTTTCCGGGCTGCTTCAATCAGATCACGGGCTTGCCACAGATCAAAATCAGACTTTTGGAGATTTTGTGAAACGGCATTGGTCGCGTTCAAGATATGTGAATGCAGCACAACTTGGAAAACAAACTCAAACGTCTCGATTTCTTTCTTTAAATTGCACGCATCTGCTCGCTCAGATGGGCTCGTACTGGTTAAGATTATTTTTGATAAAGCGCGTAAAATATCCGAATATCTGTGACGAACAGCCAAAAGCGAATAATTTCTGCTGAACCACCTGGTAGGGCACAAACGCTTCAATCGTAGGTCGCTTCCCTTCTTCCCTTCTTCTCCGCTGATTTTAGTATTTCTAAGAGCAAGGCCCAACGCTTGATGCTGACAGCGAAAAAAACGTACAGTTTCTCTAACGTTGCGAAAAACTTGCTGACCTCCAAAATGCTATTCAACGCATCATTCAACACAAGATTTAAATTGTGGGCAGCGCAGTGTATATAAACTGCCCGATCAAATATAGCCAATATAACAACAAACAACATTCACATTTTAACAATAAAAATAATAACGAACAACTACATAATATCACTTATATACAAACCACCTGAAGTTACTTTCAACCAGCTAAAGAACACAATGAAGCACCATTTAATAAATAGAAAAAACCCTCACATAATCATAGGAGATATCAACATAAACCTACTAGAAAAATGTAACACAACGAGATTATATAAAAATATCCTATTAGAAAACAACTACGCAATAATGAATAAAATCTCAAAATCATCTCATACACGGACAAACAAAAATGGCAAAAACTCTATATTGGACCACATTATCACAAACAAACAAAGTCTTATAAAACAAATAAGAATAGAACACACGAACATATCAGACCATAGCGCTATAATTACAGATCTGGAAACACCAAGCAAAACCAAAATAAAATACGAATACTTCTACCAAATAAAAACAAACTACCAACAGATATCACAAGAAATAAATAAGATCAACATACATGAAATAGATAACTTTGAACAATTGTCTAAAGCTCTCCAAAAAATAATTGAAACCAACAAACAAACACAGAAAATTAAAAGATCAAAGGAAAGTCGATGGATAACCAACGAAATAATACAGGAAATAAATAAAAGGAATAAAATGTATAAAAAACACACACGAAATCCTACGAATGAAATAATTAAGGAAACTTACTTAAATCAGAAGAAAATCACACAAAAATTAATAAAAAATACCAAACTACGATATTTCAAAAACATATTCCAAAAACACATCAACTGTCCACATAAGCTATGGAAAAATATAAACGAACAAATAAATAAAAAGCAAAAACAACAAAATACTATAAAAGAAATACTCACAGAAAATGGCACTTATACAGAAAACAAAAACGAAATTGCTAACGAAATAAACACATATTTTGCAAATATAGGAAAAATACTGGCAGAGACTCAAATTAATAACGCTATAATAAAACCAAATTCAACAACTACAACATTACCAAACATTCAGCATATGAAGTTCAAACCAACAACAAATTGTGAAATAAACCAAATAATAAATAATTTGAAAGACCGAAAAGCCCCCGGGTTCGATAATATTACGAACGACATACTAAAACAAAATAAAGAAACCTTAACACCGATTCTAACCAAATTAACAAACAACGTGTTGAATAAAGGAACATACCCAGAATATATGAAGAATACTATAATAATACCGATATATAAGAAAGGCGACAAAAGAAAACCCGAAAATTACAGACCCATATCTCTCTTATCTTCATTAAATAAAATATTAGAAAAGGTGATTCAAACCCAACTATGTGACCATCTAAACAAACATAAAATAATCCATCAACAACAATACGCATTCCAACAGAATTCCGGAACTCTATCAGCAGCGTACGAACTAATCGACACCATAAAAACAAACCTAGACAAAAAGAAATTAGTAGTAACCATATTTGTTGACATGAAAAAGGCATTTGATACGGTATCAAAATCAATGCTAGTCGACAAACTAAAAGCCATAGGAATAAAAGACACAGAGCTGAAACTGATACAGACATACCTAAGAGAGAGACCACAAATAACGAAAATAAAAGATACTAAAAGCCTACCATGCTATGCAGAATATGGAATACCCCAAGGAGGCAATCTTCCACCAATATTATATATAACCTATATCAACGATATAATAGAACTAAATTTGAAAGGAACCCCCTTCATATATGCTGACGATACATGCCTGGTATACACGGGAACAGACCAACAAGAAATAGAACATAAAATAAAAGCAGATATACTACAATTAGAAAAGTGGTTTTACAACAATCTGTTAACAATAAATGAACAAAAAACTACCTACATGATATTCAACAGACAGAAACGACCAATTAACTTGAACATCAAAATCCATGGAACACTCATAAAAGAAGTGAAAGAAACAGAATACCTAGGATTAAAAATAAAAAACACCCTAAAGTGGGACGACCACATACAGAAACTAATAATGAAAAACTCAAAAATTATAGGTGCATTATGGAAAATAAGCAAATATATACCCATATCAAAAAAACGAACGGTATATCATGCACTATTCACGTCAAATATAAATTATCTAACGCCAATTTGGGGAGACACAAACAAAAAGAATATTGGAAAATTACAAAGACAACAAAATAAAGTATTGAAGATATTATATAAGATAAATAGAAGAACACATTCTAAAGAACTGTATACAATCACCAAAGAACTAGATATACAAAAAATTATTACATATAACAATTTATTATTCTTATACAAGATACAAAACAATCTAATAAAAACACGCATCAAAATACAACCCAACAAGAAGACACACAACTATACAACAAGAAGAAGATCGGACCTACGAACAGTAAAATATAATACAAAAAAATACACGCAACACCTGATGACAAAGATAATAGAAACATACAACAATATACCACAATACATAAAATGTCTAAAATACATCCCATATAAGTTAAAAATAAAAAACAAACTACTAAACAACGATATCAACTAAACAGAATACACAAATACATTAACACACAGACATCCTTTAATACCGCTAGCCCGAGATCGGATCTCTCATCCTGGAATCACGAGGCGAGGAAAAGAGGAAGGAACCTCATCAACTACAATTACAAATTATATACCTACATGCATACTATAAAAAAAAAAAAAAACATGTAATTTTATATGTAATTGTTTTTGAAATAAAATTCTAAATTCTCAAAAAAAACTTCGGCCGAAATTCGCTTTTGAACGCCTGAATATTGACCGCTCATGACTGCTGCTCCATCGTAACCTTGCCCTCGATATTTTGATAAATCGATACCTGAAAACCATATCAAGAATTCATATCAAAACCACTTAACATTGTACAATGTAAATTGAGTAAAAGTCAAAAATATTTCAGATCGAAAATACCTTTGTTTTTGATGCTGTCGATTATTTCTTCTTGAAGACCTTGCGCCGAACCATCGTCAACCTTCTTGAAGCCTAGAAACGATTCGTTGATCTTAATCTCGGTCGGCCTTCCAGATTCGTTTTGAACTACAGTGACGTACCGAAAAACTTGACTGAGTTGATCAATTTTCGCGATGTCTTGTGTCGTGTCCATTATTATAGAGAAAAAAGACGCTGAATTTATATCGTTTACAATCTTGTTGGAAACAGCCTGACTCAACAAATTAATCGCCTCGTTCTGGATGGCTGGACTCAAATATCGTATCGAACGCGCCGGTTTCTCGATCAGGTCCTGCAAAGTCGCATCGTACTTAGCAAGTAACTCAACAATTGACAAAAAGTTGCCGTTCTACCCATCATTACTGCCAATCTGTTGACGATGTCCCCTAAATGGGAGGTTGCACGTAGCCAAGGTGATTGTGATGTTCAACAGCCGATCCAGTACTTTACGCCAATACGATTGTTCTTTCAAAATCTCATTTTCGCGGTCATGATCTATTGTTGAATTATTTTGCCACATTTCAAACGTGACACAAGCATTCAGATGAATCCGCGATCGCTCATGTTCGTGTCTTTTCTTAGACAAATTCCGCCAAGCGCGTACTTTGTCAATCCAGGACGACTGAAAGTTAGGACTTTGTCGGTCAGCAAATAACCAGCAAGGTTCGCAGTACGCGCAGTCCAGAATCTTTGAATAGCAGAGCCATTTCCTCGGAATTTTGACACCGGCTTTATTGGTGATCTCGTAAAGAAGTCCGAAAACTGCGATTTAGTTTCCCCGTCGACAGGAAATGGTCCACGTGGACGACATGATCCAACGGAAATGACAAATCGTTTCTCTTCAGGAGTTAAAACTGGATTCTCGAAGAGTCCTTTATCGGATGAATGCAAATCACTCTGCAGCGTGGGGAAGCTTTTGTCTTTTCGCCTGAAATAGACAACTCTGCATCTTGGCTGTAATTCAAATTATATAATTATTAATTTCTTATCAATTCTTTTATCATAATATCCGTAGTCCAAATACTATGTGTACATACTCAATTATACTGGCAAGTTCTGGTTCAAGGTTTTTGTCAATGTCTGAGGTTTTAGGAATTCCCTCCGTCGGGTTAACTTGGACTGGCGAATTTAGGCTAGCTTGTTCAGGTGCCAAAACGGGATTCTTGAAACATCCTGTATCGGATTGATGCAAATCACTCTGCAGTTGGGGGGAAGCTTTTGTCCTTTCGCCTGAAATAGACGAATCTGCATCTTGGCTGTAATTCAAATTCAAATTATTAATTTCTTATCAATTCTTTTCTTTTAATATCCGCAGTCTCGGAACTACATATATGTATACATACCCAATTATACCAACAAGTTCTGATTCGAAGTCCTGATCAAAGGCCGAGGTTTGAGGAACTGCCTCTTTCTGGTTCACTTGAACCGCCGACTTTTCTATTTTGTACGCTAAACATAAAATGTATAAATTTTATTTGTGTAAATTATATACATGTAAAACATTATCATTTGTTTCGCTCATTCCAAAACTGTTCAATTGCAAATAAAACATATCTTTCATTTTTCGCAATACACACGTAATTAATTATGTAAACAGCAATGTTAAATAATACTCTTAAACGCATTGTGTAAAAAATATTAAAATAAACTCAAATACAGTTTTGCCATATTTTTTATGATAAACACAAGAACAATTTAAGTCTAATAGATACAATTTAAGTATCCGGTGATCGTATTGTTTAAACATATTCATTAAAATATAAAAAAAAAACAAGATTTGCAAATCAGAATTTCTGCTGTGAAAATCAGGCGGAGTAACTTTGACGAATGCATTCCGATTTTCTATTTCACTGAAAATAATACCACTAACACTACAAAATATTCTTGGAAGATTTAGAGCAATTGTTCCTGGAAGGTACAAATAATTTTTTGAGAACATTAACTGGAAAATTTGTTTGTATGCATTAGCACACAAACACATTACATTTGTACATACACAAACATTCTGTATATTATTCCAACTTTTCCAAGAATATGTGTTTTCCAAAACAATTGCATTCACTGTTGTGTCGAATGTTTACATTCTGCGTGACACACAGAATGAGGGACACCGAAATATTGTATTATTAGAATATGGAAATAATATTAAAACTATAAAGGAAATAAAATTTAGCATTAATTAAAACTGAAATGTAATCAATCATTTTGATAGATTTGATAGTTTGATAGATTTAAAAGCACTAAAATTGTTTCTCAAATGAAAACAGTTATTTATGTTTGTTTTCAATCTAATTATTATTCTTTACTTTAATTACTAAAAACCAACATCTTTATGTCCTTTTTTAAAATGTCTTACCTGATCGTTTCGACCGATTCATCAGTTTCGTTGAACTGGAAAAAGGAAGTTATCGGTCGTAACCGTTTAGTATCTTCGAGACGCTCCGCTTTCAGCTTTCTTTTCTGACATCCGCTCAGATACTTGCGGTTTGATGCCATCCTTGAATTTTCATTGAGCGATGACTCCAGCGTTCGAATTTCGCTTCAACAGCTCTTCCACAGAAGCCAGCTCAAGATGCAACTAGCTGTGTCACTGATGGTCACGGTTGGTAACAGTGCGCGGTAACAGCGCCAATGAAACGCAGTACTTTCGCGCCAGTGGAATTGTTATCGTCGTTTTTCCCCAAACGATGATAACGAGAATTCTGTTACACCCCATAATTCAAGTTTTATTATTTGCAAACTGGTAAAATCCGTGTCTCCAAGAATTGTGTTTATGGAGAGCCATAAAACCAGAAACGCCCTTCATGCCAGCTAGAAGTTTCAAGAAATGTTCAATAATCCTCAACTGGTCCTTTCTCTCAGCTACCTACAATAGGCTGTAAAAAGCTTAAATCGGTCAGCGCGAAAACACGCAGCCGATTACCTGGCCCAAAAGGCCGGGCCAACATCTGGCACGGGTATCCCAAAAAGCGTGCGATTCCGAAAAACAAAGACGCAAAGCGCACGGAATACTCGCCTAACAATAGGCTGGAAAATCCCCAGCTCTTTTCGCGGTTTATAGGAAAACCGCGAATCACACCGATAAACCAAATTCGCAACTAAATAGCTGAGAGAAAGACCTTTAATGTGATATAAATCACAACTTAAATAAGTTAACGAGGAAAACTTATATGTTTTAATTTTTGTTTAATTTAATACTTCTAGCTGTCGTGATGGGAAAATAACACTTCTCCGTAAACACTTTTCTGTACATTTTTCTGTAAATATTATGCAACGTTACTTGCGTATCAAAGGGCATGTGCGTATGTATATGTATATATATATATATATATATATATATATTCAATTATTTTTAGAAATTAATTAATTATTAATTATTAGGTTTTAATCGACTAACCATTTTTCGCCTGAACCCGATTTTATGTCATGGAGAAGAATTATTCACAGCACTTATTTCATAAGTCCAGAAATTCGGGTTCCTCGACGCGCCCCTAAAGGCGCACGGGCGAAGAATGGTTAGCGCGGCCCAGAAATCGTAGTGGGGGATGCGATTTTTGGGCAAACATATATAACGGCGAGGGATGCTTTGAGAGTTCAGTTCCAAGGTACTTATCTTTAAACCAACATCGAGTTACCACCAGTCTATGTGAATTAGTAAGTTTGTTTTTGTGTGCCGTTATTTTGTTTTACTATTATTTCACTTATATTTTTTTTTTTTATTCATTTTCTTTTTCAACTTCTATTATATTTGTTATTAATTATTCTGTTTATTGTTATTAATAAATTTTTGTTTATATTTTTACCTAAAAAAAACAAAAATATTTTAATTAATTTTCATTAACAATTATTCCTTAAATATCAAATTTATAAGTGAGTAAAGTAAATTCGTGAGTGGTTCCTGACCGACTATCCAGTGGATATATCGGGTAAGTACGCATTTTATTATAAAGTGATTGTGTTTGATTACGAGTTAATCGGGTAATCAGGGGGGTACCGAATCAGACATAAGGCCAAACTATTTATTTTGTCTTGATCGGGAGTGTTTGACTCCAAAAGTCAAAGACCGTAATAATCCCCCGATGATAGAATGTACCGCGAAATTTGAATTGCTTAAGGTGATTCCTCAAGGCTGTAATCCCGGGAGTTAGAGTCTTTTGAATGTACTATTTTCTTATAAACAACGAACGACTTTTCAACATAACCCAGCGATTATGTGACAATGGAAGATTGCATTTAATTAAAAACATTCAACTTTTAATCCATATTGTGGTCTGAGTAAGCGTACGCATTTTACCCATTTTCGCATATTTGAGAAAACTGCGTACGGTTACTCAGCCCAAAATATGCATTAAAAGTAAATAGTTTTTAATTAAATGTGTTCTGCCATTGCCAAACAATCGCCGAGTTGTTTTTATAAGTTGTCAATTGTTACGTGATGTAACTTATGTTATACATTTTGTCAAAATAACAATTTTTATAGTTAGCTGTTAAATTGAACATCTGGAACCGGGGCCCCCAGAAAAGATCCATGCACAACATGCAAATCCTATAATAAAAAAAAATGTGTTCAGTATATATAACATTGTGATACGTTTCGTTAATATCACAATTTTTATGCTTAGTGTTTAAATTGAACATCTGGAACCGGGGCCCCCAGATGGGATCCGTCCGCGAATACGCGACATGTCCTTTCATTTGTTATAAATTACTTATAACGAGACTCTCAGAGCAAAGAAAGACGAAAGTTTTCTACAACTACAACAAATTAAATTTCTTTATCAATCGTGTTAAAAACAAATGATTGATAGTAAGATTTGGGGGCCCAAATGTCGTAAAATAATGGAGGCCCCGTAAAGTCGTTTCAAAAGATTTTACAAATCTTATTGAAAAAATATTGAATCTTTATTTTTCATTTTAAAAAATCATACCAGAATGAATAATTACTTTTTGTTCTCAACTGTAATGAACAAGCAAAAAAAAACTCAAATGGGGGCCCCTTGTAGCTGGGGGCCCCACCGCATTGCATCCGCTGGACCGGCGGTAGTTACGCCACTGGGCAGGTATGGGCCAGACACGTTGAGGGCCAAACCTTAGCGTGCAAATACGTTCGCGGGCCCCGTTTAAAAGTACTTACTATCCTTTTCAAAAAGCGAGGCATGTCACTTTCGGATGCTGTATTTTCAAAAGAAAAAATCTTCGAAAATATATAAATACGTATCTACATTCCTTGGAATGTTCCTCATTTATTTTGAGAAAATCAAATTTTTATCACATTTATTTACTGAGATATTAATAAAAATGTTTAAAAAGGTACCTACATTTTTGTGGATTTTTACTAAGATCAACTTTAACATTTTATATAAATTGATTGGCTACATATAAGAAATTAAAAAAAATACATGTAATAGATCAGACTTATATTTATATAACGACGCAAAAAAAAATTAAATGTGTCCACCCTTTATTCCCCGATTTAAAAAAAAGTCGACACCTACGTTCTCGGATATTTTACAATCAATTTACATACAAATAACAAATATTATATATTACACAATTATATTGCAAAATGTATAAAACAAATTATGAATATATCAAATATTCGATTTTTAGTGGATTAAAAATTGTTCGAAGAGATATAAAATAATGACGGTGAAAGTGAGGCGTGGGGAATAGAGGGGGTCCCGCTCGGTTCATCGTCGTTATGATGCGGACGATGATGAAAGGTTTATAACGAAAGGGAAAACAGCAGTTATTTACAATTGGATTTATTTTATAATATTTATATTTACAACGATAATGGGATGGTGGATTAAAGAAATACTTAATTAAAATAAACGTGTATTATCTTCATAATATTTTTTAAAAATAAACATTAAAGAGACGGTTTCAAAGTTGAAATGAATAAGACAAATTATTATGTAAATAAAATAAACTTGGCGAAAATGTCATAATGATTATTATTATTAACAAGTAAATGTTATAACATCACACGAAAGTTTATTGATTTATTGATAAAAACAAAAAAATTTTTCTTTGTTCGACAACAAAAGTTAACATGCGATACAATTTTTACCATGTAAATCTCTATGGTCATACTTAAATAAACGCAAGGTATATACAATATTAAAATTAAAATAAAAAATATGTTTCAAGAAAAATACAATACAACAAATATAAAATAAATATTATAAAATAATAAAAATGTACTATATACAAGACAAAAAATATAAGATAAATATTAAATATTAAAATTATTAATGTATTTATTTAACATTTATAAAATGTAGAAATAAATAAAAATTTAAAACAAGGACAAAAGTACATTATTAATAAGAATTTAGAACAAAAATATAATTTTAAATAAATATAAGAAACACAATTGTCATTAAAGTTACCCAGATTCACTTCCGCTTTCACTACCGGTTTCGCTGTCTGTCGATTCGTCCGCTCTAATATTAATAATTAATGGTTCCACTGCGACATCAACCAAATGATCATTTTTTATATAATCGTCTTCAATTTTCTTTGTATGTCTTATACAATTGGGTCACAAAGTATCAGGAACGTTTCCCATGGCTTCATTGCATAAATTTAAAACATCATTTATTTTAAATGTTTTGTTCCTTTTTGCCACATAATTTTTAACAAATGACCAAATTAGCTCTATCGCATTAAATACAGTTTTGGATAATGGTGCACCTTTGCCAATGATAACAGTGCGGGTCTTGACATTTCGTCAAATGAATCATATTCGGATGGCAATCGTACATTCTTTTTAATAAGCCAGTCAACTATGTTTGCCTTTCTCCATGCAGTTGTTGGATTTCTAAAATCTGGATGCAACATAGTGTGATAAGGTGCTTGGTCAATGACTATCACTGAATTATCTGGTATAATTGTCAGAACATGTCTAAACCATTCATCAAAATGTTTGGCATTCATCTCATCGTGGTAGTCATTAGAATTTTTGTTGCCAATAAAACACTTCATACATCTATCCAAAAAACCATCTTCACTCCCTATGTGGAGAATAATTACTGTTTTCCCAGCTCCCGATGGAGTTATTATTTCACCACGGTATCCATTTATTTCCTGGATGGTACCTCTGTAGTAATTATAATTGTCTCGTTTTTCATCCAAGAAGATCTGTTTACACCAACCAAATTTAAATAAAATATTTTCCAGTTATCATTTCAATATCGTTTCATTTTATTTAAGAAATGTCCACGTGCTGCAGAAATTGTGTTGCTCTCCATTAAAATTGGCCGTTTATTCAGTTTCATATACTTGACATTCAATTTAATTAAAAGTCTATATAAAGTGGTAGATGAAAACTTGGGTAAATCGGCAATATCTTCTTTCAGTTTTTCATGAACCATTTGAACGGATGGAAAAGACTTTTCCAAATAGAAACTCATCACAGTACGTCTAATAACTCGTTGCAAAAACTCATCAAACACAATGGGTTTGCGTCCAGGTGATGTGCGGGGGAACATATATCTTCGAATTTTCTTTGATCAGAACTAACACGACAAACACTACGAACTGAAATAGCTAAACACGAAGCTGTTCTATTTACGACAGATTCAATGTCAATGTTTTCCTTGCCGCATCGTTTCTCTTCTTCAAAAAACTTTCGCGCATTTACTATCATTTTTTTCTCCTTACTTGAGAACGGTGATTTTTGTTTATCTTCCATTATTAACAATTTGTTCGCTCTGCGATTGTAGTTGTATATTAACAAAAAGTCTAAGACTGAATAATTATAACGAAAACGGCAATATTTATAGAAACATTTAAACATAATTTACCTCCCACCTTCATAACAAAACATTTCTTAGTACCTCTTGTCAAAACAACCAATAATCCCTTTATAGCCTTTTCGAGAATTAACGAAAGTGTAAACACAGAAATAGAACCCTTGATTACAAACATCCTTCCGTAATAGACAAATAGGTCGTCTAATCCCTTAATCCCTTTTCGGCTAATTCGATACAACCTTTAATGGCTGTAATAAATTGTGGAATTTTTACAGTGGTAAAAATAGTTAATGCAGTTTTGTGATCGGATTATGTCATTCTAAATTTTAATCCAAGTAAAACTGTTTACAAAAAGTAGGCAAGTACCTATTTTTGTTTATATGTATATTACAGGCGCGCACCCAGATGGGTAGCTGTTTACAAAAAGTAGGTAGGTACCTATTTTTGTTTATATGTATAATATTATATGTATAATATTATATGTATATATAAAACCACTATAAAGTTTTCCAAAACATAAACTTATAATTATATTTTATATATTTTTTTGCTAATGTATTTTTTTAATTTTACAGTTGTAATGGTTTATTTAAAAATTCGCTATAATGTATTTTTTGAAGATAACAGACAGACAGAATTTTGTTACACACCTTAAAACAAGTTTGAGAACCCCCCCTCCCAGACAAATTTCTGGGTGCGCGCCTGTGTATATTCATATTTAATATACTTTATTTTCATTCCCACCAACATAACACATTAATAAAATCATTTTAAAATAAATGAATTAAATATTTCATATGCGTTTCAATACTTATTGAGAATCGTATATGGAAGGAATTATATAAAAATGTTCGTGTCAGTTCGTGTCAGTTTGCCGCTTAGCATTAACGGCAAGCGTATGGTCGCCGTACGAACGCTGAGTTAGCATACTCGCATCTCTCTCTACGGCCTGAAAACTATAGGTGTTTTTATATCGAAATTATAATTTTGATATAAAAACACCTCGATTTTAATGATACACCTGTACTTTTTTTAAGGATAGTATTCAATTATTCATCACATAAAATGTACACATACGTTATGCCAAGTCCCATATTAATCCGATTTTTAATAACCGAGATTGTAGATTTTCATTTTTTACGCTATAATTGTGGAATTAAAAATATTTAACATATTTTGTTTAATCCATCACATTCGAAATAGATTCTAGTAACCACCTTATTTTTTTCATTAATCTTAAATATATTATAACGGAGATACACGCAATGAAACTCGAGCGTTTGAAAAGTTCATGAAAAAACACTACCTTTTTTTGGTAAACATACGCCGAATATATATTATCTTTGACATTAAAATTCTAAAAAAAAATCATCACATGTACAAATGATGTATCTTTATGTGGTATAAATTTCAAAACAATCGACCCCATCGACTTTAAAATATTTAACTTCAAAGTGACATGCCTCGCTTTTTGAAAAGGGTAGTAGTGCATTTTAAAGTAGTGATAATATTTTTTGCGATAGATATTAGACTTAAAATAATACAACAAAGTTATTATAGTACAATTTATTAAAATAACAAAATGAAATTTAAAAAAATGGTACATTATAATTAAATCGTTAAACTTGCAATTGTTACAAACTACGAAAGTTAAATACACCGAAATCAATGAGACACTTGAGCTTGAATTTGGAAAACTAATCCATCGATATTTGGATTAATTCCACTGACACAAAGACGTAAAGAATTTTCCAAATTATCGTCAGTCAGTCTTGTACGATATGTTGATTTATTAACTTTCATCAATGAAAAGAACTGTTCGCATTTAAAAGTACTGCCAAACGCACAAATCAATCTTCTTGCGAATTTTCTAAGCTGCGGAAAATTGTCTTCTTCTAGGTATTTTTTTGTAGAAATCGCACAATTCTACGTCTTCAAATTTGGATTTTAGGAGTGAGTTTTCTTGAATCTCGATCAACTCCATTTGTAAGTGTATTGGAGCATTTTGTACAATATATGTTGTAGGAGTAGCAAATAAACTGAAACAGTCTTCCATGGTTTTGAAGTCGCAAAATCTGTTCGAAAATTGTTCCGACAGTAACTTGAGTTCTTCAGCATATTGAGCATAAGCAATATTTTCATACGCAGAGAGCGTGTTGTAATGGTAACTGTTACCAGACAGCATCTGTGACTTCCACAAGCGTAGTTTGATCTGAAACGCTGAAGCGCTTTAAAATGGCTGTACAAATCATTTACTAACTGTCCTTGTTTTTGAAGTTTTAAATTTAAATCATTTAAATAGCCTGTAAGATCGACCAGAAATGCTAAGTCACATATCCATTTTGGGTCACTTAATTCAGATAGTGGTTTATCTTTTATTTTCATAAAGTCTGCTATCTCATTTCTAAGCTCGTAAAACCGTTTCAACATTTTTCCTTTGCTCGGCCATCTGACTTCACAATAATATGTTACGTCGTTATATTCAGCTGATATTTCATCCAAAAACGCCTTGAACTGACGATGGTTAAGCCCTCGGGATCGAATAAAGTTGATGGTTTTTACTACCACATTCATAACATTCTGGAGTCGAATGGACTTAGAACACAAGTTGGTGGATAATGCATTGAAGGACTATCAAATCATCTTTTTGCACATTTAATTCTTTTGCTTTTTCATTCAAAATTCCGGTGCCGGTGGAAAATGATTCAAAACCAGCCATACGGTCAGTCAATGTTGTTTTTATATCATTAGCCATCGTTTCTATACGTCGAACAACAGCTCGTCTTGACGAACTAATTTTTTCAAATTCTTATTTCTTTTCAGGACACATAATACCGCAAACTTCTAACATACACTCCTTGATAAATTCTCCTTCGGCAAATGGTTTTAATGCCTTTGCCAATTTTGAGCTAACTATAAAACTAGCTTTCACAACATTATCAAGTTGTGTTCTTTGTTTATGAAACATTTGTTTCTGTTTTTCTGTTCAAATACAAATTTGCGGTAAGCTTCTGGATTTTGTCTGTTTTTAATTGACCTGTCAGTGAGTGCAGTGTAGCATGCTTAGTTGAGTAATGCCTCTTTAAATTGAATTCTTGCATTACTGAAATTGATTCATTACACAGCAAACAAATAGGCTTACCATTGTGCAATATAAAAAAGAATTCTTCAGTCCATTTTTCTTGAAAATGGCGACCCTCTGTATCTACTTTTCGTTTCTTTCCACCAGACATCATTTTTGTTTACTTTTCGTTCAATAAACTTAATAACAAACACTCAAGATGCACACAAAGTCACAAAGCAAGTTGACGGCTCGAGCAGTTTGCTAGGATATCGCTTGTCCAAGTTATCACCTCGGTAGCTCAAATAGAACTAAACTAACGTTCGGGCCATCCACCCGCTTATAAAGGCAAAATGAACGAATAATCTGGAATAAACTAGTTTAGAATAATTGAGAAGCAATACATCTTTTGATGTGTCGCCCGTGAGGCGGCAAACCTCAAAGAATTTGATTGAGCAAGTCGAGTGGCGGCGATTATCAGTCAGGCGGCAAACATCAAAGAATTTGATGTTTGCCGCCTCACTGTCACTCCCGTGAGTATAAGTACCTAATGTAATATTTTTTTAATTGGGTTTTTTCAAAATGTCTCGCGGGCCGGATCATATCTTACAGCGGGCTGGGGGTTGCCCATATGTGCTCTATGGTATTTGGCGCGAACATTCTACATCAAGTACTGCTTTTTATAATAAACATATTTTAGTTTTTACATGTTTAATTATAGAAATTTCGAACAGAAAATAATTCGGTAATTATGTCTTTTACCGGACCGCAGCCGGTGAGTGTGAGTGAGGTAATAAAAGCGACAGAGACGACATCACGTGGCGTTGTTGCCACGATTCTCGCATAGTTTTTTTTTAGGATTTACGTTGCATCTAACACATCTAACCTAAAATTCTGCGTAACCTGTATCAAATCGATGACCTCGCCAAATAACGTGATTGCTTTTTCGTCTGAAAATTCCGCAACTGATGCGACAAACTTGAATCCTATCACTTATTTTCTGGTAAACGCGGACAATACTTGGCGCATTCACCAGAGAAAATCACTCCAAACACGTTTTTACGATTTACGTTATTCTCTGGTTAAATTAAAAAAAATCCGAAAATTAAATACCGTTAGGTACAACATATATATTCATAATTTTAATGTGGTTTCATTCAAAAACCGTATTGAAATTATATAAATAATTATTTAAAAATACTAACGTTTTTTTTAATATTTTTCTTTAAGTATTGACAATATAGAGAAAATATAAAAATGAACTGTACGAAATATGCACAACATGTACTGGTTTTCTTTTTGTATTTCTCTAATTATCATTAAAAATTTTTTGAAGAATGTATAAGAATATTAGATGTAATTATATTTTATTTACATTGATATAATTTCAAATACATTATATTAAGATATTATATTATATTAATGTCAAAACATATCTCTCATAATTACATAATAATAATAAGTAATATATTTATATATAAATTATGTAATTAATTAAACGTGTGAGAAACGTGTGAGGCGAGGCTCAGCATTCAATAGGGAATTTCCCGAGAAGTAGCGAACAGTTAATTATAAAATTTGGTAAGGATGATTTACTGATTTACTTACATACACTATTTAATTTGCATTGAAAACTGTGCAAGTCCTCCTGTATAATTCTTGTTTTATGTTATTCTATCCAAGCCTATTTTCACGTTAACTCAATGACCTTTCTACTCCACTCGCTCAACTTATCAGTGCTGTATCTTTTTTTGCTGGCACTGTGTCTAGGACAGTATTAATCCATTCATTTAAATTCATTCCTGATTATTTATTTATTCTATTTATTCTTTTTTTTCTTTCTTAATTTTAACTGTTATTTTCCTATTGTTACAATAATTACCTCTCAGCGGCCGTCTTGTTTGTTTTGTTAGCCACCGTTGATCGGCCCCAATCGGTGTGAAGTGTGTCCCTGTTCCTATCCCTTTATAACAGTTTACTTTTATCTTTTGCTTGATCATTTCACTATCATCTATAATGAACTGTCTTAAATGTAATTCAATTATTGATTCCGGTGATAAATTCATAATATGCGATGGTTGCAATAAGCACATTCATGCAAAATGCTCCGATTTAAGTTCCTCGGAAATTAAGTGTCTGGAATTACGTCAAAATCCTAAGCGACGCATTAAATACATCTGCCTGGATTGTGATAAAGGGTTTCAGCAAATACCTAAGCTCATCACGCTAGTTAATGAGCTTAAGGCTGAAATTAACGAGTTAAAAGAAAATTCATATAAGAATGTTACACCCGGAAATAACTCTTATATCTGTAATAACTCTGAAGAAATGATAGCAGAGATCTACGAACGCACTAAAAGATCCAGAAATGTCATTATTTATAATTTACCTGAATATGGTAAGTCTAAGCACCAACAGTCGGAACTTGATACTGTATTTCTTAAAGATATGCTGAATAAGTTGGATGTATCTGATTGTCAAGTTTCGTCTCAGCGATTAGGGAAACTTGATGCTACAAAACAGAACTCACGAATAATAAAACTACGACTGGGTTCTGCGGATTATGTTCACTCATTAATCAAAGGCTTTAAAAATCTTCAAACTAGTGCGGAGTTCTCAAAAATCTCAGTGTCTTTCGATCGCACACCTAAACAAATTGCTTACTACAAATTAGTTAAAAATGAGTTAAATACACGTGTGAATAAAGGCGAAATTAACTTAAAAATCAAACATAAGAACGGCATTCCTGTTATTCAGACGGAAAACCAATAGGCTCCAACAGGTTACTCAACTCAATCAGTATATTTTACCAAAACGTTCGTGGGTTAAAATCTAAAACCAATCAATTTTACAATAATTCCTGTAACCTAGATTCTGATTTAGTTTTATTAACAGAAACTTGGCTAAACGACTCGGTACTCAGCAGTGAACTATTTCCTGATTATTTCAATGTCATGCGCTCAGATCGAAATTTCCTACTAGTTAAACGTTCAAAAGGAGGCGGCGTCTTGTTTGCATCAAAAAATCACATCTCCGTTAGTTTAATTGATACTAACGAAATTACGAGCGCTGTTCCTCTTGTTGACTGTATTTTATGTAAATGTCATTTTGAGTCTAGTACTATTATTATTGGAGTTATTTATATTCCACCTGACATATCGTACAATAATTTAGAAATACTGACTTCACATTTGGAAGTTCGCTTACTACACCAAAATTTTTTACTTATTGGGGATTTTAATCTTCCGTCAACACAGAATGAACACATGTCTTCAAATTCGAAATATTCTTGTTTTAAATATTTCACCGATATACTTAACATAAAACAATACAACAATATTCATAACAAATACAATTCGTTGTTAGATTTAGTGCTGTGTAACCAAGACATTGATTTGTCTGTTTCACATGCAGAGTTGCCTCTTGTTCCAGAGGATAACTTTCATCCTGCCCTTGAAATTACTTTTTCGCATCATCTTAAAAACGTGCCCTCGCCATTTCCCAGTAATGATAACACAAGATTCAATTTCCGTAGGGCTAACTTTATATTCGTGTACAGTGAATTTTGTAGCTTAGATTGGAGTATACTCAAATCATATAATGATGTCAATGAAATGGTAACCAAGTTCTATGATATAATTTACTCTGCTCTTTACAAACATGTCCCAACATATGAATCGAACAAACAGAATTATCCACCGTGGTTTACGACGGAAATCAAATCAAACCTAAAATCCAAAGTTTATAATAGACATATGTGGCTGAAGACCAAAAACCCATATTTTTTTCAAGAATTTAAAAGATTGCGAAATCTAATTAAACAACAAATATCTAAAGCGTATACCATATTCATACACACTACCGAAACCAACCTAAAACAAAATCCTTCTGATTTATGGAAGTTCGTCTCTACCAAACGTGGAACTACTCGAATCCCTAGTGAGGTACACAACGACAACGAAGAATTTACTAATTCCAATGACATAGTTAATGGATTTGCTGATATATTTAATAGTCATTTCAATCCTATTTCAAATCCCATACTGTGCAACGAGTCAACTGTGTATCCGCCGATTCTGATTAATAATGTAGACGAATCTCAACTCATTAATATAATGTCACGTTTTCCAAATAAATTTACCACTGGTGATGATAAAATACCCAGTTTTTTAATTCGCGATTGTAGATTCACCTTCGCCAGTCCACTGTGTACGATTTTATATTTCTCAATAGCTTCATGCCAGTTCCCCAACATGTGGAAACGTGCTAGACTATGTCCCGTTTTCAAGAATGGCGACAAATCCCATCTTCGTAACTATCGTCCAATATCGATCCTTTCTAACTTTGCAAAAATCTTTGAGATTGTGCTGCACAATGACATATTTAAAGGTGTGGGCTCCTTTATATCACAATATCAACACGGATTTATGCCGGCTAGATCTACAACAACAAATCTGGCGACAGTCTCCCAATACTTGGCTGATGCCCTGGATGCTCGTGGTCAAGTTGACGTTATCTACACTGACTTTTCACGCGCCTTTGACTCAATTGACCATGAGCTTCTAATTCATCGTCTTAGCCTGTTGGGTGCGGTCCCTGCGGTCACCAAACTTCTTCGGTCTTACCTACTTAATCGTTCCTGTTATGTACTTTACAATGGTTTTAAATCCTACGAATTTTCTCCTACCACTGGTGTTCCACAGGGCTCTTGCCTTGGACCCCTCCTATTTAACATTTTTATTAATGATCTATTAGGCATGTTTACGTGTCCTGTTTTGGCATATGCTGACGATCTCAAAATATATCTTAACATAAAATCCGTACAGGACGTAGACATTCTACAATCAAATTTAAACATTATTGCTGATTGGTGTAAAAGAGTCAATTTAATACTTAATGTCAGCAAATGTTGTGTGGTAAGCTATTCTCGCACCCATACTTCAATTGAATCAAATTATCAAATTGGTGGAATGTCTCTGTCCAGATGTAGCACTTTCAAGGATCTAGGAGTTACATTTGATAGCCAGCTCTCTTTTAAACCTCATATTGACTCAGTCCGAACAAATGCGTCTAAGGCCATGGGATTTATTCTACGTATTAGCCGCGACTTTTCCAATGTTGATGCTATTAAATCTCTATATTCCGCCTTCGTATTGAGTAAGTTGGAATATAACAGTTTAATCTGGTTTCCTATTTATGCTAGTCACTCTCTTGTGTTGGATCGTCTTCACCGTCGGTTTTTAAAATTTCTCTCTTTTAAACTTGGCCACTCTTATCCTCCGATTGGAATTTCGAACGATGAACTTCTTCAGCGTCACCAATTCGAATCCCTCGCCGACAGAAGAACTTTGAGATGTGCCACGTTTATGAAGAAACTCGTAGATGGGAAAATCGACTGTCCAGAAATTCTCGCAAGGGTTCCGTTTAATGTCCCTGTGAAGTCTCTCTCTAATGTGTTGCAGCGTTCACCAGTGACTGTGTTGTGCCAGTGCTCCGAAAAATTATTCAACGATATTTTTATTCAATAAATCATACTATCCTATAATATGTATTAACTGTTCACGAACTTACATGTATCTTTCCTTTTCTTATTTATTCAAATTTTTGTTCTGTAATTGGGTTTATCCTGTTGGACAATAAAGTTATTATTATTATTATTATTAAAGTTATTATAATACTTTTTATGTAAATATTATGAAGGAAGTATTACATTTATATTATATAATATTTTTATATAATATATATGGATTTAATATTATGTATATATTATATAATAAAATTTCTATAATTTATATTACATATTATATACATGTACATTACATAATATATTTACATATATATTAAGTATATATTTTTACATATATTTTACATATATAATATATGTGTGTTTGCTGGGCATTAATATATAAATATCGTAACCAGTTGTTTCAATAAAAATGTTCAAAACCTAATTATTTATTATTAACACTGAACATCGTTGATGACAGACTAAATATCTGATTCCCTGTTACTCTGGTTAAAGATGTATTTGTTTGTTTCTGAACTTCACTTCAAATCAGTGTTTTGTACGCGTGGCGCATGAAGTAAAATTTCGAGTTTAGAAAAGCCCGAAAATTTATCTCGGGTCGCTGCGCGACCCTCGACTAATTTTTACGGGGCTTTTCTAAACTCGAAATGTTACTTTATGCTTAGCCTGGAAGTGGAAACACCCGTTCAAAACTTCAAATTAAACTCTGTTATAAAATCGACGAATGCCTGAAAATTACGTAAATAAAAAATTTACTGAATATCATCAAAACCGGGAAATGTAGAGAAAAGTCATGGAATTGTATTCAAATTGACCGAAACACTAACAAAAAAGCCATATGATATTATTAAATTTGTCAAAATCAGCAGGCAAATTACAAAACACGTAAAAATTTTTAAAATAATTTAGATATAGACAAAAACAATGAAAACAATTTAACAAAATGGGGGTCCACAGAAGAGAGTTATATTAGGAGGTCAGGAAAAAAATCATGAATCAGGGAAATGTTGGAAAAATTTAATATTTCAGATTGTAGCTACCATATCAGTTTTACTTCAAATATTTAACAACATTTTGAAAACTAGATTATCTTTAGAAACATTTTCAGTCATTTAATGTTCTTATTAAAGCAATCAGTTTGAAGTTTGGAACGAGCGTTTCCACTCCCAGACTAAGCATGAAGTAAAATTTTCTGGGCTTTTCTAAACTCGAAATTTTATTTCATGCGCCACGCGTATAAAATAGTGATTTAAAGAGAAATTTTTAAACACACAAAAGAAATTTTGCAAGTCACTCCTTACAATTGATTTGAATTACATTTGACGATTCAAAACCTTTTGTAAGTATGCGAATCCTTTTATAAATATTCGAATCACCCACATTTGGATTCGAAAACGAATCCTTTTAAAAAAATGTAACGAATCCGGATCACGAATCCAGTTGAACTAAATTATTCGAATGCCTCTTTTGAATCCTCTAAATCAATTCGAATCCAGGATTCGAATCCTGCCCAGCTCTGATGGGTAAATCTAAGAATTGAATTCCGCATCAATTATTGTATTTTTAAGCAAATCTATTTTCAAGTTTGAAAACGAGCATCGGAAAAGGTCTTGTTGTGTCGACCGTGTCTCGGAACGTCGGAATTGGCCTATCAAATTCGGCCTGGGTGAGCAACCCCAGTGTTCGTCATTGAGGGTTAGAATTTGATCGTTGGATTTCTTAAACGCTCACTAAAAATCGAATTCTGCATACAATATCACGCTCGCAATTCTGCCGCTCCACCAACAACCCGATGTCTGGTTTGGACACAATAAACTAAACAACGGTACGCGACCGGCGGCTGACTCTTGTAACGGGGCGGTCGAACCGTGGTTGGCGTTATATGTATTTTCGAGAAAAATAATAAATTATGCTTAAGTTAATTAAATTACGACATATGCCACTTCCGGTCAAAACCCTATCACGTTCCGTTAGCTCAATTAGAAAAAAAAAAAACTGCAAACTTACCATGTTTTGAATCGTTTCGTCTCGAACCACTTTTTTACTCGGGGAATTAGTGAGATTCAATTAAAATTTAACAAAAAAAAAACTCTCTCTTTAAAATTCAACAATAAATAATAAATTTTAAAAAAATCAAACAGTTACAACAAATATAAAGTTAAAAAAAAAGTTAATTAAGAGATGGAATAATTTTACAAAAAAAAAAATTATGTTTAGACAAACAAGTTAAATAATAATGATTTAAAATCTCATAAATTCAAAAGAATTATTAACTGAAATTACCGTCGATCGGTCACCACCAAAAACACCACTTTGACTTGACACTTTGAAAACACTTGCATGGGTAATACTTCGAAGGAATACTTTTTGAAGACGTTTTGAATACTGAGAGAATACTGAATATTTTCTGGCCGTCGTGCGACTTTATAGCCCGAAAATTCACCAGGGGATGAGTTGGGGGTAGCAGAGCCCTGGAAGGGTATCTTCACCCTTACCTCATTGGTTGAGGACGTGGTAGGGATGCTTACTCCCCGAGGTCAACCCTTGGCGTGAATGATTACTCTCAATTCTCATTGGCTGATCCAATGCTCGACGCTGATTTGCTGAGCGTCATTTTAGCAACAGCGGAATTGAGAGTGACACGTCTCTGATTTTGAAAATTATACGAATATTTTCAAATATTTTTATAATTTGCTTAGTCTTTGAATTTTGTACATTTGTGTACTATTTGGTGTTTTTGTTTTGGTGGAGCGCTGATTGACGGTCTGGTGCTCTTTTAGCACTTTCATGAATTTAAAATGAAATGGTAAAAATAAAAATGTTTGTCTAAACTATTAAAAATACATATACAAAATATACCTACATATATGATGTTCAAAAATAAACGTCACGATTGATGCGTGTACTCAAATTACGTGACATAGTTAATTAATGAAATATATACAAAAGGAAAACTGATTTTAAAGTCTGATTGAAATTATATTTCAACTTATGAATATGTACAAATTCGATTAAGGCATCAGATTAGAATAAGTTAAATTAATTAAGAGTATGTTTAATTAAATTATGTTGGAGAAAAATATGTTTTGTTAAAACTGTACACTATAGAAATATTTTACGATGCCTTAATTAGGGTCGACGTATTTTCGGGACTGAAACACCGGGCGGTAACAGTGGGCATAATCTTCTCTTTTGTTGTCTGTAATCCGCACGTTCGGGATATTAATAATCCCGATCGGACGGATTTGGGAATTTCGAAAAATTAGGAAATTTTGGTTTTATTACTTGTCCAGCTGAGCTTTGAAGATTTTGTTAATTCGAAACTGAAATTCGGAGATTTTGCTAATCTGGACCGAAAAGGTTTTATTACCTATCCCGAAAATACGCCGGCGGTTTATTGTTTTATGACCCTATTAACAATACAAAAAGGAAAATATTTCTTTACGAACTTAACGGATTTTCGAATTAAATTACGTTTAATTTTTCTTATAATATCAAATGAAATGCAATGCAATGGGATCCGATGTTAAATTGAAGAAATTTATATCGCGGATTAAAAATTAAACAAGTTACGACGTGTCAAAATGACACGCCGGTAACACTCTAAAAAGGAGTAGTCGCATTGTATCGGCGAGAGTGACTGATCTATTTGCAACGGGCATGAGCCGCGGGGAACGGAAGGCGAGCATTTGAACATTTGAAATTTCCTGACGTTTGTCAGATTTGGTCAGCGATAATGAAAATTGTATTTCGTCGTTATTTTGATGAAACTTCCTTGTGAGTTAAACAAACATTTTTAGGAAATACAAAAACAATTTAAAAACAATTAGTTAAACAATTAGTCATCAAATAAATTTACCTGATCATCCTCAGAAAAATAAGTTTCAAGAATATCAGAGCAGTCCTCTGGTAACCATTCCTTAGGCCAAAGGCGCATCTGATAAGCAGCTGCGGAAGTCACCCTGGTTGATTCGGCGGTATCACCTACTTTTCTTAACTCATATCGTCCAGCAGACTCTATGTTAATTACTCTGTGTGGTCCAATCCATCCTGACTCTAATTTTTGATGCCTAATAGCTTCTCTTGTGATTAATACAAAATCATCAACATTGAATTTCTTTGTTTTATGTTGTTGGTTTCTCTGAGAATTCTGGTTGAGGGCGTTTTCATCGAGACGTTTCCTGACAAATTCTCTCCACTTCTCACGGTCCGGAACAAGGGCTGGAAGCTTATCTTTCGACGCATTGTTTATAACTCTTTGTATCTCTGGCAGTCTATTGTCACAGCCAAAAAGGATTTGTAGTGGAGTTCTTTTGGTTGTTTTATGTATAGTTGTGTTAATTGTTAGCTGAACGCTACTAATGTATCCCATTGTGAGTTTACTTCCGCCTGTACTCTTAGCAGATTTGCTATAAAAGACATATATCGCTCTACTTGGCCATTTGCCTCATGTACGTACGGTGCTATAAAATGCCACTCTATATCCCATTGATTAATGGGTTCTTGACTCAGAAGAGCTCGTAAAGAAGCTCCATTGTCTGCGATTATGCGAGCTGGTGTGCCCACAAGATAAATAATATCAGTAATACAATCTACAATATCTGCGGTCTTCAGGGATTTGAGAGCATACAAAAAACAATATTTAGAATATGCATCAGCTGCCACAAATATGTGTGTAGAACCATTTTCTGTTTTTGACAATGGACCAAGACAATCAATGTGCAAGGTGTTGAATGGAATCGCAATTTTTGGTATGGATTGTATATCAGTCTTAGCTGTTCGAGGTGTGCGTTTTCGAGTAATACAGGTTAAGCATTCTTGGGAACCAAAAATGAGAGCTTAAGCTTAATAATGTTTTATTTAAACCAACATGTGATTGACTATCATGATACTCTTTAACTAATGCAAAACGGTTAATTTTGGGAATAAAATACTGTGTAATTTTGTCTGAGTTAATAGTGCTTATATGACACAAGGTATTGCCTATCATACAGAATTGATTCTTATCTAACTCATTGTTTAATAACTTTTCTTTCATTTCTTTTGTTTCACCATCCATATTTTGTTGCATGTACAGCCAACCATCAGGCATTAGACTAAATGATTCCACCTCACTCTCGTCAATTGATAATTAACACTGATTTACTGATAGCTTAGGTGGATTACGGGTTAAATAATCCACATACGCCATCTGAGTACCAGGCCTGTGTTCAATCTCAAAATTAAAGTCTTGTAAATATACCCACCACCGACTAATTCGAGGTATTAAATCGCGTTTGTGTTGAGTACGTTTTAGTGAGTTGCAATCTGTTGCAATCTTAAATGTTATGCCTACAAAATAATGCCTAAAATGCTTTAAAGCATATACGACTGCCAGTGTCTCTAACTCATAAGAATAATATCGTGATTCAGTGTCGGAAGTTGCCTTACTAAAATAAGCTACCACATGTTTGTTTCCATTACAATTTTGTAAAATAATGGCTCCAAAACCCATGCTACTTGCATCTGTATGCAATTCTGTTTGTAAGTCTGGATTAAAAATTGACAATACAGGTTGATTTGATAAAATAGAAAGTACATATTGAAAGGATTTTGTATGTTCCTCTGTCCATTTCCACTGTTCATCCTTTTTTAAGAGGTTAGAAATGATACGTGTTTTAACAGAAAATTCTGGAATAAATTTTCTAAAGTATCCGGCAAGTCCTAAGAACTGGCGCACTTCTTTAGCAGTAGTGGGTGGTACCAAGGATTTTAAAGCCATTGTTTTTGAAGGGCTTGGTCTAACACTTCCATTACTTATTAACCGGCCTAAGTATTCTACTTCAGTTTCCAAAAATTTGCATTTGTTTATATTAATTGAAAAACCATGAGTTTTTAAAGCTGTTAAGATTTCCTTCAAATTTGTTAGTCCTTCCTCAATTGTAACAGAAGGTATCAGAATATCGTCTAAATAAACTAGTGCTAATCCACTTTGTATTTCTTTTTGTAAGGCAAGATTAATTGTACGTTGAAATATAGATGGAGCATTTGCCAAGCCAAAAGGCATGCGCAAGTACTCATATTGTCCATCAGGTGTTATGAAAGCTAATTTTTCAACGGAATCCGAATGAACTTTAATTTGATGAAATCCCGCAGCCATATCAAGTATAGAATAATATTTACTTTTTGTTAATTTCTCGATTTGATCATCAATACGGGGAAGAGGGAACCGATCTTTGACTGTAATCCGGTTCAAGGCTCTAAAATCACACACAAGACGTGGGTCACCATTCTTTTTGCGGGCTAAAAGTACAGGACTTGCATAAGGAGACTGTGATGGTCTTATAACAGCGTTATCTAATAGGTCTTGCACGATTTTACGTACAATTTCCCTTTCAGACAATGATAATCTGTATGGACAATATTTTATTTCTTTATTAGAAGTAAGGCGAATTTTAAACTCTCCGGTTGTGATTAGGGAGGAAACCCTATTTCCGGCTGTTGATATATCAGAAAAATCATTTAACAACTGATGAAGTCTCTCCTCCGTTGTCACATTTTCAGCTTGTTCTGGACATTTATATTCCAGTTTCAAACCAGATCGATTATTTGTAAATAAAACACCCGGAGTATTTAAAAAAATCTAAGCCGATTATAATTTGATGAGAAATAGCCCCGTCCTCAACAACACTTATTTCATGTTTTATTTTAATATTATTTAACGTTATTTGAACACTAATTGCATGCATGGAACAAAATTTATTTCCCGCACCTGTGAGTGATTTCTTTTCACCTATGCAAGTCCCTTTGAATTTCTTTTGAAAAATTATACTGAACCAGTGAAACTTCGGCTCCAGTATCTAACAATACTTCACAACTTAGGCCATTAATGGTCAGAAAATATAAACATTGGTTTTTGTTATTAGAAACTCTACAAACATTTACATTTTTATTATCATCTTTTCCAAAACGCATTCTTTTAAAACATCTATCAAACGTATGGCCATTCTTTTTACAATAATTACAAAATAAAATATTCTGTGACAATCCGGTAGGGCCAGGACAATCATCTCTTTCTCTTTTAATTCCGGGGTGGGAAGATGTAATTTTTGAATTAATTGGATAGGACGCACGGCGATGAGTAGAGGAAAACAGCCGATTCTGGCTCCACCAAACGCAAGCCGGTAACATAGAGTTCAAAAGGTTTGTCCCCCAGCTAATATATTGCCCCTTTTGCACTGCTTGCCCCCGCCCCCCTCCCCCCGTCCTTTTGGCCTGCAGGCGTTCCTCCGAATCTGGTGTTGGTTTCTTCGTATCTCTTGAGGTTCTTCAGATGCCGCTGGAGCTAAAGAAATCTGCGAAAGGGGCTAAAGAAATCTGCGTGAATAGATTTAGTACCAAACGCCGCCAAGCGATATCTCCCAGATGGCGTTGGGGTCGAGCGCGCGGAGACACACACACAATAATAATAATAATAATAATAATAATTACAAAAAGATTGCATTATATAGTAATAATTGCAATAGCAGCATTATTGTTATCATAGGTGTTATTGTAATTAATCACATTGTAAACAAATCGTCCGCTTTCGAGCAGAGGGCGCTGTAGTTGGACGAGAATCTGGGTTTATTGTGCAGAATTTCATAATCAATTTTAGTGTTCAGTGACTGAGCCCAGATGTGTGTGTGTTGTTGAGATTGTGTGAAATCAAAATATTAAAAAAAAAAAATGGATCCGACGTATCGGTATAGCCAAGAAGTGGAGTGCACTAGTGGCGAAAACATGGACTACTCTTCAAGGTGCAATCATACAGGATTTTATTACGTTAACCTCGAAAGAAATGACATCGAACAAGCTATAGAACTATGGAACACAGGATTTCAGTCCAATGAGGGGGCCGACTGCATGAATAATGACTTTAACATTTTAAGTGATTTTAATACAAATTTAAACGGTGAGAAAAGGTATATAAATGAAACTAGATACCCGCTAAATAAAAGTGGTCGTGTGTATGCTGCTGTTGGTCTAAGTCCGATTTGGGGTTTTTACCCCGCAATTAGAATAACAGGGCCTAAAAATACAAATGTCACATTCTTACATACTGAATGGAATCAGATCCTAAAGTATAAGTCAAACATTAGTAATCACCTGATGAGGAAGTCCACAGACCTTGAGGATAAAGAATCTATAAATGTATTCAGTAAATGTAACATTTTCTTCGAAAAAAAGTCAAGGTCAAAGTGGATTCGGATTGAAAAAAATAGATCAAAAATAATTCTCAATGGAAAATTATTCGAACGGTTATGTGAAATATTACAAACACTGGAATACCGTCTGACGCATCTGGAAGAATTGAAGTTCTTTAAATTTTACGATGGGTGCTTGATTGATTCAATGTCAATTTGTAAAGATCAGTTGGGTTCTAACCGAGAACAACAACTGCGTGAAGTTGTTGATTATTTGAAAGTGCTTATAAACGAAAAATATAACGCTGGAGTGACAGTAATTGAAAATCTCGAATGCCTTCAAGAAGCAATAGCATTCAATGAGGTTAAAGTGAAGAGCGACATTATTGCATATAGATTATTGCACGTTCGTACATGATGATGAGTGGTGAACAGGAGAAAATAAGCAATGCAATCATTGCTTATTATGATGGCTGTTTGACAAGTGACCATCTCATATTCTTGCCGGAATACTATTTGAAAAAAATTGAAGGTTTACAATTATTAAACATTTGGAATATGTTAACACCGTGCCAGAAAAATGATAACAACTTTCGACGGAGGCTTCCATGCTTCAAACACTATAATAATATTGGGAGGACGCATTCTGATGGACCACCGCCACCTAAATATAAGTGTTATGGTTGTATTGAGTCATGATTTGTAATAGATATTTGTTTATTTAATTTAAATACAGAAAAATAATATAATAATTGATTATTTATTAACATTACACTACATCCGAATTGGTAATCCAACTATTGTGTGACTTGTCTAATCCCAACCATTTCACGTAGGCCCTCTTTCCTTTTTTTCGTATAACCTTTTCCACTAGATATACATCGGAATGTTTTACTTTCTGAATTTCCTCTTCGTAAAATGCTCCAGTAATTGGAATACCTTGCATATCCTCCAATATGTAGCTCACGGGGTTTGTTATTTTTATTTTGACAATTTTAAACAACTCCGTAGACCAATTTGGAGTGTACCCCTTCTCAAAACGAGCCTTTTGTTTACTTATCCGAACAACATCACCAATCCTGAATTTTCCGATGCCAGATAGTTTAATTTGCGAATAAACAGTCTTCAATAAAAGTTCTTCCTTATCTTTGGTGACGTTGCAAGGTTGCATTCCTGTAGTACTATGCTTCCGCGTATTATATTGATTTGTAACCTTGGGCAAAATGTCGAGCCATCGATATTTTCCATTGAGACTAAATTCGCGATAAAGCTTATCTTTTATTGAACGTATTACTCGTTCTGCCATCGAGGCTTTTATCGTTGTGTAAGTGGAGTAATGATTAATTCCGCGTTTGTTTAACACGGATCGCAGATGTGTTGTAAAATTCTTTTCCCTGATCCGTTTGCAAATTTTTAGGCGTTCGGAAATCCTTCAGAAATATAGTTTTAAACGCCTCACTCACTGTGATCCCCGATTTATTCTTTAATGGTACCGTCCACAGATATTTAGAAAAACAATCGATTACCACTAATATGAATTTATAACCTTTATTTTCTCACGCATAAAGTCCAAATTCGGCTAAATCAGCCTGCCACAAATCGTCCTATCCTTTAATAATCGTCCGCCTACGTGGAAAATGTACTCGAGCTGGCCGATGCAACTCTTTAACGATATCGCCCTTAATCTTGCTCATGTGAAGGCGGTTGTTTAATGAGTGAAACCAAAATAATTATAGTCAGTTCCGTTTGCATCAAACTCGTTTTAAGATCATCAATCTCATTGGAATTTTTTTTCGTCTGACCGAAAATATGCTCTTTCAATTTTTCCAGCGATTCATCTACGTACGACTTTGTAGCAGCGTCATCGGAAACTTGCGGTTCAGATAAATGTCTCAAAAGTTTCCATCCAACGTCAAAATCACCGCTTGATGTAAATGAAAATCCGGGACCTGGAGGACCCCGAGTAACCGATGAATATTTTCGATGAGAGTGTCGACCAAACTTATCGACGCTCATTGTAGAATTGATGTAACAGTAGCAATTTAATAGATTATATTTGCTTCTCTGAGCTCTTCTTCGATCGAAGCAATTTCATTATCATGAGAAGTATTTCCAGCATGTCGGGACGCATGCAGTAGCCACAATCGTTCAATGAATTCGTTTGGATCATTCCAATATGTGTATCGGTAGGGTTTATGTTCAACCCGTAGTTGTGAGTCGAATCCTTTACCACGGCTAGATCCCGGTGGATGCGGCTTGGCAGGTGGCTCTGGCGGTGTTGAATTTTTTTCCAGTTCGGGTTTTATGATCGTTCTATATTTAAATGATGGATTGCCCCTTATCTGTTTCGTTGGATCACAATCACGATGTAGAGTATTTGTTCTCTTAAGAATATCAATATAATTTCTGACATCCTATTGTTGATACGCCATAGGATTCTTTCTGAATAGCAATTCATATAGACCTACCGTACCAGTGTACCGTACTGATTCGCCAATTAAATCATTTCCATCGAGTTCAATGTCTGTTTTACCGACACGAAAATTGGCATTTTCTGGATTAAAGTGAATACCATAGACAGTGTCAAAATCATCACCATCGCCGACTCTAATTAATTCTTCGATATATTGTCGCGGTAAAGGAGCGAATTTTTCCAAATATATATTTATTTCTTCAGGAGACGGTGTTTCGAGAGATGTCCAAGGTGACGTTGCGTCTCTGTCCGGTTCAAATACTTCATCATCTTGTAAGAATTGTACTGCGTCTCTGTCCGGTTCAAATACTTCCTCATCTTGTAAGAATTGTACTTGCTGAGGCGGCAATTCAGTGGATTGCAACGGCTGCACAAATGCATTATCACTTTTGATGGGGGTAGAAGAGGATACTTGTTTTTATTAAATTCTGATTTTATTATTGAAATATCCGAATGCCGATTAGATTTAACTATTGATTTCAACGGATCGGTGATCGGTTTGTACAGGTTCCTCAACATTGCATCATTTTCATTACGATTTATTTTGAGAGCTAATGCCTTCTTTCTGATAGCCTTTTGAACTGAGATCAGTTTTCTTTTAATATCAGTCATTTTTTTTCGTATGTTACGTTTCACAGTCGTCTTAGTACTCCATGTAAAGGTTGACCGTTATATGATTATATACTGATCGAAACCTTTACGATATCTACCCTCATCTGAGTCTTTGTCAATTGTAATAAAACCGAACTTATCTTTCCAGCACTCACGGCAAAGAGTCTTGAAACGTTCAAATGTCATATCACTACTCACATTATCAGCGTACGCATGTTTCAAGTTGAGATCATCTGGTTTGAATAATATAATTAAATTAGCATTATCACGAATTAAATGCTTTGGAATTCTTGTATATGTCTGACAAAGATAGAATGAATCAATGTTATTATGTCGGCCCATACTGAAATATTCTCTGATCTTATCCTGTTTATCACACGCGACGTCGTCAAATATAAAAACTGAATTATCCTCCGCGTCCCCCGGGCTAATAATTTCCTCGTTTTCTCTATATACGTGATATTTAACTTCTTGTACACCGTTCAGCACATTCTCCAAAAAGACGTATTTCGGTTGATACAGTGATTTGGAGTAAACGTAGACGTTCTTGAATTTTAGACCGTTTTCGTGGAATAAAAGGGATAGCATTATGTTTGATTTGCCACAATTTGATGGACCACATATCAATGCTCGAATTGAATTAGGTAGCAGATTGCCATGTCTGTGATTTTTAAAACCTTCTCCTACCCATCTATCTAAATTTGAAACAGAAAGAGACTGTTTCTGTTTCACAACCTTCATTGCACTAATCGCGAGAACACGTTCCACATACATACATATATATATATATATATATATATATATATATATATATATATATATATATATATATATATAGTTTCAGGAGAAGTTAATTGTCAAATGTTAATTTATGATGGTAGAGGCATGATCAACTCATTGATCGATAAGCTTCCCGTCGAATTACATATACCAAGATATCAATATTGCGGTCCCGGTACCAAGTTGGAAAAACGTTTAAAACGAGGTGATACTGGAATCAACAGTCTGGACGCGGCTTGTAAACAGCACGATATCGCTTATTCGCAGAACAAAGACCTTAGCGATCGACATAAAGCTGACAAGAAGTTAGAGGAGGCAGCTTGGAGTAGAATAAAAGCGCCAGACGCGAATTTAGGTGAAAAGGCGGCAGCGTGGGCTGTTACAAACGCGATGAAAATCAAGAGAAAAATGGGTATGGGTTTTAAGAAGAGGACACGTTTAGGGAGTGGTGTGCTTACAAAGGTTAAAAGAGCCATAAGGAAAGTGCATGGTGACCTTAAGAAGCCTGAACATATGAAAGAAAGTAGTAACATAGCTCTGGCTGCAGCAAGGGCTGCCATTAAAGAAGCCGGCGGCAGGAAAAGAATCAAAACTCCAAGAATTATTCCCATTCCAAAGCAAGGTGGAGTTTTACCACTAATTCCCATTTTTGCTGGTCTTAGCGCTATTGGTGCGTTAACAGGAGGTGCTGCAGGAATTGCTAAGGCTGTAAATAATGTTAAAGATGCCCAACTAAAGCTTGAAGAAGCTAAAAGACACAATGCTACGATGGAGGCGATTGCACTTGGCAAACATGGAAAAGGATTATTTTTGAAGCCCTACCGAAAGGGCATGGGACTATTTCTGAAAGAACAGTACAATAAAAAAACTGTTAAAGTAGCTACCCAAACGCGCCCTAACCGACGTTGATTTATTAGAATTCTGCCAGAATATTGATCATTTCCGGGGAGTCTTTATGCGTGATTCTTTGCCAAATATTCCTCATTACCGTGAAGCAGGCATTATCAATTTGGACTCTAAGAAGGGACTGGGGACGCATTGGGTAGCTTATAAAAAGGCGGGAAACCGAGTGACATACTTTGATTGTTTTGGAAACCTATCACCTCCTCGGGAAGTGATGAAATACTTCAAGAATTGTGAAATCCGATACAATCATAACCGATATCAAGACTTCAATACTTACAACTGTGGACACTTGTGTTTACAATTTTTATATAAATAAATAATAATAATAAATTGTGTGTTAGTCATGTCTCAGACCTTCACTTTACAGGGTACACATAGTATCATCTCCACCAACTATTACCCCCAATTGAACTTGATTCTAATCGTACTTACTGCTTAGGATTAATAGGTTTTCACACCTATAATTCGATACCGAATATCGAAGACGGCGTCAACAACAAGTTTATTTACGAAGGTGGGGAAGAAATTCTACTTCCCACTGGTTCTTATGGAATTAGTGACATTGAATCATTTTTGCAAAGACAATTCTCAGAACCTCAAGCAGATATCAATCAAATCCTATCGCTGAAACCTAATAATAACACGTTAAAATGTGAACTGAAGTGTAAGTTCAACGTTGATTTTTCTCCGCATAAAAATGCTATTGGTAAATTATTAGGATATTCGGGCAATAGTATTCTGAAGGCCGGGGAATTACACACGTCCGATTCACCAGTGCAGATAATAAAAGTTAACAGTATAAGAATCGAGTGCAATATAACTACTGGTGCATATTACGACGAAACATACCTTATTCGAGTTTAGTCCATCCGTTGACCCTGGTTTCGCGATCAACATAGAACTGAAGAATATTTTATATCTACCAATAAACACTCGTAATACCATTAACAATATTACGCTGAAAATAGTTGATCAAGAAGGAGAATTTGTGAATTTTCGCGGGGAACATATTTTAGTCAGACTCGAATTGAAAACCTTATGATGGGCATCGTTTACAATAAGACCATGAATATAATCAGAGGAAACGTCACTTTCGGTTCGTCGTCTGGCCAAGTTACAACCATAAATCTCAATAGATTAACGTCTCTGGGATACAGAGTTAAAAATAAATATGGATAAAATTGACGTTTTTAATAACGTTCAATTTGACGATAGCATCGTGAAGGAAGAGTATCATACGTATCAACCGAGAACTTCAAATTTCGACAACAGCGATGAGATAAGGATAACAATACAAAATCAGGACATTTACACGTGTCCGTCAAACAGCTACATTTATTTGAGCGGTGAAGTTAATCATAAATTAACTGCTGGGAAAAAATTCAAACTTGTCACAAACGCATTTAGTTTCTTATTCGAGGAAATTCGTTACGGACTAAATGGAGTCGAAGTTGATCGAACGAGGAATTTGGGAATTGCTACCACCTTGAAAGGTTATCTGTCTTACCGTGGTGACATAAGAACACTAGGTATTGCCGGATGGTCTAACACCGGTGAAATTAAAACGTACTTTCCCAGCGATAAGAAATTCTATGCCCTTATTCCATTAAAATGCCTATTGGGATTTGCGGAAGATTACAAGAAACTAATAATCAACGCGAAGCAAGAATTGATTTTATTACGTTCGTCCAGTGATGTCAACTGCTTCGAATGTGATGACTCCGATGCCGTTATCAATAAGATTAAATTTAATATAAACAGAATAGAATGGCGAGTGCCGCATATTCAACTGAATGACACATTAAAATTGCAGATGTTTGAACAAATAAAAAACGATCCAAATATTTTGATACCTTTCCGAAAATGGGAGTTACATGAACTGCCTACGATGAAAAAGTCTAAAGATGATATTTGGGCGGTAAAAACCTCGAGTAGCTTGGAGCGACCGAGATATATAATTGTGGCTTTTCAAGAAAACAATAAAAACGTTGCCAGTGAGGATGCTTCAACCTTCGACCATTGTAACATTCGAAATATACGTGTATACTTAAACTCTGAGTCATATCCATATGATCACCTGAACACCGACTTTCCAAACAACGATTATTTAACAGTTTACAATTTATATTGTCAGTTTCATCAAAGTTATTTTGAACGACCTATGCAACCATATTTTACATTCCCGAGCTTCAAGAATCATGTCATGTTCGTTTTTGATGTTTCTAAGCAAAATGAAAGTGTAAAGTCTTCTACGGTGGACCTGCGCATACAAATAGAAGCATCCACTGAATTTAAGGATAACACACGCGCATATTGTCTCATCTTAAGTGATACAATAGTTGAGTATACACCGTTGTCTGGAATTGTTCGTAAATTAATTTAAAAAATGCTTCCGAGAGTATCTTTCGATTCAGTTCCCGTGACGTTCACCTATTTGATATATGGTGGTAATGACAATGAAAATTGGATCCAAGTGGCGGCAGATAGAGATAGATTTAATAAACGCATAAAAAAGGTTGAACAGATTTTGCGACCGATCCTTTCGAAGAAAATCCTTGCTACCAAAACAATATTCATCGATATTCAGGGTTTCTGCATACCGGAATTTTCCACAAAAGAATTAACATTTAAATATACAAATGGACCATCCAGGATGTATCACATCAAATCGCCGATACCTTTTGTGCAATTATCGAATGAGTGCAAAAAACAAGCTGTCTGGTTGGAGAAGAATCACCATTGCTTGCGTTACAGTGCTGGTGAAGTTGATTACAGTGAATTACCACACATTTTTGATCTGTTCCCCGCCGATGTTGTTTACGTTAAAGGCGATCAAAAAGTTAAATATATAAGATTATACTATAAAAATGTTATAGATTTAAGTTTAGATAATAATTGTCCTAATTTTAAAAAATCTATAAATTATTGCAAAATCCATGCAAAACAAAATAATGTATGTAGTTTAAAGAACTGTGAAATTATTCATAATTATGTAAATACATGTTTATTTAAATAAATTATTTATTAATCACTTTTTTTCTGTATACACCTGAAAACGGTTAAAATAGAATAAAACAAAAAAATATTAGTTCGTATATATTTTTAATAGCAACCTCTATAAATCTTAATGGATAATTATATATATTTTTTTAATAACAAATTACATGATTATTTTTTTTAATAATAAATTACATAATTATTTTATATTTTTATGACCCCATGCTAATGTTTCTACCCCGTCGGGGCATATATGACGTTTATCGTCATGAGGGGATAGGGCCAATTTATTTTGTGTAATAGTATAAATGGTGTGTTTTATGGATTGAAATAAATTTTGTTTGCGATTGATGGAGGTTTTATCAAATAAACAGATTCTGTAATCGTTCATGGACAACGTTTGAGTTACTACGTATTTTTTTATACCTTTGGTTTTTTTAATAATTACTTTAGAATCATCGCCGTCAATTTCAGAGCAAAACGCTTGAATTGAATACATTTTTGATCGCAAACCGACAAACTCAGATATTAGCCCCCCCCGCCAATTCGTCTTTAAATAAGCCCAGCACTCCTTTGTTTTGCAACGGGATGTTGTATTTATTTTCCGGCTCAAAATTACTAGTGTCAAACATATGTAAATTTTCGTTTGTATCGCCATATAGATCATCTACGTTTAAGAATAATATAAAACTGTCTGTGTCCATGTAACACAGGCGTATATTATTGTCATATTTGGGCTTTAAGTAATTGTAGTAAAACTCATACATTAACAACTTGGAGATTTCTAAAACTGTGAAACCGATATAAATGGGTTTGTTATAGACAGTTTTTACTCGGTCCATCTGGATTGCTACTAAATTTTCAGTGAATATTGATAAAGAATTAAAATTTATTTTGGAAATCAAACTCCGTGCACCCTGCCGATTTCCGATGTTCTCCCAATGATTCACCAATTTTATATCTACACGTTTGTCCACATTCTCCATTGTTTTTCCAAACACACTGTTATTCATTAATTTATAAAAATTCTTCTCAAAATCGTTGCGTGCACGTTGTCTCATAGAGGTATTTAAATCAATATATGTTTTAAGCCAATCAGACTGATTAAATTGTAAAACGCGGTGAGTGTTTATTATTCTTAGACCATTTCTTAAAGCTTGTTTTAAATTTCTATAGTGGACAACATACTTGGTTTTATTGTTTAAATTTGCAATTAACTTGACATTTTTGAATTTGGAATCTGGTGGGATAATATTTTCCACGAGAAAGGGCAGATCGTTGTGTTTGTCGTGAAGAGGTTCAGGATACTCAATATCCACTTCGAGGAAATAACCGATTGGTGAATCATCGAGGACATTCTCCAAATTTAAATCTGTAATTTCCGCATCAGAAAGCCATCTAAACCCCCCGTGTGGCATAAATTGCGACATTGCCCAACCGTACAGGTTATTAGAGTCCCAATATGCCAAATATGAAGAAGGTTTAGTCTTGTCATACTTGTCGCCCATAAATTTATTATTCGCCTTAGCGTGACGTTGGGAGCATTGGCTGATGCCTCCTCGTATTCCTTTTTTGATAAAATGGTGCATATCAATATCTGTTAATAATTCTAAATTAATACACGTCATTTTCAACATAGCATCCCACGATAATCCGGGTGCTGTATAATAGTGAGCAGCGTCCAAATTATAAGCTTGCATACACACATCTCGAAAATTTTCAAAAATATCGGCTAATAGCAAAACATCTGTTTTCAAATATAATTCGGAGTACTGGCGTAAATTTTTGCAATTAAAATGCGCTCATACGTTCTTAGCATGTTCGTACTCTTTATGTGAAATATGGGTGTTTGTTAAACTGTTGAAAAATGAATGTTTCGGTGGTAAGTGGCATTCATCCAATTTTGAAAATGAATTCATGTACTGATAAGGAAACACGCCCTTTTTCTTTACTAAATCAAATTGCTCTTTAATAGGAAAATGTTTAGAGATATTAGGTAATTGATCATTGCTTAAGTTATCTGCTAATTTTTCCAATGACGTCGACATAAATCGAAAAGAATCCAAAAATTTTAATTTAAAATATATGTCGCGATCGTTTCCGTGCTTGTCAGTATATCGGTCTACTTTGATTAATTTAGAAAATGATATATATTTCTCTTTGGTTTGAGCAATTACGTCGATTTTATCAGAATCGAGACCGAATTGTTTAATGAATAAATGTGCATCGTAATTTGTTAAATTATGAAAAAATACAGGTAAACATTTAGGAACTTTATAATTTAAATTACAGGTAAAATGAGCTGCCCCGACCCATTTACCAGTGAAATGACAGTGATCGGCAACTTTTTTTTCACGTTGATCTAATGGTTTTCCGCAAATGTGACACAATACGGCGGACTCAAATAACTTTTTTTCCTCCGCACTTAATTTAGACATTGGTATGACTTGTTTTATATAATTGTCATATATTCTCTTCGCGTCACTAATTAGTGTATTTATGAAAACTTCTGGACAATCCAAGCCCGTGTACGAGACGAATTTGTCTAAATTGTGATCGAAATTACACTTTATATAATATGCAAAACTGTAAGGAGTGTGAACATGTGTTGCGTACGTGTAAGATTCTTTTGGATTGGGTTCAGCCGTTTGGAGTGGAATTAAGAGAGATTCGAAATCTGCATATACAACGAACGGGACTCGCATTTTACATGAAAAATTACTAAAACTCAATATATTACCGGGCACTAGCTGCCCACTTTTGTTTTTAATCAATTCTGTTGTGCACATTACGGTGTACTTTTTATCGCAATCATGTTGACAATGTTTTAATAATTTTAATTCTGTTTCAAACAATGTTAAACATCCGTCACACAAATGTATTTTATGTCCATGGGTCGATACTTGATTTGAAATTAACCGCGATAAATTTTTAATCAACACATAGTGACTTTTTCCACTATCCTCTAAGCAAAGTAAATTGATATGATTGTTGCGTCTAAATTTTGTAAAATAAATTGGACCTATCACTTCATGAATTTGTTTAGTAATATTTAATTCTAACCCGTAAATGTTTATGCTTATATTATTCAACTCTTCGAATTTCCCAATATCCCTTAGTTTGATTGGAAACTCTAAACCTGACCAATCCAATACGTCGTTGTAATAAGGATACGATGTGGTTCTGTCCGAATTCTTATCTGCTGGATAAAGAGCCGCCACAATGGCCCATGCAAAACAAGCTATATCGTCATTTCTCACGTTTACACATGCGTGTTTTTTTTTTAATATTTGCAGGTAACTCCAAATATGAAGTGGCACAGATTGGAATGTACCTGTTGATGTTAATTTCGAGATGGGACACATTCAACAGAGCCCAACCGCTATCTCTCTCCTAAAATACACATACAAAAAAAAAATACATTAAAAACGATGGCTGTCGTTGCTTTTTACCAATTATATTGAATTTTAGATCAACAAATATTTTGAATTTTTTTTTGTTTATTTAATTTAATAGTGAACAATTGTAATATTGAATTTTTTTTTAAACGAAAACAATTTTTACTTTCATTTTTCTAAAAAAAAAAGCTCACCTGAAATTCCTCGCTTTTAATTTTAACAGTTTCACAAAATTGACTGTAATCTTCATCAAGGTTACTCGTGGGGGTAATGATTTTAAATCGTGTGTTAAAAGTCTTCAATTCGGGCTGTTGTGTCTCGCTACTGGGTTTAATGTACATTCCAAAAAGCTCAATGTTGACTTTGACATTTTGATTGTCACCTCTTAATGCATTAACCAAACGAAGGAACGTCTCACGATTACTATCCAAAAATGACGGAATGTCCGTTATAGTTGATGTTGCTGCCGATATTCGGTACGTTGCAATACGATCTTTAAATGCTTTTGCAATCTTGAAAACACCAGGCTCGATCTCTAAAGATAGTGTCGTACTAGTATGAAGAAAATGAAACTGCTTGCTTGTTGATGCTATAGGATTTGTATCCATATTGTATTTAGTCCGATCAGGTAGAGGGTTGCTTTTACAACAATGTTGATGAAATGCTCGGTCGTCCTCCAATGTTACACCGCACACCTCACAAAGTAATTGTCTATGACTGCCCAAATGACGATTTAAACTATCCGATCGCGAAAATATTTTTAAACAAATGTTACATTTGAAAACCATGACTAGACTTATTATTATTATATATGTAGTATTGTTGAGAGATTGTTATTGATGCTAAAAAGAACGTTCTATTATTATTTTTTTTTTTTTTTTCGTTAAGAAGAGAACAAAAATTTGTACTTACAATTAAATTAATATGGTGCTATTATTATTTCAGGGCTTTCCCGTTTGTTAATTTCTTTGATTGCCGTTACGCACATATGCGCTTTTTCTGCATGATTTTCATTGAAATCTTTGCAAGCGTTCTCTGAAAATGCGTCTAGAAAGCGCCCCGGTAGCCAAATGTCAAATTCCTTGAGTGAACAGAGCACAGCTTTGCCGTATCGAGTATTTTTAACTTTTACGTAGTAAATTGTATACTTTTCACCAATTTGTAGTTAGGAAATGTTTATAATTTCACGAACAGTCGCCAATTGTTTCACTTTGTTGAAATCCATTTTAATGCACTTGCTCTTATCAATTGTAATGACTGATTGATCATTATTTATCTAATGTGTGCGCGCGTGGGGGAATGAGAAAATGCTGATGGTTTCTATTAATTGTTCTTATGGAATGCTGATAGTGCATATTAATTACACCAAAAGCAATCACATTTTCGCATCATTATATTTAAATAGCATTCACATCCATTGCAAACATTAAACTCAAAAGTTTGTGTATTGTCATCATCAAAATGAACAGTTTTGTGACCACCAATAAAATGATAACTCTTTTTATCCTCTTCCTCGATGTACATAAAACAATTTGCACAATATTCTTTAAAAATGTTTTTGTAAAATGCAGTTAATATGCACACAATTTCACTTGATGCCATTGTTACACTATTATTATTATTATAATTATAATGAACTTATTAATTTTCTCATTTTTGCTAATTCTGCACTTGCTCTTATCAATTGTAATGAACGTCTGATCGCTATTGCAATTATTACTATATAATGCAATCTTTTTGTAATTATTATTATTATTATTATTATTATTATTGTGTGTGTGTCTCCGCGCGCTCGACCCCACCGCCATCGGGGAGATATCGCTCGCCGCCGAGCGATATCTCCCAGATGGCGTTGGGGTCAAGCGCGCGGGGGTCGAGCGCGCGGTGGTACTAAATCTATTCACGCAGATTTCTTTAGCCCCATTCGCAGATTTCTTTGGCTCCAGCGGTATCTGAAGAACCTCAAGAGATACGAAGAAACCAACACCAGATTCGGAGGATCGCCCGCAGGCCAAAAGGACAGGGGGGGGGGGGGCGGGGGCAAGCAGTGCAAAAGGGGCATTATATTAGCTGGGGGACAAACCTTTTGAACTCTATGTTACCGGCTTGCGTTTGGTGGAGCCAGAATCGGCTGTTTTCCTCTAAATCATTTAAAAAAAAGAGCAGCTCATTTTTAAAAGAAGTATCTGAATCAGCTGCTCTTTTTGAAAGAAGATGAGCTCATTTTTAAAAAGAGGTGCTCATTTTTAAAAAGAGGTATCTTAATCAGCTGCTCTTTCTAAAAAGTGGTGCTCATTTTAAGAAAGAGCTGCTCATTTTAAAAAGAGGTATCTAAATCAGCTGCTCTTTTTTAAAAGAGGTGCTCTTTTGAAAAAAAGGTGCTCATTTTAAAAAGATGTATCTGGATCAGGTGATTTACCTTTAATTGTATTTTATCTGTTAGCTATTGAGGTCTGATATAGAACTGAAACATAAATTGTACTATTCTAAAATTATATACTCATCTAGACCTCTTCTATATCTCCCTTTTGAAATGTCTGAATCTTTATCAATTACAAGAAAACTATATTTATCCTTCCAACATTCCGAACACAAATCTTTAAACTTATCAAATTGCATATCGCTGCTGACGTGATCATTATATACATGTCTTAGATTTAGTTCATCTTGTTTAAATAAAATTATAAAGTTTGCATTGTCTTTAATTAAATGTTTCGGTATACGTGTATAGGTCTGACATAAGTAAAATTAATCAATGTCTTTATGTCGACCCATACTAAAAAATTCTCTAATTTTATCCTGTTTGGCACATGCAACATCATCAAATATAAATATAGAATTTGGATTTGCTTCACTAGGGTTCATAATTTCTTCGTTTTCTTTGTATGGATAATATTTAACATTTGGTACACCATTTAAAACCTTTACCAAGAAAATGTATTTTGGTTGATATAGTGATTTCCAAAATACATAAACGTTCTGAAATTTTAACCCATTGTCATCGAATAAAAGAGATAACATTACATTCGATTTTCCGCAGTTTGAAGGACCGCAAATTATTGATCTCATTGAATCCGGTAATAAATCACTGTGGCGATGTTGATGATTTTTTAAATCCTCTCCAACCCATTTGTCCAAGTTAGACACTGGGGGAGAATGTTTTTGTTTCAAAACCTTCATCATACTAAAAGAATGTTACGTAGTATGTCTCATTTATATATAAATGTTCATCACGACTTAACATTAGATTCAATGATTACTTACAGTGGAGAGGGTGTGGTCAATTCATTGATCAACAAACTACCATTCGAAGTACATGTACCGGGGTATCAATATTGTGGACCTGATACAAATTTAAAAGAACGTTTAATACGCGGTGATTCTGGAATCAATCCACTTGACTCCGCGTGTAAAATACACGACATTGCTTATACACAAAATAACAATTTAGAAGATCGTCATAAAGCTGACAAAGAACTTGAAGAAGCTGCTTGGAGTCGAGTGAAAGCTAAAGATTCTAAATTAAGTGAAAAGGTCACCGCTTGGGCAGTGACAACAGCGATGAATCTGAAACGAAAATTAGGAATGGGCATTAAAAGAAAAAGTACAAAAAAGGGAACTATTCCATTGCACAAAAATGTGATTGCAAAGGCACGGAAAGAATTAAAAACGTTCAAGAAAAAAATTCAAAAACCTGGTGGATTGAAAGAGGGTAGCAGCATTGCGTTATCAACAGCTAGAGCAGCCATACGAAAAATAGGGGGAAGAAGAAAAATTCGAACACCAAGAATCATACCAGTTCCTAAACGAGGGAATGGGACGTTTCATCGCCGGGCCAGTTCATCGCCTGGCCAGTTCATCGCCAGCCGTTTCATCGCCAGGCCAGTTCATCGCCAGGCCAGTTCATCGCCAGGCCAATTGCGATAAGATATGTCAGGATAGGTTTGGATCGGTCAGGATAGGTTAGGATACGTTAGGATAGATTAGGATAGATTAGGATAGGTTAGGATAGGTTAGGATAGGTTAGGATAGGTTAGGATAGGTTAGGATAGGTTAGGATAGGTTAGGATAGGTTAGGATAGGTTAGGATAGGTTAGGATAGGTTAGGATAGGTTAGGATAGGTTAGGATAGGTTAGGATAGGTTAGGATAGGTTAGGATAGGTTAGGATAGGTTAGGATAGGTTAGGATAGGTTAGGATAGGTTAGGATAGGTTAGGATAGGTTAGGATAGGTTGGAGTCGCGCCGGGGACTTCAAGCAGTACGCACGCTTTTCGCGTAACGGTCTCGCGTTTTGTACGACATCTCCGGAAGTAGTGAGTTTTACATTATAAAAATTTGTGAAATAGTGCAACTGATAAGTGTTTAAAATCTCAAGCAAATCGGGACAGTGATTACCGAGTTTTTTGCGAAAAACCAGGAAAACACGCACGCGGCCAAGCACGTGGCGACGGAGAAATCCGAGAACATCGGAGCCATCCGCATTCCGATCCAGATGAACATTTGAGGGAATCAACAGGGCGATAGTAGCTAACGATTCCGCCTTATATTTTCGGGATCGCTCCATACAGTCCGACGATACACCCAAAAAACCAGGTTAGTGGATAGACGCTAATTTCGCGAAATCACGGTCGTGGCAAACCATGTGGCCACGGAGAAATCCGCGATCATCGGAACCATCCGCAATCCGATCGGGACGAAATTTTGAGGGAGGCACTAGTGCGGTATTATCCAACGATCCCGCTACATATTTTCGGGATCGCGAAAGAAAAAATCGGTTAAGTTATGTTACTGAAAATGATAGCCAAGTAAAATGGCGGATAGTAAAGGCGGGGAAAATGATCTCCTCCGGGAGATAAGGGATAGAGTGAGGATCCTAAAAACCTTCGCGGAGGTGAGAAACACCAAGGTGGAAATCAAAAACGGTGTTGACGATCTGTGGAACCTCGTCAAAAACGCGGATGCGGCCAGATTCAGAGGGGCGGTGCAAACAGCAGAAAAAGGCACAGAAACCGAACCAGTATCCCAGGCATCGCAGGGAACACAAGCTGGAGAGGGCGGGAAAGGGGAAAGAAATAGACTGGTTGAGCTGACGCCGGGAAAGCTAGCGCACGCTGGGAGGGATTATGAGGGCTTCCAAAAGATAGAAGCACAGAAATGGATGCAGGGCTGCTACGGCAAGGTGACCGAGGTAGATGGGGATCTGATGGAGGCCCCGCAAGATTGCCCCATGGCTCACTGCGTTTCAGGGGACATGCACATGGGCAAGGGGATTGCAACCAAGTTCCGGGAAATTAGCACCGTAGAAACCCCAACGCCGAACGGCATGAAGGCAAGTAGAAGGCACATCTACTATCTGGTTACAAAAGTAGATTACGCTGAAAAACCCACCAAAGAGGCGCTTTACAGCAGCATACAGAGGCTGAAGGAATTGCTGGTGGAGCATGGATACAGCAAGGTAGCGATCCCAAGGCTGGGGGCTGGCCTCGACAAGATGGAGTGGGAAACCACCAAGAAGATGTTGGAGCATGTCTTCAGCGACGTAGAGATCCAGGTAACCGTGTATAACCTGAGACGAACGCAACCGAGGGACCAGGAGGAACACGTAGGCAGCTCTCCAGATGAGTGGAAGCTGGTCGACAGGCGGAGAAGGGCGAAGGGGGCGATCGGCCACTCAAAAACTTAAAAACCACGATCGAAACCAGAGAAAATCGTCGTCAAGGTGGGAGAGGCCACATCCTACGCCGAAGCCGCAAAAAAGATAAAGGAGAGAGTGAGCGAGAAGGAGGGAATGGCCTCCCAAATTAATGCCCTAAGAAAGGCGGGGAATGGAAACATCGTGGTAGAGATGATACGGGGGGCGAAAGACACAGGGGAGCTGCTAAGGACGGTGGCCTTAGAGTTCGGGGAAGGAAAGGTTGCACTGTCGTATGGCGGAAAGATGCTGGTCGATGTCAAAGACATGGAGGCAGATGCAACCGAGGCGGAAGTAAAAACAGCCGTGGAGAAGGTCTTCGGTCAGCCAGAGGTTAGCGACCAAATTAGAATAAGGGGCCCGATAAGAACATACGGCAAGTGGTATCCGGTCCGGTACGCGATAGTAGAGTTGCCGAAGCGACTAGGAGAGGTCCTGGTCAAGAAGTGCCGTTTATACGTCGGCTTGACCCGATGTAGGGTGCAGATGCGACGGGAGCGTGTGGTCAGGTGTTTCCGATGCCTAGGATTTGGTCACATGGCATGGCAGTGTACGGGGAACGATCGGCGCAACAGTTGTAGGCGCTGTGGCGACGATGGGCATACAGAGAGCGCTTGCGAGAACGCACCGAAGTGCGGGGCCTGCGTGGAGATTGAGGAGAGCGCCGTAGACCACTACCCGGGGAGCGGGAACTGTGTGGCCTACAAGCGTGCCGCTGCCGCGGAGAATAAGCGACAATAATGCGAGTACTCCAGATAAATCTGAACAGGTGCAGGGCCGCACATGACCTGTTGGAACAGACGGCCAGAACAAGGGACATCGGCATCATCATCGCGAGTGAACCGAACATCAACTATTTAAACACCTGGTTGAGTGATGTGGACGGCGATACAGCCATAAAAGTGCACGGCGACTGCAGCAAGAGACTGAAGGCGTGGGACTCTCCCGGTAAAGGGGTGGTATGGGCGCAAGTGGACAATGTACGGGTATTTTCCTGCTATGTGTCACCAAACATCTCGCGGGCTGATTACACCGAGTGGATTGACAATCTGGGGGAAGAGCTTCGTAGTGCGACAGGGCAAGTGATAGTGGCGGGCGACATAAACGCCAAAGCAGTGCAGTGGGGCTCAGCGAGAACAGACGCTAGGGGGCAAATGCTGCTGGAAGCAATGGCCGCGCTTAACTACTGGGTGTGTAACCGGGGGCTCGTACCGACCTTCGTCAGAGGTGACTCAGAGTCGATAATTGACGTCACCTTTGCTTCAGGGGGACCACCAATGTGCGTGAAGAACTGGAGAGTGCTAGACACGGAGTCCCTATCAGACCATCGATATATCCAGTTCGACCTGGAGCGGGAGAGGGTAGTAGTGCCACGGGATAGCGAACCGAGATGGGCAGTGAGCAGGATGAACAAGCACCGATTATCCAAGTGGATGGCAAAGCAGAACGCCCTGCCGATCTCCATCGGGGCAGATGAAATGGCTGAGCAACTAGACAAAAAACTCCAGGCAGCGTGTGTGGCGTCGATACCTAGGAAAGGAAAGGGGAGGGTGAGAGAAGTGTACTGGTGGTGTGCCGAAGTGGAAAATGCGAGGACAGAGGCGATCAGAGGCAGAAGAAGCCTAACTAGGATGCGCAGTAGGAACCCGACGGACAGGGGGCAAATTGAGCAGGCGGAACAACTGCTGAGGATCAGCAAGCGGAAGCTCAAAACGGCAATCGTCCGTAGCAAAGAACGATGCTGGAAAAACCTCTGCGAGGAAGTGGACAACGACCCCTGGGGATTGCCCTACCGCATGGTCACCAAGAAGTTAGGTACGAGATCACCGGTAAGCCCACAAGTGACCGTACCGGGAGGTATACGCGCTGTGGTGGAGAAACTATTCCTTACCAACCCGAGCCCAGGTGAGACCGACGGACAGATCACTGGAACACGTCTAGAAGACATCCCGGTAGTGACTGCTGAAGAAGTGGAAGCGGCAGTGAGGAGATTGCCGAACAGAAAGGCACCGGGACCGGACGGTATCCCAAATGAACTTGTAAAGGCAGTGGCCGAAGAGTACCCGCAGGACTTCCTGCAAACCTACACCCAGTGCCTGCAGGAGGGAAATATCCCGGTGCGTTGGAAAACGGCGCGACTAGTGCTACTCCCCAAAAAGGGAAAGCCACCACAGGAACCATCGGCGTACAGGCCACTTTGCCTTCTGGACGGGGTGGCCAAACTCTTCGAAAGGATCCTCTCCCTCTAGGAGAAATCGAAGCCGGCACGGGCCTGTCGGACAAACAGTACGGCTTCAGAAAGGGGCGGTCAACGGTAGACTGCACATTGGCAGTCCAGGCAGTGGCAACAGAGGCGAACACAGGACCCCTTCGAAAACGGAAACACTGTGTACTCATTGCACTGGACGTACGCAACGCGTTCAACTCCCTTCCGTGGGAGAAGATCAGGGAGACGCTCGAGGCGAGAAGAACCTCAGGTTACCTGAGAAACATGATTGCAAGCTACCTGCGAGATAGGTGGCTATTATATGATGACGATAGCTGTACCCGACGTATGAGCGTGACCGGAGGGGTACCGCATGGGTCAGTTATGGGGCCCCTGCTCTGGAATCTTGTATACGACAGCGTACTTGCACTCAAGCTTCCAGAGGGAGTTCAGCTTTTCGGCTTTGCCGACGACTTGGCTGTGGTGGTAACACACAGGGATATGACGGCCGTAAAGGTCAACGCAGCCTCGGCCACCTCTAGGATTGCAGACTGCCTGGAGGAGATGGGTCTGGAACTAGCCCCCCAAAAGACGGAAGCTGTGTGTCTATCAACCAGGAGAGCAGGGAGAAACCGCAACGAGACCATAACGATCCTGGGAACGGAAGTCCCAGTGCGGAAGGAGGCCAAGTACCTGGGAATTATACTGGAAGCCAACACTAACCACAGCAAACAGGTGGTGGAGGCAGCGGCATCGGCCGCAAGGACGGAGAGGGCACTGGCGAGAATAATGCCGAACATCGGAGGGCCGTCAGAGGCGAGCAGGCGATTGCTGGCCTGTGTTGCACGATCAAAATTGTTATACGGAGCACCGGCCTGGAGCGGCTGTCTAGAGACGGCCAGAAACAGGGAACGACTGCGAGGGGCGCAACGCATTGGAGCCTTGCGAATAACTAGGGCGTACCGTACGGTCTCGACGACAGCGGTTGAAGTTCTGGCGTCTCTGGTCCCAGCAGACCTTATGCTGAGGGAACGGGCGACAATCCATACCGAATTAAAGGCAGGCGCAGAACAGGCGAACTGCAAAAAGGAGGCACGTGCCCAAACGATGCGGAGCTGGCAGGAGAGGTGGGAGAGAGACGAGGACCATAAAGGCGGGTGGACCAAGCGCTTAGTGAAGGACATCGAACTGTGGGTTAACAGGCGGCATGGGTCTACGACGCACTGGATGACCCAGATGCTATCTGGACACGGGTGCTTCCAGGCCTACTTGGCCCGAATTCGTAAAGTGGCGAGCGAGACATGCCTGCACTGCGATGCAGCGGTGGACGATGTGGAACACACACTCACGGAGTGTCCCCAGTGGATGGAAGAGAGAGCTGCTATGTGCGTCGTGTTGGGAGGAGAAGTGAACGCCGACACCATAATTCCACACATCCTGGAAACGGAAGTCAAGTGGGACGCCCTGGCATCATTTTCGGAAACCGTACTCCGCAAAAAGGACGACGAAAACCGAAGGATCGAGGCTGAAATTGTGCTGGACTGAGGTGAAATGTGTGGTGAATGGACGCTGGTGCGGTGACCTGACGAACATGTATCTGTGAAGCGAAAGGGTGTCGTGATAAACCGGTGATAGAAGTGACGCGAAAAGACGCTTAGGTTTGAAACGAGTGTTGCGAAAGGACGCTTAGTAAACTATATGGTGAGGCGAAAGGACGCTTGTGCAGTGAACTCGAACTTTTTATTATTGGAGTCGAACTATAAGTGGAAAGCCAGCAACATCTACGCGACGGAAACGCAACGTACGCCGCTACCGACCTTCCTCGAGGTAATGCCCTAGGGCGGTTCCGAGGGAGGACTCAACATCGGTAAAGGGGGTTTTTTAGTGGGTCGGCCAGACTATCCAGCCATCCCCACACTACCACGTCAACCTGGCGACGTGGTGTCTGTCGTACAGATTTTTCCCTCTACAAAAAAAAAAAAAAAGGTTAGGATAGGTTAGGATAGGTTAGGAGAGATACTTATAGATAGTAAAAATGGTCCTTATCGGATAAGGACAGTGCGCAAAGAGTTAGGGCAGAAAATAGCCACCACCTATATATTCTTCATACAAATGTGAGAGGGGGAAAGCAAAATGAGCTCAAACGACGTCAAAAAGATCCCCAAATTAAAGCTAAATGTCAAAGTAGCCCAGGAAACTGTAAAGAAAAAAAGCCCCACACCCTCGCCCAAGACAGGCAACAGTGGTACAATGGACTTTGAATGGTCGGAGGAGGAAGGACGCTCGGTAGAGCAAAGTAACAAAAGGATGAGAGGCCCGGACGGACCAATCCTCTCACCCCAGGTCTACCCTCTGGACCTGAATCATCTGGCGGACCCGCAGAGGACAATCAATGCAAAACTGCAAGCGAAGGCCACCGGCATCATTAAAAAACTAGACGTTGCCGCCAGAAATCTAGGCTCGCTGGTGTCTGAAAGCAAAAATACAAAATTATAGATCAAAACCATGATATCAGAGGTTCGAAGCCTAACCTCCCAGCTAGCTTGTAAGGCAATCCTGGATGCCCTAGAAAACATCCAGCCCAATGCACCAGCCCGCATCATCGTGGAGCCAAGCATGGACACAAGCGGGGAGACGACTCCCCACAAAACCCCGGTTGCTACTAGGGAGATGACAACCCAGACCGAGATAGAACAGGTCACCCGGCCTACCCGGGAAATAGAGACACAGACGGAGGAGGAACAAGTGATTTTACCTCCAGAACTAAACCATGTGAAAACATACAACGACTTCACCAAAATAGCGGAGAACAATTGGGCGTTAAGTACCTACGCTAACACGGAAATGGTAGAAGGCAACCCCCTAACGGGAAACTATAACTCGGTGGTCTGGATAGATCCGGGAGACAGAGAAATGGAAAAGGGCATACAGTGCCAGTTCGCCGCTAAGTACCCTGACCTCAAACTCATCACCGAGGATTTCGGCTATATAAACCAGACTGTCCGGATAGCTGGAACAGGAGGAAAGAATGACAGCAAGCACACGAAGATCGTAGCAAAAGTAGTAGTGGAGGACAAAGAGGAAAACTACTTCGATGGGTTGCTAAAACTCACAGAGGTCCTGAAAGACATTGGGGCTACTCTAGTAGCTATACCCAGACCAGATAGGGGCTCCCTACAGCGATTCAGGAAACTCTTCAGAGTGTGCTGCACGGCACGGACATCTTGGCAAAAATATACGCACCGCCAAAAGTGAGGCCATCGAGTCCCAAAAAGCCCCAGGACATAGCTAGAGCAGAGTCCATTGTCGTACGGAGAGAAGGAGCGAGCTATGCAGAGCTCCTTAAAACCGTTAAAACTACCATGACACAAAAAGCGACTCCCCAAGATCTGGACACTATAGCCCAAACAAAGGAGATGAAGGACGGAGCGCAGCTTATCACCCTGCGCAAAGGGGCTAAAAACGCCAGTTCCATAAAAAAACGTCTTACAAAAGGACATGGAGGGTGCACAAATCGTGGCTAGAACAGACAGGGCCATCATCCACATCAAGGATATGGATGTAGAAACAGACGCACAAGAAGTACTACAGGCCATTAGAAAAGCTCAAATACCTGGAGCCTCAGCAGAAATCGAAATAAGCGACCTTAGACCTACCTATGACGGAAGACGAGCAGTGACAGTCAAAATGGATAGACCATCGGCCGAAATAATAGTGTTAAAAGGGACTCTGAGGGTAGGCCTAACAATCTGTAGGGCAACACCCAGAGTCACGGTTCTCACATGTAGACACTGCCGTGGAATAGGACACGAGGCAACTCAATGCCGTAACAAAAAGGCAGAAGACCAATGCTTTCAATGTGGAGAGAGCAATCATAAAATCAAAGATTGCAAAAACAACCCAAAATGCTCACTTTGCGAGGAACAGGGCCACCGAACAGGTGCGGGTGCATGTATAGTCATGCGAACGGAGCTTGAGAAAGCAAAGAGGCGGTATCTGGCCGAGTTAAGGTCCAGGCATAGCACCACGAACACAAATGGCCCTTAAAATTTTACAATTAAATGCAAATAGGTCTCGGGCAGCCCACGACCTCTTATCACACACCATCCAAGAACATAACGTGGACATTGTACTACTATCTGAGCCCAACGACGCTCGTACAACAACTGGATGGTACAAAGACGCTCCTAAGGGAGATGCTTGTATCTGGGTATCCACAACTAAAGCCATAACTGGCTGGGGCAGTCCAACAAAAGGAATCGTCTGGGTGACACTATATAGCACATATGTATCGCCAAATATCCCATTACATAGCTACACCGTGTGGTTAGGCATTCTGGAAGACAGCATCAGGCAACATACTAGCCACATAATAATAGGTGGAGACTTCAATGCCAAATCCACCTGGTGGGGTTCTCCAATCAACGACAGACGCGGCACCGTTCTTATGGACCTAATATCCAGTGTACAAATGGAGGTATTAAACCACGGGAGCGACGCAACCTTCGTGCGAGGCAACACGTCGTCCCATCTCGACGTGACATTAACCACCGATAGACACGCCCACCTGACAAGGAGCTGGAAGGTACTAACCGAAGTGGAGTCGCTTAGCTACCACAAATACATTACTCTCCTGGCAGGTGAAGGAACGAAAACCGTAAGACGTGCAAACGCTGAGAGATGGAACACCAGAAAACTAAACGGCGAAACAATGGGAAAGGTCTTCGCGAGATGCAGCATAAACCCGGACATGGACCCAGAAGAGGCAGTGGCAGCACTAGCGGAACACCTTCAAACAGCTAGTAGCGCATCCATGCCCAAACAAAAAACAACGCGGAGGAAGACAGTATACTGGTGGTGCAAGGAGGTCGCTGCAGCTAGACAGGAGGCAGTCAGGACGAGACGACAAATAACAAGAGCCAAGAAAAAAGGACTACCCATCGAACTGCTCGAGGCCGACAGGCGCGCTGCGGTCAAGCACCTCCGAGTGGAGATTCTTCGTAGCAAGGAGAGATCTTGGAAAACGCTCTGCGACGAACTGGACGCGGATCCCTGGGGCCTGCCATATAGAATCGTGGCGGGTAAACTCCCAAAACGTTTACCGGGACCAGACGCCACGGTAGTAGGGGGGACAGCTGCCGTCGTAAACACCCTCTTCCCAAATGCCAGCTGTGCTAGCAGACAAGAAATAGCCACGACACCCGAGGGAAATCAAGGTCCGGATTTCCAGGAGGAGGAGCTCATTGAAGCCACGCACCGCCTTCCAGGAAAAAAGGCCCCAGGGCCCGACGGCCTACCCAACGAGGCAGTCAAAGCGGCGATCCTCGCCAACCCCCAAGCATTCCTAGATGCATATAACATCTGTCTAAGGAAAGGGACAGTCCCGAAAAGGTATAAGGTGGCAAAGCTTGCCCTAATTCCTAAGCCCGGAAAACCCGCCGGCGACCCGACGGCCTTCCGTCCAATTTGTTTGCTGGATGGAACGGCCAAACTCTTGGAGAAACTCATCACGAATAGAGTGACGACCCACATCGACGAAAACGGCGGCCTATCAGACCGGCAATTCGGCTTTCGAAAAGGGAGATCCACGGTGGACGCAATTATGACAGTCAAAAGAATAGCGGAGAAGGCAAACAGCGGACCACTGAGGAAAAGGAAGCATTGTATAATGATTACCCTGGACGTCAGAAATGCCTTCAATACAATTCCTTGGCCCGAAATCATAAACGCGGCCAATACAAGACTTCCCCCATACCTTACAAAGCTAATAAGAAGCTACCTATCAGAGAGAGGCCTACAATACACCGCGGACGGACAAATCATTGAAAGACCGATTAGCCAAGGGGTACCACAAGGGTCAGTTCTAGGTCCGGTATTGTGGAACCTCGCCTACGACGGAGCTCTAAATGTAAAACTCCCCAACGGGGCAGAGAGCATAGCATTTGCAGACGACATTGCAGTGGTGGTTGCACACGAGAAGATGGAGGCCCTCTGCAACATCGCAAGGGTGGCCACAGACCGCATAGCCAAGTGGATGACTGACACAGGCCTGATACTAGCGGAGGAGAAAACTTCGGCGGGTTGGCTATCCACAAAGAGAGCAGGAAAAGGCGACATGGACCACGTCACAGTGCTCGGTAGGCAGGTAAGAATAAACAAGACCATAAAATACCTGGGGCTCACCATGGAGGCAAACCCGAGATGCAGTAGCCACGTGAACGAGGCCACGGCCGCGGCCACCAAAGTGGAGAAGGCAGTGGCCAGAATAATGCCAAACTTCGGAGGCCCAGGAGAAGGTAGACGCCGCATGCTAGCAACCGTAGCGCGGGCCAAACTGCTTTATGAAGCCCCAGCCTGGGCAAAATGCACAGAAGCTGCAAGAAACACGGCCAAACTAAGAAGAGCCTTAAGAACTGGCGCATTAAGGGTGACCAGAGCCTACAAAACCGTATCCACGGAGGCAGTCGAAGTGCTGGCCTCACTAACTCCAGCAGACCTTGCACTCCGAGAGCGGGAGGAGACCTACATAGCCATCAAAAACGGAACAAACAAGAAGGAGGCGAGAGAAAATGCCCACAGAACCGCGATCGAGCGATGGCAAGCCAGGTGGACCCACAACACTAGCTGGACAAGCTTCAAAGCTTACCTACTGCGGATCGGCAAAGCCCAAAGCGCAACATGTACATACTGCGGACATGAAAACGACACGGCCCTACACACACTGGAACAGTGCCCACGCTGGCACGCGGAGTGGGAAATTCTGACCGCCGCCATAGGTTCCGTCTCGGCCTCCACGTTAACCAGCCTAATGCTCGAGAGCGAAGAAAATTGGGAAGCGACAACCCGTTTCGCAAAAGCGGTCATTACCACCAAGGAGAGGGACGAAAAGGTATTAACTGAAATCGTGCCCCACGATACTATCCACAGTGACAGGGATAGCGACTGAGACTCCAAAAAGCCCCACAGTGCTACAGACCCACACAATCCCAACGCCCGAGCGACAGTGCTACACAAGCCCCAAGTGATAGAGACACACTCAACCCCAGTGACTATAGACACTAAAGACAATATAGACACTAAAGATACTAAAGACACTTAAGACACTCAAGACAAAAAAGACACTCGTACACGCCCCAGCGACAGACACATAGACCCTAGTGAAACCTAGTGAAAGAGACACAAAGTACCCAACAACAATTAGCCAGGAACAACTACGCGGCGAAGAACAACACGCTGCAGCTGACCTTCTTTGAAGTAATGCCACCAGGCGGTTCCAAAGAAGGACTCATATCAGTCTAGGAGGTTTTTTTAGTGGGTCGGCCAGACTATCAGGTCATCCCCACACTCCCACGTTAACCTGGCGACGTGGCGTCTGTCTTGCAGATTTTTCCCTCAAAAAAAAAAAGGTTAGGATAGGTTAGGATAGGTTGGGATAGGTTAGGAATCACGGATATCCACGGACGCGGTCCACCACGTGGCGGCGGAGAAATCTAAAATCATCGGGGCCATCCTCCATCCGATCTGGACGAAACCTCCAGGGAGGCTTCAGGGAAATAGTGGCTATCGATCCCCCCACATATTTCCGGGATCGCACCACCGGATCCAAATATAATCAGGAATCACGGATATCTACGGACGCGGTCCACCACGTGGCGGCGGAGAAATCCGAAATCATCGGGGCCATCCTCCAACCGATCTGGACCAAACCTCCAGGGAGGCTTCAGGGAAATAGTGGCTATCGATCCCCCCACATATTTCCGGGATCGCACCACTGGATCCAAATATAATCAGGTTAGTAAAAAGACAAATTAGTGAAAAATAACGAGAAATCACGGTCGGGGCAAAGCACGCATTGTCAGCGAAATCTCCATTATCGGAGCCATCCGCGCTCCGATTCGTACAAATTTTGAACTAAGCTACAGGGTGGCAGTAGACATCCCACTACACATTTCGCGTAATAAACTCCGCAGACGAGTCGGTCGAAATTAACGCTTAATTCGCGAAAACACGGTCTCCACGCGCATGGCAGCTCTTTAAAATGACGGGGGCGGTAAGGAGCAAGAGGGACCTCTGCCAAAAGGTCAGACTACTGGTCAAGGAGCTACACCAGCACGCACTTCGGAATACGCAGAGGGTTATCTGGATACCCTTTGGAAACTGGTTTCCGACGAGGCTTTTGTATGCGATGTTGATACGGTAGGCACGACAACGGACGAGCTGGAGCGAGTGACCCGGGGCGTGCAGACGGGAGAGGACGAGCGGCCGGCAGTGACAAGGAACGACATGGTGGGTGCGGGCGGGGAATACAGTGCCTTCGTCAAACTAATGGACAGGAGGTGGGGAGAAGACTGCTTCAGCAGGGTAGATGAGGTCGTGGGCGATCTCATGGATGCCCCGGAAGAATGTCCTCTGGCACATTGTGTCTCCGCAGATATGTGCATGGGAAAGGGAGTGGCGGTCCGATTCAGGGAAAGATTTGGAAAGCAAGAGGCATTGCTACGACAGGGTGTGAGGGCCGGAGGCGTGGCCTGACTGGCAGTGATTACCGAAGTACCCGACAAGGACGGCGATGTAGTGGCAGAGAGGCGGGACATATTTTACCTCGTGACGAAGGAGAGGTACGCCGACAAGCCCACTAGGGAAGCGCTCTTTAAGAGTCTGATTGAGCTAAAGAGGTTGTTGGGACTAAGGGGGCACTAGAAAGTGGCAATCCCAAGGATAGGGGCGGGACTCGATAGGCTGAGTTGGGAAGTAACCCGGAAAATGTGAGAGTGCATTTTTGCGGACACGGATGTGCAGGTGGTTGTTTACAGACTGGAAGACGGCGCAAGCACCGGCGCAAGGAGGTGGGAAACCAACGAACAGTTCGAGCTGCAACCAGAGGCGATTGGGGGGACGGCTGGGAGCCAAACAGATCCTCCACAAAGGAATTCATTCGTAGTCCGGCCGACCAGAATAGTGGTGGAGACAAAGGGCAGCACTTACGGCGAGGTTCTTAAGAAGGTCCAAGGGGGCATCTCGAAGGAACTCAGCGCCGGGGTGAAGGGCGCAAGGAAAACCCGGGCTGGCAATATGGTGCTGGAGGTATTTAAGGGGGCGGACAGCCAAGGGTTGACCGAGGCGGTCAACGCAATAGTCGGGGAGGAAAAAGCCAAAGTTACAAGGGGGAGCATGGTCACGGTAGAGGTCCTCGGGCTGGAGGAGTCCACATGCGCGGAGCAGGTGATTGAAGCGATTGGCAACGCAACCAACGGGGTGGGAAGATACACTGTTAGTCGTATTAAAGATTATGGTGGCGATTTCCGCGTTGCCATGGTGGAATGCACCAGGGGCGATGCTAGGGTGCTGCTTGGCGCGAAGAGGGTCAAGATTGGCTGGACAACCTGCAGAGTGTCGGAGAGGAGGATTCAGCCGACTACATGCGGAAGGTGCCTAGGGTACGGCCACAGGGCCAACGAATGTAAAGGGGTGGATCGTAGGGACATATGCCGCAGATGCGGCTGTAAAGGGCACAAGGAGGAGACCTGCGAAGGGGCACCAAAGTGCGTCCTGTGCGCCGAAAAAGGAAGATGCGCGGACCACTTTCGCGGGAGTAAGGGGTGTCAAGCCTTCAGGGAGGCCCAGGAAAACATGGGCAGTATTACAGCTCAACCTTAACCGATGCAAGGCTGCGCACGACTTGCTGCAGCAGCACATGGTGGAGGAGGGCGCCGACATCGTGCTCTTGTCGGAACCCAACAACGCAAGGATGGGTGAAGGGGGATATAGGGACCAGGCAGGGGGGGATGTAGCGATTATACTAGGCGAGGAGGCGGGGAAGAAGGCAAACGGGTGGGGAACGCCGGGGAAGGGAATTGTTTGGGTAAGGGTTGAGCAGGTAGCTTACTTTAGCTGCTACTGCTCGCCAAACGTTCCCTTCGATGACTACAGGGCGTGGCTATCACTGCTGGAAGATTAGCTGGGCAGGCACCGGGGTGTCCAGAGGGTGGTCACCGGGGACTTTAACGCCAAGTCCAGCTGTTGGGGACCCGTGGCTACGGATAAGAGAGGGAGGGCACTAGTGGAGCTGCTAGCGACGACGGACTTGACCGTGGCAAACGCGGGCTCCAAATCCACGTTCACAAGGGGAGACGGCAGGTCATGGATTGACGTAACGGCCGTAGATGGGATCCACCTGGCAAGGAATTGGTGCGTCATGGATCGTGAAACGATGAGCGACCACGGCCTGATAAGGTTTGAAACAGTGCATGGCCACAATACCTATGACATCGTGGAGACCAGGTGGAACGTGGCTAGATTGGACAGGGCCAAGCTGCAAAGGGCCTTAGCCGGTATCAACCCGACCGGGGAAACGGCGGAACAACAGGCAGCTTCATTAGTAGGGGCGATAACAAAGGCCTGCGAGGTAGCAATGCCCAGGACGGGGCGGAAAGGAAAGAGGGCGGTTTACTGGTGGAGTCCGGAGGTAGCAGCAGCCAGAGCAGCGGCGCTGAAGTCGCGCCGCGCCATCACAAAGGCTAGGAGCAGGGGACAGGAAACCGAAGACCTGCAGGCAGAGCACAGGAGGTGCAAGAAGGCTCTGAAAATCAGTATTGCCCAAAGCAAAGAGGCCAAATGGCAGGGGCTCTGCGATGAGGTGGAGGCTGACCCCTGGGGCAAGCCATACAAGCTGGTTATGGGCAAACTCCGCAAGAGGGCACCTGACCTGGAAGCGGTCGTACCGGGGGGCACTAGGGCCGTAGTGGATGCACTATTCCCACTGGCGAACGGCATAGGCAACAACGTACCACGCGTCGCTTGCGAGGTGGAACCGTTCACGCAAGCAGAAATCTGCGCAGCAGCCAACGACCTCCCAAATAGAAAGGCACCAGGCCCTGACGGCTTGCCAAATGAAGCCATTAAGGAGGCAGTTGAGGCAAACCCAAGCCTGTTCACTGGGGTTTGCAACAAATGCCTAAAGGATGGAGTCTTCCCAACCATATGGAAGAGGGCGAAGCTGGCGCTGATCCTGAAGGGCAAGAAGCCATCCGACGATCCAGCGGCATACAGACCAATATGCCTCCTTGACGGTATCGCGAAGGTTTTAGAGAGGGCGCTGACCACCAGAATTGTGGAGGAAATAGAGACCGGCGGAGGCTTCCACCCCAACCAGTACGGGTTTCGGAAGGGGAGATCTACCATCGACGCGGCTTCAGCGGTCAGGGAAATAGCTCGGGGAGCAAACGAGGGCCCACTCAGGAAAAGAGAGCACGCTGTCATGGTAGGGCTTGACATCAAGAACGCGTTCAATACATTGCCATGGCAGGTCGTGAAGGATGAGGCCACAAAAAGGCTCTCCGGGGGAATGGCGGCGATGGTGGAATCTTACCTCAAGGATAGAGCCATCATATACAGTGTAGGGGGGGCTGTGAAGGAGAGAGAGGTAGACCAGGGTGTTCCCCAGGGGTCGGTACTGGGTCCGACACTATGGAACCTGGTTTATGACGGTGTGCTAGGGCTGAAACTGCCAGACGGCGCTACCACCTTGGCCTTCGCGGACGACCTCGCCCTGATAGTGCGACATCGTGACGTGGACAATGTGCGACGAACCGTCAGCGAGGCGACGACAACAATTGTCCAGTGGATGGAACAAAACGGGCTCAGGGTTGCGGCCGAGAAGACCATGGCGGTGTGGCTTTCGACAAGGAGAGCAGGGAAAACGCCGGAGGAGACACTGGACATCGCTAATACCGTGGTGCCCATTGGGAAGGCCATAAAGTATTTGGGGGTATGGCTGGAGGCCAACCCACGGCTAAGCAGACACTGCGCTGAGGCGGCGGAAGCAGCTCTAAGGGCGGATACAGCAGTGGGGCGCGTGATGCCAAACGTAGGAGGACCTAGCGAAGGCAGACGGCGATTGCTTGCTACGGTGGCCAGGGCTAAACTGGCCTACGCTGCACCGGTGTGGGCAGGGGCTATGATCTCGGCGCGGAACCGGCATAAGGCCAGGACAGCACTCAGGACAGGAGCCCTCAGGATAATTCGGGCGTACAGGACCGTCTCGATGGACGCCGCGGAGGTACTCGCCTCAACGATGCCCGGAGACCTGTACGTTGTGGAGAGGGCGGAAGCACATAACAGAGGAAGGGAGACTGGCGACCGGGCCACAGCCAGGAAGGAAGCTCGCAGCAGGGCCATGGGCAAGTGGCAGGAGAGGTGGACGCAGGTACAGGGGTGGACACGAACCTTAATCCCCGATGTAAGACCCTGGGTGGAGAGGCGTCACGGGGTTGTTACCCACCAGCTAACACAGTTGCTTACAGGACACGGCAGCTTTGGGGCCTACCTATGTCGTATAGGAAAGGCAGAAAGCGGGGATTGTCGATACTGCGGGAGAGAGGAGGACACGGCTGGGCACACGATGTTCAGATGCCCGGAGTGGCAGCCAGAAAGGACCAAGCTCTCAACCAAGGTTGGCATGTTGGACGAGAGTACGCTGGTGGGACGTATGCTCGATAGCGAGGAGGCGTGGGACGCGGTTTGCGAATTCGCAAATAGAGTCATGTCCAGGAAGTATGGAGAGGAGGAAGCGATACCATCATAATCGCCTCAAGACTACCCCTGAAGAAATGCCTAGATGGCGATACCAGGGAAGAGAGGGGGAAGGGTTTTAGTCGGTACCAGAACCCGACACTATAGGCCGTAATAGACCAAAAGGCCCTTGTCTGTCTGCAGATTTCCCAATCCCCTCTATAAACAAAAAAAAAAAAAAGGTTGGGATAGGTTAGGATAGGTTAGGATAGGTTAGGATAGGTTAGGATAGGTTAGGATATCCCCTTAGGTTAAGGGGCTCGAACCTCAGTTATCGACATCACCCTGGTAGACCACAACATATTAAACAACGTACAAAATTGGGCTGTCCTAGAAACGGAATCTATGAGTGACCACAAGTACGTATCCTTCACGCTAAGCAACCCCAACAAGCAAGTAGTGCACAACCCAAGGATACCAAGCAAAAAATGGCACACAGAGCGAACAGACTGGGAACAGTTTGCGCTTCACCTACACAATAATCCAGCGAAGAATGAGACAACTGTAGATTGCATAGCAGAAGACTTAAGGAGGAGGGTCCTGGATGCATGCCACACCTCTACCCCAAGGTCCGGGCTAAAAAGGCGCAAGGAGGTATATTGGTGGTGTAACGAGGTCGCTATTGCGAGAAGAACCGCCACAAGTCTAAGAAGAAAAGTGACCAGGGCCCGCACTGGCGGCCAAGAGTGGGAAGCACTCCATCAAGAACATAGGGCTGCGAGAACAAAACTCAAACAAGAGATTTACCGCAGCAAGGAACGGTCCTGGTTAAAACTCTGCCAGGAGGTGGACTCGGACCCGTGGGGTTTACCCTACAAAATCGTAATGGGAAAGTTAGGCAGGAAAACTATTAACCCGGAAGCCTCTGTACCTGGTGGAATAAAAGCGGTTGTGAATACCCTCTTCCCAAGAAACGGAGTGCGGCAACAACATGTGAGAACGGCTGCAACAACTGCCGCAGATTTCCCGAAAGTACAGCAAGAGGAGATTTTACTCGCCACGAGATGCATGACCGGAAAAAAAGCGCCAGGCCCAGACAGTATCCCTAACGAGTTGGTCAAGGCGGCAACAAATATCATCCCGCAGGACTTCTGCACCATAATAGAGCATTGCTTCAGGGAAGGACACTTTCCCACCATATGGAAGAAGGCCCGCCTCGTGCTATTACCCAAAAAGGGAAAACCCACAAACAGCCCCAGTGCCTATAGGCCCATCTGCCTGTTGGATGGGCTTGGAAAAATCATGGAAAAGGTAATCGGGGAAAGGCTTCGTACAGAAATCAACGCCCATGGAGGCCTCAAAATATCAGTATGGCTTCCGGCGGGGCAGGGGCACAATCGATGCCATCAAGGACGTCCTCCGCTCGGCGGAGAGGGCTAACACCGGACCGCTGAGAAAGAGGGAGCATTGCCTAGTGGTGACATTCGACGTATGCAACGCTTTCAACTCTCTCCCTCATCAGGCGATCATAAATGAGATGCAAACAAGGAAGATCTTCCGCTACTTAATCGACGTGGTAAGGGACTACCTAACGGACAGGGAACTGTCGGTAGATGATGGAGGCACAGGAGGGGAAATGAGGTTCCACCCGCAAGCAGGGGTCCCACAAGGGTCCATTTTGGGGCCTATTCTATGGACATTGGCATATGACGGGGCTCTCAATATCGACCTACCTGCTGGTGCGAGACTGGTGGGATACGCGGATGACATCGCTCTAGTGGTCTCAAACAGAGACGCCGGTAGGGTCAAGACCATCACAACTAGAGCCGCGGAGCGGATCGGTGCATGGTTGGAGGATACGGGACTGAGAATCGCTCCCGAGAAGACTGAGCATGGATCTCTACCAGACGAGCAGGAAGACACGCCGGACAGACCGTAACTATACTGGGGCAGGAGATAACCATTAATCAACACCTGACCTATCGTGGCGTCATCATTGGCTCCAACAGAAACTTTACCCCACAGGTCCGGAAAGCGGCGGAGGCTGCATCTAAATCTGCGGCTTCCCTCGCCAGGCTAATGCCGAACATTGGAGGAGCCGGGGAAGGCAGAAGAAGGCTACTTGCCTCCGTAGCCAGATCCAGGCTTCTGTATGCGGCCCCAGTGTGGGCCAAGGGGACCTACTGCCGCAGAAACGCGGGTGCCCTACGTAGAGCTCTAAGGACGGACGCCCTCCGAATTATTCGTGGATACAGAACAGTTTCCACAGATGCAGCGGAGGTTATCTCCTGCCAACCCCCAGCGGACCTACTCGTCCAGGAGCGGGCCTTCATAGATGACAGGCGAAACGACGGTCTGACAAATGCGGAGAAAAGGAGTATGGCACGCGCCCGGACACTAAGAACCTGGCAAACCAGGTGGACAAATTCCGGAGCATCAGCATGGACCCGATCAATAATTCCAGACATTGCGGAATGGATAGAAAGAGAACACGGGAACTGCGATTATTTTCTCACCCAGTTCATAACAGGGCACGGGTGCTTCGGGTCGTACCTTAAAAGAATTTAAAAAAAGGACTCGGCAATTTGCGATTTCTGCAACAGCGGACATGAGGACACGGCGGCACACACCTTACTCGAATGCACCGCATGGACCCGGGAAAGAGAAGCCATGGAAATGAAACTTGGCCTACTGCCAAACTGTGACGGTCCCTCAATCTTGAAAATGATGATCGAGGACCAAAATGCTTGGAATGCCATTAGAAGATTTGCCGAAACAGTGCTGAGAAGAAAAGAAACACACCTAACAAGCGAAAGAGGTACAACGAAGATCCGGGTATAATAAAACTGGTTATACGTTGCACTATACAATATAAATATGTATTTGGTATTATCAGTAGGCAGTATTATGTATAATTTAGTACGCGCTATGTTTTAACCTTGTGTATCTAGTAACATGTAATTAGCTAATTGTAAATAAACGATAGAAACGAAGGACCCTCTGGCGATGCTATACACATTTGTGTTTCCACCAGATTGTCCTACTTCTTAATTAAAAAAAAAAAGGTTAGGATAGGTTAGGATACGTCCTACGTGGTCACACAGCCAAAATTTAACACATTGGTCAGACTTACTGTTTTTGTCAAAAATATACATATGTCCTCCGTGGATAAACTTTTCTTTCCCTCTTTTGGTCAAAATTTGTGTTTCCATACTTGCGAATAGCAAACCTTAATCTGAGTTGCACTCAATGACATATATTAAAAAATTACAGGATTCTCATTCGATTTTTATTAAGTTTGAGTAACGATTACTTGGTTATAAAACCTAATATTACATTAGTGGACAATTTCCAGAATTGGATAATATTTGAAAATATATCATAAGATATGATCTTTCTTTCAAAATTTATTTTATAAAAATATTGGCGATGAACAGGCCTGGCGATGAAACGGCCGGCGATGAACTGGCCCGGCGATGAAACGGCGGCGATGAATCGGCGGCGATGAAACGTCCTAGATCGCCTAAACGAGGTGGAATATTACCTTTAATTCCAATATTTGCAGGCTTAAGTGCTTTAGGTACTTTAACCGGTGGAGTTGCTGGAATCGCAAAAGCCGTAAATAGTGCTAAAAGTGCTAAGCGAAAATTAGATGAAGCCCAACGTCATAACAAGACGATGGAAGCAATTGCGCTAGGTAGCAGTAAAAAGGGTGGTCAAGGTCTTTATATGAAACCACATAAACGCGGCCTCGGTTTGTACATCAAACATCCAAAAAACTAATGAGTGAGCTACCAAATCGTGCCTTGACAGACGTTGATCTAAGAAAATTTACTAAACACATTCCTGATTTTAGAGGAGTGTTTATGCGTGATAAATTGCCATCGAAACCGCATTATAACGAAACCGCAATCATCAACTTGGATTCATCGAAAGGCATGGGCACGCATTGGGTAGCTTATAGAAAGAGAGGACACACTGTAAATTATTTTGATAGTTTTGGAAATTTACCGCTTCCACAAGAGCTAAAAAATTACTTTTCTTTATGCAAAATTAAATATAATCATGATAGATATCAACATTTTAATTCGTTTAATTGTGGACATTTATGTTTAGAGTTTCTTTACGATAAATAGAAGTATCTTTAAAAAAATGAGTTAGTCATGTCTCAGACATTTACACTGCAAAGTACAACGAGTGTACTCTCTGATAATTATTATCCACCAATTATTCTTGATCCCGAAGAATCTTATTGGGACTGATTGGTTTTCACTCGTATCATACAATAACTAATATTGAAGAAGGAAATAATAAATTCATTTATGGCACAAAAGAAATCATTATTCCGTCCGGTTCCTACGAAATCGTTAACATTGAAAAATATTTGCAATAGCAGATGAGAAAAGGGCTCAATGTCAACGATGCGGAAGTTGATAAAGTGGTATCGATAAAACTGAATAATAATATATTAAAGTGCGAAATAAAAAGTATATTTGATATCGACTTTTCGCCGGAAAAAAACACGATTGGTAAACTATTAGGTTTTTCAGGGAAACATATTTTAAAAGGAGAAACTCTCCATGTGTCCAATTTACCAGTTCAAATAGTAAAAGTAACCAGTATTCGCGACGAATGTAATATTGTAACCGGTGCTTATTACAATAGTAAATTATCCCACACTTTATTCGAATCTACTCCAACTGTTGATCCGGGTTATTCAATTATCATAGAACCTAATAATATTCTTTATCTACCAGTTAATACGAGAACAATCAGTAACATAACAATTCGAATTCTCGATCAAGACGGTGGTCTAGTTAATTTTAGAGGAGAGAATATTATCGTTCGTTTAGAACTCAAACGTTTACCTAAATAAAAAATGGGAATTCAATTTGGAACAATAGTGTATAAATTTAATCCACATAACAAACTATCAATCAGTCTTGCGAAGACGACTAACAAAGTAACACCAATAAACATTTTGAGATTACGATCTATGGGATACAAAGTCTCGAACAATCATGGATAAACTAGATATTTTCAATGGTATCTCAGTGGATGATACATTAACAAAATACCAGTTCCACACATATCAACCTCATTCATCGAATTTCGACAAAAACGATGAAATTCGCATTGTCATTCAACATCAGGATATTTGCACCGCTCCGTGTGATAGTTACATCTACATCTGCGGTAAGGTAGATCTTCCAGCTCAGAAGGCCGGTGATACAACAACACCTAAAATTGAGCTTGTTACAAATGCATTCTCATTTTTATTTGATGAACTCCGCTACGAATTAAATAGTGTGGAAGAGGATAAATCTAGAGATGTTGGAATTACTAGTACTTTAAAAGGAATGATTTCATTTAAGAAATCCTACGCCGGTGGTCTTGAAATCGCTGGATGGGCATCAAAAGGAAAACATAAGATTTATTACGAAGGCAACAACAAATTCTACGTATCAATTGATCTAAAATATCTACTTGGATTTGCTGAAGATTATCGAAAAGTAATTGTGAATGCAAAACAAGAATTAATTAATTTTTTTACGATCCAGTAGGGATAACAATTGTTTTGTCGGATCGAAAGACACTAAATTGAAATTGTTAAAAGTAGAATGGCGAATTCCACATGTTCAAATTAATGATGAAGCACGTTTACAAATGTTACAACAATTACAATCCGATAAACCAATTTTAATACCATTTCGCAAATGGGAACTTCATGAACTACCCAGTCTAAGATTAACTGATAAGGATATATGGAGTGTTAAAACATCAACGAATCTTGAAAGACCTCGATATGTAATCGTTGCCTTTCAAGAAAACCGAAAAAATGACCATTCAAAAGATGATACGCTATTTGATCATTGTCTGATTATGAATATTAAGATTTATTTAAATTCAGAATCTTATCCCTACGATAACATGAATCTAGATATTTAGGGGGGTGATTATTTGTTGGCATATCAAATGTACACAAGATTTCACGATAGTTATTATGGAAATCGTGATTTTCAATATACATATTTTATATGCTGTAAAAGTTCAGGCATTCGTCGATTTTTAATAAAAAAATGCAGTATGAAGTTTAGAACGAGTGATTCCACTCCCAGACTAAGCATGAAGTAAAATTTCGAGTTTAGAAAAGCCTGAAAATTTGGATTGGCAGCATAGCGAAGCGGAGCGGCCAACCAAATTTTCAGGCTTTTCTTAACTTGAAATTTTACTTCATGCGCCACCGGTACAAACACTGATTCAATGTAAAGTTTAGCGCTCTGTTTTAAGTTTTGTAATATGTCAGTGTTTTGTACCGGTGGCGCATGAAGTAAAATTTCGAGTTTAGAAAATCCTGAAAATTTGGTTTGGCCGCTCCGCGCTTCGCGCTACGCGACCAAACCAAATTTTCAGGCTTTTCTAAACTCGAAATTTTACTTCATGCTTAGTCTAGGAGTGGAACACACTCATTTTGTTTAAAATTGAAATCTTTTAAAAAAAAACAACGATTATTTAAAGACTTACAGCATATACGCTGTAATTGGGACATGTATACTTGAAAGGAAAACTCCCTATATGTACAAGTTAAGGGATTAATTGCAATTGATTAGCTACAATATGTAATGGTAATATAGGCAACCGTGAACATTTTCGTCCGATTATTTTTTACTACTTTCGACGTTAAAAGATTTATCTAGGCCAAAGAATGGAATTAAATCGTGAACATTTTCGTGCGATTATTTTTTACAACTCCACGTCGAAAGTTGTAAAAAATAATCGCACGAAAATGTTCACGATTTAATTCCATTCTTTGGCCGAGATAAATCTTTTAAGTTAGTGTAAACGACACAAATAACGCTCATATGTCAAAACGTTCTGAGTACGTATAACCTCAAAAATGTCAAACTTTACGATAGAGCTCTCAGTTGCCAGATTGCAACACTAGGGTTGCCCAATCCCGAACCCTCGTATTAACTCTTTTTTCAATGCTGATTGTGATGCTAATCTCTTGATCGACATGTTTAATAATAATCAAAATTCTTCAGGTGTGTTATATATAAATAAAATGATCAAATCCTTTGCAATATCGGCTTTGGTTTAAATCACCGTCTTTATCAATTACGAGAAAACCATACTTTTCCTTCCAACATTCCCCACAGACTCTAATAAATTCTTGATAGGGCATGTCTGTATTCACATGATCACTCTATATATGTTTTAGATTTGTGTCATCTTTTGTTACAAATGGAGAATATGGTGTAAGTATATACGAACACAATAGAAATATTATTTATTTGCCAATCAATGTTGAAACTATAAACAACATTACTATTCGCGTCTTGGATCAAAATCATAATTTGGTTAATTTTGAAAAAGAAAGAATAGATGTTAGATTGGAGTTGAAAGAATGGGACTAATTTTTGAAAATCGAAAACAATCAAACTATAAATTGATACAACCCATCAAAAAAACTACTAGAAAAAAGGAAACAGTTGAACGGTTAACACCTGAAAATCTTCAGTTTCTTCAGAGCCTAGGGTACAAGGTTAGAAAAAATGTACCTAAACGTGTTTGATGATACCCCTTTTGAAAATGTAATCACGAGAAAGGAATACCATACGTATAAACCATATTCTACTAATAAATTTGATAATTCAGATGAAATACAAATAGCAATTTTATCGCAGGATGTGTATACGTTACCCTCTGAGAGTTACTTACAGATTGAGGGAGAATCACAAACAGTTGGACAAAATACCGTTACAACAACATTAATAAAAAATGCGTTTGCATATTTGTTTGATGAAATACGATTTGAAATAAACGGAGTGGAAATAGACAAAGTGCGTGATGTAGGAATTACCAGCACCATGAAAATGTGGACAACATTAACAGATGCAGAATCAAATACCCGTGAAGCATCGGAGTGGACAACTGATGGATCACCAAATTTATGGAATAATACTACAAAATCGTTTTCTGCATGTGTTCCTTTAAAGTTGTGGATGGGGTTCCCCGAAATGTACAAGAAAATTTTAATAAATAGCAAACAGGAGTTGGTTTTGTTGCGCGCTCGTGAGGATACCAATATTTATAAAGGTGTTGGGGGAACACTAAATTTAAAACAAATTACCTGGCATGTTCCCCACATTAACATTAGTGATGAGGCGAAAATTAATTTATGGAAAAATATGAGGGTAGATGAAAATATAGAAATTGCTTTTAGAAAATGGGAGTTGCATGAAATGCCCTCCATGAAATCAAATACTAGCGAAAGATGGGCTATTCGTACATCAACGCAACTGGAAAAACCCCGATATGTAATGTTGTCATTTCAAACCAATAAGAAGAATGTAAAAAGTGAAGATGCAAGTAAATTTGATAACGTAAATTTACGAAATTATAAACTATACTTAAATTCAGAAAGTTACCCCTACGATAATCAATCATTGAATTTTAATTCGCTAAAATTTTCTACAACATATCAAACCTATAGCAATTTCCAAAAGAGTTATTACAATAGAGATGAAAGTGATCCACTTTTAGATTTTTCTTCGTTTAAAGATTGCCCAATTTTTATAATTGATTGTTTAAATCAAGATGATGCAATTGTTGGTGGTACTGTTGACATACAGGTTGAACTTAAAGCGGATAATCCCTTTCCTGAAAATACAATCGCTTATTGTTTAATTATACACGATTGTAAATTTGAATATAATCCAATTAGTGGATTGGTTAGACGTATTCTATAAATAACTGAGTTTAGGAAATTAAAAAGTCAGTTGAACGCTGACGGTTGATTAGTTTGAGTCTCCAGTGAAATAAAAAAAATGTTGGTCATTGATTTGCAAGGATTTTATATTCGCAATAAATTTATCGTGAAAGAGTTTGCTGCCTACGATGGACAAAAGACAACACATATTGTTTTTAGATAAAACTTTCTTAACCAATGGAGAAATTAAAAGTGTACAGTGGTTGGAGAAAAACTATCATGGATTGGATTGGAGTGATGGAATAATAAATTTGGATAAATTGAAGGATATACTGAAAAAAATTGAAAGTGAAAATGATGTAATTTATGTGAAGGGAAAACAGAAATATACATTTTTAAAGCAATACTTAAAAACGTTTTGGAATTTCCCAACGAACGTGAATTTTCCCTAAGAGGGTATTATGTAAAACCAAAATGTTCATACCATAAAACAATGTTCACACATTGCGCTTTAGCAAATGCAAAATTAATATATAATTATGTACAAAAATATTATTTCATTAATAAATAAATATAAATAAAATTAAAATATATTTCTTTTATTTCATCCTTTACCATATCCATTTAGTTTTTTATTTAAAAAAATATTTATATTAACATACATACCAAAGTTAATGGAAAACTAAATATAGTGTGTCTGTAAAATAGTAGTGGGATGTCTCTATAAAATGAGTCGAATCCATGTTCAATTTCAATATATTATCCAATTTTGAGAGAATAATAAGAATCATGATTGCCCAGAATGGTGAGTTAATATTTATATAGTATTATTATATATTAATAAAATAAATTATTTTAGAATATTACAGAATGGATGGAAATTATTACGAATGTTATTTTCATTTAGATATAAATAAAATTCGTAATATGCCGTTATTCCTTTCACCTCCGAAGCAAAGCATGAGAATATGTTGCGAATGTTTTAAGATTGTTAAAAATGAAGATTATTTTCTTATTCGTTTTATGGAAGTTAATTGTAGAGTAACTAAAAACCAATTATTAGAAGAAGAATTATTTTGTGAAAAATGTAAGAAAGAGTTATTTATTGTTCTTGAGACTACCTGATAATAAATATATAATAAATAATTTGTCGTCATTTTATTTAACCTTAATAACCTATTTAATCTAACTATAAAAATAAATTAAATTATTTATGTAAAAAAATGTGTGTAAATTACACAATTTAATCAGAAGCAATTAGATTAATGTAACGAGAAAGTGTGTTTGTACGGATAATAAAAAAATGAAAATACAGAGATGTAAACTATAACATGAACTGACGCAATTACATTTATATTATGTGAACGTATGTCAAGCAATTAATATTTTTAAATCAATTAAGATATAAATACTAGTATGAATTCACTTGGAGTTATTATACATTTGTTTACTGTAGATACGTTCTATAATAAAAGGTAAGTTTTAAGTATTTAATTTTGTTGAATATTTATTTATGCATTAAATTTATTTATACCAAAACCAATGTCAAAACAAAATTTTGAAAAAGAAATTAACATAATTAAATACATTGCAGTCAGAAACAATTTTAAAATAGATACAATAAATAAATTAATACCTAACAAAGAAAAATAAATTATAAATAAATCAATATTCCCCACAAGAAAATGCAAGGTTAAAAATTATGGATCAATAACATATAATGGATATTTAAACCAAAAAACCAGTAAACATTTAAAAAAATTAAACAAAAATGTTGCGTTTAAATCTAACAACACACTATCAAAAATAATAAAAAACAATAAGGATGATACTAAAAAGGGTCAACACTGTGGGGTTTATTTGCTTAATTGTGCGGATTGCCCGAAGATTTATATAGGCCAAACCGGGAGAGCATTCAGTGAAAGAATACATGAACACCAAAAAGCGTTCATTCATCAAAAAGATCATTCAACTTACGCAAACCACCTAATTGAAGAAAACCACCAATTTGACAACAACTTCAAAATCCTCCACATCTCTAATAAAGGACGGAAATTAAGTTTATTGGAAAATTTAGAAAATAAATAAACATATAAATTCAGGAAACTTGCTGAACGACCAGCTTGAACTCTCCAACTCCCCCCTACTTAAACTGAAGAAAAACACCCCCTCCACCCACACTTCTGAAAACTGTATACATGGTGTTCATTTGAAAACTTCCCAACGCGGATTTATGGAAAACCACTGATTAAAAGAAAAAACGCCGAGACACGTCCAAAGATTTCCCAAGGGGGACAACTTTTTAACCAAAAACGACTTCACTTCCTTTTACCCTTATCACTAAAAGTTCTGGCAGTGGAATTGAAGTAATCAAAGGGCCGGATGAATCAGAGCATCTCCATGCACCAAACAATGAGGAAGTGGAGGCCTGCAGGCTCATCGCAACATTGAAGAGGAAAGCCGCTGATGCTCCTGAAACCCCTCCAGCTCAACTTCTCCGAACACAGTTGCAGAACGTTCCTTCCGGTATTCTATCGCAGCTTCCGGATCGAGAAAACCTGAGAAAAGCCGTCCAACGTCAGCGGACCAAGGATATGCCAGCGAATCCGCAATCATTAGAGCAACTTCAACGCGTTCCTGACCAGTATCAAATATCGCTATCGGGTGAACGGTTTCTACTGTATGACTCTGGTGAAGACGATGAATACGAAGGGGGAAGACTAATCATGTTTGCTACCAAGGAGAACCTGAAAAGACTGATGCGTAGTCATGTATGGTTTGTGGACGGGACATTCAAGATTGTCCCGACTATTTTTTATCAAATGTTTGCGATTCTTGCATCCGTTGCTCAGACCGTTCATGGGAGGGAGCAGATGGTAGCAATCCCTCTAGTCTACGCAGTATTGGAAGACAAAAGCGAGCTACTCACAGAAAAATTTACGAAGTTATAAAACAAGTATGCGACAGAGATGGCATTCCAATAACTATTCCACAAACGGTAATGACCGATTTTGAATTGGCCATCATAAATGCTACGAAATCTGCGATAGATCTGAGTCATGTTTCTGCATGCTTTTTCCACCTATGCCAATCTATTTATCGACATCTGCAACAAGAAGGCTTACAACAAGCATACCGGAACCCCGATGACAGAAGCATCAAAGAGGCATCGCATATGCTTGCTGCTTTAGCCTTCGTCCCCGTTGACGACGTTGAGTCATCGTTCGACGATCTGATGGATAGTGTCCCTGAGCCTTTTGTCCCGATAGCAGAGTATTTTGAAGTGAGTTGTATTTAAATGTCACTATATTTATGAATTAATATGTTGCGATATGATTACCAGGTTACCTACGTTCGCGGAAGGAAAGCTAGAGGGCGGAGGAAGGCTGTGGAACCTCGTTATAAACCAGCACTGTGGAATCAGTACGCCGCTGTTCTGCAACACCAGGCTAGGACAAATAATGCTTCGGAAGGGTGGCATAATAGATTCCAAGTAGGCACACACAGTTTGGATCATTAAATAAATTTCAATTAATTCAATGTTATATATATAATGTGTGTTGAATTTCAGGTTGTAGTCGGACGTAATCACCCGAGCACATACACGTTCTTTCTGGAACTCCAGAAAGAGCAGGCCGACACGGAAACCATGATACGTCAGCTGAATTTGGGTCAGGCAATCCGACGACAAAACACAACGTCAAGAGTAGTTGCAGAGCAAAGGATCTTCAACATCGTCAGCAAATACAACGATTTTTCGGAAGAAGGAAATAGAGCACTGGAATATCTCCGAGCAGTTGGACACAACGTTTATTTTTCATGAACTGTGTTTTCACGTTTTCGTGACAATAAAAAAATTGCCATCTCTGTCGCATACTTCTATTCCAAACCTTTCTACTATTCTAACCTAACACAGAAGTGTGTGGAATAGGCAGCGTGCGCAAAATGACTTACACAATCCCTTCTATTCCAAACCTTTCTACTATTCTAACCTAACGCAGAAGTGTGTGGAATAGGCAGCGTGCGCAAACAGACTTACACAATCCCTTCAATTCCAAACCTTTCTACTATTCTAACCTAACACAGAAATGTGTGGAATAGGCAGCGTGCGCAAAGAGACTTACACAATCTCTTCTATTCCAAATCTTTCTACTATTCTAACCTAACACAGAAGTGTGTGGAATAGACAGCGATTGGGAAATGAATAGATTGGGAACAATGGCGATTGGGAAATGTGGTTATTGGGAAAATTATATATTGGGAAACGTGGACTGGGAAATATGGATTGGGAAATTTGGATTGGGAAACGTGACCCATCACCATAATATCGTATATTGTACTTTTATTGCATTTCATACTTATTGTTATAATTTCATTCTTTCGCACAGGTATTTATGCCAGGTACAGGACTCGCTTTATCTGTATTCTTAATCATTTATCCCCGTACCTGCATATTTTCTATTATAATGGACCACACATACGCAAGATATTCTCACGCACCCTCATAGTTGTTCACCCCCATAGAGGACCATAACTCGTAATAAAAGTCACTCCTGGGATGAGAAAATCTTACGTTATTTCTACATGTGCATTTTATTACTTAAGTTGGGTGGCATTTTAAGCGTCGGTTCCCACATTCATGTTATAAATAGGAGGAACCCCCCAAATATGAGTTAGTTTTAGATTCATACGCGAACTGTAACGTATACTACGCTAGTTCCTATAATTGTTTGAACTCCGATAGTTATAATATTGAAATAAATAAGTATTAAGGGGGTATTACCGTTGGTAAAATTGAAAAAATCACTGTTTCAATTTTTGCATTTTTGGATACCTTATAATGTGTACTTTAATGCCCCGAAGCCATTTGAACATCGGCGAAGTCCTTCATAAGTTTTTCGCATGTTTAAGAATGCAATTCACCAGCCTGAAAACGACCCGAGCGCGTAGCTGTGCGGTCGGGCTGATATGGCGCCGCAGGTATAATAGTTTCTGTCACATCGATTTACCGACGCTTTTAGTGAATTCGGTCCAGCGTACAAAATTCGGTCCAGCGTGCATTCATAACCTCGAAAATGTCACGGAAAGGCATGACAGTTTCCAGCGGTTTCGTAAAGAGGAAAAGAAGACGGTTTTCGGCGAACCAGCACACGAAGGAAAATGACATTTCCTACGCGAGCACGTCGGCGGAAAAGTTACACGACACCGACGACGATATTTCGGTGGACCCCAGCAGTTCCTACGTGCTGCTGAACTTTTTGTTGGTGTTCAACTTCTTGTCACTCCACCTGAAGTGCAAATGCTGCGATGGTGACGTTTCGTTCTCTCAGACTGCAACGCGAGGCCTCGGATTCAAGTTGGAAATCATCTGCAAGTGCCCCCGGTATACCAGTTCTGTCGCGTCTTGTCCCTTGATAAACGGCGCGTATGAAGTCAATCGACGTCTGATGTTCGCGATGCGTCTGCTTGGCTTGGGACAGCGAGGAGTCAACGTTTACTGCGGGCTGATGGACTTATCAACGGGCTTCGGTAATTCCACGTACTACGCGTTTCTGGATAATCTTTATTCCGCGTCGAAGGCCGTTTTTGACTACGTGCGCAGCAAAGCAGTTCGAGAAGAAATCGCGAAAAACCGGGAACACGAAAATGAACCTACGCATCTGTCAGTGTCAGGCGACAGCTCATGGAAAAAGCGCGGCTTCTCATCATTGTACGGCATTTGCTCACTGATAGGGATTTATTCCAAGAAAGTTGTCGATGTCGTCGTCAAGTCAGCATTTTGCCAGGGGTGCAATTTGAAAAAAGGCGCTGTGGGTTCACCTGAGTACGAAGAATGGCAGGAGATTCATCAGGAGACATGTTCGATCAATCATCAAGGCAGATCAGGAAAAATGGAAGTCGACGCAGTTCTGGAGATGTTTGGCAGATCCGAGAAGTTGCATGGAGTCAAGTACAGGTACTACATTGGTGACGGAGACACAAAGACGTTCAAATCCCTCTTGGATATGGATCCCTACCCCGACTTAACTGTAGAGAAGAGAGAGTGTGTCGGGCACGTCCAAAAGCGTATGGGAACCAGACTACGTGCGGCCAAAAAGCAGAACAAAGGCTGTTATGTTGTTATATTTAAATTTGAATTACTATGCGCCAGCGCGGAAGTTTGTGCACGCAAATGACATGCGCAAGATGTGCGACAGTGTAAAAATAGCCATGGAATAAACAGTTGTATTTTGGGTATCGTAGGAACCATCGTGTTTTTATTTCTTTGAACCCCACCATATTAAATTGCTCAAAATAGCAATTGTTCCCCGCATCAGTGACGAAATTAACAGTGGCGACGAGGATTTTTGAATGTATTTAGTGAACGGCCGTGCGGAAAAACCTTGAGACGGTCGTTGACGGAAAAAAAAATACAACCACGTGCAAAACATGCCGGACGGACAAGCCACCGCGAACGGAGGATTAATCGTAGGACACCTGCGGGAGTTCGACTACCAAACTCACGACTGGACTATTTTCCAACCGCGTCTGGCCAATTTTTTTGATGCAAACAGCATAAAGGACGACGGAAAGAAAAGGGCGATTTTTTTAAATTTGTTGTCGGAACCGTCCTATAAATTAATATACAATTTATGCCTGCCGGCGAAACCGGAAAGCGAAACATTTAAAGCCCTAGTGGAGTTATTTAATCAACATTTTGGAAGCCAACAAGCTATTTTTGTGGAAAGACTAAAGTTCTATAATGAAAAACAACATGCCGGTGAATCGGTAAACGATTGGGCAGCGAGAGTGCGTGCATTAACGGCACACTGCCGGTTCGGGGATGAATTAAAAATAGTGCTAAGAGACAAATTCATAATGGGCCTCTACAACAAGAAGATATTGGAACGCATGTTCGAGGAAGGAGTCGACATCACCCTTGAGGACGCCATCCGCATCGCAAATGCAAAGGAAGCCACGTGGCAACAGAAAACAGAAATGGACGCGCCATTTTCTCGGATGAAGGAAGAACGTCTCCATCATGTGACTCAGGCACCCCGGTTCCGCGCAGGATCATCGTTGACATCACCGCTACGTCATCAGAAGAAATGGACGTCATCACAACGTTCGAGTAGTGGTGCAGCGATGGAAGCGCCAGCAAAATGCAGTGTTTGTGGCAGGAACAACCACACTAAGAAAAACTGTAAATTCAGTGAGTGTTATTGTCACAATTGCAACATGAAGGGTCATTTAGCACCAGTTTGTCGAAACAAAAATGCAAAATCGAATAAAAACAATAAACAGAATTATAGTAGAAACAAGAATTCACATAATTTTTTAGAAAGTGAAAATAGTATTTACTCTTTTTCATTAAACAATAATACTTTCAAAGCATTTAAAATTAAAGTGTTGTTAGATAAAATTGAACTCGATTTTCAAATAGACACGGGGGCCAGTGTATCTGCTATGTCTGATCAAATTTATCAAAAACATTTTTCAAAACTTAAATTATTGCCTACAGATAAACAACTGTTTGTTTATACTGGAGAAACGTTTACCCCATTGGGAATACTAAATTTAAATGTCACATTTCAGGACCAGAATAAAAATATTAATTTTTACGTTATTAAAAATGGGGGACCGCCTATTTTAGGGCGAGATTTTTTATTTTATTTCAATATTGGGCGTACAAATATAAACTATTTTAGTAGTGATATAGAAATTAACAATCTATTACCTAAATTTTCAAAATTGTTTCATAGTGATGTGGGGACATTTAATAAGGGGGTTGCTACACTTAAATTAAAAGAAAAATCTATCGTTCCTAAATTTTGCAGGGCAAGAACCATTCCTTACGCACTTAAGGAAAAGGTGGAAGCTGAATTAAATCGACTGCTTGAACTTGGAGTCCTAGTACCAGTCGATTATTCTGAGTGGGCGACACCAATTGTACCAGTGATCAAACGTAATGGGAGCATTCGCATATGTGGTGATTTTAAGGTGACAATAAATCCGCACCTTGAGGTAAATCAGTATCCATTACCACGCACTGAAGAATTATTTGCAAAATTAAGTGGTGGAATTGAATTTTCTAAAATTGATTTAAAAAATGCTTATCAGCAAATATTACTTGATTCAGATTCAACAAAATTAGTTACGATTAGTACACATAAGGGTCTTTTTCAGTACCAACGATTACCGTTTGGTGTATCTTCAGCACCTGCAATTTTCCAAAAAATTATGGAGTCTCTGCTGCAGGGATTGGACGGTGTAGTATGTTTTCTGGACGACATACTGATCACAGGTACGACTAAACAGGAACACTTACAAAGGTTAGAGGGAGTGTTAAAAATTCTTGAAAATTCAGGGCTGCGAATTTCATTAGACAAATGCTTATTTTTTCAAAAGTCAGTCACTTACTTAGGTTTTATTATAGACAAGGAAGGATTACATCCATGTCAAGATAAAATTGTGGCTATTAAAAATGCTCCTCAACCAGGAAATATTACTCAACTGAAATCGTTTCTCGGATTAATAAACTATTATGGGAAGTTCATTAGAAATTTATCATCGATTTTACAACCATTATATCAATTACTAAAAAAATCAGTCAAATGGGTATGGACTAAGGAGTGTGAGCTTGCGTTCAATACAATTAAGCAAAAGCTCACCTCTGAGGACGTTCTAGTGCATTTTCAACCAGATTTGCCAATTAAATTAATTGTGGACGCATCAGAATATGGTATTGGAGCCTTAATTGGTCATGTTTTTGAAAAAAATATTGTTAGACCGATAGCTTACGCCTCCAGAACCCTCTCCCCGACAGAAACAAAATATTCACAAATAGAAAAGGAGGGGTTGTCTATTATTTTTGGATTGTGTAAGTTTAATGATTATTTATATGGCAATAAGTTTATAATTGTAACGGATCATAAACCACTGTTAAACATTTTTAACCCAGAAAAAGGTATTCCTCAATTCTCAGCGAACCGTTTGCGCCGCTGGGCAGTAATTTTATCAAATTATAATTATGAAATAGAGTACGTAAAATCGGTAAATAATTTGGCTGATGGGCTTTCTAGACTACCTTTAGATGGGCGCAGTGAACAGTGGGATAATGTTGATCCTGATTATTGTCATTATTTTTCAAGTTGTGAGGAATTTCAAGTTAAATTCAGTCACATTCGGATCGCCACCAAACAGGATACATTTTTAAGAAAAATTATTAAATTTGTGAAAACTGGTTATTGGCCAGCGGAAGTTTATAAATTATCAAAATATAAACCATTTTTGTTAAAAAGATATGAATTTTCTATAGAGTCGGAATGTTTACTTTGGAATAATAGATTAATAATCCCAGAATCGATGCAAGTGAGCGTATTAAAACAACTACATACGAGTCATCTAGGAATTGCTAAAATGAAAGGTATCGCAAGGTCGTATTTTTGGTGGCCAAGTATCGATAAGGATATTGAAAAAGTAGTGTTAAATTGTACTTCTTGTAATTTTAATTCAAATAATCCCAGTAAGGGTGAACTTTCACCATGGCCTTGGCCAGAGAAACCGTGGGACAGGATTCATATAGATTTTTGTGGACCTTTTCATAATAAATATTTTCTTATAATGGTTGATGCACATTCTAAATGGTTGGAAGCATTTGTGATGAATTCTATTAATGCCGAATCTACCATTAGAGTGCTACGGCAAATTTTTGCAAGATTTGGCCTTCCCAAGGAGTTAGTATCGGATAATGGTCCACAATTTGTGTCTGCAGAATTTAAATTGTTTTTAAATAAAAATGGAATTAAACATTCTCTCTCTCCACCGTACCACCCTCAATCTAATGGCGCAGCAGAGGCTTCCGTAAAAATAATTAAAAACGCTCTTAAAAAAGCACTATTCAATAGAGTCGCAGAAGTTTCAAATAATGAATTAGAATTTTTATTGTGTCAATTTTTGTTTGATTACCGAAATTCAATCCACTCAACCACTGGTGTCGCTCCCTCAGAACTAATGTTTAGACATAAAATAAATAACAGGTTTAGTTTATTATTACCCCGAAATTCAGAGATTAAGGAGTTGGTTAAAAATAATCAACAGAAACAAAAATTTAATTTCAAAGGAAGGAGAAGGAAAGTATTTGAATTAGAGGACGAAGTGTTAGTTAAACAATACAAAAATAATAATTCATTGTGGACTAAAGGAATTATAACTAAAAAATTAGGTTCAAATACTTATCTTGTAAATATTCCTGAGTTAAACGTAATATGGAAACGCCATTTAAATCAAATTAAACCTTTCACAAACATCATTTTTAAACCTAACCCAGCATTACCCATATCAAACGATATTGATAATTCGACAAGTGAGGTAGTAATAAATAGACCTAAGCGAGATGTTAAACCGCCTGATAGGTGGGGTTATAAATAAATACTTTTTTTTACGTATAAAATTAATTGTTACAAATAAATAATTTTTACGTAAAATAAATTGCTATGAATAAATATTTTGTTATATTGTATTACTTTGAATGATTAAAATAAATAATAATAGGTTAATTTATTTTCAGGGTAAATATATGTTATAAATTGTATAAGGTAATTAGTATTAGGTTCATCTTTTTTTTGTAGGGGGGAAATGTTATGTTGTTATATTTAAATTTGAATTACTATGCGCCAGCGCGGAAGTTTGTGCACGCAAATGACATGCGCAAGATGTGCGACAGTGTAAAAATAGCCATGGAATAAACAGTTGTATTTTGGGTATCGTAGGAACTATCGTGTTTTTATTTCTTTGAACCCCACCATATTAAATTGCTCAAAATAGCAATTGTTCCCCGCATCAGTGACGAAATTAACAGGTAAACTGACGGACGGTTTGATCAAGCAACTCACAATATATTACGGCTTAGCTATTCGACGTCATCCGAATTCCGCAGGCGACATGAAGAAGGCAATTTGGGCTACGTTTTTGCACAAATGTTCCACCGACCAAAACCCGCAACATGACAGCTGGTGTCAGTGGCAGGTGGCAAAAGCTAACGGTACACTGGAGAAATTTAAACACGCTCCTCCGCTTGCAGACAAAGTTCAAGAGATTCTTCGCCCGATCTATGAATCACTTTCAAACGATGATTTGTTGAACCGGTGCCTTGGTGGAAACACCCAGAACTCAAATGAAAGTTTTAATGCGTGTGTGTGGAAGCTAAATCCGAAACAAGTCAACTGCGGTGCCAAGACCGTGGCTGTGGCGACCTTCCTGGCCACCAGCGTCTTCAATGAAGGCTACAAAGCAGTGTTGAAGACGATGACGACGCTGGGGATCCGGGTTGGTCTCCAATGCAGAGCTTTTGCTGCCCAAACAGACCGCGAGAGGAGGGCGGAGCTGCACTTGTCTCCGGCGGCGATTGAGGCTCTGCAGCGACACCGGAGCGACAGACTTCTGCAAGACGCCTTCTACGAGGAGGAGGAAGGCTTGATGTACGGGCCCGGCATCGCAGACTGAAGGTAAGACACCAGAAACCAGTTTAAAATCGTTTGAAAACTTCAAACGCGTTTTTCTCGAAACCCTATTTTTCCTGCTGGCCGGAAAGGTTTTTTTTTTTCCTATGGGACTTATCGACTTGGGCTTTGGGATTTTGATTAAGAACATTATTGCCCTGGGATTGGACCACTCTGAAGGGGGAAGGGGTAAAAAAAAAACTTTTTTTTCAGATGGCCACCATTATGGCAATTTTCAATATTTTGAAGCCAAACTGGTCCAATCCCAAGAGAATTCAATATAGATTAAAGGACCGAAACCCATTTTGTGTTTTAGATAACCCACATGACAAATCGTTTCCGGCCGTGGACAAATTCCCGGATAACATTGGTGCAGTTGACCCGACTTTTCTCGGAACCCAGTCGCCGGAAGCGGGTGAAAAATTCAGATTTTATAGATCAACATTGACTTAATAAAACCCAAAAAACTCCAGTCTTGTCGGTGTTTAATTAGCCCCAAAAAAATATGTTTACAAAAGCCTAAAAACAGGGTCCACCAACGATAATACCCCCTTAAGTCAACTATCGTATAATTGTTCTACTGTGAGGTAGAACTGGTGTCAGGTGACAAACATCAATTCCACAACAGCTTGTATCGACGTGTTTGTAACCTTGATCATACCGATCCCTTAAACGACTCTATTAGATGCATATTTTACATAAAATCTTTTTTCCCACGCTTTAATTAATCACTTACTTGTGTAAGCATTCTCTCACGAATCGTTAATATCAATAATGTAAATAGTCAATAGAGTTATATAGTAAAATGTTAATGAATCTATTAATTAATTTATTGGAAAACGGTATGGGATATTTTTCGTATGTCATTGAGCGCGTTCACCGGAGAATTTTACGCGTCCACCAGAGAAAAGTGAATGGTGTTTGTCGCACCAGTTGCATAATTTTCAGGCGAATTAGTAATCACGTTTGCTTGGCGGTCGCCATTTTAAGTAACACACAAAATTATACGATTATTCGTTGGATTGTACGCTTAAGTTGTCGAGGTCATGGATTTAAAAGAAGTTTTGAGAAATTATTTATTTGACGGTATAGTTTATCAGGTTACTGAAAGTGAGGACGTTCACAAATTATTACAGTAAGAAAGGAAATGCTTTTGCGAAAACCTTAAACGCATATTTCATTCCATTTTTCAGAAGAAGAGTATTTTCTAAAATACATCAGTAATCACTCTAATAGTGTTGAATTATCAATACCGTCGAATGATAATAATGAAAATATAGGTAAGTATTTTTAAGAAAGATTATATATCTAAAATTAAACTATAAAAAATAGCTTAGGTTAAAGTAACATTTATGTAAACACGTTAAAGTTCATTTATTGACCCCATGTGAATGGTTTGAATGTGTTGTTTATAAATCCAGCATAAAATAATTACTTACAAATGCATGCAATTTAGTAAAGAGCGTACTTATTTTTATCTTATCTTTTTTCTTTATTTTAGATACGCCATTTTCGTGGGATAAAAAACTACGTTACTATTAATTAATGAATATGAAAACCTTAAACACGAATTTCGTGATCCCAAAAAAAAGAAAATAAAATTATGGAGGGAAATATCAGAAAATTTTAAAAAGAAAGGGTATGTTGTAGAAGTCATGAACTTAGACAGAAAATTCCGCAACATGAAGCATCACTATAAAATAATAGTAGACAACAATAAAAAAAGCAGTACTGGGAGAGGGAAAATGAACTGGGAGTATTTTAATTTATTTGAAAAAATATTCAGAGATGATAAAACAATACATCCATTGATTGTTTTATCATCCATGGATATAAATACACATCCACATCACCCCTCTCACTGTGTCCCAGACCCATTGTCCTCTGCCCCCGGCCATTTATCAAATGTCCCTGGGCCTACGCCCTATACTCCCGTTCTTTCATTCTGTGCCCCTGGACCTTCGTCGAGCACCCCCAGCCTTTCATCCTGTGCCCCTGGACCTTCACCCTATGCTCCTGGCACTTCATCCTGTGCCCCTGAACCTTTATCCTATACCCCCGTCCCTTCATCCTGTGCTCCTGGCCCTTCACCCTGTGCCCCTGGACCTTCACCCTGTGCCCTCGGTCCTTCATCCTGTGCCCCTAGACCTTCGCCCTGTGCTCCTGGTCCTTCACCCTGTGCCCTCGGTCCTTCATCCTGTGTCCCTAGTAGGGATGGCAACGATACATCGATATATTAAATATATCGATATTTTTTCAAATATATCGATATATAAATATCGATGTAATAGTTTCGATAAATCGCAAAATATATCGATATTTTTGTGTAAATACCTATATCAAAAAACTAATTAATTGCAAATTGCACGCACCACAATTTGGCGAAACTTCAATCTAGTTTGTTTTATCACTCGTTAAATTTCTCAGCACCATCTAGCGTCGAGAAGCGCAAATAACTTATTAGGTACCTGTATTTGATACAATAGGTACCCGAATTATCGGCTATAATTGGGATTCCTTTGAATTACTTGAACGGAATCCAGTTCTTCCCCGAAAATTTTTGTCGGGGAATACCCGTTCGAAGTTTATAAATACACCTCAACAAAAAAATTTTCTGCAGTCTGCAAAGAGCTTTGAAAGTGTTTGCTGTGAATAAATAATAGTGTGATTGTTCAAAAGTTTAGTGAAGTTGAAAATAAAATAATCTTGATTTATTACATAAATTTAAAGTGACTGATTGTTGGTCCTGAAAATATGGCTCCTCCGAGAAGTAACATTTGGAAACATTTTCAAAAAGTTACTCCCAATACTGCTAAATGCAATTTGTGTGCCAAGGTGCTGAAGACTTCGGGCAATACAACAAATTTGAAAACACATTTAAAACAAAAACACTCCTCCATCTTACAACATTTAACTGAGGAGAAAAAGGAGACTGATGAACCAAAGAAGAAAAAACGTCCATCCCAACCCGAAAGTCGAATGGATGTAGAAACGGCTGGGACTAGTAGTTCACTACATCAAGATGAGGTATGACTAATAGAACCGCAATTGTTAATGAATTTATTAGTTAATATTATTTCTAGAAAAATCTGATTGCTTCACAAGAATTTGATGATGATGTTCATTCATCAACTTCAACAATGACGGTTTCTGAATATGATGTTGAACCAAGCACAAGTACAGAAAAATCAAGCTCATTATACAAGCAAGCTACAATTGTGTCTACCTTCAAAACAATTTCATCTTTCAAAGGTAAAGCAAAAGTTTATAGTACTTGCATGAATGCATCATTTGTTTTTATTTTTAGATGGTGGCTCTAAAAATGTGAAACTAACGGAAGCATTAATAAAATTTATTGTTCAGGATAATTTGCCATTCAATATTGTAGAGGGTAAAGGTTTTCTGTCTTTGATGAAACAAGTGGCACCTTTATACAAAGTACCAACCAGAAACACCATCAAAAATAATGTTGATAGAAAGTTCGAAGTGATTTCAACAGCATTTAAAAATATATTGAAAAAATCGAAGTATTTCACAATTACGACGGATATATGGACTGCCGATATGCAGACCAAAAGTTTTATGGGCATCACTGTCCACTTTGTACATGACATGAAGTTAACATCAGCGACAATAGGTATTGTTGAATTATCAGAGTCTCACACGGCAGACTATATTGCTTTAGAATTAGGCAAAGCTCTTCAAAATTGGGGAATTGATCCTAATGATGTTGTTGCTGTAGTGACGGACAATGCAGCCAATATGGTCAAAGCTATGCATGACAAATTTGGGAAAAACCGACACATCCCATGCTTCGCACATACCCTCAATTTGGTGTGTGAAAATTCAATTACAAACACAGAAGGTTTGAGTATTATTATTGACAAGATACGATCAATAGTAGTATGGTTCAAAAGAAGCGTTAAGGCTAGTGATCAATTAAGAAAAATACAAATCGATGCAGGAACGATAGAAGGAAACATTAAAAAAATGATTTTGGATGTCAAAACTCGCTGGAACTCCACATATTACATGATAGAGAGATTTCTACTAATGTCATCTATGGTCAGCAATATTTTGTTTTCCGATGTTAATGCTCCAAATATGATTACTGCAGCCGAAGTTGAGCATTTACGAGAAATATGCAAACTTTTGAAGCCACTAGAAAGGATGACAGTAGAGATAAGTGGCGAAAATTACCCCACAATAAGTAAAGTAATACCAATGATTGGTTGTCTGATAAACCAGTACAACAATTATTCGCCCCAGTATGAAGTAGGTAAACACTTGAAAACATCATTATTAAAAGAAATCGAAAAGAGGTTTGGTGCTATTGAGAAATCTTATATACCAGCTGTTTCCACAATATTGGATTCTCGATTTAAACAAATAAACTTCAGGGATCCTCAAGTCCTGGGCACAGTGATGCGACACATCAAAAGTGAGATCGCGACTTTCCAAAGCACTTCTTCATCATCAGAATCTTCTGATTCGGATACTGAAGAACCGGAATTTGATATATGGGCGCACCATAAAAAATTAGCGCACACTAAAAAAAGTGGGCAAGGGAAATTACATAAAGATAGTGAACTCAATCAATATTTAAGTTTGCCAGTTAGAAACTTGAAAGACGATCCCTTGGACACCTGGAGCGAAATGAAATTGGTATATCCCAACTTATTTAAAGTGGCGGCAAAATATTTTTGTGTTGTAGCAACGTCGGTCCCCAGCGAGAGGCTATTTTCAAAAGCCGGAGCAACAGCTACTAAAAGTCGTAACCGTCTCACGGGAAGTAGGCTTTCCAAATTATTATTTTTGAGCTCTTTGCCTGATAACTTGCATTTGTGGAACTGATGTATTCACCTAATGCACAAAATCACAAATGCAGGCAAACAGTCTTGTTCCTGTAAGACATTTAATTGTAAACTTGACTAAATTGTAATAAAAAATACATTTTAATTTTTTTTTGTAAAAACATGCAATTTTGTAGAACACTTTTAACTTGTACTTACTTAATCAAAAAATACACTTATTTTTTTTTAATGTATTACCTTTCAATATTTCCTCAGTACCTACTTTACGTTTCAAAAACTTTAGATTCGATTGATTTGAATATAATAAAAAAATATATCGATATTTTTCATGATATCGATATTTTTGTTTAGATATATCGCATGTATCGATATATAGCTTTCGATATATCATATGATGATTATATCGATATATTTATATTTTTTGCCATCCCTAGTCCCTAGACCTTCGCCCTGTGCCCCTGGTCCTTCATCCTGTGCCCCCGGTCCTTCATCCTGTGCCCCTCTCCCTTCATCCTCATTTCAAACATCAACGCCGAGATCAAAATTCAAAAGGAGAAGGACAACTTCAAATCAGAAAGTCTGTGATGAAGAAGTCATTGATGACCCCGAATATGTGGACACAAACAAACAAAAATCAATAAATTCAAAAGAAATGTATTCATTCAGAGCAAAATTTCTTGATTTGGAGGCGGATAAAATAGAAATGCTACACAGAATTGCAAATGCAGCCAAGGAGCAAAACAGAATCCAAAATGAAAGAAATCAATTGTATAATAAAATTTTAGATTTGTTAAAAAAAATATTTTATATTATAATAAAATAATCATTAAAATTCTGCAATATTTACTTTAATATCCTATTTAAATTGACGAATTTATTCTTCGAGTAGATTTAAACTGAAGTTAGTGAAACACCAAAAAAAAATATATAATAGTAGAAAAATATTAATTACAAATGTAACTGATTACATTTATGAAAAAGACTAGAGTATCTTAATATCGATTGTGTTGTGCAAGAAGGGCCAATCTGCACTAAATCAAAAGTGAATATTGGCCTTTATTGTGTTGTGCAAGAAGGGTCAATCTCCACTAAATCAAAAGTGCAGATTGGCCCTTCTTGCACAACACAATCAATATCTCCATTATCTTTTATATTATATTTTCATAACATAAAAGATAGGCACTTTATTTTCAAAATTTATTATTTATATCGAGATTCAACATAATTCCAATCATTATAAGCTTTGAAATTTCTATGTAGGGTGTGTACGAAAAAAAAAAATGTCAATGAAAGTACGAAACAAAACTTTAAACAGTAGTATGAAGAAAATGAATTAATAAATAATTAAAATGGCCCCACCGGCATGATGGCAAAGTTCAGACTGTTGTTTGACACTGCTTCAATCACACAATGTTTGTTTGGTTAGAGCTTTGACATGACTTTTTACTTGACCTACTTTAATTGGAATTATTTTGAATCACTATTATAAGTAAGGGACTGTAATAGAAACTTTAACATGAAGAAAACACACAAATCTCAAGAGGTTTAACAATAAAAATATGAAATTTCCGAATAATACAATTTATTCAGGGGTTGGTTGTTTGTGAACAACTTACAAAAATGAAATAAAAAGTTAAATATAAAACATTTTCTTTATTTATGTTTGTATAACAACTAAATTATTTCTTTTATCCTCGGCAGCTCCTCTCGCATCTTCTACTGGTGGTCCTCCAATATTATCATCAATATCTTCTTCCTCGATTATAATATCTTCTATGTTCCAGTCATCCAGTGTGTTTTTATTCAATAAGATGAAATTATGTAATACACAAGCTGCTCCTACTATACGGACAGCTGTTTCGGGCGTATGAACATCTAAATATTTCGGACTCTGAATTTTTCTTTCAATAGCCCGAAGGCTCTTTCTATTGTTGACCTTATTGACGAAAGTCTAATATTATATTTTTCTTGAGAGCAAGTCAAGTGGCCATTATCTTGGAATGGTTTCATAAGGTTTATAGAAAGTGGATATGCTCAATCCCCAATAATATGTTTATCCGGGGTTAGCAATGGATTTTCAGCATCCATAATTTTTGTAAATACGAGACTAAGGCGGAACACACGTGCATCGTGCATACGTCCAGGTTGTCCAACATTAACATCAATAAATATTGCTGGTCATTACAGATTCCTATAATTAAATTATTGTAAATATTTCAATTCTTGAACTCAAAATCAAAGTTTTTTGTGATGGAATTATTTTTATCAAACCTTGTTAAAACATTTACCTTGTAATATGATGGAATGAAATTGTTTCCGATTATAATTATCATGAGAGTTCCCATTTGGCTGCTACATGGGAATGTGGCAACCGTCTATTGCACCCACAACTCCAGGAAACCCTCGTGACCGCATTCTAAAATTCTAATTTATTTAAAATTAGTTCATGTAATTAAAAGTGCTTTATAAGGATGTGTTTAAAACACCATGTATACTTATATTCTCACGCTCTACATTAGAGCATGAGAATTGTTTGTGATTTGCAGCGACTAATTATTCACTTAACCCGTAGTGAAACATTTTTCTTACGATAGTTGAAACTAGTCGGAAAATTAAATAAATCAGTGAAACAATATTAATAATGTTTTAATTGATAGTTTATAGAGAAAAGAAAACGTTGTATATTATTTCTTTTAAATTGTAAATATGAAAAATGGTATAGTATGAGGAGTTTCAGTGTGCAGAGAGTAAAGGTGTAGAATCAGTCAACCTCCCTGAAATTTATTATTAGTATTTACCACATTAATGGTTCGATTATGATTATCTGGCCACCTTATATATTGTGGTATTAGTTGACAAGTCAAATCCACAATATAGTTAAATACTTTGTGCCCTGTGCTTTTTGAAAGGCCAAATCTGTCCGAAGCAGCTAGAAAACTTTCCGGCTTACTTAATATCCATACCGTTAATAATATTTTCTTTTAAAGAGGAATGATCCTATCTTCTGTTGCTATACATCCAACTTTTTCCAATAATATCTGAAAAAAAACATTTATAATATTATTTATCTACAGCTTTACAATATCATCATAATTAAAACCTGTTAAGTATACCCGAACATGTATAGTAGAGTGGTTTTAGCATATGCAGGAAGTTATGGAGTACGTGAGAATCAACAGGACAACCCGGAAACGTATTCGTATAGATACATTTTTTTTTTAGATATTACCAATTGATGATAATATTAATGTAACTCCATTTTCAATGAACAGAGGGGCATTAAAAAATGCATAACTCCGTCAATTTTAGTCCGATTTCAAAAAATCAAAACGTTTTGGATACGTATTAACGTCCTTTACCGACACAATATATAATTTGGTAAATTGGGTGGACCGTTTAACGTTAGGATGGATCAAAACGAAAAAAAAGGAATAAATCACCTTTTTCAAATTGTAGAGGGCTAAGGCTCGGGTACGCGATATGGCACAAAATTTACAGTTAATAAATAAATTGATTGATTGAGTTACGTGAAGATCAAATTAATTTGATGAATAAAGCACTACTAACATTTCTTCACACTTTTCGTGTGTGTGACAAACGATTATTAGTGCATTATTCATCAAATTACAGTTAATACTTTTTTATCTACACGTACAAGTATCCAGGTTGTCCCGTTGATTTTCACACACTTCTAAAATAAGAACCACTCTAATGTATGGCCTGAAAAACTTACCTGAAATGTTGGTCTGGACATTCTGAAATGATCCCTAAACTGCAGGTCAGTATACCTCGGCACGACATTCTCGTAATAATTACGATTCTTAGCTTTAGGGATAATTTCTATTCCTAAAATGTCCTCTAAAGGTAATGCCACATCTAATGCATTACTAATGTTTGGAATTAAGTAGTCATTAGGTTTGTTCCTTTGTCCTGCACTAAGTTGAACCGAGTGCAGGTTTGTGACGTCACTAGTGCAGGCTAGTCATGTCAGTTTTCATGAACTGAGATTGACTTGAACGAACGCTTTGGGTGCAGTTTAGTGCATGTTGAGCGGCAAGACAACAGTGACATAACCACAACTTTTACCAAACAAATAAAAATTTAGAGCCTTCCTTTATAATAAAATGGATTTCTATTTACCTTTACTGCTAGGTAAGTAATTATAAAAAAAGCCATTTTTATCAACATTTAACACAATCTACTTATAAATTTAGCTTTTATTAATTAACTTTTTAAATTATGTCTAACATTTTTAGATGAAGAAGACGAAACGATACTTATGGACAAGGTCCTAGAAAATTTAAACAGCAATAAAAATAAGAATGATACCATAAACATGTTAATACCGACATTAACTGCATTAATAAAAACTCCCCGTATTCAATAAAAGGTTATTGCGATGAAGTAAGCTATGAAAAATAATTGTAATTTTAGCCATATCTTAATTAATTCTTTTTAAAAGGTGGTGTTAAGTTATGCGGACAAAATGTTTCAAAAGCATTTTAGATTAAGTAGGGAATTAACAAATTGCATCGTAAGGAGATTTGAAAGTTCTAATGAATTTAAAAAACTACATTCAGGTTTGTTTTCTATATAATGTTTTATTGCCAGAATAAAGATAAATGATTAATTTGCAGCGACCTCCAGGTTAAGTATTACTGCTGAAAAGCATTTACTTACATTTTTGTGGTTCAGTGGACATCAAACTGCTTCATTTCGAGACGTTGCTGACGAGTTTGATTTAAGCTTGAGTAGCTTATACGAAGTTAATACACGGGTCATACATTTTCTTCTCACATTAAAAAATGAGGTGATTAAGGTACCAGGAGAGCATGAACTTTTAAAAACTAAACAGTATTTTCGTTCAATTGGTGGATTACCGAATATTATAGATATTTAATTGATGAGGCGGATACATGATGAAACTCCATAATACTATTTGAAATAAAACAACACAGTTGGGAGGGTTTCACTTTAATTGTTGAACACTGCAACATGTTTCACCACACAGTGGCTTCATCAGGCAGATGAAATAATGATTTTACAAAGTACAGGTAAGAGCTTATATACTAATGCAATTAAGTTAATAGAAGGGGGGGGGTTAATGAGGTAATTAGGCTGAAACTAATACAAACAATTTTGAGCGACTAAATATTGATTAGGGGTGAGTTGTTTACTTCTATTTGGTCATTTAATAGAATACCTTTTTTATTATATTTATTAATTTCTAATTCTTCTAATAAGTTTAATTTACGACTTTTGTTACATTCGTGCAAAATTTTGAATTTAGGGTTAAAGTTATGTTGGTATTCGATTAAATGATTGGCGTAGGTTGAAGAGGTTTTCTTAAATTGAAAGCATTTTTGATGTTCTGAAATGCGATCTGGGAAGCTACGTCCAGTTTGTCCAACGTATACCTTAGGGCAATCTCCACACTCTAGCAAATACACGCCAGAGTTCGTAGTTTTATCAGATTTGTCTTTAGAATTATTGATGAATTTATTAAGTGAGTTGACTGTTCTAAAAGAAGGAGTTAGGTTTAAGGATCTGAGTTTTTTGCTGATGGCAATCGAAGGGGGACCGTTAAATGTTAATGAGCAATATTTATAACTCTGATTTTGAAAATTGGTGGGATATACTAATTTCAGGGCTTGTTGTCTTTGTTTTTTAAAAAGGATGTCTAAGATGAGCTTTTGACGAAAGCCGTTGTTATTAGCTATTATGAGAATTCTGTTGAGCTCATTATTAAAATTATTAATTGATAGGGGGATAGTGGTTAGCCTATGCAACATGGAATGGTAAGCTGCTAGTTTATGTTGCATAGGATGGAATGATGTGCTATGGATCGTAGTATCTGTATGGGTCGGCTTGTGAAAAATATTGAATTCATGTTTTTGACCTGGATGTGAAATTGTTAAGTCTAAAAAATTAATAGATTTATTAGATTCGATCTCCCTAGTGAATGAAATATCCTTGTGAATTGAATTAATGAAATTTAAAAGTTGATCTAGCTGTCTCTCCGTTCCTGTGAAACAGGTGAGAATATCATCAACATATCTAAACCAGTATAGGCATTTATTAAAAAGTGGGTGTTTACTAATTATTTCTTCTAATGAATTCATGAAAATTTCGGCAAGTAACGGACTGTCCGTTACTTGCCGAAATTTTCATGAATTCATTAGAAGAAATAATTAGTAAACACCCACTTTTTAATAAATGCCTATACTATGCCTACCCATTATCAATAGCTATTGATAATGGGTACTTAGTACCCGAAATGTACATCTAGCAAGAAAAATAAAAGTGAAGAAAGGAATATAACTGTGTTTAATCAAGTGACTTAACACCTTCACGTAACTCATACAACTACATTAATGTGAAACGTTACTCATCTCATCTCGTGGACCAAAGATTCCCGCATCTTGCAACACACATATGGTTAAAGGAACTACAAATATATGGCACCAATTAAAAGGAAACCGATGGATCTTCGCACTATCTCAACCTACAATCTTGACGATAATGTGCAGCAATAAGAAGTCTGAAGACTTTACCATCACATCACTAGGAACTATATCGTTGGAAAAGGGATGCCGAGCTTACGGAAAAGACATCCAACTTACTGCATCAAGTAATTCGCTATCCGAGTATCACCATTTAATACCGGACATACCAATAACAGAAGACGATTGCTGTAATACGAAGAAAATTAACAAGACTCTTCACAACTTTGAACTCGCACCAATCCACTTCTCTAATATCAAGATGGACGAATTGAACTACGCTTCACACCGTCTAAGCGACTTGGACCAGAGGCTAACCGATTCACTGCTGGATTTCCAGTTTCCATATATATTATACTAAATTTCTTATATGTAGTTAGTCTAGTAAATGAATTCCGCGCGACTGTTACGCATTATTACGCTAGTTGATTGTTCATACTAACTCCGGCAGTTAGATCCAACATAACGAATAGTTGTAATTACTTGTACTTGTATTTCGAAGTATATAAACTAAGGTTAAGTTGAACTGTCGATATTTTACTTTACGACAAGTACAGTTGGTGTCAGGTGACAAACAAGATTCCCAGTTCCACAACAACAGTTCAGTTCAACTTAGTGCATGTAAAGAACGCTTTCAGTGTAGAAAGTGTAAAAAGTGCTGCACCAGTTCATGTAACGAACAAACCTATTATCATCAAATATTAACAAACATAAGTTGGAATCATCCATGATAATTCTAGGTTAGATTAGCACAAATAAACAACCGTAACTGTATAAATCAAAATGGCCGGAGTAGCGTCCACCAGAGAATAACGTAAATCGTAAAAAAAAGCAAACGTGATAGGAGTAGAATTCTCAGGTGAACGCGTCCATTGTAGACAACTAAATTTACACACACGCGCGCACGCACCCGTCATGTGATATAAGTGAGTTTGATATGTATACCTAGATTGTGCCATAACAATTATAATAATAACAATCATTCCAATCTCAACCTGTATTTCTACAGGCCTCGGAAGTCGTTGGCATGTGCGGGGGGGGGCTTATTATTATTATTATAGAATCAAGATGAATCCACGCAAACTGTTCAATTGAATTAATTGTAAATGTTGATTAGTACTTACATTTTTATAGTACGTGAAGCTAATTTATGTGAAAACAGGACGTGTGGGAATCACGTATTGTTGTTTAATTTACTGGAAACGGTATAGGACATTTTTCGTCGTATACTATTATAGGCAACCAAATGTACACATTGGTCAAACAAAATGCCGCAAAACAGTGATTGTTTGAATTAAACAATTGAACGTGTATTGCAACCGACATTAGTCTTCGTCAACTTGAACAGGTAAGTTATCAAAATTTCTTATTTTCTATTTAATATAGTAATTTCTTTTGTATATTTATAAAAGAAAGTCATTGTAAGTGTGAACTGTTTGCACATTTCATAAAACATTTTTTTGATAGTTGCGAAATTTGAATTTACTTTTGATTTCGTTGTTGTATAAATAAATAAATATAGGCTGTCGTCAACCAACTGATGATTTTCTTACATCAGTTGGGATTAATTACGGCGTGCAAATCTAGTACGCGTTCATTCGAAAGTTCCCGTGAGTTTTTTACTTTCCCCCGTATGTAATACAAAGGGAAAGTATTGTTTTCGTGAAAATTTTCAAATCAAACATTTTAGCGGAAATATCCGTTTTAAGGTCCCCTGAGTCGAATAAGACCATTTTTGAAAAATGTCTGTCTGTGTGTCTGTGTGTGTGTCTGTGTGCGCTGTACCGCAAAAACCGCTAAAGATATCGAGATGAAACTTGAAACTTAAGCTTTTTGTTACAATCGGAAGAACTGAAAAGCTTTTGGTGGAAATCGGAAAACCGGAAGTGGTACTTTACTCGTAGCGTTTTTCAGTTATTTCTGATTTTTTCAATGAATGTTCATCAAACAAAAAAATCTTTCAAATAAAAGTTGTAGATAATAACAAAATGAAGATATATTGTTCACTTACTTTTTGTCATAGCACTCTTAGTTTTTGAGATATTTCAAAAGTTGTGTTTTATCCAGTTATTGGTGTGTGACAGTGTATGTGTCGATACAATTGAAAAATGTTTCAAATAAAAGTTGTACGAAATAAAAAACTATAGATTTTTTATGGATTCACTTTTTGTCATAGCACTCTTAGTTTTTGAGATATTCAATAGTGTTTTCTATCTAGTCATTGATTTGTGTCAGTGTATGTGTTGATACAATTGAAAGTTTTTTCAAATAAAAGTTGTAGGTAATAAAATATTAAAGATTTTTTGTATCTTCACTTTTTGTCATAGCACTCTTAATTTTTGAGATAATTAATAAATAATGTTCTTTTATCTAGTCATTGGTTTGTCTCAGTGTATGTGTTGATACAATTGAAAAATGTTTCAAATAAAAGTTGTCGGTAATGAAGAATTAGAGGTATTTTGTATATTCACTTTTTGTCATAGCACTCTTAGTTTTTGAGATATTCAATAAATAGTGTTTTTTTTTATCTAGTCATTGGTTTGTGTCAGTATGTGTTGATTCAATTGAAAAATGTTTCAAATAAAAGCTGTAGTTATCAAAAAGTTGAAGACATTTTGAAAATAATAACGCTACAAATATTTTAAGAGTGATTTAATACGCAATTTACGGGGGAAAGTACTATGATGGACACATCACCATTTTTTAGCAACGGCACCACGAAATCGGAGAACAGTTTATAATTGTTTGTTTATAAATCAATGCAAATATTAATAATTTCCCGATTTTATTCGTTGGTTTCTTGAAATTGTCCTTGATTTGCGACTTTGTATTTTGATGACTGATGCCCAGTTGCCAAATTCCCATTTGTAACATTCACGCTCCGCTCGAAGAGCGCGCGACCCTTCGCAGGTAGCCAGGCCGCCGCGTACCGACCACCGCATCCCTTCTACCACTGTCTCCATTCCACCCTACTCCCACCATCCTCCGCTCCGACCAAACACCTATTTAACCATCTACACCCTGCATCTAAGGCAGTTTATTAGCGCTCGTCTTCTCGGCCTAATAGCTCTACCACTACGACGCGCTAGCACACGTTTACGTCTAGTCGCCCTTCGAAAACTAAGAGCTTCGCTCCATGCTGCACAGCGCAAGTCGCACCATCAAGCCCGAAGCACCCGCCACATCGAGACCCGATCGCCCTCCGCATCGAGCCAGCCACCGCACCCTGACGCTCTAGCCTGCACCGCGCCAGCGAGCCGGACGACGCCAGTCCTGAGCGACCCAGGTCCCGCTACCATCACCGTTCAGCCACTTCTTGATTATTCATACTTCTGTACATATTATTCTTTTGTAAATAAACGCATTTAAACACCGAACGGCCTTACACATTGTTTTAGGTTCAACTTGATCTTGCGTCGAACTTTTTTGCAACTGAGCCAAACTAATAATTATTGTCGTAAAAAATGGAAAAAAAACGGACAACATTTTATTGATTTTTGCTAATTGTTTGGTAGAAAAAAATATAAATGTTTCCTATTTTGAGTAAATTTTGCACATCTGATGACTTTTTTTAGATTCTAAAAGAAAATGTATAGTTATAGTATTAACAACAATAACTTTGATAACAATTACAGAATTGGAAAAAAACATGTCGACTGAAAATGCTGAAGCTGCACCAAAAGAATCCCCGAACACGTAAGAATACCTCTTGCCTAAATAATTAATTATCTTCCATTTTGATAAAAATAAATACTACGTTTTGTTGAAATGAATATATTTATTCTATTATATATTCAGAGTGAGTTATTTATTTTGAGACTCAAATATCTCGACAACCAATGATTTTATGAGAAAAAGTTTTTAATAAACCTTCCATATTTTAAAACGGCAAAATGATCTATTGTTGAAAAAAGTTCGTATGTAGGGACAATTCTACAAGTAACATAAATAAAAATAACCAACTTTTATCTGATCCTTTTTTTTAACTCTATAGATAGCGTTACAGATCAATTTGTCCCTCTAAAATATACGAGGTGTGGAAATTAAGTGATGAGATTGGCAGCATAGCGTTCGATACGGCAACACTGGAAGCACGTGGCTTGGAGGGGTGACAGATGGACATGCGATAAGCGTTCAGTACAAGTTTGAACTTGATCGAGTCATTACGCTGTGCGTAGTCATTGTTCTCGTGAAACCGTATTTTGAAGTGCGTTCTAAAAATGAGTGATATTAATTTCGAGCAACGGTGTGCTATCAGGTTTTGCTTGAGACTTGGGTACAGTGCAACAGAAACTTCAGCAGGCCTACGGAGACAGTGTTTTGTCAAGAGCCCAGGTTTTTCGATGGTTTAAGGCATTTTCAGAAGGAAGAGAGTCGATGGAAGATGAATCACGCAGCGGAAGGCCTGCAACAGCAAGAACTGATGAAAATGTCGACAGAATCCGGGAACTTGTGCGTTCAGATCGTCGGTTAACGATCAGAATGATGGGGGAACAGTTGAATTTGAGTCACAACGCCGTTCATCACGTTTTGACCAATGAATTGGGGATGAGAAAGATCTGCGCGAAAATGGTTCCAAAAAACCTTTCGCAGGAACAAAAGGACATTAGAAGGGAAAGGTGCCTTGACTTTTTGGAATCGATTGAAAATGATCCACATTTTTTGGAACATGTCATCACTGGTGACGAGAGTTGGGTGTTTGAATACGACCCGGAAACAAAACGCCAGAGCATGCAATTGTGCACGCCAGGCTCTCCAAGGCCCAAAAAAGCAAGAATTAGCAAATCAAAAATTAAATGCATGCTGATTTGTTTCTTTGATAGCCAGGGAATCGCCCACAAAGAGTTTGTGCCTCAAGGCCAAACAGTAAATCAACACTTTTACCGCGAGGTTCTTGAAAGACTCCGAAAAAGGATCATTCGTGTGAGATCACACATCAAGAACAATTGGATCCTGCATCATGACAATGCGCCGTGTCACACAGCAATATCAATAAACCAGTTTTTGACCAATAAAAATATTCCTGTGGTTCCTCAGCCTCCTTACTCACCTAACTTGAGTCCTGCTGACTTTTTCCTCTTCCCTAAATTGAAAATTCATCTGAAGGGACGTCATTTTGGGACACTCGAAAACATTAAAACGGCTGTAACCGACCAGCTGAAGGCTATCCCAGTATCCGAGTTCCAGCACTACTATGAAGAGTGGAAGAAACGTCTCCAACGCTGTGTGGCTTCCCAAGGGAGTTACTTTGAAGGAGACAACATTCAATTGTAATTTTATTCGAATAAAACTAATTTAAAAAATCAGTCTCATCACTTAATTTCCACACCTCGTAAAGGGATTTTTTCTTATAAAATAACCAATTGTTGAGATATTTGAGTGTCTTCAGGTGAATATATCATTCTGTTATCATTATTATCTAATGTTTTATTATTGTTGAAATACATTGTTTTTGTTATAAATGTTTTAGAAAAATGGACGTTGATCAAAGTACGACATTGAACACGTAAGAATCATTATAAATATAATAAGAATATGAATAATTTATTGGTGCTTTAAATACATCGTATTTATTTATTTTATTAATTTATTTAATAAATTATGAATCAACATTAAATTTCTCAGGTTTTTTTTTTCTCAAATAATGTTGAGGGAAATTTAATGCAAACACGTTTATTTTCCAACTTGTTGTCATTCAAGTAATAAATATTTCAGCCAAGCTGCTGGTGGAGGGCAAGGTGAAAGAGGAAGAGGTAGAAAAGAAGCCAGAGGGGGAGGCGTAGGAGGAGGAAAAATAACAAAAAAATCAAATAAAAATATCATAATAAATTATATTTTTAAGGAGAAAAATACCATAAATATCAATAACTATTACAGTGGAAAAAAAGAAGAGGAATGAGAAATTTATTGTTTTGTTTAGAAATAAATAAATTTGTATAAAATGACATTTTTCTGTTGTCTTCTGTCGTCTTGATAACAAAAATTAAATTACACTTTTACCAATTTACACTTAAAGTTAACTCATAAAAATGGAGTGATGATTAACTATTTTCCTTTACGATAAAATAAGTAGATATTATTGCATATATCATAGTGCTGGTAATGATAATAATACCTGAAAATATAAATCGTTTAAACTATTGTATAATTCATTCTGCACGGATTTCCTCCGGGTTTTCTTTAATGCTCAACCTGATGTCTCCTCTTTCCTCTCTTACCGCTCTATCGACACTCCGACGATGCGGTTGTGGCGCAATGAGCCGCAACACGGCTTCCGGTCGACATCCCGCACGAAAGAGGAAAACTTTTCCGCTTTCGTCGAAAACTCAACTTTTTTATTACACGTCTCAGAGCTTCGCGAATAGTCTCAACGTGTCGGGCGTCGACGATTACACACATAGGAACTCTTCTTGGTGCCCCATAATGTCTGGGGAGTGGTAGCTGAGCGCACGGTTTATTTACATTCGCAAAAAAAAAATTTGCGCGCTCGTACTCGAAGACAATGAAGATTTTTTTGGTGGCGTTGGTTGAAAATTTTTTATTCCGCAAAAAATCTCTTTGATCGAAAATTTCAATAAGTGGAAGTGATACGTCCTTTATAGCGGTTTAGTTGGTATGAGAGAGAGGGAACACAGAAAATCGGAATTTAAATAACGAAAAAAAATTATAACTCGATTCAACGAAGCACTGTCCAAACGAAATTATCACAGATCGTAGGTCCCATACGGGAGTATCTCTGTGCGAAATTTCAACTGGGTAGGTAGAGCCGAAAAGGCGCTGGAATTTTTTAGAAAATCAACTAACGCAATCGATGAAAATAAAAAAATTATATCTCGGCGAGACGAAGAGGTGGAGGTGGAGATTGTAGGCCCCAGTGTTTAGTACACGCGTGCAAAGTTTCAACGTTCCACGATAAAAGGTAAAAGAGCTGCGATTTTTTTAAAGTCAAAACACAAGGACCGAGTCTCCCATCCGAACAGTGGACAAGCTCCATGGGTGCGCTGATAACCTCAAAATTTCGTGTGAGAAAAATTCATATCTCGGCCAGTGGCGTAGATAGGGGGGGATTAAGGGGATCAATCCCCCCCCCCCCCATGAGTCCAGAGATTTTTTAATGGCATAAGAATAAAATTTTGAAATTAATCAAATAAAAAACGTACAGTTCAAAATTATACAAATATACTCAATGACATTAGAAGCGTAACACCAAGAAGGAATGATTTTCTTGAATTCATATTTTAGCAACAGAGTGACTATATTTAAAGCATACATTGATAACAATTTCAACTTAGAGCCTTTTATATTTATTGTGAAAAAAAAAATCACTTTTTCTTTTTTGATAAAACTATTTATATGAGCTGTTTAGTACAGATGTTTTTAGTTTTCGTGTTTCCGTTGAGTGTGTTAACCTTAAATAAAATGCCTCGAGTCCAAAGACGTCCACAATATTACCATTTGAGCGATTTTGACCGGGGTCGAGTTGTTGCTTATCGAGATGTCGGTATGTCCTATCGCGAAATTGCCCACCGTATTGATTCCACTGCAGCAACTGTAATACGTGTGTATCAGGTATGGACAGAAGAAGGTAGAGGAGCAAGAAGAAGACCAATTGGTCAACCAAGGCGTACCACAGAACGTCAAGATCGGCGCTTAAGGGGGTTTCTCAGTGTAGAATTTAAAAAAAATCGATTTTTTTTATTGCATATTTCGATACCTTACATTATAGAGAATATATGGGCAAAACCGTTTTGCCGGGAAACTATTTCATTTGGTCGAAATATTCGATGATCGGACCAGGCGTCGCACGTCATTGCGCGCCTACCGAGGGCGCTCGGAGTAACTTTCTCTCTCGGCAATAGGGTCTCCTATTGCCTCGAGATGGCACCACGTGCATTTAGGAGTCATGTAGTATATAATGTTTCTCCTAGGTGGCGCCACATGCACACGTACAATATACAGTATGTCTGCCTTCTTGATATAGCATAATTCAAGTCAAGTTTCGCGTGTCTGCTAGTTTGTAAACAAGCCTAGCACCGGCATTACATTACGATGGACCGAAAAAGTTCGCGCGGCAAAAGGAGACAGACACAATACAGGAAAAGGGCTTTTACGGGCAATCAGCATACAGCAGAAGCGGAGACCGAGTTTACATCGACTTCTGCAAAGAAACTCCGGACTTCAACTTTCAACGAAGATGATATTCCAGTTCACCAAAGCCAAGGTTACCGCCTCCTGAACTTCTTTGTGGTGTTTAACACAATATCCTCCTTCGTTGAGTGCAAAGTGTGTAAGCAAAACGTGAGTTTTTATGAGAAATGTGGAGAAGCGGATGGGCAGCAGACTACGAGCACTGAAGAAGAAAACGAAGGGTCTTGGTGGTAAACTGACGGACAAACTGATACTGGATCTAACGAAGTACTACGGGTTGGCGATCAGGAGAAACGCACAGGACAAGGACGAAATGAAGAAAGCAGTGTGGGCTACTTTTTACCATAAGATTTCAACGGACGACGAACCTCGACACGAGAATTGCTGCGCGAGCTGGTGCGACTGGAAGAAGGCTGAAGCAGGTGTAACGTTGGCGAATTACGTGCACAAACCACCACTTGACAAAAAAGTTCAGGAAGCAGTCATATCTGTCTACGAAGATCTGTCGAATGACAACTTGCTGGAAAGATGTGTTGGAGCTAACACCCAAAACAGTAACGAGTCGTTGAATTCGCTGATTTGGTCGTTCTCCCCTAAGCATACTTATTCAGGTCTTCAAGTGGTGGAACTTGCAAATAATTTGGCCACAATTATTTTTAACGACGGTTTCACCAGCATCGCACACACCATGAATGTCATGGGCATCCAACTCGGCAACAGGGCGTTCAAGTTTTGTAGAAGGCGCAACGCGGACCGCCTTGTACGCTCGGAGCACCGTGCGTCTACGGCCAGCAAGGAGGCGAGATCTGCGGCCCGGGAGGAAGCAGTGCATGCAAACGAGATCTATGAGATCGAGGAAGGTGTACTCTATGCCCCAGGCATCGCAGACTGACGGTAAGTTCCCCAAAAACGACTAAAACCATTTCCAAAACTTTAAACGCGATTTCCCAAAAGTCATATTTTTTGGGACGGGCGCGTGGATTGCCGAAAAACTACTTGATCAATTTTGATGTCGCTTAGCAGGTTTTGTAGGAAATTTAATTGGCTATGGTGATACCCAGAATCATTAAAATTGCTTCACAATTTCTTTTTTTTTTCGCACGTTTGAATGCCAAAAAAAAGTCGAATTTTTCGACATGTTATTTCAAATGGCCGCCATTTTGTCAAAAATTGACGATTTGACTTGCCCGAGGCTGCTACCATAGCTACACTAATATATTTTAATAATTTTTTGGTCTCGTCTGTTTCAGACCTCCCAGTTACCCGAACGAGTGACGCCCGTCGACCTTAGCGCGGCGTGCATGGCCATCTTCGACGCCATTTTATTTAATGACAAATGAATATTTTTATATGCATTTTTTTTTAAAATACGTAGAGATATTAGTTGCAGCGGAGAAATATACGTCGAAATCGGAAGAAAAACCCTCGGAACCTAGCGCTAGTTTGCCGGAAATTCGGATTAAGGTGTTTTCGGGAAAACACGAAGAATTTTCAGCATTTATCGCGTTGTACAATGATTTAATTCATAACACTAAGCTACCGATTATTAAGAAATTCTCGTACCTCCTTGGTTATTTGGAAGGAGACGCTTTGAGGTTGGTAAATACAGTTACATTTCGACCAAGTAATTATCTAATTGCTTATGATTTGTTGGTAAAGCGATATACAAGTAAGAGATTGCTTGCAAATCATTATTTAGCGGCTATATTTAATTTGAAACCTCTCAAATCGAATCATGGCTTACGGGAAATTGTTGATATTTTGTCGGCTAATATGAGCTCGCTTCGGTCACTAACAATTAAAAACTTAGGTGAATACGTTTTATTAGAAATTGCGTTACGGTTACTTGATAATAAAACTCGAAAAGCGTTTGAAGCTAAGCATCTGAATAAAGATTTTCCAGACTTTGATGATTTCATTTCTTACTTGCGTGATCAATGCTCGGTTGAAGACTTGGTTTCTGATTCGGGAAGCGACTGTAAACGTATTACTAAGCCTGAGGAGAAATTTAATAGACGTACTCGTGTTTCTATGTGCTTGCAAGAATCGAACTTACAATCTCAAGTTCGGTCGGAGACGTGTATTTGTTGTTCGGGCGATCATAAATTGAACAAATGTCCTTCGTTTTTGGCGTCTAGTCCTAGAGCTAGACATTCTATGGTGCGTTCATTTCAAAAATGTTTCGCATGTTTTGGAGAGCACAAGGTCTCTGATTGTAAGTCGAAGTATGTTTGTGTTACTTGTGGAAGTAACGGGCATAATTCCTTATTGCATTTCTTGAATAAGTCTCAACAGAAGCCTTCTGATATCATCGGTCCGCCTTCCGGACATCAGCCGGCCTCCAGTGGACGCAATTCAGGTCAACAGTCGGTTACGTTAGCAAATTCGTGTAAAACATTTGTTGGGTCACAAGTTCTTTTAGGTACAGCTCAAGCTTACTTGTTGGGGAGAACAGGAATGTGGCACAAATGTCGTTTGGTTTTTGATACAGGTAGTCAGGTGAATATTATTACCACGGCACTGGCGGAACGTTTAGGTTTGCAGAAAATTCGCTGCCCATATGAACTTACAGGGTTAGGACAAAGATCTCCAGGGAAGTCACAAGGAATTGTTACTTGTAGCATCGCTTCCTCGAGGGATAAAAAAGCTGCTCTTAGTTTCTCGGCTGTAGTACTACCACGTATAACTTCGGATTTGCCGACTGCGAGTATTGTTCCTGAAATCAAGAATCGTTTTGTTTGTTTAGAGTTGGCGGACCCGGACTTTTATAAATCCGCTCCCGTAGATTTACTTTTAGGTGTTGGAGCCACTTTAGATTTGACACCGGATGTGCCGTGTCAAATAAAAGGCGTACCTTCAGCAGTCCTTACTAAACTCGGTTGGGTCATCATGGGTTCGTTACCCACTGTCGGAGACACCAACAAAAATCCTTTATCACTTGTTTCAATGTTATCGAACATTGAAAATAATTCGTTAGATAAAACTCTTCGTGCATTTTGGGAATCCGAAGAAGTTTTCACAGCTCCCTCGCCATCACCAGAGGATGCGGCCTGTGAGCGCCATTTTCGGGATACAATCACGCGGGATTGTAATGGGAGATACATCACTCGCCTTTCGTTTAAGCAGGGTGTACCTACTTTGGGAAGCAATCGAGAGATTGTGCTCAAGCGTTTTTTAGGATTGGAAAAGCGCTTTCGAACTGATGCCATTTTTCATCAGTTGTATTCGAATAATATTCGAGACTACATTTCGCAGGGACACTTGGTTCCTACGAACACATTCGTGCCCTACATTCTTACACATCACGGTGTATTGAAACAGACTTCAGAAGGGCAAAAAATTCGTGTTGTTTTTAATCCAGCTGAAAAGGATCCCTATGGATTGAGTTTGAATGATACGTTATCGAGCGGACCCAAATTACAGTCTGAAATAGGACATGTTCTTACAGGTTTTCGTTTGCCGCAGATAGCACTCACGTGTGATATCAAACAGATGTTTAGGGAGATTGTTGTGCATCAATCGGATCGGCAGTTTCAGCATATTTTTTGGCGGTTTTCAGAGGATGAACCAGTACAGGAATTCGAACACACTCGTGTAGTTTTTGGAGCTACGTGTAGTCCTTTTTTGGCTCAACGGGTTGTGCAGCAGTTGATAGAAGATGAAGGACAGAAATTTCCATTAGCGCGTTCGGCCTTGGAAAATTCTAGTTATGTCGATGACATCTTAACTGGTGCAGATACAGAGTCGGACATACTCGAGTTACGTCGTCAATTAATTTCTTTGTTAAGGTTAGGTGGATTTGAACTTGGTAAATGGTCAAGTTCGAATATTAATGTGATTTCTTCGACACATTTGGAGATGCAAGAAATTCCAGGTAATGACGTCACAACGCTTAAGGTTTTGGGTTTGAATTGGGACCCGAGGGCAGATACTTTTCGTTACATCATTCGTGTCGGTGACGAAAAGAACAGCAAGCGTGGTATACTGTCGAGAGTCGCTCGGATTTGCGATCCTAATGGATATCTCGCTCCCTTTGTTTTTGCTCTTAAGGCTTTGTTGCAACAATTGTGGTTGTTACAGGTGGACTGGGACGAGCCTTTACCGAATGAAGTTTTGCATCAGTGGAATCACATATTACAGCAATTACCAGAGTTGGAGAAAATTGTTATTCCTCGTTGTATTTTGTGTTTAGGGTGGAAAAGTGCTCAACTCATTGGGTTTTCGGATGCGAGTTCGATCGGCATGGGGGCCGTCGTATATTTGCGCATCGAAACCGATACGACAGTGACGTTGAACATTGTGGCAGCTAAAACTCGTGTTGCCCCTCTAAAAACATGGACCATTCCTCGTTTAGAACTCGGTGCTGCTTGTTTGCTGTCGAAACTTGTTGCAGCAGTTAGTAAATCACTTCCGTCGATTGTACTGGATAAACCTATTTGTTTTTCGGATTCAACCACCGCCCTTGCTTGGATTAAAACACCGCCACATCGTTTAAAAATTTTCGTTGCTAACAGGGTTACGCAGATTTGTGAGCGTACGCCTGATGTTAGTTGGAGGTTCGTTTCAGGTAACGACAATCCAGCGGATGTCGCCAGTAGAGGATTGTTACCTTCGGAGTTACTAGAACACTCACTTTGGTGGAACGGACCGAGCTTTCTTCTCAAGAAAGAAGAAACATGGCCTAGGAATTTATTTGAAATTCCCTCGGAATTGCCTGATGTTAAAGAGCAATTCATAAACTTATCTGTTTTGACATCGGTTTCTTCTGCATTTATTGATTTGTTTGATCGTACATCGTCGCTCTCTAGATTGCAGAGAATTTTTGGATATGTACTTCGTTTCGTAAATAACATAAGATGTAGAAGAAACAAGCTTGGTAATAATGATTTGTGTGTTGGACCGTTATCGGCACGAGAATATCGTAGCGCTTTGGAACTGGCCGTTAGAGTGACGCAGGCGCATTATTTGTGCGCTGAAATCGCATTGTTAGCTACTGGTAAATTGTGTTCTAAACGCTATCGGAATTTGTCACCTTTCCTCAACCACCAGGGTTTCGTCATGGTGGGGGGTAGGTTAAAGTGGGCAAAAATACCGGAGGGTGCGCGTCATCCCTTACTCATTCCTCGAGAGAGTAGATTAGCTACCCTACTCGTCGATTATTTTCATTTCTTCTCGGCACACGGAGGTCCGCAGTTGGTACAATCGTTATTACATCGTAATTATTGGATTCCTAATGCACGTGATTTGATTAGGAAACGCATTTTTCGTTGTATCAAGTGTTATCGGTTCCAAGCCACACCGATGCAGCCACAAATGGCTGATTTACCCGATTATCGTTTAAAACCCGGTCGCTGTTTTACACATACGGGAATTGATTATGCTGGTCCATTTTTTGTTCGGGACCTCCAGACTACGCACTTCTAAACCGGTAAAATGTTATATCTCGTTGTTCGTTTGTATGGTAACTAAAGCGTTACACCTAGAAGCCGTATCGGATCTTACATCAGAGGGTTGTTTAGCTGCGCTGGATAGGTTTATCGCGCGACGAGGTTTACCTAAATGCCTTTACTCGGATCAAGGTCGTAATTTTAAAGGCGCTGCGAGAGAAATATCGGAAACATCGCGGTTTTTAGGGACAAATAATGCAGAATTCGCTCATTATTTGGCAGAAAGAAATATAGAATGGAACTTTAATCCACCCTACGCACCTCATTTCGGAGGATTGTGGGAGTCGGGCGTTAAATCGGTGAAATATCACTTCAAAAGAATTGTCGGTTCGCAGATTTTGACACTTGAAGAATTTATTACCGCGATCACTCGGATCGAGGGTATATTAAATTCGAGGCCGCTTTGTGCATTGTCAAATTCACCCGATGACAATTTTGATTATTTAACTCCAGGTCATTTTTTGATTGGTGGGCCTATTCTCGCGAGACCGGAATTGGATGTGTTAGATTTAGAAATCTCGAGACTCGGTAGATGGCAATTAACTAGACAGATCGTGCAGTCTTTTTGGAATCGATGGCGCCGGGAATATTTGCATGCTCAAATGCACCGACCTAAGTGGGTTAAGTCATCACACGCGCTTGCGGTGGACGATTTGGTGTTTTGGTACGCCCCTGGAGCACCCCCAGCGCATTGGCCACGGGGTAGAGTTGTTGAATTGTTGCCTGGCAAAGATGATGTAACCAGGGTCGCGCGCATAAGGACGGCAGGTGGTGAGATAATTCGCCCTCTCACTAAATTGATACCGTTTCCTAAGTCGTAGAATGCAAATTATTCCATTCCCTTATATGTGTACCCTTTCCCCTGTGTTGTTAATAGTTTTCGGAATCGATCTTTGAGATTCAAACAATTTTAGTTTTTTTTGGCAATTGTTATTGCAAAATTCGTTAATTTTGGGTGAGGGGTATGTTCAGTAGAGATTTAATGGGATGAACAGATTGGCTCGTTTTCCCAATTTATTTCTTACCTTTTTGTTAACCCCCATCAACCCACACTTGCGCGCAGCGGGCGCGCGAGAGAGTCGCAAAGTGTTCACGGAAGAAGATGGTGGTGTGAACCGCGTGTGATTTTTGTACATGTGTTTTGATGTCAAGATTGTGTGAGCTTGACGCGCTTTATGTAACTTTGCTGAGAACTGTAAAGGGGTTCTGGATAACAGTGACGTCGATGAGTTTTGTTGAGTGCATTATATACATTTTTGTGATTAGCCACATTGGTGGTTTATTCAACATCGGTTGCCAGAAACCTCTGGACCCGATCACAACGTGAGGTAACGCGTGAAAGGACCTTACAACCCTTCCGCCTACGTTACGCACGTCACAACAGATACATCAGGTGAGTGTGGGTTCCATTTGCCCTACAGTCAATCTAGCCTGAGTCAATCTGTTTATTAACAGGCCGGAAATATTTCGTATTCCTTCTTTGAAGGACGCGTGTTTATAGACCGTTTCCGGAAATTTAAAACCCCCCCTAACATTCATTAATTTGTATTGATTTTTTTCAAAATTATTTTTACTCAATTTTCTTTTTTCTGTATTTAATTCTATGTATATTTTCATCCATTGTGATTGATTGAATTTAAGTATTCTGTGAATTTTTGTAATCTTTACTCCTAGTTTAACTGTTTGTTGTAAATTTCTATAATGAATAACATAGTTTTTTTATCGTATAGTGTGGTTAATAATTTTGGAATTTTTGTTTTTGCTGTTGGTGGTATCAAATGTTCTGGACAAAGGGGTAGATCTTTATGCAATTCATGTATTTCATTAGGATAATGAAAATCTACCTCAAAAATGTATCCAAATTCATTGTTTTCTGAGACATCCATTAATTTAAAAGAAAGCACATCAATCCTTTCAAAATTTCCTGTTGGCAAACTTTGGCACATTGCCAACCCATATAAATTGTTTATGTCAAAATACATAAGATATGACTTTTCTTCATCGGGATTAAAGTAGTTTTTCATATATTCATTGTTGGCTTTTCCATATCGGTTGGAACACTGTGATATTCCCCCTCTGTTCCTCTTTCAATAAACATAATAATATCAATATCTGTTATTAACTCCAACTTTACATCAGTAATTTTAAGCATGGCATCGAAAGCAATCCCCGGAGCTGTATAATAATGAGCAGGATCAATTTGATATGAGTCAATGGAACAATTTCGGAAATTTTCAAAAATATCAGCTAGTAAAATTACATCAGTTTTTAGATACAATTCTGCGTATTCTTTTAAGTTTTTAATATTAAATGTTCTCCAAACTAAACAAGCGTGTTCGTAATCATCATCATTAATTTCAGAATCATTAATTATGTTAAAAAAACTACGTTTATTAGGTAATCGTTCATCATTCAATTTTTCCCAGCAATCCAAATAGTCATAAGGAAATATACCTTTTTTCTGTAATAATTGAAACTGTTCATTATTGGAACAAAATTTTTTAGTGATATTTTTTTGAGAATCATCGAGATATGATGCTAATTTTGATATGGCTGTTGGCATAAATCTAAAAGAGTCTAAAAACCGAAAGTTAACATTAGTATTTTGGATATATTTTGTAAAGGAAATGTAACGTTCCTTATTTAGAGGTAGTACATTCATAGCACCTTCAAGCATACATAAGGCTTTAATTATGAAGTGACTATCATACCCAGATAAGTTGTGAAAAAATACTGGTATAAAATGATTGTCTTTATAATTAAGGTTACAAGCAGTATGAGCTGCACCTCTATATTCACCTGTAAAATGATTATGATCACGCACTTTAATTTCATATTGAGAAATCGATTTTTCACATATATGACATATCCTGGTATCTTTAAACTCATATTGTTGTGCAACACTTAAAGTTTTCATTTTAACAGGGTTTGATAATTTATCATTTAGTTTGTTTGCTATTTTTTCCAACTGACTAATAAACTATTGTTCACAATCCTTTCCTGTATATAATTGAAATTCCGAGAGAGACTCATCGTACGAACATTTTAAGTAATAAGCAATGCTAAACGGAATATGTTTTTGACATTTCTCAGTTTTTTTCATTTTATTTTCATCACCATACTTTTCTAAAATACTTTCTAAATCAGCATATATTACGAAAGGAACTTTTCTTTGTGCTTAAAATTCTTAAATTTAATAATATTTTCATTTTCTTTGGGTAATGTAATTTTTGATTCATTTACATTTTTACACAAAACAGAATGCTTTGTCAGTGTATTTTCGGATACGAAATAATTTAGACAACGATCACATAAATATTTTTTATTTCTTATGTTACCTAATTGTTTGTTAAGTAATCGTGATAAATTTGTAATCAGACAAAAATGGTATACATGTTTTTTTGAAATTATATCAAAATGATTATCATCACTTTCAGAGTTATCATTATCAGTGTCAGGTATTATTAATAAATTTACACGAGGGGTGAAATCAAATTTACTTAGGCTCACGGGTAAAATTTCAGTTTTCGTAAATGTATATACATTAATCGATATATTATTGAGCGCTTCAAATTTTGGAATTTCCCTTAATGTAATGGGAAAATTAATATTATCATACTTAAGTACCTTACTAAAATGTGGATATGATGATATTCTATTTTTATTGTGAAAAGATTGAGCCGGCTGAAGAAATGCTACAATTGACCACAAAAAACAATACTGATCATTATTTTCCAAGTTCAGTACAGCTTTTTTCTTGAGAATAAATTTTGGTAATTTTATTTTTATTCCATAATTTATTGGAGAATAATTGTTGATATTAATTATTAGTGATAAAATTTCAAATAAAGCCCAACCTAAATCTCTCTCCTGAAATTCTTCTAATTTATGAATAATTTTATCAATTACATTTTCATGATACCACTTTTTACTTTCCCCCGTATGTAATACAAAGGGAAAGTATTGTTTTCGTGAAAATTTTCGAATCAAAAATTTTAGCGGAAATATCCGTTTTGAGGTCCCCTGAGTCGAATAAGACCATTTTTGAAAAATGTCTGTCTGTCTGTGTGTGAGTCTGTGTGCGCTGTACCGCAAAAACCGCTAAAGATATCGAGATGAAACTTGAAACTTAAGCTTTTTGTTACAATCGGAAAACCGGAAGTGGTACTTTACTCTTAGCGTTTTTCAGTTTTTTCAGATTTTTTCAATAAATAATAATAATAATAATAATACTTTATGAATGCTAAACACAATTGTGGTACACAGGTCAATGGAAATTACGCTAATACAAAAATATAAACGTACAATAAATATAAATACATGTAAGAAAAAGTCGTTAAAACATTAAAAACACATTAAAATGAGGTAGTTATGTTCTGGAAAACAAAACACTTCAGATATTAGATAGCTTTTAGAATTGAGCTTAAATTGGATTCATTCAGAAAATCATCAAAGCTAAAATAGGCTTTCTCCAATAAAAATCGTTTTATACAAACTTTAAATGTTTTTATTGGCAATTCTTTAATAACGTCGGGGATATTATTGAAAAATTTGGGTCCCCAATATCTAGCTCCAGTGTGAGATTTAGTTAAGCGCATCATGTCTATATGGATATTATTTTCTTGTCTAGTTTGATGGTTATGAATAACATTTATTTGGAGATATTCACTAATATTTTTCTTTATATGAATTAAACATTGATATATGTATAGGGATGGAAGGGTTAGAATGTTCATGCTTACGAATAGAGGTTTTGTGTCTGAATGTTCATCAAACAAAAAATTCTTTCAAATAAAAGTTGTAGATAATAACAAAATGAAGATGTATTGTTTACTTACTTTTTGTCATAGCACTCTTAGTTTTTAGGATATTTCAAAAGTTGTGTGTTTTATCTAGTTATTGGTGTGTGACAATGTATGTGTCGATACAATTGAAAAATGTTTCAAATAAAAGTTGTAGGAAATGAAAAACTAAAGATTTTGTGTAGATTCACTTTTTGTCATAGCACTCTTAGTTTTTGATATATTTAATAAATAGTGTTTTTTTATCTAGTCATTGATTTGTGTCAGTGTATGTGTTGATACAATTGAAAAATGTTTCAAATAAAAGTTGTAGGTAATAAAATACTAAAGATTTTTTGTATCTTTACTTTTTGTCATAGCACTCTTAGTTTTTGAGATAATTCATAAATAATGTTCTTTTATCTAGTCATTGGTTTGTCTCAGTGTTTGTGTTGATACAATTGAAAAATGTTTCAAATAAAAGTTGAAGACATTTTGAAAATAATAATGCTACAAATATTTTAAAAGTGATTTAATACGCAATTTACGGGGGAAAGTACTATGATGGACACATCACCATTTTTTAAATTAGTGTTATGGTCAATAATATTATTTCTAGTGTTAAAATGTTTTATTTTAGTATCTCCATCACTCGGTTTTATAAAATTTCCATAGAAAATAATATTAACTTCTAAGAGTGACTTTTGTAATTCTTTTTTTATTTTGATTGAAAAACTTCTATAGGAACGTTTAAGAAAATGCTTAGGATCTTTAGCACTCAAATTCGTTATAACACCAGTCCTTATTCTATTATTGAAACATGATTCAGTATCTTCCCAGACTAAATGCTTTTTTGAATTACTATTTGGTTTAAATTTACATTTTTTTGTATGCTTAATTGTTTGCTTATAATATTTTAACAATGATAAATTTGCCTCCAAATGAGAATAGTTACCAATATTTGCATCTTTATTGTTTAAAATTCTTTTAATTAAAACTATTTGTTTCTTTAAAATATTAACCCATTTCATAAAATCATTTTGAGTTTTTAAATACCGTTCACCTTTTTCAATTTTTTTTAAAATATCTTGAGACAATTCTATTATTGAATTCATTATACAGGGTGAGTCGGGAGGAGCGCACGAAACTCTAGGAGTGTATTATACACGTGAAAATAATGTAAAAAAACTCATTTGTTCTTATCCGATTTTTATTTGTTTTCAAGTTATGGCGTAATTAAAAATGTTCATCTAGCTTTCCACTTCTACTTGAATTTTAACATTATCAAAGTATGCCATGTTCGAGGCTTATAAACATTTGATAATTCTGACGTTTTGATGAACTGTCAGTGTACGGTGAACAGTAACTGAACGTTTAAGTTCGAATTAATGTGATTGTTAGTGTTGCAAAATGCCACATACTTATTCAAATTTAGAATATGCAAATATGGTGTTTGTATATGGTTTCTGTAATGGAAATGCTACAGCTGCTGTTGAAGAATATCGTGAACGTTTTCCACACCAAAGACATCCTGATAAAAACATATTTATTAGAGTTTTCAACAAATTGTGCGAGACTGGTAAGCTTCCCAGGTCTAACATAACATATGAGCGCGCTGCTCGACAAGGTTTTGTATAAGTAGAAAATATTCTGCATCTAGTAGAAGAAGATGCAACTACTAGCTCACGGAGAATTGCCAATCAATTGGCAATTCCACAAAAAAGAGTGAGTACAGCACCTACAACCAGGGGATTACGCTAACCGTACGGAATTTTGTCGGTGGATAAATAATAATCATCGTAATGTATCGAGTATACTCTTTACGGATGAAGCTACATTTACCCGTGATGGCATTAACAACACTCGTAACTCTCATGTATGGTCTGATGAAAATCCCCACGCAACAGTCGAAAGCAATTTTCAACATCGGTTTTCTGTAAACGTGTGGTGTGGTATGGTTGACAGTTATTTAATCGGCCCTTTCATTTTGGAGAATCGTCTCACAAGAGGCAACTACCTCAATTTTTTACAAAATGAATTACAAGGCCTGCTAGAAGATGTTCCTATAAATATTAAAATGCAGATGTACTATCAGCACGATGGAGCTCCTGCACATGTCGCTCGTCAAGTCAAGCAACATTTGGACGAACGTTTTCCAGGGCGTTGGATTGGTCGTGGAGGTCCTATTAATTGGCCTGCAAGATCTCCAGACCTCACACCACTAGATTTTTGTTTATGGGGCTGGATGAAAAATGAAGTCTACAAAATAAAAGTGGACACACGGGAATCACTAATTAGACGAATTGAGAATACTGCAGCCCATTTTATTTATTTTTTTTTTTCTCCACATGAGGTGGTATCGCTTAGCGTCCCTGCACTACGGTCTCCGTGGTCCTTTTGTGCTCCTCTGGTTATTTTACTCCCTGTATATTCCTGTGTCTTCTAAGAAGTCCAGGAGTTTGGGCCAGGGGATGTTCTTGAGCTGTTCTTCAGGAAGCACGGGCTTCCCGAGTTGCTCCGTGCGTTGCCGTTTATAGGCTTCGCATGTGCACAGTAGGTGTTGAGTTTGAGTTTCCTCTTCTTCCAAGCACCCACGGCATAGGGGGCTTTTCTTAAGACCCATCCTATGTTTGTGCTTATTCAGGTCACAGTGCCCAGTAACAAGTCCTGTGATTTTCCTTAGTTTCATTCTGCTCAGTCCTGACAGCGCTAATGCGCTATCAGGTACCGGGCCATCTAGGAAGAGTCTCGTGTGCCTCATTCCCATTTGGTTGTGCCATGCCTTTGTATGCTCCTCTGCTAACTTGCGTCGGATTATTTCCTTTCCGGTTTCATGTGGTATTCCGAAAGCGGGTTCAGGTCCTATAAATTCACCTGTTGCCCCTTGTTTGGCCAGCAAGTCGGCTCCCAAGTGTCCAATAATTCCTTGGTCCTTGGGTATCTATACTAGCTGTGTTTTTGTTGTTGTCGCCGGTGCGTCCAGCCTGTTTATGCAGTCTATAACCAGTCTGGACTGAACTATCGGCGGGGCTAGCGCTTTTAGGGCTGCCTGGCTGTCCGACATAATGGTAATTGGTCCTTTGTTGAGTCCCGACTCCATTATGTGGTGGGCACACCAGTCAATGGCGGCCACTTCAGCCTGGAAGATGGAGGCATGTTTCCCCAGAGCAACCGTGAATTGTTTGCTCCGGTTACAGCCTCCATAGATACCAGCCCCGGTTCCTTTTGTGTTTTTGGACCCGTCTGTGTACCAGATGGTTCCTTTACTCGTTCCCGGGTATGTTCCATTTGTCCATTCACTCCGCTGTGGTATGATTATTTTGAATCTGCGGGATGGGTGTACGATTTTAGTGAAATCGGACCTCATTTTTAGGATTTCTTCTTCTTGTAGCACTTTAAATGTTTCCGGTCTAGATGACCCTACATTTAAAGTGTGTCCATTTATGTGCAGTCTGTAGGCTGCCTGTCTGGCTTCCATCATAACATATAGATGTAGTGGTGGAAGCGATAATATGTGTTCCATGGCTGCTGTGGGCGTTGTTCTCATTGCCCCAGTAATCAGCAGACACGCCTGTCGTTGCACTCTTTCGAGTTTTACGGCTGCGCTCTTGGTTTGGGTTTTTTCTCCCCAAGCGAGCGCCGCGTATGTCACTATGGGTCTTATGACCACGGTGTATAGCCATTTGGTCATACTGGGTCTCAGTCCCCATGTGCGTCCTACCATTTTCCTGGTCGCAAAAAGTCCTCTCATGGCCCTTTTGCTGATGTTCTCCAGGTGGAAGTTGAAGTTCAATCTGGTATCAAGTATGACCCCTAGATATTTTACTTCATTTTTGATTGGGACTTCCATTTCATACATGCGTAGCGATGTTATGTCATCGGTTTTTCGTCTCCTGGTGAAGGGGACTGTGGTGTATTAATATTTAAATGTGTGCGTGTAGAAGCGACAAAAAAGCGGAACAGTTTTTGTGTACCAGGGTGCGAGCACGGCTCCAGGACCAGTCTCTGTTATTGTCTTGTGCTGAACGGATGTTTAAATAAATTCAGGATTAAGTTTATTGTGAGTGTTATTATTAATAACCAACCTACCACCGGACACCACAAGTGGCGACGAGGATTTTGTGGAATAGTAAAAATACGTGTTGATCGCGGAATTCCGGTAATAAAATTAATTGTGCACGTGTGAATTTTCGAAAATGGCGGAAGGAAACGCAAGTCAATATTTAATTGGACAGCTTCGCGAATTTGATCCTAGTACGGATTGGGGAATTTATAAACGCCGTTTAAATAATTATTTCCTCGCAAATTCGATTACGGCGATGGATAAAAAACGGGCTATACTATTGAACGCTCTGTCCGAAGAGGCCTATAAATTAATTTACGATTTATCAGTACCGTCAATGCCCGAAGACTGTACATTTGATAGTCTAATTGAGAAACTCGATGACCATTTTAAAACAGAGGTGAGTGCATTTGCGGCGCGTTACAAATTTTACAACGCAACGCAACGAGATCAGGAGACGGCAAAAGATTGGGCAGCACGTGTACGAAGCATTGCAGTGCATTGCAAATTTGAAGACGCGAGAATTGAAGAGGCAATGAGGGATCGTTTCGTTATAGGATTCCAAAAGGGGTCTGTGCAAGATCGGTTGTTTGAAGAATCTTTGGAAGTGAAATTTAATCAGTGCGTCGAGATTGCAAATTCCAAGATGGCAGCCAAATACAATACGGAAACCAATTTCGGGACCGAGGTGAAGGCGGAAATGGTGTATAATCAGGTGACCAGAAATCGACCAATCAAGAAGAGAGGAGACAACGTCAGCAAAGCAGCGCCAGTGGGACATCATCTAAGACGGAGAGAGACCGAAAGTGCAACAATAGTGAGCAAAAAGTGTAGTGTGTGCGGAAGGAAAAATCACGAATCGCATCAGTGCTATTTTCGCGATCGCACTTGCTATAAATGCAACGGAAAAGGACACTTGGCAAATGTATGCTCGGGTAAGAGACAATTGAACAGAAGACGTAATGGGGAACCGGATAGTCATAATTTCATTGATGAAATGTCAAAAGTCAACTTATTTATGATGAATAATGAAATTAATGAACCATTAACAGTAGATGTCAAAATGGAAAATATTCCAATTACGTGTCAGATTGACACAGGCTCTAGTATAACTGCAATTAATGAAAATTTATATAATTTATATTTCAATAAATTTAAATTAGACCCAGCGGACAAAACTCTTGTTTGTTATAATGGCAGTAAAATAATTCCATTGGGGACTTGTAATTTAAATTTTTCTTTTAACAATAATTCATTCAAACTAAAAGTTTACATAATTAAACATGGAGGAAAACCTTTGGTAGGCAGAGATTTTTTAAATTATTGCAAGTTAACTATTGCGCCAGTAAATTATATAAAAGGTATTAATAATCTTAAGATGGAAATGTTTAAAGATTTATTTTCACCGGGACTAGGTACGTTTAATAAAGGAACAATATCTTTAGATATGGATGAAAAGTGTACACCCAAATTTTTTAGACCTAGACCAATACCATTTGCTCTCAAAAATCTTGTCGAAATTGAGCTAATGCGATTAGAAAATTTAGGAATAATTGTTCCTGTTGAATTTAGTAATTGGGGCACACCAATAGTGCCGGTTTTAAAAAAGGATCGTACGGTGAGGATATGTGGAGATTTTAAAGTGACAATTAATTCTGCTCTTAAAATAGATAAATACCCGTTACCTCGCATCGAGGAACTTTTCACAAAATTGCAAGGGGGTGAAAAATTTACTAAGCTCGATTTGTCGCAAGCATACCAACAGGTCTGCTTGGATGATAAATCTAGGGAGTTCGTGACAATATCCACTCATAAAGGATTGTATCAATATACAAGAATGCCTTTTGGTATTGCTTGTGCGCCAAGCAAATTCCAGAAAATTATGGATTCGCTTTTGCAAGGGGTGGATGGTGTTGCATGCTTCCTGGACGATATTTTGATTACGGGAAAAAATGACAAACAGCATTTAGAAAGGCTAAACATAGTGTTGCAGAGATTGCAAACTGCTGGTCTAAAAATATCAGAAAGTAAGTGTAGTTTTTTTAAGGCTGAAGTTGCATATTTAGGGTATATAATTAACAAAGAGGGTTTAAGTGCTTTAAAGGACAAAATTAAATCCATGGTTGATGCACCTATTCCCAACAATGTCACGCAACTAAAATCTTTCTTAGGGCTTGTAAATTATTATGGGAAATTTATAAAAAATATATCTACAATTTTGTACCCATTATATCAATTATTGAAAAAAGACACGCCATTTAAATGGAGTAACTCATGTGACAGTTCATTCAAACAAATAAAAAAACATTTATCGGAAACCGAAGTATTAGTGCATTATAATCCAGAATTAGAATTAAAATTAACTACAGATGCTAGCTCGTACGGCATTGGTGCGGTGTTGTCGCACATTATGACGGATGGCACAGAGCGACCAGTGGCGTACGCATCCAGAACTTTACTCTCAGCTGAAAAGCAATATTCGCAAATCGAAAAAGAGGGATTATCAATTATTTTTGGACTGACCAAATTTTACCAATATGTATATGCAAGGCCATTTATTTTGGTAACAGATCATAAGCCTTTACTAGCCATTTTTAGTCCAGTAAAAGGAATACCTCAGTATACTGCTAACAGACTTAAACGTTGGGCTACAATTTTATCTAGCTTTCAGTATAAAATTGAATATGTTAAGTCCGAAAATAATATCGCTGATTGTTTATCACGACTTCCTGTCATAAATAAAAATTCACAATTATATGACAATGCCGATTTCGATTATGAACAATTTTTTAAAATAGATATAAATTGTCCGATTGATTTTGAAACTGTAAAGAGAGTGAGTGAAAGGGACAAGAATATTTTATTACTAATTAAATATATAAAAAAAGGCTGGCCAAGATTAAATAATATGAATATGAAATTAAAACCATACTATAAAATTAGATATCAGCTGACAGTCGAAAATGATTGTGTTATGTGGAATAACAAAATAATAGTACCGGAAAAATTAAGAACAACTTTATTAAAGGAATTACACACTTCTCATTTGGGAATGGTCAAGATGAAGACTTTGGCTCGATCTTATTTTTGGTGGCCGGGATTAAATAACCAAATTGAAAAGTTAGTTAACGATTGTGAAGGTTGTGTGAGTTTGCGGGATAGTCCCCCAAAAATAAGATTGACCCCATGGCCAGTACCGGATAATAAGTGGGAACGTTTACACATTGATTTTATGGGACCTTTTTCAAATCATTATTTTTTGATAATTTTAGATGCGTATTCAAAATGGTTGGAAGTATTTCCAATTCGTAATATTACGACAGATACCACGATTCAAGTGTTAAGAACAACATTCGCACGCTTTGGATTACCTAAATTAATTGTGTCTGACAATGGCAGACAATTTACTTCTAGCCAATTCCAAGAGTTTTTGAGATTGAATGGTATTCGTCATGTTACCAGCGCACCCTATCACCCGCAATCAAATGGTGCTGCTGAAAATGCGGTTAAAACCGTTAAGTTTGCGTTAAAAAAAGTATTACTTAAAAATAAATATTTAAACATTAATTTAGTATTAAATAATTTTCTTTTCGACTATAGGAATGTGGCACACTGTACTACAGGCATTTCACCTGCAACTGTAATGTTTGGAAATACAGTGCGAACGAGATTTGACCTTTTAAAAAACAATTTAAAACGTAATGTGTTGCATAAACAGAATAAGCAAAGAAAATTATTTAAAGGTACTAGAAAAATTAAATTGTATGTTAACGACGTAGTATTAGCTAGGGATTACAGTAAGAATGTAACTAAACCCACATGGATAAAAGCTAGGATTATAAAAGAAATTGGTACTAGCATGTATTTAGTAAAAGTGTCGAATGCAAATTTGGTATGGAAAAGACATGTAAATCAACTAAGAAGGTTTTATCATCAAAATAAAATACCATTAGACGCTAACAACGAAGAGAATAAAATAGGAAATGAGAATCAAGAGAGCGGTATAATTACTAAAAAAATTGATCGTCCGAAACGAGTAATTAGACAGCCCTCGAGATTAACATACGATTGTTTTAATTAAGGTATGTAAATTGTATTAGTAGTTAAGAAAAATATGTATATTTTTAGGGGGAGGTAATGTGGTGTATTAATATTTAAATGTGTGCGTGTAGAAGCGACAAAAAAGCGGAACAGTTTTTGTGTACCAGGGTGCGAGCACGGCTCCAGGACCAGTCTCTGTTATTGTCTTGTGCTGAACGGATGTTTAAATAAATTCAGGATTAAGTTTATTGTGAGTGTTATTATTAATAACCAACCTACCACCGGACACCACAGGGACTATCGCCGTTTTGGCCGGATTTACAGCTAGCCCTTCGTTCTTGCACCATCTTTCCACGGTAGTTAGTGCCCTCTGCATCAGGCTTGATACAGTGGTCCCAAACTTCCCGCTAACTAGAATGGTCAGATCATCTGCGTACCCCAGGGCATAAATGCCCTGGTTTTCAAGTAGCAGCAGAAGGTCGTCCATGATGAGGCACCACAGGAGCGGCGAGAGAACCCCTCCCTGCGGGCACCCGCCAGCGACCACCGCTTCTGCTGTCTTTCCGTATAGAGTAGTTGTTACAGTCCGGCTCCTGAGCATCTTGTTCACCCAGTGTCGGACCTGCGGGTAAATCCCTCTTTTCTCCATTTCTGTTGCTATGGAGTTGAAGGTTGTGTTGTCAAACGCCCCTTCAATGTCCAGAAAGGCCCACAACGCAATGTCTTTGCATTGTATGGTCCTTTCGCATCTGCTCACTAGCTGGTGGATTGCCAGTTCGCATGACTTTCCCGCTTGGTAGGCATATTGTTGACGGTGTAGTGGTGAGTCCTTTAGGACTCCTTCCCGTATGTGCCTGTCTACTAGTTTTTCTAGTAGTTTTAAAATGAATGATGACAAGCTGATCGGTCTGTAAGATTTGGCCAGGGCATACGAAGCACGCCCTGGTTTGGGTATAAATACCACCCTTACAGTCCGCCAGCTGCTTGGAATGTATGAAAGGGCAAGGCTAGCTCTGAGGATATCACATAGTGGTCCCCTAAGCACTGCTATCCCCTTTTGTAGCATGACAGGATATATCCCGTCAGGACCTGGTGATTTGAATGGTTTGAACGTGTTAATTCCCCACTCAATGTCACCAGGTTTGATAATTGTTTTCGCTGTGTCCCAGTCCTGTTTTGGAGCCCATGTATTGGGCTCGCTTAGGTCCCCGGATACAGGATTTTCAAGTATTACAGAACCCGGGAAGTGCGTCTGCAGTAATACTTGCAGGGTCCCTTCTACCGAGTCTGTGTACTCTCCATCTTTGGTCAGCAGTGAGCCGATGTTCCCAGCATGATCTTTGCTGAGCGTCTTAAGTAGACGGGAGCTTGTGGGTTCACTTTCTATGTCCCCACAGAATTTTTGCCAAGATTCTCTCTTGGCTTTTTTGATGGCATTGTTATATGCCGTGAGGGCCGTTTTGTACTGCGCCCATTCACCGTTTCTCTTGGCTATGTTGAATAGCCTTCTGGTGCATGCCTTTGCCCTATCAAGATCCCTGTTCCACCAGGTGACCCTGGTGGAAGTGGGTTTGGTAGTTCTTGGGCAGCTTGCTTCAAACGCCGTATTGATGGAGTCCGTGATGCTTTGCACCATGAACTCCAGCTCATGCGTTGTTCTCGCTCCTGTTGGACAGTCCCCGATTCGGCTGGCTAGTACCTCATTGTACAGGTCCCAGTCAGTTCTCCTCGGGTTTCTGTTTTGGGTTTCCGTTGGTTTTTCTGATTCGATATCGAATCGTATATATCTATGGTCTGATAATGATGGTTCATTAGACACATGCCAAAGTTTTATCAGTTCACTTGCCTTGCGAGAGGCAAGTGTAATGTCAATTACTTCACTTCGCACCGCGTTTACGAACGTGGGTACATTTCCAATATTTGCTATTTCAATGTCATTCTCTAAGATAAAATCTAATAGTTTCTCACCTCTTGGATTGATGTCCGTGCTCCCCCATATGATGTGGTGTGCGTTGGCATCGCATCCAAGGATCAGCGGTATGCCATCGTGGCTCCCGCGATTTATCAGCCGCTGGACGATGTCTGGCGGCGGTGGTCCTGGTTGGTCGTAGGGAAGGTAACCGGATCCGAGTATAAACTCCCTCCGCGATCCCCTTTCCACTACTTCCAGCCGTGCTGCCACTAGGTCTCTGCAACATAGGTCCCATAGGGGCATTAGATTCAGTTCATGTTTTACGATTATACATGTACGTGGGTTACGCATAGGTTCGGCCACTATCAGTCGCCTGCCCTGTATGTTTAACCCCTTTACACTTCCCTTGTAGAGCCATGGCTCTTGTACAAGTGCAATGTCAATATTCTCATTAAGGATATATGCACTGAGGGCAGCGGATGCCGCCCTACAGTGGTGTATATTAATTTGAACATTACTTACCCTTCGGTGATTTGGGCAACGGACTGCTGTCCATTGCTCCCTCTCCGGGCAATGGAATGTCTTCCATTGTTTCCTCTGTGGTCTCCTTAGGTTTGGCGCCGGTCTTTGCCGCCAGGGCCCTGAGGGTGATCGTTGAGAGGCCGAAGTGCAGCTTCTTCCTCTCGCTGACCTTCCCCCAAGAGAACTTGTCCATCAGTAAGGTGTACTGAGTTCCCCTGGGGTCCGGCCTCTCGTTAACCACTCTCCAGGTATCGGTGCTCAGGTTGTTCTGCACCGATATTCTGTTGAGGAAGGTGGTCGCCTCTATGGGTGGTCCTGGAGCCCAGGTTAGCACTCTCCTGGGTTCCGTTAAGTCCTTCAGATCAATGATCTGAAGTTCCTTCCCGTTCCCCAGGAGGTTTTTCTCCTTGGAGATGCTCTCGAGCCATGCTCGGGTTTGCATGTCGGAGCATATTACTTTCAGGAATCCCCCTTTGTGGGTGCATTCCTGAAATCTCGGCGATGCTTCGCCTTTCGCCGTGGCATCAATGCATTGGATGATCGAGGTTTTAATAACCTCGGCCTCCTCTGCACTGATGCTATTCTCGGGATATCCCTTCTGTATAATAGCGAGTGCTATGCCCGTAAGGATATCGCTGAAGGTCCTCTTTGGCGGAGGCCCTTTCTCCTCCCTTGGGGTTTTCGCCGGTCTCTTGAGGAGTCCCGGAGGTGTGCAGTCGCTCGACAGGTTTCGCTTTGGCGTCCCTGACGAGCCGGGTGCTGACGTTGGTCCAGGGTGTCGCGGATGCGTCCCCCCCCCTAGCGTCGGCTTTCCCTGAGGTAGGTTTCGCCTAGGCGTCCCTGCCCTCAGGGCGAGCTTTTCTCTCCTCTGGCGTCGCTTGGTCGCCCCCGATGGCTGTTTAGGGCGTTCGGGTTCGGCTGCGGCGGCACCAGTGGAGGTAGGGTTCTCCGAAGAGCCCTCTATGGTTGTTGTTGTTTTTGTTTTAGTTTTAGGTTCCATTTTGGTCCCACGAGTACGGAGGAAATACCGGTCGCTGTGCGCAGTGCCCCGATACGCACAGAAGGCTCACTACGTTGGGAGGTCGCCCGGTATCCCAACGGAATCGTTCGCGACACTTAACCCTGTGCCATACAGCTATTGGCACGATATCTGTACACCGTAGCTTGGGGGGGGGAGTTGGTTCGCGGCAACTGGTTTAGGCCGGTCATGCGGGGGTCCCACCTGCCCGACCCTATGCCAGCTACTGGCCGAATGCTCGGTCACGCTCCTATCCACCACCTGGAGACGCGCTCGGTAGCCTCTGCCTGCAGCTACCAGTCGGCCCCATTGCTGGTGCCAACTGGTTTCCGAGACTGCAGCCCATATAAAAGAAGAAAGAAATGAATCAATTGGGAGAGCAACAAACGCTCTTCGTAGACGAAGCAGAAAATGTTTAGAAGTCAATGGCGGTATTTTTGAACATTTGTTGAAAGAACGCTATGATTAAGAAATTTTTGTTGTATAATAACTTGTTTATTTGTTAATATGCTATAACTTGAAAACAAATAAAAATCGGATAAGAACAAATGAGTTTTTTTTACATTATTTTCACGTGTATAATACACTCCTAGAGTTTGGTGCGCTCCTCCCGACTCACCCATATATAGGGGAAAGAAAGAAAAAAAATCTTTGAATACAAATTTGAATATTTTCCTGTGACTCTTGAAATTTAAATAATGAAAAATAGTTTTCGTTACTCCTGGAAATCTAAACCGCGAAGAGATAATTGAATAATCGTAATTACTGGAAAATATTTGTCTGTGATTCTTTCATTCCTTCGGGAAATCTAAACCACAAAGAGGAAATACGTTATTAATAGCAGTGAATAATTACATTTTTCTGTAAATAAAGCACTAACATATGTTCAGAAAATTATCTTCTACCAAAATCATCATCATCATGGCCAATCTTCCGTGCACATTGCTACTTCAAATGAAGGAACCCTTTGAACTAACTCCAAAAATGTTAGTTGTAATATGTAAACAAATATTTGGGTAAGTTTTATTTTTGGTGTTTTGGTATCAGTCTAGTAAAATCTAGCATTAACTTTCTTTTGTTTTGTTTTTGTTTAGATTTGGGGTAAAACAAATTGCTGAAAGAAAACATAATCAGGTTAAAATTTCGTTATCCTATACACCAAAGGGTGATACAATTAAACGGAAACTGGGGAATCTCCCAGTTAATTGTTTACGCTTTTGTGTAGAGAACGAGGAAGAGATGCAAATTCTGGAAAAGGCTGCATCTAAGTACGTCTTCAACATCAGCGAAGATGACAAGTAGCTTGCCCTGGCAGAAGGAGAACCAAAATCAAAGAAAAATAAAATAACGCCCGCTCGATACACTGATGATAATGATGTAATAGAACTAGATGAAGAAGAAGTAGCAAAACCTACTCCATCAGGCATCAGGAAAGAAAAGAGCGTCTCTTCGAAACCTAGTTGCTGAAATGGATGATGATGATGATGATTTTGATAGTCAAAAGTCTTATGTTCTCGAATTATAAAATAAAATTCTGTATCATATATGTTTGTTTTTTTATTTACCCTGAGCATTAATTAAAACAATACAAGGTATTACTTAAAAAATAAAACAAGATTTTAAAAATAACCATTTTATTGAAACATACACTTGATGAAAGTTTTTTTTTTATTATTGATTTTTCCATACACGATCAATTAAATGCTTATTACCATATCTATTAATGCTTAATTCCAATATATTCGGCACTTTTTTGATAAGAACATGGTATACATCGAGAATTAGCAATTTCAGTTTCTCCTCCACATTTTGAACATTAAAATTTTACTGGTACAGGCATTTCAAACGGTTTTGGTGAAATAGTTGCGATGACGTTGTAAAAATTCTGATGAAACATTTTGATGTATTGGAATATAATCCCAATTCACTCTCTCCTTAAACTCTTGAATAAAGTCTTCTGATAAAATTTGATATTTTGATATGCGATCCCAATCAACATTGTGTTTAAATTCACGAATAAAATATTCTGATAGAAATTGATATTTTGAAATTTCTATCCATTTAACGCTATTGATAAACATTCTGATGAACTCTTCACTTAGTTTTTGAAATTCACATATTTCATTCCAGTCCACATAATATTGATATTTAATAATAAATGATTCAGGTAGTCCGGGAAATTGACTAATTTCTTTCCAATCGACTACTCTTCGTGACGATTCCATTATATTGCTTGTAATAACGCTGAAGAACTAATGTTATAATGCAATATACCATCCTTTTATATACCACCAGTTTAGGGATCACATAACTCGAACAACATTTGTGTGTGGATTATATCTTACAAGACAATCATGAATAATAAGACAATATGCTGTTGTATTTGCAGGTACATTTTCACTTGTTTCAAATTCCAAACGTATATCTACACTACCGGACTTTAAACTTTTATTTTGATGACTACAATCAATTGCAACCATGGGACATCTCTCTAAGAACTCCAAATGATCCAAACAGGGTTCACAAATTGACTTGTATTCGAAGAATTGTTGAAATTGAGCATACATTTCATATAAAAGTGTAAATTGTTGTTTTTTAAAATCCAAGTTTAAATTATCATACGGGTAAACTTCAGAATTTAAATACAATTTTAAATTTGTTAAATTACAATGATCAAATTTACTCATATCTTGTCCAATGTTATTCTTCCTATTTGTTTGAAAGGCAACTACGACGAAACGAGGTTTTTCCAATTGATTTGATGCTTTTACATTCCATGTGTGTTTAGTGGTTTGTTGTAGTACAGGTAATTCGTCAAGTTCCCATTTTCTAAATGCTATTTCAATATCTTTTCCTTGTTCAATATATTTGTAGAGACAAAGTTTTTGTTCATCCGATACCTGAACATGAGGAAGTTTCCAAACAATTTATATAGATATTTAAGTATGGTTTTAGACTGATTTTATTAAAGTAGTAAAAAGATTATATATTAAGTATTATTATGTGATAAATTTATTATACATACACAATTTATAGATTAAGGATGATCAAATGTTTATTTTATATATATATATAGATATACATATATTTTTCTATGTTATTATATAGCAAAGATGCTAAATAAAGATTATTATTATTATTATAATTTTTCTCAATTCAATGGTTGGCTTATCTTCCTGATTTGTACTGATAGTTCCGTTTAAATATGTTGCACTCTTGATCAAGACAATTTCCTGTCTTACGTTCATAAGAATTTTTGTATAATCTCTACAAAAACCGAATATATTTTTCAGTGGTATGCATACACTAAAATATCCTGATGTATTTTGAATTTTAGGATTTCCCTTAGCAATATCCCAACCTGCACTACGATATCGTTCACCTTGATTTTTTGTAAGCGATAAATAATCCATTATTGTAGAAGTTATTCCTACATTTCTTACTCGATCAATAACATGACCGCCCAGTTCAAATCTCATTTCATCAATCATAAATGCAACACCATTATTTATAAATTGTATTGTAGGTGATGGTGTATTATCATGATTAACTAGTTTTCCTTCAATCTGTAAAAAACTCTCTGAAGGTAATGTATTTCCATCAAATGTTTGAGCGAGTAATCGTATTTCATCTGAATTATTTAATGATGTATTTGCAAAAGGTGGATGGCTATGAAATTCACTTTTAATTATCGAATTATCCGAAATAGTATGACTTCCTACGTTTAAAATATTAAAATTCATTGTAACAATTTAAAGCCTAAGCTTAATAAAAATCTTTGATTTTGCGATGTTAATTGTTTAAGATGTCTGAACTGACTAATTTTATTTGATGATTTAAATGTTTTAATATGTGATTCAGTGTTGTATAAAAGTACCATATTTATAATAACTCTTTTAGGTGAAGTCTTACGGTGATGGTTTCTTTTTTAAAATTGACTAGCTTACCATCTTGATCGACTATTTTAAGGATAATTTCATCAATATACCTGGTATTTATAGGTAAATAAATAACATTAACAACTTTCTCAACAATTCGATAACCTGGGGGGCTTTGTGGAAAAAACATGTGTAACGTATGTCCATGATTATCGTTATTGTAAGAATTTGTAACTAAATTGCATTCAACACATATTGCATTTACTTTAGAAATATTTATAGGAAAGTCTGACAAATGAAGTTTATTGGCATCCAGTTTTTCACTTTTATATCCAAACAAAGATCCAATCGAATTCGCTTTATTAAAATATATGACTTCATTACTTTTAATCTTTTAATCTCATATTGTAGTGTATTATTAGCTTTCATACGCAGCATAGTAGTATTGTTATTTTTCTTGGTTTTTTTATGTACAATGTCATTTTCATTTTTTACTTCATTCTCTTCAAATGTTGTAATAATTTGATTAATATTTTCTATTGACTGTTGTATATAGTTTTCCAAATCCTTAATTTCATATGAACCCTCAGGAATTTTTATTTGATATTCACCAATATGAAATATGTTGTTTGAATCATCAACATTTGGTATTGTATTAAATGTTACAAAATCAATTAAACCTAGTACGTATGATTTTTCATTATTTAAAAGTATAGGAGGATATATTTTAGAGGATAATGTAGAATCTCTAGCGGATAATGTAAACGTATAAGAACACATGTTACTAGTTTAAAGGTAATTAATACAATAAAATCAAAAATAGTTAAATAATTTATTTAAGTAAAAATAATAAACTTGTAAATAAAACACTTTTTACTTTGTTTAACCACTGAATTTTACATTTAATTGTTTGACTAGTTTCGACTATCTAGTAGTCATTCTCAAACTAAAGTAAATACAAATTACACGTTAAAAACTATTTATACGGCTTCGAAGAGAGGGGTGTACATTAGGTCATTAAGAAGGGAAATTCCGGGATTAATTCGGGCCTTGTGTATTTCTAGTGCTTCCAGTAAATCCATTTTACGACCTTTTTCGGCAATTAAATGTAAAATTCAGTGGTTAAACAAAGTAAAAAGTGTTTTATTTACAAGTGTATTTAAGATGTACCACAAAGTGAACGCCTACAACACCAAACAAAAATAATAAACATAATTGCCCACAATTAACACTGTTATATGTTTGAAATGCTTCATGATTATAATATATTGTACAAGGACCATTTGATTGAAAATATCTGTTTAATTCAAGGGGTGGATGTAAATTTCCAAAGCTGTCATAATAAATTATGGTATTATTATTTTTCTTATAAGCTATCCAGTGAGTTCCAGGGTTATATTGACTATCTAAATTAATAATACCGTATTCAGTTTTTTTAATTTTTTTAGGTAAATTGTCTCTCATGAAAATACCTCGGAAATACGGAACATTAAATTGTTTTACATATTTAGATAAGTCAATATTTGTTATTGAGGTCTATTATGAGGAATTATTGATGGTGTTTTGGTGGTCCTAAAAAAAGACCCATTCCTGTTTTGTAAGGTTTCAAATATAATCCTTTACCAAGTGCAATAGCTTCCATTGTTTTATTGTGACGTTGTGATTCTTTTAATTGTTCCTTTGCATTTCGAACACTGCTTACGGCTTTTGCAATTCCTGCAGCTCCACCACTTAATGCACCCAAGGCACTAAGTCCTGCAAAAATTGGAATTAATGGTAAAACACCTCCGGTTTTGGGTATTGTTATAGTGCGAGTAGCTTTAATATTTATTTTAGTCCTTTTGCTATTCGAATTGCTATTCCGAGAGCTTCGCTTAATGTGCTCGGTTTTTGAGTTATAATAGCTTTTTTAATTTTTGTTATAGCTTTTGAAAAGCATATTTTCTTTGATCGTTTAGAATACGTTTTCTTTGGATTTTGTTTTTTGTTTTCGGACGAAATTGTCATTAGTTTCTTCTTCATGTTTACCATACTGATTTCAATAAAGTACTAATACAATTCTTATTATAACCATTTATTTAAATTACATCAATTTTATTTTATTTGTTGATTGTTCATCGGTATCACCATAATCATCATTATCATCTTCTACCAGTTTTCGTTTTTTAGGTTTTACAGCAATATTCAACGATTCATTCATATCTAAATTTGTTTGTTTACTTGGAGGATTACTAATGTCATCAATTAAATTCTCTTCATGTTTTCTTTTCTTAGTTCCTTTAACTTGTAACCTTGGTTTATTGTTAATTTCAGTAAATGATCATAATTGATTGATTGATTTTTTATTTATTTTTTTAGAGTTTTCTGATAAAATCTCAAACGCTTCATTATCATTAACATCCATATTTTCAATTTCATTTTTTGATTTTTTTATTACTTTTTCTTGTTTTTTCTTCGTTGAGAAGTTTTAGGTTTATTGGTAACCGGTTTTGTTTTACCACTTTTTAACAGATCAATTGACTGTTCAATATCAGTAATAGATGTAACCAAAAATGATTTTGTTTTCTCTAATGTCTTTAAACATTTTCTCATTACATAATTATATTGTGATGGTGTCTTTGAAAGTCCCATACCTAATTTTAGTTTAGTTTTCATTGCACCTACAACAGCTAAAGCGTTCATTTTTCATCTAAAGTCGCGTCTTTAGACTGATATCTTTCCTTTGCTTTTGCACTTAATATATGATCCGCTTGATGTCTGTGTTCTAAATCTTGAAATTGGTTGTAGGTAATATCATGATCTTTACATGCTTCGTCCAATCCATTAATACCGCTGTCTCCGCGAGCTAATCGTTTTTCAAGTTTTGTTCCCGGACCACAAAATTTATAACCCGGTAAATGAAGTTCAAACGGTAATTTATTAATTACAGTATTAAGTAGACCGTTTTCTAAATAATATTTCATTATTGCACTTGTTCTGTTTAACACTAGAAATAAAACTAATTTTTATATTATAAATACATTGATTTTATATTGAACATTATGAAATTCATAAAACAAGGAACAAGTTTAGAAATTGAAAATAACAAATTTGAAAGAAAACAATTTAACAAACATGGTGTTCTGTTTCCACCAACTGTTAGATGTATTATTGTAGGTCCGTCAAACTGTGGTAAAACAAATGTAATGATAAATCTAATTGATCATGAAAGTGGTTTGAAATTTGAAAATATCTATATTTACTCAAAATCACTGCATCAACCGAAATATGTATACTTAGAGAAGTTGTTGAAACCGATAAAAGGTATTGGATTGTATACATATAATGCAAGTGATGATATAATGCAACCATCCGAAGCAAAACCCAATTCAATTTTTATCTTTGATGATGTTGCCTGTGATAACCAAAATACAATTCGTCAATATTTTAGTATAGGACGTCACAATTACATTGATTGTTTCTATTTAACACAAACATATGCTAAAATTCCTAAACATTTAATTAGAGATAATGCAAATGTTATAGTTTTGTTTAAACAGGATGAAATGAATCTAAAACATATTTATAACGATCATGTGTGTACTGACATGGATTTTGTTAAGTTTAAACAAGTATGTAATTGTTGTTGGCAATTAGGGACGTATTCCGTTCTTACCATTGTAAAGGATTGTCCTGTTAATAAAGGACGATATCGAAAAGGATTTGATCAGTATATAAACATTAACTAGGTACTTTAGAATGTTATTTCCTAAAATAAGTTTCAAAGCCAAACATCAAAATGAATGAACTTAAATTAAAAAAACGCCTAATTAATAAGAGAAAAATTATTCGAAATAAATTAAATTTGTTGAAACATGACGAAATGTTACAGGAAAATGTATTTAATCCAATTACAAAATATTCAATTAATATTGAAACAAAATTACAAAATGGAAAATATGAGAATCTTATTCCTAAAAATGAAATTATACCAACCATACTAAAAGAACCAAAACAAGAATTAAAAAACGATTTTGATAATATTGAAGATGCTATTAATAATGACGATGAAGATGATAACGAGGGTGATGATGAGGAGGATGATGATGATGATAGTGAAAAGAAACAACAATGTTTTATTGAATATACAGAACAGCATGATACCTTACCTAAAAAATACATGAACGATATGTTTTTGGAGAAAAAAGGAAAAATAATAAAGAATTTGATCACAAATATGGTGTACGTTTCAATAAAAATACAGAAACATTTTCAATTGGAAATTCAGAATTAGATATAGATGGACGAGATATAATTATACAAGGTCGCAAATATAAAGGAACTGAAGGTTTATATGAACTTCTATTCAAAAGAGAGCCAAAAAAAAGTTATTCTCAAGATGATATACAGAATTATAGGAAAATTTTATCAAAAACAAATGCTTATAGACGAAATTATAGTGAACAAAACCCAGTTTCTGGAAATAGATCAAAAAAATATTAACATATTGTTGCTCCACTTCTTGGTAAGACAATCGCTGGAGAAGGATTACCACCGATGCTGATGAAAGTAACAAACAACAAAATCGATTATATACATTAGGACGATCCAAATGAATCAGTTGAAAGATTACGTTTACTGCTCGCATCACAATCAGCTGGAAATACCAACCACGTAAATGAAATAAATTCAATCGTTGAGGAATTACGTGAATCTAAAATTATTCAATAATGAATCATAAGTTTACAAGTAATGTCAAGAAACAAGTTGTTAATGAAATTCATAAACCAGCACGAATAAATTTTCCTCGAAGAAAAGTTATTTTAAAATCAAGCAGATTTAGTCGAAATGATACCATATGCGAAACAAAATAAAAATTACAAATACATATTAATTGTTATAAATTGCTTTTCAAAATACGTTTGGGCATTTCCATTAAAAAATAAATCTGCTATTGAAGTAACACAATCTATGGAAAATGTTTTTAAACAACAAACACCCATACATTTACGAACTGATTTAGTGAAAGAATTTTTTAATAATCATTTTAATACATTAATGAAAAAATATAATGTAAATCATTACAATACATACAGTGAAAAAAAAGCATCAATAGTTGAACGAGTGAATAGAACATTAAAAAATATGATGTGGAATGAATTTAATTTAAGAGGTAGTTATAAGTGGATTGACATTTTACAAAATATTGTAGATTGTGATGAACACCAAGAATTAATTTTAAAATTACTGTACTTCATCTCTCGCATCTCATTAATATTCCACCGCACGGTCCGTACCCAAGAAAAGGGACACGCAGGTACCTGACCGCGCGCAAGTAGGCCCTCGCGCGCGACACTATAACCGCGTTTACCAACAACCCCGGTCCTGTGAGCGGAAGAGAGACAACCTCCACCCAAATGCAACGGAGAGAGAAGACACCAAAAACTCACCCCCGCCAGAAAGGAGACAGCACGAGCAAAACACCCCATAAATACCGGACGCAGAGCCAGGAAACGGCAGATTCAATCTGAGCCTCCTACGAGCTGGACATCCACTCTTAGCAACCAGAGAATCCTAAAACACCACGAAGAGTAAGCCGATCTCGGACATCCGAATCGCCATTCAGAGTACAAGTCGCTATTTTCACCACCTACGACGGAGTATCCGCCACCACGAGGAGTATCCTCACCAACCCCATCGGAACGACACGACAACGAGTTGGACCTCCACCACGTCGCCCGCCGCTTCCACATCTCGCTATCCACGTTTAACAATCTGTTGCGCTCCGCCTGTCCACGACCCGTAACCGAGCATACAAATAAACCAAAGGCAACTGTATATATGTGAATATAACTCGTAATTAGAAACACATCTTTTTCTGAAACCAACCTTCACATTGGCGTCCCAACGCGTGGCCACGGAGAACATTGAGAAACGGATGACGAGAACAAACAAAAATAAAATGGCGCAACAAACAACAAACCCCGGAGCTTCAGTACGCACCGAAGATGAATTCCACGCAAAATTCTGGGAAATGTTCAACAAATCAATGACGCAACGCCCAAGTCGCGGTTTCACAACATGCCCACATCATTTTGACGGGAAGAAAGACGCACAACTAGTAGAAAGCTTCATAAAGCAAGTTACGCTGTTTAAACAAAAAGAAGAAATAACCGACGATGAAGCGATCAAAGAATTCGCACTGTTTCTGCAAGGAGAAGCAGCCATCTGGTGGCAAGGCGAAGAAACGAGAATCCACACTTGGAAAGACGCGTTACAGCGACTCCGAAAATACTTCGCGCCAACCAGACCGGCACACAAGATTTTCTTGGACATCTTCGAGAATCCGCAGAAAACAGCAACAAACACCGACCAGTTTATCCTCAAGGGAAGAGTCGCGCTTCAGGCGATCACGCCAGCACTCAAGGAAGAAAATATCCTTGACATATTATACGCAGTGACCCACCGCGAAATCAGAAACAAAATCCCGAGGTCAACAATCTCATCATTCGAAATATTCATTGACCTCGTGAGAGAAGTGGAAGAGGGACTCATGGAAAACACGAAGTTCAAGAAACCTCCTCCACCAACACCCGAAACAGTACCCAGATGCTCGTTCTGCAGAAGAACCAACCACACTTGGGAAGAATGTCGGAGAAGAAAGGAGGACACCCCCACACCTGCGAGAAAACCAAGAGAAAATACCATTAGGTGTTTTGGCTGCAATACACCCGGAATAGTAAGAAGTCAATGCCCAAAATGCAACCCGGTACGATCAAACATGATTACGTATCTAGCCGGAAGGAGAACAGACGCACCAAAGGTACGGTTATACATCGAAGATCTAGAAGAAATAGCCATACTGGACACAGGGTCGCAGATATCGCTATTATCAAGGAAGATGCATGCCGCTCTCCTACGAAGAGGGATCAACTTCACGTGTAAAACTGGATACATTACCTTAGCCGACGGAATTTCCCGGGCACAACAAATCCAGACAGCCACAATCCGGATCAATATCCAGGGAAGCAGTTTTAAGAAAGAAGTAGGAGTTCTACCGGAAACCCAAACCACAGAGACAATCCTCGGAATGGACTTCCTGAGAGAGGCAGGGATCAAAATTGATACCGCCCAAGGGACGTGGCAGTTTTATAACCTACCCACGAACTTTGACTACGAAAACCCAAGAATCGGACAAGCCATTCCTGCGAAAGATGAACCAAACGACGATGAATTATTTCCGGAACCACCGAGACATATACATTCAAGCGATCCAGAAAATTATGGTCCACCACCGCCCTACAAAAGAAGGTACCAGGTCCGATCAGTAAAATTACGTGAGGACGAATGCCCCCAACTGGACAACCACGAGCGAGCTCAAATCACGGAGATCTTACAGGACTACCATGAGGTGTTCGACAGCGATGGACCACCCACGAACATAATCACACATCGAATCCCAACCGGAGATAACCCCCCGATCCAACTTAAACCATATCAACTGTCACCGCTAAGGAAGCAGGAATTAGAAAGACAGATAGAGGAACTAAAGTTGCAGGGAATCATTCAAGAAACCACATCACCTTGGTCAGCCCCAGTGGTGATGGTTCCGAAAAAGAATGGGGAAACTCGACTATGCGTCGATTATCGTAAATTAAATACCGTCACTACCCCGGATACATACCCGATGCCCAGGATCAACGACTTACTCCAAGTCACTGGAGGAAATCAGTGGATCACGACATTAGATCTACGATCAGGGTATTGGCAAGTTCCCGTCCACGAGGAGGATAAGAAAAAGACGACGTTTGTATGTTGCTATGGGACCTACGAATTCACTAGGATGCCCTTCGGCCTAAGGAACGCCCCAGCAACGTTCCAACGGATGATGGACCGGTTGTGCCAAGAGCTACCCAACATAAAGGTATTCGCCTACCTAGATGACGTCATCGTACTTTCCCAGACACTGCAACAACACATTCGCGACTTGACAAAGATATTTTCCACATTCAGAAAATACAATCTAAGGATCAACCGTCAGAAGACAAACATAGGACAACTAAAGGTACCCTTCCTAGGTCATCTTATCACCCCCCAAGGGATAGAGGTCGACCCCGAAAAAGTAGCGACAATCATCAACTGGAGAAAACCCACAAACAAAAAAGAGGTGATCAGCTTCGTACAGACATGCGCTTGGTACCGCCGCTTTATCCTTAATTTTGCGGAAATCGCACGACCACTGACAACACTATTGAAGAAAAATACAGAATTCACGTGGAAGGAAGAACAGGAGAATTCGTTCCGGACCCTCCAACGCTCTCTATCTTCACCACCAGTTCTGCAACAGATCAAGGAGAACACACCCTTAACCCTCAGAACCGACGCAAGCGATTACGCCATCGGAGCAGTTTTAAGCCAGGGGGAGACCGCCGACGAACACCCAGTGGAGTTCGCGAGCCGACTACTCACTCCCGCCGAACGCAACTATTCAACTACCGAGAGAGAAGCACTCGCTGTCGTCTGGAGCATCAACAAATTCCGAGGATACGTTGAAGGAACTCCCTTAACAATTTACACGGATCATCAACCGCTCAAATGGTTACTAAGTTTGGAATCCCCAACCGGCCGTTTAGCGAGATGGGCACTACAAATCGCCCCGTACTGCGCCAAGATCCAGTACATAAGTGGAAGAAGAAATGTCGTAGCTGACGCCCTTTCAAGAATACCCCCGTCGCCAGACAGCCCACAAATCCGCTACATACACCTATTGATGGAGTCTGTTCCCGCCGCCGAGCTGCGCGCCGATCAAGAAACAGACCCAGACCTTCAGAAAGTAATTGCAATCCTAGAGACACACCCAGGGAACGAGGATACCATTTATTGGACAAATAAGGGATACGTTCTCGAAAAGGGAGTATTATACCGCACCAGGCCCGATGAGGAAGACACCGAAGCCCAGCAGTGCGTACCCCGGAAAAACGTCCCCGAAGTTCTCGCCGCCTTTCACGATGCACCAACCACCTGCCATGCCGGAGTTCAAGCTACGATCAATAAAATCCAAAAACAGTTCTTCTGGAAGAAGATGAGAGCAGATGTTGCAGCATACGTAAAAAAGTGTCCGGAATGCCAACGTTACAAAGCAATTCAGAGGAAACCAGCCGGTCTCGTACAGACTACCGCCACGAACCAGCGATTTGAAACAATTGCTATCGACCTATTTGGACCCCTGCCAGAATCCGCAGACGGATATACCACTATATTAATAGTAGAGGACCTTACCAGTCGATGGACCGAAATCTTTCCTATAAAGAAAGCAACTGCAGAAGAGTGTGCTAACACTCTGCTAAACGAGGTTTTCCTCCGATATGGGATACCCAGGAAATGTATCTCTGACAACGGCACCCAGTTCGTCAGCAAAGTAATGCAACACGCTTTCCATTGTTTGGACATCTACCAAGCCCTGATACCCAGTTTTCACCCGGAATCCAACCCTGTGGAACGAAGGAATCGGGATATGAAGACAAAACTAGCTATACTAGTGAAGGATCAACACGATTCATGGCCTACCCATATGCCCATGATTCGCTTCGCCCTGAACACTACAATCTGCCAAACCACGGGACAATCCCCAGCTTTCTTAACCTTTGGTCGTGAACTACGCACCCCGTACGAGCTCACCCACGATCTAAGAGATGTGACATCCTCCCAGAATATCGTGACAGAACTCACCCCAAGGTTACTACAGCTAGCAGATACGATGGAGCAAGTTCGTCAGCTTCAGGACACCGCCCAAGATACCCGCAAACGGTATGTGGACAAGGACAGACGACCTTGCCCTCAATATCAGATTGGAGACCTTGTATTGGTAAAAAGCCATCTGCTCAGCCAGAAGAAGAAGAAATTTACTGCGAAACTCGCACCCAAACAAGATGGACCCTATCGCATCACGCGAAGACACGGCCCAGCCAGCTTCGAAGTATCCACCAACACTCCACCGCATACCATAATAGGAATCTATCATGCCTCCGATTTGCGACCCTACCAAGAAGGAGACATACCTCAAGAAGCCCCAAGACATCCCATCCGGAAGAGAGGACGACCACGCAAACAACCAGCTGGCCACCTCGCCGAGACGTCTTCAAGGCCAGAGGGGGAGTCTGTGATGAACACCAAGAATTAATTTTAAAATTACTGTACTTCATCTCTCGCATCTCATTAATATTCCACCGCACGGTCCGTACCCAAGAAAAGGGACACGCAGGTACCTGACCGCGCGCAAGTAGGCCCTCGCGCGCGACACTATAACCGCGTTTACCAACAACCCCGGTCCTGTGAGCGGAAGAGAGACAACCTCCACCCAAATGCAACGGAGAGAGAAGACACCAAAAACTCACCCCCGCCAGAAAGGAGACAGCACGAGCAAAACACCCCATAAATACCGGACGCAGAGCCAGGAAACGGCAGATTCAATCTGAGCCTCCTACGAGCTGGACATCCACTCTTAGCAACCAGAGAATCCTAAAACACCACGAAGAGTAAGCCGATCTCGGACATCCGAATCGCCATTCAGAGTACAAGTCGCTATTTTCACCACCTACGACGGAGTATCCGCCACCACGAGGAGTATCCTCACCAACCCCATCGGAACGACACGACAACGAGTTGGACCTCCACCACGTCGCCCGCCGCTTCCACATCTCGCTATCCACGTTTAACAATCTGTTGCGCTCCGCCTGTCCACAACCCGTAACCGAGCATACAAATAAACCAAAGGCAACTGTATATATGTGAATATAGCTCGTAATTAGAAACACAACATCTTTTTCTGAAACCAACCTTCACAAGATTCTTATAATAACAAAAGACACAAAACCATTGGAATGAAACCTATCGATGTTAAAGAAAAAGACGAGAAAAAATTACTGAAAACTACATATAATAGTATAAAGATTGTTGATTTCAAAAACAAAAAATTTCACGTTGGTGATCACATTAGAATTTCTAAAGTGCGTGGAGTTTTCGATAAAAAATATATGCCTAATTGGTCAACAGAAATTTTCATTATAAGGGAAATTAAGTTATCTAACCCCATTACTTATTTGCTAAAGGACACTAATGGTGAGGATATAAATGGGGTTTTTTATAAGGAGCAATTACAAAAAGTAAAATTTCCTGATGTATACCTAGTTGAAAAAATTTTAAAACGTAAAAATAATAAAGTCTACGGGAAATGGCTTGGATTTGATAATACACACAACAGCTGGATAAATAAAACAAGTCGTGTCTTGTCAGAATTCTAAGAAATTGTATTGCATCATCATCAAAGTCTACACAACACTAGCTTGGCACAGCTGCAACCAACCTTTCATTTCAAATTTGCCGCCTCTTTTACAGCCTAAAACCAAGTTGGTAACACTGGAACTGGTTGGTAAACCTGTTAGATTTTCTTCACAACTGGCAACCCTGTAAAAAAACCTTCTGGTCATTGCTGACTTCTTCTGTGCAGAAATAATTGTTGACTTCTTCTGTGCAGAAATATTTTGGCAACCCTGTTGGGGGACCTTTTGGTCATTGTCGAAAACACTTCTTCAGCAAAAGAACAACTTCTTCAGCTACTGAGGTGACCTTTGAGGTCAAATCTTTGGTGCTTCGGATGGACAGGCCATCGACTGTCACAGTACCCCGCTAGCTATACTACTGATATCACCCGTATAAAATACAGGTTGTTCAATCTCTTCACCTGGGTGATTATCAACAGCGTCTCAGATTTTGTGAGGTTATGCTTGTCAGGTTGGAAGAAAATGATGACCAAATTAACAACTTGTGGATGAGTGATGAGGCACTAATATTAATACTAATATTAATTATGTAACTAATTAATTATGTTACATAACAAAACGTTGATTGATCAAATATTTATTTCAATGGAAAACGGCATAGATACATGTCCTTCTCAAACCAAGAATAATACTATACTAACTCTATAATCTACCTATGTTATTATAGGCAACCAAATGTTCACACTAAATGTCTACTTATAAATGTTTAATTTTACTTTATTTAATGAATATTCTATCATTTAATATTTTTATTCTGTTGATTAATGAATTTCTTATGTTATATATTTAAGAAAATAATAATTTAATATATTTTATAATAATTGAGAAGACGGGCGTACGCGCAACAAATCAGTGATTCTTGGAATCTTTAAAACTCTAAATGTAAAAAAAAACGGCGTGGCTTCATTACGCAGTTACACCTGACAGAATAAATAGGTAAGTTATTGAACGTTCTTATTTTCTATTTAACGTGAACAATACAACCACAATTATTGTTGTAATATAAAACAATAATGTGGCGAAAGAATCATAACGGTTTAATTTATACAGTGTTTGTTTTGTACATTTGTAAAAAAGAGTAATTGTAAGTGCAGATTGCTTGCACATTTAAGGAAATATTTTTACTTTTTACTTGCATTTACTTTTGAATTTTATGTCGTCATTGCATAAATAAATGAAACACAGAGAGTTTTGAAGCAACTATTTCGATTATCTTACATACGCTGGAATTTATTACGGTGTGCAAACGTAACGCGTCCATTTGAACATTTTTTAACAATAATACGAAATTTGAAAATAGTAGATGATTATTTGTTTGTAAACCAACACAAATAATTATTAATCATCATTTCCTGTATTTATTCGTTGGTTTTTTAAAGTTGTACTCAATTATATACAAATAGAAAGACTGTTATTCCTTACTCCACTTTATATTTTTATGTTAGATGTACATTTCGAGACACAAGGTGCTCATCATCAATAACAAACTGTGTTTCTAGTTTGTTATTGATAATGAGCACCCTGTGTCTCGAAATGTACATCTAACATAAAAATGAAAAGTGGAGTAAGGAATAACAGTCTTTCTATTTGTAATTGATCACTTCACGTAAACTCGAAACAATACAGTTTTTAATTATATATGTGACTTTGTATTTTGATAACTCAGGCTCAGTTGCACCATTTCCACTGTTTTAAGTTCAGCTTGAACTTGTGTTGAATTTTTTGCAAGTGATTGTTCTATTATGATTATTTTAATGTTATTTTGAAATGTGGAGACGTTTATTTAAACAAATTATTAAATACATATCTGAATAGTTAACGCCATCTATATCCGGTGCCGGAATACTGAACACAAATTCAAATTTATTAAATGTTTCTTATTATGAATGAATTTTATATTGCTGATAAGTTTTTATTTTTCAAAAAATAAAATTGATGTTTAGAGTGTCAACAACAACAATATTTTTGATAATAATTACAGATATATTGAGAGAAAAAAAAGAAAGAAAAAAACAAACAGAATGTCAAGCCCTCAGAGAGACGACCACCACGCGAAGGACAACATGTAAGAATACCTCTTTCATAAAATGAATAATTTTATTCCTTTTTGATAAAAGTAAATATTAAGCTTTATTGAAATGAATGTATTTCTTTTATTATAAATACCTATAGTTTTTGTTCATCTGATTATTTTGATGAATTTTAAAAATTCTAATCTCTTTAATGTTCATGTGAAACTGGTCTATATAAATCAACATTCAATTTTATTCAACTCATCTGATATTATGAATAATTAATATTTATTCCAATTTAAATGAATCAATTTTCATGATTGTTTCAATTGAAATATACAATTTCTTTTGTTTTAAACATTTTAGAGAAGAAACCACCCGTCCAACGACCGGTGGCGAGTCCCCCCCCAAAAAAGCACCAAGCAAGTAAGAATCATTATAGTAAAATATACTTTCTTAATTATTTATTTTATTAATCGATTTAAGAAATTTTAAACGTTTTGTTTGTTAATCATATTATGAAAAACATTGACAGAAATTTTACCCAGATACCTATTCTTATCGAAATTTTTTATCAACTTGTCATTCATGTAATGAATATTTTAGACGAAAGAGCAGGAGCCAAAACAAGAAGAACAGAGGACTCAACAATAAAACGTAAGAATACATTTTTAAATAATATTACTATTTTGACACATCAATATAACAGTTTGTTGAATTATTTTTGCTGTTATTGTTGTCTTTTCCTAATTAGTTAAATAAATTTGAAATAATTTCTTGATCTCTCTTACCTTCTCTTTAGACTGATCAGCTGTAGGGAAATTTTTTTCTACGAATTAACATTCCATTTTATTGAAATAATTTTTTGATATTTAGAATAATTAATAATAATCATTTTTAAAATAAAACACAAATATTTAAAATGATTTATTAAATATTTCAGTGAGACAGATATGGAAACCAAACCGATGCTGCAGAGTGTAATTATAATGAGTAAGAATCATTTATATATAATTAATTTTCCCATAACATAGAAGTAAATATTATTCCATGTTTTTTTTTTGTAATAAATAGCAATAATCCCATTTAAGATTTAATTAACAAATCGTTCAATAATAAATCACTTGAATAACTAATACTATAATTATTTTGTACTTATTTAAAAAACAAAAAGTAAGTTTTAATCAAACATAGTAATTAATCCATTAGTTATTCGAAAAAATATTTATTGTTTTGTTTTAAAAATGTGTATAAAAGATCACCCTTCAAGATGAAATAATAACTACTATTTTATTAATCAATTTAATATATTTCAAAAAATGTTTTATTTCTTATTCATCTTTGTGGGGTTTAGCACACCCGTGTAGAGAACCGGCGCGGAACAGCGTACAGGGAACGCAAGTACACGAGGCGACCCGCGTACACCCCCACGACAACGCGCGCACACAGAAAAACAACCCCACCGCTCGAACCAGCTACCAGGACGGAAACACGATATAGAAACGCTCGTCCAAGCGATAATAGTCATTCAGACTTGAGACGGCGAACAGTCAGGTTGTTCGTCTCTCCACTCTGAAGCCCTCTCCGTCGCTTTCGAGCTGCTCTCTATGTTATTAATTATTCTTAAGCTATTCAGCTACTTTACAGTTAAAGGTGCTCTGAGGAAAATTATTGTTCTTTTTGGAATAATAATTTTCTTTTCAGAACATCCAACACCCTTTTACCGTTGTCTGGCCGAGCTTTTTAGCTCGTTTTTGCCAGCGCGGAAAAGGAGCCGCCGGACCTGGTGTTTGGAGAGAATTCACCACTCTACTCCACTCACCCAACACCCTTTACCGGGTTTGACCGAGCTTCTTAGCTAGTATTTGTCAAACACGGAAAAGGCGCCATCCGGTTTCTGTAATCTTTTTCCCTTTCAGTGTGGAGAACGTCTCCGTGGTTAGCGCGTATTTTATACTGCCCTGACACCGGAAGGCGCGAACGAGAAAATTTCTTACGACCTTTGCAGGGGGACCTGTTTAGGTTTTAAGAAATTAGCACGCTTATTATAGCACGCTAACCGAGAATCTGCCTTGATTTCCGCGAGGAACGCTCGGAGATTGTCGGGAGGCAGTCAAGTTTTAGAGTGTTGCACGCAGCATTTCTACTCTTGATTCCGCTTAACGATAAGCAGGCTCGGGGGATTTTGAACCCGGTGCCTACCCAACACCCGTCTTCTACGCCATGGGTAAGTCCAGGCGTGGAAAGCGGTCCCAAGACCCCGAAGCCCACTTCGACCCTGTCTACCCCTCCGGGGTGAGATCCCGGCGTAAGCAACCCCAAATGCTCCCCAACATAGACTTTCGTCTTTGCGAATTGCAAGACCAAATCGTCTCCCTTACCACCACCCTTGCCACCCTCTCCGAACAATCCCGCTCCAAGGACGCGCAACTCGCCGCCTTAACCGAGCAACTCCGTCTTTCTTCTGATGCAAATCAGAAGCTTCAGCAGCAGCTGAATAACTTTCTCCGCAACCCTCGTCCCGCTGATTACAGCGAGGAAATCGTGGACATTATGTCCCCAGCCTTCTCGCCTGCTCTAAGCGGGCCCCACACGCCCGAGCCGCCGCGCACGCCCTCCGTCTGCGACGAATCCTCCTCCGACGACGAAAATTTGTCAGAAATGACACTTGCCCCGGAACTAGCTCCGCTAGCGTCACCCCAGCAACCGGCCGCCGAAGCTACTGCTCGGCGAGCCAGCCCCTCCCCACCGGCTAAGAAAGTCAAAACCACTTCGGCCTCCAAGCCGATCTCCACCGCCACTCCGGATGGTTCCAACGATGAAGGCTTCCAAGTCTACATCGATCGGAACCACCGGAAAAAGGCGATGCCTTCAACCTCGATGGCTCCGTCCAAGCTAACGTCTCACTACCGCCGCAAACCCAGCTCCCCAACCACACCCATCGCTGTTAAACCAGCAAAAGCAAAGGCTCCGGCGAAAGCTGAGCCTGCGCTACCAACTCCGGCTATTGTTTACCACACCACCGTGGTAAACAAAAAACAACCCCTTCCGATCGATAAGATCGACGAAATCTAGGGGCTAGAGAATTTCTCCAGCAATCCTCCGCCCATCTATATCCTCGATCTCCATAAATGGGACGATATTTCCGCCCACCTATATAAGCACCTGAGAATTCCCCTCCTCAAGGCCAAAAATCTATCCAACTCGGTTAGATTTTGCGTGCAATCCGCTGATAACTACCGAGTAGTTATCAAATACCTTCGGAGCAGTTATCAAATACCTTCGGAGCATAAATGCTCAATTCTATACTTACACTCTCAACGAGGAGAAAGAGTTGAAAGTAATTATCCGCGGAGTTGGCACGCATGTGACTGATGAATCCATCATCAGACAACTCAAAACCGAGAATTTCCCAGTGCTCTCTGTTCGCCGCATGGGCAACAGGCACCGAAAATTCCCCCTGGTGGCTGTTCACCTAGAGAACACCCCCGAGGGGAAACGGATTTATAACTTAGAAACAATTAGTTTCGTTCCTGTCACTGTTGAGAAGCAAAAGCCTTCTAAACAGGTAATCCAATGCCACAAATGCCAACATTTTGGCCACAGCGCGCATAGATGCAACATTGCACCACGTTGTGTCAAATGCGTAGGCGATCACCAAACAGGCGATTGCACCCGTTCCGATCCCGATAACGATCCTCCACCAAAATGCTGTAATTGCGGCAGCGCCCACACCGCGAACTATCGAGGTTGTTCGCAATACAAAAAATCGAGCTACGCAAATGTAGCTCAACCAAAACCGGCCCCACAACCGGCTCCCAAACCGGCCCCAAAACCGGCTCCCAAATCGGCCCCAAAACCGGCTCCCCAACCGGCCCAACAACAGGCCCAAATGTTACGATATGATATTCGATGAGGAATTCATCAGAAGGGTAGAACGCCTTGAGCGTCTCGCCCCCCTAATGCGCCACTTAAACGCCTCACCGCTTTAAAAAGGCTGGACAAAATTTACAAATTGCCACCGATCAGATGTGCAGAATATGCACCTGGAATGCCAACGGGCTTCCATCCCAAACGTCTCAATTAGAGGAATTTATGCATCGCCACAACGTTCACATCATGCTAGTGAACGAATCACACGCCAAAAACCGTCGTGGCCTGTTTATTAACGGGTACCGACTATATCTTAATAGCCGCCCCATTGAAAAAGGCGGCGGCACAGCCATTTATATTCAAAATGGCATAGAACACACTGTTCTTCCAAATCCCCAATCAGAGCACTTAGAACATACCTCTATTTTAGCCCGTATAAACGGAGAAAAAATCAAAATTATGAGTTTATATCACTCACCTTCAAGACCATTCACTGAAAACGACTACAAAAACATCTTCTCCGAAGATGTTCCCACAATTATAGGCGGCGACTTTAATGCCAAGCATCCTAGCTGGCAAAGTCGGCTCACAAACCGGCGAGGCCGCGAGTTATTTAACTTCATAACTCAACACCCTTACGACACTAAAGCCGTAAGCCAACCCTCCCCAACTTTCTATAGCCATGCAGGCTACAGGCCCGATATTCTCGATTTCTTTCTGATAAACCGAATCGAGTGCGACCATGACATCTGGTCAATTTCCGAACTCCACTCCGATCACAATCCTGTGTTTCTGGATATTCATGTCACTATATCCAAAGTGGAGAAAACTATAACCACGGTTAACTGGCAGCAGTTCAACCAAAAAATGCTCACTGCTATTCCGAAAATAAGGAATAAGGAGGAGATAGATGAGGCCATTACTTTCCTTACCAATTCAATCACGGATGCGGTCGAGACGGTTTCGAAAATCAAACCTGTCCCGAAAAACAGCCGCCCACTTCCAAATAGCATCCTCGGTAAAATTCGAGAGAAAAACCGCATCCGCAGACAATGGCAACACACCCGTTGCCCGCAAATGAAAACAAACCTCAATAAACTCCAAGCAGAAATTCAGAAAGAAATCAAGGCATTTTCAAATTCCAACTGGAATCGAGTAATCGAGGATGCATCCTTACACAAACCTTAAATGTGGAAACTCACTAAGAGATTCACAGCCAGACATCGAACGACCACTCCGGTTATTCACGGAGGAAACGGACTTGCCTCCCTTCCGGAGGACAAGGCCGAATCCTTCACGGAAAGCCTAGAGTCACAGTTCTCCCCGAATCCGCTCACAACATGTGACGAATTACTCGACGAAGTTGAGGAAGCTTTGGATCGCCTTGAGCGAACCCCAACCCATACTCCGAAACCAACATCTCCTGCGGAGATCCGCAAAATTATCAAATATGCGCCAAGTAAAAAGGCGCCAGGCCACGATAGTATAAGCTACACATGCTTAAAAAACCTCCCCAACAAAGGAATAGTTTTCCTAACTACCTTGTTCAATGCATGCCTAAGGATAGGCTATTTCCCAAAAGCGTGGAAACACGCAATAGTGATTTTAATCCCAAAGCCTGGAAAAGACATGAAATTTCCACAAAATCACTGGCCTATTTCCCTTCTGTGCACACTGGGAAAACTATTCGAAAAATCATCCATGTCTGCCTCAGTGAATGGTCGAATGATCATATGGTCATCCCAAAAACGCAACACGGTTTCATAAAAGGCCTCTCATGCAACCACCAACTTGTTAGAACCAGCGATTACATAATCTTCCTCGATGTTGCGAAAGCATTCGATCGAGTGTGGCACGAAGGCTTGTTATATAAACTCATGTCACTTAACTACCCCACATATCTAATCCATCTGATCAGGGAATTCATACAAAACCACACCTTTTCGGTTCGTTTCGAAAACGCCACATCTCCGCCACTCAAAATGACTGCTGCCGTCCCACAGGGGTCCGTACTTTCCCCGCTCCTTTTCAATATATATATATATGTTTATGACCTGCCAACATTAAACAATGTAATTACGGCCCAATATGCAGATGATACTGCTTATCTATATCGAGGCAAACATCTGCCCTTTATGATTCCGAAACTCCAGACCGCACTTAACAAACTGGAAGAGTGGACAAACGACTGGTGTATTGCTATAAATGCTGAAAAAATCCAAGCAATTTACTTCACCCCATCTAATAGATCCCCCCACAAGAAAACCTCACCTTTGGAGGCACACCAATTCCATGGGTAAAACAAGTGAAATATCTTGGTTTACAAATGGATAACCACCTTAACTGGGCAAAACATGTTCAATCTGCGATCACTAAAGCTAATTCCGCCTTCGGGACTCTAAAATCATTGCTTTTAACAAAAAGCACCCTTTTCCTCGCCAGTAAAATTCACATTTACAAGGCAATGATTAGGTCAAAAATGACCTATGGTTGTCCGTCATGGATACACATCTCGAAAACGCAGATGAACAGACTGGAAGCCACGCAGAGCCGCATGATCCGCAGAATCGTAGGCGCTCCGTGTTTCGTCAGTAACGACCAAATCCGAAACGAAACGAAAGTACCGAAATTACAGGAATTTATCCGTCAATTGGCAATTGCACATTCCTCTAAATTCGACGTCTCCCTTTTAGAAGATACCCTCGAAGTTCCTGAAAACTTCAGAACTAGAAAAAAACGGCCACTACAACTGGACGTTACCAATTAATTTCTTAAAAATGCTTCAGTAATAATTCTGACCCTTTTTTAAAAAGTATACCCCACCCACTCGCCACCAATATATGCTACTCATTTTGAGTAACAATAATAGTCACTTATCCAAAGTCACCAAGCACACCAACATCACTACAAAGTAGTAAAAATTCCATTTCGAATTTGATCTATAAGAGGGGGTTTTTAGTCCGTGAGAGTCGGAAATAACCTACTGTTATCCTTCCCATACGTGGGTGGGATAACAGAAGGTATGCATAATGCATTTTCCTCCTCTCTCACGAAAAAAAAAATAATAATAATAGTCAGTCTGCTTGGCTCATTGTACGTTGTTCTTATCGAAACGTATGTAACAATTTTTTTTTGTTTTTCTAATTTAAAACAAAGATGAACGTACAGTCTGGCATCTTTTCTAATTATCAAAAAATAAATAATTTCACTTAGTTTTAATAAAACAAAACTTTGTTATAAAATTGTTACATACGTTTCGATAAGAACAATCGATAACGTAAGATTAAGAAATACAATAGTAGATTGATTGGCAACATGTAAAAGCTTTGGTACGCATGCAAGTAACAATTTACATACGAGCATGCAATGTAGCTCTCAGAATATGTTCAACACACTGCTTTTCTTACGAGCAAACATTTTCTTATAAATGTTTCAGTCATAATTTTCGTCCAATTTACCCGCGTCTCTTTCAATTTATTTATAACTTTGAGACTGAAGATTGAGGATTTCAATTTCAAAACGACCGCTTTAAAAATTCAATTTTCAACCGTTACATTACTTGCCAAAAAGTGACAAATATGCAATTGACAATTTTCAATGCAAAGGTATTGCGGCGATATATCTATTTTCAGGAGTGGTCGTAGGAAAAAATACTTGACAATAAAATAAAATCGAAATTATTATCAAACATGCCTAGGTACAAAATAAAGAGTATTGTAACGGGGTAGTACGACGCGCCGCTAGTAGTACTAAAGCGCTCCGCACGACCCTCCCCGCTTGCGCCACCATCGCATCACAACGCACCGTAATGTCGCACCCCCACGCGATTCCACCACCGTAGAAGGGAGGACCACCCGCTGTGCACCCTATATAACCAGCCGCACCGCTGAGTACCAGCAGAGTTCCACAAGCTCTTAGCTCTAGCAGTTGTCCGAACCCTTGTGTGGTCAGAAGCTGTTATTAGCAACGACTTTTGTGAATTCCTCTACGAAAAAGCCGATCCCTTGTGTGGACAGTTTTGCTCAACAACGTATCCAAAGATTGCTGACTTCAAGGAAGCCGCTCCCCTGTGTGGACAGCCCTTGCTATCAACCGCCTCCAAGGAAGCCGCCCCCCCCTGCGTGGACAGCCCTTGCCGCCGATTTACTTACTCCAGCCGCCCCTCACGCCCTAAAGACTCATCGCTCTAATATACATACTTTGTAAATATTCTTGTAAAATAAATAATGTTAACTGAGCCAGCTACAAACTGACGCCCAACGAGCGGGCCTGAAACGAAGTAAATCGATCCAAAATTCCGACAACCAGGAGCCAGTCGACCAGAAGGATGACCCTCACGCAAGAACAGCTGGAACATTTGATCAGTGCCATCCGACCGCAGAAAAAGCATTTTACACACTGCACGGCACGTTTCAATGGAACGCGAAATCCAGACACCGTGAAAGATTTCATTGATAGCATTGAATTTTTCAAACAAAGTGAGGACATCACCGACGACAACGCGATACAAGGCCTGAGACTGTTGTTGGAAGGACCTGCTAACACCTGGTGGAATGGTGTGAAAGACGATATTCGCACCTGGGACCAAGCGAAGAAAGCAATACAAGATGAATATGCGCCGAGACCGCCTGCCTATAAAATCTACGTGGAGATGTTTTCCACCTCACAGAAGCCGACGGAAGACACATGCGACTTCGTAATGAGAAAAAGATCCTTACTGGCACAACTGGACCAGAAATTCCCGGAGGCCACGCAAATCGACATGTTGTATGGATTGTTAAAATACGAAATCAGGGATAGGATATCCAGGACCTCCGTGACGAACTTCAGGGAACTACTGAATCAAGCCAGCGTGGTGGAGGCCCACCTGCAGGAAAAGCAGCCAGAACGTGCCGACGCCAAGGAGAGGGTAAGATGCTCATTTTGCAAGATATTCGGTCATGCAGCAGAAGACTGCAGGAAGAGAAATAAGCACCAGAAATCCTCGTCAGGGACCGACAAGAAGGAATTACGCTGCTACGGATGCCAGACGCCCGGATACATTAAGAGGAACTGCCCCAAGTGCTCAGCGCAAACCAGCGCCCAGGCACAACCTATTGGATTCTGCGCAGCAGAAATTGGACTACGAGTCAGAGATCGTCCAGCACTAACGATTGAGATTGGAGGGACTCCTGGGACAGCGTACATAGACACTGGCGCTCGCACCAGCCTGGCCAGCGAACAGCTCTACCAGGAACTCCGGAAGCAAGGGACGCAGTTTCAGGAAAAACCGGTGAACCTCACTCTGGCTGATGGTTCCTGCAAGGTAAGAACCGCAGCATATGCCAGGGTCGACGTCAGCCTACAAGGACGGAAAATCCCAACAACGCTGACGTATATCAAGAACACTCCGAATTCCAAAACACTCCTAGGAATCGACTTTATAGAGGATGCAGGACTCATCCTAAATTGTCGCCAACGGACATGGTCATTTGGGGAGAATGACCGGAAACACCCCTTCACACAAAAAGAAGAACACCCTGGGAAGAGGCCGCGAAACCTTCCACGGGCAGAGGAGGACATTATTTTCGGCCAATTCCAGCAACAATTGGAGGAGATGACGCTCATCCAACCAATGGTATCACCAATACCTAGGACCCCCAGCAGGAGGGAGAGGCCACTACCAATGGATCGGCACGAATGGGATTCATTCGACTTCATGTTCCAAGACGCCATAATGCATATTAACGCAGAATGGGACCTCCAAATAGCAACGTTGGACCTGGAGGAAATTCATTTGGACCTCACGAAAGAAGCCACAGATCTTCTCCACTCAACAAACGGGACCAAAATGTTTACAACACTGGACCTAAAGTCAGGTTACCACCAGGTAAAAGTACGGAGGGAGGACCGGGACAAGACGGCATTCATCACTCCATTTGGCCTGTTCCGATTCACCAGGATGCCCTTTGGCCTAAGAAACGCACCAGCGACGTTTCAAAGGTTGATGGACAAGGTCAAGACCGGATTGGAACCAATCAGAATGTTAGTCTATTTGGATGACGTGATCATCCTATCCACAACCATCGAAGAACACAGGAAGGACCTGAGGCGGCTGTTCCAGAGGTTGGAGCAACTCAACCTGAGAATAAACCGGAGGAAGAGCCGTTTCTGCTGCGAGAAGGTCCTATACCTGGGTCACGTCATAAGCAAACAAGGAATCCAGCCCAATCCGGAGAAGGTGGCCGCCATCGCAAACAGGCCGGCCCCGAAGAATGTGAAGCAGCTACAGAGCATCCTACAAGCCTGCAGCTGGTACAGGAAGTTTATACAGGACTTCGCCCGCATCTCCAAACCGCTAAGCAACTTAACGAAGACCTCCACTCCCTGGGAATGGGGAAAAGAACAAGACGAGGCATACCACGCTTTGAAGCAAGCACTCATCTCCTCGCCGATACTGCAACAAGCTAATCCTGACCAACCCTACGTGCTGAGGACCGATGCCAGCGCCTACGCCATAGGAGCAGCCTTGATGCAGGGGGAGGGAAAAGATGAACGCCCAGTGGAATACGCCAGCCGCCTTCTCACCCAGGCAGAAATAAACTAGTACCACGGAAAGAGAAGCACTCGCCGTAGTATGGGCAGTACAGCGCTTCAGGGGCTACATCGAAGATAGTCCCACAACAGTCTTAACAGACCACCGATCATTGAAATGGCTAATGACACTACGGTCACCCAGCGGACGACTTGCGAGGTGGGCATTAAAACTACAATCGTTTCACCTAAAAGTTGAATACACGCCGGGAAAAGCCAACCTACTAGCCGACTTCCTGTCAAGGCCACCAGAGGAGGAACTACACATCACCCTGATCAGCATCGACCTGCCAGCTAAGACGATGGCCGAGCTTCGGGAAGAGCAGCAGGATGACGAAGAGATCCGGAAGATCACCGCCATCTTCGAGGAAGACAGCCCAGAGCAGATTAGCCAATGGACCTCCAGAGGGTACATAATGAACCAAGGGATCCTCTACCGGTACTCCCCCGATGAAGACATGGAAGAGCCGCAGCTCATCATTCCCAAAACTAGAAGGAAGGAAGTACTGAGAAAATTCCACGACGACCCAGTCGCAGGCCACTACGGAGTCGAGAGAACACTACGAAAGATTCTAAGGAATAACTACTGGCCTGGAATCCGTTACGACGTCGCGGAATATGTCAAACAATGTCAGGAGTGCCAAAAGTACAAAGCGTCAAACCAGAAGCCGCAAGGACTCCTACAAACCCCAGCCATGAATAGAAGATTCGAGGTGCTGGCAATCGATCTGTTTGGACCACTTCCAGAAGGACCCAAGAAAGAAAAATGGATACTGATACTAGAAGATACCGCCTCGAGATGGGTAGAGCTGTTCCCCCTAGAAGCTGCAACAGCCCTCGCCTGCGGAACCACCCTAGTGGAAGAGGTATTCATGCGGTATGGAATTCCGAGGAGGATCATTAGCGACAATGGCACCCAGTTCGTGAGCTCGATCATGCAACAGATCACTCACTGGCTGGAAATCGACCATAGCTTCACTCCGGTTTACCACCCAGCCGCCAACCCAGTAGAGAGACGAAATAGGGACCTAAAGACGCAACTCGCTATCCAGGTCGGAGCCAAACACACCGACTGGCCCAGCAAGCTTCCAGCGATCCGGTTCGCAATGAACACAGCGTACTGCGCTTCAATAGGAATGTCTCCAGCCTACCTCACCTTCGGACGAGAACTACGAACCCCGATGGATGTCCAACACGACCTAAGGGAGATAATGAAGACGGACATCTACCTTCCGGACATCACCTCCAGGCTAAAGGATTTAGTTTAAACGTTCGAGTCAGCGAAGGAAAAACATGAAAAGGCCCAGGACGGAAGAAAAACACAAGCCGACAAGAAGCGATCCGAAGCAGAGATCTACGCACCAGGAGAACTAGTATGGGTAACGTCACATACCCTGAGCAACGCATCTAAGAAGACTACATCAAGTTCGCACCAAAGAGGGACGGGCCATACCTAATATTAACGGCAAAAGGACCCTGCTCATATGAGATTGCATCAAGAGAGAATCCTGCAGTTCCACTGGCCACCTACCACGTCTCAGCATTGAGAAAATGCACGGAAGAAGAAGGAAGACTCCCTACTTACCCCATCAGGAAAAGGGGAAGACCAAGGAGGAATCCAGGACCCTCTGCCGGGACGTCCTAAGGGTCCTGAGGGGGAGATTGTAACGGGGTAGTACGACGCGCCGCTAGTAGTACTAAAGCGCTCCGCACGACCCTCCCCGCTTGCGCCACCATCGCATCACAACGCACCGTAATGTCGCACCCCCACGCGATTCCACCACCGTAGAAGGGAGGACCACCCGCTGTGCACCCTATATAACCAGCCGCGCCGCTGAGTACCAGCAGAGTTCCACAAGCTCTTAGCTCTAGCAGTTGTCCGAACCCTTGTGTGGTCAGAAGCTGTTATTAGCAACGACTTTTGTGAATTCCTCTACGAAAAAGCCGATCCCTTGTGTGGACAGTTTTGCTCAACAACGTATCCAAAGATTGCTGACTTCAAGGAAGCCGCTCCCCTGTGTGGACAGCCCTTGCTATCAACCGCCTCCAAGGAAGCCGCCCCCCCTGCGTGGACAGCCCTTGCCGCCGATTTACTTACTCCAGCCGCCCCTCACGCCCTAAAGACTCATCGCTCTAATATACATACTTTGTAAATATTCTTGTAAAATAAATAATGTTAACTGAGCCAGCTACAGTATTATAAATGAACTTTATTTTAAATAATGATTATTTATTTATTTTGTAAATACTAATTTAGGGTTTCATTTCAGATTTAGATACGCCACCAACTACATCCGATGACGACAACTCAACAACCAGTAGTAACATATCCAGTAAAAAAATAACAACAAACTGTTAATAATACAAAAAATCAAAACTCTTAGTTTTTTGAAAATTAAAAAAATTATACTTTTAATATAAAATTATACTGTCAGCTAATAATTAAAGATATAATTACAATAATAAATGTTTCTTTTCATTTTAGTTGATCAATCAATGAGTCGACGCAGAAGAAACTCTGCGATAAACTTGAGTGAGTGCTCCTATTTATTAAATAATTCATTTTATGCTTATACATTTATGGCATAGATACCTTTCATTAACTTACAACAAATCAGCTGTGGTACAAATCCCCGTTATTTATTTCATTTTATTAAATAAATAATTAACTCTCGAATATGATATTTCATAGCAAATTCATTGATATCAAAAAGTAAATATTTTTAATTGATTTTAATAAGATAAAATATTATTACAAAATGCATATATATGTATTTCTACAAGATCAACCGGTAACAAAGAATAAAGATAAATGATAATTCTTAGCAAGAAAACAAAATCGAAATTAATATTGTAGGCAATTATGAGTACGACCCTGCTTATGAGCAACCGATTGCCTTCGGTTGTGTTGTGCGCGCCGCTGGTGGCGGGGTGTAAAAGGACGGCAGTGCGTTGCGCGCGCGATCTGCGGCTGTATTCATTGTATTATTCTGACGTATTATTAAAAGCTTGTTCGTTATTCCTGACAATTACTAATTATTATGTGCATATTCCCTACAATTAATCAGAAGTGGGATGAAGTTGAGCAACGAATTGCGAAATAGTATCGGTTAGTGAGTGTGTATAAGTTATGTGCCGAAATTAGTGTCGTGCATCCGTCTAACCTAAAATACTACCGCGTGCCGTTGAACGTTAGAGGAGCATTTTTAGGCCGTGCTTTTACACCCCGCCACCAGCGACGCGCACAACGCACTCGAAGGCAATCGGTTGCTTACGATCGTAGCCAGGCCCACACTGCAAGCAGGGCCGTACTCATAATTGCCTACAACTCGGCCGTCCTGACCACGATCGCCCTCGATCGCGAAAAATTTTTACAAGGTGTCCAGAAAGGGTATCGGGTATTTGTTTTCGCGCCATATTCGAAACGGGGCGTCTAAAGGGTGCGGGGAGCATATACAGTAACAGCACCCATGCTAGCCGAATCGGGCGAGCCGAAGTTGCAAACAGTAATAGCACCCGCGCTAGAAGTACTGCATAGTAATAGCACCCGTGCTACATACTTCGGTATCTTTATGTTAGTATTGTTAGTAACGGCATCTGCGCTAAGCGAATGCACTAAAAACGACATCCGCGCTAGATTGCAAATCGAGACAACCACGAATAGAGGTTAAGTACGAACAGTCCTAAAAATAGTTTTATAATATCATGGAAGGAAGAAGATTTCCCAAAAACTTTCCGATGAAAATCATAAGTGGCACTGTGATAAGGTTGCAATTATCCAACAAATCTAATGTCGAGGTAAGTCAAGTTTATTAGAGAAAAAATAAGTGATACAACCCTTACTGTGGATTTCACAAATGTGATATTAAGTATATTGCTGGGTTATGTATAAATGACAAATAATAATAGTTTATTTCATTGTGTTAAATTAGATTTGATGTGAAAAGCATGACAACACATGCCATTATTTTAATATACACTCGTCGTCATAGAAAAAGCGACAGTAAAAATGTGCGAAAAAATGCACATTTTCAAATAGCTATAACTTTGTTTATTGTGAATGAAAATCGATGACTTTTTGTCTCCGCAAAACTTTAAAGTGTTCTCTTTACGACCATGTAAACTTATGACACGAAACTTGGCCTGTCACCTTCTTAAAACCCCTACGAAAAAATAAGGTTGAACATTTAAAAAAAGTCGAACTTTGAGAACTTGTACCGCACGAAAAAAAAATCGTGAATTCTTGCGAGGTATAGGGCAACAAAATTCAGTCATTTTTTGTTAAAATACGCAAAAAAACATGTCGATACGATAACTTGGCGCGAAGTTATGACAGTTTGAAAAAAAAAGTCATTTTGGTCATAACTTTGTCAATTTTGGTCAGAAACAGATGATTCCTTGGGACACTGAAAAGCATAGGATTTTTGCAAAAAATTTCATGATACCTCCGTCACTACTAGTGAAAAAAAAATGTTTTGAGAGGGTGACACATTTTTTTTATTTTGATTGACTTTCTAAGCAAGACAATATCTTACGTTGATTTTGTGCTGAGGTATGTATTTTTTAATTGCATATTGTTTTTGGCTTTTTATTTCGTACAAAACTTTACGAAAATTTGGGACGAGTTGTGCATTTTAAAGTTAATTTACAAAATAAAGAATAGCCAAAAAAACGCTATGCAATAAAAAATGCATACCTCAGTGCCAAATCATTGTGGGATATTGTCTTTTGCTTAGAAAGTCAATCAAAATGAAAAAAATGTGTCACCCTTTTAAAAACATTTTTTTCACTAGGGGTGATAGTGGTGTCATGAAATTTGTTGTAAAAGTCTTGTACTTTTCAGATTGCAAAAAATCATCTGACCTGACATTTTTTTTTCAAACGGTCATAACTTCGCGCCAAGTCATTTGATTGACTTGATTTTTTGCGTATCCTAACGGAAAATGACTGAATTTTGTCGTCCTATACCTCGCATAAACCCACGATTTTTTTTTCGTGCGGTACAAGTTCTTAAAGTTCAACTTTTTGAAATCCAGCATTGGTCTATGGAAGAATTGGAACAATAACCGCAGCAAATAACGTGTTACCATTTGCCACATGTGGCGTTAAGCATTGACGTTCACCCTGTTTATTTAATAATAACATATTTCTTATAATAGTTTTTGTTTCAAATCTGTAGCATAAATAGTTTGTGATATATAGGCACTCCGTGCGCTTAGCTGACCTGTATTTTTATTATATTACAATTTTTTTTTTTCGTGTAGCTTTGGATGAATGATTTACAAAATGTTACAAAGGAAGCTTGGACGATAAAACGAACCATAGAAGCGACGGGAAAAAAACAAGATAGAAATATTTTCAAGAGAGAATATAAATGCCATAGAAATACTAGGTGCAGAGATCCGAAGAAAAAAAGTAGAAACATTGCCTGCCCTGCACAAATTATTATCACTATCAAAAAATATATACCTGGATCGAAAACAAGTCTAGACGATCCATTACTTCTCGAGTGGCCGTGCATAGTACAATTTAAATATAAGCATAATCATAGACTTAATTGTGTAGACGCCTTACGTGAATTGCCTCTTGGAGAGGAAGCTAAATTAAAAATTTGCGAGTTATTTCAACGGGGACATTCCGCTGCCTCCGCTTATCATACATATTGTACAATAATGATGGATTTATTAGGTGAAGAATATAGTTGCAAAGTATCGGACAGAAGCATTTTTCCAACAAAGACTGACGTACAAACATTGTGGAGAAAAAACTTCAAAGAAAACTTTGGTGAAAAAAGGGGAGAAGGAATGATGAAGCAGCTAGAAATAAATTTAAATGAAGCCCGAGATAATGACGGAGTGTTGCATGGCATCACGAGGGTTGAAAATAATTATGCAGTTTCATTATGCACTCCATTGATGCAGAGAACCCTTAAGTTACCTTCAGCAAAAGAATTACTATTGGTGGATTCTTCTGGTAATTGTGACAGCCAGAATCATAAAATTTATTCTTTTATAATTCAAACGCCTGCAGGGGGATTACCAATTGGTGCTATTATTTCAACAAGCTTAAAGGCAGAGGTATTTGATGCAGCTCTCAAAAAACTTATTGAAATTCTTCCTGTTTCAATTTCTCCTTGTGCCATTCTAACGGACGATGATTTAACAGAGATTAATGTTTTACGCAAATATTGGCCTAATTCTAACTTTTTATTATGTACGTTTCACGTCCTTAAAGCCGCATGGAAGTGGATTCAAACAGGAAGTCATGGTATACTTAAAGAAGACCAACAAACTACATATAAACTTTTTCGAAATATTTTAACAGCAACTGATAATAAGGAGTTTAGTGAAGCAAGTAAACTTTTGCAACAAAATTGTAAATATCCGTCATTCCTTAAATATGTCGAGAACATGTTGAAAAAAAAAGAGATGTGGTGTATGTTGTACAGAAAACAATTATTATTAAGAGGGACAAACACAAATAATTACACTGAAATTACTTTTCGATTGTTAAAAGACATAGCTCTAGATAGAACAAAGGCATTTAATTTAACTCAATTAGTTGATTTTATTATAAAGAATTTTGAAAGTTATTACAAGCAGCGTCTATTAGATTTAATTATGAATCGAATTACAAAAAGTGTTTTAAATCGATACATTACATCTAGTAAAGATGTTAATCATAATAATATTTGCGAAATAAATAATTTTGAATATAGCGTCACTAGCAGTAGTGATAACACTATTTCTTACATAGTGGATATGCTTTCAGGAAAATGCACTTGTTATGTAGGGATCAATGGAAAGCATTGTAAGCATCAGGCTGCCGTGCTAACAAAATATAATTTAAAACACTGTATGAATACCTTAACTGAAAAGGTTAAACATCAATTATATAAGGTAGCAAGTGGCAAAGAACCCGATATTGAAATGTTTTTACCACTTCAGGGTGGAATGAATGAAGAAGCAGTATTTATTAATTTGGCGACTGAATCAAACTACAATAAACCACAAACGAACAAAGAAAACGAAAATCCTAAAAATTTACCATCACTTCAAGAAATAAATAACTTAAAAGAAGAATGGAAGTTACACTATCTTGATATACTACAAAAAATTGATGAAAATCCTAATGCATTTTGTCCAGCCGTAAAACAATTCTTGTGTAATAAAAATAAGTATGCCAAGTCTGAAGGTAATTTACTTAGCGGCTTATATACTTGTTTCAAATACAATGGAGTGCATTGCAGTAAAAAGAGAGCTGCTTTACGACATGGCGTAAAAATATCTGTCCAACCGACTTCTGTGTCAAGAAGAAAGACCAGCATGGGTGGAAGACGAGCTCACGTGGCTGGCAGAAACCCCAAAGGACTGTCATTAAAAAAAAGTAGAAATCCTCATGCGCTTGCCAAGTGCGTCGATGAAAATAAGGGTATTGGCTCTGATAAATCTAGAAAATAATATCATGAAGACATTTCTATTATTGTATTATATCGTAAACATTTATATAAAAAAAAATAATATGTGTATGCAAAGCAATGGATTTACTGACGTAGTTGGTTTTAGAAATTCCAAGGCACTTGCACTGAAAACGGAAAAATACATAATAATAAATAAATGTTTTATTCGAAAGTTTTTACGGTTGCGGTGATTTCCCTAGCACGGGTGCTTTTACTGTGCACTACTTCTAGCGCAGGTGCTTTTACTGTTTGTTACTTCGGCTCGCCCGAGATCCTCCGATTCGGCTAGCACGTGTGCTGTTACTGTATATGCGTGCGGGGAGGGGTTCGTGGCGTCCGCCACTTTGTGGAGTTTTAGTCACGATGGAACAGTACTCGGGGACGCATCGCGCATTTTGCGTACGAGCGTATTATCGTAATGGTGATTCAATGGTGACTGCTCAACGTCTCTATCGTGCGGAATATCGTACACGCCACGCGCCAAGTGACGATAGCAGTAGGAAATGGATCAGGATGTTCGAGAATACAGGTGCGACAGTTAAAATTCAAAACTCTGGTCGTCCTCGTTCAGTTCGCGATGAAGAAACAGTTGAAGAAGTTGAGGCGTCGGTTCGTCAAAATCCGTCTTTATCCATCCGAAAGCGAAGCCAAGCGTTGAACATCAAAAAATCGTCTTTACGTTGGATTTTAAAGAAAGACTTACATCTACAGCGGATTTGCCGCGAGCACTTGCGACGGGCCGGACGCGAACCGGAGGTTCGCGGCCCCGCGCCACTGTCATACCGTCGAGCGAGCGGGCCGGGAGCCGGGGGTCCGAGCGGACGCCCGCGAGGGCGCCGCGCGGTCTGCCCCGCCGGTCCTTAGGCCCGCGCCCAACGGGTCGCGACGTCCTACTGGGGGAGAAGTGCACGCGTTCGCCACCGGCGCCGGCCGTCGACCCGCATCGCCGCTCGCGGGCGGACGAGAGACGCGCTGAATCTCCCCTTTCGACCTTTCGGGTTTCTCAGGTTTAACCCTGAACGGTTTCACGTACTATTGAACTCTCTCTTCAAAGTTCTTTTCAACTTTCCCTCACGGTACTTGTTCGCTATCGGTCTCGTGATCATATTTAGCCTTAGATGGAGTTTACCACCCGCTTAGGGCTGCACTATCAAGCAACCCGACTCTGAGGAGAAGTCCTCCCGGCGGCCGGCGGCGATCGCAACGGGCCTGGCACCCTCTGTGGGTAAGTGGCCCCGTTCAAGAAGGACTTGGACGCGCCGCGCGACCTCGGGATGGCGGACCCTCCCAAACACCACATTTCCCGGCGACCTGTACGGCCGCGGGATTCGGTGCTGTGAATTTAAAATTGAATTGGTAAGGTTGCACATGAATATCTCGGCTAGCAACGGGCTCAATGGTGAACCCATTGCTAACCCTTCTGTCTGCTTATAATATTTATTATCGAAAGAAAAGTAATTGTTATCTAATATGATTTCTAAAATATTAATAAATTCTATTTGAACTGATATATTTACATTACAATTATCAAATGATTTTTTAATTAACTGTATGCAATCTTTAGGTGGAATCTTCGCAAACATATTAGATACGTCGAATGAAACAAGTTTGTGGTTAGTTGGGAATTGTAAACAATTAACTGAAAAACTAACAACAATACAATTCCCAACTAACCACAAACTTGTTTCATTCAACGTATCTAATATGTTTGCGAAGATTCCACCTAAAGATTGCATACAGTTAATTATAAAATCATTTGATAATTGTAATGTAAATATATCAGTTCAAATAGAATTTATTAATATTTTAGAAATCATATTAGATAACAATTACTTTTCTTTCGATAATAAATATTATAAGCAGACAGAAGGGTTAGCAATGGGTTCACCATTGAGCCCGTTGCTAGCCGAGATATTCATGTGCAACCTTACCAATTCAATTTTAAATTCACAGCTAGGCAAGAAACATAAAAGTGTGGTATAGATACGTCGATGACATCATAGCTTCTTTCGTAGGTACTAATAGACAATTAACACAATTTTTAGATTATATTAACTCATTACATCCAAATATAGTATTTACAGTAGAAACAGAAACTAACAATAACATAAAATTTTTAGACCTCTCAATAACACGTACTAATGAATCACTAACTTTTGATATTTATAGAAAATCTACTTTCACAGACCGTGTAATTCCTAACTGTTCCAAACATCCCTATAAACATAAACTAGCTGCCTTTAACTCCATGGTAAACCGAGCTTTTATTTTTCCGTTGTCAGAAACCTCATTTAAAAAAGAAATAGATATTATTAAAAGTATAGCCGTTTCAAATGGCTATACTACGTCAATAGTGGATAAAATAGTTAATCAATACAAAATTAAACTTATTAGAAAATACATATATGCCGGAATCGAACCTAAAACACATGCAACATATCGTTCCCTTACTTACTTTGGAAATATAACTCACAAAATTAAAAATATTTTAGCAAAACACAAATTAAATATAGCATTACATCTAAAAGCCTATAAAATTCAGTTGGTTCAAGAATTGAAGGATACGGACTATGCTAATCGACTGAATTTTGCTAACGAAATGCTGCAGCGATTTAACAACTTTAACAGTTTTGTCACTCGACGACTATCTCGAAGAGTTGCTTGGACACGGGACATCGTCGAACGACACTGGAACAATCTCGCAGAATATCTCCTATCAGAACAGAGGGAAATTATCTACTTGGAAATCGCCCGGAGAAAGTGGATTGGAAGTAATCAAATTAGAAATCTTTCCTTCCTCCGAGGTAGCTCATCTGGACAAAAACCAATGGTGGAAGAAGGCGACCCTGCGTTCGCTCTTTTTAACATCAGGGGATCAGGATCCTGTCCAAGCCGAACTGAAACGGTTGATGAAGATAATAACACAGCGTATTCAACAACTTCCAAACATCCAAAAACAAACAAGGGAATAAAAATGCACCAATGGTTTACCAATCATTTAAGTTCACCACTAACACACATTTTAAACACAAGTATTTTTTTCAGCAGTAAATATAATTTTGTTAATCCAAACAGCATCACTATGCAAGCTGCCCATAAAATGTTATGTATTAAAATTGCTGACATGTCAATACAAGAATTATACGAGTTACAGACACAAGCAACAACTTGTATCTGGAATGCACCTAACGGTAATGTTACTGAACACTATTATGACATCGAAACATCAGTCAAAATTTTACACGAATTGCTCACATTTCAAAGTAATCAACCCCAAGAAACACTTCAAATGATTTTTAATATAGTAGAAAAAAAAAAATTCCGAAGAAAAACTGCCTTAAAATTTTTAGGAGTACTGTTCAGTGACGAAGCAAATTTTCACCTGAATGGTCATGTTAATAGGCAGAATTGTCGGTACTGGGCAGTGGAGAATCCGAGACGAAAGCATGAACGACCCCTGCATAGCCCAAAGGTCGTTGTTTGGGCCGCTATGTCTGCTAAAGGCATAATTGGTCCTTATTTTCATGAAGATCAACGAGGCCGAGCAATTAATGTGAATAGTGACCGTTATTGCGATATGTTGCGAAATTTTTTGGTTCCAGAGTTGCAGGAGTTTGCAGGTTTCAACTCAAGAATTGGTTCTAGCAAGATGGGGCCACTTGCCATACCTCAAATAACTCAATGGAAGTTGTTAACGAATTATTCCCTAATAAAGTCATTTCGTGAAGGGGTAACATCAACTGGCCTCCCAGAAGCCCCGACCTTAGCCCGCTTGACTATTTTGCATGGGGATACCTTAAAAGTAAGGTTTATCAAAACAATCCGACGAATCTAACCCAGTTAAAGCAAAACATCAGGTCAGAAATGGCAGCAATATCGATAGCTATGTGTCAACGTGTTATCGCCAATCTTCGTTTCCGTTTAGAAGAGTGCCAGCAACGTAACGGTCATCATTTGGATAACATCATCTTTTCCAAATAATTCTCCAATTCATATGCTAATAATAAACAATAAACTTTTTTATTGCATACAAATAATTTTTGTTTCATTGAACTTACAAATACCCGATACCCTTTCTGGACACCTTGTACATTATACATTAAAAAAATACATAACTTCTTAACTAATAAACTTCATACAAATTCTACCAATGAACAAGTAACATACTTGTACTAACTGTTACACACTACAATAAAACATAATACATAATAGGCTCATAATACATAATACATAAAACATAACACCTAATACATAATACATAATTCTAATTCATAAGTACATCAGTATTCATAACAATAGTCATAATTTTAGCTTAATCTAAATCATCATCCATGCTCGAGTCAGTCGTGTCAATATTAGAATTTACGTCTATCGACAACCAATGTTTCATTCTAGAACAATCGTAAATGCCTGTAAATGGAATCTGAGTATGCTGAAAACCCGGTATGTCTTTCACTAAATACCTGTCGTTAGGTAAGACTTTACTAATAATGTAGGGGCCTCTAAATTTTGGTATGAGTTTTTTATTTGCTCCTACCGAAACGTCAACATTTTAAATAACTACATAGTCATTTTCTTGATATTTTGTAGGGACTTTATGCCTTTTATCAAATTGTTTTTTATTGTATTCAGCGGTCGCTTGCATCTTCTAGCTAGCTTTTGATCTAATCATAAGTAAATCGCGCGAATCTTCCGTAAGTGATTCTAAGTATGTTTTAAGATTATCATCGGCGAAATATTGACTGGTTCCAAACAATAATTTCGAAGGTGTTTGTCCCGCGGATCGATTAATTGTATTATTAATTACCATCTCAACTTTATCTAAAACTCTATCCCATTTGTTTGTTTCCGGACTAAGTTGGGCGATCATTGGTGTAAACACCCTATTTACACGTTCCATCTGACCATTAGCCTTTGGTGCTGCAGTCGCTATTAATACATGCCGTATACCTTCAGATTCTACAAAAGCCTTAAATTTGTGAGAGGTAAAAGAAGTATCGCGATCAGAAACTAAGCATTTCTTTGGTTTGCTGTAATATCTGAAATAATTTTTTAGGTGCTTAATTGCCTCCTCAGAATTCGCTGTTTTGGTGGGGTACAACTTAACATGTTTGCTAAATGTATCTATTATTTCAAAGATATACTAAAATTGTCCTGTGGTTTTAGTTAAAGGACCATAATGGTCTATATGCATAATTTGGAATGGTTCTTCACCTTTTGGAATTGAATGTAGTTCGCCTTCTTGCTTGCCTGAATTTGGTGAAAATGTTATACATTTCAAACAATTTAATATGCAATTTGTAATTTTAAGTTTAAGTTTGGGGAACCAATACAGTCGAGAAATTAATTCAGTTACTTTATCGACACCAACGTGTCCAAAATTGTCATGATACATGCTAATGATTTGATGCTACATGCACTTAGGTACAAAAAATAATAACATTTCCAGATTTAAAAAAAAACGCTAAAAGAATGGATTCCAAGGTGTGCTCGTTCGCGTTATTCGTTGAGTTCGACAGTAAGTTTAAAGGACATTGGTTAGTGACTTGTTTCGATAGCCGTATAGAAAAAATTGAGTTACTAAATCCAGATTTTGTACGCGACTTGGAAAGAGCAGTAGTGGCGCGTGCTCCGTGTTCTGTTTCGCTAGTTGACGTAGGTTTATATTTAGGTGTGAGTTATGGTACTCTTTCGGTTTTGCCAATTAGACGAGGAGCGAGGTATGATTCATTTTGTGCTCTGTTTACTGAAGCAGTTAGAATAAAGGTACAAGGTATAGCGAAGCCGTTTAAAAGATACAGAATCGACAAGTTTATTGAGCCATTCGTTACTGCAGTCCGTAATAAGGATGAAGGTGATGAAGATGAGTATTTAGATCAGGACGAGATCCAAAACATCTATGATAAAATTAGAGAGGAAAGAGATCAAAAGATGAAAGAACGTGGTGAAATGGATCGGGATGATAGAAGAAAAATACGTGGTAAATCATCGGGTAGAGGAGGACGTGGTCAGACTCGTGGAGAAAGAGGTTCGAACGCTTCAAGATCTAACGTAAATAATTCAACTGTACATTTTGAATCCGGAGAAAGTAGTTCTGAATCTGCTTGTTCTGAAGATGATATTGACACGGATGAATCAGACGATATCGAAAAGATAAAAACGATTTCGAAGAAATCCAAGAATGCGTGTAAAATAGAAGAACCGAACAGACCAGTTAAAATAAGAACTCCTTCAGTGCAAAGTTTGGTAAACCTGAAGGCTTCTGGTTCGCAGGAAATTAAGAACGATGTTTCTGAGTATGGTGATGAAGACGCATCTGAGAAGGGAAAGATTTTGATAGAAGACGAGAAAAGCTAGTTTAAAATATAAATTAGATGATAACGCTCTTTAAAGGTCATCAGCTGAAGTTGATAGCGTTCAGAAAGTGATCGACGACGTTTCTATTCCTTCAACAACCCTTAATGATATAGTCCGACATTGTGCTGGTAAATTAGGAATTGAAGAGTATTCAATTATGAACTCGGATGTCGTTAAGAAAGGTGTTTCTCACTTGACTCATAAGATATACAGTATTTATACTTTACATCGTGATGATCAGGGCTACGTTGCTTCTTGTTTCACATTGGCGGGGTGTAAAAGGACGGCAGTGCGTTGCGCGCGCGATCTGCGGCTGTATTCATTGTATTATTCTGACGTATTATTAAAAGCTTGTTCGTTATTCCTGACAATTACTAATTATTATGTGCATATTCCCTACAATATTAAAATTTAAAAAAAAACGGCAAAAATAGTGAATATTATAAATTAATTTAATTTTCAATAATATATATTTCATTAAAATATTTAATACTAATTTAAGCCTTCATTTCAGATTTTGATACATCATCGGAAAATAATTCACTAAGCAGTAGTATATCTGGTAAGTATTTTTTAAACTATTCCTTTCTCTCATCTGGTAATCTAAAAATATTTCGGTTAAAATTCTGTAGTAGGAAATGAGTATAGGCGATCACTCCAAGGACCAGTTATTGACTTATTGCCTAAACTATACTTTATGTGAACAATTATTTTAGATAAGCTGCCCTGTATTTTGTTATATGTTTCCGAATCACGTTCTAAGCCAGGCTTATTTAGTTTTATTTGAATGATAATGGCATTTATTGTAGCACAGTATGTACATAAGAATATTACATACATGCACCCTGAGTCCTACAGAACGTTCTACTCATTAATTTATTATTTTATAAATTCATATTAATACGGATTCATTTAATATTAAATATATAAATACATATATATTTATATTATTTACAGCACACATTTACCATATTAAAACAGACCTTATGTACTACCAACTTAACTTAAGTTGTACTAAAATAAGCTTGGCTAACATTTGATTCAGAAACACGTTATGAAATAAAACTTGTAACATCCACCCTGGACGCTCGCCACTAGCGACCATCCTTGTCGCACAGGCACTCTCGCGCTCGTCCACCACCCTCGCACGCTCGCCAATGGGACCCTTCATCCCCACCGCAGCTATCCGAGAACCGCGGCCGGACACCTTTAAAACCAGCGCACCCTGCCTAAGAATTCATTCTCTTGCTAGCGCTGAATACGGCCTAACCTAGAGAATCACTTCTAAGCACTGAGCACGGTCTTAGACATCTTACCAATTATCGTATTTATAGTCGTATCTGTATACTTGTACATACTTTGTGTTAAATATACGTTTTGGAACAACACCGGACTCTAAATATAAACGAACCCCTACAAACTCAGTTTATTTAAAAGTGCAGTTTATGAAAATAAACGAAATATTAAATTTACTGCATACGCTATTTTGACAATTCACCGTCTGAGCAGATTTGGTATTTGTTATAATATAGTTGAAATATAAGATTAAAGAATAACATACCTATTAAATTAAATATTTCATTTATAGAATCGGTCCAATCATCTGTTAAAAAAGAAATACATATCATTAGTTGTTTCCGTTTCAGGTGGCCAATTAAGAAGAAGCAGCAGATGCACCAGAAATATTGCTTCAAAAAACTTGGGTGAGTGTCTTTAATTAATAATACTTCATATTGGTATATAGACGTTATGTGAATTAATACATTTCTGGCATAGATTATAATAAATAGTTTATCAACTTTTATCAGGTGAAGATGATTTATGTGTTTAAACTAATTATTATTGATCTCTATGCACACTCTTACCACAATAGTCAAGCAATCTCTTCAAATAATAAAAGTAATCTATACCGCCTAGGTACGGGCAATATTTCACGTAATAGTGGTTTTTCACTGTGACTGTGATTGTGACTGCTACTTCAACTGTGGTTGCTACTTTAAACCACAATTGTTACCTAAATTGTGACTGTGATTTAAAACGTAATTGATACCTAAAATTACAAGTGGCAATGTAATTCAAAAGTAGTAGTTAAGCCCATTTCTAATATCGGGCCTTTCAGACAATGTGACATTTTAGATGTTCGGTGAAAAAAAAAATGTGTAACATATTGTTTTCTATTATTTTTATTTAATTCAAATAGGTTTACTTACACAATTTCAAAGAATAATATTTATACTTTAGTTCAGCGTTTCTCAACCTTTTTGTTATTGCGACCCATATTACCAATATAAATATTCTCGCGCCCCCCTTTTTGATCTATCGAAATTTTTTTTTTCAGTATATTTACGGCCAGACAAGCATGTGTGCTATATATGACTATTTTGTAAGATTTTATAGCGCTGTTTAGTTATTATTATTTGGAGCTTTTTATAAGAGTTCTGTATAATTATTAGTATTAATTTTTTATTATTTTTTTGATTAAAACATGAAAACAGTCCGATATTCGTACATTTAATTTTATTGGTAAAATGCGACTGTTTGCTATAAATGCACAGTAATGCATACGTCTATCCCCACCCTTTTCTATATATTTCTTCCTACACATTCTGTCAAGGTCGCATTTCTGTTTTGATAATTTTATCGGCTTTTCCAGTGTTCTTGTGCGATTCAGTGCGAGTAAACTTCAGAGATTTTACAGTACATCACGAGTACATGCACTATTATTTATCTAAAATTGATCATTTTTTAGGGGACTTCAATATTAAAAGGTAAGTACAAAAAATACATTTATCATGCTACTCAATTCGTATCTGAAAATAATAAAGAATATTTGTAGAATAAAAATGGAAAAATTTAACAATTTTTATTTACAATTAATTGTTAAATATTAAATAAATAACAATATTAAATTAATTAATAAATTGTAAGATAAAAAAAGCGTAAAACACGCAAATTTTTAACCACATTTAATTCTTATTATAACAACTTGCGTTTTTTACGTGTTACTTATCACCTTATGCTTTATTCACAACCTCCAAATTAGAATTAGAATTTGAATTACAATTCAAATTACAATTAACAGCAAACGTTTGGCATATGAGTTAATACATGAGCATTCACAACCTCAAATTAACGTTTTCACTTAGAATTACAATTACACTTTAAATTAACACATAGCAAAGTACAAGCTTTTACGGTAATTTACACACTAATTTGGCGTAGTACATAACCTCAAATTTTTGACAGCTTGTTTTTAAATTTATCATTTTGTGAAAATTATGTTGCCAATACGAAGAGCACGAGCACGGGCACAGCATCGACGTAAAATATTAAGTTCACTTAGTGTGGCGTTAGGTATTTTGTACCTGCAATTATTGCAAAAACAGCCGACTAATTTAGACGATGTGAATGCTCCAAAATACGTTAATTTACATACTAATTTAAATTCTAATTCTAAGTGTAATTCTAATTCTAATTTTGGAGGTTGTGAATGAAGCATTATAGTCCCTGTTGGTTTATTATAACATATATGAAAAAAGAAAAATTTGCTTCCCAAAGCATTAATTGAAATTTAAGTAAATGTTCCTTATATTCCAAATTTCACTAACATATTTTTTTCTATACGTTATTTCAATCTCTACTTTCTATTCTCATCAATTTCATATTGATTTTCTTTATTTACAAATTTATTAAAATCATTTTTCAAACTTTTTTCTTCGATAATGTAAAAAATTTTACAACTAAATTTAAATCTATAAATAGTAATTACCATCACCTATTATCATCCATTATATAAATTTTATTTTATATTCTTTTGAATTTGAAGATTATAATTTTTTAGTTACTTCCATATTTTTTAAATGTTTCTATCGATTTCTGATCAATTTTTCTTAAATATATATTTTAGAGGCAACAGAGGCATCTTTAGCAAAGATTATGGATAAATTTTTATGTGGACGTAAGCGAGCATTGGAGGATTGTGAAGCATCAACTAGTGCACAGGCTAGGCATGTTCCAAAAACTAAATCAAGAAAATATTGCGCCGAATACTTGAACTATGGATTTACCAGCACTGAAGTAAAAGAAGAAGAAAGGCCCTTGTGTGTTATTTGTTCAAAAATTTTGGCAGCTGACAGTATGAAGCCAAATAAACTTAAACGACATTTGGAAACTCTTCATAGTGAATACGTTAACAAACCTCGACAATTTTTTGAAAGCAAATTAAAATCATTTGAAAAGCAAAAATTAGTTTTTAAAAACTCTTTGTCTGTGAATGAACAAGCTTTACTTGCTTCTTACAAAGTTTCGTATCAAATAGCTAGATGCAAGAAACCTCACACTATTGGTGAAGAGCTAATTTTGCCAGCTGCAATTGAAATTGTAGAAACCATGTTTGGAGAAAATTTTGCTAAAAAATTAAAATCTATTCCACTTTCCAATGATACTGTAGCTCGTCGTATTGGTGACATGGCTGAAGATGTACAGCACCAGCTTTTTGCAAAATTGCGTGGAAAATTGTTTTCAATTCAACTAGATGAAGCAACTGACAACAATAAAGATGCTCATTTGATAGCCTATGTACGTTTTTGTGATGGTGTATCAGCTGTAGAAGAACTACTTTTTTGCAAACCAATAGAGCAAAGAGCAATATCAACTGCTTTATTTACCATCTTGGATAATTTTATAAACGAGGCGAATATGGAATGGGAAAATTGTGTTGGAATATGTACCGATGGTGCTCGTTCAATGTCTGGAAGATTTCAAAGCCTGCAAACATTGGTGAAACAAAAATCATCACAGTGTATATGGACACATTGCATGATCCACAGAGAAGCACTGGCGTCGAAAGAAATGAGTCCTGGTTTAAATACCGCGTTATCTACAGCTGTAACTATTGTAAATTATATAAAAACAAGACCTTTAAAATCAAGAATGTTTTCTAAACTTTGTAAAGATATGGCTTCAGTACACACAGCATTACTATTTTATTGCGAAGCCAGATGGTTATCACGTGGAAAGTTTTTGAAACGTGTTTTTGAATTAAGAGAAGAAATCTGTATTTTTCTGGAAGAAGAAAATCGACAAGAAGCCGTGATGTTTCGAGATGCTTTATTTATTATGAAATTGGCTTATTTAGTCGATATATTTGAGAAGTTAAATGTCTTGAATCTCCAACTTCAAGGATTAAATACAAATATTTTGGAAACAAATGATAGAGTCACTGCGTTTTGTACAAAGTTGAATTTGTGGCTTAGAAATATAAAAGAAAAGAAATTGGAAATGTTTCCTAATATAAATGAATTTTTAAAGACATACAAAACCGAAGAAGTACATATAAACGTGATTTTCCTAACTACAGACAAACATTTAAGCATGCTAGCAAAAAATTTTAAAAAATACTTTTTTCCTGACGAAAAAATTCTATCTAGTTACGAGTGGGTTAGGGACCCATATCACAATATTCCACAAGGTCTCTCGACTTTTGAAGAGGAAACTTTTATTGATTTTACAACAAACAGTGAAATCAAAAGACAATTCAATAACAAATCGATTTTTGAATTTTGGGCTGGTTTGGATGACGAGTTTGCAACATTAAAACGAAGAGCTTTCCAAATACTTTTACCATTTTCAACATCTTATCTTTGCGAAACTGGATTTTCTGCGGTGGCTTCATTGAAAACAAAATACAGATCTCAGCTAAATATAGAAAACGAACTTAGAGTATCCATATCTCGTATTACTCCTTCATTTCAAAAACTTTGCAATGAGAAACAGGCTCAGGGAAGTCATTAATTAATAACATAGCATATTTAAGAGGTATTTCTTCCATACTAATAAACTTAACTTAAATAATAAATATAATAAAATATTTATTGGTAATATGTAATTATAAAGTTCATTCTATTTTAAAATATATAAAATATTTTTTTTAATATACAATATGTTTTTGATTTTAAATATACTCGCGGCCCCCTTGTAGAAACGCCGCGCCCCCCAAGGGGGGCGCGCCCCACAGGTTGAGAATCGCTGCTTTAGTTAGTATTGTAAAAATATCAATACTGATGGTTTTATTTCAGACTGGGAAACCTCCTCCCATGTTTCAAGTACGTCGACGACAAACAGTACAATTTCTGGTAAGTAATTTTTAAACATTTTGAACGGTAGCATTATTAGTGATAATAACAATAATTGTAACGCCGCTCCCTTAACACTCGCGAGCGCGCTCGACCCTTTTCAGGTAGCCGAGTGTACGCACCACCGCTCGCATCCCCTACCACGCCGGACACGTGACGACCACGCCGGACACGTGATGCCCACACCACCCCTACCAGAAGACCACCCGCTGGAAACCCTATAAAACCCCGAGCGCACCGCTTAAAAGACAGACTATTAGCGCTCGTCTTTTCGGCCTAATCGTCTCTTCCTACGTGATTACTAGCACTCGTCTTTTCGGTCTAGTATTATCACTCTACAAATTATCAATCTACGAAGTACCTCCACGCTCTCACAAACACTCATCCCGAACGACGCTCTGTTCCGGGACGACGTACTGCCACGAGACGCCGCACAGTGGTCGGAAATCGTCGAAAAGCGGCCATAATTATGTTCCGCATGTTGTATCACGGTGAAAGCTGGTATTTGGGCATGATTTTGGTCATACATGACACACGTGTATAGATTTTTGAAAAATTTTGAAAATCCATAGTGGCGGAACCAAAATGGCGGATAAAAAATGCAAAAAAACAATTTTTTCGAAGGAATGTCAATGTATATGTTGTGTTTTTATTAAAAAAAAACATTTTAATAATAATACAACGGTAATGTGCCACCAAAAGAACCAAAAACCTGTCAAAATGCAATTTAAAGTGATTTTTTTACTTCGCATGGTTTTTCGCCGTAACACGGGCGCGCCCGTGTTACGGCGAAAAAAAGGTTCAGACAAGGTTTGGATCAAACAAAAAATGCGCTTTATTGTTAAATGACTGGTATTGCAAGGCGCGCGCAAATATTATTTTCAATTTGAGCGACATAGTATCTTATTTTCCTCGAAGTGTTCGGAAATATAAAATAATGTGCTCATGAGCGGAGTCAAAACATTTCGGTCGCGAGTTTCGGTTCAGTGGCATCCACACAATCAAACGAAGCGGAGCGCTTTCATCACGTGCATTTTACAAAACTCCGGCCTGTCCTGTGGTACGTATATAAATATGATTATTAATTGCAAATGCGAAAACTAAATATAACTTCATTTAAAACAAAAAGAAGTTTTTGCATCTCTGGTTAAATAGTATTTTGTCTATGATTTTTTCAATATAATGTTTGTTAATGCTTTTAGAGTGACAGATGACGTGATGCCCAGTATTCAAAAACTAGTCTTGCACGACCATCTCGTAAGTAAGGCATCAACTTGTGATGAGAAGAAGTCTTTGGCCCTAAAATTCGTTGCAAAAAAGTTGAAATGTGATGGCAACGAAGAACGCACAAAAGTGATCAAAGATACGTTAAGCTCGCAATTTTTTAATAAGTATTTCAACTATTGGAATAATTGCCGCCGTTATGACGAACGTTTCCGGAAACGTTATGAGAAGTGGTTAAGTGCGCAAATTCACTTCACATTCTCTACTGTCGCAGGTACATTTATTAATTTTAGGACTTATTGTTACTCGAGAAACTACTTTACACATTACTTTAAGTTGAAAAGGAATTGCTTGTTTTGCATGCGATTATGCCGATAATAATTGATTTTCAGCGCCACCTAAAAAAAGAGGCCCACCTAAAAAGTCTTTCGAACAGTTATCCGAAAGAAGTAAACGGCGAAAAGTTCAAAACTTGAATTCATCGGCAACCCAGAATGAATTACTGGCGGCTACGATTTCGTCGTTTGCATCCGCCGGGAATCATGCAGCTGCAAAACTTCTGCGAGAGATACGGGACCATTCACCCAATAGGGCAGAACGGATTCTCGAAGCGTGGAACGCAGCGAAGAAGACACAGGAACAGTACACACGAGAAGAGGCTCTAGGTCTGTTAGTGACGGGAAATTTCTCCAAAGCGCAATACTTGCTAATGAGGAAAGGTGCGACTCAGCGGCAACACAAATTGTACCCCAGCTATGATGACCTTCTACTTGCCAAAAAAGACGCTTATCCTCCAAACTGGTTCGTCAACGAAACGAGATGTGAAGTGCCTCTTCAAGACTTGCTCCACCATACTTGCAGTAGGCTTTTGAGCCATTTGCAAATACCACCCGATAAACCTCAACTGTCGCTGATCTGCAAATGGGGATTCGACGGAAGCGGAGGCTACTCATCTTACAAACAAAAATGGTTGGAGGTAATTTTCATACCTACTTCTCTTTAATATCAAGACACATATGTCTTCAATTAGGTGGCTTTATTAGTATGCATTTCGCAGTAATTTGTTTGACTTTTTGAAATCATTTTTGGGTTAAACTGCAATCGAAGTAGCAATTTATAGAAATTACGATTGCCCTTTTCTCAGATAACTGTATAATTAACTTTGTACAAATGTTGCCGACTTTTACAGGGTGGGAATGACGAGTACTTATTTGTTACATCAGTTGTTCCTGTGAGACTCGAAACACTGGACGGTACAGAAATAATCTGGGCTAATCCGTACCCGTCATCAACGCGATTTTGTCGGCCGATCAAACTGGAGTGGATTCGCGAGACAGATGATTTGTCTCGAAAAGAACACAGAGACATTGAAAAGCAGATAACGGATCTTGAACCACTGGATTTTGAGCGTTGCACCATATCCTGCCAGCTGCACCTCACCATGATCGATGGAAAGGTGAATACATTGAGAAATTTGTGTCCAGTTTTTTTCCTCATTTTATGATACGTCACGTGCTGATTTTCTATCTTAAGAAGGTAGTTTTTCCTAGTTCAGGCATTACTGTAAAAGCAAGATAAACTGAAGTCAATGAATTCCATGTTTAGGTATGCAATGCAATCACCGAATCATCAACCATGAGCTGCTACATTTGCAAGGCCAAAATTTCGGAAATGAATGACTTGAAGAAAATCATGCGCAGAGAAGAAGACCAGGCTTCTTTCCAATATGGCCTCTCCACTCTACATGCGTACATAAAGTTCTTCGAATGTTTACTGCATATTTCTTATCGGCTCGATTTCAAGAAATGGAAGGTAACATTTTTCACAACAAATTTGTTTGTGCTATATATTTATTTATTATTTAACAGAAATAAATGCAACGTTTTTCAACGCTTACACAGACCAACCAAAAAGATGGAACCAAAGATTTATTGAACAAGCGGAAGAAGATGATTCAGGACAAATTTTTGGAGGAGATGGGTTTAAAAGTGGATTTTCCAAAGCAAGGTTTCGGGTCCTCAAATGATGGAAATACTGCCAGGCGCTTCTTCAAAGATGCCACGAAATCATCAGAAATCACGGGTAACTTTGTTATACCTTGCTTTATTTATTTAGAATATATCTAATAAACAAAATGCACTCTAGCTTCATGACGATACCATATTCATGTATGTGCAAACACCATTAATAACTATAATGTTTAACACATTTTCCCAGGAGTCAATGAAGAGTTGATTGTACGATTCCGAACCATTCTGACGACAATGGCAAGTGGCCTCAAAGTAGACACGGGAAAATTCAAGATCTATTGCCTGAATACTGCTACCTTGTACGTCAACCTGTATGGCTGGTACTATATGCCCCCAACTGTGCACAAAGTGCTGATGCATGGGGCATCTGTCATCAGTAGTGCAGTGCTACCGATTGGTATGATGTCGGAAGAAGCTTCGGAGGCGAATCACAAGTTCTGCAAGAAATTCCGAAAGGATCACACGCGCAAGCATTCCAGGACAGCCGCCAATGAGGACTTACTTCATCGACTACTCCTTCGATCGGATCCGATAATATCGATGTCGAACATGAAGCTGAAAGAACACGCAGAGTTGCCAAATGACGTTGTACAATTATTGTCTTAAGGTTTTTTGAATATTTACGTCGAAATAAATTCGATTTTCATATATATAACTGATTCATGCCGTTCATTTATAATCCATACCGTGCTAGTGCATTTCCTTTTTAAACCCTCGTAACACTTTCACCGAAAATAGAAATAAAAAGTTATTCTTATAATGTATTCATAGATTCCCGGATGCATCAAGTCCAGAAATGTAATTGTTTCGACGTGAAAAAAAGAGGTTTATACCAATACCTCACGCAAGCCAATATACCCTCTCAATAGTTTAAATAGTTCCGGAATATTCCCTGAAATCGAATCTTGCCCCAACTTGCCCCGTTGCAAAATATCATCGTTCGAAAACAGTCATTTTCAGGGTTAAAAAATGACTTTCATCGAATTGCATGAAGTAAAAGCGGTTTGGATAGCTTTATTATATTGTATAAATAAAAAAAAATATTTATTAGCTGGTACGAGCCGCCAAAACGCCCGTGTTACGGCGAACAACCATGCGAAGTAAAAAAATCACTTTAAATTGCATTTTGACAAGTTTTTGGTTCTTTTGGTGGCACATTACCGTTGTATTATTATTAAAATGTTTTTTTTTAATAAAAACACAACATATACATTGACATTCCTTCGAAAAAATTGTTTTTTTGCATTTTTTATCCGTCATTTTGGTTCCGCCAGTATGGATTTTCAAACTCTATACACGTGTGTCATGTATGACCAAAATCATGCCCAAATACCAACTTTCACCGTGATACAACATGCGGAACATAATTATGGCCGCTTTTCGACGATTTCCGACCACTGTGCGCCGCGTCCATCCGAGACGACACCCAGGCTACCACGCAGAAGAGGCCCTTCACCGCTAGCCGCTCGAACCACGAGGACTCTACTGCCGCACTACGCCCGCACCCACCCGTTACGACGAATCGACACAAAACCGATCACTCTGTACATACTTTCTTGTAAATAAACTCTTTTGAAACCACCACACGCCTTATAAACTGGCAGCCCAACGTGTGGCTCGAGAAGGTTTGACAAACAGAATAACGAGAAGTATGGCTAATGTCACGATGACCGAACAACAATTCCAGGACCTCATGAACCGGATGTTGGAAATTAGAACGGAAGCGCCGGTTCAGAGGGGAAGTTTTTCCAAATGCACGACGAGATTTAAGGGAGAAACAGACAGCCAGGTGGTTGAAAGCTTCATAAACACGATCACGGTATATAAAAACACAGAATATATCAACGAAGCCGACGCTATACTAGGATTTCCGTTGCTGTTGGAAGCCCCGGCCGACACCTGGTGGGAAGGAATAAAAAGGGAAATCAAGACATGGCAGCAACTAATACACGCCATCAGAAGCGCTTTCGCTCCAGTAGTCCCAAACTACAAGATTTTCGCAACGATATGTGAAGAAAAACAGAATAGGCCGTCCAAAACAGACCAGTTCGTGATCCAAAAACGGGCACTCTTCAGCAAGCTGAGCCGCCCTATGGAAATAGAGCTGCAGCTGGACCTCATCTTCAGCTTACTCCATCTAGAGATGAGAAAAAGGATTCCAAGATCAACGTTCGACAACTATGAAAATCTGGTCACAAGAGTGAGGGAGGCAGAAAACTTACTCGAAGAAGAAAACCAAGCGAAAAAGCCGACCGGCTCTGAGAAAATCCGCTGCAGTTACTGCAAAAATAACGGACACCGCATGGAAGAATGCAGAAGGAAACAAAGAGAAACGATGACAGCCAACCCCGGTAACTTCGCATGTTACGGATGCGGGAGGCCGAACACCATCAGAAGTCGCTGCCCGGACTGCAGTGCGAAAACAAAAACGACGCAAATCTCATCGCTAGCAGCGACAATGGATCCAAGCAGACCACACGTATTTATCCATGTAAACAGCAAGGCCGAATACTCCCTCTTCGACACGGGATCGCAGGTCACAGTCGCATCTCTGAGATTGTACGATGCACTAAAACGAAATGGAAACAAGTTCCAAGTGCACCAAGGAAACGTCGCCTTTGCCAACGGATGTGCACAGAACAGCACGATGCTGTACACAGAAGCAGATGTAACGATTAAAGGAAGAATAATTCCTACGAAATTCTTCATTCTACCGAACAGCCAAACTAGAGAGACGATTCTTGGGGATTTCATGAGAAGCGCTGGAATAACCCTGGATTTGGGACAACAGACGTGGACATTTTCGGAAGGCGAACACCCAGCATACGATGCCACGAGGCCCAAAATAGAAAAACTCCAGGCACAGCAGCCACAAGAAACAACAGAACAATTCCTATTTCCGGAACCCCCAAGGAAAATCCCAGGAGAAGATGTCGCAGTAATCCCTTACTACGAAACGATGGAAATCGCCACACTTAAAGTGGACTTGCGAGAAGAAGAAGGAAAAACACTGAAGCAGGACGAACGAGAAGCCCTCAACAATACCCTGCGAAAACATAAAGAAGCCTTCAGGTCTCCGAAGCCACCGACCACACTAGGATGTCACCGCATCCAAACCGGTGCACACCCTCCCACAAGCGCCAAGCCGTATAGAATGTCGCCGCCAAAACAAGATGAGCTGCAAGAGCAGGTGGTACAGATGCTGCAGGACGACATCATCCAGACATCCACCTCACCATGGGCCGCTCCGGTGGTAATGGTGCCAAAGCGGGACGGGACATCCAGGTTATGCGTGGACTACAGGGCTTTAAACGAGATCACAACACCCGACCGATATCCACTTCCGAGGATGGATGACCTAATACACAACGGTCCCACAGGAAAAGTTATGTCAACAATCGATCTTAAGAGCGGATATTGGCAGATCCCAGTGGTCAAAGAAGATCAGGAAAAGACAGCCTTTGTCTGCCCCTTTGGCCTATTCGAGTTCAAGAGGATGCCGTTTGGACTCCGGAACGCCCCAGCCACGTTCCAGAGAACGATGGATAGGCTGCGAGCTAGAATACCCCATGTGCGGATGCTCGCATATTTGGATGACCTCATCATATTCTCCGACGATGTCACTCGCCACCTCCAGGATATAGACAAGGTCCTAACGTTATTGGAAGAAGAGTCCCTCTCAGCGAATAGGGAAAAAACCGTGTTCTGCCCCGAAAAAATCCGATTCTTGGGACATGTAATCACGGAAGAAGGCATCGCGGCGGATCCCGACAAAACACACTCAATCACGTCATGGAAGGACCCTCGGGACAAGAAGGAGGCAGTATCCTTTATCCAGACTTGTTCCTGGTATAGAAGATTCATCCCCAACTTTGCGGAAAGAGCTCAGCCCATCACCAAGCAGTTCAGGAACAATGCCACGTGGAAATGGGAACAGCCACAACAAGAAGCAATGGCAGACCTAAAACAAGCACTGGTCACCGCCCCAATCTTGAAAACCGCTACAGCTACGGAACCGTTTCTTGTTGGTCCAGGGGGAGGGACCGAACGAACACCCAATCGAGTACGCTAGCCGCTTACTGACACCCGCAGAGAAGAACTACACAACCACAGAGAAGGAAGCCTTAGCTATCGTATGGGCTCTGGGGAAATTCCGAGGATATGTGGAAGGTTCTCCTGTGACAGTCGCCACGGATCATCAGGCCTTACGTTGGCTGATGTCCTTGAAGGCACCATCGGGAAGACTAGCAAGATGGGCCTTACAACTTCAACCTTTTGAGCTAAAAATCAAATACATCCCAGGAAGAACGAACCATCTAGCGGATGCCCTCTCACGGATCCCCAGCGCTCAGATCACAGAAATCAATCCAATCCAGGTAGACATACCTCGTAGGACCACCAAAGACATACGGGAGGCTCAACACCAGGACGAAGCTCTGAAACGCATCATAGACGCCCTGGAGACGCAGCCCCGCACCGAAGATGCCGTATATTGGACCAATAAAGGGTACCTAATGGATCGAGGCATCTTATACCGATATAACCACAACGTGGACAGCGAAGAAGCACAGCAATGCATCCCACAACAGGAAGTCCCAGCATTGTTGGCGGAGTTCCACGATAGCCCCACTGCAGGACACTACGGATTCCGCGGAACGTACCACAGGATATCGCAGAAGTACTTTTGGCAAAAGATGAGCGATGATATCGCAAAACATCTCAAGAACTGCCTTGAGTGTCAGCGATACAAACCGACGAACCTGAAGCTTGCAGGCCTGACACAGACGACACCTCCAAACCAACGCTTCGAGACCGTCTCCTTCGACCTGTTCGGGCCACTGCCCACATCCCCGGATGGATATACGACGATCCTTATTGCCGAAGACTTAGCGAGCCGTTGGATCGAGATCGTGCCGCTTAAAAAAGCCACAGCGCTTGAATGTGCCACCGTCCTCCTACAAGAGATATTCTTCCGCTACGGTATACCCAGAAGATGCATTTCGGACAACGGGACACAGTTTGTCAGCGCCGTCATGCAGCAACTGATGCACAGATTGGGAATTGACCACAATTTCACGGCTTCTTACCACCCGCAAGCCAACCCGGTGGAAAGGAAGAACCGAGATATGAAAACCCAGTTAGCTATTCTTGTTGGACCACATCATGATTCTTGGCCTCAAAAATTAGCAGCTATCCGTTTCGCCATGAATACGCACGTCACAGCTAGCACCGGATACAGCCCTGCCTACCTCACCTTTGGGAGAAATCTAAGGACCGCAGAAGATGTAAGCCGAGACATGAGGACCATAACCGCTTCCGACAACTTCGTTACTGAGATCAGTCCCTATCTCACGCGGATGAGAGATGCCCTAGAAGCAGCCCATCAAATAAACGATAAACAACAGGATCAGCGCAAGAAGTACGCAGATGCCGCCAGACGTCCCACTCCGGCATATGTACCTGGAGACCACGTATGGGTAGACACTCACCTCCTGAGTAATGCAAAAAACCAATTTACGTCCAAATTCGCCCCACGTAGAGATGGACCTTACGTGATTCTACAAGTGAAAGGAGCCGCCACATTTGAAGTCGCATCCCTGGACGACCCGAGCACCCCGATTGGCACTTTCCACGCCTCCGCACTCACCCCCTTCACGGGAAACATTCAGGAAGCCCAACCGATCCATCCCATTCGGAAGAGAGGACGCCCAAAGAAGACGTTTACTTCTGGTCCTCCTATCTAGAAGATCGCAGAACCAGAGGGGGAGGATGTAACGCCGCTCCCTTAACACTCGCGAGCGCGCTCGACCCTTTTCAGGTAGCCGAGTGTACGCACCACCGCTCGCATCCCCTACCACGCCGGACACGTGACGACCACGCCGGACACGTGATGCCCACACCACCCCTACCAGAAGACCACCCGCTGGAAACCCTATAAAACCCCGAGCGCACCGCTTAAAAGACAGACTATTAGCGCTCGTCTTTTCGGCCTAATCGTCTCTTCCTACGTGATTACTAGCACTCGTCTTTTCGGTCTAGTATTATCACTCTACAAATTATCAATCTACGAAGTACCTCCACGCTCTTACAAACACTCATCCCGAACGACGCTCTGTTCCGGGACGACGTACTGCCACGAGACGCCGCGTCCATCCGAGACGACACCCAGGCTACCACGCAGAAGAGGCCCTTCACCGCTAGCCGCTCGAACCACGAGGACTCTACTGCCGCACTACGCCCGCACCCACCCGTTACGACGAATCGACACAAAACCGATCACTCTGTACATACTTTCTTGTAAATAAACTCTTTTGAAACCACCACACGCCTTATAACGTAATATTTATGAAAAATCGAAATGTCTTTTATTCACATAGCTAATTCTTGAATGAAAATTAAAAAAACAATACCAATTATTGTATAATTTTGGATCACACCACCTTTATGATGAAAATACTAACCACCGCTGGAACTGACGTAACAACACTATATAAAAAATGATCCTATATAAAATGTCTGCATTCTAATAAATTACAGTAAAACAATCAGTTTATATTTCTAATAATTTCTAAAAAGTGAGTTTAATGTATCGCACACATTTAAGTTTTGACTTCCTACACATTAAAATTAAATTTATATTTTATAAATGAAGAAGGAACAATAATACATTAGTTTATCCGATGAAAATAAATGAATAAGTGACCATTAATGCACAAAATCGGATAGTTTATGGAAATCACCAAGCACCTATACTTACAAATTTTAATCATTACATTTTCTTATTGTTTTAGAATTAAGTCGTCGATTTACGAACTGCCGTAGACCCACAACGGGGGAAATGCCTGCACCATCTAAGCGACCTAGGCTGGAGTTTTCTCAGATTCCAGGTAATTAAATTTAAATTTCTTGATTGTTTAAATAATGTCATTGAATTAACATGAATCATCTCAAATCAAAAATGTATATTACAATTACAAATTATAAGTTAATATTTTGAATAATAAAAAAAAAACTAAAAATGGTTTTGCTAATTATGCATATATATGTTCTTAAATCAATTTATACATGATAATATATTGTTGCAATTATTAATATTGAAATATTTTGAAAATTAAAAAAAATAGTTTATGACAGTTTCCTATACCTTTTTTGGTTTTCAAGAAATCTTTTAATGAATTGTTTTTTTAAATGCTATAATTCATTAAATATTAACAAATATATTTATATTTTAGATATTGTAGAAATGGTGTACGGAACAATGCACCAGAGCAGTCTGAATTTTCCTTTGGGGTCGAAAGGACAGATGTGCACGGCATGCGCTATTGTAGCTCTGTGCATATCATCACATATCCCACTGAGGGAGTGGACCAGAGAAACTGTCGACTCTGTTCTCTTGATTGGTGATAAATTTTATCAACAATGCATCCGGGTTCGTCATACCTGCGCACCCAATATCACTCATCCTCATCTGAGCATCGACGAAGTGACGCACGATATGAAATCGGGGCGGTGTTCGTGTCCGCCGACGGGCAAATACCACCTATGCCGGATGCGTCCGCATTTACTACAATTCCGGCGCGGTGGAGGCCATGTCGAGATCGTGGCCGATATCAGATCTGCTCTGTTATCCGATTCTGTTCCCGAGAGGTGAATTGGGATGGGCCACCGACATGCAATTATCGAATGTACGAGGAAAAAGGAAGAGGATTACGATGCGAGAGTTTTTCGTGTTCCGTCTTCAAATTCGCCGGGGCAAATTCAACCCGATCCTCAGTGCAGGGAAGCTGACGCAACAATTCGTGGTGGACAGCTACGTGAAAGTCGAGGGTGACAGACTGCACTTCGTCCGAAACAACCAGAACACACTGCGTGTGGAATACTTCGACGGACTGGCCGATTACATCCATCGCAGAGCAGAGGACGAAGGATTGGCGGCCGTCGGTCGAGTGTACATACTGCCGAGCACGTTCCAAGGGGGACATCGTTTCATGGTTGGCAACTATCAAGATTCGATGGCCATGGTGGCGAAATTCGGCAAGCCGACATTTTTCATCACCATGACGTGCAACGCTAAATGGCCGGAAATAGAAGAGAACCTGTCCCGCGGTCAGGTATTTTCCGATCGTCCAGATCTCGTAGTCCGAGTATTTAAACAAAAATTCAAAATGCTCATGGACGATCTGCTCGATGGCAAAATATTCGGCAAAGTATTGTGTTGGGTGTATGTAATTGAGTTTCAGAAAAGAGGTCTTCCGCATGCCCACATTTCCATCACGGTCGACGAAGCCGACAGTCCCAAATCTCCGGAGGAGATCGACAGGCTGATTTCGGCCGAACTTCCAAACACGGTCGACCACCCAGAATTACATCAAGCAGTTCTGGATCTCATGAGGCACGGACCTTGCGGAGATAAGTATCCGAATTCTCCGTGCATGACAGACGGTGTATGTACTAAAAAATATCCGTTCCCTTTTGCAGAAAATACTGTTCTGAGCGATGGCCGGATCGTGTATTGCAGAAGGCAGTCCCACAACTTTCCAGTCACTGTCCGAGGACACGAAATGGACAACCAGTGGGTCATTCCGTACAATCCGCAACTCCTGTTGAAGTACAGATCACACATCAACGTCCTGTTCGTTGCGAACGTCGGGTGTATCTGTACATCACCAAAGGACACGATGCGGCCCTCTATCTCGTCCAGGATAGAAGATCAGCCCCAGATGTCATCTACGAGGAAATATCCGAATACGTCGAAAGCAGGTACGTGTCGGCGTGCGAATCGATGTGGAGGATATTCGCGATGAATATGGTGGAAAAGAGTCACAAAGTTGTCAGACTCCCTGTCCATCTTCCCAACGAGAAGACGGTCTTCTTCCACGAGAACGACGATCTAGAAGTTTTAATCGATCGAGCGGACAGTCAAGTGTCCCTTCTCGAGGAATATTTCCGTTTGAATGCCAGAGATGTCTGGACCAAATTCATTTGATACAACTAAAAATGGATTAGGATTCCACTTGAAATTACAAGTTGATAATAAACTATGTCGGTAAATGTAACGGAACAATCCTAATGAATTAATTGAACGATTGTGGTTACTTTGGGCGTCAACATTTTCATTTAATATATTAAAGAATAAGAAAAATCATTATTATTAAATTGTTTTTATTTTTTTGTAATTGTATACTTTTCATTTTTATATTAAACTAGTATAATAAAAAAGAAAAATATCAATAAAAAAATAAATAAATAAAAGCGTCTCTCAGCCTGTCTCTCAGCAAATAAAGGCGTCTCTCAGCACATAAAAGAGTCTCTCAGCCTGTCTCTCAGCACATAAAAGCGTCTCTCAGCCTGTCTCTTAGCAAATACAAGCGTCTCTCAGCACATAAAAGCGTCTCTCAGCGTATAAAAGTATCTCTTTAAAGTACTCATCAGTAGTACTATTTCAATCTCGAAGAGAGAAACATGGGGATCATTTTCAATAATAAAAACAAACATTGCACTAATTTGACAATACCAATAAATACTTCATTAAAGTGGTACAATAATGAGGATGAAAGATTAAATTGTGAGGCTGATCGTTCGTAACACGGTTCTAAAGACAACTGAATAACTTCTAAGTTGGAATCGAATTATATAATGTAAGAATAGGTGGTGGTAATGATTTAATTTTTAATATCAACGGAAATTTAAAATTAATTAGATGTTGTGGTAAAGATTAGCTTTCGATTATTGTTGGATGTGGCAAAGATTAATTATATGTGGCGGAGATTAATTTTTATCAGCAACGATTAGATGGAAGTTGTGGCAAAGATTAATTTTTATCATCAAAGGAAATTCAAGATTATGTGGATGTTGTGGTGGAGATTAATTTTTATCATCAACGATTAGATGGAAGTTGAGGTGGAGATTAATTTTTATCATCAAAGGAAATTCAAATAAATCTTGAATTGTTGTTGGTATTTAAGAATGTAATGACCACCTCCACCTATTTTCGCAATATATAATGCGATTCGCACTTAAAAGTTATTCAGTGTTACGATTAAGTTTGTACCTAACAAAAAAAATAATGTGTGACGAATTTACCGAGGGTACGAGGTGTGGGGGAATGCCCAATTTGCTTAACAAATTGGGTAGGATTTGCGTTGAAGTGTGGTCATTTATTTTGTGGGGGTTGCATCGCGAAAATCCGTAAGTGTGCGATCTGTCGGAGACGGATCTGCCGTGAAAACGTGCTGAGGATTTATTTGAATAATTCCGGCCCGAGTGCGTCTTCAACAGATCGCACACTTACGGATCCTACTTCATTAACCTCCACAAGTACTGATCCTACTCCATCAACCTCCACATCAACTCCGCTCGCCTCAACATCTTTTGCTACCACGCTCGCTGCTGCAAGAACTCCACCCAACCAGAATTTCCAGAACTGGGAATTGTATAGGCTGGGGAGGAGGCGAAGGGAGCGAAGAGTGGCAGAGAGGAGGAGGCTAATACAAAGACAAAGATGGGAAGAGTGGATAAGTCAAAGACAAAGATGGTTAGATTGGAGTAGGGGATACTTACAACACCTAATATATCAGGCCTGAACACAGAGCTCCTGACGTAGCCGTGACGTCACAGAGATGGGCCATCGTCGCCGGCTGACTAATCGAATGACAGCGCATTCATTCGCATATTTTCATAGCGTTCGGCATTTCACGCGTTTATTGCATAGACAATTTGTATTAAAAATGGTTATAAAGTGTTGTGTTCCCAACTGTAGGGGAAACTACAGTGGTGGGCAACGTGTTAGCGTGTTTTCGTTTCCCAAAAACGTCGAAGATTGCGCTGCGTGGGTAAGAGCAATTCCCAGGGACAATTTTCGGCCAACTAAATATTCAAAGGTAAGTTAAAACTCAACAACCAATCAGTTGATATAATATTAACACAATTAGCTTGTAATCTATACATTGAATGTTATCCATTAGTTAGTAATTTGTCGTCAAATGAATGTACGAAAAAAACATAACCTCGAATTTAATACAAACAATATAGTGTACATTTGAAAATTTATTATATTGTAAGAGATATGATATATAAATACAATGTTAATAAACAATGCATAACTGTTAGGTTACTTACAATTAGTTTATATACATTAAATTTATTAAATTTTATATAAATATATATTTTGATCGTGCAAATTCAAATTTATAAATATTACATTGGATATATTGAAATATTATATGCAATGCACGTAAAATGTAATCAATTAACAATGATTATACATTGTTTTGCTAATTATGAATGTTTTTAAGGTATGTGAACATCATTTTAAAACGGAGGAAATTGAACGACAAACTGAATGGTACGATAGTGCAACGGGGAACAAACTCAGTATGCCACTACAGATACCTCGTCTTAGAAAGGGTGCCAAACCATCAATTTTTCCAAATTGTGCGAGCTATTTGTCTGCTTCAACACCAACCTCGAGGGAAAGTGCTGAAGAACGGAGACACCGCAAAGACAATTATAATTTAAATTTGGCTATTGTAGAAAGTGTGCGGTCTAAATCTGAATATGAGAAACAGAGGAATTTTTCTACATTTGAACAATTGTTAGTGTGCTTGGAAAATGTTCACATACCTTTTGAATGGACTATTATTAAAACAACTTGTGCGGTGACATTTGTCTTATTGGACACTTCAAATGTGCCAGTTGTGAAATCATCAGCAGTAATTTATACAGAATTAAAACTCTCACTATACAAAGGACAAAGTAAGTTAAGTACATTTAAAAATAAAACGTATCCACTTGCGATTAATGATATGAATAGTTTAATAGATACTCTAAATATATTACAGAATGAAAATAATATAACCGATCATACAATAAATGATTATTTGGACATAATTCATAACATATTAGAAAAAATCATGGGGCTGGTAAAAGATGATAAAACTGAAAAAGTATTTTTCATACGTGAACAAATCAATTTGTTAAAATATTCAAAGTATCAACTTCGATACTCATCTGATTTAATGATATTTTGTAGTATTTTATATTCAATTTCACCACATGCGTATCGCTTTTTGAGAAGTGCAGACAATATTACTTTGCCACATCCAAAAACTATTCATAAAGTGTGTTCAAGTTACAATGCAGATCCTGCCATAGAACAAACTGATGAGAATTTTCTTTTATATATAGAACAAAAATTTAATTTCTTACAACATTCTGACAAAACTGTTACATTGATGGTAGATGAAATTCATATTAAGCCATACATGGATTATAAAGGGGGTAACATTGTTGGAGCTGCTTACAATACTAAAAATGTTGCCACTAGTGCTCAGGTATTTATGATTCAAAGTTTATTATCATCATTTAAAGAAGTAGTTCATATTCTTCCGACAAAAACTATTAATGCTGAAAGTTTATATGAAATTATTAAAAAAATTATTGTTGGCTTACATAATATAGGATTTAAAATTATATGTGTAGTTACTGATAATAATGCAATTAATCGAAAAGGGATGTCATACTTTGCATCTCCACGGCAACTAAGTATTGTTTATAAACATCCTTGTAACCCAAATGAACCATTATTTTACATATTAGATTCTGTACATATATTGAAATGTATTCGAAACAACTGGCTTAACCAAAAAGATCAACACAAAACAATTATTTATCCAAAGTTTAATAATTATTCAGATAATTTATCTCTTGCCAGTGCAACATTTTTTACTTTAAATCAAATGTATGAACTTGAATCATCTCAGTTAATAAAATATGGTTACAGACTTAATTTGAAATCTTTATATCCTAATAATTTAGAACGTCAAAATGTCAAATATGTTTTAAATATTTTTAATGAACATACAATACAAGGACTTCTGGAATTAGGGCCGACTCATAATTTAATTAACTATGAAGATACAGCAGATTTTATAAATTTAATTTGTAAATGGTGGAGTATTGTAAATGTGAAATCTAATTATAAAGATATCCGTTTTAATAATATTTTACAAAAACCATTATCAAGTGAAACAGAGGAAAATTATAAATTTTTACAACAGTTTGTGGTGTGGTTAGATATTTGGAAATCAAATAGTAATAAAAACAAATGTTCTAATGAAACACATATGGCAATTTCACATACCACATATGGCCTATTGGAACTTACAAAATATTGCTGTAATGAGTTGGATTTTAAATATTTCCTACCAGGTAAAATACAAACTGATGCATTAGAGGCTCGCTTTGGTAAATATAGAATGTTGGCAGGATCGCAGTATTTAGTTTCAATTAGACAAATATTTGAATCGGAGAAAAAATTAAGATTACAAAATCTTCTCCCATTAAAAATTTCATCCACTAAATTTGGTGACATTGACGTCGATTTAGATAATTTTGAGAATAATTTAAATGAGAGTGAAAATATATCAGTTCAGTCACAAAAATTAGATTTTCATCTAGAATATAGTGAAGACAAATTTGCATCCGTTCAGAATCAGTTACCAATTTTAACATATATTGCAGGTTATTGTGCTAGATCTGCTATTAAGAACTTGAAATGTAATGTTTGCCAGCAGTATTTAGTATTAGACAAAGAGTTAAATGCTGATGTTTCATATAAAAATTATAATTTTATTCGAAATCTTAATAGAGGAGGACTTCAATTTCCCACTTCAGATGTTGTTAATGCTGTAATGCTTACATATATAACAGTGGATTGTTTAATATCAGAAAAGTATGAAGAATCATTTTTAAATACTTATTCACAAAAGGATATAGTAATTGATCTTTCTATGCAAGAAATAATAAAATGTGATTTTTTTCTTACGGATTTCAGTTGTATGAAAGGCCACACTCATAATGATATTTTATATTTAATTGTTAAAGCCTCAACAAATGTTTTATTAAATAATTATGTCAAAACAAGAAATGATTTTGTACATAAAAATTTGGCAAAAAAAAGGAAGATTTCAACTTTACTGTAATATATTGTTGCAATCAAATATATTCAAAAACAAACTAAATTATTGCTATAACAAACGTGTTGTTCTTTAGCTAAAGCATTTTCTCCACCATTTCGTTTCAAGTTAGTATCTGCTTTATTTCTTGAAAAAAGTAAATTAATATAGTTAAGGCATTGATTTGAGCCAAAATTATTTATTGCACATTTAAAATTCTCATATTAAATAGACAAAATAGCTTTGTTTAAAGCTGCACTGTAACTTTACTATGTGGCTTTTTATAAAGCAAATGTACTGGGTGGTCAACTAAGGAATTTCGATTTACAAGCGCTCTAAAATTGTTTTGAATAGGAATAGAGAAGTGGGGTTGGTCTTAAACGAAGGAGGGGCTCATGGAAATTCAGTCGCCATGGTTCGCTGGACGGGTGAGGAGCGTTCGTTCTGTGTGCGCGCTTATTACCAAAATCAAAATTCTTGCATTATTGTGCGTCGTCGTTTTCGTGCACATTATGCTTTGCACAATCTTAACCAATGTCCGAGTGCTCAACTCATTCGGAAATGGGTCAGAACATTCGAAGAAACTGGTTCGACATTGCCCCAGCGAGTGATAAACCGTCGACGGTCTGTGAGAAACGATGCAAACGTAGAGCGAGTGAGAGCATCTGTTCGCAACCAACCGGGCCTCTCGACACGCCGCACAGTGGGACGAAACGCCGAAAAGCTGGCCAAAAGTCAAAAAAAAAGTTACTATCTGGGGATTTTCAAGTTACTAGTTGTATAGAGCAATAATTGGCCTATCCAAAACACCTATTAGTTTTCGGTCTGTGAACCGTACTTAAGCTGTGCAGGCGTTTGAAAACGGGCCTTTACGCGTCGAAAATCCGGCCCTAATGCCGACCGGTTTTAACCTAACTTTCAAACAGTCATAACATCTCGTGCTCTCAATGGAATTGGTCGCCGCAAAATGGATTCGTCTCCACAAGGTAAGTAGAATAATTGTGACCTTCGCAAAAGTTAATTAACAATCTTGTTGATCTGTAATGAACAATCTTTGTAGCCCTAAAATAACAAAAAACATCTTTTTTCTTTGTTCTTTACACATAAAAATAGTTGTGAATACCGTCGTGTTCAGTCAAATGCTTTTGCGGCCCTTACAGATAATATTATTACGAACATTATAAGCAAAAAAACAGCTGCTAATAACTGCTAATCCGTTTGTAATCCAATTTATTTTATTACAAACTTAAGAATCTTAATATACAGCTGATAAATTAGAAGACGTATTTATGCATTTGGAAGTATACTGACACTGTGTTTTGTTTTTTTTAAAATAAGGTTACTGTAATTTATGAAATTTGGTTTAATTAGCGCGATAAACGTAATCAAATTCATTATGATTACAATTACAATAAATTACTGGTAATTTCGGTTCAAATAAAGAATTCCATTTTATTACATTCAAAATTCACTATTACTTTGTAAATTCATAAATTATAATTACATAACGTAAACACAAGTAATTAGATTACTATTTATAAATTGACATTTATTTAAAAAAGTTTTTTTCAAATGAGATTATTTAGAGAAGTATTTGACACTGTGTTTTGGTTTCTTTTGAATAAGGTTACTGTGATTTATTAAATTTGGTTTAATTAGCGCGATAAACGTAATCAAATTCATTATAAATTTGGAGTCGATTGTATTGACATTGATTGATTTTGTTTCAGAAACTGATCATCCGTCAACTTTGAATGTTTCAAGGAAAGACCTTTTTGTCCTTCTCAAAGGAAAACTAAACGAAAACGCTTCCATTATTTTGGATTCCATTGAACAGCACGTGTCCACAAAAACTGGACGACCATTTACGTTGAGCGAAAACGACAAACCATGGATTCGAAAATTATTGCACGAGATCAGATCGAAGTGGCAGAAAGTTGCAAGGAGAGAAGATATATTTCTCGAAAAATACAAGGACTGGCTCTCCACCTGCCATTCCTTGCAAATAGAGTCGAGTGCAAAAACGCCAGTGCAGAAAGGTGATTAACATATTTTTTTAATATATAATAAATACTCTTGATTAATTAATGCAAATAATTTCATATATCTCGATTAATTACAGGCCGACCTCCGTCGGATTTTCTGCAACTGAGTGAAAGGGCAAAACGCAGAAGGACCGAAAACATCCGTTCCGAGGTGAGCGCGGCGGAATTGGCATTTGCAACACAGATGAGTCTTCGAGCTTCGGGAAATGTTGAAGCCGCAAAAGTGGTTAAGGTACAACATATTTTCTCGACACCCGCGTTAAAAGTGGTACTTTTCTCGCGCGTGGCGCTCGAAAAGTCCACGTTGAACGCGTGCAAAATAATACTATTCGAGAAAAATATAGTAATGAATTAATGTTGCACACTTTGATCAACAACATGTTTCATTTTCATCAACTTGAATTGTAACGTTATCTCATTTTCTTCCTTAAGGATGTTGGTCTGGCTCATTCATCAACAGCCGAGAAGTACAGGCGATCTTTGGAATTCGTCCCGGAAAGCCAAATGTCAGCCGATGAAGCCCTGTCTGTCTTTCTTGAACAAAAACTATCGAAAGGACAGTATCAGGGCTTACGAAATGCAGGCCTTAGACACAAGTGCAAACTGTTCCCGCCCTACAGAGCCGTATCGAAAGCAAAACTGGACTGCTATCCATCCAGGCAGTACATATCGGTCACCGAGAGCAGTGCGGAAGTCCAACTTCAATCTTTATTGGACCACACGGTAGGACGTATTCTGCTCAGTCAAAAAGAAGTGGTTAAAAACTTGACTTCTGAGAGTGTTGGAGTCTTGAAACTGATTGCTAAGTGGGGTTGTGATGGCAGTTCTGGTCAAAGCAATTATAAGCAATCATTTTCCGATGACAGCATATCCGATTCAAGCATCTTTCTCACGTCTCTCGTCCCGCTACAACTGTTGTCTTCCGATCAGCTTATTATATGGAAAAACCCGCGACCATCCTCCCCTCGATACTGCAGGCCTATTCACATACAATTTTTACACGAAAACGTCGAAAATACTGTAAAAGAAACTGAAAACATCCAGGAACAACAGAAAAACCTTATCCCGTATAAAACAGTCATCGATGGAAAAGCCATTTCGGTTCACTTCGACCTGGCTTTAACCATGATTGACAGTAAAGTGTGCAATGCCATTACTGGGACTTCTTCGACTCAGCGCTGCAACATTTGCGGTGCAACAAGCAAAAAGTTTAACGACATTGATAGCAGTAGTGTAGATAGCGGGTTTCTGTGACAGTGGATGGCATGTCCATCAGGAGCACCAAAGATTTAACCTTGAAGGTTAAATTTGTTGCTGAAGAAGTGTTTTCTTGTGGAAGTCGACAATGACCAGAAGGTTTTACAGGTTAGCCAACCTATTTTCAGTGCCGAAGAAGTGGTGTCGACAATGACCAGAAGGTCTCAAGAGGGTTGCCAACATATTTCCGTGGTGAAGAAGACCACAAAAGTGTTGCCAACTTATTTTCTGTGCTGAAGAAGTCAACGACAATGACCAAAAGATGGTGAAGAAGTCGGCAATGACCAGAAGGTCTCAACAGGGTAACCAACATAAAAGGAGACCACAAAAGTGTTGCCAACCGAAAAATCAAGTTTTTACGTGGGAAAATTTGAAATTTGTTAAAAGTTGGTTTGGCCAGGCCAAGACAAGTCGAGACTTGCCTCTCGATTTTCTTGGAATTTCCAATTGTGTAATAAAATTTAACAGGACTAATATATAAATTCTCGAACCTCTTGATTTTCTTGGAATTTCCAATTGAGTAATAATGAATTATTAATTTAACAGGACTAATATATAAATTCTCAACTTGATTTCTAGTAATAGGTTAATAGGTAAGTAAAATAACTTTCTTAAAGAAAAATTTATTATAATAAAATTTAATACAAAAAAAACAAAACAACGAGTCTAAGCGATATTTGTTTTATTTATCCAGCTGTTGTGTGTATTATCAAATCCAAGCCATTTCACGTACACTTTATTATTTTCATGTTTTAAAATTTTTTCAACTAGGTATACATCAGGATATTTCACTTTTTGTAATTGTTCTTTATAAAAAACCCCATTTATATCCTCACTATTAGTGTCCCTTAGCAAATAAGTAATGGGGTTAGATAACTTAATTTTCCTTATGGTGAAAATTTCTGTTGACCAATTAGGCATATATTTTTTGTCGAAAACTCCACGCACTTTAGAAATTCTAACATGATCACCAACGTTAAATTTTTTGTTTTTGAAATCAACAATCTTTATATTATTATATACAGTTTTCAGTAATTTTTTCTCATCTTTTTCTTTAACATCGATAGGTTTTATTCCAATGGTTCTATGTTTTTTGTTATTATAAGAATCAACAATATTTTTTAAAATGTCAATCCACTTATAACTACCTCTTAAATTAAATTCTTTCCACATCATATTTTTTAATGTTCTATTCACTCGTTCAACTATTGATGCTTTTTTTTCACTGTATGTATTATAGTGAATTACATTATATTTTTTCATTAATGTATTAAAATGATTATTAAAAAATTCTTTCCCTAAATCAGTTTGTAAATGTATGGGAGTTTGTTGTTTAAAAACATTTTCCATAGATTGTGTGACTTCAATAGCAGATTTATTTTTTAATGGAAATGCCCAAACGTATTTTGAAAAGCAATTTATAACAATTAATATGTATTTGTAATTTTTATTTTCTTTTGCATATGGAATCATTTCGACTAAATCTGCTTGAAATAAATCATTCAATGATTTTAAAATAACTTTTCTTCGTGGAAAATTTATGCGTGCTGGTTTATGAATTTCATTAACAACTTGTTTCTTAGCATTACTTGTAAACTTATGATTCATTATTGAATAATTTTAGATTCACGTAATTCCTCAACAATTGAATTTATTTCATTTACGTGGTTGGTATTTCCGGCTGCTTGTGATGCGAGCAGTAAACGTAATCTTTCAACTAATTCATTTGGATCGTTCCAATGTATATAATCAATTTTGTTGTTTGTTACTTTCATCAACATCGGTGGTAATCCTTCTCCGACGATTGTATTACTAAGAAGTGGAGCAACAATGTGTTTATATTTTTTTGATCTATTACCAGAAACTGGGTTTTGAGCACCATAATTTCGTCTATAAGCATTTGTTTTTAATAGAATTTTCTTATAATTCCGTATATCATCTTGAGAATAATTTTTTTTTGGTTCTCTTTTGAATAAAAGTTCATATAAACCTTCAGTTCCTTTATATTTTCGACCTTGTATAATTATATCTCGTCCATCTATGTCTAATTCTGAATTCCCAATTGTAAATTTTTCAGTATTTTTATTGAAACGTACACCATATTTGTGATCAAATTCTTTATTATTTTTCTTTTTTTTATCCAGAAACATATCGTTAATGTATTTTCTAGGTAAGGTTTCATGCTGTTCTGTATATTCAATAAACGATTGTTGTTCCTTTCCACTATTATCATCATCATCATCATCATCCTCCTCATCATCACCCTCGTTATCATCTTCATCGTCATTATTAATAGCATCTTCAATATTATCAAAATCGTTTAATTCTTGTTTTGGTTCTTTTGTCGTTGTTGGTATAATTTCATTTTTGGGTATAAGATTCTCATATTTTTTATTTTGTAATTTTGTTTCAATATTAATTAAATGTTTTGTAATTGGATTAAATAAATTTTCCTGTAACATTTCACCATGTTTTAACAAATTTAATTTATTTCGAATAATTTTTCTCTTATTAATTAACCGTTTTTTTAATTTAAGTTCATTCATTTTGATGTTTGACTTTGAAACTTATTTAGGAAATAACATTCTAAAGAACCTAGTTAATGTTTATATACTGATCAAATCCTTTTCGATATCGTCCTTTATTAGCAGGACAATCCTTTACAATGGTAAGAAAGGAATACGTTCCTAAATGCCAACAACAATTACATACTTGTTTAAACTTGTCAAAATCCATGTCAGTACACACATGATCGTTATAAATATGTTTCAGATTCATTTCATCCTGTTTAAACAAAACTATAACATTTGCATTATCTCTAATTAAATGTTTAGGAATTTTAGCGTATGTTTGTGTTAAATAGAAACAATCAATGTAATTGTGTCGTCCCATACTAAAATATTGTCGAATTGTATTTTGGTTATCACAGGCAACATCATCAAAGATAAAAATTGAATTGGGTTTTGCTTCAGATGGTTGCATTATATCATCACTTGCATTATATGTATACAGTCCAATACCTTTTATCGGTTTTAATAACTTCTCTAAGTATACATATTTCGGTTGATATAGTGATTTTGAGTAAATATAGATATTTTCAAATTTCAATCCATTTTCATGATCAATCAGATTTATCATAACATTTGTTTTACCACAGTTTGACGGTCCTACAATAATACATCTAACAGTTGGTGGAAACAGAACACCATGTTTGTTAAATTGTTTTCTTTCAAATATGTTATTTTCAATTTTTAAACTTGTTCCTTGTTTTATGAATTTCATATTGTTCAATATAAAATCAATGTATTTATAATATAAAAATTAGTTTTATTTTCAGTGTTAAACAGAACAAGTGCAATAATGAAATATTATTTAGGAAACGGTCTACTTAATACTGTAATTAATAAATTACCATTTGAACTTCATTTACCGGGCTATAAATTTTGTGGTCCGGGGACAAAACTTGAAAAACGATTAGCTCGCGGAGACAGAGGTATTAATGGATTGGACGAAGCATGTAAAGATCATGATATTACCTACAACCAATATCAGGATTTAAAACAAAGACATCAGGCGGATCATATATTAAGTGCAAAAGCAAATGAACGATATCAGTCTAAAGACGCGACTTTAGGTGAAAAAATCAACGCTTTAGCTGTTGTGGGTGCAATGAAAACTAAACTAAAATTAGGTATGGGGCTTTCAAAGACACCATCACAATATAATTATGTAATGAGAAAATGTTTAAAGACATTAGAGAAAACAAAATCATTTTTGGTTACATCTATTACTGATATTGAACAGTCAATTGAACTGTTAAAAAGTGGTAAAACAAAACCGGTTAACAATAAACCTAAAATTTCTCAACGAAGAAAAACACAAGAAAAAGTAATAAAAAAATCAAAAAATGAAATTGAAAACATGGATGTTGATGATAATGAAGCATTTGAGATTTTATCAGAAAACTCTCAAAAAAATAGAAAACGTCAATTATCGTCATTTACTGAAATGAGCAATAAACCAAGATTACAAGTTAAAGGAACTAAAAAAAGAAAATATGAAGAGAATTTAATTGACGACATTAGTAATTCTCCAAGTAAACAAACAAATTTAGATATGAATGAATCATTGAATATTGCTGTAAAACCTAAAAAACGAAAAATGATAGAAGATGTTGATGATGATGATGATGACGAAGAACAATCAACAAAAAAAATAAAATTGATGTAATTTAAATAAATGTTTATAATAAGAATTGTATTAGTACTTTATTGAAATCAGTATGGTAAACATGAAGAAGAAAGTAACAACAATTTCGTCTGTAATAAAAACAAAAATTCCAAAGAAAGCGTGTTCTAAACGATTAAAGAAAATATGCTTTTCAAAAGCTATAACAAAAATTAAACAAGCTATTATGACTCAAAAACCGAGTACATTAAGCGAAGCTCTCGGAATAGCAATTCGAATAGCGAAAGGATTAAAAAGAAATATTAAAACTACTCGGACTATAACAATACCCAAAACCGGAGGTGTTTTACCATTAATTCCAATTTTTGCAGGACTTAGTGCCTTGGGTGCATTAAGTGGTGGAGCTGCAGGAATTGCAAAAGCTGTGAACAGCGTTCGAAACGCAAAAGAACAATTGAAAGAATCACAACGTCATAATAAAACAATGGAAGCCATTGCAATCGGGAAAGGATTATATTTAAAACCGTACAAAACAGGAATGGGTCTTTTTTTAGGACCACCAAAAAACTTCCAACACCATCAATAATTCCTCATAATAGACCTCTAACAAATATTGACTTATCTAAATATGTAAAACAATTTAATATTCCGTATTTCCGGGGTATTTTCATGAGAGACAATTTACCTAAAAAAATTAAAAAAATTGAATACGGTATTATTAATTTAGATATTCAATACAACCCCGGAACTCACTGGACAGCTTATAAGAAAAATAATGATACCATCATTTATTATGACAGCTTCGGAAATTTACATCCACCCCTTGAATTAAACAGATATTTTCAATCAAATGGTCCTTGTAAAATTTATTATAATCATAAACCATTTCAAACATACAACAGTGTTAATTGTGGAAAATTATGTTTATTATTTTTACTTAAATAAATTATTTAACTATTTTTAATTTTATTGTTTTAATTGCCTTTAAACTAGTAACATGTGTTCTTATACGTTTACATTATCCGGTAGAGATTCTACATTGTCCTCTAAAATATATCCACCGATACTTCTAAATAATGAAAAATCATACTTACTAGGATTAATTGATTTTGTAACTTTTAATACAATACCAAACGTTGATGAGTCAAATAACATATTTCATATTGGTGAAATTGAAATAAAAATTCCTGAAGGATCATATGAAATTAAGGATTTAGAAAATTACATACAGCAGTCAATAGAAAATGCTAATAAAATTTTACCAATATTTGAAGAAAGTGAAGCAAATGAAAATGAAATTTCACAGAAAAAAAAGAAAAATAACAGCTCTATTGTGCTGCGTATGAACGCAAATAATAATACACTACGATATGAGATTAAAAGTAATGAAGTAATACATTTTAATAAAGCGAATTCAATTGGATCCTTGTTTGGATATAAAAGTAAAAAACTTGATGCAAATAAACTTCATATATCTGACTTTCCTGTAAATATATCTAAAGTAAATGCAATATGTGTTGAGTGCAATTTGGTTACAAATTCTTACAATAACGATAATCATGGACATACATTACACATGTTTTTTCCACAAAGCCCTCCAGGCTATAGAATTGTAGAGAAAGTTGTTAATGTCATCTATTTACCTATAAATACTAGGTATATTGATGAAATTATCCTTAAAATAGTTGATCAAGATGGTAATCTAGTTAATTTTAAAAAAGAAACCATCACTGCAAGACTTCACCTAAAAGAGCTATTATAAATATGGTGCTTTTATACAACATCGAACCATATATTAAAACATACAAATCAATGACAAAAAGTAGTCAGTCTCGGCATCTTAAAGCATTAACACCGAAAAATCAAAAATTTCTAATAAGTTTGGGTTTTAAATTGTTAAGATGAATTTTAATATTTTAAACGTAGGAAGTCACACTATTTCGGATAATTCAATAATTAAAAGTGAATTTCATAGTCATCCACCATTTGCAAATACATCATTAAATAATTCTGATGAAATACGATTACTCGCTCAAACATTTGATGGAAATACATTACCTTCAGAGAGTTTTTTACAAATTGAAGGAAAACTAGTTAATCATGAAAATAATCCATCAGCCACGATACAATTTATAAACAATGGTGTTGCATTTATGATTGATGAAATGAGATTTGAACTGGGTGGTCATGTTATTGATCGAGTGAGAAATCTAGGGATAACTTCTACAATAATGGGTTATTTATCGCTTAACAAAAATCAGAGTGAACGATATCGTAGTGCCGGTTGGGATATTGTTAATGGAAATCCTAAAATTCAAAATACATCAGGATATTTTAGTGTATGCATACCACTGAAAAATATATTCGGTTTTTGTAGAGATTATACTAAAATTCTTATGAACGTAAGACAGGAAATTGTATTGATTAGGAGTGCAACAGATTTAAACGGAACTATTAGTACAGTTGAGTCAGATAAACCTACTATTATATTAAGGAAAATTGTTTGGAAGCTCCCCCATGTTCAAGTATCGGATGAGCAAAAACTTCGGCTCTACAAATATATTGAACAAGGAAAAGATTTAGAAATAGGATTTCGAAAATGGGAACTTCATGAATTACCTGTGCTACAACAAACCACTAAGCATACATGGAATGTAAAAGCATCAAATCAATTGGAAAAACCCCGTTTTGTTGTAGTTGCTTTTCAAACAAATAGGAAGAATAATATTATTCAAGATATGAGCAAATTTGATCATTGTAATTTAACCAATTTAAAATTGTATTTGAATTCAGAAGTTTACCCGTATGATAATTTAAACTTGGACTTTAAAAAACAACAATTCACAATTTTATATGAAATGTATGCTCAATTTCAACAATTCTTTGAATATAAATCAATTTGTGAACCCTGTTTGGATCATTTAGAGTTCTTAGAGAGATGCCCCATGGTTGCAATTGATTGTAGTCATCAAAATGAAAGTTTAAAGTCTGGTAGTGTTGACATACGTTTGGAATTTGAAACAAGTGAAAATGTGCCTGCCAATACAACTGCATATTGTCTTATTATTCATGATTGTATTGTAAGATATAATCCACAAACAAATATTGTTCGAGTTATGTAATTCTCTAAAAAAACTGTAAGGATATAAAGGATTACATTGCATTATAAATTTAGTTCTATGACGTTACTATAAGCAATAACATGACATCGTCACCAAGAGTAGTCGAATGGAAAGAAATTAGTCAGTTTCCTGGACTACCTGAATCATTTATTATTAAATATCAACATTATGTGGACTGGAATGAAATTTGTGAATTTCAAAAACTTAGTGAGGATTTTATCAGAATGTTTATCAATACCGTTAAATGGGTAGAAATTTCAAAATTTCAATTTCTATCTGAATATTTTATTCGAGAATTTAAACACAATGTTGATTGGGACCGCATATCAAAATATCAAATTTTATCTGAAGACTTTATACAAGAGTTTAAGGAAAAGGTGAATTGGGATTATATTCTAACACATCAAAATGTTTCATCAGAATTTTTACAACGTCATCGCAACTATTTCATCAAAACCGTTTGAATTTTATCAGTAACAACAACAGAATCATAATGCCTGTACCAGTAAAATTTAAATGTCCAGAATGTGGAGGAGAAACTGATATTACTAATTCTCGATGTATACCATGTTCTTATAAAAAAGTTGCTGAATTTATTGGAATTAAGCATAATTACTACCCTCCTAAATAATTTTTTTATAATATTTTTTTTAATAAAATGTTTTTAAAATATTTTGTAATTTGTTTTTTTCTGTCCCATTATTCATCATAAACATGTTTTTTTAATGCAATAAATAGAATATAAAGAAGGAAATCATTTCTCAAGACAATCAAAACAACGCAATGCCTGTTCCTGTTCAATTTAAATGTATAACTTGTGGAGGAGAAAACGACGAACCAAATAATCGATGTATGTCGTGTGTGATAAAAAGTATAGGAAAACAATATGGTAATAAGCATTTAATTGATCGTGTATCGAAAAATCCATCATAAAAAATATTGAAAACTTTCATCAAGATTTCTTTTTTTTTTTTTTTTTTTTTTTTTTTTTTTTCCTTATTGTTTTTATATTATAACAAAAATAAAGTATAAAACATATTAATTTTAATTTGGTTTTATTGAATTATTTTATAACTCTACAATAGAATATTTTTGACTATTAAATTGATCTGCATCATCATCCATAACTTCCACTAGTCGCCTTTGTGCTGGTTTCTTCCTTTTTAGTGGAGGTGGATTTGATGATGATGTTGATGGCTGAACTGCTATTGCCTTAGCTGGTGTTGGAGCATTAATCGCCATCACATTCTCTTCAGTTTCACCATTGGTAATAGCCAATTCATCATCGTCCACAGTGTTGAATAAATATTTGGAGGTAACATATTCCAAAATTTGTATTTCTTCTTCCGTTTCAACTGCTACTTTGGTACAGGTTACGGGTAAATTTCCAAGTTTTTTTCTTAATGTCTCAGCTCTAGGTGTATAGCTAAGCACAACCATAACCTGATTGCTTTTTCTCTCAACGATTTGTTTTACACCAAATCTAAACAAAAGCAAATACATATTTTTTAATTATCTGCGCACTTTAGAAATTCTAACATGATTTTTTGTTTTTTGAAATTAATATAAAAAAACTTACCTAAAAAGCTGTTTACAAATTACAAACAACATTTGGGTAGTGATCTCGAATGGATCTTTACTTTGTAACAGAAGTGTGCACGGTACGTTTGCCATTGCTGTTGTTGAATGTAAATTTAAACAATTCATCGTCTTGTATATATATCAGAAACGCGTACGAACAATAATTACTTGTGGTTATTTGATTTATATAATATATTCAATAAATGTATATTCTTGAGTGAAAATATTGAATATTTCTATTTAATTCATCGTCTTGTATACTTGTGGTTAATTTTCCAAAGAACTTTGTAACATTAATTTATTCTATTATTCTTGTAAATACGATTATATAAAACCGTGGTTAATTTAGCACGTGTGGGTAATTGCTTTTTATGAAAATTGTGCAATTAATTCAAGGATTTTTTTATTTTCACGAGTATATAAAGGCTAGAAGAAAGTTTTGTTTTTTAACACTTACATCCCTGTTCATGTTATCAGAGTACTTTTTACGAAATGAAGAACTGTGAGTATAATTTATTTTTCTGTTTATAATGAATTCAATAATTGAATTGTCCAGTGATATTTTAAAAAAAATTGAAAAAGCTGAGAGGATTTTGAAAACTCAAAGTGAATTTATTAAATGGATTGACATTTTAAAAAAGCAAATACATTTAATTAGAAGATTTTTAAAATATAAAGATATAAATATTAAAAACTATTCACATTTAGAGGCAAATTTAGCATTATTAAAATATTATAAACAAACATTTAAGCATAAACATAGATGTAAATTTAATAATAACAGGAGTTCCAAAAAATGTTTAATATGGGAAGACACCGAGTCATGTTTTCAAAAGAGAATAAGAACAGGTGTTATAAATAATTTAAGTGTTAAAGATCCTAAGATTTTTCTTAATAAGTCCTTTAGAAGTTTTTCGATTAAAATAAAGAATGAATTACGAAAGTCACTCTTAAAAGTAAATGTTATTTTTTACGGAAATTTCATAAAACCTAGTAATGGTGAAACTGAAATTAAACATTTTAATACAAAAAATAATATTATTGATCATAACACTAATTTGAAAAAATGGTATCAAGAAAATGTAATTAATAAAATACTTCATAAATTAGAAGAATTTCAGGAAAAAGATTCCGGTTGGGCTCTTTTTGAAATTTTATCTCTTAAAATTAATATTAATAATTATTCTCCGATAAATTGCGGATTACCTGTTAAATTACCTAAGTTTATTCTTAAAAAGAAGGCCGTTTTAAACATAGAAAATAATGATGATTATTGTTTTCTGTGGACAATTGTGGCCCATTTGCATCCGTCAAATTCAAAATACAAAAATCCTAAAAGAATTTCATCATATCCTCATTTTCGTAATATTCTTAAGTATGATAATATTGATTTTCCCATAAAATTAAAGGATATTCCAAAATTTGAAACTCTTAATAATATATCAATTAATGTATATACATTTACAAAGAATGAAATTTTACCAGTATGTTTAAGTAAATTTAGTTTTACCCCTTGTGTAAATTTATTAATGGTACGAGAAGAGCATGATAATGAAGATGGTAGTAATAGTGAAAGCGAGAGTGACAATATTATATTTAAAAAACATGCTTATCATTTTTGTTTAATTACAAACTTATCACGATTACTAAACAAACAATTAGGTAATATAAAAAATAAAAAACATTTATGTAACCGTTGTCTAAATTACTTCATTTCCCTAAATGCACTCAAAAATCATTTAAATTTGTGTAAACAATTAAATGAAACAAAAATTACATTACCGCATGAAGGTGAAAAAATTATGAAATTTAAAAATTTTAAACATAAGGAAAAAGTTCCATTTGTTATTTATGCAGATTTAGAAAGTATTTTACAAAAATATGATGATGAAAACAAAATGAAAAAAACTGAGAAATATCAAAAACATATTCCATTTAGTATTGCATATTACTTAAAATGTTCTTATGATGACTCTCTATCTGAATATAAATTATATACAGGGAACGATTGTGATACATGGTTTGTAAATCAATTAAGCGAAATAGCAGCTAAACTAAATGATAAATTAACGAATCCAATTAAAATGATAAATTTAACATTAGAACAGCAAATTGAGTTTCAAAATTCAAGTGTATGTTATATATGTGAGAAACCTATTTTCCAAAATGAAATAAAAGTTAGAGATCACAATCATTTTACTGGTGAATACAGAGGTGTTGCACATAATGGTTGTAACTTAAATTATAAAGATGCACATGTTATACCAGTATTTTTTCACAACTTAACCGGATACGATAGTCACTTCATAATTAAAGCTTTATGTATGATTGAAGGTGCAATGAAATTATTACCTCTAAATAAAGAACGTTATATTTCATTTACAAAATACATACAAAATACAAATGTGAGTTTTCGATTTTTAGATTCTTTTAGGTTTATGTCTAATGGTATATCAAAATTAGCGTCATACCTTAATAATGATCAAAAGAGTATTACTCAAAAATTTTGCACTAATACAGAACAATTTAAATTATTACAAAAAAAGGGAATTTTTCCGTATGACTATTTGGATTGCTGGGAAAAGTTACGTGATGAGAGATTGCCTGATAAAACTGATTTTTTTAATACTGTTAACAATTCAGAAATTAACGATGATGAATATAATCATGCTTGTCTAGTGTGGGATACATTTAAAATACAAAATTTACAAGAGTATGCAGAACTATATTTAAAAACCGATGTTATTTTACTAGCGGATATTTTTGAAAATTTTAGAAATTGTTCCCTTGAAACATATAAATTGGATCCTGCACATTATTATACCGCTCCAGGTCTAGCATTCGATGCTATGCTTAAAATTACGAATGTACAGTTAGAATTAATAACAGATATTGATATTATTATGTTTATTGAAAAAGGCATCAGAGGAGGAATTTCTCAATGTTCAAATCGATATGGTAAAGCAAACAACAAATATATGAAAAATGATTTCAATCCAAATGAAGACATTTCATATCTTATGTATTTTGATATTAATAATTTATATGGACTCGCAATGTCTCAGTATTTACCAACAGGGAATTTTGAATGGATTAATGTGCACTCTTTAAAATTAATGGAAATACCCGAAAACAATGAATTTGGATATATTTTAGAGGTAGATCTTCATTATCCTAAAGCATTGCATGAACATCATAAAGATCTACCTCTTTGTCCAGAACACTTGGTTCCACCTACATCAAATACAAAAATACCAAAATTGTTAACTACATTGTATGATAAAAAAAACTATATTATTCATTATAGGAATTTACAACAAGCTGTAAAACTTAACATTAAAATTGATAAAATTCATAGAATACTTAAATTCAATCAGTCATGTTGGATGAAACAATACATTGAACTAAATACGTCAAAAAGAAAACTAAGTAAGAATGAATTTGAAAAAAACCAATACAAATTAATGAATAATGCCGTATTTGGTAAAACAATGGAAAATGTTAGAAAATACAAGGATATAAAAGTTGTAACCAAGTGGTCAGGGAGGTTTGGAGCTAAATATTACATTTCACAGCCGAATTTCCATAGTTGCATTATTTTTGATGAACATATGGCAATAATTGAAATGAAAAGATTAAATGTAAAGTTTAATAAACCAATATATGTAGGATTTACTGTTTTAGATGTGTCCAAAATTTTTTTGTACGATTTTCATTACAATTACATCAAAAACAAATTTCATAACAACGCTAAATTGCTATATACTGATACTGATTCGTTAATATATCATTTCTTTTTAGATGATATATATACACACATAAAAGAAGATTTAAATAGGTTTGATACATCAGAATATCCTTTAAATAATATTTATAATATACCACAAGCCAACAAAAAAGTATTGGGTTTAATGAAAGATGAGAACAATGGTAAAATAATGCTCGAATTTATTGGATTAAGATCAAAAATGTATGCAATAAGGTTATTTGTAGATGATGATGAAATTTCAACATTAAAAAAGAAATTATTATTTGAAAGAAAATCAGAAGAAGAAATAAATAATTTTGTTATAAATTTTGGAATTACTAAAAAGGCTAAAGGTATTAAGCAGGTATCCTTAAAAAACATAACATTCAATGATTATTTTCAATGTCTTTTTAACAATTCAATTATTGAAAAAGATCAACAAGTCATTAAATCTTATAACCATGAGGTTTATACAATTAAACAAAGAAAAATTGCTTTAAGTCCTCATGATGATAAAAGAATCATAAATTATATGTTCACTGATAGTAAACCCTGGGGTTATTCGATATAAACAGAAAATAAATTGTTTACAGTTACTTCTAACAAATACTTTGAAATCCCATTCTAACACCTGAAGGTAATATTTTTGTTAATTTTATTAAATGACATATATAAATTGTTTTTTTGGTTTTTTAGGAAGACTGTGCATGATTGTGGAATATACAACCGTTATATTTTTACATCAATTCATGCAGTAAACAAAAAAAAAAAAAATGGAGCGTGTTACTTTTGATAATATACTTGTTACCCATTACTATAAACCTACAACAAACTATGAAGATAATACATGTTGGAAACAGGCAGCGGTAGATCGATGTCGATTTCAGAGGAGGATTAACGAGACAGGGAAAATGTTGGAAGCGGTTCTAAAAAATCATATCAAACATATAAATGAATTGTTTCTACGGGAAAAAATATTATATGTTGATATCCAAGGCTTCGACCTTCCAGATTTTACACCAAAGGAATTGTCCTTAACATATGATGGTGAAAATATGTCTACATTTTATATTAAACCACCGAAGCCATTTTATGAATTAAGCATTTCTGAAAAGAAATCTGTTCAATTTTGTGAGCGATATCATCATGGTATTCGATACAGCAGTGGCGATACCGAATTAACTACATTACCTAACATATTTTCGAATTTCAAGGCAGATACAGTTTTTGTTAAAGGAAGTCAAAAATGTACTTACCTTTCTAAATTTTATAATAATGTTATTAATTTGGAGTTTGATAAGTGTTGTCCTAAATTTGAAAAATCCGAATATTCTTGCATTCTCCATCAGAATTTATTAAATGTATGTTGCATTGTTAATGTATCAAAATTAGCGAAATATGTTCAAGAAATAATGTAATTAAGTGTCTTAATAAATATTATAAATTTAATAACTTATTTAAAATAAAACAAATATCGCTTAGACTCATAATGTGTGTTTTTTTGTATTAAATTTTATTATAATAAATTTTTCTTTAAGAAAGTTATTTTACTTTCCTATTAACCTATTACTATAAATCAAGTCAAGAATTTATATCTTAGTCCTGTTAAATTTTATTACACAATTGGAAATTCCAAGAAAATCGAGAGGCAAGTCTCGACTTGTCTTGGCCTGGCCAAACCAACTTTTAACAAATTTCAAATTTTCCCACGTAAAAACTTGATTTTTCGGTTGGCAACACTTTTGTGGTCTCCTTTTATGTTGGTTACCCTGTTGAGACCTTCTGGTCATTGCCGACTTCTTCACCATCTTTTGGTCATTGTCGTTGACTTCTTCAGCACAGAAAATAAGTTGGCAACACTTTTGTGGTCTTCTTCACCACGGAAATATGTTGGCAACCCTCTTGAGACCTTCTGGTCATTGTCGACACCACTTCTTCGGCACTGAAAATAGGTTGGCTAACCTGTAAAACCTTCTGGTCATTGTCGACTTCCACAAGAAAACACTTCTTCAGCAACAAATTTAACCTTCAAGGTTAAATCTTTGGTGCTCCTGATGGACATGCCATCCACTGTCACAGAAACCCGCTATCTACACTACTGATAGCATGGTGCAAAACAAAGTCATAGAGAAGAATCTCCAGTATGGCATTTCATCTTTGCATGCATGGATAAGGTTTTTCGAGTGCTGCTTGCACGTGTCGTACAAACTTGAAGTGAAGAAGTGGCAGGTCCGTGATGCAGAGGAAAAGACGAAAGTCGAAAGTCGTAAAAAAAATATCCAGGAAGGGTTCCGGAAGCGTTTGGGGCTCATCGTAGACCAACCCAAACACGGCTACGGTAGCTCCAACGATGGGAACACGGCCCGGCGATTTTTCGAGCACCATGACATTTCCTCGTTAATTACTGGTATTGATGAGGATTTGATCAAAAGGTTCTACATTATATTGCAAACGATTTCCTCTGGCCATGATGTCAATCTTGTGCGTTTCGAGGAATATTCGTTGGCTACAGCACGGAAGTTTGTGGACTTGTATCCGTGGTATTATATGCCGACGTCCGTCCACAAACTTCTGATTCATGGCGCCGAAATAATATCTTCTGCGTTACTCCCAATAGGGCAGATGTCAGAAGATGCGCAGGAGTCATGTAACAAGTACATCAAACGATTTCGGGAAGATTTCGCACGAAAACATAGCCGGGCTAAAAGGATGGAGGACATTTTTTTACGGCTTTTGGCTTCGTCCGATCCTCTGATCACGGGTTTGAGGAAATTACCACAGAAAAAACTTCGAAATCTGTTCCCGGAAACATTAGAGATGTTGATTCCGCCGTCCGTGTCACCATCTTGTAGCGAGGCAGAGGATTCTGAATCTGCAGTAGAATCGTCAACTGACTGTGACGAATCGTCGGATAGTGATTAAGTCAGCGATTAGATTAATATAGCGATGAGGTTAGCGATTAAGAAATGTACAAACGAATGTTATAAATAAATGTATGTTCAGATACAACTTTTTAACCATGTTCAAAAACCTGAATGTACTGATTTTTATATAAAAAACCCTTTTTGATCGTTTTAGTCCGCCATATTGGATCCGCCATTTTGTTTTTTTGAAAATTTGATACCGGATTCGTGATCGCCATGGTCGAAAACCCTCATGTACTGATTTTTAGGTAAAAAAAACCTTTTTTGATCGTTTTGGTCCGCCATATTGGATCCGCCATTTTGTTTTTTGAAAATTTGATACCGTATTCGTGATCGCCATGGTCGAAAACCCCCATGTACTGACTTTTAGGTAAAAAAAACCTTTTTTGATCGTTTTAGTCCGCCATATTGGATCCGCCATTTTGTTTTTTGAAAATTTGATACCGGATTCGTAATCGCCATGGTCAAAAACCCTAATGTACTGATTTTTATGTAAAACAAACCTTATTTAATCATTTTGGTCCGCCATATTGGATCCGCCATTTTGTTTTTTGAAAATTTGATACCGGATTCGTGATCACCATGGTCGAAAACCCTTATATACGTAATTTCAGACAAATCGCACAACACCTTCATATTATGGCCAGCTTTTCGAGGTTTCGTCCCACTGTGCGCCGGCGCGCGGCCACTCTAAATGTGAAGAGATCGTCATTGATAAACATTCTTCATAAAGATTTACACATGCACCCCTACAAGATCCAATTAGTGCAGGAATTAAAGCCAGGGGACCATCAACAACGCCTTGATTACGTCAATGAAATGGTGAACCGATTTCAAGCGTACGACAACATTTTTTTCTCTGATGAAGCCCATTTTCATCTGAACGGCTATGTAAACAAACAGAATTGCCGGTATTGGTCTTCAGAAAACCCCAAACAGCAACATGAAACTCAATTGCATAGTCTGAAGGTCACAGTTTGGTGTGCAATACACGCACAAGGCATTATTGGCCCGTACTTTTTCGAAGACGGACGCGGCCGAGCAGTAACAGTGAATTCTGATCGTTATGTGGACATGTTGAACAATTTTTTTGAACCAGCCCTTCAAGACTTTGATGGATACAATCGGGACACTTGGTTTCAGCAAGACGGGGCCACTTGTCACACTTCAAATCGGTCTTTACCTGTTATTCGGGCGCTTTTTCCTGAAAAATTGATTTCTCGGCGTGGAGACCTTCCATGGCCCCCCAGAAGCCCGGACTTGACACCTTGCGACTTTTACTTATGGGGATACCTCAAAAGTGTAGTCTACCGCAACAATCCCCGCACTCTAATTGCGTTGAAGGAAAATATCCGCCAGGAAATTCAAGCCATCGGTCCAGAAACTTTGCGACGTGTTTTTCTAAATGTCGGGGTTCGACTCGAAGAGTGCCAGCAGAAAAACGGTGGACATTTGGACAGCGTAATTTTTAAGAAATGAATTTCCAAAGAGCTGAACATTATTTGTAAAAAAAAAAATTATAATTGACTTGATAGTTTTTGTTTTATTTCTCTTTTAAATCGGAATTCCTTAGTTGACCACCCTGTATATGATTTCCAAATACGGATACATCATACTGACGAGAATCAATAAGTTCGAAACATTTGCTTTTGTATTGTATGTGATGTCTATACATTGAGAAATAAAGTATATTTTAACATGTGTATTGTTTCGTTTTTACTATTATTATGATATTATAGTGCGCATTACAAACATATCCCCTATATTGTCCTTGTTTATTTACATTTATTGATTAAAAAATATGCAAACAAGAATATGTATTGTCATTTATTAAATAAATTATATATATTTTCAATTCCACTGTTTTAAACGAGTATTATATTTATTTTTATAACACGCCGGCCAGCGATCACTTGCGCGGCGCGCTTATGCGTAGGCCTTCCGCTGTGACGTCACGATTCCCGTTTCCAGGCCTGTAATATAAGATGGTGTTGGTAGTGGTGACGTTTTACAATTACACATTTTATGTAACAATAATTTAAAGTACATTAGTTTTTACTGTGATTTCCCAAACGACCCCGAAGAAGCTAATGAAATTGTCATCATCAAAATGAACAGTTTTGTGAACACCAATAAAATGATAACTCTTTTTATCCTCTTCCTCGATGCACATAAAACAATTTGCACAATATTCTTTAAAAATGTTTTTGTAAAATGCAGTTAATATGCACACAATTTCACTTGATGCCATTGTTACACTATTATTATTATTATTATTATAATGAACTTATTAATTTTCTCATTTTTGCTAATTCTGCACTTGCTCTTATCAATTGTAATGAACGTCTGATCGCTATTGCAATTATTACTATATAATGCAATCTTTTTGTAATTATTATTATTATTATTATTATTATTATTATTGTGTGTGTCTCCGCGCGCTCGACCCCAACGCCATCTGGGAGATATCGCTCGGCGGCGTTTGGTACTAAATCTATTCACGCAGATTTCTTTAGCCCCATTCGCAGATTTCTTTAGCTCCAGCGGTATCTGAAGAACCTCAAGAGATACGAAGAAACCAACACCAGATTCGGAGGAACGCCCGCAGGCCAAAAGGACAGGGGGCGGGGGCAAGCAGTGCAAAAGGGGCATTATATTAGCTGGGGGACAAACCTTTTGAACTCTATGTTACCGGCTTGCGTTTGGTGGAGCCAGAATTGGCCATAGCCATAGCCATCGCCATGGCCTTCGGCCGGCGGGCTGGCTGGCTGGCCCCCCCACCATTTTTGCGCATGCAGCGGTTGGTGGAGCAGGATATAAGCTTGTCCAAGCTTAGTTATTGTTTATTATCGATTCAGTCTCAGTCGAGTTAACATCGTGAAAAGTATATGTATCAATATGTCCAAGAGGAGGGCCGCGTTTGCCAAGCTGAATCCAGCGACGGAGGCAGTATCATCATCAGACGAAGAAGAAGAAGTAGCAGCGACGACTCCTGGGTTGCCATTAACACCAACGATTGTGATGGAACAAGAAGCCGATGCTCAGATCATAGCGGACACTCAAGCGGTCTTGGAGGACTTCGAAATTTTGAAGCCATCCACATCGAAGAGGGTTCGCATAACGACACCGACTCATTTGCCAGCGACGATGGAGATGGAGACCGAGGAGACAGACAACTTGATGAATTTAATTCGGCTGCTGTGGGACCCGAAGGAACCGACATTGAGGATAATTGCGGAAATTCTACCGACGATGATGAAGACAGCAGTTCGATCAAGAGACCTCGCTATGAAACAAGCATTCACTGGAGCGCTGCAAACTTTCATGAATGGGATGAAAGTTCTGAAAACGAACCAATTCAATGTGAAAACGTGTTCTTTAACGGATTTAGAACAATCCCTTGCAGACGCAGGATTGTTCACGACATTTATGAAAACACGAATACCTCCGGAGAATTTCGAAGCATTGTACAATGCCTACGAACAGTGTTCAAAGGAGCCGTATTCATCGTTGCCCGGCATGACCGCCACTACCATATCATCCATGACTGCGCCTACACCAGCTCCCATTGTAGATGTTCCCGTATTGCAGAAATCACAGGATGCCAAAAACGACGACGATTTCGAAGAACAACTGTTCGGGCAATCGACTTCTCTATCGAGCACTGGGGCAATCTCGCAAAGTATTTGCAAACGGACGGAAGACAGCTTGATTACTTGGAAGTCGCCGGGAGAGTCTGGATTCAACGTGGTCAAGGTGGACGTCTATCCGTTCAAAAAGGTCTCAAACATCGACAAGAAGAACTGGTGGAAAGAGGCGACTTACAGGATGTGTTTCCTAACATCTTCAGCTGTGGATCCCAAGGAGCTGACAGTGAAGAAGTTAATTCAGCAAGCCAGCAAGGACATGTTGGCAATAAAGGAGATCAAAAAGGAAGTAAGGGGGATCGGATCCTCGAACTACTTCGGCGATTTCCAGCAGCGCCGTTAGGACATGTCTTTTCTACACAATGTTGGATAAATAGTAAGTACAAGTGGCTTCCCAAAAACAGTTCTTTGTTAGTCAAATGCACTGAATTATTAGGAATTGAATGTTGTGAAAGAACCATTGAGGATTACTTTCGTATCTACAAGAAAATAGATCCGAAAAATTTAATTTTCAACGCTCCTTTCGGAAATATCTCTCCATATTACTACGATTTAAAGACAAGTGTTTATGTTTTAGAAGAATTGTTGAAATTTCAATTTGATGATGATCACAGTCGTGTATTTGAATTTTTACAAGATTTAGTTAACATTTTGGATAAAAGAATATTAAAGTTAAATACATTGTTTATTGTTAGTCCCCCAAATGCTGGGAAAAATTTTTTTTTTGATGCAATAGTTCATTACTTTTTAAATTTCGGTCAGATGGGTAATTTTAATAAATATTGTAGCTTTCCAATGATGGAATGTGTTAACAGACGTGTCATTCTTTGGAATGAACCTGTTGCAGAACCAAGTGCATTTGAAACTTTAAAAACTATTTTTGGCGGAGATACTTGTAATGTAAAAGTTAAATATGCTGGTGATGCCGTGATTGGAAGAACACCAGTAATTATTTTATCAAACAACGACATATTTCCCAAAGACAGTGCCTTTCGAACAAGAATGAAACGATATATATGGAAGAGCTGTCCTGATTTAAAAAATGTAAAACAAAAACCGTGGCCCATTGCTATATATCATTTATTTAAAAAATATAAAGTTTTATAAAATGAAAAATGTAAAATTATAATATATTAATATCTTGAAACCGCTTTGTTGTTTGTTTTATTGAACGCCTTCTATTTTCCTGTGGTAGTACTCCTTCTTCCTGATGTAAATTATTAATGAATCGTTGAATATCTCCGTTTCCAACATCATTGCATCCAAGAAGAGTTGTACCGCTTGTATATTTTCGTTTTTCGTTTGGAAGGAACATAACTTCTGTCGGATAAGATACTGGATAATTTTTAGTGAACATAGATCGGTGATCAACAACTACAGTCATTTCACAATTTATTAACCAGTATGCACAAGAATTTAAAAAATGAGCTGACTCCTGAGCTGGATTAAGCTGGGGCGTTGCCATTAATCCGACATGAACTTGTGGTTGTGGGGTAGCCATGCCGCCACCTCCAAGCGCTGAGTATGAATTGTAAACTTCAATCTGACTCACTATGGCTATGGCCAAAAGCTATGTATTACACCAGATTATCGGACATCGCCAAAAACGCGCATGGTTTAACATTGTCGGCTCAGCTTTCAAAACAATTTTTGGCACTCTTGACGAAAATGATGCAAATAAATACACTCATGCCATTAATTCCATTAATAATGACGAGGGGCGTTTGGCCAAATCACTACAAGAGCAATCATCAATAGTACAATCAACTATTAAAAATATGAACCAAACTGTTAATAACTTCAATGATAATGAACAAGCAATTAACAAAAATTTCGAACTCTTCCAAAATTATACTCAGAGTTACAATAAAAAAATGTGGGACCTAGAAACTAAAACTGCTTTAGACGAACATATTGTTTTATTGACGTCAATGGTAAATAATTTATTAAGGGAGTATGACAATTTAATTAACGCAATTCTTTTTGCCAAATCGAATCAAATCCACCCTATCGTATTGACACCCGATCAATTAATTCAAGAACTACAAACTACACTTCAATATTTACCTTCCTCCACAAGCTACATATTACCTCTCGAAATAGAAAATGCAGTTGATTTGTTAGCAGTAACTTCTTTAACTGTTTTTTATTCAAAAAATCAAATAATTTTTATAATTTCCCACCCATTGATTTCGCAAAACATTTTCAACTTATATAAAACTATTTCTCTACCAACCTCTCATAATCACGATAACTACGTTTTTATAGAACCTACATCAAAGTATCTTGCCATGTCACAAGATAGACAACATTACACTCTTTTTGATGACCTAAGTTCATGCGTTAGAATATCCAACAAATATGTTTGCCAAACTAAACAACAACCCGAACGTATTGCTGAAGATAATATTTGCGAAATAGATATTTTAGTTAACGGAAAACTTAATAAATATTGTAATACGAGACTTATACCATTAAAGAACGTTCTATGGAAAACACTTAATGAGGAAAACACCTGGTTATATATTTCACCCGCGAACAAGACAATTTCTATTGCTTGTAATAATAGAGATACTTTCGACTTAATAATATCCAATAACGGAATCTTGCAGGTAGCGCGCAATTGTAAAATATTTACAGGTGACACAACCTTTTCTAGTACTACCTATAACTTCACAAGCAATCTGAGATACATTTTGCCAAATTTTAATATTTTAGACCATGAATGTTGTTCCAAAAAGGTTTTAAATGTTTTCAAAAATATATCTTTCGGAAAAGTTAAAATTAACTACTTTGATAATAATGATCTAAAAATGGCTAGTCATAAACACGATGAAATTTCAAAACTTAGTGAGAATATAGTAAATAATAGGAACTATAGTTGGATTTCAGAAATTCATTACTCTTTCCTATCATATATTTTGCTTTTTGTTATAGTTATCTTTATTCTTTACAAGATTATTAAACGCACTAGAATTTTGCATTCATTTAGACAAATAAGACCTAACCATAACAGAGTCGCCGCATATGTACCAGAAAATATACCAATGAATATTAGAGACATGAATATAGCTCCAGACATGCTTAATGATGCTCCTGCAGTTCCGCCATTAAGAAGAAGCGAACGAATTAGATTCAATCGTAATCAATAAAGCCAAAAAAAAAAAAAAAACTATGTCATTACTTGGGTTTGCAAAAGAAAAATATTTTTCTTTGCTTTACCTGTTTTGTATTGTCAAAGAAATACCATATTTAAATGTATGTTGTGTATATAAGTACTCTGCATTTTCTGTATAAACAATTATTGGTATTGGTGTATTTTTATTTTCAGTATCATATATTTTTATATTATTTCATGTACATTATTTACAAATGAATTCATTCTATTGTGTATTCATATTTATATTATCTAGTTCTTCAAATTAGGCAAAAAAAAAAAAAAAAAAAAAAATCAATTTATCACATTACCCTCTATTCAAGTAATTCTTTTAACTTTTTAAATTTACATTGTAAATTTTTTATAAGGGGGGGAGTGTAATGTACCCTGTACATCATTATTATATTACATTTTATTATTATATTATTTCTCATTATTATTATTATTATGTATATTTCGCACAGATAACATTAGGGCCAACAAATAGTCAGAAACCGATCAATAACAATTTGTTTATCAGTACTTTCACTAAAGATGTTATTTCAAATCATTATCTTAAGTAAATGTTTTCTACCGCGCTCATTAGACATTGCCCCTAACGTTATGCGTGTCCCATTGTTATAATCTCTTTCTTCCAGAGCTTGATTAGAATAAGTTGTTAGTCTTATTTCAGACATCGCGAAAAGCACTCTTACTCTTGTAATCCGTTTATACTAATTCTTTTATATTAATAAATCTGTTAAAGTCATAAACAGTATATTAATAACAATTAATATCCGCCTCCCGCTCAACCATTACAATTGTGTTAACAACACAAGCAACATATCGTCCCCTTACTTACTTTGGAAATATAACTCACAAAATTAAAAATATCCGAAAGCGAAGCCAAGCGTTGAAGATGAAAAAATCGTCTTTACATTGGATTTTAAAGAAAGACTTACATCTAAAAGCCTATAGAATTCAGTTGGTTCAAGAATTGAAGGATACGCACTATGCTAATCGACTGAATTTTGCGAACGAAATGCTGCAGCGATTTAACAACTTTAACAACATACTGTTCAGTGACGAAGCAAATGTTCACCTGAATGGTCATGTTAATAGGCAGAATTGTTGTACTGGGCAGTGGAGAATCCGAGACGAAAGCATGAACGACCCCTGCATAGCCCAAAGGTCGTTGTTTGGGCCGCTATGTCTGCTAAAGGCATAATTGGTCCTTATTTTCATGAAGATCAACGAGGCCGAGCCATTAATGTGAATAGTGACCGTTATTGCGATATGTTGCGAAATTTTTTGGTCCCAGAGTTGCAGGAGTTTGCAGGTTTCAACTCAAGAACGTGGTTCCAGCAAGATGGGGCCACTTGCCATACCTCAAATAACTCAATGGAAGTTGTTAACGATTTATTCCCTAATAAAGTCATTTCGCGAAGGGGTAACATCAACTGGCCTCCCAGAAGCCCCGACCTTAGCCCGCTTGACTATTTTGCATGGGGATACCTTAAAAGTAAGGTTTATCAAAACAATCCGACGAATCTAACCCAGTTAAAGCAAAACATCAGGTCAGAAATGGCAGCAATATCGATAGCTATGTGTCAACGTGTTATCGCCAATCTTCGTTTCCGTTTAGAAGAGTGCCAGCAACGTAACGGTCATCATTTGGATAACATCATCTTTTCCAAATAATTCTCCAATTCATATGCTAATAATAAACAATAAACTTTTTTATTGCATACAAATAATTTTTGTTTCATTGAACTTACAAATACCCGATACCCTTTCTGGACACCTTGTACATTGATAAAATAGTTTAATTAAATATTCATGTGCAATTAAAATACTTTAATGTATTATTATATTTATAGGTTTGGCTCAGTCACAGCCAAAGAAGCGAGGCCGGCCCAAGAAGCAGCCGACGCAGCAGCCAGCGCCAGCGCAAGAGGCACCGAGATGGTCTCAAAGGCTGAGCAGAAGGCTGTCTCAGATGACACCACCACCACCACCACCTCCATCGCAGGCAGTGACGCGGTCAAGGCAGCGGTCACAGCGGAGTGTTTTGCGGGGTGAACGGAGAGTCAGTGAGTCACTTGGTAATACTTCTGTAGATGACATGGACTTTGTAAGACTTACACCAGTAAATGTTTCTCAATTGACGAATGTATTACCGCCTGTAGTCGTCGTACCTTTTATAAGAGTATTAGACGTGCAGGTGATAATACATGCCAAACCGGAACGTCCTGCCGTTGTAGCCGATGCGCACGTGCAAGAGGAGGTCGCCCCTATTCCGCCCATCATGGCGGAGAAGGTCGTTCCTCCTGTTGTACACGTTGAAGCAGTACAGGACGTACCGATTAGGCCGGTAGCCGTTATAATTAATGCCGAACTGGAACGTCTTGCCATTGTAGCCGATGCGCACGTGGAAGAGGAGGTCGCCCCCATTCCGCCCATCACAGCGGAAGAGGTCGTTCCTCCTATTGCACGCGTTGAGGCAGTGCAAGACGTTCCGGTTAGGCCGATAGCCATGGGTTTCAATTATAATCCTGAAACGGATTATAATCGAATTTCCAATATTGACCACAGGATAGTCGAGTGTCCTCGTTGCTGTGCATTACTCTGGCACGATGAGTCTAAAAACATGTGCTGTTCGGGAGGTAAAGTTCGATTAGTCGATATTGCGGAACCTCCTGAACCTCTAAGATCATTGATTAACGGCGAGAATCCGCAATCTGAACATTTTTTGACATTCGCTCGATCATATAATTCGGCCTTCGAAATGACCTCCTTCGGCGCGGCGGAAATTGGAGGTGATGATCCGCGAATGTTTACATTTAAAATTCAGGGTCAAATTTATCACCGTATCGGCTCTTTATTACCTCCGCGAGATGGTAACGCGAGATTTTTACAGGTATATTTTATGGGCGATGATCAGGTTCAAGCTGATCATCGAATCAATAATAATTTCCGATTGAATCGCGACATAATCATTCAAATGCAGGCAATGCTTGCAACACATAATCCGTATGTGCGCGATTTTTAGAGAGAAATTTAAGATTTATTCACGCCGATCGAAGGCCCGCGGGGGCTCATCCGGGAAGGTTTAATGCACCCGTCGATGACGAGGTAGCTGTAATCATGGTAGGAGAGCAACACGGTACGAGAGATGTGATTTTAACATTTCACGATTCCAGGTTGACGCGAGTGTTGGAGACACATCGATCGTACGATGCTCTCCAGTATCCAATTTTTTAATTCCTCTGCTTGATGCTCAAACCGGTTTAGAGTTACCGCGTAAAAAAGTATCCGCGATGCAATTTTATTGCTATAGGTTGATGTTTAGGCGCAACTCCGTCAACATCATCCATCGCATGCGCAACTTGGGCAATCAGTACTGGGTCGATATGTACGCGAAAATCGAAACGGAACGATTAATTTACATCCGTCAGAACCAACGCCGGCTCCGTGCCGAGGATTACATTCATGTACGTGATGAAATTAATCAGGGGACCGACCCAGCGGACATGGGTCAATTGATTATTTTACCGGCGTCATTCACGGGGGGCCAAGATATATGCACGAGCGTACGCAGGATGCGTTCTGCTATATCCGGAATTACGAGCGTCCCGATTTATTCATTACAATGACGTGTAATCCGTACTGGGAGGAAATACGGAACCTCTTATTACCGGGACAGCGCTTTAAACACAGGCACGATAAAATTACGCGCGTGTTTAGTTTAAAGGTGAAATCATTAATTCACATTTTAACAAGACGTAACCTATTCGGTGCCACCCAATGCTATTTGTACACGATCGAGTGGCAAAAGAGTGGCTTGCCTCACGCTCATCTGTTGTTGTGGCTAGAGGGTGGAATTAGAGCGGAACACATCGACCATCTGATATCCGCCGAACTACCTGACCCCGCCGTAGATCCGGAACTATTCGACATTGTCAAATGTCAAATGATTCACGATCCCTGCGGAGCTGTCAACAGGAACGCTCCCTGTATGTCAGATGGCCGGTGCGGCAAAAAGTACCCGCGGCAATTTTTGCCACTGACAATGACCAACGACTATGGCTACCCTTTATACAGACGCAGGGAGCAGGGTTTGGGCGGAATTTCCGCGGAAATTCGGCCACGTGCTGGCGCTGCCGACCCGATCGTCGTCGACAATCGTTGGGTGGTGCCGCATTGGCCGGTTTTGTTAAAAATGTTCAAATGCCATCTAAATGTCGAAATTGTGAATAACGTAACGGCCATCAAATACGTATGCAAATACGTCAACAAGGGTAGTGATCAGGCATGTGTCGGAATCGAAAATGCCAACGATGAAGTATTGGTGTATCAGAGTGGAAGATACATCAGTACTTCTGAAGCGGCATGGCGCATTCTGAGGCTGTATGTCCATAAACGGTACCCGCCCGTTATTCACTTGGCCGTTCACCTCGAGAACGGCCAACGCGTATACTTCCACGAAACGGACGATCCCCAAAATGTACAGCAACAGGTCGACAATCCGCGCGCGTCCACGCTGATGGCATTTTTCACACTATGCGCCGCCGACGAATTCGCACGTACGTTGCTGTACGTCGAGGTGCCTGCGTATTACGCTTTCAATCCGCGGACCCACGTATTTAACCGGAGACGTCGCGGTACCCCAGTCGCCGGTTTTCCCGGCGTAAAACGCGAACACGTCCTCGGTCGCGTTTTCACTATTCACCCGAGGAACGTGGAATGTTACTATCTCCGGTTAATATTGCACACCGTCCGAGGTCCGACCAGTTTTGTACACTTGCGAACCGTAGAAGACGTCGTTTACCCCACGTATTAGGCGGCATGCAGGGCGCTAGGATTATTAGTAGATGATACACATTGGCATGACACTCTCGCCGATGCTTGCATCTCCGAGACACCATCCAAGTTACGTCATCTATTCGCCGTAATCCTGGTGTTCGGTAATCCGTCTGATGCCAGAATTTTGTGGGATCAATTCAAAGACGCTCTCTGTAAAGACATTTTGCATCTAATTCTTAGAGCGCACCCAGACCTAAATGACGTCCAAGACAGGTCAGACCTTTACAACGAAAGCTTGATTAAAATTCAGCGAATTCTTTACGCTATCGGAGGTCAGGAGCTCTCTGTTTACGGTTTGCCAATTGCCCAACCGTCGGCCGAGAGATTCGTCTCCGGTGATGTATTCGAAAACGAGATAACTTTCGATCCCGTACAGTTACTCGAATTCGTTGAACGTCACACACCCCTCTTGAACGATGAGCAGACGCATGTGTATCGCGAAGTGATCGCTTCAATTCACGCCGAGGAGCCTTCACTTTTTTCTGAAACGCCCCAGGTGGTACAGGCAAAACATACCTTTTAAAACTTCATTTTGGCCACCGTGAGAAGTGAAGGCCGTACCGCCATTGCCGTAGCTTCCTCTGGAATAGCTGCCACCCTTTTGCCTGGGGGTAAAACAGCTCATTCCACATTTAAAATACCTTTGAATTTAGACACGAGCGATCAGGAATTGTGCACTCATTGTATGGGATGAGTGCACAATGGCAAACCATAAAGCCATTGACGCCGTAGACAGAACTTTAAGAGATGTCCGGAACATCGACAGGCCGATGGGTGGGCTTTGTTTTCTCTTTGCTGGGGACTTTAGACAGACGTTACCGATCATTACAGGTGGCACAAGGGCCGATCAAATTTTGGCCACAATTAGACATTCATTAATATGGCCAATGGTTCGCGTATTGACCCTCACACTTAATGTGAGGGTACTATTAGGGGACGTGGACGAAGTCCAACGACAATTCGCCGACAATTTAATTCGAATCGGTGAGGGCGTCATGGACGTGACGGAAGGCGACCGCATTGAGCTTTTGCCCTTAATGTGTAGTTTAGTCGAATTCGTTGACGAACTCATCGAAAAAGTCTACGGAAATATAAATGAACTAAATGGACGTACTAATGAATTTATGACGGAACGGGCGATTTTGTGCCCAACTAACGAACGCGTCAAATTAACCAACATATCAATTTTAAATGGACTTGATGCGCAGGAAATGGTGTACGGATCGGTCAACACGTTGACAGATCTGGACAATGCCGTTCAATATCCAGTCGAGTTCCTGGATTCGATCGTCTTACCCGGATTTCCTGCACATGAAATCCGAATTAAAGTCGGTTCGCCGTAAATCCTCCTACGTAATCTCAACGCACCGAAACTCTGTAATGGAACTCGATTGCGAGTTCGTGCGTTGCAACGAAACGTAATTGATGCTGTGGTGTTGACCGGATGCGCGGCAGGAGAATCCGTTTTTATTCCGAGGATTCCCCTCGAACCCACCAATTACCCGATTGAGTTTAGGCGGCTGCAATTTCCTGTGTCGGTCTGTTACGCAATGACTATTAACAAGTCTCAGGGACAGACAATGAAAATTGCAGGCATCGATTTGGAGACCCCAGTATTCTCTCACGGACAGCTATATGTAGCCCTATCTCGAGGCTCCGACCCGAGAAATCTTTACATATACTGTCCTGGGAGAAAGACGCGTAACATTGTCTTTCAGGAATGTATACGCCACTGGGGCCTCCAAAACTCTCTCTCTCTCTCTTTTTTTCTCACAATATAAACTTGCGTGCATAGAAATCGGCCCACTGTTAACTTTTGACTTTAACTAGTTTTTTTTTAGAAACTATTCATCAGGTCAAAAAAAATATGCTGCTTGAAAGACAATTTAATTTGCTTTAATATTAGTTAAAATTTATCATATTTATATTTATGTGGTGATTATAACGAGAATAACAAACTTGTGAAAGATTGAAATTATTGCCTTTGCAATTGAAATTTGGACAATATTCGTTTTTCATAATTTGATTAGTTTTTAAGTGTGTTAGTGAAGTGCATACTGCACCGGAAAAAGCCGCCCAAGTAATTGCCTTTCTAATTTCTAATCCTTAAGCAAAACATTTTTCGATTAATAAAAAAAAAGAAGTAAATATATTTATATCTAATAAACAGTAGAAATTGTTTTTTTAATAAGAATTAAACGTTGCTTGGCTGTACTCTGAGTCCAACAATTCATCACAAAGTATTATTTTTTTGACCCATAAAACTATCCAATCATATTTAACACATAGATGTACGATGATGTACGTGCAACATAACCGATAGCCCCTGCAAGCGCAGTGAGCGATGCTAATAATATAAATGTGTTAAATGATTTATTAATTTTTAAACAATTAAACATTGTTTGGCCGTTGAAGTGATACACAGCTTTGGTACTTGGGGTTGTTTTACAACACTGTAGCAGCCACGCTCCACATCCTAATGCGGGCTCCCACGCAAAGATCTCTGGTGAGAGCTAGGATCGAGGTTTTGTGATATGACACGGCGCGCCGGGACCTCTTGATCAGGGGCCCCTGTGCTAGAGCCCTGCCAGCCTCCCCCTGAAAAATGTTTTGCTTTAGGATTAGAAATTTCGCACGAATGAATAAAAAAATCGGTGATGTATGTGCAAAATAACCGATTGCCGATGCGAGCGCAGCAAGTGATACTAACAATATAAATGTTTTTAATGATATATTCATTTTTAAACAATTAAATGTTGCTTGACCACTAAAATGAACGACACCCTAGGTACTTAAGGTTGTGTCATAACATTGTAGCAGCTATGTCCCCATTCTAGGGGCTAGGATAGAGGGCAGCGCCAGTACCTCCTGATCCCAGGCCCCACGACTAGAGCCCTGCCAACTTCCCCCTTTTATGGGCGGCATGCTAACGAGATCAAAAATGTTTTTCATAAATAAAACACTGTTTATCACTTTGTTTGTATAACAATTGGTTTATTTGGTGACTATAGTTTCGATACTAAGATGGACCTCCTGGAGTCTTTGGAGATTCACAGAGCCCGCGCTAATCGGGAAATTCCCGTAATTAACGACCAGCTTGACCTTAAATACACCCCCCTCTTTAACGCTGTTATTAGAAAATTTGCAAATATAAATAATGTTCCTTTGTACTTTTTTGTTACTAACGGTTTGATAATGATACGTGTAGTATCGAAACTATAGTCACCAAATAAACCAATTGTTATACAAACAAAGTGATAAACAGTGTTTTATTTATGTTCAACAATGTATAACGAAGTAGAAGCCTCTATAATCAGTGAAAAATGTTTTTCTTTAGGATTAGAATTTCGCGCGAAATTTTTAATCCTAAAGCAAAACATTTTTCGATGAATAAAAACAATGAATTAAATGTATTTATGTTTAATAAACAGTACTTGAAGTTGTTTCATCGGCGTAGTTACATGTTTGGTTTTAGGACTAGAATGAGCTAAATGAAAAATATATTGGGACACTCTGTATATCAAAGTTAACGAACACTAAATTGAAAAGTTTAACAGTTGGTGAAATATATCAATACTATAGTGAAAGTATCAATATTTGAAGATAACAAAGGGCTTGGCATGCTAGAGTTCAACACTACCAAGCATGAGAAAGATGGAAGAACCTTACAACATGCATTCAAACGAAAACATGTCTGTTGGCACTATGGCCAAAAAAAAAGACGTTTCTGAAGCTCACGAAACAGAAACTTCTAATCTTAACTGGCAATATATTGGTCACTATAGCTTACTAACGTTGACCTTTGTCAAGGATGCAATAAAGAAAAATAAACAAGGAGTCACACCCTTTACGAGTGTCTGGCGCTCTCAAAGACAGAGGACACGGTGCTAAGGGTGGAACCCCCTAATCGAATGGGAATGATCCCCTGCACAAATGATTGCCGTCACTGTGGCCAAAGTGGGTGCAGCAGTCGCTACTCTCTCACTAATCAATCCTTATTTATTAACGTTGACATGTTGTAATGTACCCTGTACATCATTATTATATTACATTTTATTATTATATTATTTCTCATTATTATTATTATTATGTACATTTCGCACAGATAACATTAGGGCCAACAAATAGTCAGAAACCGATCAATAACAATTTGTTTATCAGTACTTTCACTAAAGATGTTATTTCAAATCATTATCTTAAGTAAATGTTTTCTACCGCGCTCATTAGACATTGCCCCTAACGTTATGCGTGTCCCTTTGTTATAATCTCTTTCTTCCAGAGCTTGATTAGAATAAATTGTCAGTCTTATTTCAGACATCGCGAAAAGCACTCTTACTCTTGTAATCCGTTTATACTAATTCTTTTATATTAATAAATCTGTTAAAGTCATAAACAGTATATTAATAACAATTAATATCCGCCTCCCGCTCAACCATTACACTGGCGCAGTCGGTAGGATTCCTCGACACATTGACGATCCCAAAGAAACATTAATAAATCATAAGAAAATCTAAATTGGTGATAGAATTTTCGTGTGTTCTTAATACCAAAGATCAAATGATGAGTAATCTAATCCTTTTGTTTATATTCATTTGTTGCAATCAGCTCTACACCTCAATAGGAGAAACTGTAGAGTACTTGCAACCATCTCGCCATAATTTGTCCTCCGTATTTCAAGATGGATTCAGAATCGAAGGCAGAACTCTTGATCTGTTCGGAAAGGCTCTGATAGAATGGCTCCCAGGCAATAATAATACATTGAGATTAATCTATGTCTCGAACTGGATGAAGGGAGAAGATTTCTTGAGACAAACAAGCCCCAATAATTATAGCTTATACACTATTTACACAGGAGAAGCATCATCAAGCACAACCACTACAACTTCTTCTAAACCAATTTATACTCCTGATGATATAGTCAAGGCAACAAAGAAAAGGAATGATCTTGAAGTTATCCATCAAGTTCAGAATGATGTCAATACAATGACCTTAGTAGATGGAATGGAATCAAAGATTGAATACATGAGAATTAAATTAGAGGATAGCTTAGCACTCAAGGAAAGGGAACTACTCAGAGAACTAGATGTAGTTAAAATTGCCTATAAAATTCCTAAAGACATGAGCAGATACATACAGATAAAGATAGATGGAGAACTAGTCTTGTTTAAATGTATAACAGGATCCAGCAGCGGCAAATCAGGCATGACCACTGACATAATTATAACTTGCATAATAAAATCTAGAGGCAAGGACAATAATTTGACAAAGCGTGCTGGTGCAGATAATGAAGGAGATGATTCAGAAGACGAATTTAATAGGCTTAATGTGAAAGGATTAGTCATTAATGGAATTGATTATAGAGATAGCCTTTCGAAGTTGAAAAGGAAGAGAAGAGATCTATCAAACACTGTTTTGTCCAATTTCAAATTCATGGAAAAAGATTTAACATTGAGGCACATTGGTCACATGGTAACTACTGGCATGTACAAATTATGCTTAACTAAAATACCTAGCATAGTGGTGGATAGTTGTGTATCAACTTATGCTGAGTACTTCATGAAGGATCATTGTCTTCTCATTCAGACTTGTTCAGCAGATAAGAAAGTAGTTTCTAATGATAACAAAACTCTGGCTTGTGAGAGTTCAGCATCATGCCTCAATGCTAAGACCAAGAAAGTTGTGAGAATGGGAACAGAAACTTGCTCTACAGTAAAAGAAACCATTCCTGATCTCAAGGCTATAGATTATAATAATGACAAGAAATACTGTTCTGCAAGAAACAGTATCATAAATTTTGACAATTGTAAAGGTGACACTACCTCCGTAACAAAAAACATGGTTGCAATAAATGACTTGGATGGTTTGATAATGATTGAAGAAGGCACAATTAGAAGAATTTACCATCCTGACAAGATTGAAAACTATAATTGTTCAGAGATTTGTAAAGATTCCACTTGCACAGGAGACAAAACATATGTTGAGAACTTTGGAGTTGGGACTAAGGAAGAATACTGTGAATTTGATAAAGATAAGTTTTCCTTAGAGTTGACATATGATGGTGTCACTTATAAAGTGAAATGTTATACTATACTGGAAACAACACTTAAGATTGAGAAACAAAATGATGAGGACAAAATTTTCAGTTCTATAAAACCTAGGTGTGATAAAGAAGGCTTATTATTAGAATCAATTGACAAAATTCAGGGAATAAAGATCATCATCTCATCCAAAGACTCCACTATAATATTAATGGACAAGATGACTAATTCCTATATAAGGATTCCATATTGGTTTTATAGTAACAAGTTCAGGAGAGGCATAATAGTTAGCTTATCAGGTCATAGATCATCTCTTGATAAAAAGATAAACTGCCCTGTCATTGAATCCTGTGATCTCATAGATTGTTTCTTCTGTGCAGAAAGATGGATGAGCGTCCATTGTTTTGAGTGGTTAGAATGGCTGTTGATAATCATAATGATCATAGGTTCAATAATTGTCTCTATAGGCATCATAAAGTTTGTCATTATTGGTTGTCGGGCAATGAATGGAACTAAAAAATGTTGCAGAGTATTGTGTTGTGGTTGTTATATAAAAAGCAAGGAACTAATGGACAAGAAGACTAAAAGGATCATTAATTATTACAATAAGATTGAAGACTATCAGGCTTCTGAGATAGTTCCCTTAAAAGAAATGCACCAGAATAAAAAGATGTATAACAAACACAAAGGGCCAGTTGTCTCATTAACTCTTATACAGATTATAATAATACTTGGGATGGCTCTGACTGTTCTTGGTTACGACTCTTGCGGTGATAGCCAGTCTATACAATCTAAATCTGTTGATTGCGATGAATCAAAATGTACTTATACAACAAATATCAGAGCAAAATTGGTGACCAGCACAACATCTTGTTTTCACTTAGTTAAAGATGGTAATGATCTAGGCATCTTCAAAATGAAATATGTCAAATCATATAAAACATGTGAGGATGAACTTTTATATTACCATCCGAATGCTAAGGTATCTTGCTCAGCACAACACTCTTGTAGGGGAACAGACTTATGCTATGAGGATGTTTGTGAGAAAGGACTCCTACTTAACAAAACCACAGAACTGGGTAAATATGATAAATATGCTGGCTTCTCAGATTGCTCTAGAGTTTGCGGATGTGCAGGATGTGGATGTTTTTTATGTGCTGAATCTTGTCTTTATACTAGAGTTTACTTAGAGCCAAAACACGGAGACTATGCCAAGGTACTATCTTGTAAGAAATAATATAATAATAAAATGTAATATAATAATGATGTACAGGGTACATTACAATGTTATTAACTCAAACAAATAATTACTTAATTTAATAGTCTAAATTCAAATTTCAAATTAAAAATTGTTCCAATAAAACTATTTAATTTAAGAGTAATAGGAAATTATTAAACAAAATGTTTAAATTTTAGTTGAAACTACATAAGACAAATTTGACGAATAAACGTGTGAAGAAAGGTTATTAGTGCAATCAATCAACCTACACAAGACAACATTAATCTAAACTAAAATTATGTATTGACGTTCAGTACTATGTTGTTGTACATACATAACTCAATATCTTACAACTACAAATATTTTAATTATTTTAAAACTTAAACATTTTAAATTTTTTAATGAAATTTTATTTATTATAAAATAATTGCTTTTTTAAATAAACCGCTACATCAGCAGTAGCGCCCCTGGTGGTGTATACGGTATAATATTTTCTTAAAATTTCATGACAAATTTAAAATATCAAGATCACTAATCATTTTATTTTTGTACATAACCTCAAAACTTGAATTATAAGTTGATTTTTTATAAGCTTTATTTCATATAAAAAAATTTTTGGTGATAGACTAATTAGTCAAGGATTATGGCCTACACGTTCTCCAGATTTAAGTCCGCTGGACTATCCTATTTTTGGATACCTGAAAGACAGAGTTTTTCGACAACGACTACATACGTTGGAAGAATTGAGGGCAGCGATTATAACTGCATGTCAAACGATAACACCTGAAATGCTGATCAATATCTTTGACAATAAAAGAAGACGGGTTCAAATGTGTTTACAGGTGAATGGTGAACATTTTCAGCACTTATAATTATGTTTATTATTATTTTGATTGTTTTATTTGTCTGAAATGTATTCAATAAACACTACATGTGAGATTTTAATTCGAGCTTTTGTCTTACATTTTGGTCAATAAACCATCCATTGCATTTGAAGCAAATAATATTTGCAGTAGCATGAATATAACTTTAATTGCTAAATTCATAGTGTGTAAATTAAGTTGCCTAGATAACAATTCAACCCATTTTACTAGAGCTGCATAAAAATATTTTACATGGTTACATAACGACAACCATTTATGTACAGGCTGTATTAGTTCTATCGTTTATTCTAAATATTTCAACACTTTACTTATCTAACCAATAAATTGTGCTTTGTAGATAAGGTGTTCGTGCGCTCTTAAGATAATGCGCTCGCACACCCTATCCTTTGATAACTAACCCGTAATTGATATTTCTTAATTTATGATTATTTTGTGTTTCAACCCTTGTGAACTTGGATGACTGAGTTGTCGGAGATAATTCTATTTTAGTACTTCCCTTACACGAGAATGCTCTTTTCTCAATGTTTGTTGACACCACTCATCCAAGGGTTAATCTATTTTTTACTTTCCCCCGTATGTAATACAAAGGGAAAGTATTGTTTTCGTGAAAATTTTCGAATCAAAAATTTTAGCGGAAATATCCGTTTTGAGGTCCCCTGAGTCAAATAAGACCATTTTTGAAAAATGTCTGTCTGTCTGTCTGTGTGCGCTGTACCGCAAAAACCGCTCAAGATATCGAGATGAAACTTAAAACTTAAGCTTTTTGTTACAATCGGAAGAACTGAAAAGCTTTTGGTGAAAATCGGAAAACCGGAAGTGGTACTTTACTCCTAGCGTTTTTTTAGATTTTTTCAATAAATGTTCATCAAACAAAAAATTCTTTTAAATAAAAGTTGTAGATAATAACAAAATGTAGATGTATTGTTCACTTACTTTTTGTCATAGCACTCTTAGTTTTTGAGATATTTAATAGTGTTTTTTATGTAGTCATTGATTTGTGTCAGTGTGTGTGTTGATACAATTGGAAAATGTTTCAAATAAAAGTTGTAGGTAATAAAATATTAAAGATTTTTTGTATCTTCACTTTTTGTCATAGCACTCTTAGTTTTTGAGATATTCAATAAATAGTGTTTTTTATCTAGTCATTGGTTTGTGTCAGTATGTGTTGATCCAATTGAAAAATGTTTCAAATAAAAGTTGTAGTTATCAAAAAGTTGAAGACATTTTAAAAATAATAATGCTACAAATATTTGAAAAGTGATTTAATACGCAATTTACGGGGGAAAGTACTATGATGGACACATCACCATTTTTTGATAATGTTCTCATATAAATACCGTTATCTTTGTGCCCAGAAGCAATATCGTTCTTGTATCCGAGCTGTTAACTTTGAGTCTAAATAAAACCAAGTTAAAGTGTAAATTCTTTTTGCAATCTCCCGAGGACCACAACACTGTAAATGTTTAGTCATTCGTCGATTTTATATAAAAACGTGCAATATGAAGTTTAGCATGAGTGTTTCCACTCCCAGACTAAGCATGAAGTAAAATTTCGAGTTTAGAAAAGCCTGAAAATTTGGCTCGGGCGCGTAGCGAAGCGGAGCGACCGAGCCAAATTAGGCTTTTCTAAACTCGAAATTTTACTTCATGCGCCACGCGTATAAAAAACTGAAATATTGTTAAGTTACAAATACACTAACATTTGTTTTTATTTTAATGAGTAATAATCGAAATATTTGAATAACTAAATATTAACATTTTTCTGCATACATTTTTAAGCCAGGTCAAATAATATAATATATTAAACTAATTAATTTAGTAATTAAAAAATTAGTTGATCAACAAAAATTAATTAAAGTTGCGTGTATGCATCAATGGCGCTTAATGGGTTAAACAAAATCGATCTTTATATATTTTAAACCAATATGGGGAAGTGTAAACCATCACACAAGTAAAACTTTTGCGAGTTGTGCGACGTCACCTTCGACCCATAAGGCGATTTCTTTTCAATGAAAAATCAAGTGTTTAAAATGTTTGAGTTGCTTTGCAAATTTTCACACCAAATTAACAAAATCGGTCATCATATATTTCAAACCAATATGGGGAAGTGTAAACCATCGCACAAGTAACACTTTAGCGAGTTGTGCGACGTCACCTTCGACCCATAAGGCGAAATTTTTTAGTTGCTTTTGACACAATGTCAAATTGTCGATTTTCAGGGAAAAAAAAAACTCTAAAATTTGTACATATTTCAACTCGTTGGACATCAGTTGTAGTAATGGTGGTTTAATACAATAAATAGTTTCCACCATTTTATATCTAGTGAATTCTTCACTTGCACAAATTTCACGTAGCACTAATTTCACGAAATAGGTCTTTATATGTTTCAAACCAATATGGGGAAGTGAAAACCATCGCACATGTAATACTACTGCGACTTGTGCAATGTCTCCTTCAACCCATATGACGAGAATGTTAACCCTGACCTTGGTTGAATGTAAATTCCATCTGTGATTTTGTATTATTTCAAAATTAGTTCCATTTCACAATTCATATTTATAAAGTGTCGACTGGGAATTGTAAAAACTGTGCCATTTATCTTACTGTCCATATTTCAACACGGTTTAGAGAAAGTAGCGTTTGATAAATTTAATGCAGATAAAAGCGTCAAGATTATTCTTACCACACTGACTTTCTTGAGGTTAACGGTAGCGCTTTTATACCTGGCTGTAAATAAATTCCAATTCAAGCTGCTCAAAAATAAGAAAATACCTTTCTTACGTCGCTATATTAGACTATACAACAAAACAAATCTCTCCTCCTCACTTAGAAAAGATATTTTAAGGTCATAATATGAAAATAATGAAAAAAAAACATTAAATTACAATCCCTAACAGATTTAAAGTTGTTTGAAATATACCAGTGTAAAACAGGCTTTACCGTTTATTTCATCAATGCACTAAAAGATGGCGCTACCGGTTCACATTTATAGAAAAATGATTGAACATTTTAATTGTTTAGCTCTATTAAATTACTTCACTGTTAATTAGGTAAACTTGAGAGTTTGATAAAGTCTGATGTGATTTCGTGTATGCATATAAATAAGTCATTTTGTCCTTTTATTGTTGTAATACTAAATATTTGACATCATCATTATAATTAGCTTTACAAAATCATATCGCAAATAGATTGATTAAATTTTAAATTCAAAATGAAAAATGGGCTAAATGACAATTACTTTTTTATAGCTTTTTAAGCAATTGTTTAATTGTTTCTTTAATTTTTTCTGAGGATCTGGTAGCGAACGTGTTAAGGTCAACGACCTTTCACATACATTTATTATTTTACCTTGTTTCCTGGAAATATGTGTTAATTATAATCAGTAGAACTTGCCATGTACCTTTTCTATATATTAATTTTAAAACTACGAATACTACTAGAAATAATGATTAGAAACATTTGACCATAACCGTTTTCTCTAGAACAAACCTAAAGGAATATATTCCTTGCATCAAAACTACTACAGAAAAATTAATTTCAGCTTGATATGAGCCACTTAAGTTTATTTAATACATTCAGAAAAATATTAGTAATGGCAATATTTTAAACAATTAAGCATCAGAAATAGACACATTTAAAAAAAATCCTATTGACCTAAAACTTTACACGTAGACATAATTTTCGATTGCAAATAACTTTTCGCAGTAACATTTTGCATATTTAATTGATGAGGCGGATACATGATGAAACTCCATAATACTATTTGAAATAAAACAACGCAGTTGGGAGGGTTTCACTTTTATTGTTGAACACTGCAACATGTTTCACCACACAGTGGCTTCATCAGGCAGATGAAATAATTTAATTATTATTTCATCTGCCTGATGAAGCCACTGTGTGGTGAAACATGTTGCAGTGTTCAACAATAAAAGTGAAACCCTCCCAACTGCGTTGTTTTATTTCAAATAGTAACATTTTGCTCTTAAATTATAATTAGAGGTACTTCTTTCTTATCCCACATTTTGTTTTTCTTAATTTTGGAACACACTCTATAGTAAATTTTAGATTTAATAATGTAAAGAATAGAGCTGGGCAGGGTTCGAATCATTCAGGATTAGAATCCTGGATTCGAATCCTTTTAGAGGATTCAAAAGAGGCATTCGAATACTTTAGTTAAACTGGATTCGTGATCCGGATTCGTTACATTTTTTTAAAAGGATTTGTATTCGAATCCAAATGCGGGTGATTCGAATTCTCATAACAGAATTCGAATATTTATAAAAGGATTCGAATATTTATAATAGGATTCGAATACTTATAAAAGGATTCGAATCGTCAAAAATAATTTACACAAATAAGACAATTAACTTTGTTTGTATAACTGAGGTTTTTTATTGTGACTATAGTTTCGACAACTTTAACTTGTCATTATCAAACATAAAGTGTAACAAAGTAGAAGCCTCCACAGTGAACAGTTTCAAAAATAATTAAAATTAATTGTGAAGATTAACATGGAACATTTCTTTTGTGTGTCTATAAATTTCTCATTAAATCAGTGTTTTATACGCGTGGCGCATAAAGTAAAATTTCGAGTTTAGAAAAGCCCCGTAAAAATTTGTCTCAGGTCGCTGCGCGACCCTCGACAAATTTTCTATGCGGGGCTTTTCTAAACTCGAAATTTTACTTTATGCTTAGTCTGGGAGTGGAAAACACTTGTTGAAAACTTCGAACTGAATGATTTTATAAGCTATCTAAGTAACTGGTAACTACCCACTGCCCTAGTAGCACAAGTACGTCCTATGTACGTACTATGGACGTACCGATTCGTCCACGCGTTCGTCGTATGTACGTACAGATTCGTCCGTGTTCGTACTATGTACGTACATAGTACGTCCGTTTGACACAACATTGTACGTACATAGGACGTACACCCGTGTACGTACATGGGACGTATGCCATGTACGTACATGGGACGTACACGCATGTACGTACAAGGGACGTACATATATGTCCATTCGTGGAACGTGAAAATGAAATAATTATATTAATAATTTTGAAATTACAATTAATATTTGAATTTTGTTATCTACACATTTATTTATTTTATATTATAATTATACATATATTATATTATAGTTGGCATCATTAAAAGAAAAATAGCCCACCTATTAATTACTGTCCCATGAATGAAATTAGTGTACACCTTATGTGGTTTCGACATTAATTTAAATGGATATAGATAAGGTGTACGCTAATTGGGTTCAACAGAGAGTAATATGTGGTCTATTTTACTTTCAATGATACAAATTTATTTTCTACAATATAGTACATAAAACTTTTCATATAAATATGTAGGTAAAAAATTTAAATATTATTGTAATTTCATAAATATTATTGATATAATTATACGATTATTTTTAATTAGTTAATCATCAGCATATTGCTCATTACTTTAGTGGAATGGTAGGTAACAAGATAATAAAAATAAAACTTAAGAGAAAAAATAAATAATGAAATAGTAAAATGACCCATTAATATTTAATTTTTAGTATAAGCAGATGCTCAGAATTTGCATATTTTGATGAAGGAACAAATAAAAAGATACTTTAATTTGGAAAAAATATATTTATTAGATAGTAAACTCATAAAACTATTTGACTAACTAGTCGAATTAACTTCATTTTTTGATCGTTCAGAGCATCTTTTCAACCACTTGTTTATACTCATTTCGACCTCTTTCTCCGTGGTCTTCGCGAATAATTTCATTGATGATTCTGTAAACAATTAATATAGATATATTAATTAATAGATTGTTATAAAAAAATATAAGATACATACTTATGAATAATTCATTCAATTTTAAATTACAGAATGGCCTCTTCTTTCTCTTTCCTAAAAAACTAAATTCTTGCCCACAAAACTTATTTGTAATTAATTTTTGAGCAGATCTGTAGATAAACTCGTAAATATTGCTTCCCCCAAATGAAGATATGTCTCTGACCTAAAAAGATAAAAAAATCATTATTATATATATTTAAAGAACATAAGAAGTTAAAAAAAGCATTTGGAAATAATATTAGTTTATAAAATAATATGGATGGATATATCCATGAATGAAATATTTATCAGACACATGTGCTACTATATTCCATAAAGTGCAATTGTTTATTGACTAATAAAAAGATACATACTGCTCTCTGCATATTTTCTTGATTTGATAAAAATTGTTCAAACACTTGTAGAGCATCATAACTATTTATTGGGAAATAATTTATTTCCTCAAAAATTGTATTATGTTCCTCAGGTGCAGCAACAACATTTGTAGTATTTCCCCTGTTCTCTAGGGTTATCAACCTGGTGTTCATGTCAACCATCATTGACTGTATAATGTTTTGTTTTTTTATTATTTGCTCCAAGTATTCTAAAAAGTAATACACCATTTAATCATATTTAATTTAACAATCTGGTTGTAAACTTACTAGTGATTATTTTTAAATCACTTGGATTGTTGCCATCCGACTGGTAAGATCCTTCTATAGAATTGCACTGTGATGATGAAGAAGAGTCTAATTTAAAATAGTTTAAATTAATATATATATATATATATATATATAATTTATACATTTTTCGTCTAAATTCAATATCATTGCGACTCCTTAAATTTTCAGTTTCAGAAAAACAAATTCGGTTATTAATAAATGTTCCCTCAATTTCACACTTCGAACAAGAATTATAGCCAGTATGACCCTTTGTAAAAGTAATAAATGATTTTGCTGGGACATCACAGATAAATGCTTTAATTTTAAATTGATAAATACTGTCTTTATACTTAAAACCGTTCTTTGTGAGAAAGACAATCTCATCAATAAAATGTTTTAAAAAAATATTTGCATCTTTAGGTTTTTCAAGCCCATGATACAATCCTATTAATTCAACTACTGAAGAATTTTCATACAAACTACATAATATTGGATACAGTTGACTACTTGAGCTTTTTGATAAAGGGAGGCCATCAATATTAACACAAATACTAATATTATTCATATTAATATTTATTGGGTATTTATCTAGCAATTTTTCTACAGCCTGAAACATTCCAAAATGATAGTAATGTCCAGGATGTACAACTTGCAATTCACAATGCCTTGGAGTTTTTAATAATGTTCTTGAATCTAATGGTAAACTATTGTCAAAGGGTTGTAACAATCTTAATAAATCATTTAATGCAACATGTGGAATTTGGAATTTTACGGCCCAATCTGCTAAGGCTGTTTTTAAAGATGGATTGTTGGTCGTATTGAAAATAGTTCGTTCATTTGCCGATTCGTTTATTTTAAAACTATTATCAAAAGTAGAATTACTACTTGAAATTGAATCTGAGCAATCTTCATATGAAGGCAATTTTATTAATATCTCTTCATTGCTTGTTGAGTTCTTAATATCACTATAACTATTTAAAATATTTGTTGATTCTATTGACTTATTTGCATCTTTAGAAATGTCCAACTTTATAGCCCTCAGAGTAGCATCTGATGATTTTTGTGCACTCCTATAGAGTTTGCGAGATAATTTATATTTTGGCATACTGAAGCAATTACAGGAAAATAAAAATAAACTATTATAAATAACTAAATGTTAAGTTCAATACCGTTAGTTTAAAATTTCTATGTATAATTAAATGAAATGTAATAGGACTGATCAGTATTGACTCAAATCCCAGGTCAATATTTCGAGTGGCAGCAGATAACTAACCTAGTAAAACAAAACTATATATAGTACATCAAATAGCTTAACTGGGTGTCCTTATTAAGTATGGGTATCTGCATGGGTACCTTCTAAGCGATATAGAGAAATGGTTAAATGGAAGAAAATATGCAGGACAATTAGTAGTATTAGTATCCGGTAGAAAACTAACAAAAACGTTTAGTCTACTCTGAAAAAACCGATTCTGACGATGTTTTATTTTTCTTAATATCTTAGTTATTGTTGATGATAGAAGGATAAGATTTTGACATTATTAAGTAATTTTTTTTATTTTAGTTTTATACCAAATATTATTAGAACTAATTGGCCGGCACATTTTCCCCATTTAACCAATTCTCTATCTCTTACAGTTGGGAGATACCCTTGCAGGGCCTGGTTAACCAGGACACCCTGTATAGTGATTCTTTAGAATTATTAATTTAAAAAATCAACAATTGTGGATATTTATTTTATTGTGAAAATAAATACGAATTTAATTTTAATTTAGGATTTAAGTATTTTATTATTGTATACATTTTCAAATTAAATAATAACCATCTTTGATTTGGTGCATTTTGTAAAAAAATTACGTTCATATATTTTATTTTGTTCATAAACAGTATATCCATTTCTGAATAAAATTGTGCAATATCATTGAATCGAATTAAAATGCATTGGTTAAAAACGTAAAGGATCACCATAATTCAAAATGCCCGCTCTAACACCTGTAGCACTCAACAGGTAGCGGCAGGTACCGGCAGGTAGACTCGCGCAATGTAAATATAATCAACGACTATGCTGTTTGAAAAAACTTAACATTTTAACAAAACGCAACGGGGTTTTAGTGCACAATTTGCGGATTTCAATATGCCGGTACAACACGTGTTTAGGTTACCGGTGTTAGATAAACGAAATGTGGACGCATTTATTCACTATAGTGGATAAATGCGATAAATATATATGTTAGTCAAATTGACTTACCTTAAGCAGAACAACTATGACAACAACCAAACTATGACAACAACAAAATAACTATGACAACAAAACTGCAACACGAGTTCCGTGACGAGAAAACGGTAATGGCATCAAAAATGGATGTAAACACACAATACACGCAAGCTGCGTAAGATTGAAGGAGTGCGACGGCGCGACGGTTCGTCTTGCTTTTGCTTTTTTTCTAGCGCGTTATTTAATTTTATAACGCGGAAATGCGTATTTTTTATAGTATTAATTGGTATATCAACATAAATAAAGAAAGATGGCTCGGTGTAACTTCTGATTATTTTTTTAATAAATTATTAAATTCAATTATTTCATTGTATAAATAATAATAATTCTTATAATGGGTAAAATATATATAAATAATTAAATATGAAATATGATACTTACCTTTTTATTTATATAAATATCTAATAACATAACAACACTTCGTATTACGTTATAAGCACGATAAATGAATCATTTAATTTGTTTATATAGAAATATAATGAGTTACATTTTATATTCGTCCATTTATGTACGTACTATGGACGTACATTGATGTACGTACAGAGATGTACGTACTATGGACGTACATTAGTGTACGTACTATGTACGTACACAAATGTACGTCCATAGTACGTCCGTATTACGTCCGTATTACGTCCGTATTACGTCCGTGGACGAATGTACGTAATACGGACGAATCGTGTACGTACTATGGACGAAGTGTGCTATATGGGTGAACACGGAACATTTTAAACATTGCTTGAATTTTGAACATGATGCTCATGATATCTTATAGACTTTACTTCACTTCTTTTAGACAATTACCAGACGAGTACGACACGAGCACGAGACCTGCACGACACGAGATGAGCACGACACGAGACGAGCACGGGACGTCCAACACAGTGTGTCATGAATGACTCGTGCCGTCTCGTATCCTGCTTTTTTATTGTTTAATGATTCTTAATGAGTGTCAATAGTTTTGATAGTTTTTGAAGTCGAAAAATCTGTTCGAAAATTGTTCCGACAGTAACTTGAGTTCTTCAGCATATTGAGCATAAGCAATATTTTCATACGCAGAGAGCGTGTTGAAATGGTAACTGTTACCAGACAGCATCTGTGACTCCCACAAGCGTAGTTTGATCTGAAACGCTTTTAAATGGCTGTACAAATCATTTACTAACTGTCCTTGTTTTTGAAGTTTCAAATTTAAATCATTCAAATAGCCTGTAAGATCGACCAGAAATGCTAAATCACATATCCATTTTGGGTCACTTTATTCAGATAGTGGTTTATCTTTTATTTTCATAAAGTCTGCTATCTCATTTCTAAGCTCGTAAAACCGTTTCGACATTTTTCCTTTGCTCAGCCATCTGACTTCACAATAATATGTTACATCGTTATATTCAGTTGATATTTCATCCAAAAACGTCTTGAACTGACGATGGTTAAGCCCTCGGGATCGAATAAAGTTGATGGTTTTTACTACCACATTCATAACATTCTGGAGTCGAATGGACTTAGAACACAAGTTCTGTTGGTGGATAGTGCAATGAAGGACTATCAAATCATCTTTTTGCACATTTAATTCTGTTGCTTTTTCATTCAAAATTCCGATGAAACCTTTACGTAAGCCGACCATAGAAGGTGCACCATCAGTGCATACTCCAATTAATTTTGACCATGGCAAGCCAAAACTTGTGAATACCTTTTGAACTTCAATAAAAATATCCTCTCCTGTAGTGGTTCCTTTTAGCGGCTGTAAAGCAAGCAATTCCTCAGTAACAGTGAACTTCTTATCAACACCTTGAATAAATATAGCCAGTTGAGCTGTGTCAGACAAATCGGTGCTCTCGTCTAATGCTATGGAAAATGATTCAAAACCAGCCATACGGTCAGTCAATGTTGTTTTTATATCATTAGCCATCATATCTATACGTCGAACAACAGTTCGTCTTGACAAACTAATTTTTTTAAATTCTTTTTTCTTTTCAGGACACATAATACCGCAAACTTCTAACATACACTCCTTGATAAATTCTCCTTCGGCAAATGGTTTTAATGCCTTTGCCAATTTTGAGCTAACTACAAAACTAGCTTTCACAACATTATCAAGTTGTGTTCTTTGTTTATGAAACATTTGTTGCTGTTTTTCCAAATTTGCGGTAAGCTTCTGGATTTTGTCTGTTCTTAATTACCCTGTCAGTGAGTGCAGCGTAGCATGCTTAGTTGAGTAATGCCTCCTTATATTGAATTTTTTTTATTACTGAAATGGATTCATTACACAGCAAACAAATAAATAGGCTTACCATTGTGCAAGATAAAAAAGAATTCTTCAGTCCATTTTTCTTGAAAATGGCGACCCTCTGTATCTACTTTTCGTTTCTTTCCACCAGACATCATTTTCGTTTACTTTTCGTTCAATAAATTTAATAACAAACTATAGTGAGTAACCACTCAAGATGCACAAAAAGTCACAAAGAAAGTTGACGGCTCGAGCAGTTCGCTAGGATATCGCTTGTCCAAGTTATCACCTCGGTAGCTCAAATAGAACTGAACTAACGTTCGGGCCATCCACCCGCTTATATAGGCAAAATGAACGAATAATCTGGAATAAACTAGTTTAGAATAATTGAGAAGCAATAAATCTTTTGATGTGTCGCCCGTGAGGCGGCAAACCTCAAAGAATTTGATCGAGCAAGTCGAGTGGCAGCGATTATCAAAGAGTGAGGCGGCAAACATCAAAGAATTTGATGTTTGCCGCCTCACTGTCACTCCCGTGAGTATAAGTACCTAATGTAATATTTTTTTAATTGGGTTTTTTCAAAATGTCTCGCGGGCCGGATCATATCTTAGGCCCTTGTCCCACCAAAGCTACGCGACAGCGACGCGACAACGACACGATTTCGACATGACACAAGCAGGCGACATGGTGTTGTCTCACCAAAACGACGTGTTTTCTACATTCAGTTCAGTGAACAATGTCATCAAGTGAAGACGACGATTTGATTGCAATGTACTGGTACTTACAAAATAGAAACAAATCTAGAAAGTCTAAGAAACGGAAATGGTGGGTGCATCCTTTTATTTCAAGAACCCAAAAAAACAGAATGTTTGTTGCTGCTAAGGAACTCGACAGACACCCAGTGAAGTTTAAATTATTTTACCGGATGTCAAAAGAACTGTTTCTTGAGCTGGTTGAAAAAGTCAGATTTCACGTCCAAAAGAAAGATACAAATTTCCGAAAAAGTGTGAGTGTTGAAGAAAGGCTGTTAATAACGCTAAGGTAAGCAAATAATATTATTTCTAACGTGCAATTTCTGATCACTCACCAGTGATGAGAACTGTTATATAAATTAACAAAAATTGTATAGTACTGTATATTACTTTTATTGCGGAAAATATGTATAATCTACAAAGTTAAATTAGTAATTTTGTGGAAGGTTAGATGTGTTGTTGTTGTAGGAGAGAGGCCATTGATTTCCGCTGGAAATATCGTTTGGCTCACGCGAATTCGTGGTGCTAGTGTGGTTTGCCCACCGATTTTCAACGTCGGTATTGCTAGGTAAAGGTAAAGGTGCCCTGGTTGTATTTCTGCTGGACCATTCATTTTCGTCGTGGGTGCTTGCAGTTACAAGAGGTGCAGGAGAAGGAGTTGTAGTCAGACTACTTTCGTTTGTCCATGAATTTAGGTTGTAGGTGTGGATAGATGATGCAGATGAAGGCTTACTACTAGTATGGAATGTAGGTGATTCTCCATAATTTGCGTTGGATGCTGTCACTGAAAGTGGTCCATCTAAAATGTCGTCAATGAGATACATTACTTGTCTTTTAAATCGTCTGGATTGTTGAGGGTTCATCTGATTTACTTCTGGTAACAAACTCAATAAGAACATTTTATTTGGGTCCACATTTTCACTTCTGTTCTTACGACTTTCACAGAACTCGACAAATGTTCTATCAACATCGAGTACTTCTGACTTTCGTTTTTTAGCCTTGTTTTTAGCTGTTTTTTTGAACGGCGTCTCCTCTTTTAATCACTGGCTCTGTAGGTTCAATCACATCAGCTTCAGTGTCCTCCACTGCAATCTCATTTTGCACCTCAAGATTTTCGGATTCGGATTCATTTCCACTCTCAATATTTTCCGTGCCTCTAGCAACTGGTGATGGTAAATTTCCTTGTGTGTCGGAGTCCGGGGCATTCGTCTTTACAAATGGCAATAAGAATTGCATGCTGTCGTTTAAATAGTATGGCTTTTTAGATTTAGTCGATGATCCACTTGGAGCTGATTTTAAATTCCTCACAAACGCTGATCTTATGTTTTTCCATTTTTGTTTACAGGTGTTTACTGCAACACAAAGTATATATAGTTGTTTCTCAAAATTATTTTTTTACGAAATTGAGTTTTACAAAATTTATCACATAGTTTTTTTATGTGTGATATAGTTTGTTGTTTTTTACAGATATCTTGCCACGGGATATACCTTCAGTTCTCTTGCGTTTTAATTTTCTCGAGGACATAACACTATTGAAAAAATTGTCTTTGAAACAACAGAAGCTATTTGGAAAAGTTTACATGAGCAATATATGCCAATTCCCAATCGAAATCAGTGGAAAATAATAGCAGACAGATATGAAGAATTGTGGAACTTACCAAACTGCCTGGGGTCGATCGATGGAAAACATATACGAATTCAAAAAATGCCTAGAACTGGTTCTGAAGATTTTAATTACAAATCGTTCCACTCCCTTGTCTTGATGGCTTGCAGTGATGCTGACGGGAATTTCATTATGATCGAAACTGGGTATGCTGGGAGAAATAGTGATGGTGGCATTTTCAAAGCGTCACGAATGGGTCAGTGGATACAACAAGGATTAGATTTGCCAGAACCCAAGCCTCTGCCTCGTGATGAAACTGGTCAAAATTTTCCGCATTACTTTGTTGCTGACGAAGCATTCCCGCTTCAGAAATATCTTATGCGACCATATCCGAAAAGAAGACTGAATAACAAGAATCGAATATTTAATTACCGACTAAGTAGAGGCCGCAAATCTATTGAATGCTCGTTTGGCATGATGACACAAAAGTTTCAGGTGTTGTCTAATTTCCATAGACATAAATTAATTATTAATTATTAAATACGATTGCATCACTCATTTCAATAATGCAATCGTAACGTACACACAATTCCAGACGGTCACCTGATGCCCCACTTACGACAGACACGGCGACCGCCAGCCCAGCCAAAGGACTACGCAACTCCTGCAAGTCAGCGATTGATGCGATTAATACGGATAACATAAATAGCATTACTCACTTCAATAATGCAATCGCAAACAAACACAATTCCAGACGGTCACCTGGTGCCCCACTTACGACAGACACGGCGGCCGCCAGCCCAGTCGACGGATTACGCAACTCCTACAAGTCAGCGTTTTACTCCGTGAACTTGTAACCATCAGCGTCCAAATCACCTCGAGTCAGCACCAACATCTAATATAAATACCACCACGGAAGACGACAAAACCAGAGTTATTTCGACTCTCAAACCATTAACTACCATGTCATGTATTTAAGTTATTATGTCACAATATATACCTATTTTAAATCCACTACTCTACCCTGAACTATTACATGGTCCTTCGAACAAAACAGCTAACTGGGTCAAGCCCGCACCAAGCCTAAGCGCCAGTTAGTTCCTATCAATCCGAAAGCTGGGTCTAGCACGCACCAAGCCAAAGCGCCAGCTTTCATTCCAAAAAATAAATCCAAATTAACTGGGTCAGCCCGCACCAAGCCTAAGCGCCAGTTAATTTTCCTACAAACCAAAAGCTGGGTCTAGCACGCACCAAGCCAAAGCGCCAGCTTTCAATCCAAAAATCAAAATTGACTGGGTCGAGCACGCACCAAGCCTAAGCGCCAGTTAATTTTCCTATCAACCGAAAAGCGAATCTACGTCCAGAAAGCGACAGATTTCAATTAATCAACCAAAAGCGACTCTATGTCCAGAAAGCGACAGATTTCAATTAATCAACCAAAAGCGAATCTACGTCCAGAAAGCGACAGATTTCAATTTCAATCAACCAAAAGCGAATCTACGTCCAGAAAGCGACAGATTTCAATAAATCAACCAAAAGCGAATCTACGTCCAGAAAGCGACAGATTTCAATTTTAATTAACCAAAAGCGAATCTACGTCCAGAAAACGACAGATTTCAATTAATCAACCAAAAGCGAATCTACGTCCAGAAAGCGATAGATTTCCATTTCAATCAACCAAAAGCGAATCTACGTCCAGAAAGCGACAGATTTCAATTAATCAACCAAAAGCGAATCTACGTCCAGAAAGCGACAGATTTCAATTTTAATCCACCTAAAGCTCACATTTGAAGAACTATCTACGTTACTATGTGAGATAGAGGCATGTTTAAACTCTCGACCACTCTGTTCAATTTCCACAGAACCAAATGACGTTGTTGCAATCACTCCTGCTCACTTCCTAACGGGGTGTGAAATGAAAACACCATACCTATTTTCATCCCTTGGCATATCGCTGGATCTCAAGGGAAGATGGAAACTATTACAAAAAATGAAAACAAACTTTTGGCAAACATGGCACAACGAATATTTATCTCAGCTTCAAGTGAGATATCGGTGGAACAAATCGCAGCCTAATATTGACGCAGATACAATCGTTATAATTAAAGAAGATAATGCCAAACCGCAACATTGGCCATTAGGAAGAGTAATTAAAACACACCCAGGAAAAGATGGAATGGTCAGACTGGTCACCGTTTTGAAGAGTGGAGGAAATACTACAAAAAAAGCAATCCAGCATCTTATTCCACTACCCAAAGACGAAGATTATGCAGAAAGAGAAACAGTTATCAAAACTGAGCTGCACACGCATGTGGCAGTAACTGAACAAACACGGTTTAGAACAAAGAAAAAACCAATCACAATACTATTATTTATTCTTCTACAGCTTTTTCAAGTTGTAAACAGCTACTACACGATTAAATATCCCCACGGCGGATTATATGTTGAACATTTTGGCAGCGCACAAACTGAGAGAGGAACCTTTCGGATCCATGCTGAATATAATCGGACCCTGTTGGAGGATGAAGTACGTCGAGCTGGTAACGTCACAGTGCAATTTCTACAACTATGCAAAGAAACGCACAAAGTGACAACAGAAGTGGAATGCACGAATCTGGTACATCATTTGAGGGAAATACTAAAAAATATTAAAGTTACCTTCTCAGGCATAACCAATCAAGAGAGATCAGGTTCACGCACAAAACGAGGTTTGCTAGGAAAATTAATGACCGCAGTATTCGGAGTCAATGACGAGGTCTACACAGACATTGACCGCCTCGATGCCAATCAGAAGCAGCTCATCCATACAGCACAACATCAAACCAAATTGATGATATCAGCCATGGCAACATTCAACAATACAGAAGAAGACATGGCACAGAAGTTACAACAATTTCAATTAAAAATTAACCAAGGTTTCCAACTAATTCAAGAAATGTCAAAATGGTATGCCGCAATCAACTCAAACAAATTAAATATCCATCTCCTTGGTGCTTATCAAATAGCACACAATTACCTCAGCGAAACCTACCATAATCTTTCCAAAATCTTAAACATCCAATACAGCGAAAACAATTTCCATGCTCTAATACCTCCCCTTCAGATACAATCCATCATAAAACACGCAAATGCTAAGCTCCCATCCAATCTACAAATTCTATCCTCGCCAATCGTCAACGTTCAAAGCAAACAAGAGAGCAACACAATACACATTCATGAGCATTTCCTTATTGTGGATACATCGCAATTCACTCTAATGAAAGCAACAGCAACACCATGTCAAATCAACAGTACATATTACGAGGCACTAGTCATATCGCAAGATATCATCGCAGTTGACTACAATCAACAACTGTACTTCCATCTACAAGAAGCAGAATTTTCCGCCTGCAGAACTCTGACACGACATGAGTACCTCTGCGCACCTACCCAAATCATGGACATCGAGACGCATCCCGAATGCGTTATTAGTCAAATATTTGATCGGGAAGATAAGTTACAATGCAGAACAAAAAAGTTTCCATTACACGCAATTACATGGAAGCAACTACACATGTCAAACACATGGCTTTTCATCACACCGTCGCCCATAAAGATAGCCATATCCTGTAATGGTACACGGGAGGATATTAAATTAAACACCACGGGTGTAATCCAAATAACCCAGGATTGCTCCATTCACACACAACATGTGATTCTCACACCAAACCGAATAGACTCCACACCAATCTTGGCCACATATTCCAAAAAGGCGGACGTTCCATTTATGGGTGGACAAACATTACCACCTATGAAGCCGGTCGATTTTGAATCCATTTTAAGATCAAACAGTCATATGGCAACCGACATAATCGGCGAAGAAGTGGCACTCGGGGAACAGCTGTCGTCCATTAACTGGAAGCACATTAGATATCATGCTTCATGGACCAGTGCCGTCACAACCTTGTGCACAGTTTGCATGTTGGGGGTGGGAATTGCAATTATCCACACAATCTGGAGGAAATATCGGAAAAGATCACCAGCGGAACGTCAAAACGAACCTCCAAAGACGCCCATTCCAGCATCCAGAAGGTCTCCAGAATACAGCACAGTCCAGACACCAAGGAATGACAGAAGATATCCAGTTCCAAGGAAGATCGAGTCCATCCAACTTCAACCACTGGTGCCCCATACTCCCGGCGGGCAGAATGTCTAATCTCCATAGACATAAATTAATTATTAATTATTAAATACGATTGCATCACTCATTTCAATAATGCAATCGTAACGTACACACAATTCCAGACGGTCACCTGATGCCCCACTTACGACAGACACGGCGACCGCCAGCCCAGCCAAAGGACTACGCAACTCCTGCAAGTCAGCGATTGATGCGATTAATACGGATAACATAAATAGCAATACTCACTTCAATAATGCAATCGCAAACAAACACAATTCCAGACGGTCACCTGGTGCCCCACTTACGACAGACACGGCGACCGCCAGCCCAGCCGACGGATTACGCAACTCCTAAAAGTCAGCGTTTTACTCCGTGAACTTGTAACCATCAGCGTCAAAATCACCTCGAGTCAGCACCAACATCTAATATAAATACCACCACGGAAGACGACAAAACCAGAGTTATTTCGACTCTCAAACCATTAACTACCATGTCATGTATTTAAGTTATTATGTCACAATATATACCTATTTTAAATCCACTACTCTACCCTGAACTATTGACTGCGATTCGTTGCAAAACAGTGAAATCTGTTAATCATATTATTCGAGCAGTGTGTATCCTCCATAACTATGTTCGCATAAGAGAAGGAAGACCGTATTTAACAGAGTATGATGTAGAGGAGGAGGGGGAAGACGACACTAATGACAGATCATCTGACATGTCTGTAAATGAGCAAGAAGTAATTACTCTTTGTGACAGATCAAATGCACAAACTTTAAGAGATTATTTATCCCAGTACTTCCTACGGGCACCTCTATCTTGGCAATGGAAATATACCATTAACAATTAAAACCTTTTTTAAATTTACATCGCAAGTTTTTTTTACAAATAAAGTATTAATAAATAATTTACCTGTGTCGTTTACTTTTTTGGCTACTGCCGCCCAAGCTTTTTCGGTCACATCTTTTCGAGAATATTCTGCTGACCTATAATTGTATAAGCACGTATATTCTTCTACAGCATCAACTAATTTTTCATTGAATTCCTGTTCATTTTTCTGTTGGGCCGTGATGTTCATTTTCCTTTTCGTCATTAAACGCAAAGCATCACCGCACACACAGCTTGGATGTTGCTTCGCAACTGACCTGTCGAGTCGCTCGGCAACATGAAACCGGCACGCAGCTTAGATGTTTCTTTGCTGGAGCGTTGGTGGGTATACGGTGTATATAAACCATGGGTTAAACACGAAAGATGCACGCTGGCGACATCGCGTCGTTGTCGCGTCGCTGTCGCGTAGCTTTGGTGGGACAAGGGCCTTACAGTGGGCCGGATCCGGCCCGCGGGCCGGGGGTTGCCCATATGTGCTTTAGATATTTGTCCTGAAGAAAATTTCCCTAGCATTAATGTGCTGCTAAGGATTTTAGCTATATTGCCGGTATCAACAGCAACTGCAGAACGTACCTTTTCTGCTTTAAAGCGCATACAAACTATTCATCGAAACACAACAGGGGAAGTAAGTTTTTTTTCTGATAATCGGAATTGCAATGCAAAATTAAAACCTCGAGTTATATTTTTGTAATTTTAGGACAGGTTGAATGGTTTGGCTGCTCTAGCAATGCATCGTGACATTCCAATTACAGTTGATGAAGTGATATGTGAATTATCAAAGAAAAAACGAAAACTAGATTTTCTGCTTTAATTATTATTAAGATGATTTTTTAAAATATAGATTTAAATTAATTTTTGGTACTTTTTAATATAGCTTTAGAATAATATTGTGAAACTATGAAACTAAATTCTTATCCCCCCCCATGGCAAAAAGCTATCTACGCCACTGATCTCGGCTCGGCGAAGAGGCGGAGGAACGAAACTTTAACGGATCGTGGACACCACCGAAGAGTATACCAGTGCGGAGTTTCAACGCTCCAGCGTGAAACCGAAAGGTGCTGCGATTTTTTTCAAGGTGATTTTCGGAGATTTTCACAATTCCGAAGATACGTAAATGGTAACATTTCAGCCATCCGGTAAAAGATAAGAAGCGATCCGGGGCTCATAAGAGGTACTACTATAGGGTACATGCTATCAATTTCAACCCTCCACGACAAACTCACAGGAAATGGTGAATTTTTTTCTGAAACATTTTGCTCGGAAGATTTTTTTGAAAGTTTTCAAAAGTCGGCGATTTTTGACGGCCGAACGGAGCGTCGGGACGTAGTTTTATGGGGAAAAAATGCGTGTGCAATGGGAAAGAACAGATGGCAAGTTGTTGTTACCGTAACGATTAGATATTTGTATTAGTAGTAAGTAATTATTTTCTATATATAATGAATTCATATTATAATTTATCTATATAGAATATCCCCACGGTTTAGTATCAGTATATATATAATTGATTATCCTTTTGTCATCGTAAGGACTTAAAGCAATTTTGTTTTGTTTAACGGTATAAACATCATGTTTATATGATGTTATGGTGTAATGATGTTTTTCAATAACTGAATTATTGAATAAACATTGGAAATAATCATTAAATGATATATTTCTCAGTGATACCCGTTTAATTCCTTTAGCTTTTTTTGTAATGCCAAAATTGATTAGATAATTATTGATTTCTTCTTGGGATATTTTTTGTAACAATAAATTTGCCTTTAGTGTTGCAGTTTGTTCATCATCAACAAATAATTTTATAGCGTACATTTTAGAGCCAAATCCAATAAATTCATGCATAATTTGGCCGCTATTCTCATCTTTCATAAGACCCAAAACTTTTTTATTCACTTGAGGTATTTTGTAAATATTATCAATAGAATAATCAGAGGTGTCAAAACGGTCCAAATTATTTTTTATATGTTTATACAGGGTGTTCCAGACCACCCGTACACCCCTTTTAAAATTTCGCGGATGAATATTTTTCAAAAACTGAATGTGGGGTATTACTAATGTTCATGTGCTCTATCTAATGACGTATCATTCGATCCCCCCCTGCCCCCCTGAAGGGGGGTGGGGGGGCGGGGGGCAACTTTAAATTTTCAAATGGCAACCCTTATTTTTTATTGCAGATTCGAATTCTCTATAAAAAAATATTAAGAGTTTATTCGGAACATTTTTTTGTACGACCAACAGGTGGCGCTACAATCGCAAGAAACTACTTTTTAATACATTTTTTTGATATTTTAGGACCGTACGTGAATGAATATTATTCGAAAACTCAATGCGGGGTACTACTAATGTTCATGTGCTACATCTAATGACGTATTACTTGATTTCGATGTTTTTTATGTTTAATATTACAGTCTAAACATTACCATATCAATAATGACATGTGTATCTCTTAACTAGATACACTTTTAACTCTAACATTGACAAACCTTGATTTTCGCCTGTCCAAAAGATTTAAAAAATTAACATTCTGTTTTTCCTTCGCAAAAAACATCCAATGTTACACTTGTGTAATCGATTGAAATGTACGCAGACCGCGGAGTTCGGAGAATTTGACAAAAACTAATACAATTTAGTTTTTTAACGTCATTCGTCAAAGGCAGTTTGTAAAGTGCGGATCGGAAAATTTCATCGCAGACGCAGGTAAGTTTATGAATCATCTAAAAATCTAATTCCGTAAATTACATTTAATTAATCGAGTAGAGAAAATTCATCTATTGACTTTCTTATGAATGAAATTTGGACATGGGCTCATTTTTGTTACCACAAAACAACATGGTCCACTATTGAAGTATCAAATCCTGAAACATTTTCTGAGTTACAATAGTTAAATGCACATTTCCTAAGCAGTGGTAATTGTTCAATAGTTGTTTACAAGAATAATTGGTTACTTATAAGAATATATTTAAAAACAATAGTGATGTGTGAACTTTTCTATTCCATCTCACTTTGCACCAGTTTTATTATTTCTTTTTCTCTCCTTGGTCTATGTACTATCTTTTAAACATTTTTCAAATGTATTTATAACCTTCATTACAGCAATGGGTTTTTCAAATGAAGAAGCATTTGATATGCTGCAAGTCCTAGGCGAGTGTGGAGGTCTATTCGCAACTGCTGCGACTGTATGGCGACAGCGTTATCCTGATCGCACGCATCATTCTCGAAACGTTTTTTCACGTTTGAAAAAATGTGTCATCGAACATGGAGTTGTGCAGCCGATCCACAACAAAGGGAAGAACATTTCCAGACCAGTTCGAGATCTAAGAGGACCAGACATTATTGCATCAGTTACGTTGAATCCTCACGATTTCATAAGGCGCACATCGATTCTGGAATTGGTCTGGGAACAATTAATCGGATCCTGAAAGAAAATAACTTCCACCCGTATAGGATGCATCAGCACCAGGCACTAAATGAGACGGATCATCAAGAGAGATTGGCGTTTTGCACGTGGGCGATGCGACAGCCGGCCGACTTACACAGGACGATTCTGTTTTCCGACGAGTGCACGTTCAAAAGTGACGGAGAAGTGAACAGCTGGAACTGCCGCTACTGGGCCACGGAAAACCCTCACTGGTTGCGAGAACGAGACCATCAACGGGTTTGGAAGATCAACGTCTGGTGCGGAATCATCGGAGATAAAATAATTGGCCCTTATTTTATTGAGGGTAATTTGAATGGAGCATCATACGCATCTCTACTAAACGAAGAACTCCCCGTTTTGATGGAGAATGTTCCTCTGCAGCTGCGCCAGGAGCTTTGGTTCCAGCAGGACGGATGCCCGGCCCATACTTCCAGACTGGCTCGCGCTCAACTAAATACCATGTTTCCGAATAGATGGATCGGCAAATATGGTCCGGTGCCTTACCCTCCTCGATCGCCAGATCTGACCGTCTTGGATTATTATTTCTGGGGGAGAATTAAAGATCTAGTGTATCAACAGCGGCCTACCACAAAGAACGACATGGAGCAGCGGCTAACGAACGCGATGCAGTCCCTCGATGCCCAGGAAATTCTGGCCGCAGTCGATTCGTTCCCAGCCAGAGTCCGTGCTTGCATTACGCAGAATGGGGCTCAATTTGAACACCTCCGGCATTAACGGTATTAACAGTACCTTTTGGTTCATATTCTAGTGTGTTTAAAGCATAATCACACTTTAGAGATAGAATCTAGAATTTTGACTCTACAGAACATTTTTAGTTTGTTGAACCGTTTGGCATTTAATTTAATTACTATAAAAAACAAACACCTAAAACTTGAAATAACAACATTTTTCATAGTAAGTTGGTTTCCTAAAAAATTAATTTTCTCAGAGTTTCTTCTAATTAAAAAAATCTGAATGGTACATTTAATGATAAACTCGATTAAATTATTTGTTCGCAGTTCTTGGCATAGGACAAGCGGACAGGTTCTCGAAACGACGGCTGCCTGAATCCGGCTATCCCAACACGAAGAAGACCCAGCTGTCAATTTCCCGCATTAAGTTTTGTAAGAATATTCATTCGCGTACAATGCTAAAATTCGTTAAAAATGTATTAAAAAGTCGTTTTTTGCTATTGTGTCGCCACTTGTTGGTCGTACAGAAAAATGATCTGAATAAATTGTTCATAATTTTTAATTGAAAATTCTAATCTGCAATTACAAATTGGGGATTCCATTTAAAAATTTAAAGTTGCCCCCGCCCTTTTTCAGGGGAGGCAGAGGGGGTTGAGTGATACTTCATTAGATAGAGCACATGAACATTAGTAATACCCCGCACTGAGTTTTCGAATAATATTCATCCACGTACGGTCCTAAACTATCAAAAAAATGTATTGAAAAATAGTTTTTTGCGATCGTAGCGCCACCTGTTAGTCGTACAAAAAATGTTCCGAATAAATTCTTAATATTTTTTTTATAGAGAATTTGAATCTGCAATAAAAAATAGGGGTTGCCATTTGAAAAGTTAAAGTTACCCCCTGTCCCCTTTCGGGGGGGGGGGGGGGGGGCAGGGGGGGGGTCGAGTAATACGTCATTAGATAAAGCACATGAACATTAGTAATACCCCGCACTGAGTTTTCGAATAATATTCATCCACGTACGGTCCTAAAATATCAAAAAAATGTATTAAAAAGTAGTTTTTTGCGATTGTAGCGCCACCTGTTGGTCGTACAAAAAATGTTCCTAATAAACTCTTAATATTTTTTTTATAGAGAATTCGAATCTGTAATAAAAAATAGGGGTTGCCATTTGAAAATTTAAAGTTGCCCCCCTTCAGGGGGGCAGGGGGGGGGGGGATCGAGTGATACGTCATTAGATAGAGCACATGAACATTAGTAATACCCCACATTCAGTTTTTGAAAAATATTCATCCGCGAAATTTTCAAAGGGGTGTACGGGTGGTCTGGAACACCCTGTATATATCATCATGAAAGAAATGATATATTAATGAGTCTGTATCACAATAAAGTAATATAGCATTATCTTGAAAATTAATTTTAATGTGGTTGTAGTGAAAATCATAGAAAATTTTTTGAAATATCTAAAACTGAAAATCCTATGTATATCGGTTTATTAAATTTAATGTTCATTCGGTTCATTTCAATAATTGTCATATTATCATCAAAAATTAAACAACTATGAAAATTCGGTTGTGAAATATAATATTTCGCTCCATATCTTCCTGACCATTTAGTAACAATTTCGATGTCTTTATATTTCCTAACGTTTTCCATAGTTTTACCAGAAACAGCATTATTCATTAATTTGTATTGATTTTTCTCAAAATCATTTTTACTCAATTTTCTTTTTTCTGTATTTAATTCTATGTATATTTTCATCCATTGTGATTGATTGAATTTGAGTATTCTGTGAATTTTTGTAATCTTTACTCCTAGTTTAACTGCTTGTTGTAAATTTCTATAATGAATAACATAGTTTTTTTTTATCGTATAGTGTGGTTAATAATTTTGGAATTTTTGTTTTTGCTGTTGGTAGTATCAAATGTTCTGGGCAAAGGGGTAGATCTTTATGCAATTCAGGTATTTCATTAGGATAATGAAGATCTACCTCCAAAATGTATCCAAATTCATTGTTTTCTGAGACATCCATTCATTTAAAAGAAAGCACATCAATCCATTCAAAATTTCCTGTTGGCAAACTTTGGCACATTGCCAACCCATATAAATTGTTTATGTCAAAATACATAAGATATGACATTTCTTCATCGGGATTAAAGTAGTTTTTCATATATTCATTGTTGGCTTTTCCATATCGGTTGGAACACTCTGATATTAACTGTATTGTTTCGAGTTTACGTGAAGTGATTATCACAAATAGAAAGACTGTTATTCCTTACTTCACTTTTTATTTTTATTTTTATGTTAGATGTACATTTCGAGACACAAGGTGCTCACTATCAATAACAAACTGTGATATTCCCCCTCTGATTCCTCTTTCAATAAACATTATAATATCAATATCTGTTATTAACTCCAACTTTACATCAGTAATTTTAAGCATGGCATCGAAAGCAATCCCCGGAGCTGTATAATAATGAGCAGGATCAATGTGATATTTCTATTCTATTCTATTGAAAGTGAGTGGGTAGTTATGCTACCCTCCACTGCGACCGCAAGGATCTATTGTGGCTCACAATTAAGGTCGAACATCCGACCCTACAGCTCACCTTCCAAGTCCATCTTCTTGATGAAGTCAAGGATCTTGTCAGGTGAAGTTTTCTCCAGGTCCTTCAGGTTTAGCTTTGGTGTGCCAAACACCGTGGTCCTGATCTGGTTGCCAGCTGGACAGGCACATATGACGTGCTCTGCTGTTTCATCATCCTCTAGGCATAGGCGGCACTCAGTGGTGTCGCTTAGTCCTAGTTTGTTAAGGTGATGCCTTAGACGGCTGTGTCCAGTGAAGAGAGCAGTTAATGTGTGGACATCTGATCTGCTCAGCTTCAACCATGAGGCCGTCCTGGCCGCAGATGGTCCACTTATTACCGCTCTGAAATGTCTCATCCCAGGGCGGTTTTGCCAGAAATCCTGTGCCTCGTGTCTCATCCATCCGTTGTTACGGTCTCTAGCTGTTGATCTGGGTATCTCCAGAGCGGGTTCTGGTCCGATGTAGGTTGTACGCGCCCCCTCTCTGGCTAGGGAATCGGCTAATTCGTTTCCCTTCACGCCAGAGTGGCTTGGCACCCACATCAGACTGACCCCGTTTACCTGTGCCATTTGGCAGAGGGCTTCCTTGCAGTTCCGTACAGCCAGCGAGGAGCATCTAGAAGATGCCAGGGCCCTAAGGGCCGCCTGGCTGTCCGAACATATTTTTATTGTCCTGCCCGCCCAACCCTTTGAAAGGATTTCGTGGGCGCACATTTCAATGGCGTATATTTCAGCCTCAAGTATGGTAGCATACCTGCCAAGGCTGTAGTAAAGTTCAGTCCTTGGTCCGACGACTGCGGCTCCTGTTCCAGTGGACAGCTTTGAGCCGTCAGTGTACCAGTAGGAGTCAGCCTTTTCTGGGGTGATTTTGTGTCGCTCCCAGTCGTCCCTGCTTGGGAACAGGACCTTGTACGGCTGATCCTCGCAGTAGTCCGTGACTGCGTAGTCAGTCCTCATACTTAGGGTGTCATCCGCCTCAATGGCAGTTGACAGCCCATTTGGTGTGAAGACTATCACCTTCGGATCCAATATGGCCGCGTGGTGATATCGATACGTTGCCAATCTGGCCTCGCCCTGTATTAGGATATGCAGGGGGGTGAGGTTCAGTAGCATTTCTAGCGCCGCTGATGGGGTAGTGCGTATGGCTCCAGTTACCGCCACTGTCGCCATTCTCTGCAGTGAGGAGAGCCTTGATATGGCCGTTTTTCGAGTTGTAATCGGCCACCAGGCGATACTGCCATAGGTTATTATTGGTTTTATGACCGAACCATATAGCCAGTACATTTGCTTGGGGTTTAATCCCCATGACTTCCCGCAAATTCTATGGCACGTCCACAGGGCGTACCTTGCTTTGCGGATTGTCTTGTCCAAGTGGGAGTTCCAATTCAGCGATTTATCCAGGGTGATTCCTAGATACTTCGCCTCCTCCACAAATGGTATGGTTTCTCCCCGCAGAGTAAGAGGTCTCAATTTCAGGATCCTCCTTCTCGTGAACGGGACAACTGATGTTTTGCTAGGGTTTACGTTTAACCGTTCCCCTATACACCAGTTCTGAGTCGCATCCAGTGCCTCCTGCATGGCTTCACAGATTTGGTTTTCATCCGTGCCCCTTGCAAGAATGACTATGTCATCAGCATACGCTTGCACTTCGACGTCAAGCGTATCTATTATTGCAAGCAGATCGTCTACCAGTAAAGACCACAGGGGAAAGAACCCCTCCCTGCGGGCATCCCCTGGCAGTCCTCAGCTTGACCGTGTCGCCACATAGTGACGTTGTCACGGTTCTGGTGTCGAGCATTGCTCTGATCCAGCCTGTAATAGCCGGTGGAACCCCTCTGTCCCTCGCGGATTTGCAGAGTGATCCCGTCAGAGCAGCGTTGAAGGCCCCTTCTATGTCCAAGAAAGCTGTTACCGCAATTCCCTTGTAGTCCAGGGTTTGCGCAACTTTCCCGGCTAGGTTATTCAGCGCTAAGTCCGTTGACTTCCCCTTATAAGGTGGAGGATTACTTTCTCCAAGCCTTTTTGGAGTAAGACAGGGAAGACCCCATCTATTCCTGGTGCTTTGTATGGTTGGAAGGATTTGACCGCCCAACTTACTGATCTGTAGGTAACGATTTTGTTTACCACCTTCCAGTCCTGCTTCCCCGGTCTCTTAGTTCGATCCCGTGGAAGCATTGTATCCGGTGTTTCGTTACTTAGAAGGGAACAATCTGGGAAGTGATTTTGGGCCAGGATCTCTAACGTCTCTTTACCAGAGGCCGTATGTGAGCCATCAGGTCGTTTTATCGACCCAAGTGCTTGCGCCGGCTCTCTGGCTAGAATCTTGTGGATTCTTGCACTACGGGGAGTATCATGAATACCCTCGCAGAACTTCTTCCAAGATTCCCTCTTGGCCCTGCGAATTTGTTTATTGTACTCCGTTAGAGCTGTACTGTACGGTTCCCATTTGCCCGCCTCCTTAGCCCGGTTGAATAGTTTCCGGACTTCTTTTCGCATTTTTTCTAATGTATTGTTCCACCAGGGGACATTTCTACTGTCCTTTTTCCTTTGTAGTGGACAATTTTCATGGTACGCTGAGACGATTGATCGGCAGATATGCTCCGCCGCCGTCTCAATGTCCTCATGACTTTTAATAGTGGGTGCCGTTGATCCCAGAAGCTCTCCAAGTGTACGCGTATAACCGTCCCACTTAGTGCTTCTAGCATTACGGTATTCCACTATTGGTCTAGTGCCTGCTTCAATGTTAAATTGAATGTTCCGATGGTCAGAGCAGGAGGGGTCTTCTGACACCTTCCAGTCGGAAATTTTTGTGCTCAAGTAGTTTGAGCAGAAAGTAATATCTAATACCTCTGCGCGATTTTTCGTAACAAAGGTAGGTTCGTTGCCAGTATTAAGTATAGCTAGCCCTTCCCCCATAATAAAGTTTAATAGAGACTCAACCCTCGGATTGGTGTCAGTGCTGCCCCACGCTAGATGGTGTGCGTTGGCGTCACATGCCACAACAAGCTGGATATTCTCCCTCTTGCTGTGGGCCACCAGTCTTCTCACAGCTGTTGGAGGTGGTGGGTCTGCGCTGTCCCCCGGGAAGTATGCCGAGCAGGCTATTACGTCCAGCCTGCTCTTCCCCACCGGGAGTTTCAGCTGCACAGCGACTACTTCTCTGGTGCAGTATCCTGTCAACAAAAAGTATTCAATGTCCTTACGGATTAATATACAAGCTCTGGGTTTTTGCCCCGAACTATATGTAATTACCTTACCTGGTATGTTGCTCAGGCCGCTTATCCGGCCTGTGCTAGTCACCCATGGCTCCTGTATGAAGGCGATATCTGCACGCTCTTCTCTGAACCGTTTGCCAAGGAGAAAAGAGGCTCCTTTGGCATGGTGCAGGTTGGCCTGCACACATCTCACCGTCGGGTACATCACTTACCCGACGGTGATTTGGCTCCCCGGAAGGTCGATTTACCGCCCCTCTTTGGGTGTGCCTTGCCCCTTAGTGGACCCTTACCCTTGGCCGATGTAGGCCTAGGATGCGTCCTTTGGGGTTCGCTTGGTCTTCCGCTGCCGCCGGTCACCTGGTCGACTGAGAGGGTGGTTGGAGTCCGCTCCTCCTCTGTCTCCCCTGGCTCTGCAGCAGGGGGCTTATTGGCCTCCTTGTCCCTGCCTTTGACCCTGAACGTCACCTGTCCATAGCCGAAGTAGGGATTGAGGTCCATCTCCTTGAGATAGGCCAATGACCCGTCGTCCATCGAAAACGTCCAGGTCTGCCCCGGTCCTGCATCCTCATGGCGTAGAACTACCCACTTCTGAGCCTGCAGTCCCGGGTTCATGACCCTCAGTCTTCTAAGGACTACTTCTGACGCGAGCCGTTCTCCTGCTTCGTCGTCTGGGATATAGGCCACGCATATATTTGGTTTAGGCAGCTCCTTTCCCCGTACGAGTTTGAGCCTCGCGTCGCTCCACGGCTGCAGGCGTACTAACACCTCCTGCAGCCATGAGACGGTTGGCTCATTCGCACAGGTCAGGAGCAGCCAGCCTGGCCTTGCTATGCATCCCTGGAACCTGACAGGCGGTCCGTTGTCCGGCAGCCTGTCTACTTCCGCCATGATGCTTTTGCGAAGTGTCGTGAGTTGCTCAGTCGTCAGGGCAGTGCCGGGGTAGTCAGTGTGGATTATACCCACTCTGATACCCGCGACTGCAGCCCTGTACGACAGCTTCGACACCCTCGCAGTGACGTCTGTCGGTGTGTCCTTGCAGGTCTTTTTTGCGCCCTGCTCAGGGGTAGTCACGTTAGAGCGTTGCCGTTTATTTGTCGTGTCGGCCTTGGGTTGGATTTCCGCCCCTTCGGGGTGGGTACCAGTCCCTTCGGCCTCACGACGTTTACGGCCTTGCTCGATTACAGTGCTCAAGGCGGTCTAGTACGGTATTCCGCTCTTGAGCATTCTGGAGAGTCGTTTTCTTGCGGCTCCCCCGAATTTCTTGTATTTTAGCGAGAGGTTCGTCATCTTCTCGATGTCCTCATCGCTGGGTCCTGCTAACAGCCTCTCCTCTGTGCCAGGGGAAACTGTCTCCCGCTCGCCTTCTGGAGAGGTCTGTGCTGGCTTTTCTGGAGCGGGATTGACCCCAGTCTCCATCGCCTCCACTTGTAAAGTCACGAGGCTCCCCCCCTCGTCCGGGGTTTTGGTTTTATTCTTATGGTCCATAAATGATCCCACGAGATGGGCAGAAATAAAGGTCCACTCAGGCCGTGCTCCCTTGCCTGAGTAAGCCTATTGAAATCTGGAGGTCGGCAGGTATCCAGAGTCCGCCTATTGGTGACCAGACTTACCCATCTGGCCAGCTACCAGTGCTTGCTGGCAGCCATGGAAGAATGTGATATGTGTCAATGGAACAATTTCGGAAATTTTCAAAAATATCAGCTAGTAAAATTACATCAGTTTTTAGATACAATTCTGCGTATTCTTTTAAGTTTTCAATATTAAATGTTCTCCAAACTAAACAAGCGTGTTCGTAATCATCATCATTAATTTCAGAATCATTAATTATGTTAAAAAAACTACGATTATTAGGTAATCGTTCATCATTCAATTTTTCCCAGCAATCCAAATAGTCATAAGGAAATATACCTTTTTTCTGTAATAATTGCAACTGTTCATTATTGGAACAAAATTTTTTAGTGATATTTTTTTGAGAATCATCGAGATATGATGCTAATTTTGATATGGCTGTTGGCATAAATCTAAAAGAGTCTAAAAACCGAAAGTTAACATTAGTATTTTGGATATATTTTGTAAAGGAAATGTAACGTTCCTTATTTAGAGGTAGTACATTCATAGCACCTTCAAGCATACATAAGGCCTTAATTGTGAAGTGACTATCATACCCAGATAAGTTGTGAAAAAATACTGCTATAAAATGATTGTCTTTATAATTAAGGTTACAAGCAGTATGAGCTGCACCTCTATATTCACCTGTAAAATGATTATGATCACGCACTTTTATTTCATATTGAGAAATCGATTTTTCACATATATGACATATCCTGGTATCTTTAAACTCATATTGTTGTGCAACACTTAAAGTTTTCATTTTAACAGGGTTTGATAATTTATCATTTAGTTTGTTTGCTATTTTTTCTAACTGACTAATAAACCATTGTTCACAATCCTTTCCTGTATATAATTGAAATTCCAAGAGAGACTCATCGTACGAACATTTTAGGTAACTCCAGACTATGGTTTTCAATCAAGTATTGTAAAGAAAAAATGGTTACACGTCTACAGAGTCGAACCTAACGTTGAACCTAAAACGATTGTTAATCATGCTAAAACAATATTAAATGTAAATGCGGATATTAAATATTTTCGCCTTATGAATTCTGATCAATCTTCATCTTTTAAACTTGGAGTTGATGAACCTCACTTTGATTCTCTTATGGACTCTTCGAAGTGGCCTCCAGGTGTGGCTCTAAAAGAGTTTATACCTCGCCAAAACCGCCATTTTCAAACTGCCGGGATACAACAAACAGAAATATAATAAAATTATCGATCTTCTATCAAAATGTGCGTGGTCTTAGAACAAAACTCTTCGAATTTTATAATAATACTCTAGCCAATGATTATGACATTATATGTGTAACTGAATCATGGTTACATCACAATATTTCAGATAATGAAATTATTGATGATCGTTATATATTACATCGTTGTGATCGTGATTATGCTGCGAATGATACTAGCAGAGGTGGAGGGGTTTTTATCGCTGTGAAGAGGAATCTACATTCGTCAATAATATCAATCAATACTCGAAATCGGGAGGAGATTTGGATTTTAATTAATAATTCTTATATTATTGGCTGTGTTTATCTGCCTCCGCGATCTCATGAGGACACTTATACTGAACACGTAAATACATTATCAGATATCATCAATAAATATGAAGATCTTACGTTATTTGAGGTTGGAGATTTCAACTTGTCTAGTGTTGGCTGGATTCCAGAAGAAGACTGCGTGGGATTCTTACCAACTAGTGTTGAAAGTGCTTGTGCCCGGGTTTTGTGTGATAGTGTTATGAGCAATGGGCTATATCAATTTAATAACAACATAAATAGTTCTTGTAATGTTTTAGATCTAATATTTTCTAATAATCCTCATATAAGTTGCGCCATAGGTGACCCTTTATGTAAGCCTGATGGTTATCACCCGCCTTTGCATATAGACTTTGATGCTGCAATTGCTAATGATGATTCAAATGAGGAATTTTATTTGGACTTTACGAACTGTAATATTAATGCTATTTGTAATGAAATAAGCAGTGTAAATTGGATGTACTATTTAGAATCTCATGGTATTGACAATGCTGTTGATATTTTTTATGAAATATTATACAATATTTTGCATAAACATGTTCCAGCTAGGAGAAAATTAAAGTCCCATTTTCCTAAATGGTTTTCGCCGTCGTTAATTGACTTAATTAAAGATAAACGTCTTGCGCATATAAAATTCAAGAATACTGGGTGTATTCAAGACTATAACACCTTCTCTAAATTAAGAGCAGATTGCAAAAGACTAATTCAAAATGACCACCTTATCTACATTCGTGATATTGAAAATAACATACCAAATAATGTTAATGCCTTTTGGAAATACTGCAAATCCAAAAGGGATAGTGTTGGTACTTTTCCTTCATGCATGCACAAAGGAACAGCGATAGCTACTTCTAATAAAGATATAGCCAATTTATTCGCCCATTTTTTTCAAGAGTCCCACTCAGATATTTCTTGTGTGGGTCCTATTTTTACCGTAGAATCAAATATAATTTTTAATTATCTTCAGCTTACTGAATCTGATATCGTAGAATTAAGTTCTGATATCAAGATAAACAGTTCTCCTGGTCCGCATGGAATTCTTCCATCAATAATTAAATCATGTGCTAATGTGTTATGCCTTCCTCTAACCTGGCTGTTTAACAAATCTCTTCAAGATGGTAAGTTCCCTGATGTCTGGAAACGTTGCTATGTCGTTCCTGTTTTTAAGTCGGGTGTCAAAAAAGATGTACACAATTATCGTCCTATAGCCATTCAATCTTGTATTCCGAAACTGTTTGACAAGATTGTATATAAACATATGATGCTGCACTTTTCATCCACAATAATTGATCAACAACATGGATTCTTTCCATCAAGATCTACAGAATCGAATCTCTTTATTTATTCAAACTTTATATCGGATACTTTGGAAGAAGGCTCAGTTGTAGATTCTGTCTACACCGACTTCTCCAAAGCCTTCGACAGGGTTAATCATACGAGGCTTCTGTATAAACTTTGCTCATATGGTGTTTCGGGACGCATGCTTGAATGGCTACGGTCCTTTATCTGTAAAAAGAAAATGTTGGTCAAAGTAAATAACATCACATCTGATATCATAATTGATGCAACCTCAGGGGTGCCACAAGGCTCTCACTTAGGGCCGTTACTTTTTCTTATATTTGTGAATGATATTGGCAAACATCTTACTTCTAATATTCTTCTATATGCAGACGATATGAAAGTATTTCGCAATATAAAGTCCATATATGACTGTAATACTCTTCAAAATGATTTAAATCAGATTATGGTTTGGTGTAATGATAATAATCTCTATTTAAATATAAAAAAATGCAAGTCCATGCGGTTTTCACGTAAAAAAGATTCAATATTAGCTTTTGATTATTCATTAAATAATAGTTTCCTCGAGAGAGTTGATTCAATTAATGATTTGGGGGTTTTGTTTGATGCTAAACTACAGTTTAATGATCACATCAACAAAATCTCTGCTAAAGCATTGCAGATGTTTGGATTTATACGAAGATTTAGCTCAAATTTTAATTCTATTAGAACATTTATATTTATTTATTTATTTATTTATTTATTTCCCAACAGATAATACATCAAATTACAGGGAAAAGGTATAAAAAAAACATTCTACTAACAGTGCGCAGTTTTAACTTAGATGTAATAATAATTAATTATGAACAAATAATATAAAAAAAAAAGAAATAAATTAAATTAAAAACTAAAACAGAATACAACACAAATGAAATAATAACAATAAATCGCAATAACAATATTAATATTGATGTAACTTGTACACTCCTACAACAACGTACCTATTTGGCTTGTAAATTCTGTAAGACTACAATTAAAAATATCAACAGATTGCTCAATTCTTCCATACAAATGCTTCATAGTATTTACCGGTGAATGATAATACACATTAGTAAAACTTCTGTTGCAGATAAAGGTCGTTGGATGTCTGCAAGTTACTCTCTATATATCTATTGTAAGGCCTATTATAGATTATTGCGCAATTATATGGTCACCTCATTATAAATGTCATGTGGATCGTCTAGAAAATGTGCAACGAAAAATGATAAAATTGATTTGTTTTCGATGTCATCTATTTTATCATGATTATAATATGATACTTAAATATCTTGGACTTCTTCCATTAATTAAACGAAGAGTGTACTTTTCCTTGTGTTTTGCGTACCGCATATTAAATAGCAGAATAAATTGTTCTGTAATACTTGCATCAATTTCACTATATGTACCTACACGCTTAACTAGGCATCAACAACTACTTGCTAGCAAGTATCACGCAACAAATTATGCATCCAACAGCCCTAGGAATGCATTAATTGATAATATTAATACATATTGTAGATTGATAGATGTTTTTGGTGTAAGCTTACAATGTTTCAAGCGTAATTGTAAAAATGTGCTTGAATGTAGTACGTAGTGTTATAGTATGTATGATTCCATGCATGCATACTTGTATTTGTATATAAATTTAGTTTTAGTCGTTATTCACATTGTTTGTGTGATTTTGTGCGATTATTTCGATTTGTTAAAAGACTATTGTTATTTTATTATGTAATGGCTCACCGTTAAAATAAATAAATAAATAAATAAGCAATGCTAAACGGAATATGTTTTTGACATTTCTCAGTTTTTTTCATTTTATTTTCATCACCATACTTTTCTAAAATACTTTCTAAATCAGTATATATTACGAAAGGAACGTTTTCTTTGTGCTTAAAATTCTTAAATTTAATAATTTTTTCATTTTCTTTGGGTAATGTAATTTTTGATTCATTTACATTTTTACACAAAGCAGAATGCTTTGTCAGTGTATTTTCGGATACGAAATAATTTAAACAACGATCACATAAATATTTTTTATTTCTTATGTTACCTAATTGTTTGTTAAGTAATCGTGATAAATTTATAATCAGACAAAAATGGTATACATGTTTTTTTGAAATTATATCAAATGATTATCATCACTTTCAGAGTTATCATTATCAGTGTCAGGTATTATTAATATATTTACACGAGGGGTGAAATCAAATTTACTTAGGCTCACGGGTAAAATTTCAGTTTTCGTAAATGTATATACATTAATCGATATATTATTGAGCGCTTCAAATTTTGGAATTTCCCTTAATGTGATGGGAAAATTAATATTATCATACTTAAGTACCTTACTAAAATGTGGATATGATGATATTCTATTTTTATTGTGAAAAGATTGAGGCGGCTGAAGAAATGCTACAATTGACCACAAAAAACAATACTGATCATTATTTTCCAAGTTCAGTACAGCTTTTTTCTTGAGAATAAATTTTGGTAATTTTATTTTTATTCCATAATTTATTGGAGAATAATTGTTGATATCAATTTTTAGTGATAAAATTTCAAATAAAGCCCAGCCTGAATCTCTCTCCTGAAATTTTTCTAATTTATGAATAATTTTATCAATTACATTTTCATGATACCACTTTTTTAAATTAGTGTTATGGTCAATAATATTATTTCTAGTGTTAAAATGTTTTATTTTAGTTTCTCCATCACTCGGTTTTATAAAATTTTCATAGAAAATAATATTAACTTTTAAGAGTGACTTTTGTAATTCTTTTTTTATTTTGATTGAAAAACTTCTATAGGAACGTTTAAGAAAATGCTTAGGATCTTTAGCACTCAAATTCGTTATAACACCAGTCCTTATTCTATTATTGAAACATGATTCAGTATCTTTCAAGACTAAATGCTTTTTCGAATTACTATTTGGTTTAAATTTACATTTTTTTGTATGCTTAATTGTTTGCTTATAATATTCTAACAATGCTAAATTTGCCTCCAAATGAGAATAGTTACCGATATTTGCATCTTTATTGTTTAAAATTCTTTTCATTAAAACTATTTGTTTCATTAAAATATTAACCCATTTCATAAAATCATTTTGAGTTTTTAAATACCGTTCACCTTTTTCATTTTTTTTTTAAATATCTTGAGACAATTCTATTATTGAATTCATTATATATATATACAAAATAAATTACTTACCTTTCAGTTTGTTGGTATGATGATAATTGTTTATTTCTTCTATTTATATAGGGGAAAGAAGGAAAAAAATCCTTGAATACAAATTTGAATATTTTCCTGTGATTCTTGAAATTTAAATAATGAAAAATAGTTTTCGTTACTCCTAGAAATCTAAACCGCAAAGAGATAATTGAATAATCGTAATTACTGGAAAATATTTGTCTGTGATTCTTTCATTCCTTTGGGAAATCTAAATCACAAAGAGGTAATTGTATAATAGTAATTAATGGAAATACGTCATTAATAGCAGTGAATAATTAGATTTTTTTGTATATGAAGCACTAACATATGTTCAGAAAATTATCTTCTACCAAAATCATCATCATCATGGCAAACCTTCCGTGCACATTGCTGAAGGAACCCTTTGAACTAACTCCAAAAATGTTAGTTGTAATATGTAAACAAATATTTAGGTAAGTTTTATTTTTGGTGTTTTGGTATCAGTCTAGTAAAATCTAGCATTAACTTTCTTTTGTTTTATGTTTTTGTTTAGATTTGGGGTAAAACAAATTGCGGAAAGAAAACATAATCAGGTTAAAATTTCGTTATCCTATACACCAAAGGATGATACAATTAAACGGAAACTGGGGAATCTCCCAGTTAATTGTTTACGCTTTTGTGTAGAAAACGAGGAAGAGATGCAAATTCTGGAAAAGGCTGCATCTAAGTACGTCTTCAACATCAGCGAAGATGACGGTTGCTTGCCCTGGCAGAAGGAGAACCAAAATCAAAGAAAAATAAAATAACGCCCGCTCGATACACTGATGATAATGATGTAATAGAACTAGATGAAGAAGAAGTAGCAAAACCTACTCCATCAGGTGCATCAAGAAAGAAAAGAGCGTCTCTTCGAAACCTAGTTGCTGAAATGGATGATGATGATGATGATTCTGATAGTCAAAAGTTTCATGTTCTCAAATTATAAAATAAAATTCTGTATCATATATGTTTGTTTTTTTATTTACCCTGAGCATTAATTAAAACAATACAAGGTATTACTTAAAAAATAAAACAAGATTTTAAAAATAACCATTAATAACATACACTTGATGAAAGTTTTTTTTTTATTATTGATTTTTCCATACACGATCAATTAAATGCTTATTACCATATCTATTAATGCTTAATTCCAATATATTCGGCACTTTTTTGATAAGAACATGGTATACATCGAGAATTAGCAATTTCAGTTTCTCCTCCACATTTTGAACATTTAAATTTTACTGGTACAGGCATTTCAAACGGTTTTGGTGAAATAGTTGCGATGACGTTGTAAAAATTCTGATGAAACATTTTAATGTATTGGAATATAATCCCAATTCACTCTCTCCTTAAACTCTTGAATAAAGTCTTCTGATAAAATTTGATATTTTGATATGCGATCCCAATCAACATTGTGTTTAAATTCACGAATAAAATATTCTGATAGAAATTGATATTTTGAAATTTCTATCCATTTAACGCTATTGATAAACATTCTGATGAACTTTTCACTTAGTTTTTGAAATTCACATATTTCATTCCAGTCCACATAATATTGATATTTAATAATAAATGATTCAGGTAGTCCGGGAATTTGACTAATTTCTTTCCAATCGACTACTCTTCGTGGCGATTCCATTATATTGCTTGTAGTAACGCTGAAGAACTAATGTTATAATGCAATATACCATCCTTTTATATACCACCAGTTTAGGGATGACATAACTCGAACATTTGTTTGTGGATTATATCTTACAAGACAATCATGAATAATAAGACAATATGCTGTTGTATTTGCAGGTACATTTTCACTTGTTTCAAATTCCAAACGTATATCTACACTACCGGACTTTAAACTTTTATTTTGATGACTACAATCAATTGCAACCATGGGACATCTCTCTAAGAACTCCAAATGATCCAAACAGGGTTCACAAATTGACTTGTATTCGAAGATGTGTTGAAATTGAGCATACATTTCATATAAAAGTGTAAATTGTTGTTTTTTAAAATCCAAGTTTAAATTATCATACGGGTAAACTTCAGAATTTAAATACAATTTTAAATTTGTTAAATTACAATGATCAAATTTACTCATATCTTGTCCAATGTTATTCTTCCTATTTGTTTGAAAAGCAACTACGACGAAACGAGGTTTTTCCAATTGATTTGATGCTTTTACATTCCATGTGTGTTTAGTGGTTTGTTGTAGTACAGGTAATTCGTGAAGTTCCCATTTTCTAAATGCTATTTCAATATCTTTTCCTTGTTCAATATATTTGTAGAGACGAAGTTTTTGTTCATCCGATACCTGAACATGAGAAAGTTTCCAAACAATTTTTCTCAATTCAATGGTTGGCTTATCTTCCTGATTTGTACTGATAGTTCCGTTTAAATCTGTTGCACTCCTGATCAAGACAATTTCCTGTCTTACGTTCATAAGAATTTTTGTATAATCTCTACAAAAACCGAATATATTTTTCAGTGGTATGCATACACTAAAATATCCTGATGTATTTTGAATTTTAGGATTTCCTTTAGCAATATCCCAACCGGCACTACGATATCGTTCACTTTGATTTTTTGTAAGCGATAAATAACCCATTATTGTAGAAGTTATTCCTACATTTCTTACTCGATCAATAACATGACCGCCCAGTTCAAATCTCATTTCATCAATCATAAATGCAACACCATTATTTATAAATTGTATTGTAGGTGATGGTGTATTATCATGATTAACTAGTTTTCCTTCAATCTGTAAAAAACTCTCTGAAGGTAATGTATTTCCATCAAATGTTTGAGCGAGTAATCGTATTTCATCTGAATTATTTAATGATGTATTTGCAAAAGGTGGATGGTTATGAAAATCACTTTTAATTATCGAATTATCCGAAATAGTATGATTCCTACGTTTAAAATATTAAAATTCATTGTAACAATTTAAAGCCTAAGCTTAATAAAAATCTTTGATTTTGCGATGTTAATTGTTTAAGATGTCTGCACTGACTAATTTTATTTGATGATTTAAATGTTTTAATATGTGATTCAGTGTTGTATAAAAGTACCATATTTATAATAACTCTTTTAGGTGAAGTCTTACGGTGATGGTTTCTTTTTTAAAATTGACTAGCTTACCATCTTGATCGACTATTTTAAGGATAATTTCATCAATATACCTGGTATTTATAGGTAAATAAATAACATTAACAACTTTCTCAACAATTCGATAACCTGGGGGGCTTTGTGGAAAAAACATGTGTAACGTATGTCCATGATTATCGTTATTTTAAGAATTTGTAACTAAATTGCATTCAACACATATTGCATTTACTTTAGAAATATTTATAGGAAAGTCTGACAAATGAAGTTTATTGGCATCCAGGTTTTCACTTTTATATCCAAACAAAGATCCAATCGAATTCGCTTTATTAAAATATACGACTTCATTACTTTTAATCTCATATCGTAGTGTATTATTATTTGCTTTCATACGCAGCATAATAGTATTGTTATTTTTCTTGGTTTTTTTATGTACAATGTCATTTTGATTTTTTACTTCACTCTCTTCAAATGTTGTAATAATTTGATTAATATTTTCTATTGACTGTTGTATAAAGTTTTCCAAATCCTTAATTTCATATGAACCCTCAGGAATTTTTATTTGATATTCACCAATATGAAATATGTTGTTTGAATCATCAACATTTGGTATTTGTAACATTCACGCTCCGCTCGAAGAGCGCGCGACCCGCCACCTTCCAGCGAACCATGGACCGCTTCCGAACACGAGTTCCCCACGTCAAGATGTTAGCCTACCTGGATGATATCATTATATTGTCCGACACCTTTGAAGAACATCAGAGCGACCTAAGGGACGTATTAACGCTACTAGCCAGCGAATCAATGTCAGCCAACAGGGAGAAGACGTGCCTCTGCCCTACAAAGGTCAAGTTTTTGGGCCATATCCTGACACCAGAAGGAATCGCCACGGACCCAGAGCGAATCCAAGCCATTTCCACCTGGGGGAGTCCCAGAGACAAAAAGGAAGCCGTCTCATTTATTCAAACGTGCTCGTGGTATAGGCGATTTATACCGAACTTCGCGCAGCAAAGTAACCCCATTACAAAGCTGTTCAAGAAAAACGTTACTTGGACTTGGGGGAGCCACAGCAAGCCGCCATGGATAGTTTAAAATAACTACTCACCAGCGCCCCAATATTGAAGCCCGCCGTCCCCGAAGAAGCCTTCTTGATTCGGACTGACGCCAGCGACTTCGCCCTGGGAGCAGTTTTACTGCAAGGGGAGGGACCCGAAGAGCACCCTGTGGAGTACGCCAGCCGCCTGCTCACCCCCGCTGAACAGAATTATACCACGACTGAACGAGAAGCCCTAGCCATCGTTTGGGCCATAAATAAGTTTTGAGGATACGTGGAAGGCTCACCGGTCACCGTCGCTTCCGATCACCAAGCTCTGCGTTGGCTGATGTCCCTGAAAGCACCTACAGGCCGCCTCGCACGATAGGCCCTACAGCTGCAATCATTCGACCTCACCATAGAATACAACCCCGGGAGGTCAAACCATTTAGTCGACGCTCTGTCCCGAATTCCGAGTGACAACATAAACCAGATAAATTACATTCAGGTTGACAACCCCAGGAGATCAGCAGAAGATATCCGCCGAGCCCAAACCGAGGACGAGGAGCTCAACAGGGATAATCACCGCCCTCGAATCGCAGCCACAATCAGAAGACGCCGTCTACTGGAGCAACAAAGGTTATTTACTCGAGAAAGGAGTTTTACATCGCTACAGCCCGGACGTCATCTCCGAAGATGCTCAACAGTGTATACCCCGAAGCGAGATACGCGCCCTGCTGGAAAAATTTCATGACAGCCCCACCGCCGGACACTATGGATTCCTAGGCACGTACCACCGCCTCTCGAAGATGTAGTTCTGGAAAAAGATGCGCGACGATATCGCTAAACACATAAAAACATGTTTGAAGTGTCAGCGATACAAGGCCAGCAACTTAAAACCCGCCGGCCTCACACAGACATCACCACCAAATCAACGATTCGAAACTATTTCATTCGATTTATTTGGACCACTGCCCACATCGCCGGAAGGATACACAACTATCCTCATCGTCGAGGACCTCGCCAGCCGTTGGGTAGAAATCCTGCCGCAAAAACGAGCAACCGCCACCGAGTGTGCTACTGCCCTGCTCAACGAAGTTTTTATGAGGTACGGGATACCACGCCGCTGCCTCTCGGATAATGGAACTCAATTCGTCAGCGCAGTAATGCAGCAAATCATGTATTGCTTGGGCGTAGAGCACAGTTTCACCGCATCCTACTACCCTCAGGCAAACCCCGTAGAGCGCAAGAACCGCGATATAAAGACACAACTAGCCATCCTCGTGGGAAAACAACACAATACATGGCCAACCAAACTAGCCGCTATCCGCTTCGCAATGAATACACACGTGAGTACCTCCACAGGATACAGCGCCGCCTATCTCACTTTTGGGAGAGAACTTCGCACCGCAGAACAAGTTAGCCGCGACTTAAGAGCCATTCTCTCCACCGAAAACTTCGTAACCGAAGTAACTCCGCATCTCCTACAGCTCTCCGACACCTTCGAAGACGCTCACCACACCGCAGACGAACACCAAGACGCCCGGAAAATCTACGAAGATGCCGCCCGCCGACCTTCCCCGGAGTACAGCCCTGGTGACCACGTCTGGATCTCCACCCATTTGCTAAGTCGAGCTAAGGATCAATTTAGCTCAAAATTAGCACCAAAACGAGATGGACCCTATATTATCCTCAGAGGAAAAGGAGCTGCTACCTTCGAAGTCGCATCCATGGAGGATCCAGCCACCCCCATCGGTACCTTCCATACTTCTGCCCTCACACCGTTTGCCGGACAAATTGAAGATCAGCAGCCCCTGCACCCTATTTGAAAGAGAGGACGCCCCCGCAAGATAGCATAAGTCCACCAGAGGGGGAGGGTGTAACATTCACGCTTCGCTCGAAGAGCGCGCGACCCTTCGCAGGTAGCCAGGCCGCCGCGTACCGACCACCGCATCCCTTCTACCACTGTCTCCATTCCACCCTACTCCCACCATCCTCCGCTCCGGCCAAACACCTATTTAACCATCTACACCCTGCATCTAAGGCAGTCTATTAGCGCTCGTCTTCTCGGCCTAATAGCTCTACCACTACGACGCGCTAGCACACGTTTACTCGGTCTAGTCGCCCTTCGAAAACTAAGAGCTTCGCTCCATGCTGCACAGCACAAGTCGCACCATCAAGCCCGAAGCACCCGCCACATCGAGACCCGATCGCCCTCCGCATCGAGCCAGCCACCGCACCCTGACGCACTAGCCTGCACCGCGCCAACGAGCCGGACGACGCCAGCCCTGAGCGACCCAGGTCCCGCTACCATCACCGTTCAGCCACTTCTTGATTATTCATACTTCTGTACATATTATTCTTTTGTAAATAAACGCATTTAAACACCGAACGGCCTTACATATTGTATTAAATGTTACAAAATCAATTAAACCTAGTACGTATGATTTTTCATTATTTAAAAGTATAGGAGGATATATTTTAGAGGATAATGTAGAATCTCTAGCGAAAAATGTAAACGTATAAGAACACATGTTACTAGTTTAAAGGTAATTAATACAATAAAATCAAAAATAGTTAAATAATTTATTTAAGTAAAAATAATAAACATAATTGCCCACAATTAACACTGTTATATGTTTGAAATGCTGCATGATTATAATATATTGTACAAGGACCATTTGATTGAAAATATCTGTTTAATTCAAAGGGTGGATGTAAATTTCCGAAGCTGTCATAATAAATGATGGTATTATTATTTTTCTTATAAGCTGTCCAGTGAGTTCCAGGGTTATATTCACTATCTAAATTAATAATACCGTATTCAGTTTTTTTTTAATTTTTTTAGGTAAATTGTCTGTCATGAAAATACCTCGGAAATACGGAAAATTAAATTGTTTTACATATTTAGATAAGTCAATATTTGTTAGAGGTCTATTATGAGGAATTATTGATGGTGTTTTGGTGGTCCTAAAAAAAGACCCATTCCTGTTTTGTAAGGTTTCAAATATAATCCTTTACCAAGTGCAATAGCTTCCATTGTTTTATTGTGACGTTGTGATTCTTTTAATTGTTCCTTTGCATTTCGAACACTGCTCACGGCTTTTGCAATTCCTGCAGCTCCACCACTTAATGCACCCAAGGCACTAAGTCCTGCAAAAATTGGAATTAATGGTAAAACACCTCCGGTTTTGGGTATTGTTATAGTGCGAGTAGCTTTAATATTTTTTATAGTCCTTTTGCTATTCGAATTGCTATTCCGAGAGCTTCGCTTAATGTACGCGGTTTTTTAGTTATAATAGCTTTTTTAATTTTTGTTATAGCTTTTGAAAAGCATATTTTCTTTGATCGTTTAGAACACGTTTTCTTTGGATTTTGTTTTTTGTTTTCGGACGAAATTGTCATTAGTTTCTTCTTCATGTTTACCATACTGATTTCAATAAAGTACTAATACAATTCTTATTATAACCATTTATTTAAATTACATCAATTTTATTTTATTTGTTGATTGTTCATCGGTATCACCATAATCATCATTATCATCTTTTATCAGTTTTCGTTTTTTAGGTTTTACAGCAATATTCAACGATTCATTTATATCTAAATTTGTTTGTTTACTTGGAGGATTACTAATGTCATCAATTAAATTCTCTTCATGTTTTCTTTTCTTAGTTCCTTTAACTTGTAACCTTGGTTTATTGTTAATTTCAGTAAATGATGATAATTGACGTTTTTTTATTTATTTTTTTTAGAGTTTTCTGATAAAATCTCAAACGCTTCATTATCATTAACATCCATATTTTCAATTTCATTTTTTGATTTTTATATTACTTTTTCTTGTTTTTTTCTTCGTTGAGAAGTTTTAGGTTTATTGTTAACCGGTTTTGTTTTACCACTTTTTAACAGATCAATTGACTGTTCAATATCAGTAATAGATGTAACCAAAAATGATTTTGTTTTATCTAATGTCTTTAAACATTTTCTCATTACATAATTATATTGTGATGGTGTCTTTGAAAGTCCCATACCTAATTTTAGTTTAGTTTTCATTGCACCTACAAAAGCTAAAGCGTTTATTTTTCACCTTAAGTCGCGTCTTTAGACTGATATCTTTCCTTTGCTTTTGCACTTAATATATGATCCGCTTGATGTCTGTGTTCTAAATCTTGAAATTGGTTGTAGGTAATATCATGATCTTTACATGCTTCGTCCAATCCATTAATACCGCTGTCTCCGCGAGCTAATCGTTTTTCAAGTTTTGTTCCCGGACCACAAAATTTATAACCCGGTAAATGAAGTTCAAACGGTAATTTATTAATTACAGTATTAAGTAGACCGTTTCCTAAATAATATTTCATTATTGCACTTGTTCTGTTTAACACTAGAAATAAAACGAATTTTTATATTATAAATACATTGATTTTATATTGAACATTATGAAATTCATAAAACAAGGAACAAGTTTAAAAATTGAAAATAACATATTTGAAAGAAAACAATTTAACAAACATGGTGTTCTGTTTCCACCAACTGTTAGATGTATTATTGTAGGTCCGTCAAACTGTGGTAAAACAAATGTAATGATAAATCTAATTCATCATGAAAATGGATTGAAATTTGAAAATATCTATATTTACTCAAAATCACTGTATCAACCGAAATATGTATACTTAGAGAAGTTGTTGAAACCGATAAAAGGTATTGGATTGTATACATATAATGCAAGTGATGATATAATGCAACCATCCGAAGCAAAACCCAGTTCAATGTTTATCTTTGATGATGTTGCCTGTGATAACCAAAATACAATTCGTCAATATTTTAGTATGGGACGTTACAATTACATTGATTGTTTCTATTTAACACAAACATATGCTAAAATTCCTAAACATTTAATTAGAGATAATGCAAATGTTATAGTTTTGTTTAAACAGGATGAAATGAATCTAAAACATATTTATAACGATCATGTGTGTACTGACATGGATTTTGAGAAGTTTAAACAAGTATGTAATTGTTGTTGGCAATTAGGGACGTATTCCTTTCTTACCATTGTAAAGGATTGTCCTGTTAATAAAGGACGATATCGAAAAGGATTTGATCTAGGTACTTTAGAATGTTATTTCCTAAAATAAGTTTCAAAGCCAAACATCAAAATGAATGAACTTCAATTAAAAAAACGCCTAATTAATAAGAGAAAAATTATTCGAAATAAATTAAATTTGTTAAAACATGACGAAATGTTACAGGAAAATTTATTTAATCCAATTACAAAACATTTAATTAATATTGAAACAAAATTACAAAATGGAAAATATGAGAATCTTATTCCTAAAAATGAAATTATACCAACCATACTAAAAGAACCAAAACAAGAATTAAAAAACGATTTTGATAATATTGAAGATGCTATTAATAATGACGATGAAGATGATAACGAGGGTGATGATGAGAAGGATGATGATGATGATAGTGAAAAGGAACAACAATCTTTTATTGAATATACAGAACAGCATGATACCTTACCTAAAAAATACATGAACGATATGTTTTTGGATAAAAAAAAGAAAAAAAATAAAGAATTTGATCACAAATATAGTGTACGTTTCAATAAAAATACAGAAAAATTTTCAATTGGAAATTCAGAATTAGATATAGATGGACGAGATATAATTATACAAGGTCGCAAATATAAAGGAACTGAAGGTTTATATGAACTTCTATTCAAAAGAGAGCCAAAAAAAAGTTATTTTCAAGATGATATACAGAATTATAGGAAAATTTTATTAAAAACAAATGCTTATAGACGAAATTATACTGAACAAAACCCAGTTTCTGGAAATAGATCAAAAAAATATAAACATATTGTTGCTCCACTTCTTGGTAAGACAATCGCTGGAGAAGGATTACCACCGATGCTGATGAAAGTAACAAACAACAAAATCGATTATATACATTGGGACGATCCAAATGAATTAGTTGAAAGATTACGTTTACTGCTCGCATCACAATCAGCTGGAAATACCAACCACGTAAATGAAATAAATTCAATCGTTGAGGAATTACGTGAATCTAAAATTATTCAATAATGAATCATAAGTTTACAAGTAATGTCAAGAAACAAGTTGTTAATGAAATTCATAAACTAGCACGAATAAATTTTCCTCGAAGAAAAGTTATTTTAAAATCAAGCAGATTTAGTCGAAATGATTCCATATGCGAAACAAAATAAAAATTACAAATACATATTAATTGTTATAAATTGCTTTTCAAAATACGTTTGGGCATTTCCATTAAAAAATAAATCTGCTATTGAAGTAACACAATCTATGGAAAATGTTTTTAAACAACAAACACCCATACATTTACAAACTGATTTAGTGAAAGAATTTTTTAATAATCATTTTAATACATTAATGAAAAAATATAATGTAAATCATTACAATACATACAGTGAAAAAAAAGCATCAATAGTTGAACGAGTGAATAGAACATTAAAAAATATGATGTGGAAAGAATTCAAGGGCGGATCCAAGGGGGGGGCCATGGGGGCCATGGCCCCCCCCTTGGGCCTTTTTTCCTAGTGAAGATTTTTTTAATGTTTCGTGATTTTATTCGATTTAATTTCAATTCATTTAAAAAAAATTCAAAGTAGTGATAAATTTATTATGTTGATAAACCTGGGAGCGAAAGTGAAAATCCACTGTGAAAATGTAAAATTCTATTTTATTTTATTTTATTTTATTTTATTTTATTGTAATTTACACTTTTGTTCAACTACAGCAGACCTGGGCAAACTTGTGCTTGCGGAGCACGAGTTCAAGCGCGAGCGGGAAAACGCTTTCCTTCCATGGCCCTATCAGTACCCCAATTTTAATAAAATAAAAATTCGTTAACATTTAATATCAATTTTTACGACGGTGGGAACGTTTGATTTTAAAATATTAAAAGCAAAAAAGGTTAAAAAATCAACAAATCTAACAAATAAAAAATAACTAATCAAACAAAAACTAAAAAACATTAACTAACAAGGCAGAAAACTAACAAAGCGGAGAAAACTGACAGAACCGAAACCAACAAAAGTAACAAAATAAAAATATGTTCATTTTGTTTTTAGTGAATTTGAACCGATTGCAGTTTAAAAAACCGTCTGAACAAGCATCCATGAAAATTTTCATGTATTTTCACGAATTTTCAACTAGTGATTGCCGAGGGAGCTTCTTTAGATGGTTTTTCAAATTAAAAACTGTTCAAATTAACTCAAAACAGATTAAGCAAATGTTCATTTGTTTACTTTTGTTGTTTCTGTTTTTTTATGTTCATTTTTTAGTCTTCTTGTTGTGGAAATTCTGGATTCGCCATTGGATTCCACTTTGTCATGTGAATATGTTTTAAAATGCCAACGAAAATGCCAACGCGGTTGCCAACCCAAAGATACTGAAAAAAACTAGTATCTAAATGCCGCCGCCTTGTGTCATGTGAATATGCCTTGAAGTCATAGCCTAAGTCAATGTGCGCGAACCCGCCTGCAGTGACATTTATTTTCCGGCCATCTTCGGGTTGGTGGGATTTTATCCAGGTTTGTACATTTAGTTCAGTTTTTAAATAAATATGAATTAAATAACCTAAAATCGACAACCTTAAATGCACTGCTAGAATATTTCTGGCTAGGATGGCGAAAAATGCATCACAGCCTAACAAACGACAAAAAACAATGCATGATTTCTTTAACCTGCCGACATCGACGACAGCAGCGAGAACTGCTGGAGATCAGCATGTGCCTCCGAACCCCGAGAGAAGCTCGTTACTCCCAACCCCAGGTGATTACTTCTGTATATTGCTTTTTGCGAATGTAAACAGAGAGGCAGGAACCTTGAGCCACCAAATTAAAAGCACCCGCCTTCAACTTAACACGTCGGGGTGAGTCCGATTTGGGGCCTAAGTTACCTGCCTTTCTCCTGGCTCAATCAAGACGTAGATGATTTATATTTAAATGATGTTTCTTTTGTATTGCAGAGACTTCCAACTTGAACCAAATGTCTCAGCCCGATGTTACGCCAAACCCAGCACAAGAAACCTCGACATCCCAGAATCTAGGTTATTAATTGTATTCGTTTAATACTTTATTATGTTTGGCAGTGATGTAATGTAATGAGGTCAATTTATGATTCAATTTGTTTAGAATTGTATACGTCCACTGATTACGAAAAATATGTTTTTGATTAAAATCAGCAAAATTGACTTGATAAAAAATTATATTTAAAATTTGTTTGTTTTTTATTGCAGAGACTTCCGACTTGGACCAAATGTCCGAGTGGGATACTTCGCCGAACGCACCACAAAGCGCCTCTACATGCCAGATTCCAGGTTATTAATAGTACTATTTTTCATTCAAATACTGTTTGTCTGTAATTGAATGCAATGAGAGGTCAATTTATGATTTTATGGGTTTATAACGTATAAGTACGTTGATTTATTGAAATGTGTTTTTTATCCGCGTAATTATTTTTAGTAAATGAGATAGTTTCGATCCGGTTTTCATCTTTAGATCGAAAGCTAGCCAAAGTTGATCATATTACTATAAAAATTCGATCGCAATAGATATCGTTTAGTAATTTTTTACCAGGTTTTAATATTCCGACGTACAGATTGCTAAATTCACATAGTTTACATATGTGGTCTAAAATAGATTGACATTTAATTTATGATATTTTTACATTGCAGACGTTGAAATGGACGCAGCTTTCAACTCTTGCTCTAATCGTCCGAACGATATTGGGCGCTACATTTCCGAGATCGACTCATTGAGTGACTTCCAGAAGAAGGAGCTCCTGGACAACCCGTTTCAGCCACCGAAAAACGTTCAGTTTCCTTATTCGGAGCACAACAAAAATAATAAGGTTGTCAAAAGATACTTCAACCAGCATCATTTGGATCAGTATTCTTGGGCAGTCTTTTCTCCTTCAAAGAAGGGCGTGTTTTGCAAATACTGTCCTTTATTTGCATCGAGATTTGTCGGCGATGCGAGATGTTACACGGGAGCGGGAACTCTGGTTCAGCATGCGCTCACAAAATTTGCGAAGCTGACTGGAAAAGACGGTGTCTTAGAAAAGCATCAGAACGCCAAATACCACCGGGAAGCAGTTGCCGCAGCCAAGGAGTTCCAGAGAAATTTCGCGCGGCCAGAAAAGGAAGTGGTCAACCTGCTATCTACAGAACGGGCGAAGCAGATAGAGGAAAATCGTAAGAAGTTGATTCCAATAATCGACACAATTATAACGCTGGGGAGGCAGAACATAGCTCTTCGAGGACACAGAGACGACGGCAATTTACTGACTTCTCCCGAGGACGGCAACGAGGGAAACTTCCGTGAGATTTTGAAGATGAGGGTACGTGCAGGGGGCGCAGTTCTGGAAGACCACTTGACAACGGCTGGAGCGAATGCAACTTACATCTCAAAAACTACCCAGAACGACATCATCCAGTGTTGCGGTGAAGAAATACTGGATACGATACAAAAGCGCGTTGATAAAGGGAAATTTTATTCCGTTATGTTCGACGAAACCACGGATCTCTCAACGGTGTCACAAATGAGTGTTATTCTGCGATACGTTCACGATGATTGTGTGAGAGAGGACTTCGTTGGTTTTTTTGATTTGCATGCAATGAATTTCCCTCACGAATCGAACACTGAAACTGAACCGAAAATTGACGGAAAAGTTTTGGGTCAGTCCGTGTTAACCGTTTTACAGGAAAGTAACATTGATATCGGGTCTCTTGTGGGAATTTGTACTGATACATGTAGTGTCATGACGTCTGAAGTTTGTGGAGCAGTAGCCGAAATTCAGAAAGTCGCGCCAAATGCTGTCAGAGTACCTTGTTTTAATCACTCGTTGAATTTGTCGTTGTCCAAGTGTATGGATGTGCAATCTGTGCGAAACTGTTTCGGCGTCATGCGTGAAGTTATAGCGTTCTTTCACATGTCAGCGAAGAGAACTCACGTCATGAAACAGATTGTTAACGCGAAATTGCAAAGTCTGTGTGATACTCGTTGGGTCGAAAGACATGATACGTCTATATTTTTTGATCAAAACCTCTTGTCAATCATAGATACGCTGCAGATCATTGCGAATTGGAAAGACGCAACGACGTCAACGAAAGCTTCTTTGTTGGTGCAGTTGCTGCTCACCACTCAATTTCTGATTTCTCTTAAATGCATCAGTCATTTCTTCAGTTTGACACTCCCTCTGAGTAATTTGTTTCAAAAACAAACTATCGATTTGAACACTGCGAAAAATTTGGTAACTGACATTTTACTTGTACTAAATACCGACCGAGAGAATGCTGAAACAGTGTTTTCGACCATTTATGAGAAAGCTGCGAAAACTGCGTCTGATTTAGATGTAGAACTTGTGAAACCGAGGGTAGCTGGCAAACAGAGAAACCGGGCAAATTATTCGTGTGATACGCCAGCAGAGTTCTATCGGAAAAGTACATTTGTTCCAATGCTGGATCAAATATTGTCCGATTTGAAAAACAGGTTAAGCGAGAATACGCTGGATGCACTGGTATTGAATATCGTGCTACCAGATTATTTGTTGAAGCTTGACGACGAGCAACTGAAGGTGTCAGTTACTAAATTGTGGAGCAAATACAGTGAGTTGTTAGTAGACTGCAAACCGTATAACACCGAAGATTGCGTGCGATCGGAGTTAAAGTTGTGGAAGGCGTATTGTGATCGCGAATTTAAACATAGCGGCGACCTATCTGTTGCGGAAATATTTAGAATGTGCGACGCAGACATTTATCCGAACTGTAAACTCCTGTTAAACATTTTCTTGTGTTTGCCAATTAGCGTGGCTTCTGCAGAACGAAGTTTTTCTGCCCTGCGTCGGCTGAAATCGTGGCTCAGAAGCCACATGACCCAAGATCGTCTCGTGGGACTCGCGTTAATGCACTTGCATCGAGACATCCCACTGCGTCCTGAAGCGATATTGGATAGATTCGCGAAGTCCAAAACCCGACGTTGTAATATAATAATTTAAGTACTGAATTATATATCTGTAATATAATATACCTGTAAATTTGATCCTTCACCCTTCAGCTCCTAGGTCGGTACATTTAATATCAATTTTATAACATGTCATTCTAATTGTAACATTTTCCAAACACGGAACCACACAGTATTGGCTATTAAACAACCCGTCAGCACAGACAGGGTTTTTTGGTCTCGTTGGACAAAAAAAAAAAAAAAGGTCAATGGCCCCCCCCTTAGACGATTTCTGGATCCGCCCTTGAAAGAATTTAATTTAAGAGGTAGTTATAAGTGGATTGACATTTTACAAAATATTGTAGATTCTTATAATAACAAAAGACACAGAACCATTGGAATGAAACCTATCGATGTTAAAGAAAAAGACGAGAAAAAATTACTGAAGACTACATATAACCGTATAAAGATTGTTGATTTCAAGAACAAAAAATTTCACGTTGGTGATCACATTAGAATTTCTAAAGTGCGTGGAGTTTTCGATAAAAAATATATGCCTAATTGGTCAACAGAAATTTTCATTATAAGGGAAATTAAGTTATCTAACCCCATTACTTATTTGCTAAAGGACACTAATGGTGAGGATATAAATGGGGTTTTTTATAAGGAGCAATTACAAACAGGGCCGGATTTAAGGGTGGGCCGAGTGGGCCCTGGCCCAGGGGCCCCCACAGTCTGGGGGCCCCCACAACCAAGTAAAAAAATAAAAAAAATAAAAAAGTTTCAAAAAGTACAAAAATAAAATTGAAAAAGTAAAAAAAAACTAAAAAATTGATTGTAACAGAAGTTATAATAAGACATTTTTACATTTAGTAATAAATAATCAGCATATCGTCTTTTTGCATCCTTTGGCACAACATAATAAGATTACACGAAAATATGTCATTTGAATTTTCCCGCGTGTAGATGGCGCGGTATTTAACATATGTTCCTAGGGTTCCTAGTATTTGTCACTGCATGGATACCGCCATAAATCTTGTTGAGTGCGGAGATAAGTAAGAAAGTAAACAATGGATCGGCACAAAGTAAAACGGATATATTTAAGTGGGGCTGAAAAGCGCAAAAGGACAAAAGAAGGGAAACAGAAGTTGACCCAAGCATTGAGTCTGACTCCTAACCTGAAAAATTACTTGAATGTGCTGCCAAAAATTTCATCAGAGGAATCGTCGCAAAGCAATCGACGACAGGTAAGTGATACATTGTCATTTAAATATAATGAAAAACAATATGAAAATCAATGTGTTTTGGTTTATTAATATTTAGGTGTTCTGATGAATTTTACTTATGAATGTTTTTGTTTATTAATTGCAGTTTAAACTGAACGATGACCTACATCATTTGCAGGACTATGATCAACAAGAGGTAATTTGTTTGTAGAATTTAATTTTGTTATTACATATGGATATCAATAAAAGAAACTATATGAAAATAAATGTGTTGCAGAACATTCATATGAAGGTGTTCTATGATTAATTTTACCATTGAATGTTTTTTTTAATGATTTGCAGATAGTACACGATGAGTCTGAACCGGTTGATGACCTGCATCATTTGCGGGACTCTGGCCAACAAGCGGTAATTTGTTTATTGAATATAATTATAATTTGATATTATGTTTAAATACTAATGAAAAACTACATAAAAATGACTGTGTTTCTGATTATTCATAAGTAGGTGTTCTACGAATAATTTTATCTATGAATGTTTTTGCTTATGAATTTCAGGTAGTACAAGATACTTCTCAACTGTTCGATGACCCGGACCATTTGCGGGACAGTCGTCAACAAGAGGTAATATGTGTATTGAATATAAGTTTAATATTACATTTGTATATTAGAATGCAATATCCGAATAGTGAAGAGTCCTGAAATGGAATCTTCATTTATACCTGTGGTTTTGAGTAAAAGCCCAATTAATGATTTCTAACGGATTTCAAGTAATTTCTATAAAAGTATTTCAATGTAAGTGTAAATGGAACATAATTGATTTTTCCTTAAAAGAACGTCACATAGCCGGTTTTTTCAACAATAAAATGTTACATTCCAAATTTTGTCCAAATTGTTCTAAATCTATAACAGATAACATGATTTAGAGTTCACAAAATTAAAATAGACCTTAATATGTATAAATGAAGTGAACTTTATTTCTAGTGACCAACAATGTCACTTAACTAGTTTTCCTCAAAACCACTGATATAATAATTAGGCAATAATTACTGGTATATTAAATAGTCAATAAAATAAAAAAACAGTTATATAGAATTGTTTAATTTACCTTTACATCAAGTAAATTTCATTTTCTTAATCCTTCACATCAGTCCTTTACATCTCTTGCCTTTACATCAATTAATTTGCATCACATGAATTTTGTAATTTTGACCAAGGCTTGAAAACTAAAAAGAATATCGCTTCGGTTTTGGTTATCGATACTTCAGTCATTTTGGTTTCGGTTACGGTTACGTTCCTTCTTTTTGTATGTGAAACGGTTTCGGTTCCGGTTATCGATTTTTGCCGGTTTTACATAGGTTTAGAGGAACCTGTAAATCGAAAAGTGTAAAATTACACTGTATGCAGTATATTTTGGTTTTACACTCCAAGCAGTGGACATTTTTTCAATTTCGTGTTTTCCAATTTTCCTGCGTGTAAAATTACACGCAGGAGGTAATCAAACCTAAAAAAACCTGATGTAATTTAGCTTTTGTTAGCACTTTCACATTGTGGAGTGTAATCTTTTTCACATCGAATGTCAGGTATTTTACACAAATTGTGTATTTATATACGTTTATTGAAAAAATTACACATATAGTTTAAGTTTACGCGATAAGTGTAAAATTTTACACTCAACTTGGAAAAATACACTGTGGCAAGTCTAAAACTGAGTAAAATGTTACACGGTTGATTTACAATGTATCAAAAAAATAAATAAATTGATCGATTTCGTAGGAGTAATCCTTGTGTCAGACAGAGACACCTTGTGTTTCATATGCACGCCACATTCTTAAAATAATGTTTTCAATTTAAGAATGAAGTCGCCGTCCATAAAATACTTAAACTTTTGGAATTTCGAATCTAAATTTGCATATTTTGTATTGCAAAATACTCATTATCTTCAAATGAATAAAAACCGATTCAAAACCGGTGTGAGATAAACGAAAACCAAGAACTGTAAGAAAAACCTTTTCATTCGGTTTTGGTTTTTATATCGAATAAATAAATCGGTTTTTACCGGTTATTCGTTTCGGTTTTGTTCCGGTTTTCAAGCCTTGATTTTAATAATAGATTTCTGACGCTTGTGTTTCTGATATTATATTAGGTGACAAGTGAGGCATCAACATCGACAAATGATTTGCATCTTTCTGGAACTAGTGCATGCTTACCACTGAAGCAACATGATTCGACGGACATAGGATTGTGGCCAGAAGATGCAAGGCTCTTGCATCTTGCAGCAAGGGGTCTAGTTGACTATTGGATTCGGACAGGGAACAAGGATCTACAAAACTGCGATGAGGAGGTGTTGAGCACTAAATCACTTGAGCAAATAGATGGCACCCGTGTCCGCAAATGTCAGACATCCATGTTTGAAAGACGAATGCGGAATGGAGCGGTCATTCGACGATCCTGGCTGTGCTTCTCACCATCGCAGGGGAGATTGTACTGTTCCATCTGCAAGCTGATGAGTAACGCGCGTACTCAATTCACCCACGGTGGATTTTGCGACTGGAAACATTCTGGACAGCGTTTACAGGATCACGAGTCATCGAAATCTCACCTGGACGCTGTGCTGGATTACACAAGACGTTCGAACATCGTAGGACGCATCGATGCTGCGCTTGTTCAGCAAGAAGAAAGAGCTCAGAAGTATTGGCGAAATATTCTCGAACGAGTTGTCAGCGTCATCAGATTTCTCGCTGAACGTGGATTGGCATTCCGTGGGGACACAGAAGATCTTGGATCATCAGATAATGGAAACTACCTCGGCTTGCTTGAACTTTTGGCGGAGTACGACGATTTCCTCAAGAAACACATCACTGACACTGGCAGCTGCGGAAGCGGACACGTGAATTACCTTTCGTCTACGATTTGTGATGAGCTTATCGAAGTGATCGGACGAAAGGTACACGATGAAATAATTTCCCGGATAAAGAAGTCTCACTACTACTCCATTTCGATGGATTCGACACCAGATGAAGGCCACATAGACCAACTTGCCGTGGTTTTCAGATACATTGAAGACTGCACCCCTGTCGAGAGATTTGTGCTGTTCCTGCCCAATCAAGGCCACAAGGCTCAAGACATGTACGACGGCTTGAAGAGCGTGCTAGAAGCCAACAACTTGGACATTCAATATTGCCGAGGACAGTCCTACGACAACGCGTCTGCCATGAGTGGAAAGTACAACGGTCTCCAAGCTCTTGTGAAGGCGGCCAACGAATTAGCTGACTGGATTCCTTGTGCTGCCCATTCTCTGAACCTCGTAGGCAAAGCTGCTGCAGAATGTTGTGTTGCGGCAGTGCGGTTTTTCACCTTTTTGGAAGAAGTCTACGTATTTTTTACGAGCTCTACAAGTCGTTTCAAGAAACTTACAGAGCAACTTCAAACATCCCAGACTGACTCAGAGAAACGACGCATAAATGTCCCGACTCGAGTAAATAGCACCCGCTGGTCTTGTCGTGCCGACGCCACAAAAGCTTTGGTGCTCGGATATAAAGACATTAAGCAGACGCTTTTGTCAATGTCTGAAGACGAGGAGCAACACGCGAAAATCCGAGTCGAGTGTGAAGGATTGCACAAGCAAATGTGCAAGTTGGAGACTGGGATTTACGCTGTTTTTTGGAACAACATCCTAAACAGAGTGGACGCGACAAGTAAATTGCTTCAAAATTCCAAGCTCGACTTAAATTCGGCAGTTGCAGCTCTGAAATCTCTGCGAGTTTTCATTGAGAAGGAACGTGACAACTTTGTGGTCTACGAAGAAGCAGGGAAAGAACGAGCCGGAACGTCGGAGTACGAGACCTCGAGGACGCGACGCCGCAATCTACGCTTGATTCCTCTGGACTACGGGCACGCGCCAGAAGCGGACCTGTCACCAGCGCGGAGATTTCTCGTCGAGATCAACGGCTTGCGGCGTACGATATGGTGTAAAAGCGTTTCGGATTCCTGGCTGAACTCGAGGATTCGCCGTCCGAGCTGCTGCTTGAACAAGCTCGACTTTTGGCTGGAATCTACAAAGACGATGTGGATGAAAATCACGGAGTCGAGCTGGTACAGTTCGCTGCATTTTATAGACAGTTTGCTGGGAACAAGGGCCAATACCTGAGTCGCGAACATTTTATGTATTCATTAATAGAAGAAAAAGAACTACAAGATGCTTTCCCCAATGTACAGACGATTCTAAAAATGTATCTCGTATTGATGATCACAAACTGTTCTGTGGAAAGATCGTTTTCGAAACTCAAATTGTTGAAAAACAGATTGCGAACGGCAATGACCCAACGTCGCCTCAATGATCTCTCGATTTTGAGTTGTAACAGCGATATTCTGAGATCGTTGAACTTTGATAGCGTTATCGACGATTTCGCGGCGAGAAAAACTCGTAAAGTACCTTTGTAAAATTATGTATATTCATGTAAAGTAAATAATATATACTTTTCAGAAAATGTGCGTTCATTTGATACATTAACATTACATTCAGCGTACAGATAGTGTATGCTGAATGCAACATGCTGGCAGCTTTTGCTATATAGGGGCCCCCACAAAACTTGGGCCCAGGGGCTCCCACAACCCTAAATCCGGCCCTGGTGATAGGCAACGTAATAATAACATTTATTTAAGATGCCGTGATAGATTCACTTGTCCTGCAAGAGCAGTGCTTCGTAACGAACGTTTGCGTGTTACAAGAGGACATAACCATGATGGTAGTGAATCTGCAGTGAAAAAATTAAAATTCGAAATTAAGTGCATGAGTGATTGTGAAGTGAAGGATGATCAAGCTCGTACAATTTTTATGAACAACTCTACAGAGAACATAGAAGGTGCGAGCGAGATCAAAAGCTACAACTCAATCAAATCTAAGTTAGCACGGGCGAAGAGGCACTTTCATCCCGCGGTACCTGCCTCACTGGAAGATGCTGCTAATATTATTCGCAATCCGCGGTAAGTTTAAAATATTAATAGAAAATTGATTAAAACACTTGGTTTGTATTACTGATATTTTTATTAAATAACATAGTTCTATACTGGTTTTGAAAATTAAATTCACTTGGATTTGTTTCTCTTTTAAGCCGAAACTAATAGAAAAATAAGATACTATATAAGTGAAACAAAACAAGGTGAATTTAGTTTACAAAATCAATATCTTTTCGAAAATGTTTTAAAAAGTGATTAATTAGGAAAAGGTGTCCAACAAAATAGTTCTTGTTTATAATTCTTAAAAAGATCCAAGGTCCAAACTAGTAGTAGCTAAAATAAAAATCAGTAAAACAAAGTAGTTTAATCAATTTTTCTCGCATTTTATCCACATTTTAGCTAGTATTTTTATTTCTCCTCATAATCTAACATCGACTTCATGAAATGTGGATCAATGAAATAATCTCCTCAAACTGTGAGGCCCTGTACTCTCGATTATATTTCTATTTTTAGAACTTATATCTACTTTTATTTTAGATTCGACGGAACATATAATAGGGACTTTGAGGAAAACAACTTTTTTGTTGATGTATTACCTGGCCCTACATTATTATTTGTTTCTCATAGAATTGTAAATTTTATTAGAGAAGAGGGAAGAGCCATTCTGGCAATGGATGGAACATTTAATTGCGTCCCACAAGTTGGTGGTGCTACACAATTATTTATGATCCACAGTATTCATCAGTATACAGTGAGTTGACACTATTAAATACTATATTAAAAACGGATTTTATCGTTATACATATTTTCAGGCATTTCTTTTTGTGTATGCAATAATGACAAGACGCACAGAAATGGAATATGACCACATATTTAATGTTGTATATGAGTTGCTGAAAGGTTAGTTGAAGAAATAATATTTATATAAAATTTCATTAAATTACGAATTATTTTACTTAGGTGTGCGGGTGATGGAAGAAATGTCAGATTATGAAAGGGGATTAAGGAATTCATTCCGGAGAAGGTTTCCCAACCCCCATCTGTATGGGTGTTGGTTCCATTATTGCAGGGCAATTTTATTAAATAGTAAGTAATTATAATTATAATGGAGTTTCATTTTGTATCTAACAATAAACAATTGATTTCAGGTCGTGACTACAATTTTCGGGTTATATAAATTGAATAATAATAGTCGCTTCATAAGAATGATTTCGGCATTGCCCTTAATGCCAGGTGGTTTTAAGGAGGATGGCTTCCGGTATGTTCTCCGGAGGCTGACGGAGAACAATATCGGTGAACTTGAAAAAGTTCACCGATTTGAAAATTATTGGAGACAATGAGGCGGCGAAAATATTAGTGTATGGGGCGCTACGGCGCGATGCAACAACAGCGTCGAGTCCCTCCATAATTTTATTAAAAATACACTTCGGGGGGCCGATCCCCATTTTTGGACATTTGTAAAATATTTAAAAAAATTTGAAAATGACAAGGCCATCGACTTAGGCCGGATAAGGCGATTTAGACGAACACCGAACAGGAAACCACGTTACGTGCAATTGCAAGAACGCATACGTATGTATAATTAGATTGAACTTAACTTAACAATTCAATACAAAAACATGTTATTTCAGATCAAGAGCAGCTGCTATTGCAGGAGGCTGGGAGGGAAGGCATTGAACAATTTTTGCAAAGAGCGACATATTTTACAGTTGGTTTAGAAGAGGCTGTAATGGGCGAACGTAAGTATTATTAATCTAAATACATGTATGTTTTCAATTTTTCACAGTTATATTTACAACAAATCCAAATTTCAATTTCCCGACAGGAAATTATGGACCACTGAGTTAAATGATAAAGATTAGTTTGTAAATGTTTTTATTCTTACTTCACTATATTTTATTGTAGGAATAAAACAATTACAAATATTTGAAACATCTTCACGTAACTAAAAGAAGAATATTGATAGCATTTGTTGATGTAAAATATAAATAATGCCAAATTAATAGAAAATAAATGTAAACAAAAAAAAACGATTTTAATATGTTTAAGATCTTGCTGAAAACCGACCCCAGAATGATGCCCCCCGCGTTTAAGACCCGGTCGACGAACAACTTGTAGATAACCCATCGCCGCCACCAACACCGCCCGCACAGCTCCAACATGAAAACCTTCCACCATCACCCCAGCCAGAACAGCCAGTAGAAAACCCGGTAGCCGAACAGCTTGTGGATGATCCATAGCCGCCACCATCACCGCCCGCGCCGTTTCAACATAGAAATCCGCCGCCATTACCCCAGTCAGAAGATCCACTACCATTGCCGCCACTCACCACCCGCACCGATCCATCATGGAAATCCGCTGCCTTCTACCACCCCAACCTGAAGATCCACTTCCGCCACTTCAACTACATCCCCCTCAACCACTACAAGTTGTATATCAACTTCCGCCGCCTGTATATCTACTTCCGCCACCTCAATATGTATGCATACTTCCACCACCTCAACCAATCACCACAGCCAGAAGATCCACTAGCGTCACCCGAACATCTTCTTCTACCACCCCAACCTGAAGATTGTCTACATTCCGATTCAACCTCAACAACATCCGCCGCCCCCTCCTGAACAAATTATTCACATTCCTCTTCAACGTCAACAAAATCCACCGCCCCTTCCTGGACATTTTCCGCCATATTTTCATCATCAATAATTTTTTATTGATTGACGACGCTGTGGAGGTTTGGTTACGGATAATTCGGTGACGAGTGTTTCAAGGATTAGGAAGAGGTAAGTTTGTTTATATTTATTTAATATATATATATATATATATATATATATATATATATATATATATATATATATATATATAGGGTGGTCCATTTAAAGTGTTTTCAGGAAATATTTCGGAAACAATACATTTTACCCAGAAATGACCTGGGCAAAAAATAATCGTACAGAAGGGGGCCATAATTCCGTAATAGTGGTTTTGTCCTAGATGGCGCTGTTGTCGCTAAAACAAGGTCAACTCAATTTTCTTAAATGGAAACCCCTATTTTTGATTGCAGATTCAGATTCCTCGTTAAAAAATAAGAAGAATTTACTTAACTTATTTTTTGTCAGCATGATAGATGGCGCTGTAATCGCGAAAAAATGATGATCTTTTGATTTGACGGGGGACACATTAAAATGGCGCAGTTTACAATCGCGGAAAAAGTCGATATGATTTTTGTGTATGGTGAAGCTGGACGCAATGCACTTGCTGCGTGTGCTTTATACGCGGAGAGGTATCCCGATCGAAATCATCCGTGTCACATGACTTTTCTCCGGGTCGTCAACTTATTTGCGGAAACTGGCAACCTAAAACGAACCAGGAATCGAAGACGCACTATGACGCATGAAAATGCCGAAGCGGATATTTTAGCTGCAGTTGCAGTCAATCCCCACATAAGTTCCCGTCAACTTGAGCGGAGTTCAGGCATCTCCAAAACAAGTGCTCTGCGAATTCTTCATCGACATAAATTTCATCCTTATCACGTATCATTGCATCAAGAACTTCAAGACGATTTTCAACATCGAGTGCAGTTTTGCAATTGGGCTCAACAACAGATACGCAACAACCGTAACTTCGTTTCAACGATCTTATTCTCAGATGAAGCAAGCTTCACTAATCGTGGCCAAGTCAACCGACATAACATGCATTATTGGGCTGAGGAAAATCCACATTGGATCCGACAAGTGGATCATCAACGACCGTGGAGCGTCAACGTTTGGGGCGGCATTCTGGGAGATCATGTTATTGGCCCATACTTCATCGACGGAAATCTGAATGCACAGAAATACAGTGAAATTCTGACTACTCATCTCCCTGCTCTACTCGAAGACGTCCCTCTGCAGACCCGTCTAAGAATGTGGTATCAGCACGATGGATGCCTCGCACATTTTGCCCATGTAGCCCGGGATATTTTGAATCACCGATTTCCGAACAAGTGGATTGGTCGTGGAGGACCGGTGCCTTGGCCGGCACGTTCGCCGGACTTGACAGCGCCAGACTTTTTCTTGTGGGGAATGCTGAAGGACAGATTAATACATTAAACTACGAAAAAATTAAATTTTATATATTAAAAATACGTACAGATCATATGAACTCAGAAGAGAGAAATGTTATTATTAATTTAATTAAAGAATACGCAGATATATTCCATATGGAAAATAATAAACTTACGTTTACAAATAAAATAAAACATGCAATTAAAACGTCCGATGAACTTCCTGTATATACTAAATCGTATCGTTATCCACACATTCACAAAATAGAGGTGGATAACCAAATTAAAAATATGCTTGATCAAAAAATAATTAGACCATCTTATAGTCCATGGTCTTCTCTAATTTGGGTGGTCCCCAAAAAATTGGATGCTTCCGGAAAACGCAAATGGCGCGTAGTTATTGATTACAGGAAATTAAATGAAAAAACAATAGGTGATAGGTACCCTTTACCAAATATTAATGATTTATTAGACAAATTAGGACGATCACAATATTTTACTACATTAGATTTAGCCTCTGGCTTTCACCAAGTAGAAATTGAAGAAAATGATATACATAAAACAGCATTTAATACTGAAAATGGACATTACGAATTTTTGCGAATGCCATTTGGCCTAAAAAACGCCCCTGCTACATTTCAGAGGGTTATGGATAATATTTTAAGAGGAATACAAAACGAAAAATGTCTTGTGTATATGGATGATATTATTATATTTAGCACCAGCTTACAAGAGCATGTAAATCGATTAAGAGAAGTTTTTAACCGTCTTAGGGACTCAAATTTAAAAATACAACTGGACAAATCTGAATTTTTACGTAAAGAAGTAGCTTATTTAGGACATATAGTTACCCCTCAAGGTGTCAAACCAAACCCAGAAAAAATAAAAGCTATTCAAAATTTTACTATTCCAAAAAATGTTAAGCAAATTAAAGGATTTCTAGGATTATTAGGTTATTATCGAAAATTTATAAAAGACTTTGCTAGATTGACTAAACCTTTAACAAAAAGATTAAAGAAAGATGCAATTATTAATATAAATGATTCTGATTATCAAAATTGCTTTAATCTATGTAAAAATGTTTTAACAAATGAACCCTTGCTTCAGTATCCAGATTTTAGTAAACCATTTATTTTAACCACAGACGCTAGTAATTTTGCAATAGGCGCTGTGTTATCTCAAGGCAAAATAGGAAACGATTTACCAATAGCTTATGCGAGTAGAACTTTGAACAACTCCGAAACAAATTATTCAACAATTGAAAAAGAGCTTCTTGCAATAGTATGGGCAGTTAAATATTTTCGACCATATTTATACGGTCGAACATTTCAAATAGTTTGTGATCATAAACCACTCCAGTGGCTCATGAATATAAAAGAGTCTAATTCAAAATTAGTACGATGGAAATTAAAACTCTCAGAATATGATTACACGATAGTATATAAAAAGGGAGCATTAAACAAAAATGCTGATTTTCTCTCCAGAATAGAAATTAATGTAAATGATGATAATGCTAAAGTAGAATGACAAATGTAGGAGACGAAATTGAATCAATAATAGCACAAATGGGAGATTCACAGATAGATTTAAATGAAGATGAATTAAATGAAATTCTTAAGGATAATAATAATGATACAGCGCACACAAATATTGAAAACCCTATTCTTGATATCCCTATTTTAGAAAAAGCTGTAAATTATGGAAATAATCAAATAATAATCTCTGAAGTAAATTATGCCCCTTCGCCACCAGTAATTAGGTTATTATTTAACAATAAAAAACAACGTATAAACGTACAATTTTCAAAATCAGATTTTGACAATAATGTCATTGAATTCATAAAGGAATATACAGTTCCCAATATTAAATATCACTTATACTTTAAAAGCCCCATTTATGAGAAATTTTCTGTAACGATGCAAAAATACTTTAAAAATTCTGCGAGTAATTTTATTAAATGTACGGAATTACTTTGTGACGAAATACTTTGTGAAGAAATAGATAATACAATACGAGCGTATCACGAAGGAAAGTGTAACCATCGTGGTATCGACGAAACTGAGGCACAAATTAAAAGACGATTTTATTGGCCTGATCAAAGGCGAACAATTCAAAATTTTATTAATCAATGTGAAATCTGTCTTGTCAGTAAATATGATAGGAAGCCGTTAAACTTAAAATTTAATATTACTCCAACAGCAATGAAACCCTTCGAAATAGTGCACATTGACACTATCGCTTTAGAAAAAGTTAAATTTCTTACTGTAATAGACTCATTCTCAAAATACACACAACTTTATAAATTAAATTCACAACAAGCAACAGAGATTGCTAATAAATTAATTAGATTTTTCACACATCATGGGATACCCGAACAAATTATTTCGGATAACCACTTAGAATTCAAAAATACAGTAATTAAAGAATTACTTGAATTACATGGAGTTAAATTACATTTCATTAGCTCTCAACACCCTGAGTCCAATGGAATTGTTGAGAGAGTCCACTCTACTATTATTGAGCACATACGCTTATTAAATAATCAAAATTCCTCAAAAGGAGACCCTATCGAATACAAGATAAATTATGCACTCCTTGCATATAATAATTCAATTCATTCTGCGACGAAATTTAAGCCATCAGAAATAATCTCTGGTCATTTAGACACTAGTGACCCATTTAATATTGACATTGAAAATATATTAGTAAATAATTATATTGTTAATCATAGAGAGAAAATGAAATTATTCTATCAAAAAATTAATGAACGTCTTACGACGGATAAATCTAAAATTATTACAAAATATAACGAAACTCGTGAAGAGTTGCCTAAATCTCTTTCAACTAGAGTATTTGTCAAAAACAGACAAAAACAAGCAAAAACAAAAAATAAATATAAACAGGAAAATCCTACAGAATTAAACCCTCAATTAAAAACAGCTAAAATAAAAGCTAAACATCACAATGTCGTAGAAAAAATTCATATTTCAAATATTAAAAGACCTAGAGTTCATAATTTAAATAAAACTATAGACGACGATCCTCTTGCAGGTCCGTCATCGTCTTGCTGACGCAAAGTGCAGAGATAAGAAATGTTACGAAAAATTTAGGAATAATTCCTACGAATAATTCCAAACTACAAAAAACGGAACACACTTTTGTTCACTATTATGACTTAATGCCTATATATAAAGAATTTGAAAATTTAAATACTCAATATTCATTTTTGATTTTAACAATCCAAAATATATCAACGTTTACAAAAATATTTGATAATTACAATAAAACAATTAGATTTACTCAAAATAAAATTTCTAATAAAATCTTTGATATTAAACTTCAATCAAGTAAGAAAAATAGAAGTAAAAGAGGTCTGATCGATGGACTCGGAACGATAGTTAAAACCGTTACCGGAAATTTAGATGCAAATTATGGAAAAAGAATTGACCAAATATCAAATCACTTAGAATTAAATCAAAAAACTATATACAGTCAATTACAAATGCGATATAGTATAAATCAAATACTTATCGGAAAATTTAATGAAACTCTACGAGATATTGAACATAATGAATTAATGTTAAAATCAAAAATTCTAAAATTAAATGCTCTTCTTAAAAATGAAGTAGAACATGGTAATATTTTATTTGCCAAAGATTTATTTAATCAACTTATTATTTTATATAATGTAATTTTAAATATCTTAGAGGATATTGAAAATTCACTTTTGTTTTGCAAATTAGGATTGTTACACCCTAGCATTATAAGGCCAACTGAATTATATAAAGAAATTGAAAAAATATCAATATATTATAACGAGCAACTCCCTTTTGAACTTAGGGCTGAAAATATATTCGATTTTGAAATGGTCATGAAAGTAAATTGTAAACTAGAAAATACAAAAATTAACTATTTCCTCTCTATCCCAATCAATTACGAAAATGATTTTGAACTTTTCCACTTAAACCCTATTCCTACTAAGTTGGAATCAGACTTTGTGACTATTGTACCCGATATTAAATATTTACTCAAATCAAAAGTTGAGAACAAAATTTGGCCTCTAAGCCGCTTGTGTAACAAAGGTAATAAGTATTATCAATGTCCGGATTCTCTGCTCATGAATCACCATGCCGAATGCGAGAAAACAATTCTGCTACATGAAGACAACCGAAATTGCCAGTTCACCAAGTTAAACATCAATTCAAATCACCTGGAAATTATACCTGACATAAATCAGTACTTGGCAGTATTTCCAAACCAAGAAGACATCAAAGTCGAATGCCAGAAGGAAACACACACCACATCTTTAATTGGCATCCATTTAATTAAGGAAAATGGATGTAAAATCAAGTTCCGAAAAAAATTAAATCTACAAGAAGTACCAATTCTCCAACAATTGCCTTCTCTGGATCAGCGACCCAATATCCTGATGCCAAGTATTTGGACTACAACCCTGTACATTGCCGTCTTCATCATCGCCGGATATTTCATCACCAGATGGATAAGAAATAAGAAAAATCAAGGACATCATCAAGATGACACCAGGATCCACTTTCAACTTCCTGGCGATGCCAGAATCTAAGGGGGGAGGAGTTACCTGACGCCAACACAACAGACTCCTTTCATTATAAACAATAGCACTTATTATCTATTTATCCATTTATATATTATTCTGCTTATTTTGCATAATTGTTATCTTATGCTTATTTCGCTATTTTATCTTATTATATTATATTTTATTATTGTATCGTTAGTTATGAATTAGAGACCAAACCGTGAACACGGGTGTTAAGAAATAAATTCCTTTTTAAAAAATCGGTTTGTGTACGAGTAAAGTTAATTTATATATATATATATATATATATATATATTTATATATATATTTATATATATATATGACACAAGTTTAGTTCAAAATTCTCAAATGTAAGCAATTAATATCACACATACAGTCAGATCATGTATCAAATCCAAACTCATTGTTTTGTTATAGTGTAACCCTGAGGAAGGGACAAAGTCAGTCCCGAAAGCTTGGTAAACAATAAAGTAGATTACAATAGCAACTTCTGCCTCATTTTTTTTGGTCGAATGCCCTGTTAAGATCCGTTTTCCGAACGTCTCTGTTCTTAACGTAGTACGACCGTTACTTCTTGTCCTGGTACTTACAGATGGGGTTTTATCCTCCTTCGATGCAGACAATCGGACATACTTCCACAGCACATTTCACAACGTCCACACGGTTTCCTGGCAAACATCACCACAAACAACACCCGGATCAACAACCGCTTAATCAAAATGAACACAAGGTTAGGGACACAGACTCTTGGAGTCGAAATAGATTTAATCTGTAGAGAAATTAACAATATAGAAACTAACCTCGCCTACCTAGTTAACTTTTGCCGGACTAACTTACCATTTAACATTTTTAGTAATTACTTAGACCGCATGAAGCAGAAATTTCAGGCAGTGTTTCACAGAGCAGAACAAAAACATAAAAGTAAATCCAAAAATCTAAATAATAAGAAATGTTCCACTAAATTTTTCACAGACAATAGCAAATGGATCCGCAACTGCACGGATGTTGTCATTCCTCAGGAGGTAAACACCCTCCTATCACTAGGACCAAAATTTTGCCTTCCCCCTACACACCGGGATATCAATATGGGAAAAATACTTGGAGAAATCGAGTCCGCGCTGGAGACATCGCCTCACACCCATCAGAACACACGAAGAGCTCAAATCACTCACTTAATGACCAGCTATGTCCGTAAGTTGCAAAAGCCTTGCTTAGAGAATGCTATTCCTAAAATCCTTTCGTTTAAAAAAGATCACCCTGACCTAATTATAACCCGAGCCGACAAAGGCGCAGCTACGGTAATCCTAAACAAACAGGACTACATAGAAAAATCCCTAGCACTGTTCGACGATACATCTACGTATCAACGTTTACAGAGGGATCCTACTGCTGCTATACAAACAAAACTAAACAAAATGCTAAAAAACCTAAAAGATAAAACCCTTATCGATGAGGTAACGTATAAGCAGTTATGTATACACAACGCAGTAGCCCCTAAATACTACGGATTACCGAAAATTCATAAACCTGACATCCCCCTTAGACCTATTATATCATCTAACAACTCACCAACCTATAAACTTTCATCCTACCTAGCAAATATTCTCAGTAAGGCTTTTGCAACAAAAACTGACTACAATATAATAGACTCTTTCCAATTCGCCGAAGAATTTAACGATTTTCAGCTACCTGATGGACACGAGGTGGTGTCGCTGGACGTGGTCTCCCTGTTTACGAACATCCCTATAGATCTAGCCGTGGGTATTGTGGAATCAGGCTTCGATAGGGTGAGAGCCCACACAAGCTTAAACAAGCCTGATTTCATGAACCTACTGCGGTTCATAGGTGACAACAATTATTTCATTTTCAATAGTATAATTTTTAAACAAACCTTTTGCACCCCTATGGGATCACCTATTAGCCCAGTGTTGGCTTTGATTGTTATGGACGAGTTGTTGGATAAGGTTATCCCCATACTGCCCTTCAGGCCTTCTTTTGTAAAAAAGTATGTAGATGACCTCCTCCTCGGCGTACCGAGTGGCTTTGTTGGAGTGACATGTGAGATTTTTAACAGCTACAATCCTCACATACAGTTCACGTTTGAGGAGGAAGTGGACAGATCTATCCCCTTCCTCGACACACGTGTTGTACGGTTGAATAATAACAAACTCATATTAGACTGGTATCAAAAACCTACCAACTCCGGCAGATACATTAACTTCCACTCTTTTGTCCATCAACAATGAAACTTAACACTATAAGAGCTCTAAAAAATAGAATAACTAAAATCTCACATCCCACTTTACTACAAAAAAACTTGAATAAATTAAAAACAATAGCCCACAATAATGGATACCCAAAACCCATAGTTAACAAAATATTATTTGCCACTACAACCGCAAACCTAAGTACCCCCAACCCTATACCTCCACCCCTATTAAATTCAACAATAATAGAACCTGACCCCAACCCTCCACCCCCGACAACCATCACATACAGAAAGCTCCCCTACCTAGGCATAATTACAACACAGATAACTCGGATCCTGGGGAATGACAACATAAGATTTGCAAAATACGGATTATCGCAAATTAAAAGATTTTTAACTAAGCTGAAGGAGCCGGTGCCAACGGCTCTGATGTCAAATGTAGTCTACGGCGTCCCGTGCACCCAGTGCCCCCTTCGGCATGTAGGTCAAACGTCTCAATGGATAAAGACAAGAATAATACAACACAAGAGCGACATCAAATGGGGTTCAGATACGCCATTCCACCGTTTCGGAAACGGTCCCAATCTGGCTGTGCTTGATAACATCTACACAGAAGACTAATGAATAATGACAGAACAACAAAATACAGACCAATCATCGACTCAGAGTCAGAAACTGACTCTGAGTGGACTGATATCAGACTCACGCCCCCTAGAAGTGACATCAGCGTGGGTAGCGAAACCCTTGAGAGTGGTAGGATCAACTACCTTACCCCTATCTTCCGTGCCCGTGCGCATCGACTCAGCGTCGGCCGCGTTAACAAAAACGCAGTCATTCACATCATGGGATTGCTCCTCGCGGTCCTATGTTGTGTCTTACTGCGTAGAGGCAGAATCAACAAGAACAAAGCGGTCCGAACCATATGGAGAAGGTCCAACCACTCCGGGGGACCCCAGCGACCCCTGGGAACACCACGAAGTTCCACCAGAGAGAGAGATGAAGAAGTGGACGATGACGGACACTGCTATGTACCGATCCGGGAAGAAGAGGTGGTTTCCGGATCTGGGTCTCCTGACAATCAAACAGGTGAGGAGAAAAGAGACGTCCGAGGCGATATTGGCGCATGGTGTGCGTAACACGAGATCGCTGTCGGGGGATGCAACAGGTGGAAAAACACCAAAGACACCGAAAAAGACAACAGATACCGATGAAGACCTGACCACTAGTGCAAGTTCCACAGTGACAGCGGAGAGTCAGAGTGCAACATCAACTTCAGATGGTGGGTCGACCATTTCCTCTTCCACCATCAATTCTGACAGTGCAGCAATGAAGGTTGCAGACGATAAATTTGAAACATGCTGGTACTCAGACACTACCAGTCCGGTCAGTAGTGGTCAATACCCAGAAATCGGAGAGGGAAATGAACATGGCTGTCCCATTCAGCCCCACCTACACAAGTATATCATCCAGACTGACAGATCCCGCAGCAACGGGAGCTCTGGGTGCTCTGACTCGCGGACCTAACATCGTAGATGCAGTGAGTATACTATCACTGGTGAAATACTTGAAAGGAAATGAAACATCCGTGATGGAAGTGGCCCCCCTGGTACGTGTTATGTGCATGGGATTATCAGTCTCAAGGCAGAACTATGACACAGAAACAATACTGTATCGCATAATAAGGGGATTTAGACTAGACAAAGCAAAGGGTTGTGAGATCATCAAACCAACCACCGACCACGAATACAACGTAATAGCCATGCCTCTTGATATATTCACTGGTTTTATGCTCGACAAACAGCCCAGGCCATATGAAGACCAAGATTTATTTTCCTACACTGGTGTGGACTGCGACTGGACCGCGATTCCAGTAAGATCGGAGATGATAGGCCAGGCAGGGATAGTCGCTTACATTGCAAGCTTTCTGTCCTCAGAACTGTGGTCAGGAACAGTGAACCATGCTTACAGCGGATTTTTGGAGAAACAGGCTGAGGATAAGGGTGCAAAGAAAAGGGTTGTGTGCAAACATTATCATAACGAGAATTTTCTTTTAAGTATTCATATGCAGACGTTGCACATTTTTCAATGTTTGGTTTATTAAAAGAATTTAATTTGAAGCTTTAAGCAAGTGTTTTCCACTCCCAGGCTAAGCATGAAGTAAAATTTCGAGTTTAGAAAAGCCTGAAAATTTGGTTTGGTCGCGTAGCGCGAAGCGCGGAGCGGCCAAACCAAATTTTCAGGCTTGTCTAAACTCGAAATTTTACTTCATGCGCCACCGGTACAAAACACATTATTTAATGTAAAGTTTAGCGGTGTGTTTTAAACTTCGTAATATGTCAGTGTGTTGTACCGGTGACGCATGAAGTAAAATTTCGAGTTTAGAAAAGCCTGAAAATTTGGTTTGGCCGCTCCGCGCTTCGCGCTACGCGACCAAATCAAATTTTCAGGCTTTTCTAAACTCGAAATTTTACTTCATGCTTAGCCTGGGAGTGGAAAACACTTGCTTAAAGCTTCAAATTAAATTCTTTTAATAAACCGAGCATTGAAAAATGTGCAACGTCTGCATATGAATACTTAAAAGAAAATTCTCGTTATGATAATGTTCGGTGTTACATAAAACTCTCTGTATAAGTAATATTATGTTTTTAATATTTTGTTTTTTTTTCAGGCTCTTCCAAACTCGAAAGTTTACTTCATGCTTAATCTGGGAGTGGACAACACTCGTTTAAAGATTAAAATTGAACTGTTTTGAAATACAACGAATGTCGAAACATTTACAGCATATGCAAAACATTTTAGAAAATAAGTGATTCATTTCTCAACTTGTAAAAAGTGAATTAGAACTGATGATTAACAAAGGTTGTTGAGTAATGAATAAACTTTATTGTAAGGTTTGAGATGAACAAAATCTAACTACTGGAAGCAATTATCTTACCGGGGGGGGGCAATTATCGTTCAATGGCAATTTTAAAATTTAAGTAAATTTCCACTAATTAATTACTCGTTTGGAATTTTTCAGTTAAAATACGCTTGTTGCCAAATGATACATTTAATCACTAAAATAGTCTAGTTTTTATGTTAATTTTTGTAGATTCTTAAATTTTGAGTAATATTCATTTTATTTTTTATTATTCGATTAAATTTTGTTAAATTTAATAAGTATTTAACAAAATTCAATCGGATAATAATAAATAATATGAATATTTATTTTGCAAGACTAACTTTCAAAAAATCATTTCATTTCTAAAATAGTATATTGTACAACGAGCATATAATGATAGCTAGTAATCACGAAAACGAGGTTTGCGGAACGAGCCCCGAAGGCGAGTGGAGCAAGTCGTTCGAGTGATTAATGGCCATTATATGCGAGTTATACACTATACTTTGTTTACGGCAACAACAATATATAACACATTTATTATATATATTTATCTAATACGCGTCAGTCTTAGGATTAACGATTGGTTGTCGGGAGGGCAGCCGCAGCCGCTCCCATTTAGGCCCATTGTAGTACCTCCCTCCTGATGGTCAGACCCACTCCGCACTATTGGCAATAGCCAATATTTGTGCGACGGACCAATTCCATCCGGGTCCTTCACGTTTGGGCTGGGTTTCCCTTGACGTATTATCTCTTAGTTTTGACAGGGCCGGACACTCGTGAAGTATGTGCCTTGCTGTCTCATCCTTTTCGTTGCATCCTCAGCATATGGTATCGTTGGTGATCCCCATTTTTGCAAGGTGCTTTTGGAAGCTGTAGTATCCGGTGATGTAGCCGGTTAGTGTACGTAAGTTTTGCTTGGAGAGTTCTAAGAACTTCTTTGTTTTTTTGCGGTCGGGTGTTGGTAAGTATGCCTTGGTTTGGCCGCACGTTGTTAAGTTTTTCCATCTGGATCATTTAATATTGTTATTCTGTTGATTAATGAATTTCTTATGTTATATATTTAAGAAAATAATAATTTAATATATTTTATAATAATTGAGAAGACAGGCGTACGCGCAACAAATCAGTGATTCTTGGAATCTTTGAAACTCTAAATGTAAAAAAAAAAAACGGCGTGGCTTCATTACGCAGTTACACCTGACAGAATAAATAGGTAAGTTATTGAAAGTTCTTATTTTCTATTTAACGTGAACAATACAACCACAATTATGGTCGTAATATAAAACAATAATGTGGCGAAAGAATCATAACGGTTTAATTTATACAGTGGTTTGTTTTGTACATTTGTAAAAAAGAGTAATTGTAAGTGCAGATGCTTGCACATTTAATGAAATATTTTTACTTTTTACTTGCATTTACTTTTGAATTTTATGTCGTCATTGCATAAATAAATGAAACACAGAGAGTCTTGAAGCAACTATTTAGATTATCTTACATACGCTGGAATTTATTACGGTGTGCAAACGTAACGCGTCCATTTGAACATTTTCGCGAATTTTTTCAAATGTGCAACCGTATTTTTTAACAATAATACGAAATTTGAAAATAGTAGATGATTATTTGTTTGTAAACCAACACAAATAATTATTAATCATCATTTCCCGTATTTATTCGTTGGTTTTTTAAAGTTGTACTCAATTATATACAAATAGAAAGACTGTTATTCCTTACTCCACTTTATATTTTTATGTTAGATGTACATTTCGAGACACAAGGTGCTCATCATCAATAACAAACTGTGTTTCTAGTTTGTTATTGATAAAGAGCACCCTGTGTCTCGAAATGTATATCTAACATAAAAATGAAAAGTGGAGTAAGGAATAACAGTCTTTCTATTTGTAATTGATCACTTCACGTAAACTCGAAACAATACAGTTCTTAATTATATATGTGACTTTGTATTTTGATAACTCAGGCTTAGTTGCACCATTTCCACTGTTTTAAGTTCAGCTTGAACTTGTGTTGAATTTTTTGCAAGTGATTGTTCTATTATGATTATTTTAATGTTATTTTGAAATGTGGAGACGTTTATTTAAACAAATTATTAAATACATATCTGAATAGTTAACGCCATCTATATCCGGTGCCGGAATACTGAACACAAATTTAAATTTATTAAATGTTTCTTATTATGAATGAATTTTATATTGCTGATAAGTTTTTATTTTTCAAAAAATAAAATTGATGTTTAGAGTGCCAACAACGACAATATTTTTGATAATAATTACAGATATATTGAGAGAAAAAAAAGAAAGAAAAAAACAAACAGAATGTCAAGCCCTCAGAGAGACGACCACCACGCGAAGGACAACATGTAACAATACCTTTTTCATAAAATGAATAATTTTATTTCTTTTTGATAAAAGTAAATATTAAGCTTTATTGAAATGAATGTATTTCTTTTATTATAAATACCTATAGTTTTTGTTCATCTGATTATTTTGATGAATTTTAAAAATTCTAATCTCTTTAATGTTCATGTGAAACTGGTCTATATAAATCAACATTCAATTTTATTCAACTCATCTGATATTATGAATAATTAATATTTATTCCAATTTAAATGAATCAATTTTCATGATTGTTTCAATTGAAATATACAATTTCTTTTGTTTTAAACATTTTAGAGAAGAAACCACCCGTCCAACGACCGGTGGCGAGTCCCCCCCAAAAAAGCACCAAGCAAGTAAGAATCATTATAGTAAAATATATTTTCTTAATTATTTATTTTATTAATCGATTTAAGAAATTTTAAACGTTTTGTTTGTTAATCATATTATGAAAGACATTGACAGAAATTTTACCCAGATACCTATTCTTATCGAAATTTTTATTTCAACTTGTCATTCATGTAATGAATATTTTAGACGAAAGAGCAGGAGCCAAAACAAGAAGAACAGAGGACTCAACAATAAAACGTAAGAATACATTTTTAAATAATATCACTATTTTGACACATCAATATAACAGTTTGTTGAATTATTTTTGTTGTTATTGTTGTCTTTTCCTAATTAGTTAAATAAATTTTAAATAATTTCTTGATCTCTCTTACCTTCTCTTTAGACTGATCAGCTGTAGGGAATTTTTTTTCTACGAATTAACATTCCATTTTATTGAAATAATTTTTTGATATTTAGAATAATTAATAATAATCATTTTTAAAATAAAACACAAATATTTAAAATGATTTATTAAATATTTCAGTGAGACAGATATGGATACCAAACCGATGCTGCAGAGTGTAATTATAATGAGTAAGAATCATTTTAATATAATTAATTTTCCCATAACATAGAAGTAAATATTATTCCATGTTTTTATTTGTAATAAATAGCAATAATCCCATTTAAGATTAAATTAACAAATCGTTCAATAATAAATCACTTGAATAACTAATACTATAATTATTTTGTACTTATTTAAAAAACAAACTTAAGTTTTAATCAAACATAGTAATTAATCCATTAGTTATTCGAAAAAATATTTATTGTTTTGTTTTAAAAATGTGTATAAAAGATCACCCTTCAAGATGAAATAATAACTACTATTTTATTAATCAATTTAATATATTTCAAAAAATGTTTTATTTCTTATTCATCTTTGTGGGGTTTAGCACACCCGTGCAGAGAACCGGCGCGCGGAACAGCGTCGTGAGTAGGGTGACTCACCAGGGAACGCAAGTACACGAGGCGACCCGCGTACACCCCCACGACAACGCGCGCACACAGAAAAACAACCCCACCGCTCGAACCAGCTACCAGGACGGAAACACGATATAAAAACGCTCGTCCAAGCGATAATAGTCAGTCTGCTTGGCTCATTCACCACGTGTTCACCCACAGCCGCGGTAAATTGACCAAACTAACGTATTCACCCACAGCCGTTAGAATCAGACATTATAGCGAGTTCACCCACAGCCGCTAAATCCGTCGAACGTATATCGCAAACACCAGTTACATGGAAAACCGTAAACCAGAATCTAAACTGGAGATCAGGAGCCGCCACGTCCGGAACTTACGAAGAAAGGCGCATCGACAGCCGGCGATACCCAGGTTGATATCCCCGCTGCCACCGACGCCGAAGAAGCCACCGCGACCACAGGAAGACCAACCGCTTCCTACATACAGGCACATCCTAACCGCACTTACACACGGAACAGAGCTCCAGAACGCCTGCAGCCACCCAGTCACACCACTGCCGAGGACCCCGCAGAGGGCATTCCGAGTGACAACGCTGCCAGCCAGTCCACCACGATACCAAGGAGTGGACCCCTTTCACATACTGCCCTGTGATCCCCGTCGATATCGCGTTAGAGCTTTGGTATGCATGCAAGTAACAATGATCAATCAATGAGTCGACGCAGTAGAAACTCTGCGATAAACTTGAGTGAGTGCTCCTATTTATTAAATAATTCATTTTATGCTTATACATTTATGGCATAGATACCTTTCATTAACTTACAACAAATCAGCTGTGGTACTAATCCCCGTTATTTATTTCATTTTATTAAATAAATAATTAATTCTCGAATATGATATTTCATAGCAAATTCATTGATATCAAAAAGTAAATATTTTTATTTGATTTTAATAAGATAAAATATTATTACAAAATGCATATATATATATATATATATATATATATATATATATATATATATATATAGATATATATATATATATATATATATATATATATATATATATATATATATATATATATATATATCTATATATATATATATATATATATATATATATATATATATATATATATATATATATGCATTTTGTAATAATATTTTATCTTATTAAAATCAAATAAAAACGCTGGCTGGCGTGACGTTCCTGGAAACGAGTGGCGTGCGCCTCTCTCCGTCGGTGACAGAGACGGAGAGAGCCGAGTGGCACCTGTAGACAGGCACCAGCCATTGTTGCTGTTTATGTGAAAACACGTGCGTCGTTTCGCACTAAGATGCGGCCGCGTGAGTAAAAAGTTAATCAAATATAAACAATTACGGTGATAACACCCCGGGTTACCCAAGAAACAGTGGAACACAGTGACAATTTCCAATTTTAAAATGTGAATGTGCCGTTTGTTTTCTTTTAAAATTTCACTTCTGCCGTAACCACGCGGTTACGATTTTTTGTACACAATAACCTCACTTTTATTTAAATTCAACAACCACCATGAGTATCGATAGGATAATTAAACAAATGCAGCGTCAGTTTAACAATAGTTTGTTCAAATAATCACAAATGTAAGCTCAAATTTATTCGCTAATTAATATTTGTTCAAGATTTCGTCATTAACTAACAGTTTAATCCAGATCAGTAATTTTTTGTTTTTTGCTCATTGTTTTTAGTGTTAACCCTGAGGAAGGGACAAAATGAGTCCCGAAAGCTTGGTATTACAATAAAGTAGATTACACACATCTCTCCTGCCGTATTATTGGTCGAATGCCCTGTTAGGAAATTTTCCGAACTCTGCCTCTAACGTAGTACGACCGTTACTTGTGCTGGTATATATATATATATATATACAGTACTCTCTCGCTAATCCGCCGCTCCATAATCCGACAACTACTATAATCCGCCGTTTTTTCGCAAGTTGATCCAATCTATAGACTCTCTGTAATCCGCCGTTATTGAACGAGTTTGGTTCGGTAATCCGCCGCCGCAATCACCTCCCTCTCTTTTTTTTCTGGAATGTTCTATACATCGCCGTTTAGTCGTAAACAACTACTCGTTAGTCCACCACTAGGAACAAAAACGAACGGTCGCGCGTCTTTCTTGTTGTTCATTAGCAAAAAAATGGCTTCTTCACCACAATCGCGATCTACTAAACGAAAGCACGAAACTTTAACTTTAATGGAAAAGATGGAAATCTTAAAGAAAGTGGATAGTGGTGTGCCTTTTACAGACATAGCAAATCAGTTTCATATTGGGCGGTCAACAGTTTACGATATTCGGAAGAACAGAAATAAGATCGAAAACTATGTCACTAACGCCGAGTCTGGAATAGGAAAACGTCAAACGATGAGAACTGGTGAATATCCACAGTTGGAAGAAACACTTTTTTCGTGGTTTTTACAAGAGCGTCAACGTCACACACCGATAACTGCTGAAGTGTTGCGACAGAAAGCACTCCAGTTCTATGAGAAAATTTATAAGAAAAATGATTTCAGAGCTAGTGAAGGATGGCTTACAAAATTTAAAGCAAGATTTGGAATCAGGTTGCTGTCCATAACTGGAGAGAAATTGTCCAGCAATGAGGCTGCTGTATCACCATTTCTTGAAGTTTTTATGAAAAAAATTGAAGAGATTAATTTGACGGCGGATCAAGTTTACAATGCCGATGAAACTGGCTTATTTTGGCGACTTTTACCACATAAAACGTATGTTCACAGAAGTGAAACGTGTGCTCCAGGCAGAAAAGTATCCAAGGAGCGGATAACCGTTATGCCTTGTTCAAATGCAAGTGGCAGTCATAAGTTGAAACTCTTAGTTATTGGAAAATCTAAAAACCCTAGGCCATTCAAGAACATATATCTCCCGGTTGTTTATATGAGTCAAAATAAAGCCTGGGTAACCAAAGATTTGTTTTACGACTGGTTTCATCATGTTTTCGTGCCTGAGATGAAAAAATTTTTAAAGTCGCGAAATCTACCACAGAAAGCTCTTCTTGTGCTTGATAATGCTCCTGGACACGGCCCAAATGACGAATTATCATCTAGTGACGGCTGTATAAAAACACTCTTCCTTCCTGCTAATTGTACGCCTCTGCTCCAACCAATGGATCAAAATGTGATACAAATGATGAAAAACAATTACAAAAAGAAGATTTTACTTAACGCCATAAGTCGAGAGGCAAACATTTCTGAAACTCTGAAAATGTTGAATATCAAAGATGCAGTTTTTACAGTTTCTGATGCCTGGGACGAAGTTGGAGAAAGAGCAATCAAATCATCATGGAAAAAATTGTGGCCTAGAATTTGTGAAGATGATGACACTTGGGAAGAAGAGGATCTAATTCCATTACAGGAATTGATACAGTTTGCAACAAATCCTAATGCAGGTTTAACACGTGAAGATGTTGAAAATTGGTTTAAAGAAAACCCAGAAATATATGAGCCACGTTTAACCGAAGATGAGCTTGTAAATGAATCATTTGACTCATCCTTTGATAGCTCATCAGACGAAATGTCGGTACATGTAGATTGCACTGTCAAATCAGAGGACGCTTTGGAAAGTGTTGACACTTGCATTAAATGGGCTCAGGAAAATGGAATGACATACGATATGGTTAGAAATTTACGTAAAATGCGTGATCAAGTAATTACGAAGATTTATTATGGCAAAAAACAGGCCAAACTAGACCAGTATTTTTCAAAACCTGAGTAATCAGTTACGTGTCAGTTTATTTTCTAATTTCAATTCATTTTTGTAAACCTACATACTAATACAAAATATATCTGCATATGAGTAAATATCTACATATGTTTTTTATTTTTTTGTTCCTAGACACTATAATCCGCCGTTTCCAGTAATCCGCCGATGGTCCGGATTTTATGGTGGCGGATTAGCGAGAGAGTACTGTATATATTTCTACAAGATCAACCGGTAACAAAGAATAAAGATAAATGATAATTCTTAGCAAGAAAACAAAATCGAAATTAATATTGTAGGCAATTATGAGTAAGGCCCTGCTTATGAGTACGGCCCTGCTTGCAGTGCGGGCCTGGCTACGATCGTAAGCAACCGATTGCCTTCGGTTGAGTTGTGCGCGCCGCTGGTGGCGGGGTGTAAAAGGACGGCAGTGCGTTGCGCGCGCGATCTGCGGCTGTATTCATTGTATTATTCTGACGTATTATTAAAAGCTTGTTCGTTATTCCTGACAATTACTAATTATTATGTGCATATTCCCTACAATTAATCAGAAGTGGGATGAAGTTGAGCAACGAAATGCGAAATAGTATCGGTTAGTGAGTGTGTATAAGTTATGTGCCGAAATTTGTGTCGTGCATCCTTCTAACCTAAAATACTACCGCGTGCCGTTGAACGTTAGAGGAGCATTTTTAGGCCGTGCTTTTACACCCCGCCACCAGCGACGCGCACAACGCACTCGAAGGCAATCGATTGCTTACGATCGTAGCCAGGCCCGCACTGCAAGCAGGGCCGTACTCATAAGCAGGGCCGTACTCATAATTGCCTACAACTCGGCCGTCCTGACCACGATCGCCCTCGATCGCGAAAAATTTCTACAAGGTGTCCAGAAAGGGTATCGGGTATTTGTTTTCGCGCCATATTCGAAACGGGGCGTGATTCAATGGTGACTGCTCAACGTCTCTATCGTGCGGAATATCGTACACGCCACGCGCCAAGTGACGATAGCAGTAGGAAATGGATCAGGATGTTCGAGAATACAGGTGCGACAGTTAAAATTCAAAACTCTGGTCCTCCTCGTTCAGTTCGCGATGAAGAAACAGTTGAAGAAGTTGAGGCGTCAGTTCGTCAAAATCCGTCTTTATCCATCCGAAAGCGAAGCCAAGCGTTGAACATCAAAAAATCGTCTTTACATTGGATTTTAAAGAAAGACTTACATTTAAAAGCCTATAAAATTCAGTTGGTTCAAGAATTGAAGGATACGGACTATGCTAATCGACTGAATTTTGCGAACGAAATGCTGCAGCAATTTAACAACTTTAACAGTTTTGTCACTCGACGACTATCTCGAAGAGTTGCTTGGACACGGGACATCGTCGAACGACACTGGAACAATCTCGCAGAATATCTCCTATCAGAACAGAGGGAAATTATCTACTTGGAAATCGCCCGGAGAAAGTGGATTGGAAGTAATCAAATTAGAAATCTTTCCTTTCTCCGAGGTAGCTCATCTGGACAAAAACCAATGGTGGAAGAAGGCGACCCTGCGTTCGCTCTTTTTAACATCAGGGGATCAGGATCCTGTCCAAGCCGAACTGAAACGGTTGATGAAGATAATAACACAGCGTATTCAACAACTTCCAAACATCCAAAAACAAACAAGGGAATAAAAATGCACCAATGGTTTACCAATCATTTAAGTTCACCACTAACACACATTTTAAACACAAGTATTTTTTCAGCAGTAAATATAATTTTGTTAATCCAAACAGCATCACTATGCAAGCTGCCCATAAAATGTTATGTATTAAAATTGCTGACATGTCAATACAAGAATTATACGAGTTACAGACACAAGCAACAACTTGTATCTGGAATGCACCTAACGGTAATGTTACTGAACACTATTATGACATCGAAACATCAGTCAAAATTTTACACGAATTGCTCACATTTCAAAGGAATCAACCCCAACAAACACTTCAAATGATTTTTAATATAGTAGAAAAAAAAAATTCCAAAGAAAAACTGCCTTCAAATGCTTAGGAGTACTGTTCAGTGACGAAGCAAATTTTCACCTGAATGGTCATGTTAATAGGCAGAATTGTCGGTACTGGGCAGTGGAGAATCCGAGACGAAAGCATGAACGACCCCTGCATAGCCCAAAGGTCGTTGTTTGGGCCGCTATGTCTGCTAAAGGCATAATTGGTCCTTATTTTCATGAAGATCAACGAGGCCGAGCAATTAATGTGAATAGTGACCGTTATTGCAATATGTTGCGAAATTTTTTGGTTCCAGAGTTGCAGGAGTTTGCAGGTTTCAACTCAAGAATTGGTTCTAGCAAGATGGGGCCACTTGCCATACCTCAAATAACTCAATGGAAGTTGTTAACGAATTATTCTCTAATAAAGTCATTTCGCGAAGGGGTAACATCAACTGGCCTCCCAGAAGCCCCGACCTTAGCCCGCTTGACTATTTTGCATGGGGATACCTTAAAAGTAAGGTTTATCAAAACAATCCGACGAATCTAACCCAGTTAAAGCAAAACATCAGGTCAGAAATGGCAGCAATATCGATAGCTATGTGTCAACGTGTTATCGCCAATCTTCGTTTCCGTTTAGAAGAGTGCCAGCAACGTAACGGTCATCATTTGGATAACATCATCTTTTCCAAATAATTCTCCAATTCATATGCTAATAATAAACAATAAACTTATTTATTGCATACAAATAATTTTTGTTTCATTGAACTTACAAATACCCGATACCCTTTCTGGACACCTTGTACATTATACATTAAAAAAATACATAACTTCTTAACTAATAAACTTCATACAAATTCTACCAATGAACAAGTAACATACTTGTACTAACTGTTACACACTATAATAAAACATAATACATAATATCATAATAGGTGTCTAATCTCCATAGACATAAGTTAATTATTAATTATTAAATACGATTGCATCACTCATTTCAATAATGCAATCGTAACGTACACACAATTCCAGACGGTCACCTGGTGCCCCACTTACGACAGACACGGCGACCGCCAGCCCAGCCGACGGATTACGCAACTCCTACAAGTCAGCGTTTTACTCCGTGAACTTGTAACCATCAGCGTCCAAATCACCTCGAGTCAACACCAACATCTAATATAAATACCACCACGGAAGACGACAAAAACAGAGTTATTTCGACTCTCAAACCATTAACTACCATGTCATGTATTTAAGTTATTATGTCACAATATATACCTATTATAAATCCATTACTCTACCCTGAGCTATTACATGGTCCTTCGAACAAAACAGCTAACTGGGTCAAGCCCGCACCAAGCCTAAGCGCTAGTTAGTTCCTATCAATCCGAAAGCTGGGTCTAGCACGCACCAAGCCAAAGCGCCAGCTTTCATTCCAAAAAACTAAATCCAAATTAACTGGGTCAGCCCGCACCAAGCCTAAGCGCCAGTTAATTTTCCTACAAACCGAAAGCTGGGTCTAGCACGCACCAAGCCAAAGCGCCAGCTTTCAATCCAAAAATCAAAATTGACTGGATCTAGCACGCACCAAGCCTAAGCGCCAGTTAATTTTTCTACGTCCAGAAAGCGACAGATTTCAATTAATCAACCAAAAGCGAATCTACGTCCAGAAAGCGACAGATTTCAATTTCAATCAACCAAAAACGAATCTACGTCCAGAAAGCGACAGATTTCAATTTCAATCAACCAAAAGCGAATCTACGTCCAGAAAGCGACAGATTTCAATTAATCAACCAAAAGCGAATCTACGTCCAGAGAGCGACAGATTTCAATTTCAATCAACCAAAAGCGAATAATCTACGCCCAGAAAACGACAGATTTCAATTAATCAACCAAAAGCGAATCTACGTCCAGAGAGCGACAGATTTCAATTAATCAACCAAAAACGAATCTACGTCCAGAAAGCGACAGATTTTTTTCAATTTTTCTACGAATCGAAAGACCGCACCCCATTGACCGCCAAAATGGAACGTGCCAACGAACTCGCAAAAGACCAAGAAGAATTGGGCCAGAAAATTAGTCAACTGGGCACCAATATCAAGAAAGATCCAATTTCAAGAAAATCAAAAGAATATTTCATTAAACGCCTGGAGGCAGTGGAAAATTTCTGGGGTGTAGTTCAAGACAACGACGTTCTCCTAAATGATTGCAACGTTTCCGAAGAACATACCTATTTCACGACCAGTTATTTTCAACAAATCAAGATGTTATACGAAGAAACAAAGAATTCCATTATATCCGATGCAAAACGTCTAAATATGTGGGATGATGACGATAATTCATCTCACGATCAGAAGGCAGAAACGATAAACAATACTCCTTCGCTAACAGAGCAGCAAATCCGTTTACAACGGCAGCAAGAAAAATTCAATCGTCTCACGAGAACGATGAACACAATCAACGATGAAAAAAATCACGGAAAACCAAAAGAACGATACCAATCCCTACTTGAACGATTATAAAAACAATGGGACAGTGCGCAAGAACTGCATGAAGAAATAATGGGGCACGAGCAAGCGTACATAGATGACTACTTTGTGAACAACGAATTTGAATTGGTAGAAACCAACGTCGATGCATATTCAGAAATTCTACAAAAAATGATGCACGAAATTCCAGATGCACGGCCAGCAAACTTGCCAAAAATCGAATTATCGACATTCTCGGGCAGCTACGAGAAGTGGACATCATTCAAAGATTTATTCAGTAAAACAATAATCAACAACAGTTCACTAAGCAAAACTGAAAAATTGCAATACCTTAAATCATACATAAAAGGTGAGGCTGGTGCACTAATTCAGCACATCGCCATCTCCGAAGAAAATTTCGAAGCGGCATGGCAGATTCTCGATGAAAGGTATGAGAATAAGCGATTACTGGTTTCTAAATTGCTGAAACGAATCCTGCATCTTCCGCAAATACAACACGAATCAGCAGAAAGCCTGAAACGTATGCATGATCAAATCAAAGAAAGCATTTCCTCACTATCAGCACTGAAGTTAGATGTTGTCGCGATGGGACCGATGATAATAGAAATTATGCACGAAAGATGGGACGCAGAAACCCGAAGAATATACGATCAAGGTTTGAAAAATCCAAATGAAATCCAATCGCTGGAATTTGTGCTACAATTTTTAAAACAACGGTTCCAATCGTTAGAACACTCCAATAACAGACAGCACAACATCAAACCAAATTGATGATATCAGCCATGGCAACATTCAACAATACAGAAGAAGACATGACACAGAAGTTACAACAATTTCAATTAAAAATTAACCAAGGTTTCCAACTAATTCAAGAAATGTCAAAATGGTATGCCGCAATCAACTCAAACAAATTAAATATCCATCTCCTTGGTGCTTATCAAATAGCACACAATTACCTCAGCGAAACCTACCATCATCTTTCCAAAATCTTAAACATCCAATACAGCGAAAACAATTTCCATGCTCTAATCCCTCCCCTTCAGATACAATCCATCATAAAACACGCAAATGCTAAGCTCCCATCCAATCTACAAATTCTATCCTCGCCTATCGTCAACGTTCAAAGCAAACAAGAGAGCAACACAATACACATTCATGGGCATTTCCTTATTGTGGATACATCGCAATTCACTCTAATGAAAGCACAGTCCAGACACCAAGGAATGACAGAAGATATCCAGTTCCAAGGAAGATCGAGTCCATCCAACTTCAACCACTGGTGCCCCATACTCCCGGCGGGCAGAATGTCTAATTTCCATAGACATAAATTAATTATTAAATACGATTGCATCACTCATTTCAATAATGCAATCGTAACGTACACACAATTCCAGACGGTCACCTGATGCCCCACTTACGACAGACACGGCGACCGCCAGCCCAGCCAAAGGACTACGCAACTCCTGCAAGTCAGCGATTGATGCGATTAATACGGATAACATAAATAGCATTACTCACTTCAATAATGCAATCGCAAACAAACACAATTCCAGACGGTCACCTGGTGCCCCACTTACGACAGACACGGCGACCGCCAGCCCAGCCGACGGATTACGCAACTCCTACAAGTCAGCGTTTTACTCCGTGAACTTGTGACCATCAGCGTCCAAATCACCTCGAATCAACACCAACATCTAATATAAATACCACCACGGAAGACGACAAAAACAGAGTTATTTCGACTCTCAAACCATTAACTACCATGTCATGTATTTAAGTTATTATGTCACAATATATACCTATTATAAATCCACTACTCTACCCTGAGCTATTACAATAGGCTCATAATACATAATACATAATACATAAAACATAACACCTAATACATAATACATAATTCTAATTCATAAGTACATAAGTATTCATAACAATAGTCATAATTTTAGCTTAATCTAAATCATCATCCATGCTCGAGTCAGTCGTGTCAATATTAGAATTTACGTCTATCGACAACCAATGTTTCATTCTAGAACAATCGTAAATGAGTGTAAATGGAATCTGAGTATGCTGAAAACCCGGTATGTCTTTCACTAAATACCTGTCGTTAGGTAGGGGCCTCTAAATTTTGGTATGAGTTTTTTATTTGCTCCTACCGAAACGTCAACATTTTTAATTACTACATAGTCATTTTCTTGATATTTTGTAGGGACTTTATGCCTTTTATCAAATTGTTTTTTATTGTATTCAGCGGTCGCTTGCATCTTCTAGCTAGCTTTTGATCTAATCATAAGTAAATCGCGCGAATCTTCCGTAAGTGATTCTAAGTATGTTTTAAGATTATCATCTTCGGCGAAATATTGACTGGTTCCAAACAATAATTTCGAAGGTGTTTGTCCCGCGGATCGATTAATTGTATTATTAATTCCCATCTCAACTTTATCTAAAACTCTATCCCATTTGTTTGTTTCCGGACTAAGTTAGGCGATCATTGGTGTTAACACCCTATTTACACGTTCCATCTGACCATTAGCCTTTGGTGCTGCAGTCGCTATTAATACATGCCGTATACCTTCAGATTCTACAAAAGCCTTAAATTTGTGAGAGGTAAAAGAAGTATCGCGATCAGAAACTAAGCATTTCTTTGGTTTGCTGTAATATCTGAAATAATTTTTTAGATGCTTAATTGCCTCCACAGAATTCGCTGTTTTGGTGGGGGGGGGGGGGTACAACTTAACATGTTTGCTAAATGTATCTATTATTTCAAAGATATACTAAAATTGTCCTGTGGTTTTAGTTAAAGGACCATAATGGTCTATATGCATAATTTGGAATGGTTCTTCACCTTTTGGAATTGAATGTAGTTCGCCTTCTTGCTTGCCTGAATTTGGTGAAAATGTTATACATTTCAAACAATTTAATATGTAATTTGTAATTTTAAGTTTAAGTTTGGGGAACCAATACAGTCGAGAAATTAATTCAGTTACTTTATCGACACCAACGTGTCCAAAATTGTCATGATACATGCTAATGATTTGATGCTACATGCACTTAGGTACAAAAAATAATAACTTATTTCCAGATTAAAAAAAAAAAAACGCTAAAAGAATGGATTCCAAGGTGTGCTCGTTCGCGTTATTCGTTGAGTTCGACAGTAAGTTTAAAGGACATTGGTTAGTGACTTGTTTCGATAGCCGTATAGAAAAAATTGAGTTACTAAATCCAGATTTTGTACGCGACTTGGAAAGAGCAGTAGTGGCGCGTGCTCCGTGTTCTGTTTCGCTAGTTGACGTAGGTTTGTATTTAGGTGTGAGTTATGGTACTCTTTCGGTTTTGCCAATTAGACGAGGAGCGAGGTATGATTCATTTTGTGCTCTGTTTACTGAAGCAGTTAGAATAAAGGTACAAGGTATAGCAAAGCCGTTTAAAAGATACAGAATCGACAAGTTTATTGAGCCATTCGTTACTGCAGTCCGTAATAAGGATGAAGGTGATGAAGATGAGTATTTAGATCAGGACGAGATCCAAAACATCTATGATAAAATTAGAGAGGAAAGAGATCAAAAGATGAAAGAACGTGGTGAAATGGATCGGGATGATAGAAGAAAAATACGTGGTAAATCATCGGGTAGAGGAGGACGTGGTCAGACTCGTGGAGAAAGAGGTTCGAACGCTTCAAGATCTAACGTAAATAATTCAACTGTACATTTTGAATCCGGAGAAAGTAGTTCTGAATCTGCTTGTTCTGAAGATGATATTGACACGGATGAATCAGACGATATCAAAAAGATAAAAACGATTTCGAAGAAATCCAAGAATGCGTGTAAAATAGAAGAACCGAACAGACCAGTTAAAATAAGAACTCCTTCAGTGCAAAGTTTGGTAAACCTGAAGGCTTCTGGTTCGCAGGAAATTAAGAACGATGTTTCTGAGTATGGTGATGAAGACGCATCTGAGAAGGGAAAGATTTTGATAGAAGACGAGAAAAGCTGGTTTAAAATATAAATTAGATGATAACGCTCTTTAAAGGTCATCAGCTGAAGTTGATAGCGTTCAGAAAGTGATCGACGACGTTTCTATTCCTTCAACAACCCTTAATGATATAGTCCGACATTGTGCTGGTAAATTAGGAATTGAAGAGTATTCAATTATGAACTCGGATGTCGTTAAGAAAGGTGTTTCTCACTTGACTCATAAGATATACAGTATTTATACTTTACATCGTGATGATCAGGGCTACGTTGCTTCTTGTTTCACATTGGCGGGGTGTAAAAGGACGGCAGTGCGTTGCGCGCGCGATCTGCGGCTGTATTCATTGTATTATTCTGACGTATTATTAAAAGCTTGTTCGTTATTCCTGACAATTACTAATTATTATGTGCATATTCCCTACAATATTAAAATTTAAAAAAAGGCAAAAATAGTGAATATTATAAATTAATTTAATTTTCAATAATATATATTTCATTAAAATATTTAATACTAATTTAAGCCTTCATTTCAGATTTTGATACATCATCGGAAAATAATTCACCAAGCAGTAGTATATCTGGTAAGTATTTTTTAAACTATTCCTTTCTCTCATCTGGTAATCTAAAAATATTTCGGTTAAAATTCTGTAGTAGGAAATGAGTATAGGCGATCACTCAAAGGACCAGTTATTGACTTATTGCCTAAACTATACTTTATGTGAACAATTATTTTAGATAAGCTGCCCTGTATTTTGTTATATGTTTCCGAATCACGTTCTAAGCCAGGCTTATTTAGTTTTATTTGAATGATAATGGCATTTATTCTGTGGCTGACCGCAAAAACCTCATAACTCGTATTTTCTTGATTTCGAGATATTTGAGTTTAAAGTTTTGAAAGCTACTTTTGCTTATTGATTAAATAACATCAATTGAGCGATCAATACGTGTCCAGTGGATGACAATAAACGTAGAAATTATGTGCTGAAGGTATTTTGTCTGCAGGAAGGCCCGTGATCCAAGAAAAAATGAGTTATGTGGTTTTTACGGGAAACGCACTTAAGTGATTCTTACGGTCATGATTATAAATTATTAATATTTCTAGAATAAACTGTTTTACAGTAAGTAAATTAACCAATTAAATAATTTAATTAATCATCAACACATTATTAATTACTACTTTTAAACAGATGCATTGTTTCCGCCTTGTATGCATCAATTGTACCTATGAAGCTAACCTTACATAAGTAGGCGTGAAAAAGGCGTGAAAAATACAACCAAATGACCTTAAAAATATTGAAATGGCAGTTTGAGCTATCCTCCAGGTCGATTAACGCTATTTGTTTGCTTTGTTTGTTTTTTCAAAACTAAGCATTTGCATTTTTGTAAGCATTTGCTTTTTCAAACATTTGAATTTCGTGGGTAACACGGGCGACATCTAGCGGATTCATCAGCAACTGCTGAGTTCTTTGAACTGACATGTAAACACTGCGACCGCGGAAACTGTTTTGGTGAAAAAGTGGCGATAAATATGCATCGGCAGCTAAGCAGTGCGCAGATTTTGGGCAAATAGTGCAATGAACTGAAAAATGGAGTTAATTAAAGAATACTGCTCGTTCAGTTCATCGACAACTGGATCATTTGGATTTGCGGTGCAAGGTAATTATGAAGATTTGGTTTGATTTACGATATTTTAACTTGCAGTATTGAATCGTGGTTGATGTTCATACAGAGCAAATGATATTTGTTTTTCCACAGAGTTCTCTAACCTCAATAATGTGGACGACTGTAAAACTGCGCAGCTTACATTGTCAGGAAATTCGTCGATGCCCGTTGATCCCACTCCACAAATTCAGGATCCAACGTTTCCAAATTCAGGAGGTATTTATATTTATAGCAAACATTAAACATTTCATTATTCTTCAATATTCAAACATTTCGTAATACTTTACGTGACAGTTTTATATGACGTGTTTATTTTTCGGAATTGGATTAATTTTGTTTTATAAGTATATGATTTAAGAATGTGTATTTAATTTTAATTTTGATGGTTTAGATAATGAACACGCCCTTCGCAAGGAGATAGAGGATGCCGAGGATACAACTGCGGACTGCAATAGTATGGACGACAGTTCTGCGATGGAAATATCCTTCGACAGCTTAACAATATCAGAGTTTGCTGCAGAGTCGCAAGGTATCTTAAAATATATATTAAAACCACCAATTAATAACTTACAATATTGAATTTGTGGTTGCTGTTCATACAATACAAATAATATTTATTTTTTTACAGATTTCTTCAGCCTTGAGAACGTGGGCGAGTGTACGACTGGGCGACTTTCATTGTCGGGAGATTCGTCGATACCCGTTGATTGCACTCCACGATCAATGGATACGAACTCAGAAGGTACTTATATTTGTAGCGAACATTAATCATCAATATGCGCGTGGCTAGCGCAGCGCGCACTTTGCGCAGTTTCTACCAGAATCTGCCTTGCACCAATGAAGAATCTGATAAAAACATAGATTCGGATTTGGATGAATATCTGGACAGAGAAGAACAAACTATCGTCGCGAACTGCAGTAAGAAAAAGGTCATGCGTCAAAAACCGAAGAACGTGAGTGATGCGAAAGTTGTTACGAATGTGAGAAAATCTAGTCGCATAGCGAAGAAAGCTACCATAAGTTACCGGGAACAAGATTGATATAGTTAGATTGAAATTGTGATAAGAGTGATAAATTTGTGATAAGACCGTGATAAGACCGAGATGTTAGCGGGTTTTAGTTCAATGTTTCTGTTTATAATTATGATGTTTTAGTTATTATGATGTTTTAGTTATTATTGAGTTTTTGTTTTATGGAAAATAAATTATTGTAAATAAATGTAAATATATATATACCTATTATACAACTAATGGACTAATTAATTACGTTTTTCGGTGGTTTCCCGCAAAAACCACATAACTCAATTCATAAAAAGTTGAGATATGATGTTGAAAACTACAGATTTGTATACCCTTATCTTTTTTTTATGGGAACTGGCCGAATCAAGTGGTTGTTACAAGAATTGGTCGAGTTAAGTGGTTTTTACGGGAAATGGTTGAGTTATGTGGTTTTTACGGGAAATGCCCACTTTGTTGCTTTTTTCTCTTGGCGATTTCTCGTCAAATAACGAGCAAATATGTGAAATAGGTATTATAAATGAAACTAGGGACCAACACAATACCGAAAATGCAACTAACTCAATTTCGACAAAAATTCGAGTTATGAGGTTTTTGCGGTCAGCCACAGTATTGTAGCACAGTATGTACATAAGAATATTACATACATGCACCCTGAGTCCTACAGAACGTTCTACTCATTAATTTATTATTTTATAAATTCATATTAATACGGATTCATTTAATATTAAATATATAAATACATATATATTTATATTATTTACAGCACACATTTACCATATTAAAACAGACCTTATGTACTACCAACTTAACTTAAGTTGTACTAAAATAAGCTTGGCTAACATTTGATTCAGAAACACGTTATGAAATAAAACTCAGTTTATTTAAAAGTGCAGTTTATGAAAATAAACGAAATATTAAATTTACTGCATACGCTATTTTGACAATTCACCGTCTGAGCAGATTTGGTATTTGTTATAATATAGTTGAAATATAAGATTAAAGAATAACATACCTATTAAATTAAATATTTCATTTATAGAATCGGTCCAATCATCTGTTAAAAAAGAAATACATATCATTAGTTGTTTCCGTTTCAGGTGGCCAATTAAGAAGAAGCAGCAGATGCACCAGAAATATTGCTTCAAAAAACTTGGGTGAGTGTCTTTAATTAATAATACTTCATATTGGTATATAGACGTTATGTGAATTAATACATTTCTGGCATAGATTATAATAAATAGTTTATCAACTTTTATCAGGTGAAGATGATTTATGTGTTTAAACTAATTATTTTGATCTCTATGCACACTCTTACCACAATAGTCAAGCAATCTCTTCAAATAATAAAAGTAATCTATACCGTCTAGGTACGGGCAATATTTCACGTAATAGTGGTTTTTCACTGTGACTGTGATTGTGACTGCTACTTCAACTGTGGTTGCTACTTTAAACCACAATTGTTACCTAAATTGTGACTGTGATTTAAAACGTAATTGATACCTAAAATTACAAGTGGCAATGTAATTCAAAAGTAGTAGTTAAGCCCATTTCTAATATCGGGCCTTTCAGACAATGTGACATTTTAGATGTTCGGTGAAAAAAAAAAAACGTGTAACATATTGTTTTCTATTATTTTTATTTAATTCAAATAGGTTTACTTACACAATTTCAAAGAATAATATTTATACTTTAGTTAGTATTGTAAAAATATCAATACTGATGGTTTTATTTCAGACTGGGAAACCTCCTCCCATGTTTCAAGTACGTCGACGACAAACAGTACAATTTCTGGTAAGTAATTTTTAAACATTTTGAACGGTAGCATTATTAGTGATAATAACAATAATCCAATTTTTCAAGCTTATTTCATCATTCACTTAACTCTTGAGAATCGAATCTATAAATACATAATTTTATTTATTTCATTTGATTAATTAACTTATAGTTACAAACGGTTTCATAAAAAGAATTTATTATTACAATTTTATTCTTGCTGGTGAATAAATAGACTTTGTATAGAATATTGTTACACATTAAATTAAATTAAAAAATTTCAATCACAACTTATTAATATAAACGTAATATTTATGAAAAATCGAAATGTCCTTTATTCACTTAGCTAATTCTTGAATGAAAATTAAAAAAACAATACCAATTATTGTATAATTTTGGATCACACCACCTTTATGATGAAAATACTAACCACCGCTGGAACTGACGTAACAACACTATATAAAAAATGATCCTATATAAAATGTCTGCATTCTAATAAATTACAGTAAAACAATCCGTTTATATTTCTAATAATTTCTAAAAAGTGAGTTTAATGTATCGCACACATTTAAGTTTTGACTTCCTACACATTAAAATTAAATTTATATTTTATAAATGAAGAAGGAACAATAATACATTAGTTTATCCGATGAAAATAAATGAATAAGTGACCATTAATGCACAAAATCGGATAGTTTATGGAAATCACCAAGCACCTATACTTACAAATTTTAATCATTACATTTTCTTATTGTTTTAGAATTAAGTCGTCGATTTACGAACTGCCGTAGACCCACAACGGGGGAAATGCCTGCACCATCTAAGCGACCTAGGCTGGAGTTTTCTCAGATTCCAGGTAATTAAATTTAAATTTCTTGATTGTTTAAATAATGTCATTGAATTAACATGAATCATCTCAAATCAAAAATGTATATTACAATTACAAATTATAAGTTAATATTTTGAATAATAAAAAAAAACTAAAAATGGTTTTGCTAATTATGCATATATATGTTCTTAAATCAATTTATACATGATAATATATTGTTGCAATTATTAATATTGAAATATTTTGAAAATTAAAAAAAATAGTTTATGACAGTTTCCTATACCTTTTTTGGTTTTCAAGAAATCTTTTAATGAATTGTTTTTTTAAATGCTATAATTCATTAAATATTAACAAATATATTTATATTTTAGATATTGTAGAAATGGTGTACGGAACAATGCACCAGAGCAGTCTGAATTTTCCTTTGTGGTCGAAAGGACAGATGTGCACGGCATGCGCTATTGTAGCTCTGTGCATATCATCACATATCCCACTGAGGGAGTGGACCAGAGAAACTGTCGACTCTGTTCTCTTGATTGGTGATAAATTTTATCAACAATGCATCCGGGTTCGTCATACCTGCGCACCCAATATCACTCATCCTCATCTGAGCATCGACGAAGTGACGCACGATAGGAACAACACGATAGTGATAACGGATTTCGCCATGGGATTTCGTGCCACCGAAATAATCGACCAAGTGAAATTCGGCTACCTTCTAGAAACCCGAGGAGGAATGCTATGCTTGCGCGACGGCTTGGACGATTTTTTTTCAAATGCCAACGCGGGCATCATCGTTTGCGCCAGTCAAACGATGGCGATAAAAAAAGAAGGGGGTAAGTATTGCCTAATCGACTCTCATTCCAGAGAAGGCCTCAGACATGGCAATCGAGAAAGATACCCCAACGCGTTCCTAATGAGATGCCCATCATTGGAAGAACTGACGTTGGCACTACTAGAGATATTCGTGCGTTATCCTGTGCAGGGACTCCAGTACACCCTAAACTCCGTTTACATTGAAATGTGACCAGCGGAGGTCATCGTGCCGTGCCGCCCAGTGACGAATTCAGATTCACCACAGGGGTCAGACAGCGGAGATCGACTCGAAGCAAGCAACAACCCCCGCAGCGGCCAGTACTCGCAATGAAATCTGTCGTCAGAGCGAGAACAACGACAATGCAGTTTGGGACCTATGACCGATGTATGTAAATTCTGAGGGGCCTTAAAATTTGTGCAAGAGACAGCCTTCGGCTGTTGCAAACAGGGCCAAATTTCCATACCGGTTTTGGACGGATATCTGGAATTTTTTCGAGCGCTTTTGGACGGGGATCATCCGTGTTCGAAAGAGTTCAAGCAGAACATCCGAGCCTACAATTCCAATGTAGGGATGGCGTCGGTCAGTGCCAAATACGAGACCGTCCCGGGGAGGGGAGCGCCAATCGTGAAGATCAGCGGAATATTCCATCACAGGATCGGTGGCGTGTCGAGGAACGATCCACGCTTCGGCAGCGTTTACATTTGTGCGGGATCCACAGATCCATCCTGCGACAATCCAGCGCTGAACGTGTTCCTGCTGACGCAGTTGAGGCGGGAATTAACGGCCATCAATCCGTACGTCAAAACTTACAAGCAAATAGGCGTCCTGATAGACGAGTACGAACGTCGACACCAAGTAGAATTGCCAAACCTCTACATAAATTTCTACTTGAATCCCACGACGGACGAGAATGAAATCGGGGCGGTGTTCGTGTCCGCCCACGGGCAAATACCACCTATGCCAGATGCGTCCGCATTTACTACAATTCCGGCGCGGTGGAGGCCATGTCGAGATCGTGGCCGATATCAGATCTGCTCTGTTATCCGATTCTGTTCCCGAGAGGTGAATTGGGATGGGCCATCGACATGCAATTATCGAATGTACGAGGAAAAAGGAAGAGGATTACGATGCGAGAGTTTTTCGTGTTCCGTCTTCAAATTCGCCGGGGCAAATTCAACCCGATCCTCAGTGCAGGGAAGCTGACGCAACAATTCGTGGTGGACAGCTACGTGAAAGTCGAGGGTGACAGACTGCACTTCGTCCGAAACAACCAGAACACACTGCGTGTGGAATACTTCGACGGACTGGCCGATTACATTCATCGCAGAGCAGAGGACGAAAGATTGGCGGCCGTCGGTCGAGTGTACATACTGCCGAGCACATTCCAAGGGGGACATCGTTTCATGGTTGGCAACTATCAAGATTCGATGGCCATGGTGGCGAAATTCGGCAAGCCGACATTTTTCATCACCATGACGTGCAACGCTAAATGGCCGGAAATAGAAGAGAACCTGTCACGCGGTCAGGTATTTTCCGATCGTCCAGATCTCGTAGTCCGAGTATTTAAACAAAAATTCAAAATGCTCATGGACGATCTGCTCGATGGCAAAATATTCGGCAAAGTATTGTGTTGGGTGTAGAAAAGAGGTCTTCCGCATGCCCACATTTCCATCACGGTGGACGAAGCCGACAGTCCCAAATCTCCGGAGGAGATCGACAGGCTGATTTCGGCCGAACTTCCAAACAAGGTCGACCACCCAGAATTACATCAAGCAGTTCTGGATCTCATGAGGCACGGACCTTGCGGAGATAAGTATCCGAATTCTCCGTGCATGACAGACGGTGTATGTACTAAAAAATATCCGTTCCCTTTTGCAGAAAATACTGTTCTGAGCGATGGCCGGATCGTGTATTGCAGAAGGCAGTCCCACAACTTTCCAGGAACTGTCCGAGGACACGAAATGGACAACCAGTGGGTCATTCCGTACAATCCGCAACTCCTGTTGAAGTACAGATCACACATCAACGTCCTGTTCGTTGCGAACGTCGGGTGTATCTGTACATCACCAAAGCACACGATGCGGCCCTCTATCTCGTCCAGGATAGAAGATCAGCCCCAGATGTCATCTACGACGAAATATCCGAATACGTCGAAAGCAGGTACGTGTCGGCGTGCGAATCGATGTGGAGGATATTCGCGATGAATATGGTGGAAAAGAGTCACAAAGTTGTCAGACTCCCTGTCCATCTTCCCAACGAGAAGACGGTCTTCTTCCACGAGAACGACGATCTAGAAGTTTTAAACGATCGAGCGGACAGTCAAGTGTCCCTTCTCGAGGAATATTTCCGTTTGAATGCCAGAGATGTCTGGACCAAATTCATTTGATACAACAACTAAAAATGGATTAGGATTCCACTTGAAATTACAAGTTGATAATAAACTATGTCGGTAAATGTAACGGAACAATCCTAATGAATTAATTGAACGATTGTGGTTACTTTGGGCGTCAACATTTTCATTTAATATATTAAAGAATAAGAAAAATCATTATTATGTAACGGGGTAGTACGACGCGCCGCTAGTAGTACTAAAGCGCTCCGCACGACCCTCCCCGCTTGCGCCACCATCGCATCACAACGCACCGTAATGTCGCACCCCCACGCGATTCCACCACCGTAGAAGGGAGGACCACCCGCTGTGCACCCTATATAACCAGCCGCACCGCTGAGTACCAGCAGAGTTCCACAAGCTCTTAGCTCTAGCAGTTGTCCGAACCCTTGTGTGGTCAGAAGCTGTTATTAGCAACGACTTTTGTGAATTCCTCTACGAGAAAGCCGATCCCTTGTGTGGACAGTTTTGCTCAACAACGTATCCAAAGATTGCTGACTTCAAGGAAGCCGCTCCCCTGTGTGGACAGCCCTTGCTATCAACCGCCTCCAAGGAAGCCGCCCCCCCTGCGTGGACAGCCCTTGCCGCCGATTTACTTACTCCAGCCGCCCCTCACGCCCTGAAGACTCATCGCTCTAATATACATACTTTGTAAATATTCTTGTAAAATAAATAATGTTAACTGAGCCAGCTACAATTATTAAATTGTTTTTATTTTTTTGTAATTGTATACTTTTCATTTTTATATTAAACTAGTATAATAAAATAGAAAAATATCAATAAAAAAATAAATAAATAAAAGCGTCTCTCAGCAAATAAAGGCGTCTCTCAGCACATAAAAGAGTCTCTCAGCCTGTCTCTCAGCACATAAAAGCGTCTCTCAGCCTGTCTCTTAGCAAATACAAGCGTCTCTCAGCACATAAAAGCGTCTCTCAGCGTATAAAAGTATCTCTTTAAAGTACTCATCAGTAGTACTATTTCAATCTCGAAGAGAGAAACATGGGGATCATTTTCAATAATAAAAACAAACATTGCACTAATTTGACAATACCAATAAATACTTCATTAAAGTGGTACAATAATGAGGATGAAAAATTAAATTGTGAGGCTGATCGTTCGTAACACGGTTCTAAAGACAACTGAATAACTTCTAAGTTGGAATCGAATTATATAATGTAAGAATAGGTGGTGGTAATGATTTAATTTTTAATATCAACGGAAATTTAAAATTAATTAGATGTTGTGGATTAACTTTCGATTATTGTTGGATGTGGCAAAGATTAATTATATGTGGCGGAGATTAATTTTTATCAGCAACGATTAGATGGAAGTTGTGGCAAAGATTAATTTTTATCATCAAAGGAAATTCAAGATTATGTGGATGTTGTGGTGGAGATTAATTTTTATCATCAACGATTAGGTGGAAGTTGAGGTGGAGATTAATTTTTATCATCAAAGGAAATTCAAGATAAATCTTGAATTGTTGTTGGTATTTAAGAATGTAATGACCACCTCCACCTATTTTCGCAATATATAATGCGATTCGCACTTAAAAGTTATTCAGTGTTACGATTAAGTTTGTACCTAACAAAAAAAATAATGTGTGACGAATTTACCGAGGGTACGAGGTGTGGGGGAATGCCCAATTTGCTTAACAAATTGGGTAGGATTTGCGTTGAAGTGTGGTCATTTATTTTGTGGGGGTTGCATCGCGAAAATCCGTAAGTGTGCGATCTGTCGGAGACGGATCTGCCGTGAAAACGTGCTGAGGATTTATTTGAATAATTCCGGCCCGAGTGCGTCTTCAACAGATCGCACACTTACGGATCCTACTTCATTAACCTCCACAAGTACTGATCCTACTCCATCAACCTCCACATCAACTCCGCTCGCCTCAACATCTTTTGCTACCACGCTCGCTGCTGCAAGAACTCCACCCAACCAGAATTTCCAGAACTGGGAATTGTATAGGCTGGGGAGGAGGCGAAGGGAGCGAAGAGTGGCAGAGAGGAGGAGGCTAATACAAAGACAAAGATGGGAAGAGTGGATAAGTCAAAGACAAAGATGGTTAGATTGGAGTAGGGGATACTTAGGGATGGAACCGTACATATCCGAAGATCCCTACATATCCGATAATGACACGGAGATTGAAATTTCGGACGATGAAGGGATCTTTGATGCAGACACGGAGATTGAACTTGTACGTAGTAAATTAAAAGTGTAAATTTAATTGTTATAGTTTTGATTATTTATTTAGTCGGATGTGGAACCAACGGCCCCTGCAACAACAATCCCTGTGGTGCCAACGAATGATGATGATGATGATAGTTGGTAGACAACATCATCATTATCATTTTAAAAAACGGTCCTTTTCAGGACCAACAATTTATTTATGAAACATATACACATTGTAACCCATCGGTCTACATATTAGTTTTAATCACTAACATTATTTTTAAGCTTTAGGGGAGATGTGAGTAATACTAAATAATAACAGTAGAGTATTTTAAAATATTTTATTGAGTAAGTTTCTTAATTTCAAAATCAATACAAATTTTATTAAAATGTATATGCAAACATTCCAACATCAAAAATGAATTTTGTTTATGCTTATAAATAGAAATCCATTTTAACACATTTTTATATAATTCATTACTATTTGAATCCTTTGTACAAGATAATAAAATTGAACAATAATATGAATAAAATTTTGTTAACATGACAAGAATAAATATTGTCAACGCTAAAAAACCTAATTGATAAAATAAACTAGAATTAGAAATCTTCAAAAATGAACAATACCCAATTAATATTATGTTTTTTTGACTAACAATTTTCCAAATGTTTATAATTATTGTCAGTATTCATATTTTTTCATGATTTTTTATTTTAATTTACTTTTGTAATATTATAATTCTTCATGATTCTTGTTTAGTTACTTTTTACATCTTATTTAAAAAGGTTTTCTTTCAGTGTTTTTTTTTTTTATGTTATATATTTAAGAAAATAATAATTTAATATATTTTATAATAATTGAGAAGACGGGCGTACGCGCAACAAATCAGTGATTCTTGGAATCTTTGAAACTCTAAATGTAAAAAAAAACGGCGTGGCTTCATTACGCAGTTACACCTGACAGAATAAATAGGTAAGTTATTGAACACGTAAACTCGAAACAATACAGTTCTTAATTATATATGTGACTTTGTATTTTGATAACTCAGGCTCAGTTGCACCATTTCCACTGTTTTAAGTTCAGCTTGAACTTGTGTTGAATTTTTTGCAAGTGATTGTTCTATTATGATTATTTTAATGTTATTTTGAAATGTGGAGACGTTTATTTAAACAAATTATTAAATACATATCTGAATAGTTAACGCCATCTATATCCGGTGCCGGAATACTGAACACACATTTAAATTTATTAAATGTTTCTTATTATGAATGAATTTTATATTGCTGATAAGTTTTTATTTTTCAAAAAATAAAATTGATGTTTAGAGTGCCAACAACAACAATATTTTTGATAATAATTACAGATATATTGAGAGAAAAAAAAGAAAGAAAAAAACAAACAGAATGTCCAGCCCTCAGAGAGACGACCACCACGCGAAGGACAACATGTAAGAATACCTCTTTCATAAAATGAATAATTTTATTCCTTTTTGATAAAAGTAAATAATATTAAGCTTTATTGAAATGAATGTATTTCTTTTATTATAAATACCTATAGTTTTTGTTTATCTGATTATTTTGATGAATTTTAAAAATTCTAATCTCTTTAATGTTCATTTGAAACTGGTCTATATAAATCAACATTCAATTTTATTCAACTCATCTGATATTATGAATAATTAATATTTATTCCAATTTAAATGAATCAATTTTCATGATTGTTTCAATTGAAATATACAATTTCTTTTGTTTTAAACATTTTAGAGAAGAAACCACCCGTCCAACGACCGGTGGCGAGTCCCCCCCCCCCCCCCCAAAAAGCACCAAGCAAGTAAGAATCATTATAGTAAAATATACTTTCTTAATTATTTATTTTATTAATCGATTTAAGAAATTTTAAACGTTTTGTTTGTTAATCATATTATGAAAGACATTGACAGAAATTTTACCCAGATACCTATTCTTATCGAAATTTTTATTTCAACTTGTCATTCATGTAATGAATATTTTAGACGAAAGAGCAGGAGCCAAAACAAGAAGAACAGAGGACTCAACAATAAAACGTAAGAATACATTTTTAAATAATATTACTATTTTGACACATCAACATAACAGTTTGTTGAATTATTTTTGTTGTTATTGTTGTCTTTTCCTAATTAGTTAAATAAATTTGAAATAATTTCTTGATCTCTCTTACCTTCTCTTTAGACTGATCAGCTGTAGGGAAATTTTTTTCTACGATTAACATTCCATTTTATTGAAATAATTTTTTGATATTTAGAATAATTAATAATAATCATTTTTAAAATAAAACACAAATATTTAAAATGATTTATTAAATATTTCAGTGAGACAGATATGGAAACCAAACCGATGCTGCAAAGTGTAATTATAATGAGTAAGAATCATTTATATATAATTAATTTTCCCATAACATAGAAGTAAATATTATTCCATGTTTTTTTTTTGTAATAAATAGCAATAATCCCATTTAAGATTTAATTAACAAATCGTTCAATAATAAATCACTTGAATAACTAATACTATAATTATTTTGTACTTATTTAAAAAACAAAAAGTAAGTTTTAATCAAACATAGTAATTAATCACTTAGTTATTCGAAAAAATATTTATTGTTTTGTTTTAAAAATGTGTATAAAATATCACCCTTCAAGATGAAATAATAACTACTATTTTATTAATCAATTTAATATATTTCAAAAAATGTTTTATTTCTTATTCATCTTTGTGGGGTTTAGCACACCCGTGCAGAGAACCGGCGCGGAACAGCGTACAGGGAACGCAAGTACACGAGGCGACCCGCGTACACCCCCACGACAACGCGCGCACACAGAAAAACAACCCCACCGCTCGAACCAGCTACCAGGACGGAAACACGATATAAAAACGCTCGTCCAAGCGATAATAGTCATTCAGACTTGAGACGGCGAACAGTCAGGTTGTTCGTCTCTCCACTCTGAAGCCCTCTCCGTCGCTTTCGAGCTGCTCTCTCTGTTATTAATTATTCTTAAGCTATTCAGCTACTTTACAGTTAAAGGTGCTCTGGGGAAAATTATTGTTCTTTTTAGAATAATAATTTTCTTTTCAGAACATCCAACACCCTTTTACCGTTGTCTGGCCGAGCTTTTTAGCTCGTTTTTGCCAGCGCGGAAAAGGAGCCGCCGGACCTGGTGTTTGGAGAGAATTCACCACTCTACTCCACTCACCCAACACCCTTTACCGGGTTTGACCGAGCTTCTTAGCTCGTATTTGTCAAACACGGAAAAGGCGCCATCCGCCCAGCTGTAATCTTTTTCCCTTTCAGTGTGGAGAACGTCTCCGTGGTTAGCGCGTATTTTATACTGCCCTGACACCGGAAGGCGCGAACGAGAAAATTTCTTACGACCTTTGCAGGGGGACCTGTTTAGGTTTTAAGAAATTAGCACGCTTATTATAGCACGCTAACCGAGAATCTGCCTTGATTTCCGCGAGGAACGCTCGGAGATTGTCGGGAGGCAGTCAAGTTTTAGAGTGTTGCACGCAGCATTTCTACTCTTGATTCCGCTTAACGATAAGCAGGCCCGGGGGATTTTGAACCCGGTGCCTACCCAACACTCGTCTTCTACGCCATGGGTAAGTCCAGGCGTGGAAAGCGGTCCCAAGACCCCGAAGCCCACTTCGACCCTGTCTACCCCTCCGGGGAGAGATCCCGGCGTAAGCAACCCCAAATGCTCCCCAACATAGACTTTCGTCTTTGCGAATTGCAAGACCAAATCGTCTCCCTTACCACCACCCTTGCCACCCTCTCCGAACAATCCCGCTCCAAGGACGCGCAACTCGCCGCCTTAACCGAGCAACTCCGTCTTTCTTCTGATGCAAATCAGAAGCTTCAGCAGCAGCTGAATAACTTTCTCCGCAACCCTCGTCCCGCTGATTACAGCGAGGAAATCGTGGACATTATGTCCCCAGCCTTCTCGCCTGCTCTAAGCGGGCCCCACACGCCCGAGCCGCCGCGCACGCCCTCCGTCTGCGACGAATCCTCCTCCGACGACGAAAATTTGTCAGAAATGACACTTGCCCCGGAACTAGCTCCGCTAGCGTCACCCCAGCAACCGGCCGCCGAAGCTACTGCTCGGCGAGCCAGCCCCTCCCCACCGGCTAAGAAAGTCAAAACCACTTCGGCCTCCAAGCCGATCTCCACCGCCACTCCGGATGGTTCCAACGATGAAGGCTTCCAAGTCTACATCGATCGGAACCACCGGAAAAAGGCGATGCCTTCAACCTCGATGGCTCCGTCCAAGCTAACGTCTCACTACCGCCGCAAACCCAGCTCCCCAACCCCACCCATCGCTGTTAAACCAGCAAAAGCAAAGGCTCCGGCGAAAGCTGAGCCTGCGCCACCAACTCCGGCTATTGTTTACCACACCACCGTGGTAAACAAAAAACAACCCCTTCCGATCGATAAGATCGACGAAATCTAGGGGCTAGAGAATTTCTCCAGCAATCCTCCGCCCATCCATATCCTCGATCTCCATAAATGGGACGATATTTCCGCCCACCTATATAAGCACCTGAGAATTCCCCTCTTCAAGGCCAAAAATCTATCCAACTCGGTTAGATTTTGCGTGCAATCCGCTGATAACTACCGAGTAGTTATCAAATACCTTCGGAGCAGTTATCAAATACCTTCGGAGCATAAATGCTCAATTCTATACTTACACTCTCAACGAGGAGAAAGAGTTGAAAGTAATTATCCGCGGAGTTGGCACGCATGTGACTGATGAATCCATCATCAGACAACTCAAAACCGAGAATTTCCCAGTGCTCTCTGTTCGCCGCATGGGCAACAGGCACCGAAAATTCCCCCTGGTGGCTGTTCACCTAGAGAACACCCCCGAGGGGAAACGGATTTATAACTTAGAAACAATTAGTTTCGTTCCTGTCACTGTTGAGAAGCAAAAGCCTTCTAAACAGGTAATCCAATGCCACAAATGCCAACATTTTGGCCACAGCGCGCATAGATGCAACATTGCACCACGTTGTGTCAAATGCGCAGGCGATCACCAAACAGGCGATTGCACCCGTTCCGATCCCGATAACGATCCTCCACCAAAATGCTGTAATTGCGGCAGCGCCCACACCGCGAACTATCGAGGTTGTTCGCAATACAAAAAATCGAGCTACGCAAATGTAGCTCAACCAAAACCGGCCTCACAACCGGCTCCCAAACCGGCCCCAAAACCGGCTCCCAAATCGGCCCCAAAACCGGCTCCCCAACCGGCCCAACAACAGGCCCAAATGTTACGATATGATATTCGATGAGGAATTCATCAGAAGGGTAGAACGCCTTGAGCGTCTCGCCCCCCTAATGCGCCACTTAAACGCCTCACCGCTTTAAAAAGGCTGGACAAAATTTACAAATTGCCACCGATCAGATGTGCAGAATATGCACCTGGAATGCCAACGGGCTTCCATCCCAAACGTCTCAATTAGAGGAATTTATGCATCGCCACAACGTTCACATCATGCTAGTGAACGAATCACACGCCAAAAACCGTCGTGGCCTGTTTATTAACGGGTACCGACTATATCTTAATAGCCGCCCCATTGAAAAAGGCGGCGGCACAGCCATTTATATTCAAAATGGCATAGAACACACTGTTCTTCCAAATCCCCAATCAGAGCACTTAGAACATACCTCTATTTTAGCCCGTATAAACGGAGAAAAAATCAAAATTATGAGTTTATATCACTCACCTTCAAGACCATTCACTGAAAACGACTAGAAAAACATCTTCTCCGAAGATGTTCCCACAATTATAGGCGGCGACTTTAATGCCAAGCATCCTAGCTGGCAAAGTCGGCTCACAAACCGGCGAGGCCGCGAGTTATTTAACTTCATAACTCAACACCCTTACGACATTAAAGCCGTAAGCCAACCCTCCCCAACTTTCTATAGCCATGCAGGCTGCAGGCCCGATATTCTCGATTTCTTTCTGATAAACCGAATCGAGTGCGACCATGACATCTGGTAAATTTCCGAACTCCACTCCGATCACAATCCTGTGTTTCTGGATATTCATGTCACTATATCCAAAGTGGAGAAAACTATAACCACGGTTAACTGGCAGCAGTTCAACCAAAAAATGCTCGAAAAACTCACTGCTATTCCGAAAATAAGGAATAAGGAGGAGATAGATGAGGCCATTACTTTCCTTACCAATTCAATCACGGATGCGGTCGAGACGGTTTCGAAAATCAAACCTGTCCCGAAAAACAGCCGCCCACTTCCAAATAGCATCCTCGGTAAAATTCGAGAGAAAAACCGCATCCGCAGACAATGGCAACACACCCGTTGCCCGCAAATGAAAACAAACCTCAATAAACTCCAAGCAGAAATTCAGAAAGAAATCAAGGCATTTTCAAATTCCAACTGGAATCGAGTAATCGAGGATGCATCCTTACACAAACCTTAAATGTGGAAACTCACTAAGAGATTCACAGCCAGACATCGAACGACCACTCCGGTTATTCACGGAGGAAACGGACTTGCCTCCCTTCCGGAGGACAAGGCCGAATCCTTCACGGAAAGCCTAGAGTCACAGTTCTCCCCGAATCCGCTCACAACATGTGACGAATTACTCGACGAAGTTGAGGAAGCATTGGATCGCCTTGAGCGAACCCCAACCCATACTCCGAAACCAACATCTCCTGCGGAGATCCGCAAAATTATCAAATATGCGCCAAGTAAAAAGGCGCCAGGCCACGATAGTATAAGCTACACATGCTTAAAAAACCTCCCCAACAAAGGAATAGTTTTCCTAACTACCTTGTTCAATGCATGCCTAAGGATAGGCTATTTCCCAAAAGCGTGGAAACACGCAATAGTGATTTTAATCCCAAAGCCTGGAAAAGACATGAAATTTCCACAAAATCACTGGCCTATTTCCCTTCTGTGCACGGGAAAACTATTCGAAAAATCATCCATGTCTGCCTCAGTGAATGGTCGAATGATCATATGGTCATCCCAAAAACGCAACACGGTTTCATAAAAGGCCTCTCATGCAACCACCAACTTGTTAGAACCAGCGATTACATAATCTTCCTCGATGTTGCGAAAGCATTCGATCGAGTGTGGCACGAAGGCTTGTTATATAAACTCATGTCACTTAACTACCCCACATATCTAATCCATCTGATCAGGGAATTCATACAAAACCACACCTTTTCGGTTCGTTTCGAAAACGCCACATCTCCGCCACTCAAAATGACTGCTGCCGTCCCACAGGGGTCCGTACTTTCCCCGCTCCTTTTCAATATATATATATGTTTATGACCTGCCAACATTAAACAATGTAATTACGGCCCAATATGCAGATGATACTGCTTATCTATATCGAGGCAAACATCTGCCCTTTATGATTCCGAAACTCCAGACCGCACTTAACAAACTGGAAGAGTGGACAAACGACTGGTGTATTGCTATAAATGCTGAAAAAATCCAAGCAATTTACTTCACCCCATCTAATAGATCCCCCCACAAGAAAACCTCACCTTTGGAGGCACACCAATTCCATGGGTAAAACAAGTGAAATATCTTGGTTTACAAATGGATAACCACCTTAACTGGGCAAAACATGTTCAATCTGCGATCACTAAAGCTAATTCCGCCTTCGGGACTCTAAAATCATTGCTTTTAACAAAAAGCACCCTTTTCCTCGCCAGTAAAATTCACATTTACAAGGCAATGATTAGGTCAAAAATGACCTATGGTTGTCCGTCATGGATACACATCTCGAAAACGCAGATGAACAGACTGGAAGCCACGCAGAGCCGCATGATCCGCAGGATCGTAGGCGCTCCGTGGTTCGTCAGTAACGACCAAATCCGAAACGAAACGAAAGTACCGAAATTACAGGATTTTATCCGTCAATTGGCAATTGCACATTCCTCTAAATTCGACGTCTCCCTTTTAGAAGATACCCTCGAAGTTCCTGAAAACTTCAGAACTAGAAAAAAACGGCCACTACAACTGGACGTTACCAATTAATTTCTTAAAAATGCTTCAGTAATAATTCTGACCCTTTTTTAAAAAGTATACCCCACCCACTCGCCACCAATATATGCTACTCATTTTGAGTAACAATAATAGTCACTTATCCAAAGTCACCAAGCACACCAACATCACTACAAAGTAGTAAAAATTCCATTTCGAATTTGATCTATAAGAGGGGGTTTTTAGTCCGTGAGAGTCGGAAATAACCTACTGTTATCCTTCCCATACGTGGGTGGGATAACAGAAGGTATGCATAATGCATTTTCCTCCTCTCTCACGAAAAAAAAAATAATAATAATAGTCAGTCTGCTTGGCTCATTGTACGTTGTTCTTATCGAAACGTATGTAACAATTTTTTTTTGTTTTTCTAATTTAAAACAAAGATGAACGTACAGTCTGGCATCTTTTCTAATTATCAAAAAATAAATAATTTCACTTAGTTTTAATAAAACAAAACTTTGTTATAAAATTGTTACATACGTTTCGATAAGAACAATCGATAACGTAAGATTAAGAAATACAATAGTAGATTGATTGGCAACATGTAAAAGCTTTGGTACGCATGCAAGTAACAATTTACATACGAGCATGCAATGTAGCTCTCAGAATATGTTCAACACTCTGCTTTTCTTACGAGCAAACATTTTCTTATAAATGTTTCAGTCATAATTTTCGTCCAATTTACCCGCGTCTCTTTCAATTTATTTATAACTTTGAGACTGAAGATTGAGGATTTCAATTTCAAAACGACCGCTTTAAAAATTCAATTTTCAACCGTTACATTACTTGCCAAAAAGTGACAAATATGCAATTGACAATTTTCAATGCAAAGGTATTGCGGCGATATTCAGGAGTGGTCGTAGGAAAAAATACTTGACAATAAAATAAAATCGAAATTATTATCAAACATGCCTAGGTACAAAATAAAGAGTATTGTAACGGGGTAGTACGACGCGCCGCTAGTAGTACTAAAGCGCTCCGCACGACCCTCCCCGCTTGCGCCACCATCGCATCACAACGCACCGTAATGTCGCACCCCCACGCGATTCCACCACCGTAGAAGGGAGGACCACCCGCTGTGCACCCTATATAACCAGCCGCACCGCTGAGTACCAGCAGAGTTCCACAAGCTCTTAGCTCTAGCAGTTGTCCGAACCCTTGTGTGGTCAGAAGCTGTTATTAGCAACGACTTTTGTGAATTCCTCTACGAAAAAGCCGATCCCTTGTGTGGACAGTTTTGCTCAACAACGTATCCAAAGATTGCTGACTTCAAGGAAGCCGCTCCCCTGTGTGGACAGCCCTTGCTATCAACCGCCTCCAAGGAAGCCGCCCCCCCCTGCGTGGACAGCCCTTGCCGCCGATTTACTTACTCCAGCCGCCCCTCACGCCCTAAAGACTCATCGCTCTAATATACATACTTTGTAAATATTCTTGTAAAATAAATAATGTTAACTGAGCCAGCTACAAACTGACGCCCAACGAGCGGGCCTGAAACGAAGTAAATCGATCCAAAATTCCGACAACCAGGAGCCAGTCGACCAGAAGGATGACCCTCACGCAAGAACAGCTGGAACATTTGATCAGTGCCATCCGACCGCAGAAAAAGCATTTTACACACTGCACGGCACGTTTCAATGGAACGCGAAATCCAGACACCGTGAAAGATTTCATTGATAGCATTGAATTTTTCAAACAAAGTGAGGACATCACCGACGACAACGCGATACAAGGCCTGAGACTGTTGTTGGAAGGACCTGCTAACACCTGGTGGAATGGTGTGAAAGACGATATTCGCACCTGGGACCAAGCGAAGAAAGCAATACAAGATGAATATGCGCCGAGACCGCCTGCCTATAAAATCTACGTGGAGATGTTTTCCACCTCACAGAAGCCGACGGAAGACACATGCGACTTCGTAATGAGAAAAAGATCCTTACTGGCACAACTGGACCAGAAATTCCCGGAGGCCACGCAAATCGACATGTTGTATGGATTGTTAAAATACGAAATCAGGGATAGGATATCCAGGACCTCCGTGACGAACTTCAGGGAACTACTGAATCAAGCCAGCGTGGTGGAGGCCCACCTGCAGGAAAAGCAGCCAGAACGTGCCGACGCCAAGGAGAGGGTAAGATGCTCATTTTGCAAGATATTCGGTCATGCAGCAGAAGACTGCAGGAAGAGAAATAAGCACCAGAAATCCTCGTCAGGGACCGACAAGAAGGAATTACGCTGCTACGGATGCCAGACGCCCGGATACATTAAGAGGAACTGCCCCAAGTGCTCAGCGCAAACCAGCGCCCAGGCACAACCTATTGGATTCTGCGCAGCAGAAATTGGACTACGAGTCAGAGATCGTCCAGCACTAACGATTGAGATTGGAGGGACTCCTGGGACAGCGTACATAGACACTGGCGCTCGCACCAGCCTGACCAGCGAACAGCTCTACCAGGAACTCCGGAAGCAAGGGACGCAGTTTCAGGAAAAACCGGTGAACCTCACTCTGGCTGATGGTTCCTGCAAGGTAAGAACCGCAGCATATGCCAGGGTCGACGTCAGCCTACAAGGACGGAAAATCCCAACAACGCTGACGTATATCAAGAACACTCCGAATTCCAAAACACTCCTAGGAATCGACTTTATAGAGGATGCAGGACTCATCCTAAATTGTCGCCAACGGACATGGTCATTTGGGGAGAATGACCGGAAACACCCCTTCACACAAAAAGAAGAACACCCTGGGAAGAGGCCGCGAAACCTTCCACGGGCAGAGGAGGACATTATTTTCGGCCAATTCCAGCAACAATTGGAGGAGATGACGCTCATCCAACCAATGGTATCACCAATACCTAGGACCCCCAGCAGGAGGGAGAGGCCACTACCAATGGATCGGCACGAATGGGATTCATTCGACTTCATGTTCCAAGACGCCATAATGCATATTAACGCAGAATGGGACCTCCAAATAGCAACGTTGGACCTGGAGGAAATTCATTTGGACCTCACGAAAGAAGCCACAGATCTTCTCCACTCAACAAACGGGACCAAAATGTTTACAACACTGGACCTAAAGTCAGGTTACCACCAGGTAAAAGTACGGAGGGAGGACCGGGACAAGACGGCATTCATCACTCCATTTGGCCTGTTCCGATTCACCAGGATGCCCTTTGGCCTAAGAAACGCACCAGCGACGTTTCAAAGGTTGATGGACAAGGTCAAGACCGGATTGGAACCAATCAGAATGTTAGTCTATTTGGATGACGTGATCATCCTATCCACAACCATCGAAGAACACAGGAAGGACCTGAGGCGGCTGTTCCAGAGGTTGGAGCAACTCAACCTGAGAATAAACCGGAGGAAGAGCCGTTTCTGCTGCGAGAAGGTCCTATACCTGGGTCACGTCATAAGCAAACAAGGAATCCAGCCCAATCCGGAGAAGGTGGCCGCCATCGCAAACAGGCCGGCCCCGAAGAATGTGAAGCAGCTACAGAGCATCCTACAAGCCTGCAGCTGGTACAGGAAGTTTATACAGGACTTCGCCCGCATCTCCAAACCGCTAAGCAACTTAACGAAGACCTCCACTCCCTGGGAATGGGGAAAAGAACAAGACGAGGCGTACCACGCTTTGAAGCAAGCACTCATCTCCTCGCCGATACTGCAACAAGCTAATCCTGACCAACCCTACGTGCTGAGGACCGATGCCAGCGCCTACGCCATAGGAGCAGCCTTGATGCAGGGGGAGGGAAAAGATGAACGCCCAGTGGAATACGCCAGCCGCCTTCTCACCCAGGCAGAAATAAACTATAGTACCACGGAAAGAGAAGCACTCGCCGTAGTATGGGCAGTACAGCGCTTCAGGGGCTACATCGAAGATAGTCCCACAACAGTCTTAACAGACCACCGATCATTGAAATGGCTAATGACACTACGGTCACCCAGCGGACGACTTGCGAGGTGGGCATTAAAACTACAATCGTTTCACCTAAAAGTTGAATACACGCCGGGAAAAGCCAACCTACTAGCCGACTTCCTGTCAAGGCCACCGGAGGAGGAACTACACATCACCCTGATCAGCATCGACCTGCCAGCTAAGACGATGGCCGAGCTTCGGGAAGAGCAGCAGGATGACGAAGAGATCCGGAAGATCACCGCCATCTTCGAGGAAGACAGCCCAGAGCAGATTAGCCAATGGACCTCCAGAGGGTACATAATGAACCAAGGGATCCTCTACCGGTACTCCCCCGATGAAGACATGGAAGAGCCGCAGCTCATCATTCCCAAAACTAGAAGGAAGTACTGAGAAAATTCCACGACGACCCAGTCGCAGGCCACTACGGAGTCGAGAGAACACTACGAAAGATTCTAAGGAATAACTACTGGCCTGGAATCCGTTACGACGTCGCGGAATATGTCAAACAATGTCAGGAGTGCCAAAAGTACAAAGCGTCAAACCAGAAGCCGCAAGGACTCCTACAAACCCCAGCCATGAATAGAAGATTCGAGGTGCTGGCAATCGATCTGTTTGGACCACTTCCAGAAGGACCCAAGAAAGAAAAATGGATACTGATACTAGAAGATACCGCCTCGAGATGGGTAGAGCTGTTCCCCCTAGAAGCTGCAACAGCCCTCGCCTGCGAAACCACCCTAGTGGAAGAGGTATTCATGCGGTATGGAATTCCGAGGAGGATCATTAGCGACAATGGCACCCAGTTCGTGAGCTCGATCATGCAACAGATCACTCACTGGCTGGAAATCGACCATAGCTTCACTCCGGTTTACCACCCAGCCGCCAACCCAGTAGAGAGACGAAATAGGGACCTAAAGACGCAACTCGCTATCCAGGTCGGAACCAAACACACCGACTGGCCCAGCAAGCTTCCAGCGATCCGGTTCGCAATGAACACAGCGTACTGCGCTTCAATAGGAATGTCTCCAGCCTACCTCACCTTCGGACGAGAACTACGAACCCCGATGGATGTCCAACACGACCTAAGGGAGATAATGAAGACGGACATCTACCTTCCGGACATCACCTCCAGGCTAAAGGATTTAGTTTAAACGTTCGAGTCAGCGAAGGAAAAACATGAAAAGGCCCAGGACGGAAGAAAAACACAAGCCGACAAGAAGCGATCCGAAGCAGAGATCTACGCACCAGGAGAACTAGTATGGGTAACGTCACATACCCTGAGCAACGCATCTAAGAAGACTACATCAAAGTTCGCACCAAAGAGGGACGGGCCATACCTAATATTAACGGCAAAAGGACCCTGCTCATATGAGATTGCATCAAGAGAGAATCCTGCAGTTCCACTGGCCACCTACCACGTCTCAGCATTGAGAAAATGCACGGAAGAAGAAGGAAGACTCCCTACTTACCCCATCAGGAAAAGGGGAAGACCAAGGAGGAATCCAGGACCCTCTGCCGGGACGTCCTAAGGGTCCTGAGGGGGAGATTGTAACGGGGTAGTACGACGCGCCGCTAGTAGTACTAAAGCGCTCCGCACGACCCTCCCCGCTTGCGCCACCATCGCATCACAACGCACCGTAATGTCGCACCCCCACGCGATTCCACCACCGTAGAAGGGAGGACCACCCGCTGTGCACCCTATATAACCAGCCGCACCGCTGAGTACCAGCAGAGTTCCACAAGCTCTTAGCTCTAGCAGTTGTCCGAACCCTTGTGTGGTCAGAAGCTGTTATTAGCAACGACTTTTGTGAATTCCTCTACGAAAAAGCCGATCCCTTGTGTGGACAGTTTTGCTCAACAACGTATCCAAAGATTGCTGACTTCAAGGAAGCCGCTCCCCTGTGTGGACAGCCCTTGCTATCAACCGCCTCCAAGGAAGCCGCCCCCCCTGCGTGGACAGCCCTTGCCGCCGATTTACTTACTCCAGCCGCCCCTCACGCCCTAAAGACTCATCGCTCTAATATACATACTTTGTAAATATTCTTGTAAAATAAATAATGTTAACTGAGCCAGCTACAGTATTATAAATGAACTTTATTTTAAATAATGATTATTTATTTATTTTGTAAATACTAATTTAGGGTTTCATTTCAGATTTAGATACGCCACCAACTACATCCGATGACGACAACTCAACAACCAGTAGTAACATATCCAGTAAAAAAATAACAACAAACTGTTAATAATACAAAAAAATCAAAACTCTTAGTTTTTTGAAAATTAAAAAAATTATACTTTTAATATAAAATTATACTGTCAGCTAATAATTAAAGATATAATTACAATAATAAATGTTTCTTTTCATTTTAGTTGATCAATCAATGAGTCGACGCAGAAGAAACTCTGCGATAAACTTGAGTGAGTGCTCCTATTTATTAAATAATTCATTTTATGCTTATACATTTATGGCATAGATACCTTTCATTAACTTACAACAAATCAGCTGTGGTACAAATCCCCGTTATTTATTTCATTTTATTAAATAAATAATTAACTCTCGAATATGATATTTCATAGCAAATTCATTGATATCAAAAAGTAAATATTTTTATTTGATTTTAATAAGATAAAATATTATTACAAAATGCATATATATGTATTTATACAAGATCAACCGGTAACAAAGAATAAAGATAAATGATAATTCTTAGCAAGAAAACAAAATCGAAATTAATATTGTAGGCAATTATGAGTACGACCCTGCTTATGAGTACGGCCCTGCTTGCAGTGCGGGCCTGGCTACGATCGTAAGCAACCGATTGCCTTCGGTTGTGTTGTGCGCGCCGCTGGTGGCGGGGTGTAAAAGGACGGCAGTGCGTTGCGCGCGCGATCTGCGGCTGTATTCATTGTATTATTCTGACGTATTATTAAAAGCTTGTTCGTTATTCCTGACAATTACTAATTATTATGTGCATATTCCCTACAATTAATCAGAAGTGGGATGAAGTTGAGCAACGAATTGCGAAATAGTATCGGTTAGTGAGTGTGTATAAGTTATGTGCCGAAATTAGTGTCGTGCATCCGTCTAACCTAAAATACTACCGCGTGCCGTTGAACGTTAGAGGAGCATTTTTAGGCCGTGCTTTTACACCCCGCCACCAGCGACGCGCACAACGCACTCGAAGGCAATCGGTTGCTTACGATCGTAGCCAGGCCCGCACTGCAAGCAGGGCCGTACTCATACGCAGGGTCGTACTCATAATTGCCTACAACTCGGCCGTCCTGACCACGATCGCCCTCGATCGCGAAAAATTTCTACAAGGTGTCCAGAAAGGGTATCGGGTATTTGTTTTCGCGCCATATTCGAAACGGGGCGTCTAAAGGGTGCGGGGAGGGGTTCGTGGCGTCCGCCACTTTGTGGAGTTTTAGTCACGATGGAACAGTACTCGGGGACGCATCGCGCATTTTGCGTACGAGCGTATTATCGTAATGGTGATTCAATGGTGACTGCTCAACGTCTCTATCGTGCGGAATATCGTACACGCCACGCGCCAAGTGACGATAGCAGTAGGAAATGGATCAGGATGTTCGAGAATACAGGTGCGACAGTTAAAATTCAAAACTCTGGTCGTCCTCGTTCAGTTCGCGATGAAGAAACAGTTGAAGAAGTTGAGGCGTCGGTTCGTCAAAATCCGTCTTTATCCATCCGAAAGCGAAGCCAAGCGTTGAACATCAAAAAATCGTCTTTACGTTGGATTTTAAAGAAAGACTTACATCTACAGCGGATTTGCCGCGAGCACTTGCGACGGGCCGGACGCGAACCGGAGGTTCGCGGCCCCGCGCCACTGTCATACCGTCGAGCGAGCGGGCCGGGAGCCGGGGGTCCGAGCGGACGCCCGCGAGGGCGCCGCGCGGTCTGCCCCGCCGGTCCTTAGGCCCGCGCCCAACGGGTCGCGACGTCCTACTGGGGGAGAAGTGCACGCGTTCGCCACCGGCGCCGGCCGTCGACCCGCATCGCCGCTCGCGGGCGGACGAGAGACGCGCTGAATCTCCCCTTTCGACCTTTCGGGTTTCTCAGGTTTACCCCTGAACGGTTTCACGTACTATTGAACTCTCTCTTCAAAGTTCTTTTCAACTTTCCCTCACGGTACTTGTTCGCTATCGGTCTCGTGATCATATTTAGCCTTAGATGGAGTTTACCACCCGCTTAGGGCTGCACTATCAAGCAACCCGACTCTGAGGAGAAGTCCTCCCGGCGGCCGGCGGCGATCGCAACGGGCCTGGCACCCTCTGTGGGTAAGTGGCCCCGTTCAAGAAGGACTTGGACGCGCCGCGCGACCTCGGGATGGCGGACCCTCCCAAACACCACATTTCCCGGCGACCTGTACGGCCGCGGGATTCGGTGCTGTGAATTTAAAATTGAATTGGTAAGGTTGCACATGAATATCTCGGCTAGCAACGGGCTCAATGGTGAACCCATTGCTAACCCTTCTGTCTGCTTATAATATTTATTATCGAAAGAAAAGTAATTGTTATCTAATATGATTTCTAAAATATTAATAAATTCTATTTGAACTGATATATTTACATTACAATTATCAAATGATTTTTTAATTAACTGTATGCAATCTTTAGGTGGAATCTTCGCAAACATATTAGATACGTCGAATGAAACAAGTTTGTGGTTAGTTGGGAATTGTAAACAATTAACTGAAAAACTAACAACAATACAATTCCCAACTAACCACAAACTTGTTTCATTCAACGTATCTAATATGTTTGCGAAGATTCCACCTAAAGATTGCATACAGTTAATTATAAAATCATTTGATAATTGTAATGTAAATATATCAGTTCAAATAGAATTTATTAATATTTTAGAAATCATATTAGATAACAATTACTTTTCTTTCGATAATAAATATTATAAGCAGACAGAAGGGTTAGCAATGGGTTCACCATTGAGCCCGTTGCTAGCCGAGATATTCATGTGCAACCTTACCAATTCAATTTTAAATTCACAGCTAGGCAAGAAACATAAAAGTGTGGTATAGATACGTCGATGACATCATAGCTTCTTTCGTAGGTACTAATAGACAATTAACACAATTTTTAGATTATATTAACTCATTACATCCAAATATAGTATTTACAGTAGAAACAGAAACTAACAATAACATAAAATTTTTAGACCTCTCAATAACACGTACTAATGAATCACTAACTTTTGATATTTATAGAAAATCTACTTTCACAGACCGTGTAATTCCTAACTGTTCCAAACATCCCTATAAACATAAACTAGCTGCCTTTAACTCCATGGTAAACCGAGCTTTTATTTTTCCGTTGTCAGAAACCTCATTTAAAAAAGAAATAGATATTATTAAAAGTATAGCCGTTTCAAATGGCTATACTACGTCAATAGTGGATAAAATAGTTAATCAATACAAAATTAAACTTATTAGAAAATACATATATGCCGGAATCGAACCTAAAACACATGCAACATATCGTTCCCTTACTTACTTTGGAAATATAACTCACAAAATTAAAAATATTTTAGCAAAACACAAATTAAATATAGCATTACATCTAAAAGCCTATAAAATTCAGTTGGTTCAAGAATTGAAGGATACGGACTATGCTAATCGACTGAATTTTGCTAACGAAATGCTGCAGCGATTTAACAACTTTAACAGTTTTGTCACTCGACGACTATCTCGAAGAGTTGCTTGGACACGGGACATCGTCGAACGACACTGGAACAATCTCGCAGAATATCTCCTATCAGAACAGAGGGAAATTATCTACTTGGAAATCGCCCGGAGAAAGTGGATTGGAAGTAATCAAATTAGAAATCTTTCCTTCCTCCGAGGTAGCTCATCTGGACAAAAACCAATGGTGGAAGAAGGCGACCCTGCGTTCGCTCTTTTTAACATCAGGGGATCAGGATCCTGTCCAAGCCGAACTGAAACGGTTGATGAAGATAATAACACAGCGTATTCAACAACTTCCAAACATCCAAAAACAAACAAGGGAATAAAAATGCACCAATGGTTTACCAATCATTTAAGTTCACCACTAACACACATTTTAAACACAAGTATTTTTTTCAGCAGTAAATATAATTTTGTTAATCCAAACAGCATCACTATGCAAGCTGCCCATAAAATGTTATGTATTAAAATTGCTGACATGTCAATACAAGAATTATACGAGTTACAGACACAAGCAACAACTTGTATCTGGAATGCACCTAACGGTAATGTTACTGAACACTATTATGACATCGAAACATCAGTCAAAATTTTACACGAATTGCTCACATTTCAAAGTAATCAACCCCAAGAAACACTTCAAATGATTTTTAATATAGTAGAAAAAAAAATTCCGAAGAAAAACTGCCTTAAAATTTTTAGGAGTACTGTTCAGTGACGAAGCAAATTTTCACCTGAATGGTCATGTTAATAGGCAGAATTGTCGGTACTGGGCAGTGGAGAATCCGAGACGAAAGCATGAACGACCCCTGCATAGCCCAAAGGTCGTTGTTTGGGCCGCTATGTCTGCTAAAGGCATAATTGGTCCTTATTTTCATGAAGATCAACGAGGCCGAGCAATTAATGTGAATAGTGACCGTTATTGCGATATGTTGCGAAATTTTTTGGTTCCAGAGTTGCAGGAGTTTGCAGGTTTCAACTCAAGAATTGGTTCTAGCAAGATGGGGCCACTTGCCATACCTCAAATAACTCAATGGAAGTTGTTAACGAATTATTCCCTAATAAAGTCATTTCGCGAAGGGGTAACATCAACTGGCCTCCCAGAAGCCCCGACCTTAGCCCGCTTGACTATTTTGCATGGGGATACCTTAAAAGTAAGGTTTATCAAAACAATCCGACGAATCTAACCCAGTTAAAGCAAAACATCAGGTCAGAAATGGCAGCAATATCGATAGCTATGTGTCAACGTGTTATCGCCAATCTTCGTTTCCGTTTAGAAGAGTGCCAGCAACGTAACGGTCATCATTTGGATAACATCATCTTTTCCAAATAATTCTCCAATTCATATGCTAATAATAAACAATAAACTTTTTTATTGCATACAAATAATTTTTGTTTCATTGAACTTACAAATACCCGATACCCTTTCTGGACACCTTGTACATTATACATTAAAAAAATACATAACTTCTTAACTAATAAACTTCATACAAATTCTACCAATGAACAAGTAACATACTTGTACTAACTGTTACACACTACAATAAAACATAATACATAATAGGCTCATAATACATAATACATAAAACATAACACCTAATACATAATTCTAATTCATAAGTACATAAGTATTCATAACAATAGTCATAATTTTAGCTTAATCTAAATCATCATCCATGCTCGAGTCAGTCGTGTCAATATTAGAATTTACGTCTATCGACAACCAATGTTTCATTCTAGAACAATCGTAAATGCCTGTAAATGGAATCTGAGTATGCTGAAAACCCGGTATGTCTTTCACTAAATACCTGTCGTTAGGTAAGACTTTACTAATAATGTAGGGGCCTCTAAATTTTGGTATGAGTTTTTTATTTGCTCCTACCGAAACGTCAACATTTTAAATTACTACATAGTCATTTTCTTGATATTTTGTAGGGACTTTATGCCTTTTATCAAATTGTTTTTTTATTGTATTCAGCGGTCGCTTGCATCTTCTAGCTAGCTTTTGATCTAATCATAAGTAAATCGCGCGAATCTTCCGTAAGTGATTCTAAGTATGTTTTAAGATTATCATCGGCGAAATATTGACTGGTTCCAAACAATAATTTCGAAGGTGTTTGTCCCGCGGATCGATTAATTGTATTATTAATTACCATCTCAACTTTATCTAAAACTCTATCCCATTTGTTTGTTTCCGGACTAAGTTGGGCGATCATTGGTGTAAACACCCTATTTACACGTTCCATCTGACCATTAGCCTTTGGTGCTGCAGTCGCTATTAATACATGCCGTATACCTTCACATTCTACAAAAGCCTTAAATTTGTGAGAGGTAAAAGAAGTATCGCGATCAGAAACTAAGCATTTCTTTGGTTTGCTGTAATATCTGAAATAATTTTTTAGGTGCTTAATTGCCTCCTCAGAATTCGCTGTTTTGGTGGGGGGGGGGGGGGGGGTACAACTTAACATGTTTGCTAAATGTATCTATTATTTCAAAGATATACTAAAATTGTCCTGTGGTTTTAGTTAAAGGACCATAATGGTCTATATGCATAATTTAGAATGGTTCTTCACCTTTTGGAATTGAATGTAGTTCGCCTTCTTGCTTGCCTGAATTTGGTGAAAATGTTATACATTTCAAACAATTTAATATGCAATTTGTAATTTTAAGTTTAAGTTTGGGGAACCAATACAGTCGAGAAATTAATTCAGTTACTTTATCGACACCAATGTGTCCAAAATTGTCATGATACATGCTAATGATTTGATGCTACTGTGGCATTCTCAAATTTCGCGCTCAAATTACTAGCTGTGAATTTGATACGATAGGAAAACACGACTGTTTATTTTACCAGTGCGAGCGTCACGCGCACTAAACTGTTAGATTTCGGGGGAATTGCCTTGTTCCTATCGGTGTGAATTCCACGGATCTTCGCGATGGATGGAGCGATGATCGGTTTGGGTGTTGAATCTACCCGCTTGTCTATTTTAGAATAGAATATCTATGATTTTATTTTATCGACCGGCTTGGTCGATTTGTGTTGGTATCGATGAGTTTATCGACCAACTTCAATCGAATGGGAATCCTTTTTTTTGGTTTTATTTCTGACGGGTTGACACGCATCACGTCTGTGAGAGATGTTTCTCGAAAATTATAACCATCATTCACTATAAATTGATGTAATTATCACACGACTGGGGGTCAAAGCGATAGGACAGAGCCGGTAATTATATTTATTAGATTTGAGCAATTTTAATTGCGAAACTCAAGTGCTTTGTGATCCTAATTTTACACGGCGTAATTCAGATAAATAAAAATGGCTACGTCCTGTCATATGGGATTCCGAGCATAAGAATTCGAGGACGAGGTCAGAGGTCCTGAGGTTGTTGATAGGCGAGCGGGAGGCCGAGGTTTTGATCCTATTTCACGTTACGAGGGAAATCGATGGTATTGGAGAACCTGTGGGATTCATACGGAATAGTAGGAGGTCAACTCGCTTATTCAAGACTGTGGAATGACGTCATCGGATAATTTTGACAGATGGTCGTAGAAGGAGAGAGATTTTCTAAAGGTTACGTACTTGATTCTATTAAGTGTTTGATTTAGATAATTGTGATTGAATAATGTTAAATATTAATTTGGTTGACTTATTTTAATAAGTAATTAATTATCGCAAGTCAGGGTTACTTGCATAGGGTGTAATACACGTAAACTTATTTAAACGATTTTGTTAGCATAAATGAATACTGTATTGTGTGTCGATTGCTTAGTGTTTCAAACATTGCAGTGAGCGGGGAGTATCTGTTCATATTAAATGCGGTATAGTACGGTTGTTAGTTTATTGTTTTCTGTGATTATAATATTTTTTATGATCTTCCAGCTGAGCTCAGTGTGAAGTAAGAATTCTCTAAAAAGACAAGGAATCTCAATAAACGGAAGGCCAAAGACGCAGTGGTGTGAACTGGTATGATTCTCGCTCATGTAAGTCATTTTAATTCGTTAAGATTTGGTTGGCAGTGATTAAGTTCGGTGTTAACAACCGATGGTTTAGTTCTAACCTGAGTGAGTAAGTTAGTGATATTTAAACGCACTTATATGGTGTGGGCCAACAGGATTTTAATACATTGACACACAATCGGGTTATTTGCTGCAAAGTGAGCGTTTGCCAATCGTTATTGAGGAAACCGATGAATCAAGTGCGTGATCTTTAGATAATTTTGATGACTTTGAGGCGTTTGTGTGGCCGATATTGCAGAACTTTTGGCAGTGTTAAGGCCAGCATTTGGGCGACTGATGAATGACTTATTGGTTATGTTTAGACAGTTTGTCGACATCCGCGACGTCGTATGCAATTTATGTTACAGAATAAATATGTTACCCTTTTAAGTTTTAATGTGTGTTGTTGATTGCGCAATGAACGTGTGTGTGTGTGTTAGCTGTTAATCGATAGATGAAAGAATCAAATGAGAATTGAATATTTTACTAGAATTAAGTGAAATTAATTGTCATCGTGCATCGCTAAATCTCAAGTGCGAGTGATAATGTGCTCGCAGAGCTTACAGTAGCTGACTGAAATTATTCAAGTGCTTAACGTCTTCACGATCACGTTCATGACGAAGAGCGAGTCACTAACCGCTGTCATATTGTTGAATTAAATTAGTCACTAACGTGGTGTGACGCTGAGTGACGTTGGTGTGGCTTAGTTAAGCGATGATGTTTTTTTTATGTTTAGAATCTGAGAAGAATTAAGTAAATCAAATGAAAGTTTAGCCAATTATTAAATTGTGAGTCGACTATCGTGCGGTAGGCGACGATATTAGTAAACTTCTGTTTTAGTTGAAGTTAAATATTATTGATGTGGGAAGTTTACGATGTTGTGTTGTATTGTCACGATTATCGCGTATTAAGGAATTAAATAGAATTTTGTGAGTGCAGGAGTTGCTCCGTTAATTAAGTCAATTGAAAATTAAAGGCGATCATTTGCGGCTAATGTCCGCAGTAATTGAAAATTATTTTCCTTTTTTTGGAATAACTGTTTCTTTGCTTACTTTATTTTGTTAATCAGGGTAAAGTACATTAGTCGTAATAAAGAATACTATTATTTTGTGTCTGTGTTAAGAAGTCTTAATCCGTTTTTTTTTTTTAATTAAATGTTTGAATTGAACTGCTGCCTTTTATTCTTGCCAGGTTGGCAATTCACTGGGAAACCAGTGTGAATTTTAATCAAAAACCGTCTTTAAATAAAAATGAATTGTCTGGCGCCACGGGTTTCAATGAATTATTGGACGATCGAATCCAGTCCTTGTCACGAACTGTTAGCTGAAGGGTCAGACGGGTATTGATCAAAATTCACACAATTTTCTGAAGTTGACATAAGAACCTTGATACTTTGTGATCATATTCAACTGGGAATAAAGGTAAGTTCAATAAGGTGGCCGCCATACTACATGCACTTAGGTATAAAAAATAATAACATTTCCAGATTTAAAAAAAAAACGCTAAAAGAATGGATTCCAAGGTGTGCTCGTTCGCGTTATTCGTTGAGTTCGACAGTAAGTTTAAAGGACATTGGTTAGTGACTTGTTTCGATAGCCGTATAGAAAAAATTGAGTTACTAAATCCAGATTTTGTACGCGACTTGGAAAGAGCAGTAGTGGCGCGTGCTCCGTGTTCTGTTTCGCTAGTTGACGTAGGTTTATATTTAGGTGTGAGTTATGGTACTCTTTCGGTTTTGCCAATTAGACGAGGAGCGAGGTATAATTCATTTTGTGCTCTGTTTACTGAAGCAGTTAGAATAAAGGTACAAGGTATAGCGAAGCCGTTTAAAAGATACAGAATCGACAAGTTTATTGAGCCATTCGTTACTGCAGTCCGTAATAAGGATGAAGGTGATGAAGATGAGTATTTAGATCAGGACGAGATCCAAAACATCTATGATAAAATTAGAGAGGAAAGAGATCAAAAGATGAAAGAACGTGGTGAAATGGATCGGGATGATAGAAGAAAAATACGTGGTAAATCATCGGGTAGAGGAGGACGTGGTCAGACTCGTGGAGAAAGAGGTTCGAACGCTTCAAGATCTAACGTAAATAATTCAACTGTACATTTTGAATCCGGAGAAAGTAGTTCTGAATCTGCTTGTTCTGAAGACGATATTGACACGGATGAATCAGACGATATCAAAAAGATAAAAACGATTTCGAAGAAATCCAAGAATGCGTGTAAAATAGAAGAACCGAACAGACCAGTTAAAATAAGAACTCCTTCAGTGCAAAGTTTGGTAAACCTGAAGGCTTCTGGTTCGCAGGAAATTAAGAACGATGTTTCTGAGTATGGTGATGAAGACGCATCTGAGAAGGGAAAGATTTTGATAGAAGACGAGAAAAGCTGGTTTAAAATATAAATTAGATGATAACGCTCTTTAAAGGTCATCAGCTGAAGTTGATAGCGTTCAGAAAGTGATCGACGACGTTTCTATTCCTTCAACAACCCTTAATGATATAGTCCGACATTGTGCTGGTAAATTAGGAATTGAAGAGTATTCAATTATGAACTCGGATGTCGTTAAGAAAGGTGTTTCTCACTTGACTCATAAGATATACAGTATTTATACTTTACATCGTGATGATCAGGGCTACGTTGCTTCTTGTTTCACATTGGCGGGGTGTAAAAGGACGGCAGTGCGTTGCGCGCGCGATCTGCGGCTGTATTCATTGTATTATTCTGACGTATTATTAAAAGCTTGTTCGTTATTCCTGACAATTACTAATTATTATGTGCATATTCCCTACAATATTAAAATTTAAAAAAAAGGCAAAAATAGTGAATATTATAAATTAATTTAATTTTCAATAATATATATTTCATTAAAATATTTAATACTAATTTAAGCCTTCATTTCAGATTTTGATACATCATCGGAAAATAATTCACCAAGCAGTAGTATATCTGGTAAGTATTTTTTAAACTATTCCTTTCTCTCATCTGGTAATCTAAAAATATTTCGGTTAAAATTCTGTAGTAGGAAATGAGTATAGGCGATCACTCCAAGGACCAGTTATTGACTTATTGCCTAAACTATACTTTATGTGAACAATTATTTTAGATAAGCTGCCCTGTATTTTGTTATATGTTTCCGAATCACGTTCTAAGCCAGGCTTATTTAGTTTTATTTGAATGATAATGGCATTTATTGTAGCACAGTATGTACATAAGAATATTACATACATGCACCCTGAGTCCTACAGAACGTTCTACTCATTAATTTATTATTTTATAAATTCATATTAATACGGATTCATTTAATATTAAATATATAAATACATATATATTTATATTATTTACAGCACACATTTACCATATTACAACAGACCTTATGTACTACCAACTTAACTTAAGTTGTACTAAAATAAGCTTGGCTAACATTTGATTCAGAAACACGTTATGAAATAAAACTTGTAACATCCACCCTGGACGCTCGCCACTAGCGACCATCCTTGTCGCACAGGCACCCTCGCGCTCGTCCACCACCCTCGCACGCTCGCCAATGGGACCCTTCATCCCCACCGCAGCTATCCGAGAACCGCGGCCGGACACCTTTAAAACCAGCGCACCCTGCCTAAGAATTCATTCTCTTGCTAGCGCTGAATACGGCCTAACCTAGAGAATCACTTCTAAGCACTGAGCACGGTCTTAGACATCTTACCAATTATCGTATTTATAGTCGTATCTGTATACTTGTACATACTTTGTGTTAAATGTACGTTTTGGAACAACACCAGACTCTAAATATAAACGAACCCCTACAAACTGGCCTCCCAACGCGGGTCCGGATATAACACAAGAGCAAAAATACGAAGCGACACCAAGGTAAATATGGCAGTCACACTCACAACGGAACAATTTCAAGAACTGATACGAGCCAACCGAGGAGACAGTAAGCCCGGATCCTTCGCGAACTGCACGGTACGCTTTTCGGGACTAAGCAGGAACCCCGTGGAAGTAGAGGGATTTATCAACACCGTGAAAGTTTACAAGAAGATAGAAAAGATAACGGACGAAGATGCACTGGAAGGATTATTACTATTGCTCACTGACGACGCTGCAGTTTGGTGGCAAGGAGTAAGAACGACGACAGCCACGTGGAACGACGCCACTAAGTTGTTATGAGAAACGTTTGCACCGCAGAAACCGGCATATGCAGTATTCCAGGAAATATTCGCGAGACGCCAAGAAAGCGGTCAAAACACGGATACGTTTGTCGCCGAAAAGATGGCCCTCATCGCGCAGATTAAAGAGCACAATCTGAGTGAGGCGCTGCAAATGGACATGGTCTTCGGCCTCCTGAACGTTAACATCCGAGACAAGATACCAAGAGACGGAATCCAGACGTTCCAAAACCTCATCGCCAAGGCTCGCGAGATTGAACGCTCATGGCAGGAGAACAGCGAACAGGAAAATCCTCAAAATGGTATGATTATCGAAGCGAAGAAAAAGAAGTGCACCCACTGTCGCGCTCACGGACACACCTTCGCAGAATGTAGAAAAAGGAAGAAAGCCTTAGAAACACAGGCAAAAATGGCAGACGAAAAGACAACCACCCCGACGTTCGCATGCTACGGTTGCGGTAAGCCAGGAACCATCCGAGCTAAGTGCACAACATGCAACCCGACCGTAAACGGAAACAGTAAGCTATCGTTTTGCGCGATGAACACCGTTGCCTTACAACGAAGAAGCCCAATAGTTCACATCGACATAAAGGATTCAAAGGGAAGTGCGTTTCTGGATTCATGTGCTGAAAAGTCCGTCGCCTCCGCATCACTGTACAAACATCTACTACGACAAGGTACGAAATTCCACAGTGTACAAGGACAAGTTACGTTGGCCGATGGTAAACCTCAAGAAAAGGATATGCTCAGCACGGAAGTCATAGTCAACCTCAGAAACAGACAGATAAAAACCTCATTCCTCGTCTTCCCGGACAGCGAGAACAACGTCACCTTACTAGGAGTGGACTTTATGGAAAACGCGGGTATTATCCTAAACATACCCCAGAGAACATGGTCGTTTGTCGATACACCGCACGAGCATCACTGTTATGAATCTATAAGAGACTTAGGAAACGAAGTTGAAGCAAAAGAAGAACGACAGCTCAGGATGTGCCACCTATATGGACTAACGACACCCCTGACGGCCGACACATCTGAGCACATTGACAACGAACCGATGGATATCGACTGGGAAGAGTACCGACCACCACCACTGATGGATCCCCTACCAGACACCCCCGAGAAGGTTGAAACAGATGACACATACGCACCGGAGTATATCGACAATTTATTTGCGGATTATGTAGACGCATATCCCCCGGTACATACGGACTATTCGCGGAAGGTATTTCCTCGAGGAGCAAGAAGACCACGGCCAGTAGCGCTGTTCTACGTCAGCGTATCGCTCCGTGACGACGAAGCCACCGATCTGGACGACCAAGAAAGAGCAGAGGTCAACCGGATGCTTCAGGACAACTCAAGCTCATTTGAGTTATGGGGCCCACCAACTACGGAGATAGAGCACAACATCACCGTAGTCCAAGATACCCCGATATCCACGCGCCCGTATCGGATGTCCGCCGTACGGCAGGCAGAGTTAAAGAAGGAAATTAAGGAAATGATGCAACAAGGCATCATCGAGGAAAGCCAGTCCCCTTGGGCAGCACCTGTGGTAATGGTCCCCAAGAAGGATGGAGGAACCCGACTATGCGTGGATTTTAGAAAACTGAACGCGGTCACCGTACCCGACATTTACCCGCTTCCCCGTGTGGATGATCTACTGCACGCAATGGGTAAACCAGACTGCTTCTCCACCATTGATCTACGCACCGGATACTGGCAAATCCCTGTGAGACAACAGGATCAAGTAAAAACCTCGTTTATAACCCCGTTTGGCTGTTACCAGTTTAGAAGAACGCCGTTTGGCTTAAGAAACGCCCCATCGACATTCCAGAGATTAATGGACAAATTTCGTCGAAAACTACCAGATGTATGTATGCTCGCCTACCTGGACGACCTGGTAATCTTGTCAAGTTCCATCAAGCAACACTTAGATGATCTCCGGAAAGTTATAAAGGAACTAAACAAGTGGAACCTCCGCATCAACAGGGAGAAGACTTCATTCTTCTGCCAATCCGTGCGCTTCCTGGGCCACAGGACAACGAAGAGTGGATTTCTACCGGACCCAGAGAAGGTTGACGCCATCAGAAACAGAACGAAACCAACGAATAGCAAGCAACTGGTCTCCTTCCTACAAATGTGCTCCTGGTATAGACGTTTCATACCAGAATTTGCGCGCATTTCAAAACCACTGAGCAATCTCACCAAGAAGGGCACCCCTTGGAAATGGAGCGAAGACGAAGACGCCGCATTTGAGCAATTAAAGGAAGCACTGACCAAAGCCCCGGTACTACAAACAGCTGACCCGACAAAGCCATTCACCGTTAGGACGGACGCAAGCGCTTACGCCGTCGGAGCAGTTTTGTGCCAGGGGGAGGGTGAAGAGGAACACCCAGTCGAATACGCGAGCAGGCTGCTGACTCCAGCAGAAAGGAACTACGCCACCATCGAGAAGGAGGCATTAGCCATCATATGGGCTATGAAAAAGTTCCGAGGATATTTGGATGGGTCACAAATCACCATCGCCACGGATCACCAACCGCTCCGCCGGCTGATGAATTTACAGTCGCCAACAGGACGATTGGCACGATGGGCCCTGCAGCTACAGGCCCACAACATCCAAATCAATTACATACCAGGGCGTGCGAACAGAGTGGCCGATACTCTATCCCGCCCCGTAACTGAGGACATCGACGACCTGTATCCATGGGAATTAAGAAGAATTTCCATCGACATGACAGCACGAAGAGAAAGTGACGTCAGAGAGGCTCAACTCCGAGACAGTGAGTTAAAGAAGATCATCGATGACCTAGAAGCCACTCAACCCACCGAAAACGCTGTCTACTGGTCAAGGAAAGGATACGTCATGACCAACGGTATATTGTATCGATATGACCCACAAAGCGAACAAGAAGATGCACAACAAGTCGTCCCCAAGGAAGAAATTCCCCGAGTACTAAAAGCATTCCACGACGATCCCAGCGCAGGACACTATGGAATCCAGAGGACACTTACACGTATACGCCTAAGCTATTTTTGGAAAGGGATGCAAAACAGCGTGGAGCAATATGTCAAATCATGCGAAGCATGCCAACGATACAAAGTAACAAATCTAAAACCCGCCGGACTGTTACAAACCCGCGCTATTAATCAGAGATTCGAGGTACTCGCATTCGACTTATTTGGACCACTGCCAGCCACTCCCGAAGGAAAGACGACCATCCTCATCGTAGAAGATATCTCTTCAAAATGGGTGGAGTTGTTCGCCCTGGAAACCGCCACCGCCGAGAAATGTGCCACAACTTTAATAGAAGAAGTTTTTCTGAGGTACGGTTTCCCACGTCGAGTAATAAGTGACAATGGCACACAATTCGTCAGTGCTGTGATGCAGCACGTCATGTATGTCCTAGGAATTCAACATGCATTATTACCCAGTTATCATCCCCAAGCTAACCCGGTTGAAAGGAAGAACCGAGACCTAAAGACACAGTTAGGGATACTCACGGGACAACATCATACACGATGGGCCGAGAAGTTACCAGCCATCAGGTTTTCCATGAACACAGTCATGTGTCAAACCACAGGATTCAGCGCTGCATTCTTGACCTTCGGCAGGGAACTCCGCACTCCTTACGAAGCCACTCAAGACCCCAAGGCCATCATCGAGTCCGAGAACTTCGTCGCTGAGATAACTCCGTATCTCTCCCGTCTTACGGAATACCTACGACAAGCTGGTGAAAACCAGGATCGCCAACAAGATCTCAGGAAGAAGAACGCTGATCAGACCAGAAGAGCCACTCCGCAGTATACCCCTGGAGACAAAGTCTGGATCACGCTACACCCCCTGAGCAACGCAAAGAAGGGATTCAATTCCAAATTGGCTCCCCGAAGAGATGGGCCCTACGTCATCCTACAGGCTCTAGGACCAACCACCTTCGAAGTCGCGCCACTGGACAACCCAACCACGGCAATAGGAGTTTACCATTCGTCAGCACTCACCCCATGTGTTGGACAGGATGTCATCTCCCAGCCCATCAAGCCCTTAAGAAAAAGAGGAAGACCCAGGAAGGATTAGTGGATGTCTCATAGCTGGATGGATCGTCGGGACGACTTCACCTCCAGAGGGGGAGACTGTAACATCCACCCTGGACGCTCGCCACTAGCGACCATCCTTGTCGCACAGGCACTCTCGCGCTCGTTCACCACCCTCGCACGCTCGCCAATGGGACCCTTCATCCCCACCGCAGCTATCCGAGAACCGCGGCCGGACACCTTTAAAACCAGCGCACCCTGCCTAAGAATTCATTCTCTTGCTAGCGCTGAATACGGCCTAACCTAGAGAATCACTTCTAAGCACTGAGCACGGTCTTAGACATCTTACCAATTATCGTATTTATAGTCGTATCTGTATACTTGTACATACTTTGTGTTAAATATACGTTTTGGAACAACACCGGACTCTAAATATAAACGAACCCCTACAAACTCAGTTTATTTAAAAGTGCAGTTTATGAAAATAAACGAAATATTAAATTTACTGCATACGCTATTTTGACAATTCACCGTCTGAGCAGATTTGGTATTTGTTATAATATAGTTGAAATATAAGATTAAAGAATAACATACCTATTAAATTAAATATTTCATTTATAGAATCGGTCCAATCATCTGTTAAAAAAGAAATACATATCATTAGTTGTTTCCGTTTCAGGTGGCCAATTAAGAAGAAGCAGCAGATGCACCAGAAATATTGCTTCAAAAAACTTGGGTGAGTGTCTTTAATTAATAATACTTCATATTGGTATATAGACGTTATGTGAATTAATACATTTCTGGCATAGATTATAATAAATAGTTTATCAACTTTTATCAGGTGAAGATGATTTATGTGTTTAAACTAATTATTATTGATCTCTATGCACACTCTTACCACAATAGTCAAGCAATCTCTTCAAATAATAAAAGTAATCTATACCGCCTAGGTACGGGCAATATTTCACGTAATAGTGGTTTTTCACTGTGACTGTGATTGTGACTGCTACTTCAACTGTGGTTGCTACTTTAAACCACAATTGTTACCTAAATTGTGACTGTGATTTAAAACGTAATTGATACCTAAAATTACAAGTGGCAATGTAATTCAAAAGTAGTAGTTAAGCCCATTTCTAATATCGGGCCTTTCAGACAATGTGACATTTTAGATGTTCGGTGAAAAAAAAAATGTGTAACATATTGTTTTCTATTATTTTTATTTAATTCAAATAGGTTTACTTACACAATTTCAAAGAATAATATTTATACTTTAGTTAGTATTGTAAAAATATCAATACTGATGGTTTTATTTCAGACTGGGAAACCTACTCCCATGTTTCAAGTACGTCGACGACAAACAGTACAATTTCTGGTAAGTAATTTTTAAACATTTTGAACGGTAGCATTATTAGTGATAATAACAATAATTGTAACGCCGCTCCCTTAACACTCGCGAGCGCGCTCGACCCTTTTCAGGTAGCCGAGTGTACGCACCACCGCTCGCATCCCCTACCACGCCGGACACGTGACGACCACGCCGGACACGTGACGACCACGCCGGACACGTGATGCCCACACCACCCCTACCAGAAGACCACCCGCTGGAAACCCTATAAAACCCCGAGCGCACCGCTTAAAAGACAGACTATTAGCGCTCGTCTTTTCGGCCTAATCGTCTCTTCCTACGTGATTACTAGCACTCGTCTTTTCGGTCTAGTATTATCACTCTACAAATTATCAATCTACGAAGTACCTCCACGCTCTCACAAACACTCATCCCGAACGACGCTCTGTTCCGGGACGACGTACTGCCACGAGACGCCGCGTCCATCCGAGACGACACCCAGGCTACCACGCAGAAGAGGCCCTTCACCGCTAGCCGCTCGAACCACGAGGACTCTACTGCCGCACTACGCCCGCACCCACCCGTTACGACGAATCGACACAAAACCGATCACTCTGTACATACTTTCTTGTAAATAAACTCTTTTGAAACCACCACACGCCTTATAAACTGGCAGCCCAACGTGTGGCTCGAGAAGGTTTGACAAACAGAATAACGAGAAGTATGGCTAATGTCACGATGACCGAACAACAATTCCAGGACCTCATGAACCGGATGTTGGAAATTAGAACGGAAGCGCCGGTTCAGAGGGGAAGTTTTTCCAAATGCACGACGAGATTTAAGGGAGAAACAGACAGCCAGGTGGTTGAAAGCTTCATAAACACGATCACGGTATATAAAAACACAGAATATATCAACGAAGCCGACGCTATACTAGGATTTCCGTTGCTGTTGGAAGCCCCGGCCGACACCTGGTGGGAAGGAATAAAAAGGGAAATCAAGACATGGGAGCAACTAATACACGCCATCAGAAGCGCTTTCGCTCCAGTAGTCCCAAACTACAAGATTTTCGCAACGATATGTGAAGAAAAACAGAATAGGCCGTCCAAAACAGACCAGTTCGTGATCCAAAAACGGGCACTCTTCAGCAAGCTGAGCCGCCCTATGGAAATAGAGCTGCAGCTGGACCTCATCTTCAGCTTACTCCATCTAGAGATGAGAAAAAGGATTCCAAGATCAACGTTCGACAACTATGAAAATCTGGTCACAAGAGTGAGGGAGGCAGAAAACTTACTCGAAGAAGAAAACCAAGCGAAAAAGCCGACCGGCTCTGAGAAAATCCGCTGCAGTTACTGCAAAAATAACGGACACCGCATGGAAGAATGCAGAAGGAAACAAAGAGAAACGATGACAGCCAACCCCGGTAACTTCGCATGTTACGGATGCGGGAGGCCGAACACCATCAGAAGCCGCTGCCCGGACTGCAGTGCGAAAACAAAAACGACGCAAATCTCATCGCTAGCAGCGACAATGGATCCAAGCAGACCACACGTATATATCCATGTAAACAGCAAGGCCGAATACTCCCTCTTCGACACAGGATCGCAGGTCACAGTCGCATCTCTGAGATTGTACGATGCACTAAAACGAAATGGAAACAAGTTCCAAGTGCACCCAGGAAACGTCGCCTTAGCCAACGGATGTGCACAGAACAGCACGATGCTGTACACAGAAGCAGATGTAACGATTAAAGGAAGAATAATTCCTACGAAATTCTTCATTCTACCGAACAGCCAAACTAGAGAGACGATTCTTGGGACGGATTTCATGAGAAGCGCTGGAATAACCCTGGATTTGGGACAACAGACGTGGACATTTTCGGAAGGCGAACACCCAGCATACGATGCCACGAGGCCCAAAATAGAAAAACTCCAGGCACAGCAGCCACAAGAAACAACAGAACAATTCCTATTTCCGGAACCCCCAAGGAAAATCCCAGGAGATGTCGCAGTAATCCCTTACTACGAAACGATGGAAATCGCCACACTTAAAGTGGACTTGCGAGAAGAAGAAGGAAAAACACTGAAGCAGGACGAACGAGAAGCCCTCAACAATACCCTGCGAAAACATAAAGAAGCCTTCAGGTCTCCGAAGCCACCGACCACACTAGGATGTCACCGCATCCAAACCAGTGCACACCCTCCCACAAGCGCCAAGCCGTATAGAATGTCGCCGCCAAAACAAGATGAGCTGCAAGAGCAGGTGGTACAGATGCTGCAGGACGACATCATCCAGACATCCACCTCACCATGGGCCGCTCCGGTGGTAATGGTGCCAAAGCGGGACGGGACATCCAGGTTATGCGTGGACTACAGGGCTTTAAACGAGATCACAACACCCGACCGATATCCACTTCCGAGGATGGATGACCTAATACACAACGGTCCCACAGGAAAAGTTATGTCAACAATCGATCTTAAGAGCGGATATTGGCAGATCCCAGTGGTCAAAGAAGATCAGGAAAAGACAGCCTTTGTCTGCCCCTTTGGCCTATTCGAGTTCAAGAGGATGCCGTTTGGACTCCGGAACGCCCCAGCCACGTTCCAGAGAACGATGGATAGGCTGCGAGCTAGAATACCCCATGTGCGGATGCTCGCATATTTGGATGACCTCATCATATTCTCCGACGATGTCACTCGCCACCTCCAGGATATAGACAAGGTCCTAACGTTATTGGAAGAAGAGTCCCTCTCAGCGAATAGGGAAAAAACCGTGTTCTGCCCCGAAAAAATCCGATTCTTGGGACATGTAATCACGGAAGAAGGCATCGCGGCGGATCCCGACAAAACACACTCAATCACGTCATGGAAGGACCCTCGGGACAAGAAGGAGGCAGTATCCTTTATCCAGACTTGTTCCTGGTATAGAAGATTCATCCCCAACTTTGCGGAAAGAGCTCAGCCCATCACCAAGCAGTTCAGGAAGAATGCCACGTGGAAATGGGAACAGCCACAACAAGAAGCAATGGCAGACCTAAAACAAGCACTGGTCACCGCCCCAATCTTGAAAACCGCTACAGCTACGGAACCGTTTCTTATCAGAACCGACGCCAGCGACTTTGCTATTGGAGCAGTGTTGGTCCAGGGGGAGGAACCGAACGAACACCCAATCGAGTACGCTAGCCGCTTACTGACACCCGCAGAGAAGAACTACACAACCACAGAGAAGGAAGCCTTAGCTATCGTATGGGCTCTGGGGAAATTCCGAGGATATGTGGAAGGTTCTTCTGTGACAGTCGCCACGGATCATCAGGCCTTACGTTGGCTGATGTCCTTGAAGGCACCATCGGGAAGACTAGCAAGATGGGCCTTACAACTTCAACCTTTTGAGCTAGAAATCAAATACATCCCAGGAAGAACGAACCATCTAGCGGATGCCCTCTCACGGATCCCCAGCGCTCAGATCACAGAAATCAATCCAATCCAGGTAGACATACCTCGTAGGACCACCAAAGACATACGGGAGGCTCAACACCAGGACGAAGCTCTGAAACGCATCATAGACGCCCCGGAGACGCAGCCCCGCACCGAAGATGCCGTATATTGGACCAATAAAGGGTACCTAATGGATCGAGGCATCTTATACCGATATAACCACAACGTGGACAGCGAAGAAGCACAGCAATGCATCCCACAACAGGAAGTCCCAGCATTGTTGGCGGAGTTCCACGATAGCCCCACTGCAGGACACTACGGATTCCGCGGAACGTACCACAGGATATCGCAGAAGTACTTTTGGCAAAAGATGAGCGATGATATCGCAAAACATCTCAAGAACTGCCTTGAGTGTCAGCGATACAAACCGACGAACCTGAAGCCTGCAGGCCTGACACAGACGACACCTCCAAACCAACGCTTCCGACAACTTCGTTACGGAGATCAGTCCCTATCTCACGCGGATGAGAGATGCCCTAGAAGCAGCCCATCAAATAAACGATAAACAACAGGATCAGCGCAAGAAGTACGCAGATGCCGCCAGACGTCCCACTCCGGCATATGTACCTGGAGACCACGTATGGGTAGACACTCACCTCCTGAGTAATGCAAAAAACCAATTTACGTCCAAATTCGCCCCACGTAGAGATGGACCTTACGTGATTCTACAAGTGAAAGGAGCCGCCACATTTGAAGTCGCATCCCTGGACGACCCGAGCACCCCGATTGGCACTTTCCACGCCTCCGCACTCACCCCCTTCACGGGAAACATTCAGGAAGCCCAACCGATCCATCCCATTCGGAAGAGAGGACGCCCAAAGAAGACGTTTACTTCTGGTCCTCCTATCTAGAAGATCGCAGAACCAGAGGGGGAGGATGTAACGCCGCTCCCTTAACACTCGCGAGCGCGCTCGACCCTTTTCAGGTAGCCGAGTGTACGCACCACCGCTCGCATCCCCTACCACGCCGGACACGTGACGACCACGCCGGACACGTGACGACCACGCCGGACACGTGATGCCCACACCACCCCTACCAGAAGACCACCCGCTGGAAACCCTATAAAACCCCGAGCGCACCGCTTAAAAGACAGACTATTAGCGCTCGTCTTTTCGGCCTAATCGTCTCTTCCTACGTGATTACTAGCACTCGTCTTTTCGGTCTAGTATTATCACTCTACAAATTATCAATCTACGAAGTACCTCCACGCTCTCACAAACACTCATCCCGAACGACGCTCTGTTCCGGGACGAGGTACTGCCACGAGACGCCGCGTCCATCCGAGACGACACCCAGGCTACCACGCAGAAGAGGCCCTTCACCGCTAGCCGCTCGAACCGCGAGGACTCTACTGCCGCACTACGCCCGCACCCACCCGTTACGACGAATCAACACAAAACCGATCACTCTGTACATACTTTCTTGTAAATAAACTCTTTTGAAACCACCACACGCCTTATATAATCCAATTTTTCAAGCTTATTTCATCATTCACTTAACTCTTGAGAATCGAATCTATAAATACATAATTTTATTTATTTCATTTGATTAATTAACTTATATTTACAAACGGTTTCATAAAAAGAATTTATTATTACAATTTTATTCTTGCTGGTGAATAAATAGACTTTGTATAGAATATTGTTACACATTAAATTAAATTAAAAAATTTCAATCACAAGTTATTAATATAAACGTAATATTTATGAAAAATCGAAATGTCCTTTATTCACATAGCTAATTCTTGAATGAAAATTCAAAAAACAATACCAATTATTGTATAATTTTGGATCACACCACCTTTATGATGAAAATACTAACCACCGCTGGAACTGACGTAACAACACTATATAAAAAATTATCCTATATAAAATGTCTGCATTCTAATAAATTACAGTAAAACAATCAGTTTATATAATAATTTCTAAAAAGTGAGTTTAATGTATCGCACACATTTAAGTTTTGACTTCCTACACATTAAAATTAAATTTATATTTTATAAATGAGGAAGGAACAATAATACATTAGTTTATCCGATGAAAATAAATGAATAAGTGACCATTAATGCACAAAATCGGAGAGTTTATGGAAATCACCAAGCACCTATACTTACAAATTTTAATCATTACATTTTCTTATTGTTTTAGAATTAAGTCGTCGATTTACGAACTGCCGTAGACCCACAACGGGGGAAATGCCTGCACCATCTAAGCGACCTAGGCTGGAGTTTTCTCAGATTCCAGGTAATTAAATTTAAATTTCTTGATTGTTTAAATAATGTCATTGAATTAACATGAATCATCTCAAATCAAAAATGTATATTACAATTACAAATTATAAGTTAATATTTTGAATAATAAAAAAAAACTAAAACTTAAATCAATTTATACATGATAATATATTGTTGCAATTATTAATATTGAAATATTTTGAAAATTCAAAAAAATAGTTTATGACAGTTTCCTATACCTTTTTTGGTTTTCAAGAAATCTTTTAATGAATTGTTTTTTTAAATGCTATAATTCATTAAATATTAACAAATATATTTATATTTTAGATATTGTAGAAATGGTGTACGGAACAATGCACCAGAGCAGTCTGAATTTTCCTTTGGGGTCGAAAGGACAGATGTGCACGGCATGCGCTATTGTAGCTCTGTGCATATCATCACATATCCCACTGAGGGAGTGGACCAGAGAAACTGTCGACTCTGTTCTCTTGATTGGTGATAAATTTTATCAACAATGCATCCGGGTTCGTCATACCTGCGCACCCAATATCACTCATCCTCATCTGAGCATCGACGAAGTGACGCACGATAGGAACAACACGATAGTGATAACGGATTTCGCCATGGGATTTCGTGCCACCGAAATAATCGACCAAGTGAAATTCGGCTACCTTCTAGAAACCCGAGGAGGAATGCTATGCTTGCGCGACGGCTTGGACGATTTTTTTTTCAAATGCCAACGCGGGCATCATCGTTTGCGCCAGTCAAACGATGGCGATAAAAAAAGAAGCGGGTAAGTATTGCCTCATCGACTCTCATTCCAGAGAAGGCCTCAGACATGGCAATCGAGAAAGTACCCCAACGCGTTCCTAATGAGATGCCCATCATTGGAAGAACTGACGTTGGCACTACTGGAGATATTCGTGCGTTATCCTGTGCAGGGACTCCAGTACACCCTAAACTCCGTTTACATTGAAATGTGACCAGCGGAGGTCATCGTGCCGTGCCGCCCAGTGACGAATTCAGATTCACCACAGGGGTCAGACAGCGGAGATCGACTCGAAGCAAGCAACAACCCCCGCAGCGGCCAGTACTCGCAATGAAATCTGTTGTCAGAGCGAGAACAACGACAATGCAGTTTGGGACCTATGACCGATGTATGTAAATTCTGAGGGGCCTTGAAATTTGTGCAAGAGACAGCCTTCGGCTGTTGCAAACAGGGCCAAATTTCCATACCGGTTTTGGACGGATATCTGGAATTTTTTCGAGCGCTTTTGGACGGGGATCATCCGTGTTCGAAAGAGTTCAAGCAGAACATCCGAGCCTACAATTCCAATGTAGGGATGGCGTCGGTCAGTGCCAAATACGAGACCGTCCCGGGGAGGGGAGCGCCAATCGTGAAGATCAGCGGAATATTCCATCACAGGATCGGTGGCGTGTCGAGGAACGATCCACGCTTCGGCAGCGTTTACATTTGTGCGGGATCCACAGATCCATCCTGCGACAATCCAGCGCTGAACGTGTTCCTGCTGACGCAGTTGAGGCGGGAATTAACGGCCATCAATCCGTACGTCAAAACTTACAAGCAAATAGGCGTCCTGATAGACGAGTACGAACGTCGACACCAAGTAGAATTGCCAAACCTCTACATAAATTTCTACTTGAATCCCACGACGGACAGGCGTAGATACAACGCGCCCACCGACGAGAATGAAATCGGGGCGGTGTTCGTGTCCGCCGACGGGCAAATACCACCTATGCCGGATGCGTCCGCATTTACTACAATTCCGGCGCGGTGGAGGCCATGTCGAGATCGTGGCCGATATCAGATCTGCTCTGTTATCCGATTCTGTTCCCGAGAGGTGAATTGGGATGGGCCACCGACATGCAATTATCGAATGTACGAGGAAAAAGGAAGAGGATTACGATGCGAGAGTTTTTCGTGTTCCGTCTTAAAATTCGCCGGGGCAAATTCAACCCGATCCTCAGTGCAGGGAAGCTGACGCAACAATTCGTGGTGGACAGCTACGTGAAAGTCGAGGGTGACAGACTGCACTTCGTCCGAAACAACCAGAACACACTGCGTGTGGAATACTTCGACGGACTGGCCGATTACATCCATCGCAGAGCAGAGGACGAAGGATTGGCGGCCGTCGGTCGAGTGTACATACTGCCGAGCACGTTCCAAGGGGGACATCGTTTCATGGTTGGCAACTATCAAGATTCGATGGCCATGGTGGCGAAATTCGGCAAGCCGACATTTTTCATCACCATGACGTGCAACGCTAAATGGCCGGAAATAGAAGAGAACCTGTCCCGCGGTCAGGTATTTTCCGATCGTCCAGATCTCGTAGTCCGAGTATTTAAACAAAAATTCAAAATGCTCATGGACGATCTGCTCGATGGCAAAATATTCGGCAAAGTATTGTGTTGGGTGTATGTAATTGAGTTTCAGAAAAGAGGTCTTCCGCATGCCCACATTTCCATCACGGTCGACGAAGCCGACAGTCCCAAATCTCCGGAGGAGATCGACAGGCTGATTTCGGCCGAACTTCCAAACAAGGTCGACCACCCAGAATTACATCAAGCAGTTCTGGATCTCATGAGGCACGGACCTTGCGGAGACAAGTATCCGAATTCTCCGTGCATGACAGACGGTGTATGTACTAAAAAATATCCGTTCCCTTTTGCAGAAAATACTGTTCTGAGCGATGGCCGGATCGTGTATTGCAGAAGGCAGTCCCACAACTTTCCAGTCACTGTCCGAGGACACGAAATGGACAACCAGTGGGTCATCCCGTACAATCCGCAACTCCTGTTGAAGTACAGATCACACATCAACGTCCTGTTCGTTGCGAACGTCGGGTGCATCTGTACATCACCAAAGGACACGATGCGGCCCTCTATCTCGTCCAGGATAGAAGATCAGCCCCAGATGTCATCTACGACGAAATATCCGAATACGTCGAAAGCAGGTACGTGTCGGCGTGCGAATCGATGTGGAGGATATTCGCGATGAATATGGTGGAAGAGTCACAAAGTTGTCAGACTCCCTGTCCATCTTCCCAACGAGAAGACGGTCTTCTTCCACGAGAACGACGATCTAGAAGTTTTAATCGATCGAGCGGACAGTCAAGTGTCCCTTCTCGAGGAATATTTCCGTTTGAATGCCAGAGATGTCTGGACCAAATTCATTTGATACAACAACTAAAAATGGATTAGGATTCCACTTGAAATTACAAGTTGATAATAAACTATGTCGGTAAATGTAACGGAACAATCCTAATGAATTAATTGAACGATTGTGGTTACTTTCGGCGTCAACATTTTCATTTAATATATTAAAGAATAAGAAAAATCATTATTATTAAATTGTTTTTATTTTTTTGTAATTGTATACTTTTCATTTTTATATTAAACTAGTATAATAAAAAAGAAAAATATCAATAAAAAAATAAATAAATAAAAGCGTCTCTCAGCCTGTCTCTCAGCAAATAAAGGCGTCTCTCAGCACATAAAAGAGTCTCTCAGCCTGTCTCTCAGCACATAAAAGCGTCTCTCAGCGTATAAAAGTATCTCTTTAAAGTACTCATCAGTAGTACTATTTCAATCTCGAAGAGAGAAACATGGGGATCATTTTCAATAATAAAAACAAACATTGCACTAATTTGACAATACCAATAAATACTTCATTAAAGTGGTACAATAATGAGGATGAAAAATTAAATTGTGAGGCTGATCGTTCGTAACTCGGTTCTAAAGACAACTGAATAACTTCTAAGTTGGAATCGAATTATATAATGTAAGAATAGGTGGTGGTAATGATTTAATTTTTAATATCAACGGAAATTTAAAATTAATTAGATGTTGTGGTAAAGATTAGCTTTCGATTATTGTTGGATGTATCAAAGATTAATTATATGTGGCGGAGATTAATTTTTATCAGCAACGATTAGATGGAAGTTGTGGCAAAGATTAATTTTTATCATCAAAGGAAATTCAAGATAAATCTTGAATTGTTGTTGGTATTTAAGAATGTAATGACCACCTCCACCTATTTTCGCAATATATAATGCGATTCGCACTTAAAAGTTATTCAGTGTTACGATTAAGTTTGTACCTAACAAAAAAAAAAAATGTGTGATGAATTTACCGAGGGTACGAGGTGTGGGGGAATGCCCAATTTGCTTAACAAATTGGGTAGGATTTGCGTTGAAGTGTGGTCATTTATTTTGTGGGGGTTGCATCGCGAAAATCCGTAAGTGTGCGATCTGTCGGAGACGGATCTGCCGTGAAAACGTGCTGAGGATTTATTTGAATAATTCCGGCCCGAGTGCGTCTTCAACAGATCGCACACTGTAATGGCATAATTAGTTGATTTACTGAAAAATCATTATTTCTCAATTATTGTTAATATAACAATTAATTATTTAAAGGTTCATCTAATGTTAAGGACGTGCGTGACAATTCAAGATCACGTTAGTAAAATTCATGTTATTAAAATGTACGCAAGAGCACGTACAGATATTAAAACCGAATTAATTAATTACCTTGTTTAATTAGATGTTATTAAAACAACCGTGTTGTTTTTAAACACACATCAGCTTTAAATCAATTAAAGAATGAACCGATAGACAACAATCGCACAGACGCGAGTCAGCAATAATACACAAGCGCCGGCCAGACGAATTCTTGCGTAATCAACTATTATGTCCATTCATCGAATACACTGTAGTAAATTGGAAATGTAAATTAATATGGAAAAGAATATAATTAATGGATAAAATCGGAAGATGGAGTATTATTTAAAAGGACCTAAGATACGAATTATCCCGTCGTATCACATGGCGATCCTTACCAGCGACGAACTTATGGAAAATTAAATAATATATCGAAAATTAATGGAAATTGCCTACAAAAATCAAAGGATAAGGTAATCACTTAAACCAATAAAAATGGGTTCTTCTAGTACGAAACAAATCGACAACACCGGCGAAATAATTAACACAATGGAAGTCAACATCTCTAATCAAGACATAAAAATAATATTGTATATATTATTAGCACTCCGGGTAATGGAACTAATTTGGAACATATATACACATCACAGGAGGACATTAAAGAAAAGGTATGCCAGCACAGCCAATATCTAGGACATCTGTCTCCAGTCAGAAGAAGCAGTACGGTATTTATTACGTGTCAATCGAACAATTCGCGAAATATTCAAGACTTTAAGTGAACATTCTAGTGTGTCACGTGTGTGCGTATATATATTTATAATTTAAGATTAGTTATGTTAAAATGTACCTTCACTATTGCTGGGTATTGCATTAATTAGCATGCCAACTTGGGAACAAATCGAAGTAGTATTATCAGAAACCAAAGACAGATTCATAAAACAGACAAAAAGGGCTATAAAGAAAGAAACACCTAAACAAGAATCAGTAAAAAGGGATATTGTTACAAAATTAATAGAAATATATAACGAATTCGTGAAAATAAACGTAACATATCGGGAAAAATTGTCGAAAGATCACGAAAAGATATTAGATACTCATTTAAACTATGCTCGCGATAGATTTCTAATCGCAGTAGATATATTACGCGCGGACATAACAATACCCCAACATTATACACAAAATATTAAGTACGATGAAATAAAATTCATGACAGACATGGCACTAACAACGATCGAATTTTTTAATTTAGCGGATAAAATTCTGCCTAAATCGTTCGATGGGAATGCCACGACCCTCACCTCATTTGTTGACGCAATAAAACTTTTAAAACAAAACGTGACGAATAACGAATTAAATGCAATCGCACTCATAAAAACGAGACTAACAGCTAAAGCGAGAATGTTAATTCCCGATAACATCACGGAACTGGACGACGTGATTAATATATTAACAAACAAATGTAAGGGCGAAAAATCGCACATACTCGAAGCAAAATTGCAAAATGTTAAACAAACTGGTCTAGACGCGAATCATTTTACAAAACAAATTGAAGATATTACTTCTAAGTTATTAATGGCTTATATCTCGGAAGGCGTAAACACAGAGACAGCCGAAATATTCACCAAAAATAGAGCAGTGCAAGCACTAAAATCAAACGCTCGGTCAGACCGCACTAAACTTGTAATGGAAGCAGGAAGCTTCGAAAATGTCGACGACGCCATTACAAAATTTCTCACGGTAGATCAAAGCAATGTAAGTTCAAACATAATGATGGCAACACATCCGGAAAAACCGTACAGAAACAATAATAACTATCATTCGCGACAAAACCACAGAGGAAATTACAACAGATACAGCAATCGCGGGAATTACAGAAACAATCGTTACGATAGGTACCAAGGGAGAAATTCATATCATTCGGACAGAAATACGTATCATTCGGACAGAAATACGTATTCCTCAGATAGAAATAATAGAGCTCACGTTAGGCAGTACGAGTCGGAAAACTCCGAGTCCCCCCAACCACGGCGGACGGGGGAAAAAACTCACGAAAACTAAATACGTTCTCACTTTCATACTCCAATTTTGTAAGCATCGGCACAGATTTTTTCAAAAGAAAATGTAAATTTTTAGTAGATACAGGCGCAGATATTTCGTTAATTAAAAGAAACGCAATCGATCGCGAATACCCCATTTATTCAAAAAATTGCACAATTCATGGAGTTACAAGCACTTCAATTAAAACTAGTCAAGCAATCTCAGGTAAATTATTAGTAAACTCACATCTTTTAGAGCAAACATTCCAGGTAGTGGAAACAGATTTCCCAATACCTGTGGAAGGAATATTAGGTCGAGATTTTTTAAGCACGTACAAATGTACGCTAAATTACGAAAATTGGACGTTGATAATAAAAACACCTACATGTAGCACAAACGTTAAAATCACAAACGGGCCAGAAGATGACTGCATAATATTTCCGGCATGGTCAGAAATCACTCGCGAAGTATCGTTAGTAAATCCACTAGATAAATCATTGGTTGATAATCAAGAAATCGCACCGGGAGTTTATTCACAGCGTAGTCTTGCATACGGAAATAAGGCGTATATCACATTTATAAATACAAACGACCATAACGTAACACTCGAAAACGTTAAGCTGCAAAACGAAACCTTAGATAATTACTACGTGTACGAATACATAAACGACGTGGAAGATAGGAAAAACGCGTTACTTTCGCAATTAGATATGGAATTTCCAGAAAATATAAAGAAAGATCTAACAAAACTCTGCACAAAATACTCTGACGTATTCTCACTAAGAGACGATCTGTTGACACCCAACAATTTTTATGAGCAAAAACTTAAGACATCAGACGACATTCCGGTGTACATAAAAAATTACAGGATGCCATATGTACAAAAAGACGAAGTAAGACGACAAGTGGACAAAATGTACCAAAACGACATAATTGAACCGTCTACAAGTTCCTATAACTCACCAATACTTTTAGTACCCAAAAAATCGGCAACAGGAGAGAAAAAGTGGAGATTAGTAATAGATTTCAGACAAGTAAACAAAAAGCTGATAGCTGATCGGTTCCCACTTCCCCGAATAGATGATGTACTAGATCAACTTGGAAGAGCAAAATGGTTCTCAGTTTTAGATCTTATGTCAGGATTTCATAAAATCCCATTAGCCGAAGAATCACGTGACATCACAAGTTTTAGCACGGATTCAGGAAGTTACAGATTCAAGAGACTACCGTTCGGATTATCGGTGAGTCCCAACAGCTTTCAACGAATGATGAGCTTAGCATTCGCAGCATTACGGCCTGAAAAAGCATTCATGTACATGGACGATTTGATCGTAACTGAATGTTCAGAGAAGCACCACATGAGAAATCTAGAAACAGTTTTTGAAACATGCAGAAAATACAATCTCAAACTAAATCCCGAGAAATGCAAATTTTTTCGCAAAGAGGTAACTTTTCTAGGACATCAAATTACGGATCACGGTATTTTGCCAGACAGCTCAAAATTCGAAGCAATAAGACAATACCCACGACCTACGGACGCAGATGCAGTAAAAAGATTCGTAGCATTTTGCAACTATTATCGCAGATTCATTAAGGATTTTGCAACACACACTTACTGCTTAAATAAACTAACAAGGAAAAACTCAGAATTCAACTGGACAGAAGACTGTGAAAAATCTTTTCAAGCACTAAAAAATATGCTAATCAAACCGCCTATTCTTCAATATCCGCAGTTTAATAAACCGTTCATAATTACAACGGACGCTTCAAATTTCGCGTGCGGAGCAATCCTAAGCCAAGAAGAAAACGGCATCGATTTACCAATAGGTTACGCTTCACGTACCTTCACAAAGGGAGAGATAAATAAATCAACAATTGAAAAAGAACTTGCAGCAATACACTGGGCAGTCAAACACTTCAGACCATATGTCTACGGACAAAAATTCTTAGTTAAATCTGATCACAGACCCTTAGTATATTTATTCTCTATGAAGAATCCTTCGTCTAAACTAACACGCATGAGATTGGATCTCGAGGAATACGACTTCGAGATAGAGTACATAAAAGGAGCAGACAACGTGGGAGCAGATGCACTATCGCGCATCACTATAAAAGATCTGAAGGAAATTCGTGAAACGCAAGCAGCAATACTAGCCATGCAAACGAGGTCAAAAACACGGAAACAAAACCGCGAAAATGAAACAAAAGTAGCAAACGAAAAACACGAAAACGAAACAAAAGTATACGAAGTGTTAGAAAACTTCGAAGCAAAAAACGCATGTAAATTGGCATTTTTATTAAATGAGAGTCCTCGAGCTGTAATAAGAAATAAATGGTGCGCACCCATTACTATATATATTGACGGTTTCACTACAGACAAACCCGCATTAGAGCCGGTCATGTCTTGGTTGGAAATAGCAACCAGTGATCATAATATTAATGAAGTAAAGCTCGATTTAAATGATGAAATTTTTAAATATGTACCGTCACTCGATTTTAAGAGAATCGGGAATAAATCTCTCAAAAAGCTGAAAATATTGCTTACTAAGCCAATCGAAATTATTAATAATAAAGACTCTAGACAAAATTTAATCTCGAAATTTCATACAGACCCAATCCTAGGAGGTCATTGCGGAAGGAAAAAACTTCTTGCTAAGCTAAAATCTCGATATTTTTGGAGAAATATGCACAAAGATGTGTCAGATTTCTTAAAAACTTGTCACGATTGCCAAATTAATAAGGCTCGTATACGGAATATCCAACCACTTTGCATTACAGAAACCCCCGTGAAAGCATTTGATATCGTCATCGTCGATACAATAGGCCCCCTTGCAAAAACAATTGACGGAAATTGTTATGCAGTAACAATGGAATGCGAATTAACCAAATACGTGGTAATAGCGCCAATACCTAATAAAGAAGCTAAAACATTGGCAAAAGCTATTTTCGAAAATTTCATTCTAATTTATGGTCCAATGAAGGTGTTAAGAACAGATATGGGCACAGAATATGTCAACGAGACACTCAGTGAACTGACGAAACTATTCGACATACGACATATAACCTCTACCCCATACCGACCTCAAACAATAGGTACAGTAGAACGAAACCATAGAGTCCTAAATGAATATTTAAGAATGTATGTGAGCGATCACAGAGATGATTGGGATCTATGGATACGCTATTATACTTACTGTTATAACACTACACCTTCCACAGTCCACAACTATTGCCCCTACGAATTAATTTTCGCAAAAAGTCCTACCATACCCGAAGACTTTTTGCAGAACAATATCGACCCCCTGTACAATGTAGACGATTATTCAAAAGAAGCTAAATTTAGGCTTCAAGTAGCACTTGATAGAACAAACAAAATACTACGTGAAATTAAAGCCACGAGGAAGTTGAAGCATGACACAAATGCAAGACCAAGCAAAGTGAAGATAGGAGATTTGGTATTAATTACGAATGAGGCCAGAACAAAGCTGGACCCCGTGTACAAAGGGCCATACGAGGCAATTGAACTGTGCGGTGTCAACTGCAAAATTGTCGACATGCAGGGTAAGACATCGACGGTTCACCTCAATAGAGTAGTCAAATACTCAAAAGCATTGTAAATATAATGTAATTATTTTTTTTTTTAGAATAAGTGAAGGCCTTCGATTAGATAATAAAATTTCGTGTATAAATAATATTTCGATTAGATATTAAGATCTCACGAATAAACACTATTTTGATTAGATAATAAGAAATCGTTAATAAATAATACTTCGATTAGTAAGTTGAAATTCGACTTGACAACAATATGTAAATATTTTCGAATAAGTTAAGATATGTACAATTTACCCAGTTCAGGTAAATTAGAAAGTAATAGTTTATTACTTTATTAAAATGTATATGCGCAGACGTAATATGTAAATGCACCATATAAATTATTTTTAGACTAGTTGCAACGAGGAAGCCGGACGTCAAAAAAAAAATTAACGTCCGCCTTTTTCGTGAAGGGGTGGTGTAATGGCATAATTAGTTGATTTACTGAAAAATCATTATTTCTCAATTATTGTTAATATAACAATTAATTATTTAAAGGTTCATCTAATGTTAAGGACGTGCGTGACAATTCAAGATCACGTTAGTAAAATTCATGTTATTAAAATGTACGCAAGAGCACGTACAGATATTAAAACCGAATTAATTAATTACCTTGTTTAATTGGATGTTATTAAAACAACCGTGTTGTTTTTAAACACACATCAGCTTTAAATCAATTAAAGAATGAACCGATAGACAACAATCACACAGACGCGAGTCAGCAATAATACACAAGCGCCGGCCAGACGAATTCTTGCGTAATCAACTATTATGTCCATTCATCGAATACACTGTAGTAAATTGGAAATGTAAATTAATATGGAAAAGAATATAATTAATGGATAAAATCGGAAGATGGAGTATTATTTAAAAGGACCTAAGATACGAATTATCCCGTCGTATCACAGTTACGATTAAGTTTGTACCTAACAAAAAAAATAATGTGTGACGAATTTACCGAGGGTACGAGGTGTGGGGGAATGCCCAATTTGCTTAACAAATTGGGTAGGATTTGCGTTGAAGTGTGGTCATTTATTTTGTGGGGGTTGCATCGCGAAAATCCGTAAGTGTGCGATCTGTCGGAGACGGATCTGCCGTGAAAACGTGCTGAGGATTTATTTGAATAATTCCGGCCCGAGTGCGTCTTCAACAGATCGCACACTTACGGATCCTACTTCATTAACCTCCACAAGTACTGATCCTACTTCATTAACCTCCACAAGTACTGATCCTACTCCATCAACCTCCACATCAACTCCGCTCGCCTCAACATCTTTTGCTACCACGCTCGCTGCTGCAAGAACTCCACCCAACCAGAATTTCCAGAACTGGGAATTGTATAGGCTGGGGAGGAGGCGAAGGGAGCGAAGAGTGGCAGAGAGGAGGAGGCTAATACAAAGACAAAGATGGGAAGAGTGGATAAGTCAAAGACAAAGATGGTTAGATTGGAGTAGGGGATACTTACAACACCTTCTAATATATCAGGCCTGAACACAGAGCTCCTGACGTAGCCGTGACGTCACAGAGATGGGCCATCGTCGCCGGCTGACTAATCGAATGACAGCGCATTCATTCGCATATTTTCATAGCGTTCGGCATTTCACGCGTTTATTGCATAGACAATTTGTATTAAAAATGGTTATAAAGTGTTGTGTTCCCAACTGTAGGGGAAACTACAGTGGTGGGCAACGTGTTAGCGTGTTTTCGTTTCCCAAAAACGTCGAAGATTGCGCTGCGTGGGTAAGAGCAATTCCCAGGGACAATTTTCGGCCAACTAAATATTCAAAGGTAAGTTAAAACTCAACAACCAATCAGTTGATATAATATTAACACAATTAGCTTGTAATCTATACATTGAATGTTATCCATTAGTTAGTAATTTGTCGTCAAATGAATGTACGAAAAAAACATAACCTCGAATTTAATACAAACAATATAGTGTATATTTGAAAATTTATTATATTGTAAGAGATATGATATATAAATACAATGTTAATAAACAATGCATAACTGTTAGGTTACTTACAATTAGTTTATATACATTAAATTTATTAAATTTTATATAAATATATATTTTGATCGTGCAAATTCAAATTTATAAATATTACATTGGATATATTGAAATATTATATGCAATGCACGTAAAATGTAATCAATTAACAATGATTATACATTGTTTTGCTAATTATGAATGTTTTTAAGGTATGTGAACATCATTTTAAAACGGAGGAAATTGAACGACAAACTGAATGGTACGATAGTGCAACGGGGAACAAACTCAGTATGCCACTACAGATACCTCGTCTTAGAAAGGGTGCCAAACCATTAATTTTTCCAAATTGTGCGAGCTATTTGTCTGCTTCAACACCAACCTCGAGGGAAAGTGCTGAAGAACGGAGACACCGCAAAGACAATTATAATTTAAATTTGGCTATTGTAGAAAGTGTGCGGTCTAAATCTGAATATGAGAAACAGAGGAATTTTTCTACATTTGAACAATTGTTAGTGTGCTTGGAAAATGTTCACATACCTTTTGAATGGACTATTATTAAAACAACTTGTGCGGTGACATTTGTCTTATTGGACACTTCAAATGTGCCAGTTGTGAAATCATCAGCAGTAATTAATACAGAATTAAAACTCTCACTATACAAAGGACAAAGTAAGTTAAGTACATTTAAAAATAAAACGTATCCACTTGCGATTAATGATATGAATAGTTTAATAGATACTCTAAATATATTACAGAATGAAAATAATATAACCGATCATACAATAAATGATTATTTGGACATAATTCATAACATATTAGAAAAAATCATGGGGCTGGTAAGAGATGATAAAACTGAAAAAGTATTTTTCATACGTGAACAAATCAATTTGTTAAAATATTCAAAGTATCAACTTCGATACTCATCTGATTTAATGATATTTTGTAGTATTTTATATTCAATTTCACCACATGCGTATCGCTTTTTGAGAAGTGCAGACAATATTACTTTGCCACATCCAAAAACTATTCATAAAGGGGGGTGCCTCCTTTTTTTTTCGAAAAAATCGATTTTTTTTTTTATTGCAGTTTTGGATACTTTGATATGTGTAGTATCCACCCCTGGAACCGTATTACCGAATTCGAACCGGAAGTTGTTTTTTTTCTCAATTGAGCAAAGTAAAACATGCCCCTAAAATCGGCCGTTTTTTCATGTACGTATTTCTTGGGAATTTCTTTCTTTTGGCAACGGCAAATGCTTCAATATGACATGTGAAGTACTAGAACTTACTGGAAGAGTTACCAGATGTCACCAGATGTACAGATGTGAGAATCGCTTCTCACTTCAGTCTGCTTCATGCAACCGGCGGAAAAACACGTGTCAAAGTGTAAACAATGCCGCGTAAACCCGGGAAGCGTGGTCATGGCTTTGTGAAGAAAAAAGTTCTCCCAACAAATCGCCACAGCATGGAATATGAAACCACCTTTGCGAGCACGTCGGCGAAGAAGCTGAAGGACCACGACTACGATGACATCGAGATAAATCGCAGCCATTCGTACGTCATTCTGGACTTTTTGACTGTGTTCAATTTCCTCTCAGGTATACTTACTAAAATACAAGAATCGCGGACAATCATACGTCATTCTGGATTTCTTGACTGAATTCCACTTCCTTTCAGAAATACTGAAATGCAAGACTTGCAACGCTGACATCAGATTCTCCCAGACCGCTAACCGAGGCCTTGGCTTCAAGTTGACCGTGCATTGCGACTGCCCCGTACGTCACGTTAAATCCTCCCCGACGGTAAACAAACAAGCGTACGAAATCAATAGACGGCTGACGATGGTTATGCGTTTGCTGGGACTAGGCCTCCACGGCGTTAACCTGTTTTGTGGGCTGATGGATTTGTCAGTTGGCTTCTCGTCCAGGTTGTACGACGCTTGCCTGGAAAACTTGTTCACGGCTTCGAAGGCTGTATTCAAAGTTATTCGCACAAAAGCAGCCTCTGAGGAACAGGAACTAAATGAAGAAGCGGGCAACGAACGAACGCATTTATCTGTGTCAGGTGATGGATCGTGGATGACACGCGGATTCTCGTCGTTGTTCGGAGTAACTTCGCTAATCGGCAAATACTCGAAAAAGGTCATAGATTGTGAAGTCAAGTCGTCTTTCTGCCACTCTTGCAACATCCAAAAGTCAGTTATGGATTCTGGACAGTTTGAAGATTGGTACGAGTCTCACAAGGTCAATTGCAGCGCGAATCATAACGGGAGTGCAGGCAAAATGGAGGTCGACGCCGTAAAGGAAATGTTTTGTCGTTCTGAGGAATTGTTCGGGGTCAAGTACAAATATTACATTGGGGACGGCGACACAAAGACGTTTAAAGGGTTGCTGGACTTAGACCCGTATCCTGATGTGCTCGTGGAGAAGAAGGAATGCGTGGGACATGTGGAGAAGAGGATGGGTACGCGACTTCGCAAAGTGAAGAAAGAAACCAAAGGAATCGGCGGAAAGGGACACGGAAAGCTGACAGACAAGCTGATCAAGGATCTGACAAAGTACTACGGTTTGGCGATCCGACGTCATCCCGATTCGGTGGAAGAGATGAGAAAAGAGGTCTGGGCCACTTTTTACCACAAGTGTTCGACGAATGACAAGCCGCAACACCAGAACTGTCCCGCTGGCGCGCAGAGTTGGTGCAAATGGCGCGTCGCTGAGGCAACGGGACAACTGGACCAATTTCGACACGAACCGGCACTCACCAAGGAAGTCCAAAATGCGATTCTTCCCATTTACCAGTCGCTTTCGGACGACGAACTTCTGCACCGGTGCTTGGGAGGAAACACGCAGAATTGCAACGAGAGCCTGAACGCGTGTATTTGGAAGCTGGCCCCTAAGCACCTGTTTTGTGGCTCCAAGACCGTCAACGTCGCCATGTTCCTGGCTGTGGGCATCTTCAACGAGGGTTACTCAACTATCCTGAAGACGATGTGCACCATGGGAATTAAGGTGGGCGTTTTCTCTTTGCAATTCGCAACGAACAGCGACGAGAAACGAGTTGCAGCAGCTAAGAAGAGGCTGCATCCCGAAGTTCGACTCGCCATGGAGAAGAGGATAATGGCTCAAGAGCTCCAAAACGCCTTCTACGAGGAAGAGGAAGGTCTGATGTACGGTCCTGGGATTGCAGACTAACCGTGAGTTGCACAATATCGCTTTGAATTGTAGTCAAAACTTCAATCGCGTTTTTCTCGAATCACCTTTTTTAAAATCGCGCGCAGTGATAACTCGAGTACATTTCAACCGATTCGATTGAAATTTTGGGCGTTTGGTCGCAAATTAAATTCAACAGGGAGTGACGGAGCATTTTTTGAATCGGTACATATTATGTATTTTTTTAGCCCCCCTGAAGACCAAAAAAACACCTAAAAAATGACTGTTTTATTCACATAGCCGCCATTTTGTTATATCTTGACCGATCGACAATATCCTCCGGCATTCCCTGCGGAAACATGTCTACATTAATGTGTTTAACCGACAACCATTTCAGATCAACCGGGTGGCCGCTAGGACTGCGCGCGTGGAGGCCTGCAGCGGCGAGGTGCTCTGCGGCAACGGCGATATCGGGCGTATATTTTGACATTGGGGGGTCAAAAAATTGTGTTTTGAAGTTAAAATGTTAATAAACAAAATGGTCAAAACCGGGGTTCGATTGATTGTACCCAGCCCGAGAAAAAAATTATCAAAAAACATGCATTTTTAGGCCCAAAAAAGGAGGCACCCCCCTAAAGTGTGTTCAAGTTACAATGCAGATCCTGCCATAGAACAAACTGATGAGAATTTTCTTTTATATATAAAACAAAAATTTAATTTCTTACAACATTCTGACAAAACTGTTACATTGATGGTAGATGAAATTCATATTAAGCCATACATGGATTATAAAGGGGGTAACATTGTTGGAGCTGCTTACAATACTAAAAATGTTGCCACTAGTGCTCAGGTATTTATGATTCAAAGTTTATTATCATCATTTAAAGAAGTAGTTCATATTCTTCCGACAAAAACTATTAATGCTGAAAGTTTATATGAAATTATTAAAAAAATTATTGTTGGCTTACATAATATAGGATTTAAAATTATATGTGTAGTTACTGATAATAATGCTATTAATCGAAAAGGGATGTCATACTTTGCATCTCCACGGCAACTAAGTATTGTTTATAAACATCCTTGTAACCCAAATGAACCATTATTTTACATATTAGATATATTGAAATGTATTCGAAACAACTGGCTTAACCAAAAAGATCAACACAAAACAATTATTTATCCAAAGTTTAATAATTATTCAGATAATTTGTCTCTTGCCAGTGCAACATTTTTTACTTTAAATCAAATGTATAAACTTGAATCATCTCAGTTAATAAAATATGGTTACAGACTTAATTTGAAATCTTTATATCCTAATAATTTAGAACGTCAAAATGTCAAATATGTTTTAAATATTTTTAATGAACATACAATACAAGGACTTCTGGAATTAGGGCCGACTCATAATTTAATTAACTATGAAGATACAGCAGATTTTATCAATTTAATTTGTAAATGGTGGAGTATTGTACTGGGTGGTCAACTAAGGAATTTCGATTTACAAGCGCTCTAAAATTGTTTTGAATAGGAATAGAGAAGTGGGGTTGGTCTTAAACGAAGGAGGGGCTCATGGAAATTCAGTCGCCATGGTTCGCTGGACGGGTGAGGAGCGTTCGTTCTGTGTGCGCGCTTATTACCAAAATCAAAATTCTTGCATTATTGTGCGTCGTCGTTTTCGTGCACATTATGCTTTGCACAATCTTAACCAATGTCCGAGTGCTCAACTCATTCGGAAATGGGTCAGAACATTCGAAGAAACTGGTTCGACATTGCCCCAGCGAGTGATAAACCGTCGACGGTCTGTGAGAAACGATGCAAACGTAGAGCGAGTGAGAGCATCTGTTCGCAACCAACCGGGCCTCTCGACACGCCGGCGCGCGGCCACTCTAAATGTGAAGAGATCGTCATTGATAAACATTCTTCATAAAGATTTACACATGCACCCCTACAAGATCCAATTAGTGCAGGAATTAAAGCCAGGGGACCATCAACAACGCCTTGATTACGTCAATGAAATGGTGAACCGATTTCAAGCGTACGACAACATTTTTTTCTCTGATGAAGCCCATTTTCATCTGAACGGCTATGTAAACAAACAGAATTGCCGGTATTGGTCTTCAGAAAACCCCAAACAGCAACATGAAACTCAATTGCATAGTCTGAAGGTCACAGTTTGGTGTGCAATACACGCACAAGGCATTATTGGCCCGTACTTTTTCGAAGACGGACGCGGCCGAGCAGTAACAGTGAATTCTGATCGTTATGTGGACATGTTGAACAATTTTTTTGAACCAGCCCTTCAAGACTTTGATGGATACAATCGGGACACTTGGTTTCAGCAAGACGGGGCCACTTGTCACACTTCAAATCGGTCTTTACCTGTTATTCGGGCGCTTTTTCCTGAAAAATTGATTTCTCGGCGTGGAGACCTTCCATGGCCCCCCAGAAGCCCGGACTTGACACCTTGCGACTTTTACTTATGGGGATACCTCAAAAGTGTAGTCTACCGCAACAATCCCCGCACTCTAATTGCGTTGAAGGAAAATATCCGCCAGGAAATTCAAGCCATCGGTCCAGAAACTTTGCGACGTGTTTTTCTAAATGTCGGGGTTCGACTCGAAGAGTGCCAGCAGAAAAACGGTGGACATTTGGACAGCGTAATTTTTAAGAAATGAATTTCCAAAGAGCTGAACATTATTTGTAAAAAAAAAAATTATAATTGACTTGATAGTTTTTGTTTTATTTCTCTTTTAAATCGGAATTCCTTAGTTGACCACCCTGTATATGATTTCCAAATACAAATACATCATACTGACGAGAATCAATAAGTTCGAAACATTTGCTTTTGTATTGTATGTGATGTCTATACATTGAGAAATAAAGTATATTTTAACATGTGTATTGTTTCGTTTTTACTATTATTATGATATTATAGTGCGCATTACAAACATATCCCCTATATTGTCCTTGTTTATTTACATTTATTGATTAAAAAATATGCAAACAAGAATATGTATTGTCATTTATTAAATAAATTATATATATTTTCAATTCCACTGTTTTAAACGAGTATTATATTTATTTTTATAACACGCCGGCCAGCGATCACTTGCGCGGCGCGCTTATGCGTAGGCCTTCCGCTGTGACGTCACGATTCCCGTTTCCAGGCCTGTAATATAAGATGGTGTTGGTAGTGGTGACGTTTTACAATTACACATTTTATGTAACAATAATTTAAAGTACATTAGTTTTTACTGTGATTTCCCAAACGACCCCGAAGAAGCTAATGAAATTGTCATCATCAAAATGAACAGTTTTGTGAACACCAATAAAATGATAACTCTTTTTATCCTCTTCCTCGATGCACATAAAACAATTTGCACAATATTCTTTAAAAATGTTTTTGTAAAATGCAGTTAATATGCACACAATTTCACTTGATGCCATTGTTACACTATTATTATTATTATTATTATAATGAACTTATTAATTTTCTCATTTTTGCTAATTCTGCACTTGCTCTTATCAATTGTAATGAACGTCTGATCGCTATTGCAATTATTACTATATAATGCAATCTTTTTGTAATTATTATTATTATTATTATTATTATTATTGTGTCTCCGCGCGCTCGACCCCAACGCCATCTGGGAGATATCGCTCGGCGGCGTTTGGTACTAAATCTATTCACGCAGATTTCTTTAGCCCCATTCGCAGATTTCTTTAGCCCCATTCGCAGATTTCTTTAGCTCCAGCGGTATCTGAAGAACCTCAAGAGATACGAAGAAACCAACACCAGATTCGGAGGAAAACCCGCAGGCCAAAAGGACAGGGGGGCGGGGGCAAGCAGTGCAAAAGGGGCATTATATTAGCTGGGGGACAAACCTTTTGAACTCTATGTTACCGGCTTGCGTTTGGTGGAGCCAGAATCGGCTGTTTTCCTCTACTGTTATACTACGTCGAAGTACCGGAGTATTACGTATTTCGTGATAAATCTTGACATCGACGACAAAGACGAGCGAAAACGATGGGTCGTATATATTCCATCAATCCTCGAAGCACGGAGAAGTTCCACCTGCGAGTACTTCTTCTTCACATTAAAGGTGAATTTAAAATTGCATTATAGCGTCGACATACAGTAGCTTCTTTTAAAAATCCAATTAATTTATTCTCACTTTCTCCGCGTGATACACATTCGATAAAAAAAATAAATGATAGTTTTATAATGAAACGTATTAACATATCACACGTCATTATATAATATTAATCAAAAATTATCGTTGCAGATGCAACTTCTTACGAATACCTACTCGATCCACGTGGTGGCAACCCAGCCCCGTGTATTTCCTTTCGTGAATCGGCCAGACGACGGCAGTTTATGGACGACTACGTTCGCCGAGGACTCTCTGAATACGAAGCTGAAAAAAGAGCTTTGATACGGATAGAGACGTTTCTACGATATCTGGACACCTCTCTGTCGACGTTGGATGATTTCTCCGATGTACTGAGAACATTCAACATTGACGAGACTATTCGTCAACACCAGATGGTTTACACGGGAGGTGATGTGGACGTTGACGAACCCATCGAAAACTTCTACATCAACCCCGAAGATAGACTTCATTTGGATTTGATGCATGAAGTCGAACGAGAAATGGGCATGTTCAACCATTAGCAGGCACATGTCTATCAAACATTGTTCGAAGCCGTCATGAATGCCACCGTCGGAGGGGCCAAGTGCTTCTATCTGCAAGGAGCCGGCGGAACTGGAAAAACGTTCGTCTACAACGTTTTAATGAAATCCCTCGAACACTTCGGGATACCAACGCTTGCCGTCGCTCACACCGGCATAGCGGCGCTGCTGTTGCGCAACGGACGAACGGCACACTCGACGTTCAAATTACCTCTGGATATAAACGAGTCGTACACATCGTCTATATCGAGGGGATCTCAAGAAGCCGAACGTATCAAACGAGCGAGGTCGATCGTCTCGGACGAAATCTAGATGACGAGCCACTACATCATCGATACGGTCGATCGATTCTTGCGGGATCTACACGAAAAGAAAGACCTTCCCTTCGGAGGAGTGTGCATTCTTTTCGGTGGTGACCTGCGACAATTGCTGCCGGTCAATCGAGGTAGTGTTGTTCAACTAGAGCACATCTTCATCAATTGTGCAGCGTGGCGCTATTTTAACGTGATGGAACTCACAGTTAACATGCGCACAGACCCGGGGGCCCACGACTTTGCCGAGTGGCTGCTACGTCTGGGAAACGGAAGGGAGACGCCCGATCCATTGCTGACGGACATTCTACCGCCATGCAGTGTTCGTCTTCGCAATAAGCGAACCGGAACGTTTACGAGCGTTCACCGAACGCATGGTTCTCTGTTCGCTGAATCGGACCTGCGACATCGTGAACGATCGACTGATCGACTTACTTCCCGGAGAAGTCGTGATCAGTCTCAGTGTCGACAGTATCGAAACCGACGATGTACAAGATCGGATCAAGTACCAGGAAGAAGTACTCAACGACAGACTTCAGTGGATTGCCGAAGCACGAATTGAAGCTGAAGATTGGCGTACCCATTGGCGGACGGCCTGGTGAACGGTACGAGGATGAGGGCCGTGTCGCAACACCTGCTGACCGGCGAAATAATCAGTAGGACACATCGAGGAGAATACCACGTCATTCCCAGGTTGGACTTGTCCTCCCGGGATTGTCATTTTCCGAAGAGGAGGCAGTTCCCTGTCAAAGTCTGCTTCGCGATGACGATCAACAAAGCACAGGGACAAACGTTCAGGCGTGTCGGCATTTACCTGCCACAGCCTGTGTTCGCTTTCGGTCAGCTCTATGTTGCTTTTTCGAGAACGGTCAACTTCGAGTCAGTCAAGGTAACTATTAACGGAAAACAACGACGACAATCTCCAAGTTTATTAATGAAATGTGTTTATTTCTTCTTTTCAGGTGCAAGTGGATGAAACACCGGTCCAAGGCCGACTCATCCGAGGGAATCCGCGTGTCTTCACGAGAAACTTGGCACCCGTAGAGCTGCTTCGGAGACTAGAGCAACAAAGACAGCTTCCGTGATACTTTTTTGTCATGGTATAGTATGTGATTACAGAACCTGTTAAATAGTGCAACTAATATTTTCTACTTCTAAATTAAATTAAATTAAATTAATTAAAAAGTTAGATATTATTCCTTCTGATATTGGCATTCTATTCTAAATTCAATTCGTTCTCAAAGCATAAAAACCCGGGGTCATGGACCGCTTAGGCAAAAACCAGCCAGGCTTGGTCCCGGACTTTCAGAGTGCTGAGCAGGAGCGGACGGACGAACTTATCCGATCCGGGACCGATCCGCGTCGAGCCCCACCACCAACTCGGGCGCGCACAATTTTCAATGTTATTGAAAATGAGTGCTTAGCACTTGAAATATATATCTAACCATTAGAAAATAAAGTGTGAAGAAAGGATACAACAGTGTTAATTATTTATGATTATACTCTTCACGAAACTCAAAAACAAATATCGATAATGTCAGTAGAGTTAATTTTTGTCAACTGGATCCCGTTAAAAAATCGATCCCAAAAAACCCGGGATTAAAAAGTCCTAATCCCGGGATCTCGTACTATATTACAAAATTTAAAAAATACTCTTTTTGATGGCATTAATTGTTTTTATTATTTTAACGATACAAATTATTTGATTATTATTATTTATCGCAAGACTTGGCAACACGGCGGTTTTCGAGATCGAAGGCCGTACAACGGCTGACATATGTTTGGTAATTCGGTAATTCACCGGATTTGTTATTCGTTTTATATTGAGTGTTGTTTTTCGAAGAATAAGAATGGATTTGAGTGACCAGGATACTAATAAGAAAAAGGGTGAATACTGTTTATTAGTACATTTATTATTGAATCACTGCATGATTTGCTTATTCTGTAATTGTAAATCGAAACCTTTCTTTCATACATATAGTTTCAAATGTTATTGGTTATGTTACCATTATTTGTGTAATTTATATTTGAATTTCTTATTGCTGAAAGGGACCATCCGATTGTTTGAAACAGTTGTACTAATAGTTATTTAATGCTCCAATGTAATATCAAAAGCGATTTTTAATTGAGATTTTTTCGACCGCTAGCTTCTCATGCGTTAACTGTCAAGACTATGAATCGCTATTTTTTACAATATTTTTCCGTCGACCGTAGTGTTATTATAACATGGTTTATAATATAAATTTAAATTAATTTAATTAATGTATCTGAATTTTGTTTATACACATTTTTGTTAAGACGACTACCTCTACCTACCGGAAGTGAAAACGCCAAAACGCACGAAACGCCCGCCATTCTATCACACTTATTTATGCATAGAAATTTAGAAATAGACACAAAAATAAACCCGTGTTTATTAAGGTACATTCTACAATATACTACGGTAGATTTTCAATTGAAGTTATGAATGTTGCGAAAAAAAAAATTTAAACTTGACGAATTTTATAAATTTTCCGATGTTTGATATTTTTTATCTCAAAAACCAACAAAGTTAGAAAGAATTCGTCGTACCAAGTATTAGTTTATACTTTTATTAAACACTATAATTTTTTTCAAATCGTTTTATAGTCAAATGGCAGTGTAGTTGTGGCGGGCGTTTTACACGATTTCTAGTATTATTAAATTAACAGAAATTTCGTAGTCCCCACACTGTTATTTGATTATAAAATGATTTGAAAAAAATATAGTGTTTAATAAAAGTGCAAACTACATACTTGTTGCAACAAATTCTTTCTAACTATGCTGGTTTTTGAGATAAAAAATATCAAACATCCGTAAATTTATGAAATTTGTCTAGTTTACATTTTTTTTGCAACATTCATAACTTTAATTGAAAATCTACCGCCGTGTATGGGAAGAATGTACCTTATTGAACACGTGTTTATTTTTGTGTCAATTTCTATGCATAAATAAGTGTGATATATTGGCAGGCGTTTGGTGCGTTTTGGCGTTTTCACTTGCGGTCGACTACCTCTTAACTGTTGCAAAAACTGGTCAATCACTTGATAATAATTGGAATCAATTTTATTTCCTACAGTTTGTCATGTTATCGGAAATAGATATGTTATGTGAGACATATATGTATTTGTTTTGGCGCTGATTGAAATGTAATATGACAGATCATTAAAGATCTGTTAACTGAATATTTTCGAGTTTATGTGAAGTGATTAATCACAAAAATAGACGACTGTTATTCCTTATTTCACTTTTTATTTTAATGTTAGATGTACATTTCGACAGACAACGTGCTAATTATGTGAGTTTTATCATTAAGCAAATTTGGTTTCTCTGCAACAACAAAAATTTACAAATAAAAAGTAGGTTATTTGGGGAGTTTATTAACCTATGATACCTTTTTTGCAGGCGTTCTTACAACTATCTCTGAATTAAAAGTTGCTGCTCTCTACGGCCCACATCAGACAAAAGCAAATGACATCGACTCTGTCTGGTTTTATTTTCTAATAGAAAAAGGTCGTGGGGAAACTGCAAAATGTAAACGTTGTCACGCAATTTTGAAAACCAAAGGTGGCTCCACCAAAGGTCTACTTACGCATCTCAAAACTCATAAAATTGACCACTCTAAGAAGCGTATCCGAGATTCTCTTGAAACTCAAACAGAGCAGATTGCTGGAACGAGTAATTCAGATGGAATAATTAATTATAAACGACCGTGCAAACAGAAAAAGCTGATGGACTATTTTACGCCAATAAATGATAAATGCTTCGACGCTGTAATAGCAAGAATGACTGCTTTAGATGGTTTTCCTTTCTCTATGTTTGTAGAATCAGTTGATTTAAGAGAATCATTGGAAGCAAGGGGATTTTCAGTGCCGAAATCTCGAGAGACTGTTAAAAAACACGTTATGAATTATTTCGAGAAAATTCGCAAACACACCACTGAAGAGCTTCAACAGCTAAAGAATAAAGGTGACAAATTTAGTTTGACATTCGATGAATGGACCTCAACATCAAATAAGCATTTTATGAATATAAATGTACATGGCCATGATAAATTCTGGAACCTAGGGTTGGTAAGGTACAAATATTCAATGACTGCTCCGGTGTGTGTTGAAATGTTAGAACATCGGCTCTTAGCATTCAACATAAATTTGTCGAAGGATATTGTCGCTGTTACTACTGATGGAGCTAGCGTTATGGTTAAAGTCGGAAAACTTATTGTTCCAGGGCAGCAATTATGTCTTGCGCATGGCATCCAGTTGGCTGTGATTGACGTTCTTTATAAAAAGAAAGAAGAACTCTGTGATACTGACATTGATAGTAGTGATGACGAAGGTGATGAGGAAGAGGATGGATTAATGTTTTGTGCAGATCGCGACTTCTTCGAAGTAACTACTAGTCATGAATTAAATTCATTAATAGCAAAAACGAGAAAAATTGTTCGCGCGTTTAGAAAATCTCCGACTAAAAATGACATTCTTCAAAAGTATGTTCAAAATGATCATGGAAAAGAGCTTAAACTTGTATTAGACTGTAAAACAAGATGGAGCAGTCTACTTACCATGCTTGAACGTTTTATGTTGTTAAAAAATTCAATTAAAAAGGCAATGATTGATCTAAATATGACACCAATGCTGGATTTTGAATGTGAATTAATTCAAGGCATTGTAAAAATTCTTCAGCCAGTACAATTAACAGTACAGGCGTTATGTCGACGTGACATGGATCTATATAAAGCTGATGCTGCATTAAATTTCATGTTGGAAGAAATCCTCAGAACCAAATCAGTTTTAAGCGATGAGTTTAAAAATGCACTAAGAACAAGAATTAACCAACGTAGAACTATTTTTTCCGGGCTTTTAGGATATCTTACCAACCCCAATTACACAAATACTGGATTGGACGAGTGCTTAAGTGTTCCAAATATCGAAGTAATTAAACATGAATTGGAAAAACTCCTAACCAGATTAGGCAATAATTCCGTAGAGGAGTGTGGGACACAAGATAGCTCCGACGAGGAGGTTTCAATTGCGGAGATTATACGCACCGAGGAAAAGATATCTTTAAAAGATAAATTGCAGAAGGTTCTAAAAACATGTTCTGAAGTACCACAGCTCCAGATGGAACGCACCAAGCTCCGATTATCAGATATTATAGTGAAAGAAATAGAATTATTTGCTAATGGGGGTAAACGTGGGAATAATCTACAACGTGCCTACGATTTTTTAAAAACCATCCCCCCAACTAGTGTAGAGTCCGAAAGATGTTTCTCTTCGGCCGGATATATCTGCAATAAGATTCGCTCAAGCCTGGGAGACGAGACACTGGACGCATTAATCTCATTGCGATCTTTTTTCAAAAATATGTAGTGTAGATACATAAATAAATAAATGTTGGTGAAACTGTAAGACATTTTTATTTAGCCATTTTTTTTAAACGTATATTAAAAACGTAATTCGCGCTGGAATTCCACATCAATAAGAAACAATTTCTTAAAATATTTCACCTATATACAATTACATATTTTCCCGGGATCCCGGGAATAGTCCCGGGATCCCGGGAAACTTGACCATTGTACCGAAAATCCCGGGATTGGAAAAATGGCTCGGGATTGGCACCCCTAGTTGCAGGTATTGAACTCTGTACTATTTGACAGTTGAATTAGTTTACTAATTATTTATATGACCGTTTTTTTATTGTAACGAGGTGACATAGACAATTCCCAATGTGTAGCTTTTTTGCTATATGAAAACAGTATTTAATGTAATGTATTATTTAGATGTGAGAAGTGGAGACATAATCTTGGTATTGTGTGTGATGTGTCTTGCTGCCGCTGGAGAATCTGCAACAGGCATTTTTCCAAAGAATGCTTTGATGCTCGCAGTGACAGCTTGCGATTAATTCGTACTGCTGCTCCATTTGTTGTGGCTGGTAATGAAGGTGAAGGTAATATGTTACATTTTTTATATATTTTTTTTGTTATTTCTTTTTATTATTTATTTTAGTTTTTCCTTATTTTTTTTTTTAATTACAATGAGGGTGTGTTTGAACAACTTAAGTAAGATTGTAGAAATGTTTCATGAAATAAAAAAAATATATTTTAAATTAATTAAATCAGATATTTAAAAGCAGTTACCTGGGGAAATATTTATAATGGATAGTGGTTTTATAATAAAGTAGACAAAAGTAATATTTGAAGCAATATATTTAAAATAAAACAAATATACATAAACATAGAATTGAAATTATAATTGTTCAGACATACATTTATTAAAGATACAAATAACCTTATAATAATTATAATTCAATTGTATCGAAAGAGTAAGGGTGTTTTTACCCACGTTTATGAAAAATCAAAATATATTTAAAAGTAATATTTAAAGCAATATTTACATTATAATTGTTCAGACATACATTTATTAAAGATACAAATAACTTTATAATACTTATAATGTAATTGTATCGAAAGAGTAAGCGTTTCTTACCCAGGTTTATAAAAAATAAAAATATAATTGAATCAAGCTCTTGAATTGCATCGTTAATCATTTTATCCAACACCTTTTCGTTTTCTAAATCCGCTATACGTAAATGGCCCCATGCTAATGTATGATATTTATCATTTAAAATGTATCTTTTGTCGTCTTTTGAATTCAATGCAATTTTGTTTTGAAGTTCTGTAAACATATTATGATAACTGGATCTAAATTTGTACATTTTTTTATAAACTGCACCCCCATTCTCCACAGTAATGTAATCATTTACCGTTAAATGTTTTTTTATTACATATTTTTTAACACCTTTAGCTTTTTTAATCGAGCTTGAATTGAGTAAATTTACACAATACGCCTTAGCACCAGTTCCATAAAATGATTCAATGATCTGACCTTTAAATTCGTCTTTCATTTTTCCGATGTAAGATTTATTTGGAATGATGCAATGCTGATTGTCGACTGGATAGTTGGATGTATCAAACTTATCAATATTAATTTTAATATCATCGTATATATTTTCTGTACAAACTTGAACTAACGAATCTGTATCTGTGTACAATAATGTTACGCTGTTATCGTACTTTCTCTTAAGGAAACTATAGAAAAAATCATACATTACAGTTTTGGATAATTCTAAAATAGAAAATCCTACATACAGTGGTTTTGTGTACTGCACTTTGAGAACACCCATTTCCACAGCGACTAAATTATTACAAAATATTTTTGAAGATTTAAAATTTGGTTTCGATATATAAAATTCTGCACCAGGTTTTCTGAAATGAGAATCCCAATGTGTACATAATTTAATATCAACGCAATTTTCAACATTTTCCATCGTTTTTCCAAATACAACATTATTCATACTTTTGTAATGATTGCGTTCAAATTCATTTTTAGATTGTTCTCTCTTACTAGTATTGAAATCAATATATTTTTGCATCCAATTATCTTGTTTAAATTCTAAAATTCTATGTATCCGTCGCTATTTTAAGCCTTGTGTTAAACATTGTTTTAGATTTTTATAATGAATAATATATTTTTCTTTGTCATATAAGGTAGGAATTAATTTAGAATATTTTGAATTTGGAGGTATTGCCGATTCTGGGCAAAGAGGAAAATCATTATGATAATCCTGTAAAGCTATTGGATATTTTAAATCAACTTCTAACACAACCCATCTCACCATCATCTTCCAGTGATGCGATATCAAACTCGAGAATTTCATTTTGATCAAGCCAGCGAAACTTTCCAACAGGAAGCTTACATCTCATAGCATACCCATACAAATTTGTAGCATCTAAATAAAGAATATATGAAGTTGGTTCAGAAGCATTAAAATTTGGTAAAAACTTATTATTTGCTTCAGCTTTTCGTTGAGTGCACATACTTAATCCACCTCTGATACCCTTTTTAAAAATATGTAACATGTCAATGTCTGTCAATAATTCCAATTTTACATTTGTCATCCTTAACAAAGCATCCCAAGCAAATCCCGGCGCTGTGAAATAGTGTGCAGGGTCGAGTTTGTAGAAATCTAATGACATTTTTCAAAAATTTTCAAATACGTCAACAAGCAACAACACATCAGATGTCAAATAAGTGTTTACGTAATCACGTAATGAATTACAATTAAATACATCCCACACTTTACAAGCTCTTTCATAGTTTTTTTCTGGATATTTTTCATCCGTTAAATGATCATAAAACTCATCCTCACTTGGCAAATGATTGTAATTTAATTTTTCAAATGAATTCATAAAACTAGAAGGAAAAACGCCTTTCTGCCGTATTAGATTAAATTGTTCATCCTCCTGAAACCTTTTTCTTATTTCAACACACTGATCATTGTCCAAAAGTGATCCCAATGTTTCTAATGATTGTGATAAAAATTTAAATGAATCTACAAACCTTAGTTTTATAAATACTTTTCTCTTTTTTCCGTTACCATTAATATATTCACCAACGTGCACATTTTTTGTAAAAGTTATATACTTTTCTTTGTTTTGTGCAATAACATCAACATCTTCCTTGTTTAATGCAATATTTTTTACAAACATATGACTGTCATAATTTGAAAGATTATGAAAAAATATTGGAATATATTTTGGAATTTTATAATTAATATTGCAAACGGAATGGGCTGGGCCACGAAACTTTCCTGTTAAGTGATCATGATCATATACTTTATCATTTATACTTTATCATTTACTGACAATGTCCTTTTCGCAAATATTTCATATATTAGTTTTTCTTCCGGTGTTAATGGTAACATTTCTTTACGTACTCCTAAATAATTTTTATAAATAATTTTAATATCGTCTTCTTATTTGTTTACAAATTCTTGTGCGGCATTTTCTCCATTATATATATTAAACTTTGAAAGACTATCATCATATGAACATTTTATGTGGTATGCAAAAGCATAAGGTTCATGACGAAAACATTTAACTGTGTACGGTTTACTCGAATCTGTATAAGTAGTATTATTGTTAACATTTACTAACAATGCCTCAAAATCAGCATAAACTACAAAAGGAATTTTCATTTGTTTTTGATAATTTTCAAACTCTAATATATTTCCCAGAACTTCTTCACCCAATTTATTAATTTTTTTACTACAGTTCGGAAGAACAGCTTTTACATTTCCACAATCTTCTTCTTGATGTCTTTTTAATTCATCTTTTTTAGAAAAGTAAATTAAACAACCTTCGCATATAAATTTTTCATGACCATGTAATGATATTTGAGTTCCAATTAAACGCGACAAATTTTTAATCCAGCAATAATGATTCTGATTGTCTATTGAAATATACAACAAGTTTATATGAACTATTTTCTTATTCTTTGATATTCGTAATGGAACGAATTCATAGTCCATTTTATTTTCGTTAAAATATTCATTAGCGCCATAAACGTTTATTGAAATATTATTTTTACCTTCAAATATATTGATATCTTTTATTGTAACTGGAAATTGTAAATTTGAAAAGTCACATACTGTTGAGTAATGTGGATATGAAGATGGTCTCTGTGCCAGTCCTGTTGGAACCCGAAGTGCTGAAGTTATAGCCCAAGCAAAGCATGCATTGTCGGTATTGTAAACATTGATTACTGCACGTTTTGCCTTTATTGAAGCAGGTAACTCGATGTAACTAGATGCTCTCATTGGATTATATACATTGAAATTAAGTTCAATGCTTGTAATTTGAAATAATGTCCAACCTTAAAAAAAAAAGAAAAAAAATAATAATTATAACATTAAAAATCACCAAGTTTCTAACTTTACCTGAATTTTTCTCCTGAAATTCTGACATCTTGGTTTTAATTTCGTCGAGGAAGTGTGCGTATGTCTCATATAGATTCGTTGCAGTGGTGATAATTTTGTTCGACGTGTTAAACGATTTTATTTCAACATTTTCTTTTGCTGTCAAAAAGTACAATGCAAAGGATTCCATGTTTAATTTAAAATTTCCAATAACCGCCAATTTACTTTCAATGAGGGTAATAATTTTCTCCCTCACTGAAATGGAAAACTTGTCTAAATCAACATAGTGTCCAGGTTCGGTGATTCGGTAACTTGTTATTTTGCCCCCATAAGCTGTAGATATTTCCTCTACTCCATCATCAACAATAATAAATGCATTACTTTTGTGTAAATTAGTTCTCAAATGGGCGGCAAAACATGAGTTATCTACTGTTATGTTACATACATCACATATTCTGTGTTTTGATGTTGATGCAAGTTTTTGTCGTTTATTTGGAATTTCACAAACTTGTTTCGATGTGGATGGATTTTCCAAAGATGTTGATGGAAGTGGATTTACCATTTTGATATCTCCCTGTTGTGCGGATCGGGGTAGAATAAGTTTGATTGTTGGCTTTTCTCCTCTATTGCTTACATATGAGTTTTGCTTGGAAACACACGAGTTTTTTTCGTGTCGTTTTAAGTTGTCTCTTCTTGTAAAATATTTACCACAATATTCGCACAAAAACATGCTTTAAATGTAATAAAAGAGTAAGTTGCTTTACACGTCAACACACGATATGATGCTTGGGCCAATACGTTACCTTTATATAGTGAACTTAATCACGAAAAGAAAAGGAGGAGGTTTAACTATGAGGAGGAGTAAATTTAATATGACTAGGAACAACACATTCACTCACATATGCACACACTCACACAGAGAAAAAAACATTTTACAATCATTCTAATCCTCTTCTTCATCCATGTCAGTCGATGTGTCCCACACTGATGAAGTAGAAGATGATGAAGATGAACTATCTGTTCGTTTACGTTTTACTGTATGTTTTGTTAGCTCGAATAACGGTGTGAAGAAACAAAATTCACAATAACGTTTTCGTTCTAATATCCATATATGCAATTTGTCTTTTCGAAATAAAATATTCTTTTCGTATTTTATCCTGAATAATTTTGTATTAGGTTCTAAATTGTACATTTTTTTTCTACACCAACGGCAATATCTCTTTCCCTGTGTATCAATCCAAAATCTTTTTTTAACTAACACTAAAAATGGATTTTGTGGAATGTTCATAATTTTGGAAATATTACCATTAGGATTTAATAAAAAATCCACTATATATTTAGGTAATGGATTGTGACATGTAAATGGTCGGCATTTACAAAGAACCGAATACATATTTGCTTGTCGTAAATGTCCAAATGTCCAAACATAAAAACACCAGTTGTCAAAAATTGTCTTACCCAAACATTTTGGTATTTCTGCTAGGCGTACCATTTTTTTTACATCTAACCGATCTTCTATTACATTTAAACACACTTGTTTTAGAGCGATTGCTTGTAAAGTTTTAACAAAACTCATTGTAGATAAACTTAAATTTGTGTTCTTATATTTGACAATGCAAAAATTGATTTGATGTATGGTTAATTTTAGTCCCACCTTTTAATTTTACCACATCTTTATGAGTAGAAGTTAACTCAAAATCTTTTAAGAGGTGTTTTACTTTAAACCCCTCCTCCTTATACATCCTCCTCGGTTTACAAGCAATTTAAGCACCAACACACTAAGTTGAGAGGAACAAACTGAACAGCGGTTTTAAAGTGTTAAAGTGAATCATGGGTAAGTAATTTATTTTAAATAAAACAACATTTTAAAAAATATGTTTTGTATTTATAAAGAAACATTTACATTTGTATTACATATATTTTATATTTTATATTTTTTTTATTACAGACCGCATACAAATCTATAAGGAAATTAGAGAGGAATATTGCAGGAGATTCAACAACAAGCGAGTAAACAAGTTAATACGTACATGTAAATAAGAGAAAATTGAGATTATAATAATTTACAGGTAACCATAATCGAACTGGATGACTAGATACCGCCAATTCCTCTACCCCGGGCAAATATCATCATCCAGAGGTCAGAGTATACGGCCATTATTTGCCCGGAGGATAACGCGCTCGTGTGGTTGCGAATCCATAACCCTTTATAATTTAATAAAAGACTAAATATTTATAGAACATTTTTATTTGATATCCATGAATTATGTGAATCATCCAAACCCAACCATTTTACTAAAACTTTATTCTTCATTCTTTTAATAACTATTTCGACGAGATATACATCCTGATGTTGAACTTTTTTTAATTCTTCCTCATAGAATCCTCCAATTATGTCCTGGTTTTTTATATCTCGTAGTAGATATGTTCTGGGGTTCGTGTTTTGAACTTTGGATACTGTGAAGATTTCGTTGGACCAATTTGGGGTGTAATTTTTATCAAATGCTTGACGATGTTTGCTAATCCTTACGTGGTCACTAACTTTAAATTTCTTCCTAAATCCATCAAAAACTTTTAAATTACTGTACACAGAATTTAACAATAATTTTTCCTTCTTTTCATTTACTTGTTTTGGTTTCGTACCAATTGTTCTATATTTTGTATTATTATATTTATTAATTATATTTTGTAGAATACTAATCCAATTATAATTGCCTTGCATGCTAAATTCCTTCCACATCAGTTCTTTAATAGTTCTATTGTACCGTTCAACAATTGAACTTTTTAAAGATGAAAATGTGCTGTAATGATTAATTCCATATTTTTCGCATAGTTTTTTAAAATTGTTGTTGTAAAACTCAGTACCATTGTCTGTTTGAATATTTGCAGGTATCTGCCTCTTTTTCAACAATTTTTCCATTTGTAAGGCAACTTCTTTTCCAGTTTTTGTTTTTAACGGTAAAGCCCACCCAAATTTAGAAAAAGCATTTATAACCATCAATATATATTTGTATCCTTTATTTTCCTTGGCATAAGGTATCATTTTAACTAAATCCGCTTGGTATAAATCATTTAAACTCTTCAATATTACTCGAAGTCTACGAAAATGTTTCCGAATTTCATCAATTACATCGCGTTTAATGTTGGGTTTCATTAGTATTTTGTTCGATTAATATCTCAATGCAAAACTTCTTATCGACACCTTCTGGAGTTGGTTTGTTAATTCAGACAATACATACTTTTCATTAATAAATAGAAAAACATTTCCCAGGTAATTTGTTTTGAGAACTTTTCCAGCGTATAATGTGTTTTTAGATAATATATCACCCCCCTTATTATCAATTGTATAGAATCCATCGGAAGATACGTTTCCGTTGCCAGCAAGTGTCAAAATTAACCTATATCTTCTATCTTTATCTGTTTCATTGAATTTAAAATACCTCTGAATTATCTTGTCTAAATTGTTAGATTTTTTAATATAGCTCGAGACACTATGCCCATGTACATGTTTTCCAAATTTGTCAACAGTCATTGCACCAAAAATAGAATTTCCAAATTTGTCTAAACTCATTTTATACACCGGTTGCTCGTCTGGTGTCTAATGAGATAATAACATATGTTTATTTCAGGAGCCACACTTATATTACTTTATAATGTTTGCTTCCTTCAATTCTTCAATTATTGAAATTATTTCATTTGTATGCGCATTATTGCCAGCACTTTGTGAAGCTAATAATAAGCGTAATCTATCTACAAGTTCATTCGGATTATCCCAATATTGCAATTCTAAGGAAGAATTGGGATTAATTTTTTTCTGCAAACCGCGTCCAACTTTCCATTTTTTAGTCCACCACACTTTTGGAGGTTGACCATTTAAAATTGGCTTAATAATGTTTACATATTTCAAAGCTTTACTACCAATACGTTTTCCGCTTGGATCATAATTAAATCGCGTCGCAGATGTTTGCTCTAAAATACGTTTATAATTTCGAACATCGTCAGGTTTAAAAGTGTAAGGGTCCTTTTTGAAAAGTAATTCGTATAGACCGGTAGTGCCCTTATATGGCACATCGTTAATAACAACATTTGCTCCATCAAACTTAAGTGCCGCGTTTCCGATATACAAAACACCATCAAATGTTTGACGAACTCCATAACGAGTATCGAATTTATCTGCACGATCTAATTTAAAGTCAATCAAATATGCGCGAGGTATATGATGAAATTGTTTCAGGGTTTGTTGTAGTACTGACGAAGTATTAAGTTCGTCTACCAGTCTATCATGAGCTTCATCTAAACGTGTGGTAGCAGTCCGTAGGACTGTAGCGTCATCATCAGAATCTACGATCTCTTCATCATCATCATCATCATCATCATCATCGTCATCATGTGTGAGGTTTCCTGTTCTTGGCGGTGAAGTTTTATAAACTTCTTCAGTGTATCCTGTTGCAGTATCCTCCATCGGTGTTGATGTAATAATATCTTTTTTCAAATGCAATTGATGTCTCGGTCTTCTGGGTGTTGATGATGACGTTTTAATGGGTGGGCTTACATAGTAGTAACTTTCAATTTTAAGAGGCTACTACGAAACAGTTTGTGATGAGAACTTAGCTGCTAAAGGGGACTTATCCTTTTGCTACTAGTTGCAGCATTCTGAAACTGTGTCGCTTGATTATTAATTTTATTAGTTATTTAATTATTTATCCATTATTCCTTAGAACATTAATTACTTATTAAGATATTAATTATTTAATACTTTCTTTCTGTTTTATTAAATATAACTAGCTTCATCTCCTGCACTTAATTATTTGCACATTATAACTTTTCTTTTCTTAAGTTAAAGAATCAAAGTTATAAACACTGTGTGATGTAATAAATTCCCTTAAAATAAATATTAAGTAATTCGATTTGTTAAATTAAACTTCCGGCTTCTTTTGTGATAGCCCACAATCATTATACTCATTCTTGATTACATAATTTCACATTTCATGTATTACTTCTGATTAACTCTAAAAAGTAATTTATCCTGTTCAAGTAAATCATTCACGTGAACTTTAGCTTGAATAAACTCTGTTTTACTCATAATTATACACTCCCCTTTGTTGATAAAGGCATAGCTTATTTCTCGTAACTTAACTTTGCAATTTTCACTTTTAAATATTTTCTTTTCAATTGCTAACGAGAGAACTGCCCTGCACGACTTACGTTGCGAACCTTAACACAACGCGCCCGACGTTGTGTTAATTCTGTTGATTATAGATCATTGTAATAATATTTGTAATCGCCATAAATACATGTTTCCTTTGATTACTTTGTGTTGGGAGTATTCTGTGATTTTTCTTGTAACCGATTAACCTTTTAATATTTCTTGTTTGTATTGAAATTCTGTTGAACGTTTATAAAATTCTATTTAATTTGCTGAACCTATTACCCACTTTGTTATTAGTCGTAAACAACTACTCGTTAGTCCACCTCTAGGAACAAAAACGAACGGTCGCGCGTCTTTCTTGTTGTTCATTAGCAAAAAAATGGCTTCTTCACCACAATCGCGATCTACTAAACGAAAGCACGAAACTTTAACTTTAATGGAAAAGATGGAAATCTTAAAGAAAGTGGATAGTGGTGTGCCTTTTACAGACATAGCAAATCAGTTTCATATTGGGCGGTCAACAGTTTACGATATTCGGAAGAACAGAAATAAGATCGAAAACTATGTCACTAACGCCGAGTCTGGAATAGGAAAACGTCAAACGATGAGAACTGGTGAATATCCACAGTTGGAAGAAACACTTTTTTCGTGGTTTTTACAAGAGCGTCAACGTCACACACCGATAACTGCTGAAGTGTTGCGACAGAAAGCACTCCAGTTCTATGAGAAAATTTATAAGAAAAATGATTTCAGAGCTAGTGAAGGATGGCTTACAAAATTTAAAGCAAGATTTGGAATCAGGTTGCTGTCCATAACTGGAGAGAAATTGTCCAGCAATGAGGCTGCTGTATCACCATTTCTTGAAGTTTTTATGAAAAAAATTGAAGAGCTTAATTTGACGGCGGATCAAGTTTACAATGCCGATGAAACTGGCTTATTTTGGCGACTTTTAACACATGGATCAATAAGTCCCGGGACTAACCCAGAGATGGCGCTCGTAGTAAACCAGTAACCACGCCTTTCTAGAGTACTAACCTTTGCTTGAAACGTGTCAAAATTTTAAGTCGATCGGACCAGAAACAGCTGAGTTATCGAGGTTATAGTAAAGTCATTTTGTAGTCAGTTTAAAAAATGGAAAAAACCGAGTTTCGTGTTCTAATAAAACATTGTTTTTTAATGGGTAAAAACACCGTGCAAGCGAAACAATGGATTGAAAAATGTTACCCGGAATCTTCTCCATCAAAAACAACGATTTGTCGGTGGTTTACCGAGTTTAAACGTGGTCGTACCGACACAAATGACGCGGAACGCTCGGGTAGACCTGTGGAAGCCTCTACACCGGAAAATGTGAGTGAAGTGACAAAAATTATCATGAAAGACCGTAAAGTGAAGCTCCGTGAGATTGCTGAGATGACACAGATATCATATGGAAGTGTATTTGCTATCGTTCATCAAAAATTGAGCATGAAAAAGGTTTTTTCCAAGTGGGTGCCGCGATTGCTTTCGATGGAACAAAAACAGCAACGAGTCGATGATTCAGAAAGCTGTTTATCGCTATTGACTCGTAACAAAAAAGATTTCTTGCGTCGTTACGTGACCATGGACGAAACATGGATACATCACTACACTCCAGAGTCGAAGCGGCAGTCATCTGAGTGGCGTACAGCTGACGAAAGCCGTCCGAAGCGTGCGAAAACGCAGCAGTCAGCTGGAAAAGTCATGGCGTCAGTTTTTTGGGATACGCATGGCGTGATTTTTATTGATTACCTCGAAAAAGGTAAATCGATCAACAGCGACACTATTATATTGACTTGCTGGTGCGTTTGAAGAAGGAAATAGCAAAAAAACGACCGCACATGCAGAGAAAAAAAATCCTTTTTCACCAAGACAATGCACCCTGCCACAAGTCAATGAAAACAATGGCAAAATTGGACGAATTGGGCTTTGATCTGCTTCCCCACCCCCCATACTCGCCAGATTTAGCCCCCAGTGACTACTGGCTTTTTGCTGACCTTAAAAAAATGCTCCAGGGAAAAAGATTTGGCTCAAATGAGGAGGTCATCGCTAAAACAGAAGCTTATTTTGAAGCGAAAGATATTAATTTTTTTAAACATGGTATTGAAAAATTGGAAAAGCGGTGGAACGATTGTATCACCCTAAAAGGTGATTATGTAGATGAATAAAAAAAATTTTGCAAAAAAAATGTTGTTTTCATTGTTAGTCCCGGGACTTATTGATCCATGTGTTACCACATAAAACGTATGTTCACAGAAGTGAAACGTGTGCTCCAGGCAGAAAAGTATCCAAGGAGCGGATAACCGTTATGCCTTGTTCAAATGCAAGTGGCAGTCATAAGTTGAAACTCTTAGTTATTGGAAAATCTAAAAACCCTAGGCCATTCAAGAACATATATCTCCCGGTTGTTTATATGAGTCAAAATAAAGCCTGGGTAACCAAAGATTTGTTTTACGACTGGTTTCATCATGTTTTCGTGCCTGAGGTGAAAAAATTTTTAAAGTCGCGAAATCTACCACAGAAAGCTCTTCTTGTGCTTGATAATGCTCCTGGACACGGCCCAAATGACGAATTATCATCTAGTGACGGCTGTATAAAAACACTCTTCCTTCCTGCTAATTGTACGCCTCTGCTCCAACCAATGGATCAAAATGTGATACAAATGATGAAAAACAATTACAAAAAGAAGATTTTACTTAACGCCATAAGTCGAGAGGCAAACATTTCTGAAACTCTGAAAATGTTGAATATCAAAGATGCAGTTTTTACAGTTTCTGATGCCTGGGACGAAGTTGGAGAAAGAGCAATCAAATCATCATGGAAAAAATTGTGGCCTAGAATTTGTGAAGATGATGACACTTGGGAAGAAGAGGATCTAATTCCATTACAGGAATTGATACAGTTTGCAACAAATCCTAATGCAGGTTTAACACGTGAAGATGTTGAAAATTGGTTTAAAGAAAACCCAGAAATATATGAGCCACGTTTAACCGAAGATGAGCTTGTAAATGAATCATTTGACTCATCCTTTGATAGCTCATCAGACGAAATGTCGGTACATGTAGATTGCACTGTCAAATCAGAGGACGCTTTGGAAAGTGTTGACACTTGCATTAAATGGGCTCAGGAAAATGGAATGACATACGATATGGTTAGAAATTTACGTAAAATGCGTGATCAAGTAATTACGAAGATTTATTATGGCAAAAAACAGGCCAAACTAGACCAGTATTTTTCAAAACCTGAGTAATCAGTTACGTGTCAGTTTATTTTCTAATTTCAATTCATTTTTGTAAACCTACATACTAATACAAAATATATCTGCATATGAGTAAATATCTACATATGTTTTTTATTTTTTTGTTCCTAGACACTATAATCCGCCGTTTCCAGTAATCCGCCGATGGTCCGGATTTTATGGTGGCGGATTAGCGAGAGAGTACTGTATATTGAGTTTATGTTGAGTTGCTTAAAAAAGTCTACTTATTTACTGTTGAGTTGATTATCATTACTTATACTGATATTCGAGTGGATTAATAAAGAATTCCTTTACTGACTATTATTACATTCTATATCTTTGTTTCTTTTATCGATGTTAATCTGATTAAAGATACTTGTCGAAATAACGTTGATTAAATCTTGTTTGACTTATTTATTTCGATCTCTTTAGCTATGTTGATTTATTATTGCAAATAAATGTATGAAACTATTCCTGAGTATTCTTTCTGAACACCCTGTCACCTAGCAAATAAGTTGTGTGGTTATACTTATTAAACAATAAGAGCGTTCCTAGACAATTTTGAATCCAGGTTAAAAAATAATATTGTTCGAAATACAGTTGTTGTTCTCCTCTGCGCACTGGTTGAAGAACCATTGAACCAGATCTCGAACAGAACCACTCAAGTTATTGGTTCGATATCCATAATAATTCCTATGTGTGTACATTGCATGTCTACCATTAATTGCATTTTTATGTTACATGTGCGACAGCTCATACAGCTAGAGCAACATTGGACTATCTTAAAATTCAATTTAAAATTCAGGGTCAAATTTATCACCGTATCGGCTCTTTATTACCTCCGCGAGATGGTAACGCGAGATTTTTACAGGTATATTTTATGGGCGATGATCAGGTTCAAGCTGATCATCGAATCAATAATAATTTCCGATTGAATCGCGACATAATCATTCAAATGCAGGCAATGCTTGCAACACATAATCCGTATGTGCGCGATTTTTAGAGAGAAATTTAAGATTTATTCACGCCGATCGAAGGCCCGCGGGGGCTCATCCGGGAAGGTTTAATGCACCCGTCGATGACGAGGTAGCTGTAATCATGGTAGGAGAGCAACACGGTACGAGAGATGTGATTTTAACATTTCACGATTCCAGGTTGACGCGAGTGTTGGAGACACATCGATCGTACGATGCTCTCCAGTATCCAATTTTTTAATTCCTCTGCTTGATGCTCAAACCGGTTTAGAGTTACCGCGTAAAAAAGTATCCGCGATGCAATTTTATTGCTATAGGTTGATGTTTAGGCGCAACTCCGTCAACATCATCCATCGCATGCGCAACTTGGGCAATCAGTACTGGGTCGATATGTACGCGAAAATCGAAACGGAACGATTAATTTACATCCGTCAGAACCAACGCCGGCTCCGTGCCGAGGATTACATTCATGTACGTGATGAAATTAATCAGGGGACCGACCCAGCGGACATGGGTCAATTGATTATTTTACCGGCGTCATTCACGGGGGGCCAAGATATATGCACGAGCGTACGCAGGATGCGTTCTGCTATATCCGGAATTACGAGCGTCCCGATTTATTCATTACAATGACGTGTAATCCGTACTGGGAGGAAATACGGAACCTCTTATTACCGGGACAGCGCTTTAAACACAGGCACGATAAAATTACGCGCGTGTTTAGTTTAAAGGTGAAATCATTAATTCACATTTTAACAAGACGTAACCTATTCGGTGCCACCCAATGCTATTTGTACACGATCGAGTGGCAAAAGAGTGGCTTGCCTCACGCTCATCTGTTGTTGTGGCTAGAGGGTGGAATTAGAGCGGAACACATCGACCATCTGATATCCGCCGAACTACCTGACCCCGCCGTAGATCCGGAACTATTCGACATTGTCAAATGTCAAATGATTCACGATCCCTGCGGAGCTGTCAACAGGAACGCTCCCTGTATGTCAGATGGCCGGTGCGGCAAAAAGTACCCGCGGCAATTTTTGCCACTGACAATGACCAACGACTATGGCTACCCTTTATACAGACGCAGGGAGCAGGGTTTGGGCGGAATTTCCGCGGAAATTCGGCCACGTGCTGGCGCTGCCGACCCGATCGTCGTCGACAATCGTTGGGTGGTGCCGCATTGGCCGGTTTTGTTAAAAATGTTCAAATGCCATCTAAATGTCGAAATTGTGAATAACGTAACGGCCATCAAATACGTATGCAAATACGTCAACAAGGGTAGTGATCAGGCATGTGTCGGAATCGAAAATGCCAACGATGAAGTATTGGTGTATCAGAGTGGAAGATACATCAGTACTTCTGAAGCGGCATGGCGCATTCTGAGGCTGTATGTCCATAAACGGTACCCGCCCGTTATTCACTTGGCCGTTCACCTCGAGAACGGCCAACGCGTATACTTCCACGAAACGGACGATCCCCAAAATGTACAGCAACAGGTCGACAATCCGCGCGCGTCCACGCTGATGGCATTTTTCACACTATGCGCCGCCGACGAATTCGCACGTACGTTGCTGTACGTCGAGGTGCCTGCGTATTACGCTTTCAATCCGCGACCCACGTATTTAACCGGAGACGTCGCGGTACCCCAGTCGCCGGTTTTCCCGGCGTAAAACGCGAACACGTCCTCGGTCGCGTTTTCACTATTCACCCGAGGAACGTGGAATGTTACTATCTCCGGTTAATATTGCACACCGTCCGAGGTCCGACCAGTTTTGTACACTTGCGAACCGTAGAAGACGTCGTTTACCCCACGTATTAGGCGGCATGCAGGGCGCTAGGATTATTAGTAGATGATACACATTGGCATGACACTCTCGCCGATGCTTGCATCTCCGAGACACCATCCAAGTTACGTCATCTATTCGCCGTAATCCTGGTGTTCGGTAATCCGTCTGATGCCAGAATTTTGTGGGATCAATTCAAAGACGCTCTCTGTAAAGACATTTTGCATCTAATTCTTAGAGCGCACCCAGACCTAAATGACGTCCAAGACAGGTCAGACCTTTACAACGAAAGCTTGATTAAAATTCAGCGAATTCTTTACGCTATCGGAGGTCAGGAGCTCTCTGTTTACGGTTTGCCAATTGCCCAACCGTCGGCCGAGAGATTCGTCTCCGGTGATGTATTCGAAAACGAGATAACTTTCGATCCCGTACAGTTACTCGAATTCGTTGAACGTCACACACCCCTCTTGAACGATGAGCAGACGCATGTGTATCGCGAAGTGATCGCTTCAATTCACGCCGAGGAGCCTTCACTTTTTTCTGAAACGCCCCAGGTGGTACAGGCAAAACATACCTTTTAAAACTTCATTTTGGCCACCGTGAGAAGTGAAGGCCGTACCGCCATTGCCGTAGCTTCCTCTGGAATAGCTGCCACCCTTTTGCCTGGGGGTAAAACAGCTCATTCCACATTTAAAATACCTTTGAATTTAGACACGAGCGATCAGGAATTGTGCACTCATTGTATGGGATGAGTGCACAATGGCAAACCATAAAGCCATTGACGCCGTAGACAGAACTTTAAGAGATGTCCGGAACATCGACAGGCCGATGGGTGGGCTTTGTTTTCTCTTTGCTGGGGACTTTAGACAGACGTTACCGATCATTACAGGTGGCACAAGGGCCGATCAAATTTTGGCCACAATTAGACATTCATTAATATGGCCAATGGTTCGCGTATTGACCCTCACACTTAATGTGAGGGTACTATTAGGGGACGTGGACGAAGTCCAACGACAATTCGCCGACAATTTAATTCGAATCGGTGAGGGCGTCATGGACGTGACGGAAGGCGACCGCATTGAGCTTTTGCCCTTAATGTGTAGTTTAGTCGAATTCGTTGACGAACTCATCGAAAAAGTCTACGGAAATATAAATGAACTAAATGGACGTACTAATGAATTTATGACGGAACGGGCGATTTTGTGCCCAACTAACGAACGCGTCAAATTAACCAACATATCAATTTTAAATGGACTTGATGCGCAGGAAATGGTGTACGGATCGGTCAACACGTTGACAGATCTGGACAATGCCGTTCAATATCCAGTCGAGTTCCTGGATTCGATCGTCTTACCCGGATTTCCTGCACATGAAATCCGAATTAAAGTCGGTTCGCCGTAAATCCTCCTACGTAATCTCAACGCACCGAAACTCTGTAATGGAACTCGATTGCGAGTTCGTGCGTTGCAACGAAACGTAATTGATGCTGTGGTGTTGACCGGATGCGCGGCAGGAGAATCCGTTTTTATTCCGAGGATTCCCCTCGAACCCACCAATTACCCGATTGAGTTTAGGCGGCTGCAATTTCCTGTGTCGGTCTGTTACGCAATGACTATTAACAAGTCTCAGGGACAGACAATGAAAATTGCAGGCATCGATTTGGAGACCCCAGTATTCTCTCACGGACAGCTATATGTAGCCCTATCTCGAGGCTCCGACCCGAGAAATCTTTACATATACTGTCCTGGGAGAAAGACGCGTAACATTGTCTTTCAGGAATGTATACGCCACTGGGGCCTCCAAAACTCTCTCTCTCTCTCTTTTTTTCTCACAATATAAACTTGCGTGCATAGAAATCGGCCCACTGTTAACTTTTGACTTTAACTAGTTTTTTTTTAGAAACTATTCATCAGGTCAAAAAAAATATGCTGCTTGAAAGACAATTTAATTTGCTTTAATATTAGTTAAAATTTATCATATTTATATTTATGTGGTGATTATAACGAGAATAACAAACTTGTGAAAGATTGAAATTATTGCCTTTGCAATTGAAATTTGGACAATATTCGTTTTTCATAATTTGATTAGTTTTTAAGTGTGTTAGTGAAGTGCATACTGCACCGGAAAAAGCCGCCCAAGTAATTGCCTTTCTAATTTCTAATCCTTAAGCAAAACATTTTTCGATTAATAAAAAAAAAGAAGTAAATATATTTATATCTAATAAACAGTAGAAATTGTTTTTTTAATAAGAATTAAACGTTGCTTGGCTGTACTCTGAGTCCAACAATTCATCACAAAGTATTATTTTTTTGACCCATAAAACTATCCAATCATATTTAACACATAGATGTACGATGATGTACGTGCAACATAACCGATAGCCCCTGCAAGCGCAGTGAGCGATGCTAATAATATAAATGTGTTAAATGATTTATTAATTTTTAAACAATTAAACATTGTTTGGCCGTTGAAGTGATACACAGCTTTGGTACTTGGGGTTGTTTTACAACACTGTAGCAGCCACGCTCCACATCCTAATGCGGGCTCCCACGCAAAGATCTCTGGTGAGAGCTAGGATCGAGGTTTTGTGATATGACACGGCGCGCCGGGACCTCTTGATCAGGGGCCCCTGTGCTAGAGCCCTGCCAGCCTCCCCCTGAAAAATGTTTTGCTTTAGGATTAGAAATTTCGCACGAATGAATAAAAAAATCGGTGATGTATGTGCAAAATAACCGATTGCCGATGCGAGCGCAGCAAGTGATACTAACAATATAAATGTTTTTAATGATATATTCATTTTTAAACAATTAAATGTTGCTTGACCACTAAAATGAACGACACCCTAGGTACTTAAGGTTGTGTCATAACATTGTAGCAGCTATGTCCCCATTCTAGGGGCTAGGATAGAGGGCAGCGCCAGTACCTCCTGATCCCAGGCCCCACGACTAGAGCCCTGCCAACTTCCCCCTTTTATGGGCGGCATGCTAACGAGATCAAAAATGTTTTTCATAAATAAAACACTGTTTATCACTTTGTTTGTATAACAATTGGTTTATTTGGTGACTATAGTTTCGATACTAAGATGGACCTCCTGGAGTCTTTGGAGATTCACAGAGCCCGCGCTAATCGGGAAATTCCCGTAATTAACGACCAGCTTGACCTTAAATACACCCCCCTCTTTAACGCTGTTATTAGAAAATTTGCAAATATAAATAATGTTCCTTTGTACTTTTTTGTTACTAACGGTTTGATAATGATACGTGTAGTATCGAAACTATAGTCACCAAATAAACCAATTGTTATACAAACAAAGTGATAAACAGTGTTTTATTTATGTTCAACAATGTATAACGAAGTAGAAGCCTCTATAATCAGTGAAAAATGTTTTTCTTTAGGATTAGAATTTCGCGCGAAATTTTTAATCCTAAAGCAAAACATTTTTCGATGAATAAAAACAATGAATTAAATGTATTTATGTTTAATAAACAGTACTTGAAGTTGTTTCATCGGCGTAGTTACATGTTTGGTTTTAGGACTAGAATGAGCTAAATGAAAAATATATTGGGACACTCTGTATATCAAAGTTAACGAACACTAAATTGAAAAGTTTAACAGTTGGTGAAATATATCAATACTATAGTGAAAGTATCAATATTTGAAGATAACAAAGGGCTTGGCATGCTAGAGTTCAACACTACCAAGCATGAGAAAGATGGAAGAACCTTACAACATGCATTCAAACGAAAACATGTCTGTTGGCACTATGGCCAAAAAAAAAGACGTTTCTGAAGCTCACGAAACAGAAACTTCTAATCTTAACTGGCAATATATTGGTCACTATAGCTTACTAACGTTGACCTTTGTCAAGGATGCAATAAAGAAAAATAAACAAGGAGTCACACCCTTTACGAGTGTCTGGCGCTCTCAAAGACAGAGGACACGGTGCTAAGGGTGGAACCCCCTAATCGAATGGGAATGATCCCCTGCACAAATGATTGCCGTCACTGTGGCCAAAGTGGGTGCAGCAGTCGCTACTCTCTCACTAATCAATCCTTATTTATTAACGTTGACATGTTGTAATGTACCCTGTACATCATTATTATATTACATTTTATTATTATATTATTTCTCATTATTATTATTATTATGTACATTTCGCACAGATAACATTAGGGCCAACAAATAGTCAGAAACCGATCAATAACAATTTGTTTATCAGTACTTTCACTAAAGATGTTATTTCAAATCATTATCTTAAGTAAATGTTTTCTACCGCGCTCATTAGACATTGCCCCTAACGTTATGCGTGTCCCTTTGTTATAATCTCTTTCTTCCAGAGCTTGATTAGAATAAATTGTCAGTCTTATTTCAGACATCGCGAAAAGCACTCTTACTCTTGTAATCCGTTTATACTAATTCTTTTATATTAATAAATCTGTTAAAGTCATAAACAGTATATTAATAACAATTAATATCCGCCTCCCGCTCAACCATTACACTGGCGCAGTCGGTAGGATTCCTCGACACATTGACGATCCCAAAGAAACATTAATAAATCATAAGAAAATCTAAATTGGTGATAGAATTTTCGTGTGTTCTTAATACCAAAGATCAAATGATGAGTAATCTAATCCTTTTGTTTATATTCATTTGTTGCAATCAGCTCTACACCTCAATAGGAGAAACTGTAGAGTACTTGCAACCATCTCGCCATAATTTGTCCTCCGTATTTCAAGATGGATTCAGAATCGAAGGCAGAACTCTTGATCTGTTCGGAAAGGCTCTGATAGAATGGCTCCCAGGCAATAATAATACATTGAGATTAATCTATGTCTCGAACTGGATGAAGGAAGAAGATTTCTTGAGACAAACAAGCCCCAATAATTATAGCTTATACACTATTTACACAGGAGAAGCATCATCAAGCACAACCACTACAACTTCTTCTAAACCAATTTATACTCCTGATGATATAGTCAAGGCAACAAAGAAAAGGAATGATCTTGAAGTTATCCATCAAGTTCAGAATGATGTCAATACAATGACCTTAGTAGATGGAATGGAATCAAAGATTGAATACATGAGAATTAAATTAGAGGATAGCTTAGCACTCAAGGAAAGGGAACTACTCAGAGAACTAGATGTAGTTAAAATTGCCTATAAAATTCCTAAAGACATGAGCAGATACATACAGATAAAGATAGATGGAGAACTAGTCTTGTTTAAATGTATAACAGGATCCAGCAGCGGCAAATCAGGCATGACCACTGACATAATTATAACTTGCATAATAAAATCTAGAGGCAAGGACAATAATTTGACAAAGCGTGCTGGTGCAGATAATGAAGGAGATGATTCAGAAGAGGAATTTAATAGGCTTAATGTGAAAGGATTAGTCATTAATGGAATTGATTATAGAGATAGCCTTTCGAAGTTGAAAAGGAAGAGAAGAGATCTATCAAACACTGTTTTGTCCAATTTCAAATTCATGGAAAAAGATTTAACATTGAGGCACATTGGTCACATGGTAACTACTGGCATGTACAAATTATGCTTAACTAAAATACCTAGCATAGTGGTGGATAGTTGTGTATCAACTTATGCTGAGTACTTCATGAAGGATCATTGTCTTCTCATTCAGACTTGTTCAGCAGATAAGAAAGTAGTTTCTAATGATAACAAAACTCTGGCTTGTGAGAGTTCAGCATCATGCCTCAATGCTAAGACCAAGAAAGTTGTGAGAATGGGAACAGAAACTTGCTCTACAGTAAAAGAAACCATTCCTGATCTCAAGGCTATAGATTATAATAATGACAAGAAATACTGTTCTGCAAGAAACAGTATCATAAATTTTGACAATTGTAAAGGTGACACTACCTCCGTAACAAAAAACATGGTTGCAATAAATGACTTGGATGGTTTGATAATGATTGAAGAAGGCACAATTAGAAGAATTTACCATCCTGACAAGATTGAAAACTATAATTGTTCAGAGATTTGTAAAGATTCCACTTGCACAGGAGACAAAACATATGTTGAGAACTTTGGAGTTGGGACTAAGGAAGAATACTGTGAATTTGATAAAGATAAGTTTTCCTTAGAGTTGACATATGATGGTGTCACTTATAAAGTGAAATGTTATACTATACTGGAAACAACACTTAAGATTGAGAAACAAAATGATGAGGACAAAATTTTCAGTTCTATAAAACCTAGGTGTGATAAAGAAGGCTTATTATTAGAATCAATTGACAAAATTCAGGGAATAAAGATCATCATCTCATCCAAAGACTCCACTATAATATTAATGGACAAGATGACTAATTCCTATATAAGGATTCCATATTGGTTTTATAGTAACAAGTTCAGGAGAGGCATAATAGTTAGCTTATCAGGTCATAGATCATCTCTTGATAAAAAGATAAACTGCCCTGTCATTGAATCCTGTGATCTCATAGATTGTTTCTTCTGTGCAGAAAGATGGATGAGCGTCCATTGTTTTGAGTGGTTAGAATGGCTGTTGATAATCATAATGATCATAGGTTCAATAATTGTCTCTATAGGCATCATAAAGTTTGTCATTATTGGTTGTCGGGCAATGAATGGAACTAAAAAATGTTGCAGAGTATTGTGTTGTGGTTGTTATATAAAAAGCAAGGAACTAATGGACAAGAAGACTAAAAGGATCATTAATTATTACAATAAGATTGAAGACTATCAGGCTTCTGAGATAGTTCCCTTAAAAGAAATGCACCAGAATAAAAAGATGTATAACAAACACAAAGGGCCAGTTGTCTCATTAACTCTTATACAGATTATAATAATACTTGGGATGGCTCTGACTGTTCTTGGTTACGACTCTTGCGGTGATAGCCAGTCTATACAATCTAAATCTGTTGATTGCGATGAATCAAAATGTACTTATACAACAAATATCAGAGCAAAATTGGTGACCAGCTCAACATCTTGTTTTCACTTAGTTAAAGATGGTAATGATCTAGGCATCTTCAAAATGAAATATGTCAAATCATATAAAACATGTGAGGATGAACTTTTATATTACCATCCGAATGCTAAGGTATCTTGCTCAGCACAACACTCTTGTAGGGGAACAGACTTATGCTATGAGGATGTTTGTGAGAAAGGACTCCTACTTAACAAAACCACAGAACTGGGTAAATATGATAAATATGCTGGCTTCTCAGATTGCTCTAGAGTTTGCGGATGTGCAGGATGTGGATGTTTTTTATGTGCTGAATCTTGTCTTTATACTAGAGTTTACTTAGAGCCAAAACACGGAGACTATGCCAAGGTACTATCTTGTAAGAAATAATATAATAATAAAATGTAATATAATAATGATGTACAGGGTACATTACAATGTTATTAACTCAAACAAATAATTACTTAATTTAATAGTCTAAATTCAAATTTCAAATTAAAAATTGTTCCAATAAAACTATTTAATTTAAGAGTAATAGGAAATTATTAAACAAAATGTTTAAATTTTAGTTGAAACTACATAAGACAAATTTGACGAATAAACGTGTGAAGAAAGGTTATTAGTGCAATCAATCAACCTACACAAGACAACATTAATCTAAACTAAAATTATGTATTGACGTTCAGTACTATGTTGTTGTACATACATAACTCAATATCTTACAACTACAAATATTTTAATTATTTTAAAACTTAAACATTTTAAATTTTTTAATGAAATTTTATTTATTATAAAATAATTGCTTTTTTAAATAAACCGCTACATCAGCAGTAGCGCCCCTGGTGGTGTATACGGTATAATATTTTCTTAAAATTTCATGACAAATTTAAAATATCAAGATCACTAATCATTTTATTTTTGTACATAACCTCAAAACTTGAATTATAAGTTGATTTTTTATAAGCTTTATTTCATATAAAAAAATTTTTGGTGATAGACTAATTAGTCAAGGATTATGGCCTACACGTTCTCCAGATTTAAGTCCGCTGGACTATCCTATTTTTGGATACCTGAAAGACAGAGTTTTTCGACAACGACTACATACGTTGGAAGAATTGAGGGCAGCGATTATAACTGCATGTCAAACGATAACACCTGAAATGCTGATCAATATCTTTGACAATAAAAGAAGACGGGTTCAAATGTGTTTACAGGTGAATGGTGAACATTTTCAGCACTTATAATTATGTTTATTATTATTTTGATTGTTTTATTTGTCTGAAATGTATTCAATAAACACTAGATGTGAGATTTTAATTCGAGCTTTTGTCTTACATTTTGGTCAATAAACCATCCATTGCATTTGAAGCAAATAATATTTGCAGTAGCATGAATATAACTTTAATTGCTAAATTCATAGTGTGTAAATTAAGTTGCCTAGATAACAATTCAACCCATTTTACTAGAGCTGCATAAAAATATTTTACATGGTTACATAACGACAACCATTTATGTACAGGCTGTATTAGTTCTATCGTTTATTCTAAATATTTCAACACTTTACTTATCTAACCAATAAATTGTGCTTTGTAGATAAGGTGTTCGTGCGCTCTTAAGATGATGCGCTCGCACACCCTATCCTTTGATAACTAACCCGTAATTGATATTTCTTAATTTATGATTATTTTGTGTTTCAACCCTTGTGAACTTGGATGACTGAGTTGTCGGAGATAATTCTATTTTAGTACTTCCCTTACACGAGAATGCTCTTTTCTCAATGTTTGTTGACACCACTCATCCAAGGGTTAATCTATTTTTTACTTTCCCCCGTATGTAATACAAAGGGAAAGTATTGTTTTCGTGAAGATTTTCGAATCAAAAATTTTAGCGGAAATATCCGTTTTGAGGTCCCCTGAGTCAAATAAGACCATTTTTGAAAAATGTCTGTCTGTCTGTCTGTCTGTGTGCGCTGTACCGCAAAAACCGCTCAAGATATCGAGATGAAACTTAAAACTTAAGCTTTTTGTTACAATCGGAAGAACTGAAAAGCTTTTGGTGAAAATCGGAAAACCGGAAGTGGTACTTTACTCCTAGCGTTTTTTTAGATTTTTTCAATAAATGTTCATCAAACAAAAAATTCTTTTAAATAAAAGTTGTAGATAATAACAAAATGTAGATGTATTGTTCACTTACTTTTTGTCATAGCACTCTTAGTTTTTGAGATATTTAATAAATAGTGTTTTTTATGTAGTCATTGATTTGTGTCAGTGTGTGTGTTGATACAATTGGAAAATGTTTCAAATAAAAGTTGTAGGTAATAAAATATTAAAGATTTTTTGTATCTTCACTTTTTGTCATAGCACTCTTAGTTTTTGAGATATTCAATAAATAGTGTTTTTTATCTAGTCATTGGTTTGTGTCAGTATGTGTTGATCCAATTGAAAAATGTTTCAAATAAAAGTTGTAGTTATCAAAAAGTTGAAGACATTTTAAAAATAATAATGCTACAAATATTTGAAAAGTGATTTAATACGCAATTTACGGGGGAAAGTACTATGATGGACACATCACCATTTTTTGATAATGTTCTCATATAAATACCGTTATCTTTGTGCCCAGAAGCAATATCGTTCTTGTATCCGAGCTGTTAACTTTGAGTCTAAATAAAACCAAGTTAAAGTGTAAATTCTTTTTGCAATCTCCCGAGGACCACAACACTGTAAATGTTTAGTCATTCGTCGATTTTATATAAAAACGTGCAATATGAAGTTTAGCATGAGTGTTTCCACTCCCAGACTAAGCATGAAGTAAAATTTCGAGTTTAGAAAAGCCTGAAAATTTGGCTCGGGCGCGTAGCGAAGCGGAGCGACCGAGCCAAATTAGGCTTTTCTAAACTCGAAATTTTACTTCATGCGCCACGCGTATAAAAAACTGAAATATTGTTAAGTTACAAATACACTAACATTTGTTTTTATTTAAATGAGTAATAATCGAAATATTTGAATAACTAAATATTAACATTTTTCTGCATACATTTTTAAGCCAGGTCAAATAATATAATATATTAAACTAATTAATTTAGTAATTAAATTAGTTGATCAACAAAAATTAATTAAAGTTGCGTGTATGCATCAATGGCGCTTAATGGGTTAAACAAAATCGATCTTTATATATTTTAAACCAATATGGGGAAGTGTAAACCATCACACAAGTAAAACTTTTGCGAGTTGTGCAACGTCACCTTCGACCCATAAGGCGATTTCTTTTCAATGAAAAATCAAGTGTTTAAAATGTTTGAGTTGCTTTGCAAATTTTCACACCAAATTAACAAAATCGGTCATCATATATTTCAAACCAATATGGGGAAGTGTAAACCATCGCACAAGTAACACTTTTGCGAGTTGTGCGACGTCACCTTCGACCCATAAGGCGAAATTTTTGAGTTGCTTTTGACACATTGTCAAATTGTCGATTTTCAGGGAAAAAAAAACCCTAAAATTTGTATATATTTCAACTCGTTGGACATCAGTTGTAGTAATGGTGGTTTAATACAATAAATAGTTTTTACCATTTTATATCTAGTGAATTCTTCACTTGCACAAATTTCACGAAATAGGTCTATATGTTTCAAACCAATATGGGGAAGTGAAAACCATCGCACATGTAATACTACTGCGACTTGTGCAATGTCTCCTTCAACCCATATGGCGAGAATGTTAACCCTGACCTTGGTTGAATGTAAATTCCATCTGTGATTTTGTATTATTTCAAAATTAGTTCCATTTCACAATTCATATTTATAACGTGTCGACTAGGAATTGTAAAAACTGTGCCATTTATCTTACTTTCCATATTTCAACACGGTTTAGAGAAAGTAGCGTTTGATAAATTTAATGCAGATAAAAGCGTCAAGATTATTCTTACCACACTGACTTTCTTGAGGTTAACGGTAGCGCTTTTATACCTGGCTGTAAATAAATTCCAATTCAAGCTGCTCAAAAATAAGAAAATACCTTTCTTACGTCGCTATATTAGACTATACAATAAAACAAATCTCTCCTCCTCACTTAGAAAAGATATTTTAAGGTCATAATATGAAAATAATGAAAAAAAAACATTAAATTACAATCCCTAACAGATTTAAAGTTGTTTGAAATATACCAGTGTAAAACAGGCGTTACCGTTTATTTCATCAATGCACCAATAGATGGCGATACCGGTTCACATTTATAAAAAAATGATTGAACATTTTAATTGTTTAGCTCTATTAAATTACTTCACTGTTAATTAGGTAAACTTGAGAGTTTGATAAAGTCTGATGTGATTTCGTGTATGCATATAAATAAGTCATTTTGTCCTTTTATTGTAATACTAAATATTTGACATCATCATTATAATTAGCTTTACAAAATCATATCGCAAATAGATTGATTAAATTTTAAATTCAAAATGAAAAATGGGCTAAATGACAATTACTTTTTTATAGCTTTTTAAGCAATTGTTTAATTGTTTCTTTAATTTATTCTGAGGATCTGGTAGCGAACGTGTTAAGGTCAACGACCTTTCACATACATTTATTATTTTACCTTGTTTCCTGGAAATATGTGTTAATTATAATCAGTAGAACTTGCCATGTACCTTTTCTATATATTAATTTTAAAACTACGAATACTACTAGAAATAATGATTAGAAACATTTGACCATAACCGTTTTCTCTAGAACAAACCTAAAGGAATATATTCCTTGCATCAAAACTACTACAGAAAAATTAATTTCAGCTTGATATGAGCCACTTAAGTTTATTTAATACGTTCAGAAAAATATTAGTAATGGCAATATTTTAAACAATTAAGCATCAGAAATAGACACATTTAAATAAATCCTGTAATGTACCCATCTGTATATTTATTTCATTTATATAATTTAATACTTTAGTATCGTGCATTTTTGATAATCATATTTAAAGTTATTTATGTTTGTTTCACTTATTGATGTTTGTTGTTTATTTTTACTTAAATATTATTCATTGCTAAATGTTATTATCAGAATGCATTTGCTAATGCTAAAGCACAGATAAGCCTGGGAAGAATCAATAGTTAATTAGAATTTGTACTTAATGGAAAAATTCCGTTAAAGATGATAAAGTTCACCCCGGCTTATGCGTGCCCCTTCTTACGCATTGTTTGCTTAACGAAGAACCATTATTCATGACTATTAGATTTTAATTCGGGTACTTCTGATTTGACTCTCGAACGCAAGACAGTAAAAATATTACTTACTCCGATTAAATTCAATATACTTCGTTAAGCAAGCTAGTTAAAGTCTCTAAATATATTGTATTGTAATATTCACAAGTTTCTCAGTTAAGAAAATAGAATTGATATTCGTTATATAAAAACATCAAGTTATTTTAACCTCACCCAGAATAAAAGAACGTACTTAAGATTTAAATAAGTGTTAAATATTGAAAATACTAAATAATAAACTTTACAATTGGCGCAGTCGATTTTGGAATTCTGGGAGGTTTTTTTTTATATAAGAACTTGAGTAATTATCGAAAGTAAATTCGAGGCAACTGGACATCATCACCGACGAGATCCGAGACCTAGACTTTGCGAGGGACCCGGAGCCACCTGGACAACCCCACTGACGTGACCTAGGATAAAGACTCCACGAGCCCACATCAGGACCCGGAGCTACCTGGACATCACCACCGACGTGCCCCAGGATTAGGACTCAGTGAACGTCCTCGCAGAACAAAATCAGGACCAGGATCATCATCGAGATTCCAAGAAACCGAGCCTACAATGTTCGTAATTGTCTTAATGTGAGTGAAATAATTTCTACTTAACTGGGAACCATTTTACGCAATTTTCTTTAGAATCAATTTCCTTAAATTTTATTTTGAATAGCAATTTATTTTTCTTTTACTTAAAATTAAAATCTATCAACGAAAAAAAAAATGGCAGCTAATGGGGATATTAACACATTAATTCATTTTAGTAGTCAATTAACTGTAACTTTTGATTCTACTTCCAATAACTTAGAATATTTTATTAATTGCTGTAGCGATGTTTTTCAATATATACAATTACAATCTAATTTGTAAGATGCTTCACACAACAGTTTTCAATAACCACTCATTAATACAAATAAATCTGGATAATAATAAATCAAAGCATGTACATATTAAATCAATTAGGTCAAAAATATCAGATGAAAATATATTTAGGCAAAAAATTACCGAAATACCTTTTAACTATAGGGATCAAGATATCAATGTAAAATATGATACATATTATGAAAACTTGATGACTATATTTAATGAAGTCTCTGCAATAAAACAAACTCGTATAAAGAACAAATCCTGTCCATGGATTAATTTAAATATAATAAATAAAATAAAAAGCAGAGATAATAGATATAAAACGTTTTGTAATACAAAAACACAAGGGGATTGGGAGAAATACAAGGAAGCACGCAATGAAGTTGTAGATGCAATAAGAAAAGAAAAAAGGAAATATTATGAAGAATATATAGATTCCAATAAAAACGACCCAACAACAATGTGGAAAACATTAAAACAAGTCATTTCTAACAATAAAACAGATACATACAATCAAGTAGAATGTAATGGAGTAGTTTACACAGACGCGCAAATTATTGGCAATAAATTCAATGAATATTTTATCAGTAGCATAAACGAAATTTTAGATACAATTACTAATAGAACAAGTACTGTAAATAATGTGATTATAATTAATGTAAAAATAAAAGATTTTAAATTAATTAGTGAAGAAGAACTTATGAAAATAATACTTGACCAACCAAACAAATCAAGTCCGGATGAAATAACTGGTAAAGTTTTGATCACTAGTCTCCCTAATAGTTTACCGCATTTTATTAATATAATAAATATTTCATTAGAGACAGGACAAGTTCCAGAAAAACTAAAAAGCAGTACAATAATACCAATTAAAAAAGTGAGAAATAGTATAAAAATTGAAGATTTTAGACCAATTAATACAGTACCAACCATATCAAAAATATTAGAGAGAATTGTATATGAACAAATACTAGCGCATATTGTTGAACAAGATATATTAATAGAACATCAGTCAGGATTTAGACAAGGGTATAATTGTGAAACGGCATTGCAGTATCTTGTGAATGAATGGAAAAATAATTTAGATGCGGGACAAAGTACTAGTATCGTTTTCTTAGATTTCAAGAGAGCATTTGAAACAATAGATAGGAAGCGACTACTTATAAAACTCAGAAATTATGGTGTGGAGGGTACAGTACTAAATTGGTTTACTAGTTACCTGAATAAAAGAACCCAGAAAGTAAAGATTGGAGATAAATTATCGGATACTCTATCTATTGAAACAGGGGTACCACAGGGTAGTATTTTGGGACCTCTGCTTTTTGTGTTGTATATAAACGATATTGGAAACTGCTTAAGTCACTGCAAATTCCATCTATTTGCAGATGATACTATTATATACAGAACATCAGTAGACATAATAAAAGCAACAAATGAAATAAATAGCGACTTAATTAATTTAAACAATTGGTTACAGGATAATAGTTTGAAAATTAATACAACCAAAACAAAAGCAATGATAATTAGCAGAAAAGATCAGTCCATAGAAAATAATACAATTAAATTCAATAATAGCCCCATAACATATGTCAATACAATAAAATACCTAGGAGTTCAATTAGATAAACGATTACAGTTCAATGAACATATAGATTATACATGTAAAAAAATAGGAAAAAAGTTAGGAGTATTAAGACGAAGTAGTTATTATATGTCGCAAGCTACCAAAAAAACAATATATAACACTATTATACTACCACATTTTCACTTTGCAGGATCTATTCTTTATCTTGCAAATAGTGGATCTTTGAATAGACTCCAAATATTGCAAAATAAAGGAATGAGAATAATTTTAAATTGTAATAAATATACAAGTATAAGAACGATGTTAGAACAACTGGATTGGATAAACATAGAGAATTTTGTAAAATTTAAGGCATTAATTTTTATTCACAAAGTTTACACTGGGAAGATGCCCAAATACTTTGATGAAAGTATCATCACTAATGCAGACATCCATACGTACAACACAAGAGGCAGAGGAAATATTTTTCTCCCATTCAAAAACACAAAGGCAGAACAGAATTCACTCTTTTTTAAAGCTGCTCAAGAACACAACAAGCTATCAATAAAAATAAAAGAAGAAGAAAATATTAATAAGTTTAAATCAAAGTAATCTAGATTACTTGAAGAGTCTTCAGAAATAGTCGTAGTGTATGGGCTGTGCATTATGTGTATATATTATTAATTGTTCCTATATGTATAAGTACAAATTTTAAATAAGTATTATTACCTTTTTAGTTATTGTTTTTTTGCATAAATGTATAAGTATTGTTGTATTATGGATTTATTATTTTTACATAGATATTTAAGTATGGTTTTAGACTGATTTTATTAAAGTAGTAAAAAGATTATATGTTAAGTATTATTATGTGATAAATTTATTATATATACACAATTTATAGATTAAGGATGATCAAATGTTTATTTTATATATATATATATAGATATACATATATTTTTCTATGTTATTATATAGCAAAGATGCTAAATAAAGATTATTATTAATTAATTAATATACCCGAGAACTTACAAGGTCAGTTTTTGCTATCAATAAAAAATAAAATTTTGGGTAATGCAGGTGTATTGGTTAGAAGTAGGGCAATAAAAACATGGGATGAACTTAAGCAATTACTGAGAAACAATTATTCCTCAAAATTTTGTCATATTTGCAGTTTAAACTCACATGATACTCGAAACTGTCCTTATAATAACTTAAATAATAAAAATATATATCTACTGTTCAGTGCAATTATTGCAAAAGATTTGGACACATTATTCGTGATTGTTTTAAAAGACAAAATTCATCCGATTTTTGGAATAATGAAAATTCAAATATTCGTAGAAATTTTAATTCAAATGATAAATTTAATTTCAAGGTTTCTGATAATGAGTGTAGTAATTCTTTTAATTTAATTGAAAGTAATATTAATTTTATGTCTAAATTTATAACTAACAACTATAAACATCAAATTCCAATAAAAGCATCAGATTTACAAGAAAAATATAAATGTAGCCAAAATATTTCTGAATCAACTCTTCAATCTACTGAAGTTGATAATGATATAAGTTGCAATGATAAAGAAGTAAACGTAGATAATGATAGTAATCTTAAAAATAATCAAATTATTTCTGAAAACTCGAGTCTTGATGTAAAATTTCAACTAAATAATGATAATAAAACAAAGAAATGAGATACTTAATAACAATATAAATAATATTTTTCCTAATGATAAAATTATTTCAAAAGGATGTACTATTGATGTTTCTCCTGATACAACAGAAAATGTAATGAAAAATGCTAATTATGTTCACAGTGAAATTAAAGAAAATTGTGATAATAATAATAATATCGAATTTGGTATTAATAGTGGAATTAAAAATGATTCTATTGTTGAAGTAACTTCAGATAATTATTGCAATTTAAATATTATTTCAAGTCAAAAATATAATAATAGTGATGAAGATACGGTAAATATTTGTGCTACATTTGAAACTGAAAATGTTAATAATAATCCTGAGTCTAATATTTGTTTAGATAGTAAATTTTGCCATTCAAATAGTGATATATTAGGAAATTCGTTACCAAATTGCGTAATAACAAATTATAATTTGAGTGATATTGTTCAAAACAAAAATAATAATTTTTGTATTTCAACAGAAGCATTAGAAAAAGATATTAGTAATCATTTCACAAATCTTTCGAAAAGAGAAGTTAAAAATAAAATAAGTAATGTTTCTAGTCAAAACTGTTATAAGATATCAAAATTATGGACATCTATTATGTTTGTAATATCTACTGTTTTTGTAATGTGAGACATCTATGAGTAAAGAGTTTAGTTGATACACAGTTTTCCAACCAACAACACGTGTTTTTATTTCGCTCCCCGTGGTTCATCTAATATCTGAATTCCAGCGATACTATTTCAACAGGTTATGGGCCCAGGAAAACCCGGTAGACAGGTGTTAGGTGTACCAAAACGTTACGTTCACGTTAATCGCGTTTCGCGTTAAAAACACAGTTGTGTTAGTGGTCGAAGAAACAGTATTCTCATAAGATGGCGGTAAACTATTTAGCAAGTGTGCCGAAATTGCGTGGCCGCGAGAACTATGATGAATGGTCGTTTGCCATGGAAAGTGTATTAGTGCTTGAAGGATTAAGCAAATGCATCGACGGCAGTGAAGAAAACGAAGATCTAATAGCAAAAGCAAAGGCTAAGCTGATTTTAACCGTCGATCCATCGTTATTTCCTCATGTGAAAGATGCAAAAACGGCCAAGGAAGTATGGTCGAAGATAAAAAATTTATATGACGACAACGGGTTTACAAGAAAAATAGGACTTTTAAGAACATTGATATCTGCCAGATTGGAGAATCACGAATCTATGGAGTCATACATAAATCAAGTTGTCGAGACATCGCAGAGACTAAGCAGAACGGGCTTTCAAATTAACGAAGTATGGGTAGGATCACTCTTGTTGGCGGGCTTGCAGAGATACGCACCCATGATAATAGCAATTGAACATTCGGGAATCCAAATCACAACGGATTCAATTAAAACAAAGTTGTTGGATATGCAGACAGATGGCGGCAGCAGTAGCAGCGCGTTCGCAACGAAATCCAGAAAATTCAAATCAAGTTTCCAAAAGGCTCCGCGAGATGTCACCAGGAGTACAAATTGTAAACAGAGTGGACATTTTATGTCAAAATGTCCCAACAATAAACTGAACGGTGTTTTTAGTGCAGTATTTACAACAGGACAATTTAAAAACACGGACTGGTATGTTGACAGTGGCGCAAGTGTTCATTTAACTGCAAGAAAAAGGTGGTTAAGAAATGAAAGAAATCTGAACTTGACAGAAATTGTAGTGGCCAATAATAATAAATTGCAAGTAGAATGTGCAAATAAAAACAACTGCAGGCACCTCAGAACACGATATTGTAATCAAAGACGTACAATTTGTCCCAAACCTAACCACAAACCTACTGTCAGTTTGTCAGCTTATAAACAAAGGCAATAAAGTGTGTTTCGATGACAAAGGTTGTAAGATTTACAATTCTCATAATATTCTAGTGGCAACAGCTGATTTAAAGAATAACGTCTATAAACTAAAACTCAGTGAACAAAACGCAGCGTTTTTAAATGGTGGCGATAACAGTGAGGTTTGGCATCGTCGCTTAGGCCATTTAAATAGTGCATACATGAAGAAAATGTGTGAATTAGTTGATGGTTTTGAATATAAAGCACAAAGTGACATCAGTATTCAAAATTGTGAAGTATGTTGTCAAGGCAAACAGAGCCGGCTGCCATTCCCAAGTAAAGGAAGTCGAGCTGAAGAAGTGTTGGAGCTAATTCACAGTGACATTTGTGGCCCCATGGAAACCACTTCACTGGGAGGTGCAAGATATTTTTTGACATTTATAGATGACTATAGTAGAATGTGTTTTATGTATTTCCTGAAAACAAAAGATGAAATGCATGAAAGGTTCATAGAATTTAAAAATTTAGTTGAAAATCAGCAGAATAAGAAACTAAAGATTTTAAGGACTGATAATGGAGGTGAATATTGTAGCAAATATTTTGAAGATTATCTTAAGAAAAATGGAATTATTCATCAGAAAACAAATAGTCATACGCCAGAACAGAACGGCATGGCAGAGCGTTGCAACCGCACCATTATTGAAAGGGCGAAGTGCTTGATGTTTGATAATAATGTTAGTAAAGGGCTGTGGGCAGAGGCCTGTAATACTGCATGTTACCTCAAAAATCGTTCTATTGCTGCAGGAATTTCTAAAACTCCGTTTGAACTATGGACGGGTAAAAGGCCCAACATCAGTCATTTGCGAACATATGGTAGTACTACTATGGTACATGTTCCAAAAGCAAATAGGAACAAGTGGGACAAAAAGGCCATAAAACATATTTTAGTTGGCTATGATGAAAACACTAAAGGCTATAGATGTTACAATCCAATCACCAAAAAGGTAATAACCAGTAGAGACGTTACAGTGATTGAGACGTCAAAAGATATAAATATATTTCCTAAGATGATCGAAGGAGATAAGGCAGAAATTCCAGATTCAGTGGGGGAAGAAGCGAGGTCAACTTTATCAGCAGAAGATGCAGTGATTGCCCAACCGGTCACTGAAGATTCATCTGAAGATGCTGATGACTCCGATAATGAATATGTACCTCAAAATTGGAACCCAGAAGTCGTTCAAGAACAAAGGACATCGGACAGACCAAGAAAAAAAAAGGAGTTCGAAGATTTTGTTACCTATCTTAGTACAGATAGTGTTGGAACCAATGCACCAACAACTGTTCCAGAAGCATTCTCAAGACCAGACGAGGATAAATGGAAGGAGGCAATGGTAGAAGAAATTAGGTCATTCAAAGAAAACGACACGTGGGAACTCGTCGATCGGCCAAATGAGGGAACTGTTGTCGACTGCAAGTGGGTGTTTAAAATAAAGTGCAATAGTGAGAATGAGAAAAGCTACAGAGCAAGACTAGTAGCAAAGGGTTATACTCAAAGAGAGGGTATCGACTATACTAAAACCTTCGCGCCAGTCGTGCGTCACTCAACATTGAGAACTTTAATAGCGTTAAGTGTAAAACTTAATTTAAAAATTGTACATTTAGATGTAAAAACAGCCTTCTTGAATGGTGTTATAAAAGAAAATGTCTACATGAGACAGCCAGAGGGTTTTGTTTTAAGGGGAAATGAAAATAGAGTGTATAAATTGAAAAAGGCAGTGTACGGTTTGAAGCAATCAGGCCGAGCTTGGAATGAGAGGGTAAATGAAGTTATGTTAGATTTGAAATATAAAAAGTCACAGTTTGAACCTTGTTTGTACATAAAGAAGAAAAATCAGTTATTAACAGTAGTAGCTTTGTATGTAGATGACTTCTTTATTTTTTCAAATGACGCAGAGGAAACGAAATTTCTAGAAAATAACTTAACTTTAAATTTAAGATTAAGAATTTGGGAGAAGCTAAACAATGTTTAGGAGTTAGAATTTTAAGAGACTATAAAAAAAATGTTATTACTTTAGATCAAGAAAGTTATATAGACAAAATTTTAGATAAGTATAAGATGTCAGATTGTAAGATTGCTTCGACTCCTATGGATGTTGGTATTGACTTAAGAAATGAACAAACAGAAGTTTGTGATGTAAACTTACCGTATCAGGAGATAATAGGGAGTTTAATGTATTTGTCAGTTTTGACTCGCCCTGATATTTCTTATGCTGTCAGTTATCTTAGTCAATATAACAATTGTTATACTAAATCGCACTGGCAAAGTGCAAAACGATTACTACGTTATTTAAAAGCAACAAAACATTTCTCCATGAAGTTTGAAAAGGATAATTTAAATCTGATTGGATTTGTAGATGCAGATTGGGGTTCTGATAAAAGGGACAGAAAATCCTATACAGGTTATTTATTTAAGTTATCTGGAGGTTTAATCTCATGGAAAAGTTGCAAACAAAGAACGGTCGCTTTATCAAGCACCGAAGCTGAATACATGGCTATCAGTGATGCGACAAAAGAGGCTATATATTTGAGGAACTTGCTATTTGATCTGACAGGTCAACTGGATGATATAGATATTTTTAATGATAACCAAAGTGCTCAAAAATTAACAAGTAATCCAGTCTTTCATGACAGATCAAAACATATAGATATAAGATATCATTTTGTTCGAGATGCGGTTTCTGATAGAATTGTAAATATTAAGTACTTACCTACTAATGAAATGATAGCTGATGTTCTGACAAAACCTTTACAGAATGTAAAACATGATAAATTTGTAAGGGGTTTAGGTTTAAGCGGCAATTAATTTCTAGTTTGTAGATTTTGATAAGTGGGGGTGTTATAAGATATCAAAATTATGGACATCTATTATGTTTGTAATATCTACTGTTTTTGTAATGTGAGACATCTATGAGTAAAGAGTTTAGTTGATACACAGTTTTCCAACCAACAACACGTGTTTTTATTTCGCTCCCCGTGGTTCATCTAATATCTGAATTCCAGCGATACTATTTCAACAAAATCCACATTTTATGTAATGATCATATTAATAATAAGAAAAACAGTAATCTTGGTAGAATTTACTCTAATTATTCTATAGATGAATTTAAAAATAATTTCAAGTTAAATTCACGATTTATACCAAAGAAAATGAAATATGTGTTCAGAAATCATCAAATTATAAACAAAAATTGCAAACATGATAAGAGTATTGGAGAAAGGTTTAAACATCTAAATTTAAATAATGATTTAAGCGTAATTTCTGTCAAAAATACAAATTAAAGATTTTTAAGAGGAAGTCAAATTAGGAAAAATAATCGTCGACAATTAAAGATTTATAAAAATAATTTAATGAACTGTTATAAAATAAACTTTGGAAATTTAAAAATAAATGATAATTATCAAAAAGATTTGTTAAATAATAGTAAATGTCGTTTTAAAAAATATTTCCCAAATTTTAGCAATAGAACTAAAAATTTTAAAATGTTTTGTGTAAAATATAAGAAGATTTTGAAAATAAAATGTTTTTTCAAAGCAGATTTCAGTGATGAATTAATAAATTAACATAAATTCATTCTTATTTTTATTCAAGTTTACTTACGTACATATATTTTATTATAATAATTTAGATGCAATCAATTAAATTAAGAATATATTCAATGGAATATTTATCTTTTGTTTTGTTATAAGATTAAATAAGTTTTATTTTTTGATATTCAGATTTGATATTTTATTGACGAGAGCATTATGTGCAATATTTAATTAAAATTAGTTGATTTATGTTTTTATATGGTTCTTCTTGCAAAATAATGTTTGTGATTTATTAGGAAAAAAGTATAACGAATTTAAAATAGGTTTCCATTGCGACAAGTGTGTTCGATATAATTACGGTCTATAGTTAAAATAATAAAAACGATACTTTCTTTAAGTCTTGATAGATAATTATTATTTATTTGACATAATGTCAAATTCTTAAGGAGAGCAAGTTTATTTGGGTCTTAGAGGTATTGTATTCATGCTGCTATATTTGGATTTCACTATGTTTCTTATATTCCTTTATTAAAAAGAGTAAAACAAATTATCTAAAAAGAAATTTTTAAAACGTATTTCATTTTTTTTAGTAATTGGAAACATTTTTTTATTAAATTAGGATCTTTTATGTTCTTTTGTTGATTTACTCAATATAAATAAAATTGTATGTGTTATAAATAGGTGTTATTATGATATGTTTCTGTACTATTGTTAATTGTTTAATCAATATAACCTTACTCAAAATGAGTGTGTTTTTCAGGTTAATTGAACTATAACATAGTATCCATATCTAAAACATTTAAAAAAGCACAGTTTACTTTTCATTTTAAGATTATTGTTTTGGTAAATTGATAACATTGGGTTCCTGGTTTGTAAAATTATTTCAATTACATAAATAATGTGTTATTTTTTTTCAGGAAATAGTGAAGTGAATTTTATTGTGTATGTATTTTTACTTTCCCCCGTATGTAATACAAAGGGAAAGTATTGTTTTCGTGAAAATTTTCAAATCAAAAATTTTAGCGGAAATATCCGTTTTGAGGTCCCCTGAGTCGAATAAGACCATTTTTGAAAAATGTCTGTCTGTCTGTCTGTCTGTCTGTGTGCGCTGTACCGCAAAAACCGCTAAAGATATCGAGATGAAACTTGAAACTTAAGCTTTTTGTTACAATCGGAAGAACTGAAAAGCTTTTGGTGAAAATCGGAAAACCGGAAGTGGTACTTTACTCTTAGCGTTTTTCAGTTTTTTCAGATTTTTTCAATAAATGTTTATCAAACAAGAAATTCTTTCAAATAAAAGTTGTAGATAATAACAAAATAAAGATGTATTGTTCACTTACTTTTTGTCATAGCACACTTATTTTTTGAGATATTTCAAAAGTTGTGTGTTTTATCTAGTTATTGAGGACCACTTCGTAATATGTTATAAAAAGAAGAACGTTTTTCGGGAACTTTCAAACACAATTTTCTACAGGGTGATTCATTAGCCTCTTTACAAACTTTAAAAAGTGATTTAATACGCAATTTACGGGGGAAAGTACTATGATGGACACATCACCATCTTTTCTATATGTTTTTGTATAAATCTTATTTATTTTATTGCAGATTTTTTAATACATAGTAAATGTTGAAAATGTTTATTGTTGTTTTAATTTGAACAATATAAAATTGATCTAAAATGAAGATAAAAAAAATAACAAGATTCTCTTTCAAACTTAAAATTGGGTTTATTAATGCGTGTTTTGTATATATCTTTGATTTTTATTAATTTTTTTTGTGTTTTAAATTAAAAAATAAAAAAAAGGAAAAAAATAGTATCTCAAGTTTTCACAATGATTTATCTATGTATTGTATATATGTTGTTTTGTAACTTGACTATTTTATCTTGAATTTGTTTTAATCTTTAATTCTAAAAAAAAGAATACTTATGTGCAAGAATCTTTTTCAAATTTATGTTATTGGGTTTATTATTGTGTTTATTGTTTATATATTTAATTTTTAGTGAATTATTTTCTCTGTTTAAAATTTGAAAATAAAATAAAATGATAAAAAAAAAGAAGACAAAAAAATAAATATCTCAACTTTTAAAAAATGTGTGCATTTATGTATTGTATATAATTATGTATGTTATTTTGGACTTTTACAAATGTATTTTATATTCTTTTTAAACTCTAATTCTTAAAAAAAATATATCATATTACATATGATCTATTTTTTTGTTGTTTAAGGGGGGAAGTGTAATGTACCCATCTGTATATTTATTTCATTTATATAATTTAATACTTTAGTATCGTGCATTTTTGATAATCATATTTAAAGTTATTTATGTTTGTTTCACTTATTGATGTTTGTTGTTTATTTTTACTTAAATATTATTCATTGCTAAATGTTATTATGAGAATGCATTTGCTAATGCTAGAGCACAGATAAGCCTGGGAAGAATCAATAGTTAATTAGAATTTGTACTTAATGGAAAAATTCCGCTAAAGATGATAAAGTTCACCCCGGCTTATGCGTAACGCATTATTTGCTTAACGAAGAGCCATTATTCATGACAATTAGATTTTAATTCGGGTACTTCTGATTTGACTCTCGAACGCAAGACAGTAAAAATATTACTTACTCCGATTAAATTCAATATACTTCGCTTAAGCAAGCTAGTTAAAGTCTCTAAATATATTGTATTGTAATATTCACAAGTTTCACAGTTAAGAAAATAGAATTGATATTCGTTATATAAAAACATCAAGTTATTTTAACCTCACCCAGAATAAAAGAACCTACTTAATATTTAAATAAGTGTTAAATATTGAAAATACTAAATAATAAACTTTACAATCCTATTGACCTAAAATTTTACACGTAGACATAATTTTCGATTGCAAATAACTTTACGCAATAACATTTTGCTCTTAAATTATAATTAGAGGTACTTCTTTCTTATCCCACATTTTGTTTTTCTTAATTTTTGGACACACTCTATAGTAAATTTTAGATTTAATAATCTAAAGAATAGAGCTGGGCAGGGTTCGAATCATTCAGGATTCGAATCCTTTTAGAGGATTCAAAAGAGGCATTCGAATACTTTAGTTAATCTGGATTCGTGATCCGGATTCGTTACATTTTTTTAAAAGGATTTGTATTCGAATCCAAATCCTCATAAAAGAATTCGATTATTTATAAAAGGATTTGAATATTTATAATAGGATTCGAATACTTATAAAAGGATTCGAATCGTCGAAAATAATTTACACAAATAAGACAATTAACTTTGTTTGTATAACTGAGGATTTTATTGTGACTATAGTTTCGACAACTTTAACTTGTCATTATCAAACATAAAGTATGTTTGATAATGACAAGTTAAAGTTGTCGAAACTATAGTCACAATAAAATCCTCAGTTATACAAACAAAGTTAATTGTCTTATTTGTGTAAATAATGATGTATAACAAAGTAGAAGCCTCCACAGTGAACAGTTTCAAAAATAATTAAAATTAATTGTGAAGATTAACATGGAACATTTTTTTTGTGTGTCTATAAATTTCTCATTAAATCAATGTTTTATACGCGTGGCGCATAAAGTAAAATTTCGAGTTTAGAAAAGCCCCGAAAAATTTGTCTCAGGTCGCTGCGCGACCCTCGACAAATTTTCTACGCGGGGCTTTTCTAAACTCGAAATTTTACTTTATGCTTAGTCTGGGAGTGGAAAACACTTGCTTAAAACTTCGAACTGAATGATTTTATAAGCTATCTAAGTAACTGGTAACTACCCACTGAACACGGAACATTTTAAACATTGCTTGAATTTTGAACATGATGCTCATGATATCTTATAGACTTTACTTCACTTCTTTTAGACAATTACCAGTCGAGTACGACACGAGCACGAGACCTGCACTACACGAGATGAGCACGACACGAGACGAGCACGGGACGTCCAACACAGTCGTGTCTTGAACGACTCGTGCCGTCTCGTATCCTGCTTTTGTATTGTTTAATGATTCTTAAAGAGTGTCAATAGTTTTGATATTTTTTATAATATCTGTGTATTTCGTTACTTTTTGCGATTTATTTAAACGCTTTTTTCAGTGGTTTGGTCAATTTGAATGAAATTCTACGACCTTTCTCTGACTTTCCCGGGTTTAATGATATTTTTCACAATGTTTTTTTTTTTTTTTAAAGTCTTTATTTTCCTCAATATATACATGAATCACTATAAAAAAAGAAACAATAAACAATAGATATTATTACTTACAAATATGTATAAAGGAAAAAAGGCGGAGTTCAGCATATATGTCATAGACATTGCTGCTCTTCCACTCAACCTTCAAATATTAATTTTAATACACAAACCTAACTAAAAACTAGCACAACACAAATCAAATACAAATACAAATACAAAACCAGTACATGTTCTATTATCTTAATTTAATTTTTATTTTAATTTTAATTCTAATTCTAACCTTCACTGTCTGGACTGGCTAAACTTACTAAACAAAAGTTTTTTAAATTGTTTTATGTTTCGTTCAGAACTTGCTGGTATTGAGTTCATTGACGTAATATTATATGAAAAGCATTTCTTATAAAACTGAGTTCTATGCTTTGGGATACTAATATTATTTTTGCTTCGTATATTTACACTGTGCATTGATCGTCTGAAATGAATTCTTGTGTATAGAGATTTTGGCATTTTGTTACAAATAATTTTTTGGTAAAGTACTAGTGTTGCAAGTCTGAAACGATTACACATATTGAGCCAGTTCAAATCCTTTATTTTATGACTGACCCTATCAAATTTTCTGAGACCAAATATGTATCGTATACAGTTGTTCTGCATTCTTTGAATACTATCCATATCCGATTTCCGCAAGAATGGAGAAAATACCTCACAGGCAAAGTTAAAGTGTGATAGGACCATTGAGTTGCACAGTATTTTCCTGGTTGATGGGTCAATGAAATTACGAATATTATACAAGAGTTTCAAATTCCAGTATGCCTTTTGTTTTACCTTTGATATGTGGGCACTAAAGTTTAGCTTGTTATCAATAACAACACCAAGGTTTCTCGCTAAATCAACCTTTGCAATTTCTTTCCCATCAATATACACATTAGAAAGGCCGTCTGGTATAATAGAAGAACTTCGGTTGAAAAAAATTATCTTGCATTTATCCGGATTCAATATTAGACTATGTCTTTTAGCAGCTTCACAGAACTTCTGAAGGTCAGAATTAATAATATTACAAGCGGCAATATAGTTAGATGGATGGAATGAATAGTATAATTGACTATCGTCGGCATATTGTATTAGTTGGCATGAGTTAATATAATTTTTAAGGAATGCTGTATATAAATTAAAGAACAACGGCCCTAGAATGGAGCCTTGTGGGATACCACTAACTATAGATAAAATATTTGACACATTTCCATTAATCTTTACCATTTTTGCCCTATCAGAAAGATAGCTTGTGAAAAACTGCAAGCTATCTTCAGACACACCTATGTAACTCAATATAGAAAGCAACAAGCGATGTGATATTGTATCGAACGCCTTGGAAAAATCAAGAAGTACTAAGCAAGTCACCAGTCCATTGTCGGTATTAGTAACGATGTCGTCTGTAAGTTCCATCACAGCTGTTGTGCAGCTATGACCTCTGCGAAATCCTGATTGATTTGTAGGGATAATATTATGATTATTTACATATTCGATTAGTTGATTGTATACTAGCTTTTCCATAACTTTCGATAATGATGGCAGAATGCTTATTGGTCGTAGATCGTTACATGAAGTAGGTGTCGATGTCTTTGGCACTGGAACTATTACAGCTGTTTTCCAAAGCCTAGGAATCTTCTTTTCTGCGATAGTACAGTTGATTAGATGGGTGATAACTGGTAGAGCTGCTGGACAAATTAATTTTATGAAATTTCCCCTAAATCTATCCGCTCCCTCAGCGTTAGATTTCATGTCAGATATTACTTGTAGTACTTGTATTTCATCCACAGTCTGTAGATTGAATGGAGTATCATTATGTAGATGTTCAGAATTATAATAAGATATTAAAGCTTCATCGTCAGGAACAATTGGTAAGCTATTCTGAAATTGCTCGCAAATGATGTTGGGATTTGATAGATCATCAGGCAGGTCCACGTTTTGTTTAAGTTGGAAGCCACATTTTTTCAGCGCATTCCAAGGGTTTTTATCTTGCTTCAGGCAGTATTTGTAGTATGCCTTCTTCTCGTTGCGGATTGCTTGCGTTGTGAAGTTGCGTAAATCGGCATACTCTTTTTGATGAACTGGTTCTCGAGTTAATTTAAACTTTTTGTGGGATTTATTTTTTAATTTGATGAGAAGCTTTATATTATCTGTGAGCCAGGGTTCTTTTTTCTTTTTCATTACAGATTTTTTTACCGGCGCATAAATGTCGACAATGTCGAGCACATAATTATTAAATAAGTTTAGTTTATTTTCTATGTTATTGGTTTGGTAGATATTTTGCCACGGTAACTGATTAATCGCAACATTGAAATTATTATAATCAAAATTTGAAAAATCCCTATATGTGTGTACCTTAGATGTCTTTAATTTCCCAGGCATACAGAAATGCCCATAAATTACTTCATGATCCGAAAGTTGTACATCTATATTCAAGGTGCCACTTTCAACGGGATTTAAGTCGGTAAAGATGACATCGATTAGAGTGGATGTATTTTTTGTTATTCTTGTAGGCACATTTATTATTTGCTTTAAATTGTACGACTCAAAGGTGTTTAAAAGAAGATCTGCATTGGCATTATCCAGATGTAATAAGTTCAAATTTAGATCTCCCAGAAAGATTACATTACCATCGCTCGGTAGCAGTAGTTCATCCAGTTGCTTTTCAATGTCAATTGCAAATTCCGTAAAGCTTGTAGAGGGAGCTCGATAACAACATATAAGATACACCACTTTCGTGTTTATATTAAGTTTGAATGACAGTAGTTCAATATTTGTATCTAAGTTCATCTGTATATGCTTTAAGGAGGTACGAATATAGCAAGAAACTCCTCCTCCTCGTTGATCAATCCTATCCCGTCTATACAATTTGTAGCCATCTAGATGTAATAGTAAGTCATGAATGCTGGGATTTAACCAAGTTTCAGATATTGTTATTATATCATAATCCAAAATGGACATAATTCTTTTAAAATTTAAAAACTTATTTAATAGTGACCTGGTATTGATATGCAAGATTTTGAAGTTCATCTTAAATTAAGGGTATCTTTCTTGAATTGGACTATTTGGTAATTTAAAGTTACTTGGATAGAATATTCCTTCTAGGGCGTAGACTTATAAATACACCATCAGTAATGTTTTTAACAGTATATGTCTTGTTATCAACAACTAGTGTAAGTCCCTTCAGTTTAGCCAGAATATTTTTTTGTTTCAAATCATGTTTGGTTTTTAATAATGTTTTTTTATCAGCCAAGTCTTCACGACTCAGATCATCAGCCACAGCTATCTTATCAATATCATCCTTGAGCTTGTTACAGTTTTGTAAAATGCATTTTTTTGTACCGAATGACGTGAACTCTACAATTAAAGGACGTTTATCAGATTGTTTGCCTATTCTGTATGCATCACCTATGTCATGATCATTTAAATGGACTCCTAATTTATCGTTAATTATCGATTTTACTGTATGGAGCGGAACTTCATTACTGTTTTCCTTAACATTAAATAAGACTATATTCTTATGTTTCAATTTAATTAATTAATAATTCAAATTAATCACTTGGTGAAACATGATTAAAATAAAATTTGAAATAAAAACTTTTGGTTTGTTTCACTAACGTTTTACTTATTATTCCGACTAGTTTTGGCTTCTAGCCATTATCAAGGAATGTACAGAGAATACTTTTTTACACGATATTTATATACAAAATCAGGTAATAAGGGCGTTCATTATTGGGGAGATCCATAGCTCATCATTGTCATTGACCACATGTTTTCCCGATTTTATTGCTTTATTTATTTCCAAACCTTCTCTGGAATTCAGTATACGACCCTTATTGGCGACCAGATCGTAACCTCTAAAAATCGGTAGGACTCCCGACCGCTATGTAATGGTTACATTTCTGCGGGGGATGGGCCCGAATTTCACGCCTTATTATAACATCTGGCGTTCCGGAACCGAATGCAAAATAGGAAAGGGTCTTGAAAGGGAAATACTACCTGATGCCATTGACACACTTTTACTTATATGAATTGTAATTACTACAATTAACTTAACATAAGTTAATAAATTCCTCATAGTAAGTTAAATATAACACATAATTCGTTTCATATTTAAAACCTAATATAAAGAAAATAAAAAAGGAAGTGAGCAACGAAAACAACAAAAATGCAGATTACGGGTAATGAAAAGATAATGATTTAATAAAAAAATATTTTAATTGTTCTAAAAGCCCAGAGAATTTTGCGAGGTCGCGCAGTGAAGCGGACCGGCCGAGCCAAATTCGGGCTTTTCTAAACTCGAAATTTTATTTCATGCGCAGCCGAGCGTATTAAACGCTGAAATAACTGAAATATTGTGAACAAATGAACTTTACTTGAAATCGTCGTTTTATACGCTCGGCTGCGCATGAAGTAAAATTTCGAGTTTAGAAAATTCCGAATTTGGCTCGGCCGCTCCGCTGCGCTGCACTACCACGCCAAATTCTCTGGGCTTTTCTAAACTCGAAATTTTACTTCATGCTTCGCCTGGGAGAGGAAAATGCTCATTTGTAAATTTTCTGTAATGTGAAAAAGAAAAATAATTCCTCGAACTACATGAAAGAGACTAATAAACCACATACGGGATTTCAAAAATATTAATATTTACGGGAATGACAGCTGTGAAAAAAAAAACGCTATACTTGCATACGGCAAGTAACGGTAAGTATACGGCTTGTTTCATTGATTACATTGTTATGTATTGAATGTTTATTCTAATCTTACCCTCATTGAGGCTTGGGTTTTATAGACCTTTTTGATAAGACCAATATAAGCAATATTTTGTATTTTCAAAATGTTTAGCTTTATTTATTATTCCATCCGTTTCTTCAATGTTAACAATTTTATGGTATTATCTACAACCGGGTAATTTATTGCCTTTTAAATTTTGTATAAGAATATTTGGTGTAAATATATCTACATATTTTCCCAGACAAACTTTAACTCGGTCGCCGTATCCTCATTGTAAACTATTTATTGGTACAACTGGATATTTTATTGCTTTTTAAACCAAAACTGAAAAAACTTTTCTTTATTTGGTGAGAACACATGTACGTACTTTCCCAGATACCTAATCTCGGCCCTTCTCCTCGTTGCAAATCGTTTTATGATACTAACTACAACTGGAAATTTTATTACATTTTCAAAAATATTGAAATTACTTTTTGACTAATATTAAGAAGATCTTCAGTCCTTATCGAGAGTTTGTCGCAGAAACATGGAAATTATACGAGATAACGCCAAAACATTTTATATTTTTAATAACTTTATTTATTTAAAAAAATGTGTTATTAATGGGACAACATATTTCCATTGCCAAAAGAGTGAGTGTTCGGGAACCCTAAGAATGAAAGAAGAAGTAATCAATATTGGATGTGCACATATTCATCCTTCGTCTGAAGATGAAATCGATAAACTAAAATTCATTAAGGTGATAAAACAGAGAAGTAGAGACTCTGTATTGCCCTACAAACAAATTATTATTGATGAAGAGGTAATTCATTCTGTAGGTATATATGAATATTGTTATTATTGCATTCAGTATACGGCAAAAGCAATTAATTTAAAACATAACTAATTATTTATCAAAATTTGCATGCCCTTCCTAAATTAATTATTTATTAGTGTAATTTCCAGTTTCGTTTAAATTTACGTAAAACCCAATGAGAATCTTTCAATTGTCTCTACTATGTATTGAAATATTGTTAATTTTGAAATATAAATAGTTTATTTTTAATTTCACAATATTTTATAAGCGTGGCGCATGAAGTCAAATTTCGAGTTTAGAAAATCCTAAATTGGCTTGGTCACTAAGGGAATTTTCAGGATTTTTTAATATCGAAACTTTACTTCATGCTTCGCCTAGGAGTGGAAAACACTCGCTTAAAGCTTCAATTTGACATGGGTGGACATTTATGTTGAATCACCTTGTGCATAAGTATTCTTTTTTGTAGACTTTTCTTTCATGAAAATCAATTTAATTTGTTTTTTATTACCAATTTTAGATTTTAGAACAATTAATATATTTTTTTATTTAATCAATATCCTTTCATTACCCGCAATCTGCATTTTTGTTGTTTTCGTTGCTCACTTCCTTTTTCATATTCTTTATATATGAAACGAATTATGTGTTATAATTAACTTACTATGAGAAATTTATTAACTTATGTTAAGTTAATTGCAGTAATTACAACTCATATAAGTAAAAGTGTGTCAATGGCATCAGGTAGTATTTCCCTTTCAAGACCCTTTCCTATTTTGCATTCGGTTCCGGAACGCTAGATGTTATAACAAGGCGTGAAATTCGGGCCCACCCCCCGCAGAAATGTATTCATTACATAGCGGTCGGGGGTCCTACCGATTTTTAGAGGTTACGATCAGGTCCTCCCTTATTGCCTGTATACAATATTTTAAAATTATTGCTGTTGTATAGATGACCGGCTGTGATGCAGTGTTTGGGCATACCCGTTGATTGTTTTTTATTTAGAACATCTTTTTTATGTTCGTCGAGACGGATTTGGAATGATCGTCCGGTCTGTCCTATATATACTGCATCACAGTCGTTATATCTTAATTCATAAACACCTGATAGTTCTATTCTATCGTTTTTGAACTTATTATTCACTAATAATTTACTTAAATTAATGGGGTTTGTTAGAATGATGTCAAATTTGTTGTTTCTCAAAGTATTTTTTTATTTTACAGAAAGGTCTGCCACATAATCTATTTTTTGCCAGGTGTTTTTAGAATTTGGTTTGGTTGCGTAAAAATATTTTAGTAATTGACTTTGTTTTTTCTTTTTTAATAAATTATCTATTAACTGTTCTGAATATCCGTTGTTAAAAACAAAGTCAATTACTAAAATAATTTTACGCAACCAAACCAAATTCTAAAAACACCTGGCAAAAAATAGATTATGTGGCAGACCTTTCTGTAAAATTAAAAAATACTTTGAAAAACAACAAATTTTATATCATTCTAACAAACCCCATTAATTTAAGTAAATTATTAGTGAATAATAAGTTCAAAAACGATAGAATAGAACTATCAGGTGTTTATGAATTAAGATGTAACGACTGTGATGCAGTATATACAGCGTGTAAACGAACTACTGTACAGGCTCTCTATCACATAAGGGGCAGCGTTTAAATAAACAATACCTACATTTGAAAGTACCATACCTTTAGTAGATAGCTCACAAATAATTATTAAAAATAATTAATAATAATAGGCCACATGTTTGTGGTATCTGGTATACGCGCACATTGCGTATTTTAAGAGAGATTCCACATAGACTGGTAGTTTTTAAACGATTTGGATATCGAATTACACCATCCAGAAAAAACTGGGTCAGATTGTGAAGAATTATGTCTATGTTATCGTTTTCATAAGTACCCATTGCTGACTAAATTCCGAATATTTTCAAAACGTGTTAATGAAATTCAATATTTTTCCTTATTAGGTTCACACTTCACTTTATCTCCACTCTTATTGAAATGTTTAGATAAGAGCGGCGAGGGTGGATGATTTTTAAACATAAAAATAGTTTGCTGTTTAGTCTATGGTGAAACTTATTCCATGAAACATCTACATTTTGTAACATGGCGCGATACGTTTATTCAAACATTGAATTGGCAGACATGTTTCTTATTTACGGTGAAACTCGGTGTAATTCCGCGGAAGCTGTAAGAATTTATCAAGAGCGATTTCCTGAACGACACTTACCACCGCCAAACCGATTTAGAAATTTATTACAAAGAGCACGCGACACTGGAAGTTTGCAGCCCGCTGCCAGAGCCGTTGGAGGTGGTGACCGTCCAATGCGATATTTACGAGCGGAAGATGAAATTTTGAATCTGTTGGAAGCGGATCCTGGTTTAAGTACCCGTATTATCGCCGCTCAGCTAAATGTATCGCACACATTTGTCAGCAGTGTTATACGAGACAATAATTTTTATCCGTATCACTACCAGCGTGTACAACATCTTCAACCCCATGATTTTCCCAAAAGAATTGCATTTTGTCAATGGATTTTGGCACAAAATGTTCAAAATCCTAACTTTACCAAAGACATTTTAGTGACCGACGAATCGTGCTTTACGCGTAATGGAAGTTTTAATTTCCCTAATATGCATGTTTATGCAATAGAAAATCCTCGTGTTACGCGTAGAACTCATTTTCAGAATGGCTTCTCCCTTAATATCTGGGCAGGTATTTTAAATGATCAATTAATTGGGCCATTTATGTTCCCATTTAATTTGAATGGAGAACTATATTTGCGATTTTTGCAAGATGACCTTTTAGATCTTCTAGAAAATGTACCCTTAGCGGTTCTTAGAAGAATGTGGTATTCCCAAGATGGTGCGCCAGCTCACTATGAAAGGCGCGTTAGAAGATATTTGGATGATGAGTTTCCAGGACGTTGGGTTGGTCGTGGAGGCCCTGTACCATGGCCTCCAAGAAGTCCGGATTTAAACCCCTTAGATTTTTTTCTTTGGTGATACTTTAAAAGTGAAGTCTACACTACGGAAATTGACAATGCTGAAATGCTGATACAACGAGTAAACGCCGCGGCTAATACCATTCGTGAAAAACCTCGTGAAATGTTTGCTACTGTTCGTGCAAATTGGATACGTAGACGCCAATTTGAACACTTATTGTGATTTTTTTTATACGTGACCCAGTTTCATCTAGTAATTCTAGACAGTGTGTGTGTGTGTGTAGTGCGTGCTAAGTGATTTATACGTCTCGCAGTAGTAACAGTAAATAAACAATACCACAAATGAGTGACCTAGTTTCATCTAGTCATTCGAGACAGCGTGCGTGTGAAGTGATTTATGCGCCTCGCAGTAGTAAAAGTAAATAAAAAATACAACAACTTACGCATCCACGAAAAATATCATGAACATAGGTAACCAGAAGTTCTCGAAAAGTAAAAAATGCATGAAAAATTATGAAAAATCCAATATTTTTTTTCCGATTTTATTTTTGCTGCAATTGGTGTCAAAATATTTTGTGTATACGCCCTTAAGAGGATGTACATTAGTTCGATTACACGCTGTATAGGACAGACCGGACGATCATTCCAAATACGTCTCGACGAACATAAAAAAGATGTTCTAAATAAAAAACAATCAACGGGTATGTCCAAACACTGCATCACAGCCGGTCTTCTATACAACAGCAATAATTTTAAAATATTGTATACAGGCAATAAGGGTCGTATACTGAATTTCAGAGAAGGTTTGGAGATAAATAAAGCAATAAAATCGGGAAAACATGTGGTCAATGACAATGATGAGCTATGGATCTCCCCAATAATGAACGCCCTTATTACCTGAGTTTGTATATAAATATCGTGTAAAAAAGTATTCTCTGTACATTCCTTGATAATGGCTAGAAGCCGAAACTAGTCGGAATAATAAGTAAAACGTTAGTGAAACAAAACAAGTGTTTTTATTTCAAATTTTATTTTAATGATATTTAGTCAAATTTTTTTAAGTAATTTTTTGAGGCATTCATCGATTTTATAAATGAGTTCAATTTGAAGTTTTAAACGAGTGATTCCACTCCCAGGTTAAGTATGAACTAAGTTTATCAGGAATAAGAAACATTTCAATTTCAATTTCACTTTATTAACGGAGTTTCCATTTCCAAAATACATTTATAAATACATATTAAAATATACAAGAAATACATATTAAAAATACACAAGAAAAGTGTGCCCAACACTAAAAACAAAAACCAAAATGGCACAAGACACATGTCAAAATGGTTATTTCTCAATCGCAAACAGTTCATAGTCAAAGCAATATGCAACCAGCTCATTCCCATTTTAGGAAATAATAAATCAATATAACATAAATATAGAAATCAGAGAGAGAGAGAACAAAACACAACAACATAATACATCAAACTGACAAATTCAAATACATGAAATATAAAAGAAAAGAAAAATATACCCCATCTTCAAGCGATAATAAATAAATGCAAAATTAAATAAAAAGCAACAAGACGATAAAATAAATAAAATAGTTAATTAAAATGCAATAAATAAATAAATAACCTAAAATAGTAAATAATATAGATGGAACAAAACTAAAATCCAATATCACAGAAGGTATCACTACAAAGTGGTATTTGCAAAAGCAAATTATCACAGATGAAAACATGCAGTGGAAATTACGTAGACTTGAATTGAATTAACAAACAACAAAGATACATATATTATATAAAATTATTTAAGAATAAATAAAATCAATAAATAATAAAAATAAAAATAAAATGCATTACATTTATGTAATGTAACTTTTATATGATAACGGTGAATCGGTGTGGACGGGCGATAAGTAAACTCGCAAGCGAGCCTTATTTCAATAAGCATCGGACTAGAGTAGAGTGAAATACGAGTAAAGAAGAACAGGAAAACAAGTAAAAAACTTAAATAGACAAAGTAAGTCAAGTTTTTAATTCGGCGGCTGGTAGTAGTCGATAGTGAGGTTAGCTCACGCAGGGACTGCAATCTGAAAGCATCTGAGCGAGTAAGAGAGCAGACACGAAGCAACTCTGCGTTGGGACACTGAGCCATCGAGAGCATAGATTAAATTAGATTGATAACTCATAGGGGGCTCAACGTATCATGATTTTAGTTAACCGACCCACTCGATGAGACGGCGCTGCAATCGCAAATGACGTCATTGGGCGCGGGGAGCGGGCGGGATTCTTGCTAAGCGGGGTGTGCGGTGCACCCACCATAACATTGAATGGTGGGTGCGGTGCGGGGAACATCGCACGGTATTAAATTACCGTGCGATGCGAAAAATACCAAAGACCTAATGAACATGTTAAATGTATATTTAAAAAGTTATTACAAATATATTTCGCTAAATGTCAAAACCTGATTACATTTCACTTCTCAACAAAATGTCTGCAGTTCGTCAAAAAATGCATCTTAGAAATGAAATAAGAGGTCTCCTTATCCGGATAAGGATAATGGCGTAAGTAGTGTTCCATACAGTGAATTTTTCTTTAAGGTAAACATATGCATAAGCTGTAAATTTTCCGACATTCGTTGTTTTTCAAAAGAGTTCAACACAAAGCTTTAAACGAGTGTTTTCCACTCCCAGACTAAGCATGAAGTAAAATTTCGAGTTTAGAAAAGCCCCGTGAAAATTTGTCGAGGGTCGCGCAGCGACCCGAGACAAATTTTCTGGGCTTTTCTAAACTCGAAATTTTACTTCATGCGCCAAGCGTATAAAACACCAAAATACTGTGAAATTTATGTATATTCTAATTTCACTTGAAATCTGTGTTTTATACACGTGGCGCATGAAGTAAAATTTCGAGTTTAGAAAAGCCCAGAAAATTTGTCTCGGGTCGCTGCGCGACCCTCGACAAATTTTCACGGGGCTTTTCTAAACTCGAAATTTTACTTCATGCTTAGTCTGGGAGTGAAAAACACTCATTTAAAGCTTCAAATTTAACTTAAAAAAAAACAAGGAATATCTAAAGATTTACAGAAAATAGGTTAAATTTGAAAAACGTATACTTAAAAGAAAACTCCTGGTATGTATAAATACAAATAAAATATTTCCAGAAAAAAGTTATTGTTACTGCAAAAATGTTCAGCAAAAATATTAAAGGGAAGTATTTGGTATATGGTGAAACTTATTTCGTAAATCGGGAAATCTTTTGACTTATATTTGACAAGGTGAAAGATATTTGGGATATAGTGAATCTCATTTGATCAATAGTGAAATGCAATAGAAAAACCGTGTAATTGAATTTAAGACATTATTTTATGTTCTGAGATCGTACTTTGTGACTAGATGAAATTTCAGAATTGCTTGATCCAACAGCAACGGGAACATTCTCAATAGAAGTATGCTCCTAGCTCGGTGTGAAGAAAATCTCCACGTCCGTGGTTGTTTCATGCATAGATCATTCACGAATGCTAGGAAGAAATAAAGAGAAATAATGTAGACACACTGGTTTCAAATGTGTTTGACTGCAGATTTAATTAAAAGAATAGACAATGGCTTAAAAACTTAAAATATTACATAAACTTACAGTTTTAATTATTAATGTTAACGCCCATCCCCAAAGATTCAGAATTGCTTAATCCAACAATAACGGGGATCTACTCCATGAAAAAGTGCTCCTAGTTTAGTATGATGAAAATATCCACGACCATGGATATTTAGTATACTTGAAGATCATCCACATGTACTAGGAAGAAATAATGTAGTAACACCCTGGTTTTAAATTTGTTTGACTGTACACTTATTTAAAATAATACACAATAGGTTAAAATTTATAAATATTTTACATACTTACGATTGTAATTATTTATATTTATTAACGCTCATTTCGAGACGATTTCGTCTTATCAGCATTTTTGTGCCTTCAGATCCGACGGATCTGACAGCTGTTGAATGAAAACGAGCCCACGTTAGAAATTGCGGGAAATTTGAATTTCCGACTATGCGCCCTCCCATCGAGTGGGTCGGTCAACTATACAGGGTGAGTCGGGAGGAGCGCACCAAACTCTAGGAGTGTATTATACACGTGAAAATAATGTAAAAAAACTCATTTGTTCTTATCCGATTTTCATTTGTTTTCAAGTTATGGCGTAATTAAAAATGTTCATCTAGCTTTCCACTTCTATCTGAATTTTAACATTATCAAAGTATGCCATGTTCGAGGCTTATAAACATTTGATAATTCTGACGTTTTGATGAACTGTCAGTGTACGGTGAACAGTAACTGAACGTTTAAGTTCGAATTAATGTGATTGTTAGTGTTGCAAAATGCCACATACTTATTCAAATTTAGAATATGCAAATATGGTGTTTGTATATGGTTTCTGTAATGGAAATGCTACAGCTGCTGTTGAAGAATATCGTGAACGTTTTCCACACCAAAGACATCCTGATAAAAACATATTTATTAGAGTTTTCTAAAAATTGTGCGAGACTGGTAAGCTTCCCAGTGCTAACATAACATATGAGCGCGCTGCTCGACAAGGTTTTGTAGAAGTAGTAAATATTCTGCATCTAGTAGAAGAAGATGCAACTACTAGCTCACGGAGAATTGCCACTCAATTGGCAATTCCACAAAAAAGAGTGATGAACACGCTACACGAGCAAGGCTTATATCCTTATCACGTTCAAAGAGTACAGCACCTACAACCAGGGGATTACGCTAACCGTACGGAATTTTGTCGGTGGATAAATAATAATCATCGTAATGTATCGAGTATACTCTTTACGGATGAAGCTACATTTACCCGTGATGGCATTAAGAACACTCGTAACTCTCATGTATGGTCTGATGAAAATCCCCACGCAACAGTCGAAAGCAATTTTCAACATCGGTTTTCTGTAAACGTGTGGTGTGGTATGGTTGACAGTTATTTAATCGGCCCTTTCATTTTGAAGAATCGTCTCACAGGAGGCAACTACCTCAATTTTTTACAAAATGAATTACAAGGCCTGCTAGAAGATGTTCCTATAAATATTAGAATGCAGATGTAATATCAGCACGATGGAGCTCCTGCACATGTCGCTCGTCAAGTCAAGCAACATTTGGACGAACGTTTTCCAGGGCGTTGGATTGGTCGTGGAGGTCCTATTAATTGGCCTGCAAGATCTCCAGACCTCACACCACTAGATTTTTGTTTATGGGGCTGGATGAAAAATGAAGTCTACAAAATAAAAGTGGACACACGGGAATCACTAATTAGACGAATTGAGAATACTGCAGCCCATATAAAAGAAGAAAGAAATGAATCAATTGGGAGAGCAACAAACGCTCTTCGTAGACGAAGCAGAAAATGTTTAGAAGTCAATGGCGGTATTTTTGAACATTTGTTGAAAGAACGCTATGATTAAGAACATTTTTTTGTATAATAACTTGTTTATTTGTTAATATGTTATAACTTGAAAACAAATAAAAATCGGATAAGAACAAATGAGTTTTTTTACATTATTTTCACGTGTATAATACACTCCTAGAGTTTGGTGCGCTCCTCCCGACTCACCCTGTATATGTGAACTTATAGAATCATATGGAGTCGACTGGGTCTGATCGAGAGCTACCAAAAAATCCCTTAAAACCTATAAAACGGTAGTAAATTGCAATTCCAACCTAATTAAGCCAAAAGATATAGGCACCTATAAATCAACGGACAGACAAGCTACAGGAAACTGTGAATTGACTTATAGACAAATTCAATACAGGGATCTGTAAAGATACATTATATACCGGTAAAACCAGACCCAGTCGACTGGGAGTTCACATATATAGTTGACCGACCCACTCGATGGGAGGGCGCATTTGTCGGAACTTTAAATTTCCCGCAATTTCTAACGTGGGCTTGTTTTCAATCAACTGCTGTCAGATCCGTCGGATCTGAAGGCACAAAAATGCCGATAAGACGAAATCGTTTCGAGATAAGCGTTATTAAATATAAATAATTACAACCGTAAGTATGTATATTTTCAAATTTTAACGTATTGTGTATTATTTTAAATAAGTCTACAGTCAAACAAATTTAAAACCAGAGTGTTACTACATTATTTCTCTTTTTTCTTCCTAGTACATGTGGATAATCTTCAAGTATCCATGGTCGTGGATATTTTCATCATACTGAACTAGGAGCATTTTTTCATGGACTATATCCCCGTTGTTGGATTAAGCAATTCTGAATCTTTGGGGATGGGCGTTAACATAAATAATTAAAACCGTAAGTTTATACAATATTTTAAGTTTTTAAGCCATTGTGTATTCTTTTAATTAAATCTGCAGTCAAATACATTTAAAACCAGTGTGTCTTCATTATTTCTCTTTATTTCTTCCTAGTATTAGTGAATGATCTTCAAGTACTATGCATGAAACAAGCACGGACGTGGAGATTTTCTTCACACCGAGCTACTACTTCCATGGAGAATGTTCCTGTTGCTGTTGGATCAAGCAATTCTGAAATTCCATCTAGTCACAAAGTACCCAGAACATAAATTAATGTCTTGAATTCAATTACACAGTTTTTCTGTTGCATTTCACTATTGATCAAATGAGATTCACTATATCCCAACTATGTTTCACCTTGTCAAATATAAGTCAAAAGATTTCCCGATTTACGAAATGAGTTTCACTAAATACCAAATACTTTTCCCTTTAATATTTTTGCTGAACATTTTAGCGGTAACAATAACTTTCGTCTGGAAATATTGTATTTGTATTTGTATATACAGGGAGTTTTCTTTTAAGTATAAGTATTCCAAATTCAACCTATTTTCTGTAAATCTTTAGATATTCCTTGTTTTTTTAAGTTCAATTTTAAGCTTTAAATGAGTGTTTTCCACTCTTAGACTAAGCATGAAGTAAAATTTCGAGTTTAGAAAAGCCCCGTGAAAATTTGACGAGGGTCGCGCAGCGACCCGGGACAAATTTTCTGGGCCACCAAGGATCACTTCCACGTGGAAGTGCACTCCCAACTTTCGTGCCACAAAGAATCACTTCACCGTCGAAGTGCATTTCCTACTTTCGTGTCGACAAAGGATTGTTTCCTCCGAAAGGAACAATTCCCAACTTTCGTGCCGCAAAGGATTTTTGTCCCGGGTCGCTGCGCGACCCTCGTCAAATTTTCACGGGGCTTTTCTAAACTCGAAATTTTACTTCATGCGCCACGCGTATAAAACACAGATTTCAAGTGAAATACGAATATATATAAATTTCACAATATGTTAGTGTTTTATACGCGTGGTGCATGAAGTAAAATTTCGAGTTTAGAAAAGCCCAGAAAATTTGTCTCGGGTCGCTGCGCGACCCTCGACAAATTTTCACGGGGCTTTTCTAAACTCGAAATTTTACTTCATGCTTAGTCTGGGAGTGGAAAACACTCGTTTAAAGCTTCATATTGAACTCTTTTGAAAAACAACGAATGTCGGAAAATTTACAGCTTATGCATATGATTACCTTAAAGAAAAATTCACTGTATGGAACACTACTTACGCCAACATCCATTCTCGGTTAAGGAGACCTCTTATTTAATTTCTCAGATGCACTTTTTGACGAACTGCAGACATTTTGTTGAGAAGTGAAATGTAATTGACACACTGTGATAAGGTTTTGACATATAGAGAAATATATTTGTAATAACTTTTAAAATATACATTTAACATGTTCATTAGGTCTTTGTTATTTTTCGCATCGCACGGTAATTTAATACTGTGCGATGTTCCCCGCACCGCACCAACCATTCAATGTTATGACCCCCTGCACCGCACTCCCCGCTTAGCAAGAAGCCCGCCCGCTCCCCGCGCCCAATGACGTCATTTGCGATTGCAGCGCGGTCCCATCGAGTGGGTCGGTTAACTAAAATCATGATACGTGGAGCCCCCTATGAGTTATTAATCTAATTTAATCTATGGGTAAAACTACGGACAGACAAGGTATAGGAAACTGTAATATAACTTGTGAACACACACAATACAGAGATCTGTAAAAATACAGTATATGCACACTACAGGAATCTGTAAATTATATAGTTGTACCGGGTGGGCAAATAAGCGAGGTAAGCGGCTGTATCTCAGAAACTAATGATCGTAGAGAGTTACGGTAAAAAATTTTCCAAGTAAAGTGGGCAAGGGAAAATGCTGGAAATTATTTTCAAGTTTCCAAGTTGGCTGCCAGTGGGCGTTTCCACCATCTTGAATTACAATAAGTTACGTTTCTCGCGATTTTCCCCAATGAATGTAACAAAAAAGTATTTGCGTTTTAATGCTAACCTAAAGTGGAACATTTTTTGTAAAAACAATTTTTCTCTATCTTTCGAAATAAAGTGGTGGGGGGTATTTGAATTTTGTTTTAAATAAATGCCTGTAACTTCGAAACGGCTTAATGGATTTGGATAAATTTGGTATCATTGTAAAGAGCATTTCTTGGGCTTTTAGGTTTCTCGTAATCATGACTTACACGGCCGCCGATAAAGGGCGTTATTCGATATTATAACCAAAATATTGGATTTTCTCAAAAAAATTAAATGCGATGATATGACTTTTTTTAGACTAGAAAATAGACAAATGACTAACCAATAAGCCTGCGCAAACCGCATCTTAATATCTTTATTATTAAGATTATTATTATTATTATTATTAGATATTAAGATGCGGTTTGCGCAGGCTTATTGGTTAGTCATTTGTCTATTTTATAGTCTTAAAAAAGTCATATCATCGCATTTAATTTTTTGGAGAAAATCCAATATTTTGGTTATAATATCGAATAACGCCCTCTATCGGCGGCCGTGTAGGTCACAACTGTCATAATTACGAGAAACCTAAAAGCCCAAGAAATGCTCTTTTCAATGATACCAAATTTATCCAAATCCATTAAGCCGTTTCGAAGTTACAGGCATATATTTAAAACAACATTCAAATACCCTCCACCACTTTATTTCGAAAGATAGAGAAAAAATATTTTTACAAAAAATGTTCCACTTTAAGTTAACATTAAAACGCAAATACTTTTTTGTTATATTCATTGGGGAAAATCGCGAGAAACGTAACTTTATGTAATTCAAGATGGTGGAAACGCCCACTGGCAGCCATCTTGGAAACTTGAAAATAATTTCCAGCATTTTTCCTTGCCCACTTTACCTATAAAATTTTTTACCGTAACTCTCTACGATCGTTAGTTTCTGAGATACAGCCGCTTACCTCGCTTATTTGCCCACCTGGTACAATAAGGAATCTGTAAAATCACTTAATTAATTAGTTGCACAATAGAGGAATCTGTAAAACACAACCGGGGTACAATATAGGAATCTGTAGTTTCCTGGAATTAAAATAAGAAATCCAGATACACAAAAGGGCTAAGACACTTGCATTAATGTCGGGAAACAGAAAACGTGATAGGGAAGAAACAGAAAGACAAGCATTCAACAAAAGCAAATGGGTGATAAGATCACCAGAGCAAAGGAAGTCAGAACAAAATAGGGACCTTATAGTAGTCAAGGAAGACCATAGAAAAGGGGTGAAAGATATACAGGAGGCAAATATGGAAGAGGTAAAGAGAATGTTTACGGAAATGATGGATAAGATAGAGGAGAGCAATAGTGAGATTCAAGTAAAAATTAAAGAAATGAGAGAAGAAATGAAACAAAGAGAAGAGAAATGGGGACAGGAGAAGAAGGGACTATGCAAACGCATTGAGACTTTGGAGAATAGACTGGAAAAGAAAGAACGAGCTCGTAAGGAAAAAAACATTGCTATAAAGGGGATTAAAGTAGAAAAGGGGACGGAAAAGGAAAAGGTGTGTCATCCGCACGCGAATCCCGGGGAAGCGGATTCGGGCGCACCTGTCACCGACTAAGCCGGGCCGTGTCGTGATCGCGAAGCGATCACGTACGCGGGGTGCAATTTGAGCGGCGCGACGGCCGGCTCGTGAAAACACTGACCAAGTTGGATTTCCCGAGCAGGGAAACTACCTGCGTAGCTTGGTAGTCGGTGGACGTAGAAGGGCTAGCTCAGTCCCTGGGGTGCGAAGCACGTAATTCACTTAAATAAAATAAAAATTAATACTTACGGTTTTAATTTCTTCCGTCAGTCGCGTTCCGGACAGCGGCGGCTTTTCACGGACGGCTGGGCTTCCTCTTCCGTCAGTCTCGTTCCGGACGGCGGCAGCTTTTCCCGGACGGCTGCGCTCACACACAACACAACACTTTGTTTATGGGGTTAGGGGGCAAAAAAATAATAACAAACAGTCGATCAATTTAGAATAGAGTGTTTGTATTCTAAACAACTTGCACAGAAAATGTTACAGTGTTTACACTCCTAATCACCCCTAACTCGCGGCGGGCGCGGATGTCGCGGTTGTCGCGGGCGCGGCTGCGCGATTCGCGGTTGTCGCGAACGCGGATGCTTGGGGGACGCCTCCACTTGTGGCGTTGGGGCGCTGGCTATCAGCGGCGGGGGAAGCGTCGTGGTTCACGCTTTCCTGTCGTGTCGTGGGGGGAATGTGCTCGACGACGGTGCTTATCGTTTCCCACTGAAACCGTAACAAATCGTGTCAGGAACAAACGACGTGGCTCTGTTTGTCCTGGTGGCGGCCCTGCTGTGGCGAGGACGGCGATGGCTGTGGAGTTATTTGCCAGCGGCAAAAATAACCGTGCTATAGCGTAGCGGGCGGGAGGTTTGTGCCAGCGGCAACGAACACGGTGTCGTGAATTGTTACGTGTGTGTTTCAGTGGTACGATTTGTTTTCGGTGGAGCACCGCCGAAGGCGTTCGACTTGGATTTTACGTATGTAAACTTTCCGCAGCAGCTTAGCTGTGAAACGATCTGCGTGCTCCTCGTCGTGTGTGGATTTACATGAAATTGTTTATAACAATTTTCCAGCGGTGGCTGATGTGGCGAAAATAGCGCTCACTAACTCTCGACTATTTACTTTGTGCGGCCGTTGAAAATTTCTACTGAATGATGTGACGCGGGAGTTGGGAGTTTTTCCTTTCGGAGGAAAAATCCTTTGTGGACGCGGTAGTTGGGAATTTTTCCTTTCGGAGGAAAAATCCTTTGCGGCACGAAAGTTGGGAATTGTTCCTTTCGGAGGAAACAATCCTTTGTCGACACGAAAGTAGGAAATGCACTTCGACGGTGAAGTGATTCTTTGGCGATGATGATGTCTGGATGCAAGTGATTTTCCAAGGGCTGGGGCACGTATATTTATTTCACCCTCGGCCAACTTTCCCTTTTTCGGGCGAGCCCTCATCGGCTCGAAAAGAGAGAGTGTGGCCCGCACGTGCACGTAAATATTGGTGTGCGTGGGTAGCGTAGCCATTTGGTCCCCAGCCCTTCCGCATGAACATTTCGAGCACAGCCGTTCCCTAATTTAATATGTACAAATTTAAAACTAACTTAACTAATACGGCTGTGCTTCGCGGAAGCGCGGAATTTCGACGGGGCGAAAAGCTAGCTGAATGTTTTAATTCTAGGGCATGCATGATTCACAAATGTTGCTAAGGGCAAAAATTATCCCTGTTTATTTATTCCGCTATGAACACGTAGTTTAGGGAATAAATAAATGGGCAACATTTGTTTGTCGCTTATGTGGTAGGAACCGTTAATATACGCGGCAAACGTAACTTTTAAATTTAATGAAATAAATTAAAAGATGATTTTAACAGCGAGCTGGCGCTGCTAGCTGGTGTGATAAAAAGATTAATTATGTAAAGAAAATGCTGAATAAGCTAAAATGAAGTTAAATTATGTATGTATGTACTGGAAAATGAATTAGGGAACCGATGTTTGCGTTGTCGCAGTGAAAAACTGGGAAAATCATCAGTTTCCGACGTTTGTAAAATAAACGCCGGTAACAGGTGGTAGAGTTTATACACAAACAATTGAATATTAGCGCTCAAATAATCAGAGCTAGAACCATTAAAGATGATTTAGTCATCGCAGAGCTGGCCAACCTTGACAATAAAATAGATATAATGGAAAACAAGAATAAGATCCAAGATAAAAGAGTTTATATCAACAACGACCTGACAATAGAAGAGCAGAAAATGCAGGCAGAGATACGAAGCATAGCAAGAGAACAAAGAAATAAGGGGGCGAACGTAAAAGTTAAGTATGGAAAGATAATAATTGACGGAGAGGAATACGTTTGGAATAAGAAAGAAAAAGGAGTTACCAAAAGGGAAGTACAACAAAATCAGAAAAACTAAACAAGACCTCCCGCAGAACAACTACAATGGTGACAACAGCGGCGCGGAGAAATGAACATATAATAGATATGCAAAATGGACAAAATAAAAAACAAAATCAGTTAAAATGTAGTAGAATAAATGTGGAACCACCAAGAAAATGGCCCGAGTAAGAAAAGAGCACAGATTGCAAAAACCGAATTCTGGAAGGCGACGAATATGAAAAAGTAACAACAAAAGTAAAAATTAATACAAAAGTAAAACAGAATGCGAATAATAAGAATGATAGAGAAAAACATAAACTATAAAGTAAAGAGGGTACAGGAATATACAAACCGTTGAGAATAGGTACATGGAAGCATTAAAGGGAAAGAAGAAGAAATAGTGGAAGAAATGATAAAACACCAAATTGAAATATTGGGAATCACAGAAACAAAAAAGAAAGGTAAAGGAATGAAGAGAATACATAAAGGGTACTGGATGTTTTGGTCAGGAATAGAAGAAGATGAAAGGGCGAAAGGGGGGGTAGGATTAATAATCGCTCCAAATAGAATTAATGATATCATAAATGAAAAATATAGTAGATACAAATATATATGACGAAGAAACATGGACTTTAATAATAGCCTACGGGGAGAACGAAGACGCAAAGAAAGAGAACAAAGACATATTTTTTGAAAACCTGCATAGAGAAATAGATGAGGGACGAGAGGCAATAATAATAATGGGGGACTTAAACGGACGAGTAGGAAACCAAAATACGGGAATAGAAGAGTATATGGGCAAAGAAGGAGAAACGATGAGAAATAATAATAGTAGTATTCGAGACCCCGAACAGAGCGGACGTTGAGCGTGAGTTGTGAGTTCCATCCTTGCTCGCGTTTGACCCACACGTGGTTGTTTCACAAATTCTCTTTATCCTATCTATTTTATCCTTTACAATCACTTATATCCTGAAAATCCATTCAATTACTACCCACCGAAAAACGTGAGTGCAGTTTGAGGTTGGAATCCGGCGGCGAGAGGAAAACGCGCCGACCAGCGCAGGCGAATCGAGCGCGGACAACACAGTGTTGCCGGAGGTATTAAAAATCACGTATATTTGGGTTCCTACGTAGTAGCCGGCACGGATTGTTACCGACAGCGCGCAATGGCGACGGCAAAGAGGCAGAAAGAGAGAAAGGAGGTGGAGGGATGGGAAAGGCAGGAGGAGGAGGTCAGGAGGGGGTGTTTGGTCGAGGAGCGGGAGTGCAGACATCGCCGCATGGAACAGGGGAGTTGAGAGAGGGAGAGGAAGGGGATAAGAGGAAGGCGGCAGACACCTCGTTTGAGACGGGAGGAGAAAAGGGAAGGGATGGAGAAAAGAGTGGTGAAGGATGCAATGGGAATTGTAGGGAGATGGTGGAATTAGTGTTAAAAGAGATAAGGAAGGAGAGGGAGATGTGGAAGGAGGAGATGAGGGATGGAGGAGGGAAAGAGAGCAATTGCTACATAGAATAGTGGACCTGGAGGGGCAGGCGGAGAAGAGGGAGAAACAGGAGAGGAGAAATAACATCGTAATAAAAGGGAAGGTGTTAGAGGGGAAGGGAGAAGTAAAGGATTTCCTGAAGGAAGCGCTGGGCATAGACGCGGAGGTGCAGGAGAGTTATGTGGTGGATAGGGTGGGAAGATTGGTGGTGGTAAAACTGGGAAAACTGGACGAAAAACTGAGTATAATGAGAAGCAAAAGTAAATTGAGAGGAATGCAAGAAAGGATTTTTATAGATGAGGACCTGACAAAGGAGGAGAGGAGGGTGCAAAAACGCCTAAGAGAGATAGCGGGACAGGAGAGGGAAAAGGGGAAAGTGACCCACTCTTGTCACCACCAGAAAGTGATAATTAACGGGGAAGAGTGGAGATGGAACAAGGAGAAGGAGATGTTGGAGAGGCAGGAGGTGGCAAAAAAGTAAGAAGGAAGGAGGTAGTGGGAGGGGAGGAAGGTGATAATAGGATGATGGAGGAGGAAATTGGGAAAAGTGCGGAGGTGGAGGAAGGGGGGAGGAGAGATGAGGAGAGCGGAGATAGAAGGGTCAAAGGGGGGAAGATAGGGCAGAGGCGGAAGAGCCGTGAGAGGAGCGGGGGACGAGGAAGCAGGTGTGGGGGAGGGGAGGAAGAAGAGGCGATAACGCTAGGGTTTTGGAATGTGGCGGGAATAAAGTCTAAAGGGCAGGAGTGCAAGTGGAGGAGAGATTTTGAGGAGTGGTTAATCGGGAAGGACGTAGTGGGGATAGTGGAGACGTGGATGGTGAAGAAGGATTGGAGGGAGGTGAAAGGATGGCTACCAAGGGGGTTTAGATGGGAGATGAAAGAGGCGACCAAATGTGCGAAAAAAGGAAGGGCGAAGGGGGGAATGATTGTTGGATGGAAAGAAGACAGGAAAGGAAGCAAGGGGGAGATGGTGGAGGGATGTGAAGGACTGGTGTGGGTCAAGTGCCAGCGAGGGGGATACAAGATGAACGTGGGGGTGTTATATGTGAGTAAGAACTGGGGAGACGTAAGGAGGGAGATAGATGAAAGAGCAGGAGAAGGAGGAAGGTGGATTTCAACGCGAGAATAGGAGAAGCGGGGGGAGGACTTAAGGAGGACGGTTCAATGAGGCAAAGGAGCTCGCAGGATAAATGTATAAACGGGGAGGGAAAGAGAATGAAGGAGTGGGTGATAGAGGAAGGGTGGGAACTGTTAAACGGGTGCACGGAGGGGGAGTGGGTGATAGAGGAAGGGTGGGAACTGTTAAACGGGTGCACGGAAGGGGACTGGGAGGGGAAGAAAACGTACATAGGGGCAAGAGGAGCATCAGTGATTGACTATGTAGTGGTGAAGGGAATAGCAAGAGGGGAGATAAGGAGTATGGAGGTAGAGGAGGTGTTGGGATCGGATCACCTACCGTTAAAGGTGAAGATGTGGATAAAGGAGGGACACGGGAGTGAAAGAGAGCAGGAAAGCGAGGTTCTGGAGTGCGGGATAAAAGCGATGGAGGATATGAGGAGAAAGTTGGGGAGGGTTAAATGGGAGGAAGTCAGCACAATAGAGGAGATGGAGCGGATAATAGTGGGGTGTGGAAGAAAGAGAAAGGGGGAGAGAAGACAGGCGGATGCGTGGTTTGATGAGGAATGCAGGCAGAGAAAAAAGGAGCTGAGGAAGGCGGTGAGAGAGTGTGTAGGAGGCGTAGGGGGAGAAAGGAGAGTGGCGGAGGTAAGGAGGAGGTATGAGGATGTATGTGAGAAGAAGAAGCTAAAGGCGGTGGAAAAAGCGAGCGAGAATTTGAAGGAATGTAAGAACGAGGCGGAAATGTGGAGAATATTGAGGAGAGGGGAGAGAAGGAGGCAGGTAGGGGTGTCGCTGAGGGAATGGACAAGAAAATGCAGAGAAGGGAGCGGAGTACCAGGGGAGATTGGAGAAAGCAGATGTGGAGACAGAGGGAAAGAGTTCACGGAGGAGGAGGTGGAGAGGGCGTTCAAGGAAGTGAAGAGTGGAAAGGCGGCAGGGAGGGATGGTCTCAAGGCAGAGATGTGGAAGGAGATTGGGGAAAAGGGGAAGAAAAAATTCAGGGAGCTGTTGAATCAGATGTGGAGGGGGGATGTGAGCTTTCCGGAAGAGTGGAGGGTTGGGATGATGTGTCCGGTGAATAAAGGAGGGGATGAGAAGGAGGCCAGTAGTTATAGGGGGGGCAACGATAACGAGCATTGGATATAAGCTGGCGATGATGGTAGTGAGGAATCGCATGGAGGTGGAGGAAAAGGGGATACTGCCAGAGACGCAGGGGGGGGTTTAGAAGGGGGAGGGGGACGAGGGAGCAGGTCTTTACCCTGGCGCGAATGGTGGAGAGAGTGATGGAAAAGAAAGGATGTGTGTATGCGGTATTTATGGATCTGAAGGCAGCATATGACTCGGTGCCGAGGGGGAGTTTGATAGAGTGCTTGAGAAGGAGAGCAGTGTGTGAGGGGATGGTGGAGTGGGTAAGGAGAGTGTATGAGGAGACATGCGTGGTGGCGAAAGTGGGGAAGGAGGTGTCGGGGTGTTTTGGAACGTGGGAGGGTTTGAGGCAGGGGTGCCCGCTGAGCCCGATGCTCTTTAATGTATATGTGAGTGAATTAGAAGAGGTGATGAGGAAAGGGCAGGCGGGGGGAGTGGTGATGGGTAAAAGTAAAGTATGGATGTTGGCATATGCGGATGACGTTGTGTTAGTGGCAAGGGAGTATGAAGGGATGAAAGAGATGTTGAAGAGAGTGGAGAGGTTTATGGATAGAAGAGGAATGAATGTGAATGTAGTGAAAACGAAGTGGGTGAAGTTTAGAAATAAAGGGACAGAGGGAAAGGCGAAAGAATTGGAGTGGAAGGGGGTAGTTATTGAGAGGGTTAAAACTTTAAAGTATTTAGGGTTTTGGTTTAAAGGAACGGGAGGGTATAAGGAGCATGTGAGGTGGGTGCAGAGTAAGGCGAGAAAGGCGTGGGGAATGGCGTGGGGCAAGTGGGGGAAGTGGATGGGGAACAATATGACGGTTGCGTGTAAAATATGGGATGCGTGTGTGAGATCGGTGCTAATGTATGGAGTGGAAGTGTGGGGGACGAAAGGGTACGAGCTGATAGAGAGGGAGCAGATGTGGTTCCTGAAGCGCATGTTGGGGGTAGAGAGGTCCACGCCCAGTAACATAGTGCTTCAGGAGACGAACAGAGAGAGGCTAGAGTGGGAGGCAGTGGTGAGGGTGGTGAGGTACGAGATGAGATTGTGGGAAATGGAGGAAGAGAGATTGGTGAAGGATGTATGGGTGACGAGTGTGTGTGGGGGTGAGGGTAGATGGAGGGGGGAGAGGAGGAAAATGTATGAGAGGGTAGGGCTGTCGGAGGCGAACGTAATGGAATGGCTAGGAAATGGGGTAAAGGTGGATGAGTGGGTGAGGGGGAAAGGGAAGGAGGTGGAAGGGCAAGAAAGGCAAGGGCATATTGAGAGAAGTGAGTATAATGATATGTATAGGAGGTGGCAGGTGTATGGAAGAGTGCCGAAGTATTTGATAGAGAAAGGATGGGGTAGAGAGGATAGGGTGATTGTGGCAAGGGCGAGGTGTGGATCGGAGGAGAGAGGAAGGAAAGTATGGATGGGAGAAGAATATGGAAGGTGTGTGTTGTGTGGACAGGGGAAGGATACGTGGGGACACTTGGCGGAGGAATGTGAGGGGGTGAAAGAGGAGTAGCTGGGAGCGAAAGGGAATAGAAGGGTAGTGGAGTGGATGAGAGAGGATGGGATCGGGGTAAGGACGTTGGAAAAGCTGGGGAGGGAGAGGGAAAAGAGAAGGGAGGGTAAGAGGGATACGGGAATGGAGTAATAACGAATAAATTGTAAATAGTTTGTAAGATATGCCAATAAAGGTCTTTAAAAAAAAAATAATAATAATAACGGGGAAAGAATAATAGAAATGTGTATAGAAAACAACTTGATAATCGCCAATACAAAATTTAAACATAAGATGATACACAAATATACAAGAACTCAGCCAACCAGAAATAAACAGTCAATAATAGATTATTTCCTAATAAGCAAAAACAAATGGCAAAACGTGAAAAATGTCAAAGTGACAAGACAGGCAGAGATCGACAGCGACCACCACTTAGTGAAAATGGAAATGAAGCGAAAGAAAATAAAAAAACCAGACAAGAGAAGAAAAATTGTAAAAGAAAAAATAAATAGCTACAAACTAAAAGAAACACAATATGGAGATAAATACCAAGAGATATTAAAACAAAAATTTAAGGACAACAGAGAATCCATAGGAATTGAAGAAACATGGGAGACACTTAAAAACAATATACTAGAGGCAGCCAAAGAGAGCTGTGGAACAACAAAAATCACGAATAAGGAGAAAAAGAGGACAGAGTGGTGGACGAAAAAACTAAGAGAGAAAATTAAAGACAAAAAAGAGAAGTGGGCAAGATATTTAAGTACAAAAAAGGACGAAGACTACGAACAATACAAAATAAAAAGGAACGAAGTGAAGATAGAAGTCAAGAGAGCCAAACAAGAATCATGGACACAATTTGGAAATAAAATGACAAAGAATTACCGAGAAAACAAGAAACTATTCTACGGAACATTAAAACAACTGAGAAAGAAAAAAGAATATAATATGATGAATATAAAAGACAAAGAAGGAAACATAATAACAGAAGAGGGCAAAATAATGGAAAGGTGGAGACAATATTTTGAAGAACTTATCGAAGCACAGGAAAAAACAACAGAAACACTAGAAGAAATAATAGAACTACCAGAAATAGATAAAATACAAGAACAAGAAGTAATAGATGCCATACAAAAGTTAAAAGCCGGAAAAGCTCCAGGAATAGATGACATAACACCCGAAATGATCTTATATATTAACGAAGAAGGTATACAACAGCTAACACACCTAATGAATGATATCGTTAAGAATATAAAAGTAAGAACAGAATGGAATACAGGAATAATCTTACCAATATACAAGAAAGGAGACAAAAAACTGTACAAATTATAGAGGAATAACACTGACAGGTGTCCCAGGAAAGATACTGGCAAGAATAACGGAAAAGAGAATTAGAGATAAGATTGAAGAAACAATAGAAGACACGCAATGTGGCTTCAGAAGAGGAAGAAGCACCCACGACCTCATATTTACAATAAGACAAATCAGTGAAAAACTTATAAATAAGGGAAGAGAGATACATGAAAGTGTTAGAAATTAGAGAAATAGACAGAAGGACAATAGAAGTAGTTGAAGCTATGTACAAAAACAACAAAAACATAGTTAGAACAAACAATGAAGAGTCTAGAGAGTTCATGACAAAGATAGGTGTAAAACAAGGGTGTACTATGAGTCCGCTACTATTTACATTGATACTAGATGAAGCTATAAAGGAAGCAAAGAAGGAAATTAAGACCTTAAAATTAGGATACTGGAAAATGGAAGAAACATACATAACGGAAATGATGCATAACATAGAAATATTCGACAAGGCATTAACACAAATAAATATGAAGATAAATATAGACAAGACCAAAACAATGATAATAGCTAGAGAAAACAAATTGCATACAATAAAATTACACGGAAAGCAGATCGAACAGGTAGAAAACTACAAGTATTTAGGAACAATAATAGAAAATAATGGGAAGATAGACAAAGAGATAAATGATAGACTGGGAAGAGCGGGAAAAATATTCAATATGATGAAGACTACGTTCTTTGCTAGGAAAGAAATAAGTAAAAACATAAAAGCGGAAATAGTAAAAAAGGTTATAAGACCTACAATAATATACAGCAGTGAAACATGGACCATGACGGAAAAACACAAAACGAAAATTAATGCAATAGACATGACATTCTTAAGGAAAATTGAAAATAAGATCAGACGAGATGGAATAAGGAATGAGACGTATAGACAAAACTTACAGATAGGACCTATTAACGATACCATTGTAGGACAGCTAAGATGGTCCGGACATGCGACACACATGTCTGAACCATGAAAGAACCATGAAAGAAGATAGAACAGCAAGAAGAATATATGAAACAAGAGCGCACGGAAGAAATTATCGGGGAAGGCCGAGAAAAACATGGAATGACAGAATTAGAGAAGAAGCAGAAAAAAAGGACATAGACTGGAAGGACATCAAACAATTAACCAAGGACAGAAAGGCATTGAGAGAAAAATATAGAAACAGACACTAAACAAAAACTCCTTACACCTAACGGTAGAAAGGAAAAAGATAAAAAAAAAAAACTATGCCCTGTTCAGTATTTTCTAAATATTTGCATGAATCGAGTAATTCAACAGGACCCTCTTGAATACCTTAAGGGGAATATAACAGTGGTCTGAAATTTAATGTTAGGTTTATTTAAAAACTAAAGGTCCTAGAAAGTTGAAATTTTGACAGCGTATATTAAGCCCAATTATCAAGTAAAATATCGAAGTACTTTTTTTTAACAATTTGCTTTCAGAGGTATGAAAAAAATAATGTTAAATTTTTCAAAATTAAAAAAAATATTCCCATATCTTACTAGTTTATACTATAAGGAATATAATGTGAACATTTCATAAGGATGCGATAGCTCATGCCCGAGTCAGGTTAAAATAAAAATCTTGAAAAATAAGACCGTAAAATACCGCCGCCTTGCGGATCTTCTCTTAGTTGAACGCGTTGTACACTTATCTGCACAATTATTGGAGGGGCGAGCAGCATGCGGCCAGCGTTTATCCCTGGGCCGGCGAACGCTGCGCGGCTTCGCGTTTGTTTTTCTTTTCTTTTTTCAATCATAGTTAACAAAAACGGCTCGCTCGTTAGCATTTATTCTCGTAAAATGAATATTTCGCAATTATAATCGATATTTTATTGTACTAGTGTTTTATTTTCATGCTTTCTGACTACTAATGGAATAAGTATTTTTTTATACTGCATGTTCACTAATATAGAAAACACGAAATGTTTCACTAATTTAAATAAAGATGTGTAATATACCTTTAATATTGGCTTTCCTTATTATTTGACAGTGTCGGTATTATTAAATTATTTTTAAGCTGATTAATAAGCCAGAAGCAATCGAATAACAATCAGTCTTGTTCAAATCATTATTTCGTCTTAAATCTTTCGTTGTTAAAGCAGTTGTTAAATGCCATTAAACTTCTCGCAATAAAACTATTAAAGTAAATTGTAAAGTTTCTAGCAATCGGACCTATTTGAACCAACTGCGACTTTATCAACGAATCAATGATATCAAAACTATAAGAATAGTAAGAATAACATCAATATGACGTTGTCGTAGATTAATGTTACAAATCAACTATTTTTTTACTGAGCACAGGTAATATTTGTTTGACGAATGTTTAAACAAATGTAGGGTTTAACTGCGTGCATATTCATTGTTAATTATTTTAGAAAAAATAGAACTATAATAATAATAAGGTAGTTAATATAATGCATTTCAAATAACAAGCTTCTTGCTCAACATTGCACCGAGCCCAATATATTTTTTTCAAATTTGGCTGATTTATGATGAGTCATATTTTGATAGTAAGTAAATAAGGAATAAATGAATTGTAATTGAATGTTATTGCAATCCTCTATTTATACGGCTCAGTCAACTTAGCCCCCCGAAGTTCGACAAGAATGTTACGGGGGTTTGAACTTTCGGGGGGCTAGGTTGATGCTAGCCCCCCGAGTTTGGATTTTTCAAGTTTTCTTACAGTATTCGGATTCCTCAGAGCTAGCGCTACCAATTTAAAAGCTAGCGCCACCTCCACAACCCCAAAAGATTATAAAACATTTTAAACCCTAGCCCCCCGAAATGAGATTTTTTTAATCAAATTGGGTGCAAAAGATTGCTTAGAGCTAGCGCCAGCAGAATATGAAAAAAATATTCTCTCAAAAATATCAGGTAAAAAAAAGTTCACATTCAAACTTTGATGTGAGAGCTTTCAGCTCCTGTATGCGTATGACCATTTACTTGCTGAATTTCAATACAAAATCATGATTGGCATATAAAATACCGCTTCCAAGAAATATGTTGGCGTTGTAATTACTTTATGTATGTTCAAAGACACTGGCTATTACAAAGATGATGCCTAGAAAACAGTAGCCTAACTGACAAGTTTTTTTCAACAAAGTCGTACTTCGGGGGGCTAAGTTGACTGAGCCGTATAATGTAAGCAACAACTATCAAAACATTTAAGCTAAATATTTGATATGTAACATGGATTAGATATTTAGGTTTGCTTAGAGAGTTGCTCCTTCATCAGGCAAGAAATTAATCTTAAACTAAATATGAGTAATAACTTAATAATATTTAAGTTGAATACAACATAATAACATACAGGGAGTTTTTCTTTAAAGTATACGTTTTCCAAATTTAGCTTATTTTCTTTAAATCTTTAGATATTCCTTGTTTTTAAAAAGAAGTTCAATTCAAGGTATTAAACGAGTGTTTTCCACTCCCAGACTAAGCATGAAATAAAATTTAGAGTTTAGAAAAGCCCCGTGAAAATTTGTCGAGGGTCGCGCAGCGACCCGAGACAAATTTTCTGGGCTTTTCTAAACTCGAAATTTTACTTCATGCGTCACGCGTATAAAACGCTGATTTCAAGTAAGGTTCAAATATACATAAATTTCACAAAATTTTAATGTTCTATACGCGTGGCGCATGAAGTAAAATTTTCACGGGGCTTTTCTAAACTCGAAATTTTACTTCATGCTTAGTCTGGGAGTGGAAAACACTCGTTTAAAGCCTTGAATTGAACTTTTTTAAAAAAAACAAGGAATATCTAAAGATTTAAAGAAAATAAGCTAAATTTGGAAAACATATACTTTAAAGAAAAACTCCCTGTATATTGTAGAATTAGGATATTGAGATAGATTGTGTTAGAATGAAAATAAAGTCAATTGAATAGCAACGAAAGGAGCTTAATCACAATTTTGTAGCATCGAAAAGATACCCATGTTTTGATTAGGTACATACATAACCCGATAGCATCGAAAAGATACCCATGTTTTGATTAGGTACATACATAACCCGATGTGTACTAGGTAAATTTTCAGGCATTCATTATTTTTGAAAAGCGTTCAGTTTGAAACTCCCAACGAGTGTTTTCCACCGAGTAATAACGATTTAAGTTATCACGTGGTAAAAAAAACAACCGTAAGGTACGCCACTGTCTTGCTAGCACTAGCTATCTCTTGAATAACTTTCTCATTTATCACTTGGTGAAACATTTTGAAATAATAATAAAGGATAAATTAAAAACACTTGGTTTGTTTTACTATTTGTTTCTATTTACTTGACTAGTTTCGCTTTTTATGGCATTATCAGGAGTGAACTTTGAACTAGTCGAGTAAATAGAAACAAATAGTGAAACAAACCAAGTGATTTTAATTTATCCTTTAATATTACTAGCTATGTCGTTGTTAGTATTTATAGACTTCAGTATAGCAATTACAATGCCAAAAAAAATTTTGACGGTTAGTTTCCGAGTTATAACGATTTCAATTATCAAAAACAATCGTCAGTTACACCACTGTCTTACTAGCGCAAGCTATCTCGTTGCCAGTGTTTATAAACATTAGTATAGTAATTACAATGCCAAAAGAGTTTTTTAAATCGTACGGTAAGTTCTTGAGTTAAAACGATTTTAATTAGCTAGGAGTGAAAACACAATTGTCAGTTACGCTACTGTCTTCTAGGCATCATGTTTCTAATAGCCAGTGTCTATCAGAGCTGGGATGAATCCTCAAAAACATGATTCGAATCACGAATCCGAATCACCCAATATGATTCGAACCACGAATACTCGAATAAAGGATTCGTAAGTGAAAAATATGATTCGAATCAAAGATTCGAATCCTCATTTTTGAATCACGGATACAAATCCTTTAACAATAAATTTGAATCTATCATTTGCAACCAGTAACACTTTATTCCATCAGTTTCTATTAAGAAAAATGTTCATTTACCGACTAAATATCTGATTAAATAATGATTTTAATTAATTATGATATATGTGTTATTGAACTTTATTCTAAATCAGTGTTTTATACGCGTGGCGCATGAAGTAAAATTTCGAGTTTAGAAAAGCCCCGTGAAAATTTGTCTCGGGTCGCTGCGCGACCCTCGACAAATTTTCTACGCGGGGCTTTTCTAAACTCGAAATTTTACTTCATGCTTAGTCTGGGAGTGGACAACACTCATTCTTAGAAGTTTCAAATTGAGTGATCACTTTAGATTACTAAGTTTATTACCATCTTACAAAGGATGCAGCTCGAAGGACCAATCATGGTCTTCGGGGATCGAAGGACTACAGGGAATCGAAGTTTCTTTACAAGAAAACAACGAATAACTGAAGGTTTATAGCATGGATAGGAAAGAAAACATCCAATTTTGAAAAAATATCGAAATTGGGTTGGTTTTCAGTGCGTTGTTAACTTTAAATCAGTGTTTTATACCCGTGGCGTAATAAAATAATTGAGGTTTTTTTTACAAGAAAACAATGAATATCTGAAGGTTTAGGGCATGGATAGGAAAGAAAACATCCAATTTTGAAAAAATTATCGAAGTTGAGTTGGTTTTCAGTGCGTTTTTAACTTCACTTTAAGTCAGTGTTTTATACGCGTGGCGCATGAAGTAAAATTTCGAGTTTAGAAAAGGCCCGTAAAAATTTGTCTCGGGTCGCTGCGCGACCCTCGACAAATTTTCTACGCGGGGCTTTTCTAAACTCGAAATTTTACTTCATGCTTAGTTTGGGAGTGGACCGTCAAGATTTTCTACATGTCGAGATTTTCAATATTTCTAGATTATTGTCGATTTATTCACAGTTTGTTATTATATTAAATGCAACTTTAATATTAAATAAATATCGTTTTTCTTAGGAATAGAATATTTACCCATTAAGAGCCGAGCAAATTATAAAGTTAACTCTAAAAGTTCTTTTTAGGTAAAATTTTGCATCTTTTTCTATGATTTCAATGAATGATTTATTATATTACATACGTAGATTTTAATAAACAGTTAAATTTAAAGTTCAAACGAGTGTTGTCCACTCCCAGACTAAGCATGAAGTAAAATTTCGAGTTTAGAAAAGCCCCGCGTAGAAAATTTGTCGAGGGTCGCGCAGCGACCCGAGACAAATTTTCGCGGGGCTTTTCTAAACTCGAAATTTTACTTCATGCGCCACGCGTATAAAACACTGATTTAAAGTGAAGTTAGAAATGCACTGAAAACCAATCTAACTTCGATATTTTTTCAAAATTGGATGTTTTCTTTCCTATCCATGCTATAAACCTTCAGATATTCGTTGTTTTCTTGTAAAAAACTTCGATTCCCTGTTGTCCTTCGGTCTCCGAAGACCATGATTGGTCCTTCGAGCTGTAGCCTTTGTAAAATGGTAAAAAACTTAGTAATCTTGAGTGATCACTCAATTTGAAACTTCTAAGAACGAGTGTTGTCCACTTCCAGACTAAGCATGAAGTAAAATTTCGAGTTTAGAAAAGCCCCGCGTAGAAAATTTGTCGAGGGCACGCGCAGCGACCCGAGAGAAATTTTCACGGGGCTTTTCTAAACTCGAAATTTTACTTCATGCACCACGCGTATAAAACACTGATTTCAAGTGAAGTTAAAAATATACTATTAAGGTTGGAAATTTTATATGATTAAATAACCAAATATGCATTTACAAATATTTTAATTATTGAAAATGTAAATATTTATATTTAAATATGAATAATTTAGTGATTTAAATGTTCATATTAGAATATTTAACTATTTGAATTAATCGAATTCGAATCCCAGCCTTAATAGCGATGTTTTGGATTGATTGAGTTACTTGAAGATAATTATACTTTGATTAAAAAACACTTAGAACCTTTCTTCAATACTTTATTTTGTAACCAAATGTACATTTCGGACACGAAGTGTCCATTATCAATGGTTTGATACTAATACAAAAAATATACATTTTACACTGATTTATATACACTAAAAAATGAAGGAATTAGAGGGTGTCGGTAGGGGGTGTGGTTATGGTGGTAATAAACTAATTTTAGCCGAAAAAAGTTTATCTGTGGGTAAGTAGGTACGTGTTTGATGGGGATTCCAAGGGATTAGGAAAACACCCGAGTTTCAGGTGGACACACTAAATCTAATAAAACATTTTCGAGCGGACTTAAATCGAAATTTAACAGTAGGTTTTCTTGTTTTTTCATTTGAATTGCCTCCAACATATTTAAATGATAGTGTGTAGAATGTTTCAATAATGTTACGTTTTCTAAAGTGAACTTATGGCCCGTTTCAATTGCATGGTTAGCGACCGCAGATTTATCCGGATTCAGGTGTTTAATGTGTGAGACATGTTCCTTGAATCTAGTTTGAATGTTTCTTTGTGTTTGTCCTATGTATATTTTGTCACAATTCGAACATTTAATGGAATAAATTCCAGATTTTTCTAAGAAATGTGTTTTGTTAAAAGTGTTCCCTAGTAAATTGTGTAATTTTGTATTTACATAGTACGCTGGGGTTAAATTGAATTTCTTGTACAATTTTTTGAAATTATTTTCGATTGTGGGGGAATAACTTAGTCTGACATATTTTGTTTCTTTTATGGTTTCTATATCTGTAAGTGAAGTTATATTTCGGAGTTTATATTTACGTGAATGTCTATTAATTAGTCTCTGTATTGTATTTCTGTTGTATTTAAGGTGTGCTGCTATTGTGTGAATGAATTTTAGTTCCTTTTTTCTAATTTCGGGTGATAATGGTATGTTGAAGGCTCTATTTATCATACTATTAAAGGCAGATAGTTTATATTTCATTGGTGCAAATGCGTTGGCATGGATATAATTGAAAGTATGAGTATGTTTCCTGAATATATCAAATACTAATTTATTGGTTTCTCTTTTTATAAGAATGTCTAGGAAGGGCAGTGAGTTTTCGTCCTCTAACTCGTATGTAAAATTAATACTATTGTAAATATTGTTAATGGATGAGATGAAGTTGTTAATATCGAAATTTGTTTCGACCACAGCAAATATGTCATCGACATATCTAAACCAAATATTCGGAAACTGGGTTATTGATTTTTTGGCAATATTTTCAAAATTATTTAGAAAAATGTGAGCAAGAAACGGTGATAACGGGTTACCCATGGCAGTGCCAAATGTTTGCTTATAGTATGAATTATTGAACTCAAACACGTTACAATCCATTACTAGTTCGGTAAGCTGTAAGTATTCTTTGATTTGTTCGTTTGGAATATTATTTTTTATTAAAATTTCTTCTAGAATAGAAATAGTGTTCTTGATTGGTATGCTCGGGAATAGTGATTCGACATCGAAGGATACTAGTTTATGATCGGATGAGATTTTTATCTTTTCTAAGTGTTTTGTTAATTCTATGGAATTTCTAACTGAAAAATCGTTTTCTATTTCTAAGGTTTTGAACTGGGTGACTAACCATTTAGCAATTTTATATGTGGGAGATTTGATATTTGAAACAATCGGGCGGAATTTATTACCTGGTTTGTGAATTTTTGGTAAACAGTATAATTGAGGTATTTTTGGGTTTTTGACTTTCAGATTTAAATTAAGTTTTTTATCAATTAAAATTGTTGAATTATTTACACTGTTAAAATAGTCTGTCTTATTTATAATCACGACACTGTTACCTTTGTCCGCCTTTAGGTAAAAACTTTTAACAAAACACATTTCTTAGAAAAATCTGGAATTTATTCCATTAAATGTTCGAATTGTGACAAAATATATATAGGACAAACACAAAGAAACATTCAAACTAGATTCAAGGAACATGTCTCACACATTAAACACCTGAATCCGGATAAATCTGCGGTCGCTAACCATGCAATTGAAACGGGCCATAAGTTCACTTTAGAAAACGTAAAATTATTGAAACATTCTACACACTATCATTTAAATATGTTGGAGGCAATTCAAATGAAAAAACAAGAAAACCTACTGTTAAATTTCGATTTAAGTCCGCTCGAAAATGTTTTATTAGATTTAGTGTGTCCACCTGAAACTCGGGTGTTTTCCTAATCCCTTGGAATCCCCATCAAACACGTACCTACTTACCCACAGATAAACTTTTTTCGGCTAAAATTAGTTTATTACCACCATAACCACACCCCCTACCGACACCCTCTAATTCCTTCATTTTTTAGTGTATATAAATCAGTGTAAAATGTATATTTTTTGTATTAGTATCAAACCATTGATAATGGACACTTCGTGTCCGAAATGTACATTTGGTTACAAAATAAAGTATTGAAGAAAGGTTCTAAGTGTTTTTTAATCAAAGTTAATAGCGATGATTCGAATTATTTGGGAGGATTTGAATCCGTGTATGAGGATTCGAATCCTTTTATAAGGATTCGAATCCTTTTATAAGGATTCGAATCCTATTATAAGGATTCGAATCATCTACGTCTGGATTCGAATACGAATCCTTTTAAAAAAAATGTAACGAATCCGGATCACGAATCCGTTTTCACTAAAGTATTCGAATACCTCTTTTGAATCCTCTAAAAGGATTCGAATCCAGGAATCGAATCCTGAATGATTCGAATCCTGCCCAGCTCTGGTGATTATGAACATAAATAAAGTAATTACAACGCCGAAATATTTGTTGGAAGCGGTATATTATATGCCAAACATCATTTTGTATTAAAATTCAGGATCTGAAAGCTCTCGCATCAAAATTTGGATGTGAACTTTTTTTTACCTGATATTTTTGAGAGAATATTTTTGTCATATTCTTTTGGCGCTAGCTCTAAGTTATATTTTCCACCCAATTTGATTAAAAACATCTCATTTTAGGGGGCCAGGGTTAAAAATGTTTTATCATTTTTTGGGGTTGTGGGAGTGGCGTTGGCTTTTAAATTGGTAGCGCTAGCTGGCGCTAGCTCTGAGGAATCCGAATAGTGTAAAAAAACTTAAAAAATCCAAACTCGGGGGGCTAGCATCAACCTAGCCCCCCGAAAGTTCAAATCCCCGTAGTTTTCTTGTCTAAATGGCGCTAGCTCTAATTTTTGTGGCGCCAGCTAAGGCCGGTCTAGCGCAATCGCTTTATTCAAAAAAGTCGAACTTCGGGGGGCTAAGTTGACTGAGCCTATTTATACACATCATCATTTTGTAAACCCTGTACTAAACATAAAAAACAGGGCAGCTTTCCGTTAATTTTTTCTCAATCTATTATTTATTTGTTGCATTCATAAAAACTAAAATATTTGACCAAATATAAATTGAAATTCTCCCCAAAATTTGGGGTATTTACCCAATTTGGCAGAGGCCAAATTAATACACATTATTTTCATGGCAATAGCAGTTAGGGAAGATAATATTCCCATTTAAAAATATCATTGAAAATCCTATGTTCCGTTTTTTTCATATATGTCCGGCATATAAATATTCACAATAAGCTTATGAACATGAATTACTTTATTATTATATTTTTAAGAAATAATCTATAATTTAATAAAATAAAACACATAGTTTGTTCGGCTGTCGAAACTGGAGTCTTAAAAGTAAAAATAATGTGTTATAATGACAAGAATAAGAATCATCAGTTTTGTAAATACCGAAAAATAACACAGGATCCGATAACGCTTTCTAACGAATTGAAAACAATACATAGCTTGTATGTATTATCAGCGTGTTTAAATAATACGAATCGACACTTTCCTTCGATCCGTCTTTTTTATACGCTTTTTTTTTCGTCTATTCCACGCGACGCGAGACCCCATCCGTTCACGCCAAGGAGCAATGCACAAATGCAGAGCGAACTGCCACTTTTCTCTCTGACTGTATTCGCCCCACTTGTGCTGTAAATTTGGCATCGGATGAGCTACTCTAAACTATGTGGGTCTTTCCAACACGATCGGCGTGTTACACTGCAATAATCCCCTTAATAGTAACCAAGTTAAGAAAGCTTTATTAATAAACCATAATAAAATAAACAAAATAAACAAAAATTGTACAAACAAAACAATTAAAAGATGGTTTAAATATATCAAACTTTTAGCGTTATACATTCCTAGTGTGATGGATGTTCCTGCTTACTTGAAATAAGATTATGGATATTTGGATTCAATGTTGTTACTGCAAGACGGAGAACTGCATTTATTTCAAGCCGAGATCGGTACCGTGATTTGATGACTGTGACAGATGAAAAGGCCTTTTCACATAAATAAGTTGTGAAGAATTGAAACAGAATTTTCATCGCCTGTTCACTAAGCAAAGGATATTCACTTTTTATGGAAAGCCAAAACTGAGGTCTTGATAAGGATGAATGAAATTTAAATTTGAGAGTTTCGTCGGACGATAGGTCGATGAGGCTTTCTTTTAGATGCATGCTTAACTTACTATCCTGAATGTTCGCTGCAAACGGATCTATTATCCATATATTACCATGTCTGGGATCTTCATTCTTTGGGTAATAACGAGCAAAAGATTCTGTAAGTGATTCCAAGTGCTTTTTAACTAGGATTACCACTTGCTGGTTAACATCATTCTCCTTCATGTATTCATCAAAATTAGAAAACATTTGCAGATCGTCTTCAACCAACCGCGTTTGCCACAGTAATATTTTCTTTTGAAATGCATCCATTTTACTTCGTAGTGTGAACACGTCCTTAAGTTGTCCTTGCAAAGATATGTTTAGTTCATTTAACAGGGAAAACATATCTGCCAGGTATGCAAGCTTTGCTAGCCATTCATTGTCGGACAAGCATTTTTGCAATTTCGGATTATTTTGCTGCTGGAAAAATAATTTGACTTCTTCCCGCAAGGCGAATAGTCGGGTCAATATTTTGCCCCTCGACAGCCATCTCACCTCAGCATGACGAAGAAGATGAGTATACTCGGAACCCATTTCTTCGCAAAGTGCTTCAAATATTCGAGAATTGAGTGCTTTGTGTCGAATTTCCTTTATAATTTCAATGACATTTGATAATACTTCGTGTAGTTCTGGGGACATTTTTTTTCGCTGCAAGTTGTTCTCCGTGTATAATGCAGTGTGTAGATAAAATGTCTGGGTGACCAACATTCTTCACCTTTACAACAATTCCTGAAAGATGTCCAGTCATATTTGCGGCACCATCTGTGCAGATCCCAATACTTTTTTTCCAATCAATTTTATGTTCCCGGAAATAACTATTAAATGCTTCAAAAATCTCAGAGCTGGTTGTTCTACCCGGCAAATTAAGCGAACAAAGTAGTTCTTCATGTAACTCTCCTTCACACTCAACCCTCACAAAACAAAGAAGAAGTGTTTTGTTTGTAATGTCCGTAGATTCGTCAAGTTGGATTGAATAAAATGAAGAATTTTTCACCATTTTTATTATCTGATTTTCAATGTCTTCGGCCATATCTTCGATTCTGCGCTTGATAGTATTATTAGACATAGGAATTACTTTCAATTTCTGAACAGCCTGCATTCCCAAAATCTGTTCACAGGATTTTAACATGCATGGCTTAATTAATTCTTCTCCAATCGTGTACGGCTTTTTGCATTTCGCGATCTGATTTGCTATGAGATAGGAAGCCTTTAGTAATGATTTATCTTCCATGGTCATTTTTCTTAAAGCAATAACTTGCTTTTGCATATTTTCATGCATTCTTTTAAAATATTCTAGCGGATTTTTTGCTAAATCCGGGTGTTTTGAATTCAAGTGTCTTTCAAGTTTTGAAGGTTTTAATGCATCGTTAGATAGGCTTTCAGAACATACAACACAGAGAGGCCGTGGATCCAGCTCACTGTCAGGTTCTTCAATGAATCCAAATTTTAAGTAGTAGGAATGATATTTTCTTGATACTTTGTGTTTTTTCTTCTCTCCACCTCCCGTTCCAACGTGTTTCCTAATGGTGCCTGATGAAGACTGTGGAGGGTCTGATTTATTGATCAGTTCACGGTTAGGTGAAGTATTATTAACGTTATTATTATCGTTCTCATTACCTTTTGCATTACTAAAGAAATGCAAAATATTCTTTTGCTTTTTTTCACTCATTATGGGTTTAATTTATTTGAATCTAAAATAAAATAAAAAGAAATTTAGAAAAGTCAAACTCATTTTATCCCAATAAATATCAAATAAAAGAAAATATGTACATGGTTAAGATTTAAGATCATACCTGTTTTAAATCTATGTGTCAATATATAAAAGTCCGTAACGAAAGGGTTCAGCACGGAACGCTATTAGTTATTAAAAATAAATATTATGAAGAGTGAAAATTAAGGTTATGTATTGACGTAACCGTGCAATTATTAAAATGAGAAGTTTGGTACTTACGGTGTGTTCTATTGTTTAATGTAGATATACACCATTCCATTTGTTTCTGGATCTCGCCTAGCCATGCTTTCGTGTTGTTATGTTGCAGTATCAACATTTACATTTTTTATTAGTTGCCACTCCTGATTCCTTATTTTAACAGTGTTGCAATAATTTATGATATCATAAGTAATTAAAATGTGTTAACGGGAAGACCCAAGCGAGAAATACAAATGGATGACGAAATAAGTTTGCAGACCCGAATTCATTATATTTGTTATATACAATATTATTGCTTTGGTTGTATGTACAAAAACCAAGTAGTAAATTTTGTTAATCTTAAAACTGCATATTATTATCCTTTTATATCTGAAAATTGGTAAAACAGGCAACAGTGTAAGATCACAATTGTCAGAAATTATAACCTTAAAATCGAACATCTGACAGTGACATTTAAAAACCCTGATTTAAAACACAACCAGCCCCATTTACAATACTTAAACTGTCACTTTTTCATAGCTAGGCGAGATCCAGAAACAAATGGAATATACCATACTCAGCAGTATATTAATATTAAAACTGACTTCAATAACTCACATTAAAAAACTTGAAACATTCAGCAGCAGTACGACTTATTTCCCGCGGCGTTATTCTACGCGCAGAAAGAGTACGATTCTGCGCGACAGAGATGGAAGACCGCTCGTCCAATGGCGTGTACAGTACAGTATACGACAGAAGTTTTTATAACTTGTCACGTATTGTTATGAATTGAATCATGTTTTAATGCATCTTAAAACATAACTTAACATGATGAGTAAGTATATTCCACATTTTTCTGCGGACCAGCGACATTTTCTCGCGGACCACTAGTGGTCCGCGGACCACCACTTTAGCAACCGCTGATAATGAAAATAGTATTTCGTCGTTATTTTGATAAAACCTCCTTGTGAGTTGAACACACATTTTCAGGAAACACAAAAACTATTAAAATAGAAATTAGTTAAGTAGTACTTTTCAAACATTTTTTTTTAATGGCCTGAAGGAATACGTGTAAGTGAATTTAAATTTTTTCGTAAATCAACCTACAGGCCTAAACAAAAACTCCATACTCCTAGACAGGAAGAATCTGCCCATTAACACCAACTCTAAAGAAGTTAAAATAATTCACCAAAATATTAGAAGTATTTTTAATAAATCAAACGAACTCATAGTGGCCCTAAACGATTATAACCCAAACATAATATGTTTGACTGAAACTTGGTGCAACAAATATAATGCAACATATGTCCATCTGGATGGATATAGAAAAATTGCGGAGTTCACTCGCAAACATAGAGAGCACGGTGGTTGAATGATATTTGCGGACACAAAATACAAATATGAACCTATAAATATAAGTCAGTTCTGTGTCGAAATGGAGATAGAATGTGCTGGGTGTTTAATGAAAGCGGATAATCTCACCATAGCTATTATTTGTATCTACCGCCCACCCTCCAATAATCTCGACATATTCTTTAAGATATTAACTGACCTTATGGTAAATATATACAAAACATATTCCCACGTAATCTTATGTGGAGATTTTAATATCAATAATATGACAAATACATCGGCAAAAAATCTCTTGAACGACCTTTTCAATTCATTTAACCTGAAAAATAAATTAAGCGAACCAACAAGAGTACAAATAACAGAAAATAGGCCGATTGCAACACAAATTGACTACACTGTCTCAAATATGCCTGATAATACTTGGAACAGTACCAATATTAACCTAAACCTATCAGATCACTACGCTCAATTAACCAGCATATTTCTAAACCGTACCAATGTAGACAACTACGTCGCCATAACAAAAAAATCCAGACAAATGAACACTAACAATATAAATGAGCTCAAGTTCTACTTATCGAAAATAAATTGGGAATTCATTAAAACCGAGGACGTGAATACAAGCTTCGAACTATTCATAGACGAATTCCTATACAATTATAACGTAGCATGCCCAAATATAAATAAAAATAATAAAAGACGCCGGACATGGGTGAATGGCTATGTAAAAAGGTCAAGCAGTAATTTAAAAATGACGTATCGCCTTATGAGGGATTCACTGACTGATAGCATGAAACATAAATATCAAAATGAGAAAAGGATACACAAACAGCTTATAGAAAACACAAAAAGGAACTACTACAGCCAACGGTTACTAAACGCTGCAAACAAACCAAAACAAGCCTGGCAAATTATAAATGAAGAACTAAAAGGCGAAAAGATAAATGAAGTGTTCGCGATTACAAAAAGCGCAGGAAAAATAATCAACGATGCACAAGATATTGCGAATACCTTTGCGACACACTACTCATCTATCACAAATAAGAAGATAAACGATCATTTCGGCGAAAATATATCAACAGAATGTACAACCTCGAACAGCGCGATACAATCAATGTATTTAAGGCCCATTTCAGATACCGAATTGTATAACGTAATCATGGAATTAAAAAATAAAACTAGCACAGGTCAAGATGGAGTACCAGTCAAAATAATTAAGAGCGTAGTGATGGAGATCCTCGAGCCTTTAGTGTATCTAATCAACCTTTCATTAAAAAGCGGAATTTTTCCTGCTGCACTAAAAACTTCAAAAATAATTCCAATTTATAAACATGGACCTAAAACGGACGTCAACAATTTCCGACCAATTTCCATTCTTGATGCATTCTCAAAAATATATGAGAAGACTACTATAACAAGGATATCAAATTATATCGAGAATTTTCAGTTTATGAACGACGCCCAACATGGATTTAGAAAACACCGTTCAACGGAATCTGCAAGTGTCGTTTTATTGGAAGAATTACACAAAAATATAGATGAGGGCAAATTCGTTACTGGTTTATTCTATGACTTTACGAGTGCCTTCGATACAATCAGTGCAACGTTTGTTTGTGAAAAATTAAGTGCGTTGGGTGTTCGCGGAAATGTTGCAAAATTCATCGAATCGTTCCTTACAGACAGAAAATTGTTTGTGCAAATCGCTGATAGTGCTTCCACGGTATGTAATCTAAGCAAAGGAATCGTCCAGGGATCGTCGCTGGGCCCTTTGCTTTTCCTATTATACATTAACGACTTAACTGAATTTATTACTTTGGGTCGCACTATTAATTTTGCTGATGATACTGCAATTATAATATCAGCAACTGACCAGGATGAGCTAACGCAGAAAATTAGAGGAACGAACATGGAAATGAGAGATTGGTGCAATAAAAATAACCTTTTACTTAACATGGACAAAACAAAAATCGTCCAATTCTATAATAGGAAATTACCAGCTAATCCCATTTTAAATAGATCTACCAGTGTTAAGTACCTTGGTTTACACATCGAAGAAAACCTTAGGTGGGGAGCCCACATAGACCATGTTGCAACAAAGCTTAGTAGGGCCTACTACGCCATTCTTAAATTAAAGAGCAAAATAAATCCAAAATCAATTTTTGAAATGTATTATGCCATGGCATATAGCCATATTTCACTTAATATTTTAGCATGGGGCCGAGCCGACACAAACCGTGTGTTTGTTGCACAAAAAAGAATCATACGACTCATCTTTTGTCTGCGTAAAATGGAAACATGCAGAAATGCCTTTATAAATAATAACATTTTAACTGTGCCAAGCGTTTATATTTATAAGTGCGCTATATATGCGTACAAAAATTACAAACTATTTAAGAAAAATAATAGCGCCCATAATTACAACACAAGACATGGCACAAACATACAGGTTGCGATGCATAAATCCGCCCTTTATGAGAAGTCTCCATTGTATAATTGTGCGGCAGTGTACAACAGACTACCAAACGAAATAACAAATTGTAACACGCATAACCAATTTAAAAGAAAACTTAAATCATTTCTTATAGAAAAATGCTTCTACAATATAAATGACTTCTTAAACAATTAAGTATACCAAGAAAATGAAGTAAGGTCGAATCTAATATTTGAATCCTATTTTAAGTACTTATTACAATTTTAATCGCGTACTCTGTTACGTTTCACCAATTTTAATGTGTTACTTTAGGATAGATATATTTTAATGTAACCTAGAATAAGCTATAAATACTGTATTATGACGTCCACATCCACTTCAAAATGTATTATGTTCTATATGATGTATGTGCATGATGTATTTCTTTGTAAATGGTGGCTAATGTGAAATAAATTATTATTATTATTATTATTATTAACTTTACTACATAGGAGGTTTCATAAACTCATCGGGCTGATAACGTAGAGTCCCTTGATAATAAAACAGTTTTTAGTAAAAACAAAATTACATAGGAGGTTTTATCAAAACGACGATTTATTTTTTCGTTTTTTGAAATCTTGAAAAAATCGCCAAAAATCCCGTTTCATATCGATTTTGATACGTTTTCATGTGCATTTACATCTTGCAATCGAAATTTTTACGCACCTTGCACCCTTGATACCCGTTTGAACTAAGGATAATTTTAGATTGAGCTACATAAGACAACAGTTAGCAAAATTAGGAATTTTTATATAAGTGATCTTGCACATTTTCCATGACAGCAATATTGTTATGAGTTTGCTAGTTTAAAAAAAAAATATTGTACAATCCTCGTGCGTGAACAATTTTTCCGAGTTCAAGCATTTGAAGACGCTCGCTCCTTCGTCGCTCATGCTTCAAAAATGCGTCCACTCAGGAAAATTGTTTTCCCGCACGTCTTTTGTAAAAAACTATTAAAATAAAAAGCACTCATCAAACTTTAATTAAGCAAACGTGTGATCTACTAGCTTTGAACCATATATGATTTAGTCTAACAAATACAAATATATTTAATTGATGAGGCGGATACATGATGAAACTCCATAATACTATTTGAAATAAAACAACACAGTTGGGAGGGTTTCACTTTAATTGTTGAACACTGCAACATGTTTCACCACACAGTGGCTTCATCAGGCAGATGAAATAAATTTATTTCATCTGCCTGATGAAGCCACTGTGTGGTGAAACATGTTGCAGTGTTCAACAATTAAAGTGAAACCCTCCCAACTGTGTTGTTTTATTTCAAATACAAATATGCTTTGAATGCATTACTGAAGATCAGTACCGTTTTTACACTATACCAAATTAAAAATACAGCTAGCTAAATGTATTAAACAACGCTGTAAAGAGAAACAACAAATATAATAATAAACTTGAAATAAAAAATGTAAGTTCATTTAGCGAAATCTATTCCAATTATTTAAAATTATTTAATATCCAGGTGTGTGCCGATCCTAGACTTGAATTTAGGCAAATACTACAAGATAGCGCCATACTTCAATTATAAATACAAACTAAATATTAACAATGAAAATGCATAATTCCTGAACTAAAATAGGCTTAGTATATACATTTAATAATATAAATATTTATTAAAATTGACAAATAAAAACTTTAAGTTGGTTGTAGGCATCTTTATATACCCAAATGTCAATTTAAAAATTGGCACCATCTTGTGGTAACCTGTCTAAGCTTGAATCTAAGAACGGTACACACATGGATGTATTGTAAATGATTTACAGAGTTTCTCTTTATGATTTCAGTTTTCTTTTCCAAATTATTACATTCACGTATTTAGCAATTATTATTTCAGTATTTGTTGTTTTCTATTTCTTTCCTTAGAACACAGTTTTGTCCTTTTAGGCAGTTGCCATCTTAATTTGCTATTATGTAAAACGGGCTTTTGCCGGGCATCAAAGAAAACATAACATGGCTGTCATTTGAACACAGCATAGATTAAATTAGATTGATAACTCATAGGGGGCTCCACGTATCATGATTTTAGTTAACCGACCCACTCGATGAGACAGCGCTGCAATCGCAAATGACGTCATTGGGCGCGGGGAGCGGGCGGGATTCTTGATAAGCGGGGTGTGCGGTGCACCCTCCATAACATTGAATTATCAATCGGGGGGTGCGGTGCGGGGAACATCGCACGGTATAAAATTACCGTGCGATGCGAAAAATACCAAAGACCTAATGAACATGTTAAATGTATATTTAAAAAGTTATTACAAATATATTTCGCTACATGTCAAAACCTAATTACATTTCACTTCTCAACAAAATGTCTGCAGTTCGTCAAAAAATGCATCTTAGAAATGAAATAAGAGGTCTCCTTATCCGGATAAGGATGTTGGCGTAAGTAGTGTTCCATACATTGAATTTCTCTTTAAGGTAAACATATGCATAAGCTGAAAATTTTCCGACATTCGTTGTTTTTCAAAAGAATTCAATATAAAGCTTTAAAGGAGTGTTTTCCAATCCCAGACTAAGCATGAAGTTAAACTTCGAGTTTAGAAAAGCCCCGTGAAAATTTGTCGAGGGTCGCGCAGCGACCCGAGACAAATTTTCTGGGCTTTTCTAAACTCGAAATTTTACTTCATGCGCCACGTGTATAAAACACTAAAATATTGTAAAATTTATGTATATTCTAATTTCACTTGAAATCTGTGTTTTATACGCGTGGCGCATGAAGTAAAATTTCGAGTTTAGAAAAGCCCAGAAAATTTTCACGGGGCTTTTCTAAACTCGAAATTTTACTTCATGCTTAGTCTGGGAGTGGAAAACACTCATTTAAAGATTCAAATTGAACTTAAAAAAAAACAAGGAATATCTAAAGATTTACAGAAAATAGGTTAAATTTGAAATACGTATACTTAAAAGAAAACTCCTTGTATGTATAAATACAAATAAAATATTTCCAGAAGAAAGTTATTGTTACTGCAAAAATGTTCAGCAAAAATATTAAAGGGATGTATTTGGTATATGGTGAAACTTATTTCGTAAATCGGGAAATCTGTTGACTTATATTTGACAAGGTGAAAGATATTTGGGATATAGTGAATTTCATTTGATCAATAGTGAAATGCAATAGAAAAACCGTGTAATTGAATTTTAGACATTATTTTATGTTCTGAGGTCGTACTTTGTGACTAGATGAAATTTCAGAATTGCTTGATCCAACAGCAACGGGAACATTCTCCATGGAAGTATGCTCCTAGCCCGGTGTAAAGAAAATCTCCACGTCCGTGGTTGTTTCATGCATAGTACTTGAAGATCATTCACGAATGCTAGGAAGAAATACAGAGAAATAATGTAGACACACTGGTTTTAAATGTGTTTGACTGCAGATTTAATTAAAAGAATAGACAATGGCTTAAAAACTTAAAATATTACATAAACTTACGGTTTTAATTATTAATGTTAACGCCCATCCCCAAACATTCAGAATTGCTTAATCCAACAATAACGGGGATCTACTCCATGAAAAAATGCTCCTAGTTCAGTATGATGAAAATATCCACGACCATGGATATTTAGTATACTTGAAGATCATCCACATGTACTAGGAAGAAATAATGTAGTAACACCCTGGTTTTAAATTTGTTTGACTGTACACTTATTTAAAATAATACACAATAGGTTAAAATTTATAAATATTTTACATACTTACGGTTGTAATTATTTATATTTATTAAAGCTCATTTCGAGACGATTTCGTCTTATCAGCATTTTTGTGCCTTCAGATCCGACGGATCTGACAGCTGTTGAATGAAAACGAGCCCACGTTAGAAATTGCGGGAAATTTGAAATTCCGACATATGCGCCCTCCCATCGAGTGGGTCGGTCAACTATATATGTGAACTTATACAATCATATGGAGTCGACTGGGTCTGGAACACAGTGTTCACGAATCTAAACATTCTTGCCAGTAAACAATTTAATCGATGTTTGTTAATTCAATTCTACACGTATATAAACTAAATTGTAGGGTATAATTGGTGATTTACATTTTATCGTGTGGTTTGAAGGCGACGTTGTGCAGCTCGTAGAAGTTTTAATGCACAATGGATTACACTTCACCATATTGGTTTAAAATAAACACCAAACCCTTAACTCTAAGCCGAAGATGGCGACGGTTTAACGTATTTAAGTGAGCATTTCTAACCTCTAAATTGTGACATGGATTTATTTCTGGACGAGGACCGGGATATTCTTGAATTCGGAATTCCGCGGCAAATATATTTAAGGTTAGATCATTCTCACGAATTGTCCGAATTAAGCTTTTATAAAATATTCCGATTAACCAAAGAAGGTGTGATATATCTACTTGGATTTTTGGAACAACAATTACAATTTCCACTGCAAATGTAAGTGTAATGAAATAAAATAATACAGACAGTTTCTTGATACATGGTATTTCAATTTACAGAAATAATTGTGTGTCCCCTATCAATCAACTCTTGTTCGCATTACGATTTTATACAACGGGAAATCACCTACTGAGCTTATCAGATTTTTCTGGAGTTCATGTATCAACAGCATGTAGGGTGGTACATAGAGTATCGCTTGCAATCGCAAGGCTATATAATAATTTTATTAAAATGCCAGTAACTGTCAACAAAGTCGCACATACACATACTGCATTTTATAATATTGCACAATTTCCAAAAGTAATTGGAGCCATAGACGGGACCCATGTCAGAATACAATCACCTGGTGGAAACGATGCTGAGGTATATAGGAACAGAAAAGGATATTTCTTATTTCTCTATTAATGTGCAGGCCGTTTGCAATGCAAATTTGCAATTTTTAAATGTAGTAGCAAGGTGGCCTGGTTCAACTCACGATGCTACTATCTTCAATAATAGTCATTTGAAAATTGAGTTTGAAGCAGGGAGACATCTGAATTCCATACTGCTAGGTGATAGTGGGTACCCATTGAAGCCATATCTTCTTACACCATTATTGGATCCCAACCGAAGACAGGAAATTATGTATAATGAAAACCATATTAGGACTCGGAATGTGGTTGAAAGATTCTTTGGTGTTTGGAAAAGACGTTTTTCAGTGTTAGCATATGGGATGCGCATGAACATTCGAAAATCTTTGACCGTCATAATAGCAACAGCTGTATTGCACAATATTGCTAATAAATTAAAAATGAACGAGATGCAATTAATAGAAAATGACCAATTATTGAACAATGCTATTTACAATGGTCACATACCACAGGTTAATTATGACGTTAATGCAGAGAATGTAAACATCCGGAATGTATTTCTTAACGAATATTTTAATAATTTCTAGAATACATTTTTAATAAATTATAATTGAAAATATTTTTATTCTGTAATTTATTTATGAGTAACTTACAGAAAACCAATCGATCAATATTGTAAAAAAATATATAATTCTTTTATTGTATGCTGTATTTTAGGAAACAACTAAGGAGTGTCTATAAACTACATATCTTTGATTATTCCATATGAAAATGTGAAACTTGGAAATATCAAATAAATGTTTGTATGTTATCGGGTAGTGTCACAGCACTGATTTGAATTACGACATATGTTTCTGACCGAACAAACAATATTTTATATCTTAAAATTATTAGTATTAAACAATATTACATTATGAATTTTTAAATTTTGTTAACATTTCTTTTTTTAAAGCGATGTCAAGCAGAAGGCACTGCCGTCTTAACTCAGCTTCTTCTGCTTGACTTGCCAGTTCATTTTGATTTTTTTTAATTTCTAAATCAGCTAACTGCATTTTTTTTGCAATAAACTTCATATTGTTTGCCGATGTGTGATGAAGTTGTCAGTAGAGTGTCACCACCAACCTGAGACTCACTCGACGACTCTGCCGTCAGTTTAACCATTTATAACAGACCAAGAAATTACTGGGCCTTATCTATCTAAATGTGCATTGATGAATAAATTACCTTAATGTGTTTAATTGACGATTCATGAGTCAAATTTCAGACAAACTACCACTATCTAAATTATTACTGAATGTTATTAACCTGTTAAGCTGAAGGAGACCGGTGCCAACGGCTCTGATCTGTCCATGTCTATTAAATAGGAATAAATGCAACTAAGGCCCTCCGTGTCTGCTTTGAAATTCATCGTTGCAGCGCCTGCCTTTTTTATGTGGAACATCTCAAGGAATAAACGACTTTTATAAAACATTGACTTACTTATAATTTCGACGTTTGTGAAGTCAGGTGCATGGTCCTCACTGTTACAGTGTATAGACAATGCACATGACTTCTTATTGTCTTATGTCACTTTTATGTTGAATTATTCTGCTTTTTATCCATTGAGAAGTTTGACCTACATATCGGAGGGGGCATTCAGTGCAAGGGATGCTGTAAATTACATTAGACATTTGAGCCGTGGGCACCGGGTCCTTCAGTTTTGTGTAGAATCTTTTTAGTGGAGTCACACCGTATTTTGCTATCTTAATGTCACTGTTGTCGTTCCTCAGGATTCTGGCTATGTGCCCTGTATTTTTTTCTAAATAGGGGAGTTTTCTGTAGTAGGTTGGTTTAGGTTCGGGGTTGGGGATGTGGTCAGCTTCTATTGCAGTGGAGTTGTGTAATGGTTGTGGTAAATTGGGTGCGTTTCTATCAGGGGTGGGTGCCGTTGAGAAAATTATTTTGTTGACAATCGGTCTGGGGTAGCCGTTGTAAAGTGCTATTATTTTTAGCCTGTGTAGGTTTTGTTGTAATAAGGTAGGGTGTGATATGCGGGTTATTCTATTTTTCAGTGCTATGATGGTGTTGGCTTTCATCGTCATGGGGGCATATGAGTGATAATTGATGTATCTGCCGGAATTGGTTGGTTTCTGATACCAATCCAGTATGATCTTGTTGCAGGCTGTGCGGATAACTCTTGTATCCAGGAAGGGAATAGATCTATTCACCTCCTGTTCGGTTGTGAACTGAATGTGTGTGTTGTAGCTATTGAAAATATCACATACCGTCTGCGTAGAGCCTGTAGGCAATCCAAGTAGCAGATTATCTACATATTTTTTGACAAATGATGGCCCGAAGGGCAGTTTGGGAATGACGTTATCTAACAGCTCATCCATGACGATGAGAGCCAACACCGGACTAATGGGTGAGCCCATAGGGGTGCCAAAGGTTTGTTTGAAAAATATGTTATTGAAAGTGAAAAAGGTGTTGTCTCCTACGAATCTGAGCAGGGACATGAAATCAGGCTTCGTCAGGTCGGTGTGGGGTGCCACCCTGTCGAAACCCGATTCTACGATCCCCAGCGCCAGATCCATAGGGATATTTGTGAAAAGCGAGACCACATCCAGAAAGGCGACCTCATGACCATCAGGTAGTTGGAAGTCGTTAAACTCCTCGGCGAAGTGAAATGAATCGATGATATTGTACTGTGTTCTAGTTGCGAAAGCCTTACTTAAAATCTCCGCTAGGAAGCTGGAGAGGTTATAGGTTGGTGAGTCGATGGAGGAGATTATAGGGCGGAGAGGGATGTCAGGTAGAATTTTAGGTAACCCGTAATATTTCGGTGCCACTGCGTTGTGAATACACAAACGTCTATAAGTGGTATCATTGATGTAACCTTTATCGTTTAGGTTTTTGATTAACTTGTTTAATTTCGTTTGTGTTGCCGCAGTGGGGTCACGTTGTAATTTTTTGTAGGTGTTGTTATCGTCGAACAGGGCTAGAGATTTGTCTATGTACTCCTGTTTATTCATTACAACGGTGACCGCACCTTTGTCGGCTCGTGTGATAATAATATTAGGGTTATCTTTTTTAAAGGAGAGGGGTTTGGGGATAGCGTCAACTAAGGAAGGCTTCCGCAACTTATGCACGTCACTTGTTAACAAATGAGCTATTTGGGCTCTCTTCGTGTTCTGTTGGTCATGAGGCACTGCCTCCAAGGCCGCCTCAACCTCACCTAGCACTCTTCCCATCGGCAGATCCCTGTGTGAGGGTGGTAGGCAAAATTTGGGTCCTAAGGAGAGGAGCGTGTTTACCTCCTGAGGAATGACAACATCTGTGCAGTTGCGGATCCACTTACTATTGTCTGAAAAATATTTTGGAACGTGAGCATTATCTTTGAGGTTATTGAATTTACTGATTAATTTTCGCCTCGTTCTATATCGTTCTATATATATATATATGTATATATATATATATATGTATATATATATATATATATATATATATATATATATATATATATATTTATTTTCTTTTAGGAAGTTTGAAATATGTTCAATTTTATGATTATCAAATTTCCAAGCAGTTGGTTTATCGGCTGTGTAATTAGGTTTGTTATAAAGATATATTTCGGTTGTAATATTATTGTGGTCACTAAAATGTTCAGTTTGATCGACTTGCCAAATAATTTTGTATTTAAGAAGGTTTAGAGAGCCAAGAGTTAAGTCAATAAAAGACTCTTGGCCTCTTCTTTCGAAAGTAGGTGTTTTATTATTGTTTAGTATTACTAGATTTAGCTCTAAAATCCAATTCTTCAAGATTACACCTCTTCTGTCATCAAATTTGGAACCCCATAGTCTAGATTTAGAATTTAAATCCCCGCCAAGTAAGATAGGTTTAGTTTGTGATTTAATGTTGATGTTTATCTTACTTAGAATATTTTCAAATTCGGTAATTGAGCAGTTTGGAGAGATATAACAGGAGTATAAAACGAAAAATTTAGCTTCTAGCCAGATGAATCCTTTGTTATTGCCAATGTTTGGTAGCTTTGTAATAGCGTACCAGGGGGGGGGGGGGGGGTGGCCTCTCCAATCCGGGAGGATTAATTGTGGAAAAAAAGAACTAACCTTAAGCCTCGTACGGTCTTGAAGAGGACTGGCGGTTCTCTTCTAGTCTTCTACTTCCTTTGGGGTTGCACTATTAAAGCCGGAGGCAAGTCTATAGCCGGGGGCAGTTACTAAAGCCGGAGGCAGGTACAAAAGCCGGAGGCAGGTACAAAAGCCGGAGGCAAAACTATTTAAAAACTGTCAAGGCGCGGAGGCCGTCTTCTCTCGCCCGATGCAAGAGTTACACTGTATGGTTATTTAGGAGGGGGTAAAATCGAAAGATATGGTGGCGATAAAACGGGATGATTGGGTTGGAGAGCCCGCAACCCGATTTGCACCGAACATACCCCCCACCCAACTGGAACATTTGAAAATAAATTACATTAGTTCCCAAAAATCAAACAAACAAAAAATAATAATAATTGAGTAAATTGTCAAAAAAAAAACAAATTGTTAACTGTGACAAACAAACAAACAATAAGCGAAATCAGAAATATTATTGTTGAGGCGGCAAAGCTATGAGCTTATTGAGTGGCCTCAAAATCTCTCCCGTTCCCGTCCGTACTTTCGCAACTCTGGGCACACCGTCCGCACCGGGTATCAAATGTGTAACACGTCCCTTCGGCCACTGTGTTGGTGGCGTACTAGGACTGTACCAAAAAACTATATCGCCTACTGAGACCGTTTGTGAACCTGTATCCCATTTTGGGCGGAATAATTGACTATGGAGATATTCTCGACTCCAGCGTTTCCAAAATGATTATACTAGATGCTTTGTCAATTGCCATCGAGTCAATCGATTTTCAGGTTCCTCCAAGAGATTCATTTCAGGTCGCGATAATATGGGACCTCCAATCAAAAAGTGCCCAGGTGTGAGATAATCAAAACCATCGTCTGGTGAGTTCGATAATGAACAGAGCGGTCGAGAATTTAATATTCCCTCAACGCGAACCAAAATCGTATTAAATTCCTCAAATGACAAAATCTGTTCTCCTACTACTCGCTTGAAATGAAATTTAAACGATTTAACTCCAGCCTCCCATATACCGCCGAAATTCGGAGCATACGGAGGATTGAAACACCATTCAACATTGCGAGATGAAAGGTATTCCATTAATTCATCCTTAGATGAACTAAGAAACTGCGATAACTCGTCGATTTGTCGAGCTGCACCATTAAAGTTTCAACCCTGGTCGGAATATAAACGAGCAGGAAGACCACGACGAGCAACAAAACGGTCCAGTGCTGCTAGACATCCGTCAGTGGAAAGACTAGTAACTGCCTCTAAGTGAATGGCTTTCGTTACCATACAAACAAATAATTCCACGTAGCATTTAACTGATCGGTTGGTTCTAGTCAGCGAAGCTTTGATAAAAAAAGGACCGGCGAAATCCAGACCCGTATGACTGAACGTTCTAGAGGGTTGTACACGATACGACGGAAGCACAGTGGGCCCGATCGCGGAAAAAGCTGGACAAAATTGTAAATGTTGATAAAAACTTACAAAAACGAGTGTAGTTAGGTTTTTGGGGTCTCTGATAACGATTTCGATGTGAAAATTGAAAAATTCAAAATGGCGGAGCCAATATGGCGGATCAAAAATTAAAAAATTTGCGGAATCGTGTGAAATTTTGTATATAAAGGGTTTTGGGGTTTCTGATTTTGATTTTTATGTCAAAATTCAAAATGGCGGATCAAATATGGCGGATCAAAAATAAAAAAATCGGCGGATTCGTGTGAAATTTTGTACATAAAGGGTTTTGGGGTTACCGATTATGATTTTGATGTCAAAATTCAAAAATTCAAAATGGAGGATCCAATATGGCGGATCAAAAATTAAAAAATCAGCGGATTCGTGTGAAATTTTGTACATAAAGGGTTTTGGGGTTACCGATTATGATTTTGATGTCAAAATTCAAAAATTCAAAATGGAGGATCCAATATGGCGGATCAAAAATTAAAAAATCAGCGGATTCGTGTGAAATTTTGTATATAAATGGTTTTGGGGTTACTGATGATGATTTTGATGTCGAAATTCAAAAATTCAAAATGGCAGATCCAATATGGAGGATCAAAAATACAAAATTTGGCGGATTCGTGTACAATTTTGTATATAAAGGGTTTTGGGGTTGCTGATTGTTATTTTCATGTCAACTATCAAAAATTCAAAATGGCGGATCTAATATGTCGGATCTAAAATACAACATTTTGCGGATTCGTGTACAATTATGCATATAAGGGGTTTTGGGGCTGCTGATTATGATTTTGACGTATGAATTAAACGAATTCCAAATTATGACATTTATTCCGTGTATATTAACCTATGACTAAATATCAAAATCATCGTCGCTCGTCTCGCAGTCGCTCGCATCACTCTCGCGCGCCTCTACATCGACACTGTTTCCACCTTGAACATCAGGGAGAGGGTGGAGCAGATTCCACACCTCGGGTGGCAAAGGTTTACCGACGATAGCCTTTTTATCCTGTAAACTCGATATGAGAGGATCCTAAGATACGAGGAGCCGACGAAACACATCCTCCATTGTTTTGGTTCGAGAACATTTGCGGGCGAAATTCTCGCGATATATTCTTATGTCTTTGTTTCGGGCTTCCTGCGCATCTTCGGACAACTGCCCAATAGGTAGCGGAGACGCTTCGATAATCGCATACCCGTGAATTAAAATCACGTGTGCCGTTGTTGGCATGGGGTACCAACTATAAAGTTCAACGTATCGGGTTGCAACGTCTATGCAATACAATTTGAATTTCTGCTTATTAACGCTCAACCCGCTCGACAACGCTTGCAACACTACTTTACATTTAGCCATTAGGTCTTCATCCAGTCCCAAAATATGCGCAGTTGTAGGTACATCTTCAAAAAAGCGTCTAGCGGTATTACCGTCGTTGGTCGTCCCGGATCCGGGCTTAGGAATGTCAATTTGTAACTTGAACTCTGCCTGAATTTTAGCTTTTCTGGTTGCAACACTTTGCTTCTGCTCTGCGGAACGCGCTTGCCACTTTCTTTCGGTGGTATCATCGCTGCATTTGTAGGATAAGTGCAAGAACCACTCCATAAACCTTATCCACGCGTGGAGCGATGAAATACCAAACGACAGATTGCCGGCTTTTATTGATTTAGATATCATAGAGTCGATGTCATTAAACGACTTCGATGTCGAATCGCAGATGTAACAACGCATAGATGACGAAGTATTGGTTATCGCGTTTTTTACTTTTCCGTCGATCATCGTAAAGACCAACTCGTATTTAATACGTACATTTCGACCGTTAATAACCGTGTTAAACGGTATGAGCTTCTTAATTTGATCATCAATGTACTGTTGTTCTTTACGAGTATCTTCAGCCGTTTCTTTTAAAAACTGAAATCTTATCGGTCTGCAAAATCGCGTTGACGAGGGCTTTGGATTTCTCCATAGTACGATTTTCTCGCTACCGACTGCACAAAGCTCTAAAGGCACGACCGAAGTAAAGAACATGTAGGCATCGCTGCTATTTTCGTCGCTGAATTTTTGCTTATATTGTTGACTCGTAGACCCATCACATCCCCATTTAAAAATTAATTCGCAATTATCCAAATAACTCGAATCTAGTGCAATTATGTTGTCCGTAGCAACCTGCGTGAGTCTAACGGATATATGGTCAAGCAATGCCTGCAACTGTACTTCCGCGTGAGTTTCTGACACTGAGATAGTTGACAAATCAGGGTAACAGCGACGTTTAGCTGCTACGATCTTTTGATAAGATGGGTACAATGGAGTTGTACTGTGTGCATTTGTCACCTTTCTCATCAACAGATATGTCTCTTTTGACATTTTCCCCGTAATTATCAAATCAAGAGCCGCATCCGACGATATCTCTGTTGAAGCGGGGGCTTCTGCTTTTTTCAAAGCAGCCTGGTACTTGGAGGCCCGATTAGGTGAGTTCGATGTTACGTCCATCAATAATGTTGAAGCCTGAGGACGTTCACTCGCACGAAGGCTCATTCGCGTGGCAAATACCAACTCCGATGTAGTGTGCGTTGAGCGGAGTTCTGCTGTCTTTCGCCGTTTTGATCGGTCAGTCGAACTGTCAAAAGTGGCAGTAGGTCGGCCTTTCTTATTTTTTTCTTTCGGCGCTTCCCGTTCTTCAGACCTGTAGGCATTCTGCCATAAATAAGGCAAAATAAAATAAATAATTAATAATAATGTGGTAATAATGCCTAATAGTAAAGTAACATAATAATGTAAATAATTTACCACGAAAGTTATCTTCTGTTCAAGCCAAGTGCCATTTTGCTGATAAAATGTTGTATGGTTTCGGAAGGACTTTTTCCACTTTGCATGGATTTTTGAAATCGTCGCTTTTAACACCGTTATGTCCGAGGTGTTGAGCTGAAGGTAAAAAAATCAGTAATACGGCGTTAGACATTTGCAAGATTATTTATGATGGTACAGAAATATTCAAAACAAACTCGGATATACTTTGAAAATAACTGTAAAGTATCATATTCAAATTTGATTAGCATTAACAACATGAGATTGTGTATTTTATTTGCAATTATTGTTCTGCATTTATTTGTTTTGAATGGTTTTGTAACAATAAAATGTTCTACCTGGAATGGGCCTCCGATTTTGGTAGTGAGTTTTTCTTGCACTGCTGCGACTTGGCTGCTGAGGTCCGACGCCCACGCGCCCTTAAGGATTGTGAATAAATCCCCCCGCGAATAAGAAACTGAAAATACATTCAACAGTAGAATAAAATCAAAAAATATGTAGTATTTTTAGACTTTTTTTTTAATATTAAATTTCACATTTTCACGAGTAAAAAATAGTTTTTATGCAGTTTTCAATACTTCTAACTATGTACGCAATATTTTACATCGTTTTGTAAATATTTCTTATCGAAATTATAAAATGTCAAATATACAATCAAAAAATAGTTTTTTAATAAAATATAAATTTTTTCTAAATATTTGGCGCTATTACGTTCGAATTAATCATCTCAACAAAAATTGCGTGTTGGGCCGGTTGCGCTCTGCCGCACTCAAACGTCGATAAAAACAAAAACCGCAGGTCACCGCAGCTGCACTTTTGATAAAAATTAGAGCATTTTCAGGGCTTTAAGGCAAGCTAAGTCGCTAAGTGGTAATAAGTGGTAATAAAAAGGTAGCCATAAATATGTAAAATAAAATGAGTTAGGCGGGGGAGATTAAGAGATACGATGTAAACACATTAAAATGGAGATGTTTCTGGACTTGATCCACGCGAAACTTACCTTCAGGCGATCGATCCATGATGTATCACAAAAATTCCGGAGGTTTTTGCACTCGAAGCACTTTTTTGCTATTATTACGTGACGTCGAAATCGACCGGGATTGACCGACGCTCAATCGCGCCAACTTCACCGGTCGATTAAACAAGGAGAGATAGCTGGGATATCTCTCTCGCTCGGGAATATGATGCACCAGTGACCCCTGTTGACGATTTGGTGGAACTTAAGTCTGAGCGCGACATTTGAATTTTTGAATTTTGTCCAGCTTTTTCCTCGATCGGGCCCACTGTGGGAAGATCAGCTATAGGAGGCTGAATGGGTTCCGTTTTGAAGCGATAGCACTTCAAACAACGAAATATTCGTTGTCTAATGATATTTCTGGCTGAAGGAATCCAGAAATTGCGATGTAACAATGATTGAATAAGCTGTGGGCCCCCGTGCCCCGAGTACAAATGAAAATGATCAATCAGCAACGTTGCTAATCTACTAGAAGAGGGGATGAGCACATGATGACAGCTATTCTTCGATAAATTGGAGTGCTTTAAACGACCCCCCACCCTGACGAGACCTTGGGAGTTCAGAAAGGGCGACAAACTGTGATAACGTTTCGAACAAATGTTTCCATTTTCTATCAAATAGATATCTGAACCCAGATGCTGAGCCTGGGTGATTCTTGCTGCAAAATATAAAGCGTTGCTATATTCTTGAGCAGACAATGGACCAGTGAAAGGCTCCACTGAAGAATCTGTACGTTTACCTTTCAAATTGTGAATATAACGTCGAACACTAATATTCTTTGCAATTTACAGAGATTTGAAATTCCATTAAACAAATCCTCATAATGAAGCGAATCTACCAACAAAATGTTCGAAGACACAACGATATTTCTAGCTTCTGGAATTTCTTCATAAGACTGAATTGCATCACCAGGCCATTCGTCTAATGGTTTATATAGAAATTCAGGACCTCGCCACCAAAGTGAAGAGTTAAGTAATTCACCTGGCATTAATCCACGGCTCGCTGGATCGGCGGGATTGCAAATACCTGGGACGTGTCTCCATATCGCATCAGGGGCGTACTCATGTGTCTGAGATACACGATTAGAGACGAACGTCTTTAACATATGAGGTGGTGTGCGTAACCAGGCAAGAACAGTTGTAGAATCCGTCATGCATATGGGCATGTCCATTTGCACAGAGGCAAATGACGGTTTTATTGAACGGAAAAGTTTAGCAAGAACACAAGCGGCACCTAGTTCGAGACGAGGTATTGTCCATGTTTTAAGAGGAGCAACACGAGATTTTGCAATCACTATATTAACGAGAATTGTCTCTTCTAGTTCGACTCTGCAGTATATTACAGCAGCCATGCCTTGCATGCTGGCATCAGAAAACCCTACAAGTCGGGTACGCAATCGTTGAACAGGAAGTATGCAACGAGGAATTGTAATCTCTTTAATCAAATAAAATTCTTCCAAAATTCTGTTACATTGTTGGGTGATATCTGGTGGTAAAACGTCATCCCAGTCGATTTTAAGCAACCATAATTGTTGCATCAAACACTTGAGGTAAAATATAAATGGGGAAAGAAAACCATTTATATCATCGGTGCGAGCTATTCGCGAAAGAATACCTCTTTTGGAGGCAACATCTTCTGAAGGCGTAACAACATAATGAAAATAATCAAGTTTTGCGTTCCAAGCTAAACCCAGTATTTTGACCGTTGAGGAAGAGGTGGGTAGTGTTTGAGAAACGGTACCATCAAATTCAATTATTGAATCGTCGGAACTAGCCCATTTTCCTAAACAAAAACCTCCTAATTTCAATAGAGCAATCAACTGATCTCTTAAGAGGATTGCAGTGGTTACATCCTCAGCACCACATAAAATGTCATCGACATAAACACCTGTTTTCAAAGCTGCAGAGGTCAGCGGAAAATTAACACCTTCGTCTTCAACTAATTTTTGAAGAGCGCGCTGTGCTAAAAAGGGACTTGATGTTACGCCAAATATAACACGAGTGTGTTCCCATTCAAGTACGGGTTCCTCTGGAGAAAATCTCCAGAATATGTGTTGGTATAAACAATCATCGGGATGTAATTTGACTTCCCTAAACATTTGACGTACATCACAGGTTAGTGCGACATTACGAAATCGAGTAATCAGTTGACTAATGTCTGATTGAAGTTTGGGTCCCGAAAGTAATATATCGTTAAGACTAATTCCACGGCTATCTTTCTCAGCTGGATTAAATACAACTCGAATTACTGCATTATCACCAATTCGCTTCGAGACACCATGATGGGTCAAAATATAAGGTAAGGAATGAATGGCACGTACTAAATGCCCTTGTGAAATATAATCCCTTATATTTTGAGAATATAAGTCATATAATTTGGTATTACGCCTAAAAGACATTTCTAATTTGTGAAAACGAGTAAGAGCTGAAGCTCTATTTGAACCAAATGATGGACGACATCCGTCCTTGAAAGGTAATCTTGCGATATACCTACCATCACTATCCCGAGTAGTGGTATTTCGAAAATAATCTTCGCAAGCGACATTTTCCGGAGATAATTTTGAAACTGAGGGACATTTTCCGGAGATAATTTTGAAACTGAGGCAATCTCTTCGCATTCCCAAAATGAGCGAAGAGTTGTGTCTAGGGAAGGTTGATCAACTATATGAGTGAACATAGAGTTCCTAACAAATGAGTGGGTATTGTAATCAGGAACGGAGCCCATGATTACCCATAATAATGAGGTGAGAATGGCACTTGGAGTTCCTTTGATATGTGACGAATACTCAGGGGTAATATCAAAGAATGTACCAACTCCTAACAAAATATCTATTTTTGAGGGTTTGGCAAAATTAGAATCTGCCAAAGTCAAATGAGCAAAACGCTGCACTAATTCGGAAGAGATTGGAACTGTAGGAAGTTCCGCAGTGATTCGAGGAAGAACCACAGCTTCAAATTGTATAGTTGGTTCTGGAGAAGTGAACGGTGAAATGCTACAAGTCACAAATCCTTGCAGTCGATCGAGTGAAGTTTTTCCAATTCCCTGAAGAGAATATGGACAATTGTTTCGATGTAAACCTAGTCGATCTGCTAAACTAGTAGTAATGAAGTTTACTTGACTTCCAGTATCAAGTACGAGTCTGCAAGGGTGCCATTGACCTGACGAGCTTAAAATCTGAGCTTGTGCAGTACCCAAAAGAGTTAACAATGGTTGGTTGTTCGTACCAAAATTCGCAAATGAAACCAAAGCCGATGTTGGATGATATTCAACGGAGGGAGGAACCTTTCCCAATTTAGAATTTAAATTACTGTCAAAATGCAGTAATGTATTGTGAGATTTGTTTCCACAAACGCGGCACGTCACAGTGGCCCATTTGCCGAAAAACGCGAACAAAAATCAAAAATGATTGCGATTAAAACAAAAGCTAGTACATAAGGGTTTTCAAGGTCGCTAATTATGAATCTGATGTTATTTTTTCAAAATTCAAAATAGCGGATCCAAAATGGCGGACAAAATTTTAAAAATGGTCTGATTAAAACAAAAGTGGGTATATAAGGGGTTTTACGGTCTCTGATTATGAATATGATATTATTATTTCAAAAATCCAAAATGACGGATCCAAAATGGCGGCCTAATGAAAATAGAAATTGGGACATAAGGTTTTTCCAGGTTGCAAATAAGAAATCTTATATCATTTTTTAAAATTCAAAATGGCAGATTTTTTACTTGCGCAACGTCAGTACAAAACTTAAATATAAAATTCATACTTCTATTCAGTCATGTCCGAGCTGGCGTCGGATTGGTCCGAAGAATCATTACCCGCCATTTTCGCATACGCGGGGAGCAAAAGGCGAATCGCTTCGCGTGACAATGTTTCGCTTTTCTTCGGCGGTGTTGGACGTAAACTTGAAATCAGCGGATCTGAAGAGACAAGCAGCCAATGCATTACATCCGTCATGGTGCTTTCCCTAGATGATTTTCGGGAGTTATTTTCTCGGTAATTTTTTATATCTTTATTCCGGGATTCTTGAGCTTCCTCCGAAAGTTTTCCGATGGGCAGTGGTGCCCATTCGACAATACGGGGACCATGTATTAGCACCTGGTGAATCGAGGTAGGCATGTAGTACCATGGGAACTTGTCAACAATAATTTTCGCAGTTTCTTTGCAATAATCTTCAAAAAGAGCTACATTTACACCGAAACCGCATGACAAGACCTGCATTATAATGTGAGCGCGATTAAGATATTCCACGTCTATACCCGGAATTTCGGCGGACACAGAAGAGTTAGCAAAAAAACGCCTAGCTGTGTTGCCATCGTTATGGAGTGTCAATCATAAGTCCAAGTCGCACCTTGAAACCTCTCTGCATTGACGATTTCCGCATTTCCACACTTTTTTTATCCTGCTCGGATCGCGCCTGCCATTTTTTAATTTCTAGTTTATATCCTAATTGTACAAAAAACTCCATAAAATGTATCCACGCATGTAATGAGGCTATACCGAACTTGAATTTTGAATCTTCTACTGGCAATGACATAACCTCCTCAAGCTTGTTAAATTGTTTCGACGTGGCTCCACACAAATAGCATCGCATGTTCGAACTTGTGATCGTAACTGTGTTTCTAACTTTTCCGTCAATCATTGTAAACAGTAGTTTGTATGTCACAGTAATGTCTTTTCCGTCTATAAAAGTATCAAATGGAACAAGCGTAGCTATTTGATCATCAAGATATTTACTTTCGTGCAAGGTTGACGTAACATTTTCGCGAATATACTCTATATTTATCGGACTGCAAAATCGCGGAGAGGAAGGTCTAGGATTTTGCCAAATCAATAGGTCTGGGTCTTCACTGCTCGTTAATCGTAACGGTACAAGCGATGTTAATAGCATACTCGAATCTGAAGCATTTTCGTCATCAAATTTTTGTTTGTATTGACTTTGACCGGAAGAACCGTCGAATCCATATTTTATAATCAAAAGCAAATTTCTTACTTTTTCTCGAGATATAGTATTGATTACGGGCGTTTGTGTGGAAAGAATTCTGCTTGTTCTGTGATCCAACAAAGATTGTAATGGAACTTTTGCTGTTGTCTCAGTAACCTCAATACCTGGAGGATAACAATAAGTATTCGCTACCGCAACTCTATGATATGATGGATACACAAACGCCATTCTCCAGTTCCCTTTTTCTTATCAACCGATACGTCTTTCTCGTCATCTTACCTTCAACGAGATCGGAAAGTGCAAGATCACCAGAAATTTCTGTATAAGGAGAAACTTCAGCAGATTTAACTGCTCTCTTGTATTTCGCAACTTCAGACGAAGACATAGTTCCTATGTCTTTAATAACGGCAGCAGCATCGGTAGCTCCGGATGCACGAAGACTCATGCAGGTTGCAAACGATAATTCCGCCGGCCTATGTGCTTTTAGTAAGTTTTCCGACCTCCGCCTCTTTGTTCGGTCTGTTAGTTCATCGAAGTTTTTTAACGGTCGACCTTTGGATTTTCCGCTTGCAGCCTTTGTAGTACTTTTAACCGGGCCGCCATTCTGAAAAATGTATTAGAATCATTATTATCTAAATGAAAAAGGAAATAAAATAACTGCAAGTTCATAATAAATACATTTCATAATAACTGTAAACTTATAATTTTTATTGCTAAGCAATAATTTGTGTTATTAAATATACATATTGATTTATTTTTACCTTCAGTTCAATTTTTCCTTGCAGCCAATCCGAATTTTTTGTAAGAAACCGTTCTACTTTCAATCCATTTATTTTTCATTAATATCAGAAGATTCTTGATCTTCAATGAGTCATCTGCGTGAAATTTGAATGGCTTCTTGATTTTTGTAGACACGCATTTCTCTAAAAGTTCAAGCTTCTCGCGATGTTCGAGGTGGAAATGTTTTTTTATAAAACCAAAAATTTCCTGCCTACTACATTTTACACCGCGGTATTCGCTGATACAACCAAAATTGTTAAATAAAAGCAATTCCAGAAATGTAGGTATTTTTTAGTAATTAAGAAATTTTAGTAGTTTTTACTTATTCAGTAATTTACTAGTGATATTGAATTTAACATATAGGTGGTTTTCATTAATAAAAAAAGATAATTCTGCGTTTCCCAATTTTCAAACGGTTTCTACTCCAGCCCGCGCTTTTGGTGAGGCATGGACGTACACATTCAAACAGGCATAGAAACATCAGAGGTACCTCGTGGTACGAGAACTTGGATGAAATCGAAAGAAGATATTCTAAGCTTTCTTTAAAAAAAAAGGAGACCGCTAACCTCGACTGATCTCACTACTATTTTTATAATTTTACGAAATGTACTGAATATACAGCATCGGTAAATGTCAATATTTGACGTGAAAGTTTAAACCCGTTATAAATTTTAATTATGTGTAACAACATATGGAATATGGTCTACTTACCTTCGTCAATGATGTTCATTTTGCCGAATTGGAAACAAGCACTTTGAGCAATAAATATACGTGTTCAAAAACCGCTTGATTTTCCGTGATTTTTACGAGGCGAGCGCGCTGCACAGCTGACTGACTTTGAGCCGGTGTTACACGTTATTCATGAGGGCCCAACTCATTGTGGACCCGCACCTGTATACAGCGGCGCCTCCTCTACAAGGTTCCGGGGTACTAAAAATGAAATTACGATTTTCATTTTTTCGACTTTTGTCCGCGTTTTTCGTGAAATGGGCCACTGTGCACGTGTACTTTAAAGTACAATTAACAATTCTATGAGTTCCTAAACAGGCAAAGCAATGTCTATATTTTTTGACTAAGTTGTATCTCTCTGTTGGAGAACATTCAAGAAATTTAGAGCACTTAATGAGTTTATGATTTTCTTTACAAAGTGAGCACGATGCATAAAAATTGGTTTGCTTTGTATGTTCTACTGCCATATGTACACGTTTTTTATCTGCATATTTGACATTAATTTGAGGGGTAGTTTTACTAGGGGAAGTAACCGAAGTGGACATCAATTTCGACACTTGACACTTCTCCTCTAGGAAAACAATCAAATTATCCAAAGTAGGAAAATCCACATTCAAATATTTAGATTCGAAACCTTTCCGAGTATTAGAATCCAAGCGACGCAAAACATAATCCAACAAAATGTAATCTTCCAAATGATCAATTTTTAAAGCACGAAGAGCAGTGACATTCGGATGAGCCACATTAATTAAGTCTTCTATCGATTGAACAGAATCAACTTTCAAAGAAGGCAAATTAAAAATTTGTGAACTGATTGGCTATGACCCGTTTTTTGTTAAAAAGCGCAACTAAAAGATCATACGCTATGGTATAATTCTCGGGTATAAATGGGACACTTTCTACTAATTTCAACGCACTTCCACCAAGATAACCAATTAAATAAGAGAATTTATCAATATCTGATAAATCAGAATGATGAATGAGACTGTCAAAGAGCGCAATAAAAGAGTGGAATTTATCAGGAGAACCATCAAACTTATTTATCTGAATTTCAGGCATCTGAGCACACCTTCTGCTTGGTGTAGCAGGTGATTTTAAAATCATTTCATTGTTTTGTCAATATCGCGATGTATAAATCGTCATACGATTTTGCTAATTGATTAGTGTCGACTTTAAAGTCATCGTGGTCAACTGACATCTAGCATCTAGTTGGTCTAAAATATTTTGAAATTCAGCGCGATGCGTTTCTAATAAGCTAACACAAGTTTTGGTTTTCGCTGGCAAACCTACAATTAAATTATAGCAATCTTGTAATTGCGTCCACAGACGCTCTTTTCGGCCTGTTAAAACTTCAAATGTTTTCGAATTCTCACGTGAGGGCGGTGTTTTATCGTTATTTGTAGCCATTTTTAATAAACAATGCAAGCGCGCGGCTGAGTGCGAATCCAGAGATGCGAGGAATACGGAACAGCTGACTGCTAGAACGGAGAGCGCGTCGCATGTGATGCGCGCACACTCGAAACTCTGAGCGCTGGGCGCGGAGAGGGAGATCTCGGATGAGCGCGAGCGTGTGCAAGAGAGATGGAACAACGTTTTCCAAACTCCCGTTTAAAAAAATGAACTTGGACATGAATCGTCCATTAACAATTCATCGAATAAAATAAATGAAATTAAATAACTAATAGCTTATTGTTTATTAATTCGTCTCAATAAAATGATCACAATGATTGATTTCACGAAAGAAATGTAATAATTATGAGAATTATTAGCAAATAAAATGAAACAAACTACATTTGCACGTGTAGTTTATCGCGAATTTTTCCTAAATTAAGCAAATTATCAGAAGGATCCGGTTCGCGAAGGACCAATATGTTTGGTAGCTTTGTAATAGCGTACCAGGGGGGGTGGCCTCTCCAATCCGGGAGGATTAATTGTGGAAAAAAGGAACTAACCTTAAGCCTCGTACGGTCTTGAAGAGGACTGGCGGTTTTCTTCTGGTCTTCTACTTCCTTTGGGGTTGCACTATTAAAGCCGGAGGCAAGTCTATAGCCGGGGGCAGTTACTAAAGCCGGAGGCAGGTACAAAAGCCGGAGGCAGGTACAAAAGCCGGAGGCAAAACTATTTAAAAACTGTTAAGGCGCGGAGGCCGTCTTCTCTCGCCCGATGCAAGAGTTACACTCTATGGTTATTTAGGAGGGGGAAAACCGAAAGATATGGTGGCGATAAAACGGGATGATTGGGTTGGAGAGCCCGCAACCCGATTTGCACCGGACAGCCAAATTTGTTTGTTAGTAAAGAGTTATTCCAGATAAAAATACTAGCGTCTTCATTTGTATCTGATAGCCACCAATTATTTTTATTTATGAAATTTTTATTTGGTTCTGACGTAATAGCATAGTCATAGTTGTTTTCGATGATATTTGATTTTAGTAAGTCCATGGCTCTTCTGTCTCTGTTGAGATTAATTTGTAAAATTTTAATGCTCATTTTGGTTTGAGTTGAGTTTATCTGTTTCTATTAATTTCTTGATCAGTTCTCTATATTTTGGGCAGCTCATTGATTCTGCTCGATGTCCATCTATTTTACAAAGGTAGCATTTCGGTGTTGATGTACAATTTTTGTATTCATGTCCGGTCGTTGCTAAGCAGTTAAAACAGTGGTTAATGAATTTCTCTGTTGTACATTCTACATGGTTGTGGCCAATTCTTTTGCATTTAAAGCATTTAGTAGGTGTAAAGAATTTTTTGATATGCCAGTACTTCCAGTCTATAAAAATGTGTCCTTTTTTCCAGGGCCGGATTTAGGGTTGTGGGGGCCCCTATATAGCAAAAGCTGCCAGCATGTTGCATTCAGCATACACTATCTGTACGCTGAATGTAATGTTAATGTATCAAATGAACGTACATTTTCTGAAAAGTATATATTATTTACTTTACATGAATATACATAATTTTACAAAGGTACTTTACGAGTTTTCTCGCCGCGAAATCGTCGATAACGCTATCAAAGTTCAACGATCTCAGAATATCGCTGTTACAACTCAAAATCGAGAGATCATTGAGGCGACGTTGGGTCATTGCCGTTCGCAATCTGTTTTTCAACAATTTGAGTTTCGAAAACGATCTTTCCGCAGAACAGTTTGTGATCATCAATACGAGATACATTTTTAGAATCGTCTGTACATTGGAGAAAGCATCTTGTAGTTCTTTTTCTTCTATTAATGAATACATAAAATGTTCGCGACTCAGGTATTGGCCCTTGTTCCCAGCAAACTGTCTACAAAATGCAGCGAACTGTACCAGCTCGACTCCGAGATTTTCATCCACATCATCTTTGTAGATTCCAGCCAAAAGTCGAGCTTGTTCAAGCAGCAGCTCGGACGGCGAATCCTCGAGTTCAGCCAGGAATCCGAAACGCTTTGACACCATATCGTACGCCGCAAGCCGTTGGTCCAGCGACGTCAACAACTGGTCGATGACAGGCAGATAGTTCTCGACGAGAAATCTCCGCGCTGGTGACAGGTCCGCTTCTGGCGCGTGCCCGTAGTCCAGAGGAATCAAGCGTAGATTGCGGCGTCGCGTCCTCGAGGTCTCGTACTCCGACGTTCCGGCTCGTTCTTTCCCTGCTTCTTCGTAGACCACAAAGTTGTCACGTTTCTTCTCAATGAAAACTCGCAGAGATTTCAGAGCTGCAACTGCCGAATTTAAGTCGAGCTTGGAATTTTGAAGCAATTTACTTGTCGCGTCCACTCTGTTTAGGATGTTGTTCCAAAAAACAGCGTAAATCCCAGTCTCCAACTTGCACATTTGCTTGTGCAATCCTTCACACTCGACTCGGGTTTTAGCGTGTTGCTCCTCGTCTTCAGACATTGACAAAAGCGTCTGCTTAATGTCTTTATATCCGAGCACCAAAGCTTTTGTGGCGTCGGCACGACAAGACCAGCGGGTGCTATTCACTCGAGTCGGGACATTTATGCGTCGTTTCTCTGAGTCAGTCTGGGATGTTTGAAGTTGCTCTGTAAGTTTCTTGAAACGACTTGTAGAGCTCGTAAAAAATACGTAGACTTCTTCCAAATAGGTGAAAAACCGCAGTGCCGCAACACAACATTCTGCAGCAGCTTTGCCTACGAGGTTCAGAGAATGGGCAGCACAAGGAATCCAGTCAGCTAATTCGTTGGCCGCCTTCACAAGAGCTTGGAGACCGTTGTACTTTCCACTTATGGCAGACGCGTTGTCGTAGGACTGTCCTCCGCAATATTGAATGTCCAAGTTGTTGGCTTCTAGCACGCTCTTCAAGCCGTCGTACATGTCTTGAGCCTTGTGGCCTTGATTGGGCAGGAACAGCACAAATCTCTCGACAGGGGTGCAGTCTTCAATGTATCTGAAAACCACGGCAAGTTGGTCTATGTGGCCTTCATCTGGTGTCGAATTCATCGAAGTGGAGTAGTAGTGAGACTTCTTTATCCGGGAAATTATTTCATCGTGTACCTTTCGTCCGATAACTTCGATAAGCTCATCACAAATCATAGACGAAAGGTAATTCACGTGTCCGCTTCCGCAGCTGCCAGTGTCAGTGATGTGTGTCTTGAGGAAATCGTCGTACTCCGCCAAAAGTTCAAGCAAGCCGAGGTAGTTTCCATTATCTGATGATCCAAGATCTTCTGTGTCCCCACGGAATGCCAATCCACGTTCAGCGAGAAATCTGATGACGCTGACAACTCGTTCGAGAATATTTCGCCAATACTTCTGAGCTCTTTCTTCTTGCTGAACAAGCGCAGCATCGATGCGTCCTACGATGTTCGAACGTCTTGTGTAATCCAGCACAGCGTCCAGGTGGGATTTCGATGACTCGTGATCCTGTAAACGCTGTCCAGAATGTTTCCAGTTGCAAAATCCACCGTGGGTGAATTGAGTACGCGCGTTGCTCATCAGCTTGCAGATGGAACAGTACAATCTCCCCTGCGATGGTGAGAAGCACAGCCAGGATCGTCGAATGATCGCTCCATTCCGCATTCGTCTTTCAAACATGGATGTCTGACATTTGCGGACACGGGTGCCATCTATTTGCTCAAGTGATTTAGTGCTCAACACCTCCTCATCGCAGTTTTGCAGATCCTTGTTCCCTGTCCGAATCCAATAGTCAACTAGACCCCTTGCTGCAAGATGCAAGGGCCTTGCATCTTCTGGCCACAATCCTATGTCCGTCGAATCATGTTGCTTCAGTGGTAAGCATGCACTAGTTCCAGAAAGATGCAAATCATTTGTCGATGTTGATGCCTCACTTGTCACCTAATATAATATCAGAAACACAAGCGTCAGAAATCTATTATTAAAATCAAGGCTTGAAAACCGGAACAAAACCGAAACGAATAACCGGTAAAAACCGATTTATTTATTCGATATAAAAACCAAAACCGAATGAAAAGGTTTTTCTTACAGTTCTTGGTTTTCGTTTATCTCACACCGGTTTTGAATCGGTTTTTATTCATTTGAAGATAATGAGTATTTTGCAATACAAAATATGCAAATTTAGATTCGAAATTCCAAAAGTTTAAGTATTTTATGGACGGCGACTTCATTCTTAAATTGAAAACATTATTTTAAGAATGTGGCGTGCATATGAAACACAAGGTGTCTCTGACGCAAGGATTACTCCTACGAAATCGATCAATTTATTTATTTTTTTGATACATTGTAAATCAACCGTGTAACATTTTACTCAGTTTTAGACTTGCCACAGTGTATTTTTCCAAGTTGAGTGTAAAATTTTACACTTATCGCGTAAACTTAAACTATATGTGTAATTTTTTCAATAAACGTATATAAATACACAATTTGTGTAAAATACCTGACATTCGATGTGAAAAAGATTACACTCCACAATGTGAAAGTGCTAACAAAAGCTAAATTACATCAGGTTTTTTTAGGTTTGATTACCTCCTGCGTGTAATTTTACACGCAGGAAAATTGGAAAACACGAAATTGAAAAAAATTCCACTGCTTGGAGTGTAAAACCAAAATATACTGCATACAGTGTAATTTTACACTTTTCGATTTACAGGTTCCTCTAAACCTATGTAAAACCGGCAAAAATCGATAACCGGAACCGAAACCGTTTCACATACAAAAAGAAGGAACGTAACCGTAACCGAAACCAAAATGACTGAAGTATCGATAACCAAAACCGAAGCGATATTCTTTTTAGTTTTCAAGCCTTGGTCAAAATTACAAAATTCATGTGATGCAAATTAATTGATGTAAAGGCAAGAGATGTAAAGGATTGATGTGAAGGATTAAGAAAATGAAATTTACTTGATGTAAAGGTAAATTAAACAATTCTATATAACTGTTTTTTTTATTTTATTGACTATTTACTATACCAGTAATTATTGCCTAATTATTATATCAGTGGTTTTGAGGAAAACTAGAAATAAAGTTCACTTCATTTATACATATTAAGGTCTATTTTAATTTTGTGAACTCTAAATCATGTTATCTGTTATAGATTTAGAACAATTTGGACAAAATTTGGAATGTACCATTTTATTGTTGAAAAAACCGGCTATGTGACGTTCTTTTAAGGAAAAATCAATTATGTTCCATTTACACTTACATTGAAATACTTTTATAGAAATTACTTAAAATCCGTTAGAAATCATTAATTGGGCTTTTACTCAAAACCACAGGTATAAATGAAGATTCCATTTCAGGACTCTTCACTATTCGGATATTGCATTCTAATATACAAATGTAATATTAAACTTATATTCAATACACATATTACCTCTTGTTGACGACTGTCCCGCAAATGGTCCGGGTCATCGAACAGTTGAAAAGTATCTTGTACTACCTGAAATTCATAAGCAAAAACATTCATAGATAAAATTATTCGTAGAACACCTACTTATGAATAATCAGAAACACAGTCATTTTTATGTAGTTTTTCATTAGTATTTAAACATAATATCAAATTATAATTATATTCAATAAACAAATTACCGCTTGTTGGCCAGAGTCCCGCAAATGATGCAGGTCATCAACCGGTTCAGACTCATCGTGTACTATCTGCAAATCATTAAAAAAAACACTCAATGGTAAAATTAATCATAGAACACCTTCATATGAATGTTCTGCAACACATTTATTTTCATATAGTTTCTTTTATTGATATCCATATGTAATAACAAAATTAAATTCTACAAACAAATTACCTCTTGTTGATCAGAGTCCTGCAAATGATGTAGGTCATCGTTCAGTTTAAACGCATCTTGTAGAGTCTGCAATTAATAAACAAAAACATTCATAAGTAAAATTCATCAGAACACCTAAATATTCAAATCAAATCAAATCAAATCAATTTATTTGGTGCCTTACATAAGTTTACACAAGTCATTTACATACATATTATTATTGTTAATTAATCCCTTTATTATGTCTATAGTAACATTATTAAAACACATAAATATTATTGTATGAAATATGACTAATAAATAAATAAATATGACAAATATATATAAAACGATTTTTTAAAAATTACAATACAACACAATCAGTAATCACACTAAATTGACATACACTAATTAAAATAAAATCAGTTACATATTAAAATTATGATATAAATACTCGTCCAAAGAATAGAATGCATTCTCGAGTAATATTTTCTTAATGCTTATTTTAAACAGTTTAGCTTTGAGGAGTTTTATTTCTTGTGGTAACTTGTTGAATAATTTTGGTGCATGATAGCGTGTACCGTTTTGTGATAAAGTTAACCGGCTTCTCGTAGGTCGTATTTCATCATTTTGCCTTGTCGGGTAATTGTGATATTGATTGTTTTCCAAATAATTTTCATTGTGATCTTTAACCCAGAGTAAACATTGCAATATATATTGGCAAGGCAGAGTTAATATACCTAGCTCCACAAAAGCATTCCTGCAGTCTTCCCTGTAACCCGCATTAGCTATTATTCGAACAGCTCTACGCTGTAAAGCAAAAATCCGTCCCGCGGCACTGGAGTGACCCCAAGCAAGAAGTCCATATGACATAACTGAGTGGCATACCGCAAAGTAAGCTGTTCTGACAACGTATTGGGAAACACATCTTACTAAGTTTCTCAAGAGATATATATTCTTCGTTATTTTATTTGCCAATTTAGCGACATGCGCATCCCACTTTAACTTATTATCAATCTGTAGCCCTAGAAACTTGGCTGAATCAGCTACAAATTCTTCTTGATGACTTTTCAAAGTAAATAATAAGCTCACTGTTTTTTCATCATTCATGCAAAGACTGTTTGAATCAAACCATATTTTACATGCCCTCCTTGCATCAACTTCAAATGCTAATAGTTGGTCTATATTAGGATTAGTGACAAAAATTGAGGTATCATCAGCAAATTGAGTGACATTTACCTGACTGTTACTAAATATGTATGGAAAATCATTCGCGTAAATCAAAAACAAAAGAGGCCCTAAGTGAGATCCCTGCGGTACTCCCCTAGTAACATGTACTTCATCAGATGTATTATGGCCATAAGATACAATCTGCTTTCGATTAGTTAGATAAGACAATATCATTCTGCAACTGGCTGGCATTAAGTTATAACTATATAGTTTAGTTATTAATAACTGGTGTGATACGCAATCAAATGCCTTTGATAAGTCCATAAAATTAACCAGTACAGATGATTTGGAATCCAGACCACTCAAGATTGAATCAATGAGTTCTACAACTGCATGAATTGTCGATCTTCCTTTTCTAAATCCAAATTGCTGTTCTGCCAATAGGTCATTGTCTTCAAAATACTGTGATACTTGTCTGTACATTACTAACTCCAAGATTTTTGCAATGACAGGAATTATTGACACTGGCCGATAGTTATTCAGATCGGATGGATTGCCCTTCTTAAGTACGGGAATGCACTTTGAAATTTTGAGTGAGTCTGGAAAATAACTCTCCCTCAAACACTGGTTAATTAGACGTGTCAACGGCAGCATGATAATGTCTTTAACCGATTTTATCACGTCAGTTGATAGGCCATATATATCTTTACTGTTTTTATTCTTGATGACATAAAAAATGTCTCTAACATGAGTTGACGATACCTCCTCAAATTTAAAATACCTGTTGCTATTTGAAAGAGGAATTACCGTTGCAGTGTTCGAATGATTCGTTGTTATGTTCTTTACAATATCATCTATAACATTAATGAAAAAACTGTTAAAATCGTCGGCAGATATATTCGTTGCGATTTCTCTCTGATTAAGAGTTGGCCTATGTGAGTGTATTAGTTTCCACATACCCCTAATATTGTTAGAACAGCCGTTTATAAAATTGTCATTTGCACGGATTTTTCTTTGAGTAATAGCCTTTTTGTACTCTGACTTAAGATGACCGCATAAAGATATTAATTCAGCTGTGGGATTTCTACAGCACATTTCAGAGAAGAGATTAATTGTTTCTCTCATCTTTCTTAAATCGTTTGAATACCATTGTGGAGCTAGTGTATTTGCAATTGTTTTAGCCTTTCTTTCAGGAAACGCCGTATTATAATTGCTCACTAATATATCAAGCAGCTGTACTGCCTTATTATTACAGCTCTCATTTGAGTCTATAAAACCCCAATCAAGTTTGCTTAATAAATCATAATACGCCATCTTACCTACAGTTGTAATCGGACGAATATTTACTCTTTTTGTGTCTTTTATTGGTTTCTTTACATTTATAGAACAAGAGATTCCATGGTGGTCAGTGAATGAGGTTGTATTTAATTTAGCAATGTTTATAATTTGATTGTAATTAATGTTAGTATAAATGTTATCAATACAATTACTTCCGCGTGTTGAGAAATCAACAAGTTGCCTTAGCCCAAAACTCTTCATTACATCGAGCAGTGTATTTGTATTAATATCACTAGAAAAATGATTTATATTAAAGTCCCCAGCCATGACGATATAGCATGCCTTTAATAGTAATCTTTCTAATACCGAATTTAGTATGTTAAAAAATACACCGTAGTTTCCAGATGGAGACCTATAAACAGTAATAACGTATGTGTTGATTAGTGGGATAAATGTACCGCACAGTTCACAGTCCTTTTCTTGGGATAATGCAGAAATCCATTTTTCGTCCCTCGGATGATGTTCTGATTTTAGTAAATTCATCACTCCTCCGTGATTAGATGTTGATCGACAGTAGAACGACACCGCAGGTTTTCCATTTAGTCTACAAAGCTCCGCCTCCTGATCTGATAGCCAGTGCTCAGTAAGCATAATTATATCATGTCTGTTGTTTAATTCAAATAAAAATGACTCCATTTCGTTAATTTTATTTCTAACAGACTGTATGTTGACATAAAATATGTTAAGGCTTTCATAATTGTCTATTTCACATGTGTTTTTTTCCGAAGTGTGGGAAAAAAACGTTCATATCTTATTCCCGATCCCCATATTTCGGGATCTTTTATTTCTTCCAAATATTCAATAGGAAAGGTTAATTTAAAGGAGCTGTACTCATTTGGATGTTTGGAATTGAGCTTTTCGCATTCTACATTTAGAAAACCTCTTTCTTCCGTTAAATATTTCAATATCATTTCTTCAGTTGTGTCCGCCTTTACCCTATATAAGTGCAGATATCCCTTTCTTTTTATTGGAACTCCCTGAATTGATGTGTTCATAGCAATTCCAGTTTTTATGTATGTTTTTTGTTTCCTTTTCATTTTAGTTTTCCATTCAGCATCCGGGAGTTGTGTTACATTGTTACATTCCAATGCCGATATTTGTGGTAGTGCTGATGTACTGCTACCGGTGGTGATTGATGCATTACTCTGGTTTTTATTTTTATTTTTATTAGGACTTTTTTCTGTATCAACAGTAAAACCGTCCGCTTCTTTTTTGTTTGCTTTGTTTTCCTGTCCATCTTTATCGGGCGTAGTGATGCTCAGTTCATGACGCAGCGACAGCGAGACTTTGGACTCTTCGCTGGTTGGAGCCGAGGAGGTTTTGTTTACAGTTTTTGCTGGTTTGTTTCTTTTAGTGTGTTTTGTCGATGGCTCCGACACCTGTTGAATATTTACGACGTCTCTTGCTCTATTTTTAATTAGAGGTTCGTAGCTTTGCTTATCTTGTAATGATAAGATTTTGTCTTTCAATAGACAGTTATTTTCTATTAGGATTTCATTTTTGCTCTCAAGTTCTTTAATGAGTTTTCGCAATAATTTATTTTCTTCAGTAATGAAATTGAATTGGATCGTACTTGCCATTGCTGAGCCAGGTGACTTAACCTCAATTTCTTGATCGTCGGTTGATGCCGCGTTCAGCCTTCCACAAGCCCTACCATGAATTTTCAGACACGAGGGATGGAATTCCAGTTCACAGACCACACAAGGCACAGTATTCACTGATTTGACTTTGCACTTGTTACATTTTTTCTCGGACTCGTCCGTTCTAACACTTGACTCGTCCGCCATTTGCTTGTTTAATAAACCAAAACACATTGATTTTCATATTGTTTTTCATTATATTTAAATGACAATGTATCACTTACCTGTCGTCGATTGCTTTGCGACGATTCCTCCGATGAAATTTTTGGCAGCACATTCAAGTAATTTTTCAGGTTAGGAGTCAGACTCAATGCTTGGGCCAACTTCTGTTTCCCTTCTTTTGTCCTTTTGCGCTTTTCAGCCCCACTTAAATATATCCGTTATACTTTGTGCCGATCCATTATTTACTTTCTTACTTATCTCCGTACTCAACAAGATTTATGGCGGTATCCATGCAGTGACAAATACTAGGAACCCTAGGAACATATGTTAAATACCGCGCCATCTACACGCGGGAAAATTCAAACGACATATTTTCGTGTAATCTTATTATGTTGTGCTAAAGGATGCAAAAAGACGATATGCTGATTATTTATTACTAAATGTAAAAATGTCTTATTATAACTTCTGTTACAATCAATTTTTTAGTTTTTTTTTACTTTTTATTTTTTTCAATTTTATTTTTGTATTTTTTGAAACTTTTTTATTTTTTTTATTTTTTTACTTGGTTGTGGGGGCCCCCAGACTGTGGGGGCCCCTAGGCCAGGGCCCACTCGGCCCACCCTTAAATCCGGCCCTGCTTTTTTCAGTAGTTGAAAAGCTAGAATTTTGTCTATTTTGATAATAGCACTCTGGATTTCGTTGTTAGTTTTACTTTTAATAATATTAATTTGTTCAATAACGTTGGAAGATAAGTCAATGCCTAATTCATTTAAGATTGTTTCTTTAATTTCATCATTTGTTATCGTAGGATCTATGTTAATGATTTTCAAAGTTTCCGTTTTACTGTTAATTTTAAGATTTGCTACATTAGTTGTGGATTTCTTAATTTCTTCTTTAAGGTGATTGTTTTGGTTTTCTTTTTTTCCGTTATATTGGATTAGTACTTTACCATTTTTTGTTTTTTGAAGTTTTTTTATTGTTATACTTTTATCAATTTTTACATCATTTTTAATTTTTTTAATGATGTTGGCATATGAATTTCCTTTGACTGGTTCTAGGATTAGGGTCTCTGATGTGTTAATGAATTTAGGGTTGTTTATCTTATTGGTTTGATCGTCTATATCAGAAACATCATTTAGATAAAGTTAATTTTAATTTCCGTTTTCCAAAATAGGTATTCATAAATTTGTTTAATTTGATTTTTGAGATTCGTGTTGGTGGTGATACATTGAATTTCATTGATATTTATGTTTATACAAATGTTTCTAATTTGGTTGATTATTGTAATTAATTCTATATAGTTGGAATTTTTAATTTTGTTGAATTTGGATAGGAAAATATGTTGTTGATATTTAGTTTCGTCGTTATTTAAATTTAGTTTGCAGGTAAATCTGGAGAAATGCATAATTTCGCCAGATTCTAATTTTTTTATCTATAATAGCGTCTTTAATTTCATTGAATAGTTTATAACCTTCTTTAATTAGTGGTTTATTCTCTTGGTTGTTTTGGTAGATTATGACAGTATTTTTATTTTAGTCGATATTCTCGTCACTAATTCTATTACAGTTCTTATATATGTTGTTAGGCCAATTTTTGTTAATTAATTTATTGATCTCATCTGGATTTAAATTTTTTTCCAACTCTGAAATTATGCTTGGTTCATTGAAGTCGGTAATAATGTTGTCAGTTTGTGTTTCAGAGTTTTCGGTTTTTAATTCTAAATTTTCTAGTAGGTTTTCCAAGTCGAAGGTTGTCCAATGGATTTCGTTTATTTTATTTTTGATGTCTAGTTGTGTGTTTTTATGGGTTTTTGAAAGATCGTTTAGTTCTGATATTAATTTTATTACTTTTTTAATGATTGTGTATTTCGAGATTTGAGAGTTTGTGGTGTTGTGTAATTCATTGTTTTTACTTTGTGAGAAAATAAAGTTTAATGGTTTATCTGTCTCTGATTCATTCTCATTGTCGAACATTATTCTTATGTTTTCTGATCCACTGTTCAGCCGGGTCGCAACGCGTATTCGCGGCACTTAGCGCAAACTTGAGTTTGATATCAAAAATACAATTATATAGTGGCTTGTTTAGTGTCAGTTTTAGTAAAGTGTAATTCTGTACTCGCGTATTTGCGCACGCATGCACTTGCGCACTCGCGCACAAAACGTAATGAGGTCGTCGTTATTTAAAAGCTTAAAATATAGGTCCTTGTTGTATAAAGCACTTTAAAATGTTTAGTACTTTACTAGAGTCTAACAGATTATTAAAATTATTTATAAGATGTTGTTTAGCAACGTATCAATTATCATACGGTATATATCTAGTTTGACATTGTCACTCACTTTGAAATAGTTTCAGAAATCATCAAAGTTTCGTCAAACGCAGGCGCGCACGTGTCCACAGTACCACCAAACAGAAGAAAGCTCTACATAGGACACAGGGGGATGGCAAGCGCTAGGAGTACGGCGCCGCAGCTCCCAAAATCACCCGATCTCGTGCTCAGAAAAGAAGATTCTGTTCCACTGGTCGAGCCTCCCAAAGATTGTCGTTCGCCTGACCAATCCGGGCGCAGTGGTACAGCAGCAGCGGTCTCCTCCGGAAAGCGCCCCAGGACCACCTCCAAGCCACTGATCTCCTGCAGTTCAGAAGAGGAAGATTCGGTTCTATTAGTCGAGCTTCTCAAAGATGGTCGCTCGCTTGACCAATCCGGGCGCAGTGGCACAGCAGCAGCGGTTTCTTCCGGAAAGCGTTTCAGGATCACTACCAAGTTTTTAAATAAACTGTATTAAACGAGATCGCACGATGAAATGTCCAGGTGTCAGAAACTTCACAACACTCAAATAAAATATTCAAAAGCGAATATTGAGTCCGGACACGAACCGAATCCGCGGATAACAGTGGGGTTGACTCAGGACCCCATCGCGAATAAAACTCACGCACTTTTTTGTGGTAAAACAAACTTGTACTCGTAGAAAAACACAGGATTACGGAGCGAGAAATTCACGCATCAATTCTGTTAAACAGTGCAACGCCTAACCTAACCTAACCTAACCTAACCTTTTTTTTTTTTTGAAAGAGGAGGAAATGCTTTATGCACTACCAGTCTACGTGGGGTGTGTGAGACTCAACCTTATCTAAAGGATTGTTACTTATTAAAACCTCGCTCTTATGTAATCTAGCAATATGGTCAATTCGGTTTCGCTTTCGCATTCCGTCAAGTTGATTGCTTCAAGTTTTAATTATCACTGTCTTTCTTCTGTCTCTTTTTGTAAAATAATTTTGTCAATATAATTTTGGATTTCTTCCCATTAATTTGTCCCAATAAGCATGATATTTATAACATCTTTCCCATTGTTGATTCTTCCATATTTATCGAATATATTGTTTCTTTCATTAGACCATCTAGTACAAAATAAGAATGTATGATCTGGATCATCAATTTGGTTGCAATAGTTGCAAATATCTGAAGTACGTTCTCTTAATTTTTTTTTAAATATGTATTAAAACATCCGTGACCAGATATAAATTGTGTTAGTCCGTAACTAAGTTCGCCATGTTTTCTGTTATACCATGGATCAATAATTGGAATTAATGTTTTCGTACGTCTACCCAAAATCGTTTCATTATCCCATTCTCTTTGTCAATTATTTAGGCTATTTATTCTAGCCTCTTTTTTTGTTTATTTGTCCTCCAAACCGTAAGGATCGTTCTATACAAAGTAGGTGAATGTAATGTACACGATATAATTTGGATAGCTTTTGTAGAAATAGTTCTGTATGCTCTTGCAACCCTAATGGCTACACGTCTTTGTATGCTTTCAAGCATTCTTTTGTATTTTACGGCTTTAAGCCAATCTGCCCAAATAGGTGCACCATATAGTACAATAGTTAATAACAGAGCATAAAAATTTTCTACTCCATGTTTTTGGACCAGCAATGTTTGACATTAGTTTGCTTAGGGCGTTCATAGATTTTTCAACTTTTTTGCTGACTTCGATAAAATGTTCTCGCATGTATATGCCTAAATATTTAAGTGTTTTAATTGAATTTATATTTATATTACCACAGTTAATTTTAACTTCTTTTAAAGTGTTTCTGCCATTTAAAATGATGATTTCTGTTTTTTCACAAGCAAGTGTTAAATCATTGTTTTTAAGCCAATTATTTATAATTCTCATAGCACGATTACCATTAGCCTCCATTATTTGTTTATTTCTTCCATTTATAATAATTGCTAAGTCATCTGCGAACCCAATTGTGTGACAATTTTCAGGAAGTTTTAAGCTTAAGATGTCATCATAAAAAATATTCCATAAAGTAGGCCCTAAAATTGCTCCCTGAGGGACTCCACATGTCATTCTCATTTTTTTAAATTTCCTATTAGGATATATCTATCTTTTAGATAGTTTTGTATGATTTTGATTAAGTAATTTGGGATATTTCTTTTAATTAGTGATTTTGAGATGATGTTCCAATTGGTCGAATTAAATGCATTTTTTATGTCAATGCATATTAAAATTGAAAATAGATTTGAGTTTTTACTAATGTTTAATACTTTTTTGATTGCATCAATCAATCAATAGTTGAGCGACCTTCCCTAAAACCATATTGATTGTCAGAGATTAGGTTATTAATGGATAGTTCGTCTTTTAATCGCGAATTAATAATATTTTCAAAAATTTTGCTCATAGTATTAAGAAGACATATTTCTCTATATCATGTTACGTTATTTTTCCTCGGTTTTTCTAATAAGATCAATTTGGCAGTTTTCCATTCTTTTGGGAAAGTTCCTGATTTTAATAAATTAGTGAATAGTTCTGAGATGTACTCCGTACCTTCAGAGCATGCTATCTTAGCAACTTCGGGAGGGACTCTATCAGGACCTGGTGCTTTTTTGTTTCCTAGTTTTTTTGATGCTATTAATGTTTCTTCAATGCTGCAGATTGGGATATCGTCCGTGTTGATAGCTAGATCAGGTCGAGAGATGATTTTTCTAGTTGGGAATAACTTACGTGCTTCTTGCAGTTGTACTTCATCGGTTAATTTTAGATCAGTTCTTAGGCCAAGTTTACCCGTCACTATTTTGTATCCGCAACCCCAGAGATCCGAGTCGATTTCATTGCATAGTTTAAGCCATGATGATTTTTTAGCCTTTTCTATTTCTTTTTTAAATGTTGCTAGTATAGTTTTTCTTTCCTCTTCTAATATATTGATAATTTCGTCTAACTGGTTATTTTTATTATTTTTTTTAGAGCGTGTAATTTTTCTTCTGATCTTGTTGTTTTGATCTCTAATTTTGGATAGTTCATTATTCCACCAATGATTTTGTTTTTTATTGTGAAAATTCTTTGATTTATTTAAATGTTTATCGCATGTTGATTTAAGAATTTTGTTTAAATTTGAGCTACTTATAATTTGTTCTGTGTTCATTGATAGTTTTTCTTTTAGTGTTGCAGAGATTTGTATTGATTTATTCATTTTAAATTTATAGCAATTAGAGTTCTTGCATGTGTAATCATTTTTATTTTTGTTTGGAAAATTTTCTATAATTATATTATTATGATCACTCAGATTTTCTAATTGATCTATTTTCCAGGTCACTTTAAATTGTAATAGGTTTGAAGAGCACAAGGTAAGATCGACGAACGCTTCTTGTCCTCTTCTTTCAAATGTCGGTGTGTTTCCGCTATTTAGTAGAATCAGGTTGTTCTGAAATCCAATCATCTAGTATTGATCCACGTGCGTCGTTTGATTTCGATCCCCATAACTTAGATTTTGAGTTAAAATCTCCTATTAAAATTGTTTTTTTGTGTAATTTTACGCTTGTGCTCAGGTTGTTAAGAAATGTATTAAATTCGTAATTTGAACAATTTGGAGAAATGTAGCATGAGTAAATTATAAATAATTCTAATTCAAGCCAAACAAAACCTATATCATTACCGAATTTGTTGATTAATAATTTTTGATTCCAAATGAAAATACTTGTGTCTTCATTTATGTCTATGATTTTGAGTCAGTAGTGTTTGTTTGGTTCTGAGATAATTGCAAAGTCAATTTTTTTTAATGATGTTTGATTTTAGTAAGTCCATTCCCCTTTTATTTCTATTTATGTTTAATTGTAAGATTTTTATGCTCATAATTGATTATTATTGAAATTATTAGTTTGATCCTTATCATTTTTTTCCATTTCGTATACTAATTCCCCGTATTTCGGACAAGTCATAGATCCCGCTCTATGACCCGTTGTGTCGCAAAGATAACATTTTGATAGCTGTTTGCAAATTTTGATATCATGGCCAATTTCCAAACAATTAAAGCATTCAGTTGTTTTTAATAATGAATTTTGATAATCAATAGCTATATGACCTATTTTTTTACAATTGTGACATTTTATAGGGGAGTATAATTTTTTTATTCTCTAGCATTTCCAGTTTTGCTGTATTTTACCAATTTTTATTAATTTTTCTGCTATTGATTTATCTGTTGTTATTATTGCCGAGAATAATCCATTAAATCTTTTGTTTTCAATAATGTTTATTGGGTCCGTTATGTCTATATTAATTTCTTTTTTGATTGAGTCGCGAACTTCATCTTTAGTTACTGTAGGATCAATGTCTAGTATTCTTAATGTTTCTTTCTTAGTGTTAACACTAAAATTAGCCATGTTATTTGTCTTCAATTTAATATTTTCTTTTAGGTTGTTTCTTTTTTCCATGTTATTACTGTTAAATTTAATGATTACTTTTCCATTATTAGTTTTATTGATTTTATTAATTGTTACGTTTTTTTCTATGTTCACATTTGTCTTTATATTTTTAATTACTTCAGCATACGCAATGCCATGTTTTGGAGTTAGTAAAATTGTTTCTGCTGTTTTTTTTTTTGGATTCTCATTTTGATATGTCTCATTTGTGTTAGAGATGGTAATAATTTTTGTGTTAGATTTTTTGAATATGTATTCCATGATCTTTTTAATTTTTATTCTTAATTTGTTATTTGGTGCCGTGAATTGGAATTCATTAATTTTCAGATTTTTGCATTGATTTTTAAAGTTATAAATGATTTTAATTAGATCTTCATGACAGTTATTTTCTATATGATTTATTTTCGTTAAGAAGAGGTAGTTTTTTGTTTTTTCTTCCAATGTAATAAAGTCAATTGTACTTCTAGAGAAGCATATTGTTTCTTCATTCTTTGGAATGTCTTCATTATCTATGTCCTTAATTTGATTAAATATTTTTGATGCTTTTTTAATTACTTGATTGCTCTCTATATTATCTTCGTATAAAATAATAGTATTTTTTCTTTTAAAGATTAGTTCATCTGTATTATCTGTACATATTTTGTATGTTGTCTTAGGCCACTTTTTTAAAATTTAGTTGTTTAATTCAGTATTGTCAAGCTTTTTGTCAAGTTCTGTCTCAATATTAAGGTTGTTGGTAATATGTGTAATTGGTGCATCCGTCTGGGTATGTATATCCAATTTTTGACCAATGCATTCTTCCAAGTCATGTTTAAGAAGAACCAGTTCATTTATTTTTTGTTTTATCTCAGTTTGTGTGTTTTTGTGTTGTTTAGATAACTTGTTTAATTCATCTATATTATTAATTATTCTTTTTAGTGTATTATATTTAAAGTCGTTTTCATTTTTTTGTTCAATTTCTTCATAAATGTCCGAGTTGATGTCTGATATATTAAAACTTGGTGTTCCAGGCATGGTCATGATTGATATTCATCAAATATTATTGTCGTCAATCATCAAATACAATTAATAATTTAAAATTGTTCATAAATTAAATATTTGTTGTTGTTAGGCAACATCAACAAAAACAACAACAGAAATCAATCAGATGGTCGGCGCGGAGCAAAGTCAAATTTACATTGTCATTCGTTGGGCCTAAAGCAAGAAAAAGTAAAGATAAACAAATACAATGAATTGCACTAAAAAATTAATGAGTTAATAGATTTTCGGGACGTATAGAGTTTGGGTAGTGTTTGTGTATTCAAAAATGTGGAGCAACAGTGTTCGAAATTTATTAAATATCAGCTCAATGTCAATCAAAGGAATAAAGCACCAAAAATAGTTGTAATATTTATTTAGAATTCAAACAAAATAAAATCAACCAGTTCAACAAAATATAAATTCTCTTAATAAAATTAAATTCAGTCTTTTAAGCCTTAAATATAATTAGAACACAATCAATAATTCTCAGAGATCAGAAACAACAACGAACACTTCAAGTTTCAATAATAGTTACAAAAATATGAATTATAGAGGTTTTCTTCTTCATTAAGTTACAGTATTTAAACTCAATTGGCTTCACCGCAAATACAATAGAAATACAAAACTTAACATAACACATGCAAGTGTTAGCGTAGATACTCACTTGTATCTTTAATGAAAATTCTCGCTAACCTAACCACCAGAACAAATTAGCTATGATTCTGTCCTGTCAGTCTTTAATTTAGTTAATACTGATTAATGTACTCGCAAAGTCCCTAGTAAAGGTTTTGTTGATAGAATCAGGATCTTCGAAATGAGAACCCAACAAATCCGCAAGGTTCCCCACGTATTTATTGAACTATCAGATCTACTGACTGATTTAACTGCAGTAAAAGAGCTGGTGCATTGAATTCCGCAAGGTACCCCACGTGCATCAAATACCTCAACTCCAATACCCCAAATCAAACGGTCAGAAGGTAAAAGGGGAGAAAACTAAGAACTCTCTAGTTCCGCAAGATTCCCCACGTGCGTAAAGAGCTGTTAGCGTTCAATAGTTATCTGATTAAAGTAAAACAGACAATGCACACTGATATCCGCTAGGTTCCCCACGTTCCTCATGTGCATTAAACTGATCCCTCAAATCAAGACACTTTACAGGGTGAAGGTAAAAATGTTTAGAGTGTGAACTCTGTGAGTTGGTAAAATTAATAAAACAAGACAAAATAAAAATATGAAAGTTCACTGTCAAAGTGATTAAAATCAATTAAATCAAAATAAAATAAAAGATATATATATATATATATATATATATATATATATATATATATATATATATATATATATATATATACCGTGTGGTGGCAGACTCCAAACGAAACTCACTCTTTCTACGAACTAGCCGAAAATTGATTACTAAAATTTTCTAAGTGTAGAATGAATTAAAATGAAAATCAGACTAAGGGTTGAGAAGTGAAATGTGAACAATTGCACTAAGTCCGGTTGGAGAGAGTTTCGTTTCGAGTCTGCTGCTGATGGTGGAGTTTTCAAGGCGGGCGAGAATTCCGAAGAATTACGGCTCCGTCCGGCGCTTTTATGACCGGCCGCAGCGGTGGGGACCGGCCGCAGCGGTAGGGACAAGCCGCGAATCGAGTGGGAGAGGCGCGCGCGCCGCTCCGACTCGCCTGGCGCACGACCACGCGGACACCGCGTGACTGGCGATCATGTTCATTTTATCCTAAAAAATGGATCGAAAATTGATAAGTTATAATTATAATGAAAATAATACAATCCAAAGGACAATGAAATAAACGTTTTAAATTTTAACAAAATAATAATGAAAATTTAATCATAATTTTTAACAAACAGTCTTACAATTGTGTCAAAGGAGCGATCAGCTCGGGTCTTTGTGTGTGATTACGGGTATCCTGGAGGACTCGCGATGTCAAACACTGTTCATTTAATGTCTAAGGATTAAGGGCACGGCACAGTAGTTACAATCAGCATCGTAACTCTGCAGGAGCTGAAAAACAAGTAAGTGGCTCTCTCAGGTTAGTTCAATTTATTAGGTCGTTGGCTCAGCGTCGCGCACAATAGTTAAATAAGTGAGGGCACTCGCCGTTGTTCACGTTTCACTCTAACCACTCACTAAGGCCCGTCGGAAGTCAGACCGATAATGTTATTTGATTCATCGAGAATGGCATTGTCATTTCATTAATCAATGTCAATTCATATAAATCCTTCAGGAAAACGATAAAAAACAAACTCACATGAACTGAATGTAACTCAGGAATAGAAAAAGTCGAAAGTTGAGTCCCGAGGGCTACTTCATGTGGTGAGCTAAAGTAAGGAACTCAAGAAACTTGAAGATGTATGTTCGTCACAACAGAAAGTTCATGATGGTGCAGTCCTGCAAAGATGGATGATCGGTCGTCGAAACTGGACACAGCGGAGTAACAGTTGGATGTATATCCTTCAGGAGATCACTTCTAGGACACTTCTGGGTTCATAAGAGACTACTGTGGAAAATATCGCACTATCATACATCAATGTAAGTATCACCAAAACTTCACATCACTCAATGTTTATCACGAAAAGCCAAAATTCCATTAAAACGCGACCCGAAACCGTAGATAACAATGGTGTTCTTTCAGAAGACCATCCCGAATGAAACTCGCGTGGTTTTTTTCAATAAAACGTATGTATCTTGATAGAAAATCCCCAATGGGCACGGAGCGGAAATTCGACACGTCAACCCTTTTATTAGTTGCAACGGCTACTAACCTAACCTAACCTAACCTTTTTTTTTCTGAGAGGTTAAAATACGTTTATGCACCACTCCCTTCTACAGGGTAGTGTGGGACTCGATCACTCCATCAAGAGGTCCATACCCACTAAACAATCCTCTCTCTATCTCCGCACTGCACGGTATCACCTCTCGGCATTCTTCCTGCAGATGCTGTTTTTTTTCTTGTTGTTACTTGTTTGCCTTTTCGTCGTCTTCTTTCCCTTTCATAATTCCCCTAATGTATTCGGAGATTATGTCCCAGTTTCTTTTCCCTTTCAGCATGTATTTTATGATGTTATCTGGGTTGATCTTAGTCCCGATTTCATTTTCCATTCCGCCTCTCAGCTGCTCCCATTTTGGGCATGTCATGATGGTATGCTCCGCTGAGTCGAAATCTCCGCAATATGCGCAGCTAGGGCTGTCCGATATTTTGAATCTATGTAGGTACCCTGCAAAGCACCCGTGGCCTGTGAGAAATTGCGTGAGGTGGTAATCTATTTCGCCGTGTCCTTTGTCTGCCCAGGCTAATGGACTTGGTATCAGCCTTTTCGTCCACTGCGACTTGGCTGTTTCCCCTTCCCATTCTGCAGCCCATTCTTGCCTTGACTCTTCCCTGGCTTCTTCCTTGCTCATATTCGACTCCCACATCTTCTTTCTTTCCCTGGCAAGTATGTGGATAGGGATGGAGCCGGTTATGACGTGTAGGGCCTTAGTGGGTGCAGTGCAGTATGCCGAACTGATCCTTAGTAGAGTTTTTCTTTGGACTTTGGTTATTACGTTTATGTATCTGTTCGCCTTTAGGCATTGCGCCCAAATTGGTGCCGCGTATAGGACTATTGAATTAATCGCACCCGCTAGCACTTTTCATTTGCTTGCCCTTGGCCCCTTTTGGTTCGGTAGGATCCTATTTAGTTGCGTTGCTGCCCTTTCTGCTTTTGCTGCCACTTTCTTTAGGTGGGGGCCCATGTTCATATTCTTCCCAATGTGCACCCCTAGATATTTGGTCGACTCGCAGCTGATCACCTCTTTGTTGCAAATGTTCGCTCTTAGATCTTTTATTGTTTTTTTTCCGTCCAGGACAACTATCTCTGTCTTGAGGGGCGATTTTGAGTCCCTTCCCATCCATCCATCTTTCGATGTATCCGGCCGCTTCCTCGATGTCCTCTACCATATCTCTTGGGCTGTTTCCGCGAACAACCATGGCTAAGTCGTCAGCGTATCCAAAGAGTTTGACCGTGTCCGGGACCTCCAGTTTTAATACTTTGTCATAGTATATGTTCCACAGTACTGGTACGGCGACCGATCCTTGTGGCACCCCGCAGGTCATATCTATGACACTCCTGTCCCCGATTAGGACTTTCCTTTCTTGAAGGTAACTTTGCATTATATTTAGTAGATATTTTGGGGTTCTTCTTCTTGCTAGTTCTTCTACTATGCCTCCCCAGGGGGCCGAGTTAAAGGCATTTTCAACGTCGAATGTGACTAGTGCCGCGAACTTTCCATTTTGTATTCCATCGCCTAGTGTCGTGGCGGCTTCCAGTACTGCACTTATTGCATGGATCGCCGATCTTCCCTTTCTAAATCCGTACTGTTGCTCCGCTAGGTCCTCCGCCATGTTCTCCATTATCCTCTTAATGACGATACTCTCGAGGAGCATTGATATCGTGCTTAGAAGGCAGATCGGACGGTAGGTTGTCATACCTTCATCTGTGTTAGCTTTGGGGATTAGCACCAGCTTGCTCTGTTTCCAGGCGTTGGGAATCTTCCCTTCCTTTAGGACTTGGTTAATTGTTGACACTAGGATGTCAGGGTACCCCTCTGCCAAGGTTTTCACTACCTCGGGTGGTATGCCATCGGGCCCGGGTGCCTTCTTGGCTTTCAGTTTTAGAGCCGCCTCCCGTACTTCTTCCGTTGTACATAGCGGGATCTCACTCTCGTTCACCCCGTGCCTCCTCCATCTTACTTCGGGTATTTGTGGGAAAAGCTTGTTAGCTATTTCTATTTGCGCTTGTTCTGGTAATACGACGGGGGTATTACATTCCATTTTTTTGGTTGCTATCTGGTATCCCGTGCCCCAGATGTTCTCGTCGAGTTCATCGCACAGTTCTCTCCATGCTCTCTTTTTGGCCTCTTTGATTGCTGCTTTCAGTTTCTTTCTCTCTATAATGTATAAGTCGTGCTCTAAACTTTCTTCTTGCGGTGTGCTTCCTTTATTGGCCCTCAAGGCATTCCTCCTAGCAGCATTACATTTCTTTCTTAGTTGGGCAATCTCCTCTGTTCACCAGTATACCTGTTGTTTCCTGTTGGTGCCCTTAGCTCTTTTCTTGAACGTAGCGTTGCATGCCGCTTCTATTATTTCTATTATGTTCTCCAATGTTGCGACCTTCCTATCTCTTTCTGCTGCCTTGATGTTGGCTACAAGTTTAATTTCCTAGCTCTTGTTGTAGTGCCATCCCTTACCGCTAGTAGTCAGCTTGTCTACTCTGGAGTTCTCACTCAGCTCCATGTAAATGTTGTTGTGGAGGCTGAGGTTCTCCTCTCTGCTGACGCGCCAGCCTGTTAGGTTCCTTGCTGTATCCTCAGTAGCCAGAGTTACATCGATAAAGGAGGAGCCGTTTTTCCTTTCGAAGGTTGGTATTTCACCAGTGTTAATTACTTGTAGATTCTTGCTGGCCGCCCATTCCGCAAGTATCGTTCCTCTATCGTCTTCGACCTTCGAGCCCCAACAATAAGCCTTGGAGTTGAAGTCTCCGGCTATTATTGTTTTGTATTTCCTAGGACCCAAACTTGTCTCTATTTGGTTAATGAAACGCTTCAGCTCCGATTCCTTCGCTCCCGGTCTTAGGTAACAGGAGTAGAACCTAGTTCCATTTAGTTCTGCCCATATGTAGCCTTCTCCCGCTTTATATTTTTCTATTCTTTTCCCCGGGGGGATATAGATGGCGGTATCCTCCCCTTTGTCTATGAGCCAGCGGCTGCTGTTTCTAGCCATACCTTGGTTGGGTTCCGCTATTATGGCAATGTCAATGTCTTTTCGGCAGCATATCTCCCTCAGTATGTCCATTGCCGCTTTGCACCTGTCGAGGTTTGCTTGAAGGATTTTTAAATTGCTGGTTGTATTTTGTGTACCACCCATTGATGTTTGTGGGCCGTTTTTCTTATTTCTCATTTCCTTCTTTTTTCCTTTCATTTTTAGTTTTTGTGGCATTCTAGTGGTCATCGTTTGGCTCGGTCTGCGTTGTGTGCAGCGTAGGCTCCTGGAGCTCTTTGGGTTCACTTGGACCTTTTTTTGCTCAATAATCGTTTTAACTAGCTCCCGGTATTTTGGGCAGCTCATTGAGTTCATTTTGTGCCTTTCTTTGTTACATTCTCTGCATACTATTCTCTTGTCTTGACATTCTCTAGCCACATGGCCATCCTGCAGGCAGTTGAGGCATTTTTTCCCCTCTGTTTTTTCCATTTTGCAGTCCGCGCTCTTATGGCCGAATCTCAGACAGCTTCTACATCTTACCGGTTCGATCTTTTCAATTATTCTTCCTCTGTCTCAGCCTACTTTTATTTCTCCTCTTTTTAGTAGTAGGTCTGCATCTTTGTCCCTTGCCTGTATGGTGCCTTTTTTGTTGCTTTGGATGTTTTCCACCTCCACCGGGTTAATGCCTATATGCTTCAAGGCTCCCTTTATTTCTGCGACTGTAGCGGTCTCGCCCAGGCCGGCAATGATCAGCTTCTTCATCTTTTCCGAGTTATAAACCTTGTCGATGCCCTTCTTGAAACCTTCCGTGCCTTTTCTGCTGTGTACTATTAGCTTAATGCCTCCTTCCTTCGTTTTTATTAGTTTTCTTATGTCGACTCCCATTTTCCTGGCGTCTACATTTTCTTTTATGTCTTTAACCATGTCAGCGAAAGATCTTTCGGTCCCCGCTTGCGTTCTGTTTATGACTTTGGCCTCTTTCACTTTAGCTTTGGCTTTTTTTCTTTTTCTTCTCGGGTAAACTTTCTTCCAGCTCCCTTCATTCTTCTCTTTTTGATCCTGCGCCTGTCCTTCATTTCCTTTTGTGTTTTTTGTTTCTTCTTTCGCTGTCTTCCTGTGGTCACTATGGATAATTATGCACGTTGCGTCTTTAAATATGCATTCAGCCATTTTCCTGAGTGTCACGTTTGTGCTCTTTGGTATATTCATGGACATCTTGTTGGTTTCTAGGATGGCTCTTAACTCCATCATAGAATTGAAGATTTCCTCTTCGGTGCCGCATGCTGTGGACTTGATGATCTGTTTGGTGTAGTCCCTGACCGTTGAACCTCCCTGTACCTTTGTACGAATGGTGACTACCCCTGTATCCTCGTCTATGTCCATTACCTCCGGGTGTTTGATAGTGATTTTTCTTTGCAGCCCTCTGTTTAGTTCGTTGTCCTCCTCGTCTACCCACACTACTACGGAGAAGTCGGCACTTGCCCCGTATGAACGTGTTGTGTCCAGCCTGGTTCTTTGGAACAGCTCGTCAGTCCATTTACGATCCTGTATTCGCCGGAATTTCTCATAAGAGTCTACTCTCTCGATCATGTCTAGGGTGGCTCCTGAACTAGCGGTCACCCCGGCTTGCGCCTCTTCCAGTTCCTTAATTCTCTGCTCGGCTCTCCTGAGTAAATCTAGGGTACCTGCTGGACCCCTTTCGGCCTTGGCCAGCGCTTCTTCCAATACCCTGATCCTTTGCTCAAGGCTATTTATCTTGTTTTGCGGCTCCTTGGTTGCACTACTTGCGACCATGTCCCTTTCGTTATTTTCACGCTTCGTTCTTTTGTAGAACGAGCATATTTTATTTATGCTGCATTTTATTTCCACCCTGGTATTCTTGCCAATCAGGCTTTGAAGGTGGCTGATTTCCGTTCCTAGCAGCTCCCAGCCGGATGTTCCCGAGGGTATACTTTGCGTAGTCTACTTCTTGCTATCTTCCTTGGCTAGATGTCTTTTCCCTTCCGATTGTGTCTCCGGGGTTATCGTGCATCTCTTCCTCTTACCAGATAGGTCGTTTAGGTCTGTTGGGTCGGATTCCTGGGCTGGTTGCTCCATTTTACTCCATTTTTCCCTGATCAGCCTAAACTCTTCCTCTGCACTCTTACCGGCGGGGTCCTTTGGGTCTTTTGAGTCAGATTTCAGGACTGTTTCCTCCATTCTGCTCCATTTTTCTCTGGCCACCCTTATCTCTTCCTCCAGTTTATTTGACCCTGACACGGTCATGAGCCTTGCCCTGGGGGGTGTTCTTGCTAGCGAGCTTCTCCGTATAGAGAAGTCCTCCATTATTTCCCTTCGGCCCGCCGGCAGGCCGGTGAGGGCTTCCCCTATCCGCCACCTCGGGACGCGCTCGGTAGGGGTTTCAGGTGTCCCCATCTCTCTACTCGAGAGATCCGTCAGTTGCCCGGCGGCCCGAGACCTAACCTAACCTAACCTGTTTTTTTGAAAGAGGAGGAAATGCTTTATGCACTACCAGTCAACCTGGGATGTGTGAGACTCGACCTTATCGAAAGGATCTTTACTCACTAAAACCTCACTCTTATGTAATCTAGCAAACAGCTTGGAATCGCTTTCGCACACCGTTAAGTTGCTTGCCTATAATTTAATAAATTTGTATACACTAAGAATGACCGTCCTTTCCCATTCCACCCCCTATCCGTCAGATGCACACTCCGAGACACAAGGTGCTTACCATCAACAACTCAGTTTGTTATTGATAATGAGCATACCGCGACCCGAAATGTACCTCCGACATAAACAGGAGTGAAGCAAGGAACAATAGTCCTCCCCAGCGTAATAAAGTACAGTTATCACACAGTTAAACTCAAGAATGTATAGTTATAAATTAATAATTGAATAGTTCTCTTTCTTCGCTTTCTTTAGCTGTAATAATTGTGTCTATAATATTTTGTATAAAATTCCAATTATCAGTATTGATTAGCATCAGTTCTAATAAATCTTTACATGTTTCAAAATTTCCAAATTTTTCTACAATAATTTTTCGTTCATTATCCCAACGGTTGCATTTTAAGAAAGTATGGTCTGGATCGTCAATTTCTGTACAGTAGTTACATATTGGTGAATTTCGTATTTTAAATTTGTTTAAGTATAGGTTGAAACAACCATGTCCGGATAAAAATTGGGTAAAGGCGTAGCTAAGATCTCCGTGTTTTCTAGAAATCCATCTCTTGATATCTGGTATAAGAAATTTGGTTCTTTGGCCTAAATGAATTTCATTGTACTAAATTGTTTGCCACAAATGTAAACTATTACGTCTTAGTTCAGATTTTGATGAGTTTCTATTTTTGAATTTTAGGGATCTTTCCATGGCCAGTAAGTGAATGGGGATTGAACCAGTTATGACTTGAATAGTGCGGTAGGCCCGGGCGATACGAACTCTTCTTTTAGCGCCTTCAAATATTTTTTTATATTTTGCTGCATTTATCCAGTCTTCCCAAATAGGAGCTCCATAGAGAAAAATTGAATTTGTAATGGACATTAAAATTTTTCTGCTCCAGGTGGATGGGCCCCGAATGTTCGGCATTAATTTGCTTATTGAATTTATTGACTTTTCGGCTTTTTGCGAAGTTTGTATAAAATGTTCACGCATACTACAATTTCGATCGATATGAATTCCTAGATATTTTAATTTATTTGTAGACTTGACAAAAATATTATTACCAGTATTAATTTGGACCTCTTTAATAGTATTTTTTCCATTTAGAACAAAAATTTCCGTTTTTTCATTGGCCAGGGTGATTTCATTTTTTGACATCCATCTATTGATAATTGCCATTGCTTTATCTCCTCTTCCCTCTAAATCTTTTTTGTTGTTACCATTTATGATGATTGCCAAATCATCAGCAAATGCTATCGAAGTACAGTTATCAGGCAGAGTGATTTTAAGTATGTCGTCATAAAAGATGTTCCATTATGTTGGTCCGAGAATTGCGCCCTGAGGTACCCCGCAAGAGACTTTAAATTTTGTGTTTTTACCGATTAGAATAAATCTTTCGGATAGGTAGTTTCTAATTATTCTTACTAAATAATTTGGAATATTTCTTTTAATTAGTGCAACAGATATGAGAGTCCATGGAGTAAAGTTAAATGCGTTCTTCACGTCTATACAAATTAGTATTGAGAATTTTGTGTTGTTTTTGCTAGTGTTAATTACTTTACTGATGGCTTCTAAAGTAGATCTCCCTTCTCTAAATCCAAATTGGTTTTCTGAGATTCCGTTATTTGGCATAATTTCTTCTTTTAATCTTGTGTTAATAATGTTTTCGAAAAATTTACTCATTGTATTAAGAAGACAAATAGGACGGTAATTTGTTATGCTATTTTTTCTGGATTTTTCCAATAAGATAAGTTTTGTGAATTTCTATTGATTTGGGAAATGACCCGTTGAAAGTAATTTTGTGAATAGTTTACTAATATAATTTGTACTTACTTTGCAAGCTAATTTTGCTATTTCTGGAGGAATGCCATCTGGGCCTGCTGCTTTTTTATTACTTAATTTGGAACTTGCTGTCAAAACTTCTTCTTCATTACATATTGGAATTTCGTTATTATTGATGTTTAGGAGTGGCCATGTTATAGATTTTTTGGATGGAAATAATTTTTTTGCTTCTTTAATTTGGATTTCATCACTTAGATGAAGATTTACTCTAATGCCGAGTTTGCCTGTCACGATTTTATATCCGGTTCCCTAGATATCAGTATCCACTTCTTCACATAAATTTAGCCAACAATTCTTTTTTGCTTTTTCTATTTGTTTTTTGAAAATTTGTTGTTCATCTTTCCTTTTTAATTCTAGGTTGTTAATAAGTTCATCTAGATTACCTAATCTATTTTTCTTTTTGTTTCTCAATATATCTCTACGAATTTTGTTACAGTTTATTCTTAATTTCGACAGTTCATCATTCCACCAATAATTTTGTTTCTTTTTAGGGTTATTACTAGATAATTTTTTAAGCTGTTTCATACAAGAATTTTTAAGAGTAGTGTCTAAATGGTTACCATGCATTAGATTTATTAGTAACATAGTTAGATTTGTTTTTATCGAGAAATATTTCAATGATTATATTGTTGTGGTCGCTTAAATTTTCTGTTTGATCGACATTCCAAATGATTTTGTATTTAAGTAAATTTAGGGATCCAAGTGTTAAGTCAATAAAAGTCTCTTGACCTCTTCTTTCAAATGTAGGAGTTATGTTATTGTTTAGAATAATCAGATTATGTTCTGAGATCCAGTCTTTTAAGATTATGCCTCTTCTATCATCCAATTTTGAACCCCATACTTTTGATTTTGAATTAAAATCCCCGCCAAGTAGAATTGGTTTACATTGTGATTTTATGTTATTACTTAAATTTATTAGGATGTTTTCAAATTCAGTAATTGAGCAATTTGGAGATATATAAACAGAATATAAAACGAAAAATGTTGTTTCTAACCAGATAAATCCTTTGTTGTTGCCAAATTTGTTGATTATTAATTTATTGTTCCAGATGAAGATGCTTGCGTCTTCATTTGTGTCCGATAACCATCTAGAGTTGTTGTTTATAAAATTTTTGTTTGGTTCTGATATGATTGCATAATCGTAATTCTCCTCCATTATGTTAGATTTAACGAGGTCCATAGCCCTTTTGTCTCTATTTAGATTTAACTGTAGGATTTTTATGCTCATTCGAAATAATATTGTCATTTTCTTCAAGTTGTTTAATTAATTTCCGATAATTTGGGCAATTCATCGATTCCGCCTTGTGTCCGTCAATGTTACAGAGATAACATTTTGACGTTTCTTTGCAATTTTTATAGTTGTGTTCAAGTGATAAACAGTTGAAACAATGATTTTCGAATTTTTCTGTTGGGCATTCGTTATGAATGTGTCCAATTTTTTTACATTTAAAGCATTTAAGTGGGGTGTATATTTTTTTGATATACCAATATTTCCAATTTTGAAAAATAGTTTGTTTAATTAATTTAAGAGCTAGTATTTTATCTAATTTGATGATTGCACTTTGAATTTCGTTAAATCTTTTGTTTTTTGTTATATTAATTGATTCGATAATATTCTGGGTTGTATTAATACCTAATTCTTTCTTTATAGTGTCCTTTATTTCTTGGGCTGTTACCGTTGGGTCAATGTTTGTTATTTTTATAGTTTCCGTCTTCGTGTTTATTTTAAAATTAGCTACTTTATTTGTAAATTTTTCAATATCTTCCTTAAGATTATTGTTTTGATTAGGTTTTTTTCCATTAAATCTGATTACTACTTTGCCGTTTTTGGTTTAGTTTAGTTTTTTTTATTGTGATGCTCTTGTTTACTTTTATATTGTCTTTTCTGGGCTTTTCTAAACTCGAAATTTTACTTCATGCACCACGCGTATAAAACAGTGATTTAACGAGAAATTTAAAAACACACAAAAGACATTTTTCATGTTAATCCTCACAATTAATTCGAATTATTTTTGATGATTCAAATCCTTTTGTAAGTATTCGAATCCTTGTATATATATATTCGAATACTTTTATAAATATTTGAATCCATTTATAAATATTCGAATCCTCTTATAAGGATTCGAATCACACACATTTGGATTCGAATACGAATCCTCCTAAAAAAATGTAACGAATCTAGATCACGAATCCAGTTGAACTGAAGTATTCGAATGCCTCTTTTGAATCCTCTAAAAGGATTCAAATCCAGGATTCGAATCCTACATGATTCGAATCCAGCCCAGCTCTGCTCCATAGTATAATGATATTTTTAATAATGTCTGCGTATGAGTTTGTTCCAAGCGGTTCAAGTATAACTGTTTCTGTTGTTGTTAATTTTGGTAATTTTTCTTCATTCGTTGTATTTATATTATTATTATTATTACTTATCAAATATATTTTTATTTCTGTTTTTCTGAATATAAAATCGAGAATTTTTTTAATTCTGATTTTAAGTTTTTGGTTAATGATTATGCATTGAATTTCACTGATTTGTTGATTTATACACATGTTTTTTATAAATAAAACACTGTTTATCACTTTGTTTGTATAACAATTGGTTTATTTGGTGACTATAGTTTCGATACTACACGTATCATTATCAAACCGTTAGTGTTGTTGTTTTTTATTTTATTTGATATTGTAATTAATTCCGCGTAGTTTGAATTGTCAATTTTGTTAAATTTAGATAAAAACAGATATTGTTGAACCTGAGATTCTCCGTTGTTTAAATTTATTTTAGATGCACATTTTGAAAAGGAAATAATTTCACCAAATTCTAGTTTGTTATCAATGATTGTTTCTTTTATTTCATTGAATTGTTTAAATGCTTTTTTCATTGAGGGTTCATTTTCATAATCTTTCTCGTAGAGAATTATTGTATTTCTATTTTTTATTATGTTTTCATCAAACATGTTATTACAATTTTTAAATGTATTTTTGGGCCATTTTTTATTAATCATATTATTAATATCGTCTGAGCTTAAGTCCTTTTCCAGTTCAGAAGATATATTCCACTCATTGAAATCAGTGATTATATTTTCGGTTTGTGTTTGTGAATTTGTACTTTCAATTTCTAAGTTTTCTAGTAAATCTTCTAGTTCAAATGTGTTTTTGTGAATTTTTGATAAATTTTTAAGTTCGGATATTAATTTGATTATTTTACTAATTATTGAGAATTTTGAATTTGGTATATTTTCAGTGATATTATTTATAATTTCTGGGTCATCCACGTCTGATTGAATATCACTCTCAGACATTATGGTGGTGGAATTCTATTGACAGTCAACTGTCAGTTGTTAACTGTCAACTGTCAATTGTCAACTGTCAGCCGTCAACTGTCAGTCTGTCAACTGTCAACTATCAACTGTTAACTGTCAACTGTCAACCGTCAACTGTCAACCGTCAGCTGTCAATCTGTCAGCTGTCAACCGTTAACCGTCAATCGTCAACCGTCAGCCGTCAAACGTCAACCGTCAACTGTCAATGTTAAAAATTAGTGATAGCTGATGATGTCAACTATCGATGTCAGTAGTCGATGTCAGCAGTCGATGTCAGTTGTCGAGTTAGAGATCGGTGCTAAGCAGTTGTGTCAAGCGACTATCTTTGGTTAGATTCTCTCAATATTTCAACATTTCAATAAAGTTTGTAGGTTATCTTGGCGTTGCTGTCTAGCAACATCAATAAAAAAGCAACATAAAGATTAATCGAAGAGCGTCCACGACATAAGTCAACATATGTCACTCAAAGTTCGCGCACTTCAGTTCCGTCAAAAAGGTATATAAAAGCTGGCAAAAAGCAAAGAAGTAACGCGCAAAACAAATTCACGGACCAGAGGATCAAAAGAATTAAGGCTCCGCCAACAGAAAACTCAGAAAAAGTCGCGGGAACACAGGAGGCACTCCAGATCTCCACAAAGGCCCACCCAGCTCCACAAGATGGATGCTCCCTCGACCAAACCCGGCACAATGGCTCTCACAGGCGAAGGACCTTCAGGAAGCCAATGTTCATCGTTCTCACCCGTAAAAGGAAATGTAATGAATCCGATCGAGACACCAAATGTCCAGGTCAGTGTCAACGAATCTCACAAAAGTCACAACGTTTCTTAACAGGCCGATTTGCACAAAAGTCACGACGCGATTTCGCGAATAACAGGGGAGGTTGCTCAGAATCCCCCCTGAAACGATCCCGCACTGTTTCAATGAGCACAGATACACTTATATGTGAAAAAACTCTATAAAGATGTAGAGCGTATATCAAACACGTCAGCTCGTTGGAGCAACGCCTACTAACCTAACCTAACCTAACCTAACATAACCTAACCTAACCTTTTTTTTTATTGTGGTTAAGGGAAAGCTTACAGCCTGAGTGTGGGCCTTTCACCCACTAAAACCCTTTTTCCACTTGGCTATTTAAATTTTCCCTGGTATTGCTATTAAGCATTTCTTCGGAGAAAATTAGCCCGGACATGATTTTCATACCCTAGTCTGTCTAGTTATTTCTTCCTCTCTCTTCTTTCTCCTTCTCCTTCAGTATTTTACTTATATATTTGTGTATTATCTCCCAGCTATATTCGTCTTTTAGCATCTTTGTTATTGTGTTATCCGGCATTAGGATTCCTACTTCTTCTGTTACTTCTATTTTATATCGCTCCCACCTTTTGCAGTTATAGAAAATGTGTTCCGTTGTCTCTTCTATGTTGCAGTATTTGCATTTATCGTCCGGTTTTAATTTGAACCTCTTTAGATATTGCATGTTGTTCCAATGTCCACTTAAAAATTGTGTTAAGTAGTAGTCAATGTTACCGTGTTTCCTATTTATCCATTGTTCGATATTCCTAATTAGAGTCTTTGTCCATTTCGCTTTTTCTCCTTCCGCCGACCACATTTTTTGCCACTTATCCACTATTGTTTTCTTGCTTTCCTCCTTGTCTTTATTAACTTGCTTGTATGTTATTCTCCTTTGTTCAACCATTAGCTCAATTGGAGGTATGTTGGCTATTACTCCCAGTGCCTCAGTGGATATCGTTCTGTAGCCGCATGATATCTTTAGTGCCAGTTTCCTCATTACCGAGTTCATCATATTTTTGTATTTCTTATATTTTATTGCCCTTTCCCATATTTGGGCTCCGTATAGTAGGGTCGATATTCCTACTGTGCCAAGTAGTTTTCTTTTTAGATGTGATGGTCCATTTATTCTAGGCATTATTTTACCTAAGGCTTCCACCGTTTTTGCTGCCTTTTCAGTTGCTTTACGTACATGCGACTTCGTTCCGCTATTATGGTCGAACCATACTCCTAGGTATTTTATCTCTGGTTTGTTTGTTATGTATTGTTTCCCTATTTGTATTTGTATATGTTTCAGTTTTCTTCCACCATATAGTATAACCGTTTCTGTTTTTTGTGTCGCACTCTTAAACCCTTTTTCTTCTATTCTATCCCCAATCGTTTTTAATGACTGTTTTGCTACCTTTTCTATCCTTTCTTTGCTTTTTCCAGTTATCACTAATGCTGTATCGTCTGCGAAACATAGCAACGTTACATCCTTATTTAGTTCTATTTCCAGTATGTCATTAAAATATATGTTCCATAGAACCGGACCTAATATCAATCCCTGGGGGACCCCGCAGGACATATATAGTTTTTATTTATCTCCAATTTTTAGTTTTCTGTTTTCTAGGTATGTATATAGGACTCTTCTGATGTCGGTAGTGATTCCTAATTTGTTTATCGCCATTTTTATACCTTCCCAAGGTACCGTGTTGAAGGCATTCTCTATATCGATTGTTGTTAATATACAATATTTTCTATTTTTAGTGGCTTTTGACTTTGTTTCCTCCACCTTGTCCATTACTTTCTGCATCGCGTCGATTGTCGATTTCCCCTTTGTAAATCCAAATTGGTTTGCTGATATCTTTCCCTCTATTTGGGTTTTTAATCTTTCTGCTAGTATTTTTTCATAGATCTTTCCCATTACGTTTATCAAGCAAATCGGGCGGTATTTTTGTTCTTCTCCTTCTTTTTTTGGTTTTTCCAGTAATATCAGTCTTGCCACTTTCCATATTACCGGGAAATTTCCATCTTTGTATTCCGTGTTCATAACTCTAAGGACCTGATCCGGTACTGTTTTTATGACTTCCTTAATGATGTATGGTGTCATCCAGTCGGGTCCAGGAGCTTTATCATTTTTTAGGTTAGCTGATGCTCTCTCCAGTTCTTCCATCGTGATTTGTTCTATATTGCCCTCACTTATTTGTTGCCTTTTACTTAACTTTTTCCTCGGGAAAAGTTTCTTGGCTATCTCTTTCTGTTCCGCGTCCGGTAAGGTGATCTTGGGTCTTATGTTTAGTTTCTTGGTGACTATTTTGAATCCTATCCCCCATACGTCACTATCGACCTCATCACACATCCTCTTCCAGGCTTTATCTTTAGCCTTCATTATCTCTATCCTTAGTGTTTTCTTTTCTTGCTTATATTTCTGTTTAAGTTCCTCAATTTTTGTGATTTTGATGTTCGCTTTTGCATTAGCTCTTGTAATTTCCCTCCTTAGTTTGGTACACCTTCCTTTTGTATCTTGCAGGTTCTTACTCTACCAGTATAAGTCGTTTCCTATCTTCGTTGTTTTTTTCATTGGGAAGGTGCCGTTTAGTGTTTTCCTTATTACTGCCATAAGTTGGTTGGTATTCTTATTGCCGCATCGTTATTTTCGTCAGTCAGCCAAAGCCCGTATTTAGTCATATTTTTATTAGGTTCTGACACAATTGCTATGTCTATATTTTTACTTTTCGCCTCTTGGTGTAGTAGGTCCATTGCACCTTTACTCCTACCTACGTTTATCTGTATGTATTTTTGGCCTGTATTGCTTTGTATGTCCAATATGTGGTCTCTGGGTGTATTTAGAGTGCCCACTCTCCTCTCCTTTGCCTTCGCAAGCCGCAGGTTCTCTGCCGTGTGAGCCATTTTAACTTTGTGTTGTTATCGTCGGGGCCTCTGTTCCCTCGTTCGTTTCTGTGTTTTTTTATTGCTCCCTAGTCTTCTTAACCAGTTCTCTGTATTTGGGACATAGCATGGAGTCCATTTTGTGTCCCTCTTTCCTACATTCAGCACAGTATAGTCCCTTTTGACACTCTTTTGCTAGGTGACCGACTTCTAGGCAGCGTAGGCATTTTTTCCCCTCTACTTTTGTTTCTTTACATTCTTTGTTTGTGTTCCCGTATCTTAAACAAGTGTTGCATCTAATCGGGTCTATTTTTTCGATAATTCTTCCTGTGGTCCATCCTATGGTAAGTTTTCTTTTACCCAGAAGTATATTGACGTGCGCTTCCGGGATTTTTATTGTTGTGCTGTATTTTCCTTTTTTGCTTTTTCTAATGTCCTCTAATGCCCCTTTGCAGCGACCCAGGTTGCTCTGGAGTATTAACAAATTTTTATTTTGGTGGGCCATTGTTTGTTTAGGAGTTCTGGTGTCTCATTTTGGACAGTTGTCTTCTAAAAATTGGACATTTACCCGTCCCAGCAATGTGTCATTTTTTGTCACATATGGGGCAAAAGGCCTCTCCGCTACACTCTTTTCGTGTATGTCCGGTTTGACCACAGTTATGGCAGGCTTTGGCTCTGTTTGGTCCTTCGCAGTCTTTGGATTCATGATCATATTTCCAGCATTTATAGCAGCGTCGAATCGCGATTCTGCATTTAGACAGTCCAATTCTTATATTATCTAGTTTGAGAATCTTGTCAGTGATTTCCTTGGGCGCAGTCAGCGTTGCAGTATTGGTGTTTCTTAGGTTTGGTCTTAGATCGCTAATTTTGATGACCGTCTCATTAAACGTCCCTATTATGTCTTCAATAGCTTTGAAGAGTTCTTCAATGGTGGCCATACTATCCATGCCTCTAATATGTATAGTGTCTTTTTTAGTTTGATCCGTGCCCATCGTGGATACTTTCTTTCCTTCCTTCTCGAGAGGTTTCAAAGATTGTAGGATCTCGCTTACGGCGTTATTGTCTTTTTCTGTTACTATCAGGAGTTGTCCATCTTTGGTGCTCATGATTGTTCTTATCGCCTGGGCCGCTTCCGTGTTATGTAGGCTCTTCTTCACTGCTTGCAGGGTCGCTTCGTATTCTTCCCCTTTTTTGCCTACTATCAGTGCGTAGGTATTTCTTTCTTTCCTACCCTGAGATTTAGTTTGGTCAGCTTTTCCGCCTCTTTTATTCGTGTAAATTATCACTTTTTTAACCGTGCCGTGGAAAATGGCCTCCACCATTTTTCTGAGTATGTTTGTCTTCATGCTATCAAGGTGGTGCATCGCTACCCATTCATAGTCAGTTGTTTCTTGTCTGAGTTTTCTCAGCTGGGCAAAAAGTTGTTCTTCTTTTCCGTTTAGTTGGATCTTAATAATTTTTCTGACAGTCGTGCTCATTGGCTCATCTGACTTGATTCTGCTTTCCTGCTCCATGACTGCAAAGTCGCCGATAGGTTCACCAATTTCAGGATATCTTTCTTTATAAAGTTTTTGGATGGACGTATCCATATTGTTATCCTCCGCTTCGATTAGTACTACCTTAACTGTAGAGTCTTTAGTCTCTAGAGGGTTTCCTATTTTAACCGAGGAGTTTGTGTAGTTTTTCTCATTCCATTTTTTATTTCTGATATTTTCCCATTCCTCCCATTTGTCAATTTGATTTATTCGCTCAAGCATTTCTGCATGTTGCTTGATCTCCTGTTGGTGCTTGTTTTCCATAGTGCCCTGGTGTTCAAGTTCAGCGATTCTGCTCTCTAACTCCTTTATTCTTGTATCCATGTTCTTTATGGTCTTGGCCTTGTCTTCTTCGCTGTCTGCCAGTTCTTTCTTTAGGATTTCCACAGTTTCTCTTAGGGAGTCCTTTTCACAGTCAGGGTCCTTGTTAGTGGCAGATCTTCCCCACATTATATATAGTTCCTGAATTCCGTCTTTGATCTCTTTTCTAGTATTATGAGCTATTAGCTTCTTTAGTTCTGTGATCTTTGCTCCTATTTTATTAAGGTGTCCTTGGTCTTCCTTCTTTTTCATATCTGCCCTTGCTCCTCCATGGATTGTCAAAGGGCTACCGTCCTTTTTTCTCTTCAGCTGCCCTCCTTCGTTGCTTCCTTCTAAGGAGTGAGTGCTTTGTGTGGCCTGTGTTTGTGTTTGAGGGGCTTCTGTGCTTTTCTTCTTATTTGAGAAGGTGCCCTTGATTAGGGGCTTCATTTCTGTCTCTATGGCAGTTTTATCTTTAGCACTGTTGCTCCAGGAGTATGCTCTTCCCCTAGGAGGAGTTCGTGCAAGGGAGTCTCTTCTTTTGAAGACGTCCTCTTCCTTTCTGTGTCCAGTGGCTTGGAAGGACACCTCTGCCACGTTTGTACTTACGGATGATTGGCCCCCCCCAGAATCCGTGGGACCTGCACCAGCCATCGGGGCTTGCACCCGATCGGAACTGTTGGCGGGATTATGACCCGCCTGGGGTATGTTTTTAGTTGTTTTGTCACCCATTTTTTTAATTTTTTTATTTGTTGTGTGCATCCTGTTGGTCCACGGGAGGTATTTTATTTGCCTCCTACCCGCCGGCAAGCCGGTTAGGGCATTCCCCGATCCGCCACCTGGGGACGCGCTCGGTAGGGGTTACAGGTGTCCCCATCTCCTTTCTAAGGAGATCCGCCAGTTTCCCAACGGCCCGAGAACCTAACCTAACCTCTTTTTTTTGGGGACGTAGTCTGCGCCGAGGCTAACAGAAGCAAGTGGCCCCCTTGAAATCCCAATCGCCTTCCTGGAATCGCCTGTAAGGCATGCGTCTGGAGGGGATTGTGGTCACTTTATTACATACTAAATTGTTACAGTCTACATAATACATACTACATACTATAAACTACATACTTCATATAATTTCAATTTGTATTGCTACTTTTATTCTACCGCTAATTCATTTTATTCTATATTTGGGCCCATTTTGAAGACGTCCTATATCTCCTTGTATGCATACCGTGTCTCTTTCTTGGTTAGCACGTTTCTGGCAAAGATGTCTGCTTTCTTCCAAGCGTTAGGGTCTCTTAACACACTAGCCATGAAGGTTTTTGGAGACTCCAGGTTCGCCGCTGCCGCTAACCCTTTCCTTTCTGTGTCCCAGGCCTCGCAGTAAAATAGGGTGTGCCTTGCGTCGTCGGGAGCTTGTGCCTCGCAGAATTTGCACTCGTTTGTTATTGCTTTCTTGATCTTCTTCAGATAGGTTCCAAAACAGCCGTGTCCCGTGAGGAACTGTGTAAAGTGGTAGGAGCACTCTCCATGCGTTCTGTTAGTCCACTCATCTATGTCTGGGATCAGTTCCTTTGTCCAGCTCGCCTTTGTTGTACTCTTCCATCTCATTTGCCAGCTATTCATTGTGGCGGCCATCACTTGCTGTTTTGCTTGTACTTTGTCCTCTCCAGCCTTCCGAGCTTGATGCAGGCATTTCCTCTCTAGCACCAATAGGTCAGCTGGCGCTACCCCAGCCAGCACTTCTGCTGCGTCGGTTGACGTTGTCCTATACGCTCGCGCTATTCTAAGATTTCCTGGTCGTAGGCTTCGTCTTAATCTGTCCTGGTTTATCCTGGTTTTAATTGCGCTTGACCATAATGGGGCTGCGTATAGAAGTTTTGATCGCCCAACCGAACTTAGGAGGCGTCGTTTAGCTTCCCCAGGGCCACCTATGTTTGGCATAATTCTGGCTACCGCCATCTCCGCCTTGCTTGCCGCTTTACAGGCGTTTATTACATGAGTGCTGCAGTTTGGATTTGCCTCCATCATCATTCCGAGGTATCTAATTGATTTCCTCACTGTCACGCTAGTGTCCAGTATTGGGATGGTTACGTTGCCAGATCTGCCTGCCCTCTTGGTTGATAGCCAGGCAGCTTCTATTTTTTCCGCCGCCATCTGAAGGACTTTACCTGTAATCCATGTCGCAATCCTCTGCATGGCCCTGTGGGTGAGAGTTTGCAAGCGTGCGATGCTCTTATTTCTTACCGTCAGGGCGATGTCATCCGCGAATCCAACGATCCTCGCTCCTGCTGGAAGGTCCAGATTTGAAATGCCATCGTAGACGATATTCCACAGTAGCGGTCCCAGTATAGAGCCCTGTGGTACACCTGCTCCTATTTCGAATTTCTCCCCGTCGCTTATTTGTATTACTCGCTGGTCTAGATAGTCTGCAATTACGTTTTGGAGATACTTTGACACTCCCCGGCGAGAAATTTCGTTTCGGATTTCAGAGTGCGGGAGAGTCCCGAAAGCGGTTTGTATGTCAATGGTAACCAGAATGCAGTGTTCTCGGTTTCGAAGCGGGCCTGAGTTCGCTCTAGTCGCTGTTTTGCGAACATCCTCTATGGCGTCTAAGGTAGATCTGCTTTTTCTGAAACCATGCTGGTGTGCAGACAGTCCGCCAAGTTGTTGTATTCCTTCTCGAGCCTCACCGCAATTACCTTTTCTGCTATCTTTGCAATTCCGTTCAGCAGGCAGATCGGTCTATAGGATCTCGGGTTATGCGTGGGCTTTCCTTTTTTTGAAATGAGCACGACCATTGCGTTTTTCCAAATTTTGGGAAAGTGCCCTCCCTGAAAACATTTGTCTAGGACCATGGCTACCTTTGTAGGACATGCCAGGACTGCTGCTTTCACTATTTCATTAGGAATCCCATCTATGCCGGGAGCTTTTTTGTTTGGCATGTTCTTGGCCGCGTATGAGATCTCTTCTATTTGTGTAGGAGGTATTTCGTCGAGACTAACTATGTGTTTATGTCTATGTGCCGGGCTCGATTCGGCGTCTTTCAGCTGAAACGGCGCAGCGATTACGGCTCTGTTGCCTCCGTCCACTAGTACGTTCGGGCCCAATGTTTTCTTTCCGAGTTTACTGGCAACCAGTCGATACCCTAGACCCCAAGGGTCATTATCTACGTCTTGGCAGATCTTTTTCCAGGACCTTTCCTTGCTTCGTTGAATTTCAATTCTAAGTGTAGATTTGGCTAGTTTGTAGTTGTTCTCCATATCGAGAGAAGCTTTGCCGTTGGCTCTTGATCTTGCTAATTCTCTACGAATTTTGTTTGCAGTCTCTCTAGCCTTTGCCACCTCTTCGCACCACCAATATTTGTTTTTATGGTAAGAGAATTTTACTTGTGGCGTGGATTTCTTACATGCCCTTTTTATGTTCTGCTGCAGGCTGGATGCCATAGTTTCTGCGTCCCCGATGGCTAGTCGTGTCTTATTCATGTCCTCTATAAGTAGCTGTCCATTTGTTTTGGAGCCATTTTTTTTTTGGATGCGGCCAGGTAGTTTCTCTTGTTCTGTTTCCATTATGTACATAATATAGCTGTGATCACTCATTGTTTCTATCTCCAGTATCTCCCAGGAGTGGATATTTGCTGCATTTCGCGAACTCGTGGCTGTAAGGTCGATGACCGAGGACCTAACTCCCTTCCTGAAGGTGGGCCCAGTTCCCCTATTGTTGATTATTAGGTCGTTCGTGGCGAGTAGGTCCATGAGGTTTCTTCCTCTGGTGTCTAGTGTATTGGAACCCCATGCGGGGGCTTTGGCGTTGAAGTCTCCACCAATCACTAAGTTTGACTTGTGGTCCTTTATACTACTCTCGAGGGCGAGCAGATAGTTTCTATATTCTGCCATTGTGGTATTTGGCGATATGTAACAACTGTAGAAAATTGTGCCTTCTATCTTTACCCAGACAATGCCTTTGCTGGGATTTCCCCATGAACTAATTCTGAGCCCTCTTCTGACCAGTATGGCCACATCGCCGCCCGAATCCTTATCTCGTATCCACAGATCGTTTAGTTTGTTTGTGTTGGATTCGCTGAGTAAAATTATGTCTATTCCTAGCTTGTCCGCCGTTACCTCCAGCAGGTCGTGGGCAGCCTAGCACCTGTTTGCATTTAGCTGTAGAATTTTGTATTTCATTTTTATATCGTGGTAGCGTTCGTGCGGCTCTGGCTCCGCTCAAGACGTTTGTGGTTCTTTTTTGCCACGGCCAATGCTTCCTTGTATGCACCGCACTTGTTCGAACCTGCCACGTGTGCTTCCTCGCATAGCGGGCATCTAGCGATTTCAGAGCAGTTCTTTCCCTGATGGCCTGGCTTCGCACATTTGTAGCAAACGTTCGTCCTATCCTGCCCTGTACATGCGGAGGACAGGTGCCCGTAGCTCCAACACTTGTGACACCTTGTAACTTCATTTTTTTCACGAATTCTACATTCTGCGATTCCGATCTGTACTTTCTTGCGTATTATTGATGCCTCCGCAGTCTCTTTTTCCACAGAGACAGTAGCCGTCTGGGTAGTGCCGGATTTCCATAAAGATCTCACACCTATGTATGTGTCCATTGTAGTTGCTGGTAGGCTTTCTTTTAGGTCAGCTTCCACCTCCTCCGAGGTAGCTATCGCATCGATTCCATTAATTATTAAGATTCTTTCGTTTTTGGGTGCCAATTTTAGCTTGACGTCTGCCTCCTTTAAGCTACTTTCCAGCTTTTCCTTTAGTGCCTGTACATGTTCTGAATCATGTTTTAGTACGAGTTGCAGCTCACCTCCTTTGGTTTCTCTCACTGTTTTAATGCAGCTGTATGACAAGTTTCGGTCAATTGCACCTTTGACGCTTTTAAGCAGGTCAGCGTACTACATGCCATCCTGTCCAATAGTGATGGTTTGGGCGGTCCTTACCCTATGTGGAGCTTTGACTGGCTGTTGATTTCCTTTTGATGGTACTGTTGGCGGGAGAGTGGATTGAGACCACAGCATCCGTGTCTCGGAAGATGCATTCGACCATCTTTCTGAGTCGTTCTTCCTCTCCTGTCATGTTTCTGGGCATTGCTATCTGACATCTGACATCTGCCATGTTCAACGACAGCTTCGTTCAAGCATACTAACGTGAAATGTTTTTGTATAATTCTTTATTCACGCAGGTAACAGATACACAGGTAATCACAATAACTAATTAATAACCAATTAACGTAGCTCCGGGCACTCAGCTATACCGATTTACACTCTTCATTGCGCACGGCTCCGGAGACGAGCCCAAAATTCCGCACATGCGCGATTATAGCTAATGAGAGCCGAGAGGGAAATAAACAAATATTTATCAAACACTACATTCCTCCCGACTTAACCCTGAACTATTTTTAACAACCCAACAAAAAATATATAACAAATCAAAATGTAATTTGATATCTTTCCGGCGGACGACGTAGTCGCGGCGGACGTCGTGGCGTAACCGGATCCTCTGAGGTGGATTCAGCATCGGATTCATTATCTTGAATTTTAGTTATTGATTCATGTGAATTTTTTTTAATATTTCCTGTTGCTGCTTCCATCTCAGAATTAACTGAAAATTTATTTTCATTATCGCTCAACTCCTCCGTCACGTTTATCTTTTCGCACTTATTCGCGCACAAATGTCTTACGTCATCACAAGTGTCTTGCTTGTTCATTCATAATTATTTGGTTTACGTGACGTTTCCACATCAATTCACTATTTCCCACAGCAATTCACTATTTCCCACTTTTACATAGTAAATTACCGCTCCTAATTTCCTTACAATAATTCCGCTAACCCACTTAGTTTTTAATTGCCTATAATCCTTAACTAACACTTTCTGTCCCACCTGGAGATTCACCTTTCTCTGTCCCTTAAAATTTCGTCTATTACGAACTTGTGCCTTAATTAAATTACATTCAATTTCATTCAAAGATTTATTTTTACGATATTTATTTTCATCTGGTTTAATAAAATCTAACCTTGTTTGTAGTGGACGACCAAACATTATGCGGGCAGGTGACTCTCCCATGGAGCAGTGCTCTGTATTTCTGTATGTTAATAAAAATCTATTAATTGACGCTTGAAAATTACTCAAATTTTTATTAATTACCTTATTTGGCTCTTTTAATAAAAACTGTTTAATTGACCTAACATTGTATTCGGCAAATCCATTAGACTGAGCATGATACGGGGGTGATGTCAAAAATTTTACATTATTCGTTTCTAAAAAATATCTGAATTCTTTTGAATCAAATTGTCTTCCATTATCGGAAACTAGCAATTTAGGAATGCCAAACCTTGCAAAAGTTTCTCTTAGTTTATCTATTGTACTCTGGGTTGTGATGTTATGCATAAGGAAAACTTCCATCCATTTTGAAAAAGAGTCACAAATTCCTAAAACATGTTTTCCATGGAACGGACCTAAAAAATCAACATGTACTCTTTCCCAGACATTACTTGCAATGGGCCAACCCTGCAACGGTGTTTTGTTCGGTGTTGCCCGAAATTCTTTCTTCTTTAGTTCATTTAGTGAAGGCCACCATACATACGAGCGTGCTAGTGCCTTTGTTTTGACTATACCTTGATGAGTATTGTGTAATTCTTTGAGTATTATATTGCGCAATTTTAATGGAACTATTATTCGGTATCCCCATAACAAAACGTTATTGTCAATTGTAATTTCATTTCTTCTTACATAAAATGGTTAAATCTCAGAATCTAATTTGCACGTTTGAGGCCAACCATTCATTGAGAATTCTTTAATTTTGATTAATAACGAATCTTTGCTCGTTTCTTCTTTTATTTGCTCAAAATTGATTGTTATCTCCGAATCTCCTAAATAATTAATATAATTAACATTATTAATTTCATCACTTTCACTTTTAAAATCTTCAATAGGCATACGGGATAAAAAATCTGCATGATTTCCCTTTAACATTTATTTAATTTTAAAATTTAATCCGCTCAAGAAAAATGCATATCTCTGCAACCTATTCGCTGCAATCACCGGTATCCCCTTTTTGACCCAAAAATTGAAACAAGAGGCTGATGATCAGTGTAGAGATTAAATTCTCGACCATAAACAAATTGGTAAAACTTTTTTACTCCGTACACGATAGCAAGGGCCTCCTTTTCAATTTGAGAGTATTTTTTTTCAGCAGTAGGGAGAGATAGCCGATTCTAGAACCTCCTCCTCCTCGCGGAGGAGGAGGTTCTAGAATCGGCTATCTCGTGGAAGGAGGAGGAGGAGGAGAAGGATGAGGAGGATGAGGAGGACGATGGGGGGGGGGGATGAGGAGGAGGTTTTTGAATTTGGGCTAAGAAGGAAGAAGAGGGAGTACTTTTTTTATATATTTTTTTTTGATTGTAGAAATGTTTCATGAAATAAAAAAAAAATATTTTAAATTAATTAAATCAGATATTTAAAAGCAGTTACCTGGGGAAATATTTATAATGGATAGTGGTTTTATAATAAAGTAGGCAAAAGTAATATTTGAAGCAATATATTTAAAATAATACAAATATACATAAAAATAGAATTAAAATTATAATTGTTCAGACATACATTTATTAAAGATACAAATAACCTTATAATAATTATAATTCAATTGTATCGAAAGAGTAAGTGTGTTTTTACCCACGTTTATGAAAAATCAAAATATATTTAAAAGTAATATTTAAAGCAATATTTAAATTATAATTGTTCAGACATACATTTATTAAAGATACAAATAACTTTATAATACTTATAATGTAATTGTATCGAAAGAGTAAGCGTTTCTTACCCAGGTTTATAAAAAATAAAAATATAATTGAATGTTTAATCAAGCTCTTGAATTGCATCGTTAATCATTTTATCCAACACCTTTTCGTTTTCTAAATCCGCTATACGTAAATGGCCCCATGCTAATGTATGATATTTATCATTTAAAATGTATCTTTTGTCGTCTTTTGAATTCAATGCAATTTTGTTTTGAAGTTCTGTAAACATATTATGATAACTGGATCTAAATTTGTACATTTTTTTATAAACTGCACCCCCATTCTCCACTACAGTAATGTAATCATTTACCGTTAAATGTTTTTTTATTACATATTTTTTAACACCTTTAGCTTTTTTAATCGAGCTTGAATTGAGTAAATTTACACAATACGCCTTAGCACCAGTTCCATAAAATGATTCAATGATCTGACCTTTAAATTCGTCTTTCATTTTTCCGATGTAAGATTTATTTGGAATGATGCAATGCTGATTGTCAACTGGATAGTTGGATGTATCAAACTTATCAATATTAATTTTAATATCATCGTAGACATTTTCTGTAAAAACTTGAAGAACTAACGAATCTGTATCTGTGTACAATAATGTTACGTTGTTATCGTACTTTCTCTTAAGGAAACTATAGAAAAAATCGTACATTACAGTTTTGGATAATTCTAAAATAGAAAATCCTACATACAGTGGTTTTGTGTACTGCACTTTGAGAACACCCATTTCCACAGCCACTAAATTATTACAAAATATTTTTGAAGATTTAAAATTTGGTTTCGATATATAAAATTCTGCACCAGGTTTCCTGAAATGAGAATCCTAATGCGTACATAATTTAATATCAACGCGATTTTCAACATTTTCCATCGTTTTTCCAAATACAACATTATTCATACTTTTGTAATGATTGCGTTCAAATTCATTTTTAGATTGTTCTCTCTTACTAGTATTGAAATCAATATATTTTTGCATCCAATTATCTTGTTTAAATTCTAAAATTCTATGTATCCGTCGCAATTTTAAGCCTTGTGTTAAACATTGTTTTAGATTTTTATAATGAATAATATATTTTTCTTTGTCATATAAGGTAGGAATTAATTTAGAATATTTTGAATTTGGAGGTATTGCCGATTCTGGGCAAAAAGGAAAATCATTATGATAATCCTGTAAAGCTACTGGATATTTTAAATCAACTTCTAACACATAACCCATCTCACCATCATCTTCCAGTGATGCGATATCAAACTCGAGAATTTCATTTTGATCAAGCCAGCGAAACTTTCCAACAGGAAGCTTACATCTCATAGCATACCCATACAAATTTGTAGCATCTAAATAAAGAATATATGAAGTTGGTTCAGAAGCATTAAAATTTGGTAAAAACTTATTATTTGCTTCAGCTTTTCGTTGAGTGCACATACTTAATCCACCTCTGATACCCTTTTTAAAAAAATGTAACATGTCAATGTCTGTCAATAATTCCAATTTTACATTTGTCATCCTTAACAAAGCGTCCCAAGCAAATCCTGGCGCTGTGAAATAGTGTGCAGGGTCGAGTTTGTAGAAATCTAATGACATTTTTCGAAAATTTTCAAATACGTCAACAAGCAACAACACATCAGATGTCAAATAAGTGTTTACGTAATCACGTAATGAATTACAATTAAATACGTCCCACACTTTACAAGCTCTCTCATAGTTTTTTCTGGATATTTTTTCATCCGTTAAATGATCATAAAACTCATCCTCACTTGGCAAATGATTGTAATTTAATTTTTCAAATGAATTCATAAAACTATAAGGAAAAACGCCTTTCTGCCGTATTAGATTAAATTGTTCATCCTCCTAAAACCTTTTTCTTATTTCAACACACTGATCATTGTCCAAAAGTGATCCCAATGTTTCTAATGATTGTGATAAAAATTTAAATGAATCTGCAAACCTTAGTTTTATAAATACTTTTCTCTTTTTTCCGTTACCATTAATATATTCACCAACGTGCACATTTTTTGTAAAAGTTATATACTTTTCTTTGTTCTGTGCAATAACATCAACATCTTCCTTGTTTAATGCAATATTTTTTACAAACATATGACTGTCATAATTTGAAAGATTATGAAAAAATATTGGAATATATTTTGGAATTTTATAATTAATATTGCAAACGGAATGGGCTGGGCCACGAAACTTTCCTGTTAAGTGATCATGATCATATACTTTATCATTTACTGACAATGTCCTTTCGCAAATATGACATACATTTCTTTCATATATTAGTTTTTCTTCCGGTGTTAATGGTAACATTTCTTTACGTACTCCTAAATAATTTTTATAAATAATTTTAATATCGTCTTCTAATTTGTTTACAAATTCTTGTGCAGCATTTTCTCCATTATATATATTAAACTTTGAAAGACTATCATCATATGAACATTTTATGTGGTATGCAAAAGCATAAGGTTCATGACGAAAACATTTAACTGTGTACGGTTTACTCGAATCTGTATAAGTAGTATTATTGTTAACATTTACTAACAATGCCTCAAAATCAGCATAAACTACAAAAGGAATTTTCATTTGTTTTTGATAATTTTCAAACTCTAATATATTTCCCAGAACTTCTTCACCCAATTTATTAATTTTTTTACTACAGTTCGGAAGAACAGCTTTTACATTTCCACAATCTTCTTCTTGATGTCTTTTTAATTCATCTTTTTTAGAAAAGTAAATTAAACAACCTTCGCATATAAATTTTTCATGACCATGTAATGATATTTGAGTTCCAATTAAACGCGACAAATTTTTAATCCAGCAATAATGATTCTGATTGTCTATTGAAATATACAACAAGTTTATATGAACTATTTTCTTATTCTTTGATATTCGTAATGGAACGAATTCATAGTCCATTTTATTTTCGTTAAAATATTCATTAGCGCCATAAACGTTTATTGAAATATTATTTTTACCTTCAAATATATTGATATCTTTTATTGTAACTGGAAATTGTAAATTTGAAAAGTCACATACTGTTGAGTAATGTGGATATGAAGATGGTCTCTGTGCCAGTCCTGTTGGAACCCGAAGTGCTGAAGTTATAGCCCAAGCAAAGCATGCATTGTCGGTATTGTAAACATTGATTACTGCACGTTTTGCCTTTATTGAAGCAGGTAACTCGATGTAACTAGATGCTCTCATTGGATTATATACATTGAAATTAAGTTCAATGCTTGTAATTTGAAATAATGTCCAACCTTAAAAAAAAGAAAAAAAAATAATAATTATAACATTAAAAATCACCAAGTTTCTAACTTTACCTGAATCTTTCTCCTGAAATTCTGACATCTTGGTTTTAATTTCGTCGAGGAAGTGTGCGTATGTCTCATATAGATTCGTTGCAGTGGTGATAATTTTGTTCGACGTGTTAAATGATTTTATTTCAACATTTTCTTTTGCTGTCAAAAAGTACAATGCAAAGGATTCCATGTTTAATTTAAAATTTCCAATAACCGCCAATTTACTTTCAATGAGAGTAATAATTTTCTCCCTCACTGAAATGGAAAACTTGTCTAAATCAACATAGTGTCCAGGTTCGGTGATTCGGTAACTTGTTATTTTGCCCCCATAAGCTGTAGATATTTCCTCTACTCCATCATCAACAATAATAAATGCATTACTTTTGTGTAAATTAGTTCTCAAATGGGCGGCAAAACATGCGCTATCTACTGTTATGTTACATACATCACATATTCTGTGTTTTGATGTTGATGCAAGTTTTTGTCGTTTATTTGGAATTTCACAAACTTGTTTCGATGTGGATGGATTTTCCAAAGATGTTGATGGAAGTGGATTTACCATTTTGATATCTCCCTGTTGTGCGGATCGGGGTAGAATAAGTTTGATTGTTGGCTTTTCTCCTCTATTGCTTACATATGAGTTTTGCTTGGAAACACACGAGTTTTTTTCGTGTCGTTTTAAGTTGTCTCTTCTTGTAAAATTTTTACCACAATATTCGCACAAAAACATGCTTTAAATGTAATAAAAGAGTAAGTTGCTTTACACGTCAACACACGATATGATGCTTGGGCCAATACGTTACCTTTATATAGTGAACTTAATCAAGAAAAGAAAAGGAGGAGGTTTAACTATGAGGAGGGGTAAATTTAATATGACGAAGAACAACACATTCACTCACACATGCACACACTCACACAGAGAAAAAAACATTTTACAATCATTTTAATCCTGTTCTTCATCCATGTCAGTCGATGTGTCCCACACTGATGAAGTAGAAGATGATGAAGATGAACTATCTGTTCGTTTACGTTTTACAGTATGTTTTGTTAGCTCGAATAACGGTGTGAAGAAACAAAATTCACAATAACGTTTTCGTTCTAATATCCATGTATGCAATTTGTCTTTTCGAAATAAAATATTCTTTTCGTATTTTATCCTGAATAATTTTGTATTAGGTTCTAAATTGTAAATTTTTTTTCTACACCAACGGCAATATCTCTTTCCCTGTGTATCAATCCAAAATCTTTTTTTAACTAACACTAAAAATGGATTTTGTGGAATGTTCATAATTTTGGAAATATTACCATTAGGATTTAATAAAAAATCCACTATATATTTAGGTAATGGATTGTGACATGTAAATGGTCGGCATTTACAAAGAACCGAATACATATTTGCTTGTCGTAAATGTCCAAATGTCCAAACATAAAAACACCAGTTGTCAAAAATTGTCTTACCCAAACATTTTGGTATTTCTGCTAGGCGTACCATTTTTTTTACATCTAACCGATCTCGTTGATTGTTGAGGCACTTATATTTTGAAAATCCATTATCACTTAATATAAAAATAATAGTAAACTATTGATGATTTTCAACTTTTTATTTTATTCACTACAATTGTTTCGCTACACTGTAGCTTCTTCAGGTGAAGAAATATAATACAAACATTTTTACAAACTTATTTACATTATATACCGATTTCAGAAGTGTGGGTGGAGGGTGTATTTTTCTTTAACTTCAGTAGGGGGGAGTTGGAGAGTTCTAGTTGGTCGTTTAACAAATTTCCTGAATGAATATTTTTATTTATTTCTAAATTTTCCAATAAATTTAGTTTCCGTCCTTTGTTGGAAATGTGGAGGATTTTAAAATTGTTGTTAAAGTGGTGGTTTTCTTCAATCAGGTGGTTTGAATATGTAGACGTGTTTTTCTGATGAATAAATGCTTTTTGATGTTCGTTTATTCTATCATCGAATGCTCTTCCAGTTTGGCCTATATAAAACTTTGGGCAATCAGCGCAATTAAGCAAATAAACCCCACAGCGTTGACCCTTTTTTGTTTTATCCTTATTGTTTTTTATGATTTTTGATAAAGTGTTGGTAGATTTAAATGCGACATTTATTTTTAATTTTCTTAAATAATTACTGATTTTTTGGCTCAAATAGCCATTATATGTTATTGATCCATAATTTTCATCCTTGCATTTCGTTCTGGGGAATATTAATTTATTAATTATTTCTTTTTCTTTGTTAATGATTAATTTGTTTATTGTTTCTAATTTAAAATTATTTCTAACCGCAATGTATTTAATTATGTTGATTTCTTTTTCAAAATTTTTGTTTTTTCATTGGTATTGAAAATGCTCGGTGAATCATAGATCGATAAGCAGATAATTTATGTTGAATAGGGTGAAAAGAATTATTATTTATTGTCGTATCCGTGTGCGTTGGTTTATGATAAATTGAGAAATCGTGTTTATTATTGTTTTTTATTATGGTTAGATCTAGAAAATTTATTGTGTTGTGTATTTCGGTTTCTATAGTAAATTTAATTTTATTGTGTTGAAGGTTTATTTCCTTTAAAAAGCTATTTAAAATTCTATCCGTGCCAGTGAATGCAACTAAAACATCGTCAACATATCTCCACCAATAGAGGCAATTTGTAAATTGAGGCAATTTGCATATTTTCTTTTCTATGCTATCCATAAAAATTTCTGCCATTAAAGGGCTTAGGGGGTTTCCCATTGCTAGACCATCTGGTTGAGAGTAGGTCTGTTCCTCAAATTGTAAATAATTTTGATGAATGCAAATATCTAACAGAGATAATATTTCATTTGTTATTACTGGATTTACGTTCTTTGAAATAAGTTGGTTTTTTATTAGTTGTTTTACTTCTATTGGAGGGACGTTTGTGAATAGATTTGTTACATCAAATGACACGAATTTTGAATTAGGTGGTAATTTAATATCTTTGATATTATTAACAAGTTCCGTGCTGTTTTTTATTGAAAATTTAGGTTTAAATTCCAAGTATTTAATCAGAATGGAGTTGAGTTTTTTTTGCTATTAATTCACATGGTGCATTAGTATAAGATACTACTGGTCTGATTGGATTATTTGCTTTGTGAAGTTTTATAAGACCATATAATTTAGGTGGTTGTGGATTCATATTAATAGCAAAATATTTTTCATTATCTGATAGAATATAATTAATATTATTCAATGTTTTTCTGATTGTTTGTTGGATTTTTTTGGTCGGGTTTTGTTTAATAGGTATAAAGTTGTTGGTTGTCATAAAATCTTTGACTTTATTTGAATATTCTATTTTATTAATTGCAATTACGGTATTTCCTTTGTCAGCTTTTGTGAAGACAATATTGTTTGATAATGCTTTATTTTTGATAGATTTAGCTGTAAATGATTCTCTATTGTTATATTTTTGATGTTTGGTATTTTTTATAGTTTTTGTAATATTGTATTTTTCTTGTAAATCATTATTAAATTTATTTAAGATTAATTCTGTTTCTACGGCTGTAATTTCTATATCGTTTTGACTAATATTAAATTGTAAGTTATGTTTGAATCCTTTTTCTAATAATTCTGTCTCTGTATTATTAAAGTTCACTGACGTTAAATTAATGAATCTATCAAAGAATTTATGATCGCAACATATTTTTTCTGGTATTATAGTACGACTTTTTTGTTTAATTAATCGTTTAAGTTTATTGTCTTTGATTAAAAGTAAGATAATCAAAGACAATAAACTTAAACGATTAATTAAACAAAAAAGTCGTACTATAATACCAGAAAAAATATGTTGCGATCATAAATTCTTTGATAGATTCATTAATTTAACGTCAGTGAACTTTAATAATACAGAGACAGAATTATTAGAAAAAGGATTCAAACATAACTTACAATTTAATATTAGTCAAAACGATATAGAAATTACAGCCGTAGAAACAGAATTAATCTTAAATAAATTTAATAATGATTTACAAGAAAAATACAATATTACAAAAACTATAAAAAATACCAAACATCAAAAATATAACAATAGAGAATCATTTACAGCTAAATCTATCAAAAATAAAGCATTATCAAACAATATTGTCTTCACAAAAGCTGACAAAGGAAATACCGTAATTGCAATTAATAAAATAGAATATTCAAATAAAGTCAAAGATTTTATGACAACCAACAACTTTATACCTATTAAACAAAACCCGACCAAAAAAATCCAACAAACAATCAGAAAAACATTGAATAATATTAATTATATTCTATCAGATAATGAAAAATATTTTGCTATTAATATGAATCCACAACCACCTAAATTATATGGTCTTATAAAACTTCACAAAGCAAATAATCCAATCAGACCAGTAGTATCTTATACTAATGCACCATGTGAATTAATAGCAAAAAAAACTCAACTCCATTCTGATTAAATACTTGGAATTTAAACCTAAATTTTCAATAAAAAACAGCACGGAACTTGTTAATAATATCAAAGATATTAAATTACCACCTAATTCAAAATTCGTGTCATTTGATGTAACAAATCTATTCACAAACGTCCCTCCAATAGAAGTAAAACAACTAATAAAAAACCAACTTATTTCAAAGAACGTAAATCCAGTAATAACAAATGAAATATTATCTCTGTTAGATATTTGCATTCATCAAAATTATTTACAATTTGAGGAACAGACCTACTCTCAAACAGATGGTCTAGCAATGGGAAACCCCCTAAGCCCTTTAATGGCAGAAATTTTTATGGATAGCATAGAAAAGAAAATATGCAAATTGCCTCAATTTACAAATTGCCTCTATTGGTGGAGATATGTTGACGATGTTTTAGTTGCATTCACTGGCACGGATAGAATTTTAAATAGCTTTTTAAAGGAAATAAACCTTCAACACAATAAAATTAAATTTACTATAGAAACCGAAATACACAACACAATAAATTTTCTAGATCTAACCATAATAAAAAACAATAATAAACACGATTTCTCAATTTATCATAAACCAACGCACACGGATACGACAATAAATAATAATTCTTTTCACCCTATTCAACATAAATTATCTGCTTATCGATCCATGATTCACCGAGCATTTTCAATACCAATGAAAAAACAAAATTTTGAAAAAGAAATCAACATAATTAAATACATTGCGGTTAGAAATAATTTTAAATTAGAAACAATAAACAAATTAATCATTAACAAAGAAAAAGAAATAATTAATAAATTAATATTCCCCAGAACGAAATGCAAGGATGAAAATTATGGATCAATAACATATAATGGCTATTTGAGCCAAAAAATCAGTAATTATTTAAGAAAATTAAAAATAAATGTCGCATTTAAATCTACCAACACTTTATCAAAAATCATAAAAAACAATAAGGATAAAACAAAAAAGGGTCAACGCTGTGGGGTTTATTTGCTTAATTGCGCTGATTGCCCAAAGTTTTATATAGGCCAAACTGGAAGAGCATTCGATGATAGAATAAACGAACATCAAAAAGCATTTATTCATCAGAAAAACACGTCTACATATTCAAACCACCTGATTGAAGAAAACCACCACTTTAACAACAATTTTAAAATCCTCCACATTTCCAACAAAGGACGGAAACTAAATTTATTGGAAAATTTAGAAATAAATAAAAATATTCATTCAGGAAATTTGTTAAACGACCAACTAGAACTCTCCAACTCCCCCCTACTGAAGTTAAAGAAAAATACACCCTCCACCCACACTTCTGAAATCGGTATATAATGTAAATAAGTTTGTAAAAATGTTTGTATTATATTTCTTCACCTGAAGAAGCTACAGTGTAGCGAAACAATTGTAGTGAATAAAATAAAAAGTTGAAAATCATCAATAGTTTACTATTATCTAACCGATCTTCTATTACATTTAAACACACTTGTTTTAGAGCGATTGCTTGTAAAGTATTAACAAAACTCATTGTAGATAAACTTTAATTTGTGTTCTTATATTTGACAATGCAAAAATTGATTTGATCTATGGAAAAATAGCCGGTTATTTTATATTAATATTGTAACCTTATTGTAACGGTCAAAAGTATTGCAATTTAGCTCCGCCTTATAAATTTTCAAAAAGTGTTGCAATTTTTGCTCCGCCTTTTAATTTAACCACACCTTTATGAGTAAAGGTAATTTTAGTCCCACCTTTTAATTTTACCACACCTTTATGAGTAGAAGTTAACTCAAAATCTTTTAAGAGGTGTTTTACTTTAAACCCCTCCTCCTTATACATCCTCCTCGGTTTACAAGCTATTTAAGCACCAACACACTAAGTTGAGAGGAACAAACTGAACAGCGGTTTTAAAGTGTTAAAGTGAATCATGGGTGAGTAATTTATTTTAAATAAAACAACATTTAAAAAAATATGTTTTGTATTTATAAAGAAACATTTACATTTGTATTACATATATTTTATGTTTTATATTTTTTTATTACAGACCGCATACAAATCTACAACGAAATTAGAGAGGAATATTGCAGGCGATTCAACAACAAGCGAGTAAACAAGTTAATACGTGCATGTAAATAAGAGAAAATTGAGATTATAATAATTTACAGGTCACCATAATCGAGCTGGATGACTCGATACCGCCAATTCCTCTACCCCGGGCAAATATCATCATCCAGAGGGCAGAGTATACGGCCATTATTTGCCCGGAGGATAACGCGCTCGTGTGGTTGCGGATCCATAACACATTATAATTTAATAAAAGACTAAATATTTATAAAACATTTTTATTTGATATCCATGAATTATGTGAATCATCCAAACCCAACCATTTTACTAAAACTTTATTCTTCATTCTTTTAATAACTTTTTCGACGAGATATACATCCTGATGTTGAACTTTTTTTAATTCTTCCTCATAGAATCCTCCAATTATGTCCTGGTTTTTTATATCTCGTAGTAGATATGTTCTGGGGTTCGTGTTTTGAACTTTGGATACTGTGAAGATTTCGTTGGACCAATTTGGGGTGTAATTTTTATCAAATGCTTGACGATGTTTGCTAATCCTTACGTGGTCACTAACTTTAAATTTCTTCCTAAATCCATCAAAAACTTTTAAATTACTGTACACAGAATTTAACAATAATTTTTCCTTATTTTTATTTACTTGTTTTGGTTTCATACCAATTGTTCTATGTTTTGTATTATTATATTTATTAATTATATTTTGTAGAATACTAATCCAATTATAATTGCCTTGCATGCTAAATTCCTTCCACATCAGTTCTTTAATAGTTCTATTGTACCGTTCAACAATTGAACTTTTTAAAGATGAAAATGTGCTGTAATGATTAATTCCATATTTTTCACATAGTTTTTTAAAATTGTTGTTGTAAAACTCAGTACCATTGTCTGTTTGAATATTTGCAGGTATCTGCCTCTTTTTCAACAATTTTTCCATTTGTAAGGCAACTTCTTTTCCAGTTTTTGTTTTTAACGGTAAAGCCCACCCAAATTTAGAAAAAGCATTTATAACCATCAATATATATTTGTATCCTTTATTTTCCTTGGCATAAGGTATCATTTCAACTAAATCCGCTTGGTATAAATCATTTAAACTCTTCAATATTACTCGACGTCTACGAAAATGTTTCCGAACTGGGGCGTGAATTTCATCAATTACATCGCGTTTAATGTTGGGTTTCATTAGTATTTTGTTCGATTAATATCTCAATGCAAAACGTCTTATCGACACCTTCTGGAGTCGCTGCAAATCTGCGCTTAATTTGTATTGTATCATTCAATTTAAGGTTTGTTAATTCAGACAATACATACTTTTCATTAATAAATAGAATTACATTTCCCAGGTAATTTGTTTTAAGAACTTTTCCAGCGTATAATGTGTTTTTATATAATATATCACCCCCCTTATTATCAATTGTATAGAATCCATCGGAAGATACGTTTCCGTTGCCGGCAAGTGTCAAAATTAACCTATATCTTCTATCTTTATCTGTTTCATCGAATTTAAAATACCTCTGAATTATCTTGTCTAAATTGTTAGATTTTTTAATATAGCTCGAGACACTATGCCCATGTACATGTTTTCCAAATTTGTCAACAGTCATTGCACCAAAAATAGAATTTCCAAATTTGTCTAAACTCATTTTATACACCGGTTGCTCGTCTGGTGTCTAATGAGATAATAACATATGTTTATTTCAGGAGCCACACTTATATTACTTTATAATGTTTGCTTCCTTCAATTCTTCAATTATTGAAATTATTTCATTTGTATGCGCATTATTGCCAGCACTTTGTGAAGCTAATAATAAGCGTAATCTATCTACAAGTTCATTCGGATTATCCCAATATTGCAATTCTAAGGAAGAATTGGGAATAATTTTTTTTTGCAAACCGCGTCCAACTTTCCATTTTTTAGTCCACCACACTTTTGGAGGTTGACCATTTAAAATTGGCTTAATAATGTTTACATATTTCAAAGCTTTACTACCAATACGTTTTCCGCTTGGATCATAATTAAATCGCGTCGCAGATGTTTGCTCTAATATACGTTTATAATTTCGAACATCGTCAGGTTTAAAAGTGTAAGGGTCCTTTTTGAAAAGTAATTCGTATAGACCGGTAGTGCCCTTATATGGCACATCGTTAATAACAACATTTGCTCCATCAAACTTAAGTGCCGCGTTTCCGATATACAAAACACCATCAAATGTTTGACGAACTCCATAACGAGTATCGAATTTATCTCCACGATCTAATTTAAAGTCAATCAAATATGCGCGAGGTATATGATGAAATTGTTTCAGGGTTTGTTGTAGGACTGACGAAGTATTAAGTTCGTTTACCAGTCTATCATGAGCTTCATCTAAACGTGTGGTAGCAGTCCGTAGGACTGTAGCGTCATCATCAGAATCTACGATCTCTTCATCATCATCATCATCCTCATCATCATCATCGTCATCATGTGTGACGTTTCCTGTTCTTGGCGGTGAAGTTTGATAAACTTCTTCAGTGTATCCTGTTGCAGTATCCTCAATCGGTGTTGATGTAATAATATCTTTTTTCAAATGCAATTGATGTCTCGGTCTTCTGGGTGTTGATGATGACGTTTTAATGGGTGTAAATATTCGTTTGTGTACTTTAATTTTCAACGGACGTTTTCTAATAGTTTCCTCAGATGAGGTTACATTGGATTGCGGTGTAGTAAATATTTTTCTGCGTATTTGCGATTTTCTACTTGAACCAAATCCCGTTTCTTTTTCTTTAACATAACTAGAATCAATAGGAACAAATTCTTCATTGAATTTACTAGCGATTTGTTTCAGTGGTTCACTCAAGGGTAATAACGTTGCGGCAAGATGTTCTTTTGAGTCTGCAATATCTGTTTTTAACGATCGAATTTTATCACGCAAAGCACTACGTGCTTCCACGAGTTGCTTTGCAATGTCTTTATCCATGTTAAGAACGCAAAGTGTCTGTAAACACTGATAACATCTGCATCGTTACAGCGCTTTTTAAATAGTCAGAAATTTATCGAAACCTTTTCGATAACGACCATTCGTTACAGGACAATCTAAATCAATTACGAATGGAGAATAAGGTTGCTTAGAACATTCTGTGCAAGTTTCTAGAAATGTATTCAATGTCATGTCACCTATTACGTGATCATTGAAAATATGCTTTAAATTTGTTGCATCTTGCTTAAATATTACCAATAAATTACAATTGTCTCGAACCAATTGCTTTTGAATGGCACTGTAACTTTGGCATATTTTAAAACAATCAACATTTTTGTGTCGACCGTATGAAAAAAATTCCTTAATTACATTATGACCGGTCGGTGGAATATCATCAAATATAACAATGGAATATTCTTTAATATTTTCAGGCGGTCCAAGTGATTCAACATCCGAAAACTCAAAATAACCACATTCTGGCACGTCTTTTACTATTGATCGTAGATACGCGTATTTATTTTGAAATAATGATTTTGAACACAAGTATATGTTTTTAAAACGTAAACCGTTGGTTGCAAGTAATAATGATAGCATTGCATTTGTTTTACCGCAGCCAGAAGGGCCTATAATAAGACCTCTTTTGCAATTTCCTCCAAATAGATCACTATGTCGTTTATATCGAAACTCGTTAAGATCAAAATTTATTATTGGTAATGACAAGCAGTGATTTTCAACATTTTCCGACATAATAATGCTATAAAAAACCCAACCCTGCGTACAACTTAATTTTTGAAGGGTGAATGAAAAGAAATTGAATTGTCAACAGTTATATATTACAAATAATATTAATAATTAAATATAAAAACTAATACTAAATAAAAACTATAAAAAAACTAATACTAAATAAGAACTATAAAATAATTCCCTGACAGATGGTAACACACATCCAAATGACTAGGAGCGACACACATCAACCACACACGACTAGCAACAGACAATGACCACAAAAGCAGATGTAGCAATCAAACACCTCATTACAATTGTTTGAAAAGAATTAGACTTGAAACAAATTGACAAATTTAAAAAATAGTAACAAAAATGTAATGTGCTTTCACAATTAAATTTCTTTTAAACGTTTTTTTAAACTTGTCAATGAATAATGCTCCTCTCGTAGCTGATTTCGTTTTGCAGCTAAGTAATTACTAACGTCAGGAGTGTTAGAATTAGTAGATTGCACAACGAACTCAACCACATCAGGCTTTGAAAAACTATTCAAATTATCGATTATACTATCAATTCTTTCCAATCGATCATCAATGGATGTCATGAAAGAGTCTTTGCGAGCTTGCATAGAACGAATTGTTCCTTTATCACAAATGATGGCTCGCATAAACTCTTCGAAATTGTTAGTAGTAGTGGTTAAGGGAGGAATCTGGTTGGGTGGTATAATTGTCGGTGGAGGAGCGTTAAGATTGGGGTTAGTTGCTCTTACTACATCTGCTGATGAAGATCTTCCAGGTAAAACTGTATTGGTTATTTGCAATTCACGGACAGAAGATCGAACAGCACCGTTATCTTGAGAAAGTGTAATTTCTTGTGATAACCGCACTGATTTAAACAAGCCACCCAGCTCACTGTCTCCCATATCCGAAACTGCAAATCGACCATCAGTATTATTTTCCGACTCGACTTGGCTGGAAGATCTTTGGCACCCACCTGCAGGCCACAATCGCAACGGAGACTGAGTCATCTGAGCTGATTGCTGTGGCCCAGGTGTGCTCGATTTTGTCCCTGCAATTAAACAAAAAACATTGCAATTAATAAATATCATTAAATATTACAAAAAATGCAGGACTTACCTCTCACGTCATTGGTTGCAAGTGATGCATCAAAACCTGGCTGGGAAACCACCAAGTTTACCAATGACTGAGGAAATGTATAATTTTGCCCAGTCGGTACCGCGACATAATTTTGTCCAGTCGGCATCGCGTAATACGTGGAATCGTTTTGCACGATGACAAACTGGTTTGAGGGTTGAGGTTGTGCAATAATTTGGAATGAGGATTGTTGTGGTGGTTGGATTTGCATATTTTGTTGGATTTGGAATGAAGGATTTTTTGTTTGCGGTTCGACTAGGTGTATGCTCTGAGGGCGTTGTGGTTGATGTGTGCTGCTGCTGTATTTGTTTTTTTGGCCCTGCTTGGATAATGTCGAAGGTTGGTGGTTAGAAGGCGATCCAACAAGTAACGGCATTGAACACATAGGATTCGTTCGCCCTGTACACAATAATTATGCATTAAAATTATAATTAGGAATAGAAAATAATACATAATAAAATATCTAATCAACCCGGAAATAACCTTTAGTCTTTCGTTCCTTTTTCGCTTTCAACGATCGATCAGTTGCCGGTTCGCCTTTCTCCTTCGAAAGCAATTTATTTGATGAATCATCTGCCACTGATTTCTTTTTGTCATTTGTAAACAAATCAAAATCATCCCATGATTCATCAAATGAAACTGAAAACAATAATAGATAATCTAGAAACATTTAAATAAGACGTGTTTTAAATACTTTTTACATCAGGTCCAATTATGTTAGGATGTGCATCTGAATTGGTGGTGCTCGTTTTCTCAACTTCACCTTAAAACAATAGACAATAAATAAGATACATTTGATTAAATAGAATTAAAAAAAAACAAAATACCTAACATATTCCCATCCATGCTGGAGTTCAGAAAATCGTCGATGCAAATGATCTTGTTACCTAAAAGCAAAAACAAACACACAAAATAAGAATATCCAAAATATGTTAAAAATATTCAATCACCAAAATATAAATAAAGACCACTTACCTTCCATTTTAGAGTGGAGATGTTGTTCGTTCCAAAACTTGCACTGGATGTGATTTCTTGGTTTGTTCTGACTTCTTTTATACCCAATTTTGAGGTCAGTAAACGGTAGCGAAAGTAAAACAAGTGAAGGGGAATCGAGGTTAAATTTTTTTCGGGGGGTGGGCGGAGTAGCCAACTGGGGCGTGGGGGAGGAGCCAAGGAGGGGGGGGGGGGCGGGGAGTGGCCAAGGGGGCGTGGCGTGGGAGGAGCCAAGGAGGGGGCGTGGCAATGGGCGTAACTGGAGGGGGTAATTTTATTTTGACGCCTCCCCGCTGCCGAAGGGGGGGAGGGGGGGGGGACGAACGTATTTTTAGACGTTTTCCCCACTCCTACCCCCACTCTTCCCTCTCTCTTTGTGGGAGGAAAGTAGGAGGAGAGTAGGAGGAGACTAGGAGGAGATTCCTTCTAACCATCATTCTCTTTTTTTTCTCTTTCTTTTTTTTCTCTTTCTTTTTTTTCTCTTTCTTTTTTTTTCTCTTTCTTTTTTTTCTCTTTCTTTTTTGTTTATTTTTTTAGTTGCCGCAATTAAAACAAGTTATATTATAAAAAACATTTTTTATTTCCTAATCATGGATACATTGAATATTTATTAAACAATATACATTGAACAATAACAATAACAGCAATCACAATTTACGATACTCTTGCAAAAGAAACAATCCTTCTTCATTGGTGGTGGTCCATCGACATGTGTCATCCAATTAGCCGTGTTGAAATGTTCATTGCATGGCAATCTTCCTTGTAAACATTTCATTGTGCGTATGTGGTCCGGTAATATGGGCCATAAAGTAGCGAGTTCCAATGGTGTCATTCGTTTTAGCAAATAAATTAATGTAGAATTAGTAGCACGTTGATCTTCTAGAAATGGTGTCCCGTCTCTACCGATATATTTTGATAATGCATTGTTAATCCTTCTTAAATAATTAATAACATAATACTTTAAGTTACAAGTATACTGTCGAACTGTTTCCATGTTAACACAGTTGTGAACCAATGCCGTCTGATATTATTTCACTTTCCGACTCAATTATATGCATTCAAGTTTGCTGTACATTTGTTCTTTTTTCTGTTCTACTCCATTTGCTGAAGGTTGTTTCGTCGCAACCTCTTTTATAAAATTGTTTCTTCTTCTTCTTCATCTTGCATGTAATAATTGATAGGATTTGACATTTTATCGTAGATATAATACACATTTGTTAATGCACACATTGTATAATCTGTATCTTTGTGATACGTACACTTTGGGTGAGACGCTGACAACTTTATATCCAATCTTTTAATGTCCTCAATTGGCCGATCCAATATTTTCTGTAGATATTGTGATTTTTGCTCACCTCTCACATAAATGTTTTTAGCTTTTTTACTAAACACTCGAATAATTTTATCAATTTTGTTGAGTGGTACATTTCCACTAGTCCATTCCAAATGGTGGAAATTCGAAGTTAACCAATGTGCTGTTCGACGTTGCTTAGCAGGTAAACAATTTACAGAATGGGGAGCCTCAAACAAATAATGGCTAATTCGACGTTCGCTATCACAAATAGCCACTTCTTTCGGTAGTAATTTATCATTACTATCGTAAAAACCTTGAATGTCGATTATGATATAGTCCAATGTATCCATAATTTGTTTGTGTACTTCTTAATTCATTCACTTCTTGTACTTGACTGATGTGTAAAGCAAATTACACTACTTTTATAATGACAATCGCCCCTCCTTGTTTTATAGCAACAGGGAATTGCAGCAGGACGGGTAACACCTCTTTTACAACAATTCTTTTACCACTTTTGTTAGTGGTGCATAATAAAACGCCTTATCGTGCAAAATTAAACAGTATGCTGTTGTATTAGCCGGAACTGGTTCTTTTGAAGTAAATTCAATTTTAATTTCAGCGCCACTTTTGTGAATAGTGTCTGCCTGATACGTACAATCGATTCCTACTAATGGAATTTTCTCTTTAAATTCTGCTGGTGAAAACATTGGTTCACTTTCTGGCACATAGTAGTATGATTGTTGGAATCTGCTATACATATCGTACACAATAGCATATTTATTGTTATCAAAATCAATATTTAAATTATCATACGGAAATCTTGTACCGTTCAAAAATACACTTAGGTTTGTCAACTTTATATTATCAAATAGAGCCATTGAAGACTTCATCTGGCCTTTTCGATTGGTTTGAAAACCGAAAATAATATATCTGGGCGTTTCGAGTTGCGGCGCCGTCTTTACGGCCCATGTATGTCTTGTTGTTTGCGGCAATGAGGGATACTAATGAATCTCCCAACTTCTAAACCATAAATTGATATTTTGATTTTTGTCAGTTAATTTTGTCAAGGCTAACTGTTCTCGTAGACCGACTGCAATTTGAGGTATTCTCCAAATAATTTTATCTATTGTCAATTTTACTTTTTCTTTTTCAGCTTCACTTTGAACAATTACATCGTTATCATCGTTATTCCGAATGAGTACCAACTCTTGTCTACAGTTTAATACAACTTTCTTAAAATCTTCCGCAAATCCTAAAATACTTTTAAGCGGTACACTAATTGCAAAATGTCCATTGTCATCGACTATATCGCAGAAACCTTTTTTCTCAATGTCCCACCCTGCATTTTGTAATTTAATCATTTCATTTTTATTATACGAAAAATATCCTTTCATACATGATGTCACTCCCACGTTTCTAACGGAATCCACTTGAACACCATTCATTAAATACCGAAGATCGCTAATCATAAAGCCTGCTGGGTTGTTGACTAATTTTGAATTCTTACTAGCCTCGTTTTTAACATTCCCATCCTCACCAACTTTCCGTAGAGTACCCTCTACATATAAATAACTCTCTCCTGGTAATGTATAATTGTCAGTTTCAGGAACCGTTATCCTAATTTCATCATTATTATCAAAACTTGCCGATCCATAAGGTTGGTATGAATGATACTCGTAACTTACTATTGCATTGTTAGATTTAACTTTGTCGGTAACATTTAAAATGTCCATTATTTTAGTAGTTTATAGCCCAAATCTTCTAAGAATATACGATTTTCTGTTGTTAACTTCTTCACTTTTTTTAGGCTACTGCACACATTTTTCATATCGCTACCCAATTTATAGGCTGACCGGTTTGCTGTGTTCTTCTTCTTCTTCTTCTTAACAATATGGTTCCTCTTTCGATTCGACGTTTTTGAGTTATATAACTTCATCTCATTCAACCTTACGCAAGTGTAATCGTGTCGTTACTTCTTCACCTCTAAAATTGATCAATTTCCCTGATTGATCCAACACTCTTACCACAATTGTACTGATAATATCTCCAGTAACAGATAAATATATAGGTAAATGTGGCGATTCTACCATCTTATATCCGGCCGGCACTTTAGGAAAAAAATGATAAAGCACGTGTACCGGTTCACCGTTATTATAAGAACCGCTCACTAAATTGCAATAAATTTGAATTGCATTGACTGTGTGGATATTAACAATATTTTCTGCTTCATAACTCTTTCCGCCCATTAGTACTTTCTTATCAAATCCCAATAAGGTTCCTATACTTTTTTCAGCTGTAAAATCGATTTCTACATCGGTTTTTATGTGCACCTTCTGAGTATTATTATTACCGCGTATACGGACCAATGCCGTATTGTCAATGTCCCCTTCTATTTTAGTCTTTATAAAATCAGCAATATCATCTAAACCGTAAATTCCAACGGGCAATTCTACTATTTTTTTGTTGTTTCCTATTTTGTAGTGAAATAAATTATTTGATATGTCAACGTTTGGAATTGAATTGAATGACTCAAAATTGAGTAAAGCCAACTCATATTCTTCATCTTCATCTTGGCTCAAATAAATCGGTGGATTAAAATTGCAACTTAACTCGGAACTGATTCCGGTCAACGTAAACGTAAGCGAATGAGAAGTTTTCACCATTGCGTTTAGTCTTCGACTGATGTTTAAATTGTTTTCTTAATTATTTATTAAAAACATTAAACACAATTGTCCACAGTTTAAATCATCGATTGTCTGGTAGCGTTCATAGTTATAACTTATAACATTATTCTTATCATCTGATCTTAAATATTTTTCAATTTCAATGGAAGGTTTTAAATCACCGAAACTGTCAAAGTATTTTACTCTACTGCCACTTTTTTTATAAGCTACCCAATGCGTTCCTTCACTTTCTTTATTGTCTAAATTGATAACTGCACTTTCATTTTTTTAAATTTTTTTCGGTAATGCATTTCTCATATAGACACCTCTAAACGATGGTATTTTCAATAATTTTGCTATTTTTAAAATTTCCAAATTATTTAGAGGTCTTTTATGAAGGAACATTATTTTCAGTTTTTTGAATATTCGGGAAAATATAAACCACATCCTCTTTTATATGGTTTTATGTAATAACCAGAACCCACTGATTTGGTTTCCATAGCTCTATTGTGTCGCTCAGCTTCTTTTTGTTGTTCTTTAGCTGATTTTGCACTGTTTACTGCTTTCGCTATAGCGGCTGCCCCTCCTCCAAGGGAACCCAATGCACCTAAAGCTGCAAATAATGGAATCAACGGAAGAAATCCTCCTTGTTTCGGTATAGGAATGACTCTACGTTTTGGAAATTTAATTTTTCTCTTATATTTTTTCAAAACATTATATGCAGCTTTTGTAGCATCAAATACACTTTTATGTTTTCTTCTACTGATAGCGTTTCTGGCCAGTCGAACTGCCTTGTTAAACGTTAAAGTACCACCCCGACTCATTCTTTTGCGGTTTCTACCCTTGCTTTTTCTCTTTTTTAGACCCATTCCAAATGAAGTTTTCCCTTTCATTGCTGCTGCAACTCCTGCCGATGCAATCTTTTCTCCGGCACTTGGACCAACCTTCTGAATTATTTTTTTTGCAGTTTTGAGTAACCTCTGATCGGCTATATGCCTTTCTTTTAAATTATTTGTATTATCGTACACTATATCGTGCTCTTTACAAGCTTCGTCGAGTTCGTTTATTCCTTTATCGCCTCGCGCTAATCTCTTTTCTAATTTTGTTCCAGGCCCACAATAATTATATCCAGGTAAATGAATTTCAAAAGGCAGCTTGTTTATTAATTTATTTAGTAGCCCCCGACCGATCCATTTGATAGTTCTTTTACGACTGACGGGATAATAGACATACATTTTATTATAAGGTATACAAATAAACTGTGGCAACTTAAAAACTGTTTATTGATTTTTATAATTTAATTTTAACAAACATTTACCACTTCACCTAATACTAACACATATACTAACTATGTTCTACTTAAACCTTGAGTTATATACATTCTCCCTAAAACTACTTTGTAAACAAAAACTTATTGCTAATTCGATTCTTTTCATTTTTTCTTTGAATCTTAAAGAATCATAATAATATATATGCCATGCACCTTTCCTAGCTTCTTTATACGCAAATTTCCATACATACATATTATGAATAATATTTTTACTTTCACACATTACTACTTTCTTTTTACTTCCCATTATTATAAGAATCTAACATTATATGTTGCATATCAAAATCGAACAATAACTTATCATTACCATAAAGTAACAATTCATCAATCATACAAGCATATTCATTACATTCGCCTTGCATTATTTTCGAAAAACGAGTTTTCATATCCCCATCCAGTTCATTTAATAAACCCAAGCAAGAATAGTAATATTCACTAAACTTAAGATTTTTTAAATATTCCAAACGAGACGAAACAACATCAACCAGTTTCCACAATTCACGAAGACCTTCATACGATAAAAATACGTGATTTCCACCGATATCAATTCTTGCAACTTTACGACAATTATTCATTAAACTAAATGAAATGTTTACTCCATTAAAGCTGATTGTTTGATCCGTATCTACATAAAAAAATGTTTGGTTGATATTCACTTTTTGTTCTAAAAATACTGTCCACATCTGTTCATTCAAAGAAATTCCTTGCCCACCCTTACCCAATATTCTAATAACTGGTTCAAGATTAAGATCTATGTCCAAACCTACCGACACCCATTTAGAATTACTTTTATTTAAAAAATACGTATTCGACGACAGTAAATTTTTCATAGCGTTCTTCTTTTGTTTTACAAGTTGATTGTTGTGGTTGGCATCATCGTTGGTATCGTTGATATTCCATGGAACATCAACAGTAGTAGTCTCACCATGATTCGGTAGATTTATGTTCGAAAAAGGTTCTTCACCCTCTTCAAAAAATCCCGAGTCATTTGCTGAATTCGCATTATCAATTGGCCCATTATTTTGAATATGTGCTCTAATAATTTGTTTATTACTCGGGTTTTGTCGTTTCACTAAAATTTCACTTCAATCAATAAATTAATTTATTTTCAAAATAATTACAAATACTTACTTATTATTCAATTTATTATTGACAACAACACTAATTAGTGACACAGTTCTGGCAGATGTATTCTTGACAACAACACGTGTACTGTAATAAGTTACACCCATCCGGCAGATCTTATATAGTCCCATAATATTATGTTGGGGGGAGGTTCTGTATATATTTTTACATCACAACGACCTCACATACTTCTCCTCTGAAAAGGACTAACTACTTTATGTTTTTCCCGCCTAAAGGAGGTCGTTTGTCCACTCATTAGAATCCAATTGAAGGCATTCAATACCTTTAATCATCGATGTTGCTAACAACACTTTAACCGCATTGACAATATTTATTAATAGATTCATATATGACATCTTATGTATTATTCATCAGTCGCCCTTGAACCATCGAGATGAACACATCTTGTCTTGTGCATGGTCCGCCTATAGCGATACAGCGCATAAAAGCTGTAATGTATCGGGTGAAAATCTTAAGGGGGTAAGGGCCCCTTTGGATTTTGATTAGACACATTATTTGTCTTTAATGGATGCTAGACAATACGTTAGACCGTGGACTGTAAGCACTCAAGGGTGATATTTTTAGCCGATTCTATGAACCCTACCTCTTCTATTTGGTGAAAACTATCTTAAAATTATTAAGAGTATATTGCCTCTTTAGAATCAATAAAACCGTAAAGTAACCTCCTCCTCCTCCTCTTCATTTTATGAGGAGGAGGAAAGAAGGTTCTTTGGAGATTCTAAAAAGACACCTCCTCCCTACCAGGAGGTTTTAACTCTTTTAATCATTTTGAGGAGTTTCCTCTCAAATGAGGAGGAGGTTCTAGAATCGGCTGTAACCCTCTACTTTCAGCGTCTGCTAATGTACGTGATGCAAACGCCACGGGTTGTTCTACGCCGGTTTTTGAAACTTGGGATAAGATTGCCCCTAAACCATAATTTGACGCATCTACCGCCAAGTTTAGTTCTAAATTTGCATCATAATGTGCTAAAAAGTTGTTTAACATTAACATTTCTTTAATTCTAATAAATGATTTTTCACAATGTTCTGACCAATTCCATTCATTATCTTTCTTGATTTGTTCATACAACGGATGTAAAATGTCGGGCATATTCGGTATAAATCTATGGTAATAATTAATTGTTCCTAAAAATGACCTAAGCTAAGTGACATTCTGTGGCACTGGCATATTTTTAATTGCCTCCACGCGTTCTGGTGATTTATGTAGACCCTCCTTATCTATGATAAACCCCAAATAGGTTAAAGAATTTTGAAAGAATGAACACTTATTTGTTTTAATCGTTAAACCATATTCTTTCAAAATATATAAAACTTGATATACTCTTTTAATGTGCTCTGGTTTACTCGGTGCTGTAATGAGAATGTCATCCAAGAAAACACATACACCATTTAAATGTCCTAGTAACCGATCCATTATACGTTGAAATTGAGCCGGGGCGCAATTTATACCAAACGGCAGTCTGTTGTAAACAAATGTTCCTAAATGTGTAGAAATTGCCGTTAACTTACGGGAGTTGTCGTCCAACAGAACTTGTTGATAGGCGTTTGATAAGTCTATCTTGGAAAATTGCTGACCCCTTTGCAATTTTGAAAATAAATCATCAATTCGAGGTAATGGATGTCGCTCAATTTCCACATACGGGTTCAGAGTTACTTTGTAGTCTCCACAAATACGGACACTATTATCTGTTTTCATTGTGGGTACTATTGGTGTACCCCACTCCGCATACTTTACGGGTGAAATTATCCCCGCCTTTTTTAATCTTTCTATTTCCGTTTCAACCTTGCCCTTTATCGCATATGGTAGCGCTCTCGGTTTTTGAAATTTTGGAATCGCGTTTTCTTTTAACCTTATTTTTAATTGCATATTTTTTAGTGTGCCTAAATTATCTGAAAAAACTTGTGGGAATTTGTCAACAATTTCTTTGAGGATGTTATCATCTTCCTGAATGAAATGTATTTCCTTGAAACCTACGTTAAATTTTTCAAGAAAGTTACGCCCTAACAAGGGTGGGCCACCGCCTTTAATGACATAAATATCTAACGGTTTCGTGCAATTCTTATAAGTTAAACCAACTGATGCCTTCCCAATAGGCAACATTTTTCCCCCAGTATAGTTTATTAAGTTAATGGTAGTTCCCGATAATGGAATATCTTTAAAATATTTTCTCCAAAACGTTTGAGAAACTACGCTTGTCGCCGCCCCTGAATCAAGCTCCATTTGGCATGGGTACTTATTTATTAAAACTTGAACTATAATTGGATTGCCGTTTTTACTTTTTAACGAAAATAATGTGTCCACGACATTATTTTTATTATTCACATTTTCTTCTTGAAGTTCTATAGAATAAAATTTCTTATTTTTACAGATATTACTCAAATGACCTTTTTGTTTACATACGTGACAGTTGTATTCCCTATATCGACATTTCGATGCAATGTGATTACTCTTTCCACAACGAAAACACAATGCGCGCACGCCACTTTCGCTTGCACTTGCGCTCCTTGCGCCTGGTTCTCGTCGATTTCCGATGTTGCCGCTGCGCCTCCCCTTCTCGCCGCTCCGAGATGATGTCACCGGTGATGGTGATGTCGATCCCTAGGCGATGAACGTACACCTCCGTTGGTTCCTGCTTTATCCTAGGAAATTCTCCCTTCTCGTTCACTCCAAACTGCGATGAGGCGGACTCAGCCGCTTGGGCTATTTCCAAGGCCTTTGTCCATTTTAGCGTCTCGTCTTCTGAGAATAATTTATCTCGCACTTTTCCACTCATCCCTACGATGAACTTGTCCCGCAGAGCAGTTTCCAGGAAATTTCCAAATTTGCAATCGGCTGCTAACGCTTTTAATCTTGCGCTCCATTCTGTTACAGTTTCTTCATCACTTTTTGTGGCAGAATAAAATTTTAATCGTTCCGCGAAAATTACTTTCTTCTGTAGAAAGAATGAATCCAATGTTTCATTTATTTTATCCACTGACAAATTCTCTGGCTGTTCCGGTATTGCGAGGTTTTCTAGAAGTTTATACGCATCTTCGGTAAGGGCATTTAGTGTAATCGCCCTCTTAATTTCGTCTTGCGTAATGCTATTAGCGATAAAAATTGATTAATACGCCCTTTAAATATTTTCCAGTCATGGATTTTTGGATCGAACTCCACTTGAATTCCCATTGTCGCCGGTGTCGCCATTTTTATTTTGCAAAATGCCGGCCACGTGTGTTCTCGCGTTCTTTGAAAACACCAAATACACTATTTCCGGATTTGGTTTTTACACAATTTCGTACGCGAACTAATCCTCGTCGCCAATGAAATGTTTTTGTATAATTCTGTATTCACGCAGGTAACAGATACACAGGTAATCACAATAACTAATTAATAACCAATTAACGTAGCTCCGGGCACTCAGCTATACCGATTTACACTCTTCATTGCGCACGGCTCCGGAGACGAGCCCAAAATTCCGCACATGCGCGATTATAGCTAATGAGAGCCGAGAGGGAAATAAACAAATATTTATCAAACACTACATAACGCTTTGTAAGTATCTTCGTCTGAATTTCCGTTTAGTTTGGTGACAATTCTCTCAGTTGTACACCAATTGCCCTCCGCGTCTTTGTAGCTAGTGGACACTTTGATTTGATATATTATGTCGTCTTTTCCCTCTGCCAGCTCGAGGAATCTGTCTCTGAACTGGCGTTGTATTCCGTTATTCATGTCAGAGTCCTGGTCCGTTGTCCATACGACGAGATCCCATAGTCTGTCCTTGTTAATCGGGTTCCCTCCCTCCGTCTGAGTTCTACCGTACATGCAGTCATCCCATTTTAAGTCGGCAATTCTGCTGAAAGCCTCATAGTGCGTAGCTTCCCTTAGTTGTGCCTCAGTGGCGTATCCACTGGTTTGCACTTGTATACCCACGTCCGTTGTTCCACGCTTGTTCTCTAAGGTAGTGTCCGTTTGGGTGCACATGTCACCTTTCAAAGAATTTTCTTTGCTGTCTCTATGTATCATGCCCTCCTGAGTCTTTAGGTACTTGGCCACTCTTGATAAGTCTTTGCTTAATGATTTGATTTCTTTCTTAGTAATTGTGTTTTGGTTAATGACGACTCGCAGTTCTTCCACTAGGTGAATTATCTCATCCTCCGCGGTTCTCTTTTTTCCTCGTTTATTCCAATTCTCTGGAGAGTCGTTTTCCCTTCCTCTCTTCTTGTTTCCTTCGCCTACTGCGTTTGGATCAATTGACCGGGCCTCTAGTCCACTATCGTCGCACGATCGAGATCTAGAAATGGGGGGACTTCTCAACACCAACGAATTCCTTCTCCTATTATATTTCTCCCGAGAGTCAAATGCCAAGGCAGCTTCCTCACTGGTTCCAGTAGTAGTTTGTTTCGTCACGGCCTGGTTGCTCACCGTGAGTTCAGGGCAGTAGTTGGTTGACGACCTCGGTGTGCCTACCCCTAACACTCCCGCTGCCGACACTGGGGATCCGAGCCCCTGCGTCCTAAGTTTTGACCTTTCGTTGGACATGTCCATAAATTACTTGGTCCGTTGTATCAGGTTGCGTGCTTTAGGTGGGTGGCCTTCGCTGCGGCTGTGGAGTCCCACCTACCCCTTGGTTTTTTCGAGTGTCCTTCTCTAGGTCGGGGGCCTTCTCCTGGGCTTCGAGGCCGACCTCCCCGGCTTTGGTCCACGGATGGAATTCTTCCACCAACCTCCGCAAGCGGAGGCTTCCCTTATCCGCTACCCAAGGGACGCGCCGCTGAGGGGTGTGCTCCCCTCGCGGAACCTAACCTAACCGTCTCCTGGCACATATCTCTGCTGATCCCCTCCTTTATTTTTCTATATACCTCACTATAGGAACTGCCCGCCGTGTCTATCATTATTCGGGTTGGTCTAATTCTTACCTTAGCCACCTTTTCTATCGCTGCCCTTGCCCGGTTTTTTCCGCTCTCTTATCTCTTCTGCTCACTATTTCTGTCCATTTGTTTCCTGTGGCCGGAGTGTCTTGTTCCTCTTTTTCCTTGCCTGCCGTAGTTGTAGGTCTCGTCGCGAGTGTGCCGGGCGGAGTGAAAATCCTGGCCATTATCTTAGTGCCATGTAAAGCACACTGTCAGCTTTCTAAAGCGAGTAATAGCTCCTCTGCCAGGTTTGTGGATTGCTAACGTTAAGTCATTCGTGTCCGTTGAGTCATTCGTATCCGTCAGGATTGCTCTCAGTTTTTTCAATCCCTGGAAGATGTCTTCCTCTGTGCCATTCGTCTTTATTTTGGCGACTAGGTTTTTCCGTTGTTTTGGGCCCGTCTCCCCTGTCCCTGCGATTGAGGTTGTTTGTATGATATACCCAAATTCCTCTGTAATGTCTATCAGGTCTGGGTATCTGGTCGCAAACTGGCTCTGGATACCCTTCTTCATGTCTGTGTCTTCTGGTTCTACCTAGACAGTAGCGTCGGTGTTCGTTCTCGTCGGGTTTCCTTCCACCATTTCTGTGTTGGTGAAAGATTTGTTTGCCCTTCTGCTATCCAACACCCGTTGGACCTCCTCATAGCATCTCAATCCTGCCAGGTCCGCTGGAAAGATGACATGCTCATCGTCCGTTTGTGTCCCTGCTTCTCTCAAGCCGGCCGATGTATGTCTATGGTCGGGAGCCAATTGCTCTCTCATAGATTTCCCCAGCTCTACGTGGTCTTCGATCATTTTTATTGTTCTGGATGGTGCTGCGCCTTCTAGTGCTTCGACCATTTTGCTACTTACCAGTTGTGAAACAATGCTTTGGGTGTCCGAAATAGCGGTTTTAATCTCAACCTTGGTATTTCTGTTGTCTGTTGCTAGGTTGCTGAGGTGCCTTACGACGGAATCCAGTTAGTAGTATAGCTAGCGGGGTTCTGTGACAGTCGATGGCCTGTCCATCCGAAGCACCAAAGATTTGACCTCTAAGGTCACCTCAGTAGCTGAAGAAGTTGTTCTTTTGCTGAAGAAGTGTTTTCGACAATGACCAAAAGGTCCCGCAACAGTGTTGCCAAAATATTTCTGCACAGAAGAAGTCAACAATTATTTCTGCACAGAAGAAGTCAGCAATGACCAGAAGGTTTTTTTACAGGGTTGCCATTTGTGAAGAAAATCTAACAGGTTTACCAACCAGTTCCAGTGTTACCAACTTGGTTTTAGGCTGTAAAAGAGGCGGCAAATTTGAAATGAAAGGTTGGTTGCAGCTGTACCAGGCTAGTGTTGTGTAGACTTTGATGATGATGCAATACAATTTCTTAGAATTCTGACAAGACACGACTTGTTTTGTGTAGACTTTGATGATGACGCAATACAATTTCTTAGAATTCTGACAAGATACGACTTGTTTTGCGTAGAATTCGTGCTAGGTTGTGCAATAATGTGATTTGTCAAGGCTGGACTTGTCAGAGGAAGATTCATGATAATACGTAAGTAAAAAACAAAATATAAAAAAAGTATAATTTATTTAAAAATAAAATGTGATTTGTCAAGGCTGGACTGGTCAGAGGAAGATTCAAGATAATAGGTAAGTAAAAAAATATATAACTCTTAAAAAAAAAAAACATATATTATTCATAATTGAAGGAAAGGTAATTACAATTTTCTTGTATTTTTCTTTTGACATACTTAGCTAATTCTCCCGCATTAACAATGGAACATATACTAAATTTATTAGTATGAACAACACAACAACAATTAGTTTTTACAAATTTGGGGCTATTAGGGTCACATTCTATATTAACTACATTCTTATAGAATTTAGAAAGGTATCTTGATTTTTGATTTCCTTTAACAACAACAGTATCCGCTTTAAATTTCTTAATTATTTCAGATAATGCGCTTAATTCACTATCACCACTACTATAACGAATGGTATGATGATAACGTTCACAATATCGAACTGATTTCTTTGTTGTTGTGCTTAATTCGTTGAATGGTATCACTGGTTTAAAATAAAATGTTGAAATTTTGTATCCATCATAAGTAAATGTTAATTCTTTGGGTGTGAATTCATCATCAATCCGGAAGCCTTGAATGTCCACATATAATATTTTATTTTTTGAACCGATAATTTGTTGTTGAATGTGTCTTCTTAAAACAGATTCTAAAATCTTCCCCGTTTCTTCAATTCTGCGTTGGAATCTGTATCGATCTGCCGCCTCTTGTAGATTACTATTCATTGCATTTAACGTTATTAAATAGTAATGAATAACTGGCACCAAATCGATTGTTATACGTCCCATATTGAATCTGAAATTTTAAAAAAAATACTAAGTTGTTATTTTATGTTGAATTATTATCTTACCGTAACGATTAGATATTTGTATTAGTAGTAAGTAATTATTTTCTATATATAATGAATTCATATTATAATTTATCTATATAGAATATCCCCACGGTTTAGTATCAGTATATATATAATTGATTATCCTTTTGTCATCGTAAGGACTTAAAGCAATTTTGTTTTGTTTAACGGTATAAACATCATGTTTATATGATTTTATGGTGTGTTGATGTTTTTCAATAACTGAATTATTGAATAAACATTGGAAATAATCATTAAATGATATATTTCTCAGTGATACCCGTTTAATTCCTTTAGCTTTTTTTGTAATACCAAAATTGATTAGATAATTATTGATTTCTTCTTCGGATATTTTTTGTAACAATAAATTTGCCTTTAGTGTTGCAGTTTGTTCATCATCAACAAATAATTTTATAGCGTACATTTTAGAGCGCAATCCAATAAATGCATGCATAATTTGACCGCTATTCTCATCTTTCATAAGACCCAAAACTTTTTTATTCACTTGAGGTATTTTGTAAATATTATCAATAGAATAATCAGAGGTGTCAAAACGGTCTAAATTATTTTTTATATGTTTATATATATTATCATGAAAGAAATGATATATTAATGAGTCTGTATCACAATAAAGTAATTTAGCATTATCTTGAAAATTAATTTTAATGTGGTTGTAGTGAAAATCATATAGAAAAATTTTTGAAATATCTAAAACTGAAAATCCTATGTATATCGGTTTATTAAATTTAATGTTCATTCGGTTCATTTCAATAATTGCCATATTATCATCAAAAATTAAACAACTATGAAAATTCGGTTGTGAAATATAATATTTCGCTCCATATCTTCCTGACCATTTAGTAACAATTTTGATGTCTTTATATTTCCTAACGTTTTCCATAGTCTTACCAAAAACAGCATTATTCATTAATTTGTATTGATTTTTTTCAAAATCATTTTTACTCAATTTTCTTTTTTCTGTATTTAATTCTATGTATTTTTTCATCCATTGTGATTGATTGAATTTAAGTATTCTGTGAATTTTTGTAATCTTTATTCCTAGTTTAACTGCTTGTTGTAAATTTCTATAATGAATAACATAGTTTTTTTTATCGTATAGTGTGGTTAATAATTTTGGAATTTTTGTTTTTGCTGTTGGTGGTATCAAATGTTCTGGACAAAGGGGTAGATCTTTATGCAATTCATGTATTTCATTAGGATAATGAAGATCTACTTCCAAAATGTATCCAAATTCATTGTTTTCTGAGACATCCATTAATTTAAAAGAAAGCACATCAATCCATTCAAAATTTCCTGTTGGCAAACTTTGACACATTGCTAACCCATATAAATTGTTTATGTCAAAATACATAAGATATGACTTTTCTTCATTGGGATTAAAGTAGTTTTTCATATATTCATTGTTGGCTTTTCCATATCGGTTGGAACACTGTGATATTCCCCCTCTGATTCCTCTTTCAATAAACATAATAATATCAATATCTGTTATTAACTCCAACTTTACATCAGTAATTTTAAGCATGGCATCGAAAGCAATCCCCGGAGCTGTATAATAATGAGCAGGATCAATTTGATATGTGTCAATGGAACAATTTCGGAAATTTTCAAAAATATCGGCTAGTAAAATTACATCAGTTTTTAGATACAATTCTGCGTATTCTTTTAAGTTTTTAATATTAAATGTTCTCCAAACTAAACAAGCGTGTTCGTAATCATCATCATTAATTTCAGAATCATTAATTATGTTAAAAAAACTACGTTTATTAGGTAATCGTTCATCATTCAATTTTTCCCAACAATCCAAATAGTCATAAGGAAATATACCTTTTTTCTGTAATAATTGAAACTGTTCATTATTGGAACAAAATTTTTTAGTGATATTTTTTTGAGAATCATCGAGATATGATGCTAATTTTGATATGGCTGTTGGCATAAATCTAAAAGAGTCTAAAAACCGAAAGTTAACATTAGTATTTTGGATATATTTTGTAAAGGAAATGTAACGTTCCTTATTTAGAGGTAGTACATTCATAGCACCTTCAAGCATACATAAGGCTTTAATTATGAAGTGACTATCATACCCAGATAAGTTGTGAAAAAATACTGGTATAAAATGATTGTCTTTATATTTAAGGTTACAAGCAGTATGAGCTGCACCTCTATATTCACCTGTAAAATGATTATGATCACGCACTTTTATTTCATATTGAGAAATCGATTTTTCACATATATGACATATCCTGGTATCTTTAAACTCATATTGTTGTGCAACACTTAAAGTTTTCATTTTAACAGGGTTTGATAATTTATCATTTAGTTTGTTTGCTATTTTTTCCAACTGACTAATAAACCATTGTTCACAATCCTTTCCTGTATATAATTGAAATTCCGAGAGAGACTCATCGTACGAACATTTTAAGTAATAAGCAATGCTAAACGGAATATGTTTTTGACATTTCTCAGTTTTTTTCATTTTATTTTCATCACCATACTTTTCTAAAATACTTTCTAAATCAGCATATATTACGAAAGGAACTTTTTCTTTGTGCTTAAAATTCTTAAATTGAATAATTTTTTCATTTTCTTTGGGTAATGTAATTTTTGATTCATTTACATTTTTACACAAAACAGAATGCTTTGTCAGTGTATTTTCGGATACGAAATAATTTAGACAACGATCACATAAATATTTTTTATTTCTTATGTTACCTAATTGTTTGTTAAGTAATCGTGATAAATTTGTAATCAGGCAAAAATGGTATACATGTTTTTTTGAAATTATATCAAAATGATTATCATCACTTTCAGAGTTATCATTATCAGTGTCAGGTATTATTAATAAATTTACACGAGGGGTGAAATCAAATTTACTTAGGCTCACGGGTAAAATTTCAGTTTTCGTAAATGTATATACATTAATCGATATATTATTGAGCGCTTCAAATTTTGGAATTTCCCTTAATGTAATGGGAAAATTAATATTATCATACTTAAGTACCTTACTAAAATGTGGATATGATGATATTCTATTTTTATTGTGAAAAGATTGAGCCGGATGAAGAAATGCTACAATTGACCACAAAAAACAATACTGATCATTATTTTCCAAGTTCAGTACAGCTTTTTTCTTGAGAATAAATTTTGGTAATTTTATTTTTATTCCATAATTTATTGGAGAATAATTGTTGATATTAATTTTTAGTGATAAAATTTCAAATAAAGCCCAACCTGAATCTCTCTCCTGAAATTCTTCTAATTTATGAATAATTTTATCAATTACATTTTCATGATACCACTTTTTTAAATTAGTGTTATGGTCAATAATATTATTTCTAGTGTTAAAATGTTTTATTTCAGTTTCTCCATCACTCGGTTTTATAAAATTTCCATAGAAAATAACATTAACTTTTAAGAGTGACTTTTGTAATTCTTTTTTTATTTTGATTGAAAAACTTCTATAGGAACGTTTAGCACTCAAATTCGTTATAACACCAGTCCTTATTCTATTATTGAAACATGATTCAGTATCTTCCCAGACTAAATGCTTTTTTAAATTACTATTTGGTTTAAATTTACATTTTTTTGTATGCTTAATTGTTTGCTTATAATATTTTAACAATGCTAAATTTGCCTCCAAATGAGAATAGTTACCAATATTTGCATCTTTATTGTTTAAAATTCTTTTAATTAAAACTATTTGTTTCTTTAAAATATTAACCCATTTCATAAAATCATTTTGAGTTTTTAAATACCGTTCACCTTTTTCAATTTTTTTTAAAATATCTTGAGACAATTCTATTATTGAATTCATTATATATACAAAATAAATTACTTACCTTTCAGTTTGTTGGTATGATGATAATTATTTATTTCTTCTATTTATATAGGGGAAAGAAAGAAAGAAAAAGCCTTGAATACAAATTTAACCGCAATGAATATTTTCCTGTGATTCTTGAAATTTAAATAATGAAAAATAGTTTTCGTTACTCATGGAAATCTAAACCGCGAAGAGATAATTGAATAATCGTAATTACTGGAAAACATTTCTCTGTGATTCTTTCATTCCTTCGGGAAATATAAACCACAAAGAGGTAATTGCATAATGAAATACGTCATTAATAGCAGTGAATAATTAGATTTTTCTGTATATAAAGCACTAGCATATGTTCAGAAAATTATCTTCTACCAAAATCATCATCATCATCATCATGGCAAACCTTCCGTGCACATTGCTACTTCAAACGAAGGAACCCTTTGAACTAACTCCTAAAATGTTAGTTGTTATATGTAAACAAATATTTAGGTAAGTTTTATTTTTGGTGTTTTGGTATCAGTCTAGTAAAATCTAGCATTAACTTTCTTTTGTTTTATGTTTTTGTTTAGATTTGGGGTAAAACAAATTGCCGAAAGAAAACATAATCAGGTTAAAATTTCGTTATCCTATACCCCAAAGGGTGATACAATTAAACGGAAACTGGGGAATCTCCCAGTTAATTGTTTACGCTTTTGTGTAGAGAACGAGGAAGAGATGCAAATTCTGGAAAAGGCTGCATCTAAGTACGTCTTCAACATCAGCGAAGATGACGAGTTGCTGGCCCTGGCAGAAGGAGAACCAAAATCAAAGAAAAATAAAATAACGCCCGCTCGATACACTGATGATAATGATGTAATAGAACTAGATGAAGAAGAAGAAGAAGTAGCAAAACCTACTACATCAGGTGCATCAGGAAAGAAAATAGCGTCTCTTCGAAACCTAGTTGCTGAAATGGATGATGATGATGATTTTGATAGTCAAAAGTTTCATGTTCTCGAATTATAAAATAATGATTTTGATAGTCAAAAGTTTCATGTTCTCGAATTATAAAATAAAATTCTGTATCATATATGTTTGTTTTTTTTTATTTACCCTGAGCATTAATTAAAACAATACAAGGTATTACTTAAAAAAATAAAACAAGATTTTAAAAATAACCATTTTATTAAAACATACACTTCATGAAAGTTTTTTTTTTATTATTTATTTTTCCATACACGATCAATTAAATTCTTATTATAATGCTTAATTCCAATATATTTGGCACTTTTTTGATAAGAACATGGTATACATTGAGAATTAGCAATTTCAGTTTCTCCTCCACATTTTGAACATTTAAATTTTACTGGTACAGGCATTTCAAACGGTTTTGGTGAAATAGTTGCGATGACGTTGTAAAAATTCTGATGAAACATTTTGATGTATTGGAATATAATCCCAATTCACTCTCTCCTTAAACTCTTGAATAAAGTCTTCTGATAAAATTTGATATTTTGATATGCGATCCCAATCAACATTGTGTTTAAATTCACGAATAAAATATTCTGATAGAAATTGATATTTTGAAATTTCTATCCATTTAACGCTATTGATAAACATTCTGATGAAGTCTTCACTTAGTTTTTGAAATTCACATATTTCATTCCAGTCCACATAATATTGATATTTAATAATAAATGATTCAGGTAGTCCGGGAAATTGACTAATTTCTTTCCAATCGACTACTCTTCGTGACGATTCCATTATATTGCTTGTAGTAACGCTGAAGAACTAATGTTATAATGCAATATACCATCCTTTTATATACCACCAGTTTAGGGATTACATAACTCGAACAACATTTGTTTGTGGATTATATCTTACAAGACAATCATGAATAATAAGACAATATGCTGTTGTATTTGCAGGTACATTTTCACTTGTTTCAAATTCCAAACGTATATCTACACTACCGGACTTTAAACTTTCATTTTGATGACTACAATCAATTGCAACCATGGGACATCTCTCTAAGAACTCCAAATGATCCAAACAGGGTTCACAAATTGACTTGTATTCGAAGAATTGTTGAAACTGAGCATACATTTCATATAAAAGTGTAAATTGTTGTTTTTTAAAATCCAAGTTTAAATTATCATACGGGTAAACTTCAGAATTTAAATACAATTTTAAATTTGTTAAATTACAATGATCAAATTTACTCATATCTTGACCAATGTTATTCTTCCTATTTGTTTGAAAGGCAACTACGACGAAACGAGGCTTTTCCAATTGATTTGATGCTTTTACATTCCATGTGTGTTTAGTGGTTTGTTGTAGTACAGGTAATTCGTGAAGTTCCCATTTTCTAAATGCTATTTCAATATCTTTTCCTTGTTCAATATATTTGTAGAGACGAAGTTTTTGTTCATCCGATACCTGAACATGAGGAAGTTTCCAAACAATTTTTCTCAATTCAATGGTTGGCTTATCTTCCTGATTTGTACTGATAGTTCCGTTTAAATCTGTTGCACTCCTGATCAAGACAATTTCCTGTCTTACGTTCATAAGAATTTTTGTATAATCTCTACAAAAACCGAATATATTTTTCAGTGGTATGCATACACTAAAATATCCTGATGTATTTTGAATTTTAGGATTTCCCTTAGCAATATCCCAACCGGCACTACGATATCGTTCACCTTGATTTTTTGTAAGCGATAAATAACCCATTATTGTAGAAGTTATTCCTACATTTCTTACTCGATCAATAACATGACCGCCCAGTTCAAATCTCATTTCATCAATCATAAATGCAACACCATTATTTATAAATTGTATTGTAGGTGATGGTGTATTATCATGATTAACTAGTTTTCCTTCAATCTGTAAAAAACTCTCTGAAGGTAATGTATTTCCATCAAATGTTTGAGCGAGTAATCGTATTTCATCTGAATTATTTAATGATGTATTTGCAAAAGGTGGATGGCTATGAAATTCACTTTTAATTATCGAATTATCCGAAATAGTATGACTTCCTACGTTTAAAATATTAAAATTCATTGTAACAATTTAAAGCCTAAGCTTAATAAAAATCTTTGATTTTGCGATGTTAATTGTTTAAGATGTCTGAACTGACTAATTTTATTTGATGATTTAAATGTTTTAATATGTGATTCAGTGTTGTATAAAAGTACCATATTTATAATAACTCTTTTAGGTGAAGTCTTACGGTGATGGTTTCTTTTTTAAAATTGACTAGCTTACCATCTTGATCGACTATTTTAAGGATAATTTCATCAATATACCTGGTATTTATAGGTAAATAAATAACATTAACAACTTTCTCAACAATTCGATAACCCGGGGGGCTTTGTGGAAAAAACATGTGTAACGTATGTCCATGATTATCGTTATTGTAAGAATTTGTAACTAAATTGCATTCAACACATATTGCATTTACTTTAGAAATATTTATAGGAAAGTCTGACAAATGAAGTTTATTGGCATCCAGTTTTTCACTTTTATATCCAAACAAAGATCCAATCGAATTCGCTTTATTAAAATATATGACTTCATTACTTTTAATCTCATATCGTAGTGTATTATTATTTGCTTTCATACGCAGCACAATAGTATTCTTTTTTTTCTTAGTTTTTTTATGTACAATGTCATTTTCATTTTTTACTTCACTCTCTTCAAATGTTGTAATAATTTGATTAATATTTTCTATTGACTGTTGTATATAGTTTTCCAAATCCTTAATTTCATATGAACCCTCAGGAATTTTTATTTGATATTCACCAATATGAAATATGTTGTTTGAATCATCAACATTTGGTATTGTATTAAATGTTACAAAATCAATTAAACCTAGTACGTATGATTTTTCATTATTTAAAAGTATAGGAGGATATATTTTAGAGGATAATGTAGAATCTCTAGCGGATAATGTAAACGTATAAGAACACATGTTACTAGTTTAAAGGTAATTAATACAATAAAATCAAAAATAGTTAAATAATTTATTTAAGTAAAAATAATAAACATAATTGCCCACAATTAACACTGTTATATGTTTGAAATGCTTCATGATTATAATATATTGTACAAGGACCATTTGATTGAAAATATCTGTTTAATTCATGGGGTGGATGTAAATTTCCGAAGCTGTCATAATAAATGATGGTATTATTATTTTTCTTATAAGCTGTCCAGTGAGTTCCAGGGTTATATTGACTATCTAAATTAATAATACCGTATTCAGTTTTTTTAATTTTTTTAGGTAAATTGTCTCTCATGAAAATACCTCGGAAATACGGAATATTAAATTGTTTTACATATTTAGATAAGTCAATATTTGTTAAAGGTCTATTATGAGGAATTATTGATGGTGTTTTGGTGGTCCTAAAAAAAGACCCATTCCTGTTTTGTAAGGTTTCAAATATAATCCTTTACCAAGTGCAATAGCTTCCATTGTTTTATTGTGACGTTGTGATTCTTTTAATTGTTCCTTTGCATTTCGAACACTGCTCACGGCTTTTGCAATTCCTGCAGCTCCACCACTTAATGCACCCAAGGCACTAAGTCCTGCAAAAATTGGAATTAATGGTAAAACACCTCCGGTTTTGGGTATTGTTATAGTGCGAGTAGCTTTAATATTTTTTTTTAATCCTTTTGCTATTCGAATTGCTATTCCGAGAGCTTCGCTTAATGTACTCGGTTTTTGAGTTATAATAGCTTGTTTAATTTTTGTTATAGCTTTTGAAAAGCATATTTTCTTTGATCGTTTAGAACACGTTTTCTTTGGATTTTGTTTTTTGTTTTCGGACGAAATTGTCATTAGTTTCTTCTTCATGTTTACCATACTGATTTCAATAAAGTACTAATACAATTCTTATTATAACCACTTATTTAAATTACATCAATTTTATTTTTTTTGTTGATTGTTCATCGGTATCACCATAATCATCATTATCATCTTCTATCAGTTTTCGTTTTTTAGGTTTTACAGCAATATTCAACGATTCATTCATATCTAAATTTGTTTGTTTACTTGGAGGATTACTAATGTCATCAATTAAATTCTCTTCATGTTTTCTTTTCTTAGTTCCTTTAACTTGTAACCTTGGTTTATTGTTAATTTCAGTAAATGATGATAATTGACGTTTTCTATTTATTTTTTTAGAGTTTTCTGATAAAATCTCAAATGCTTCATTATCATCAACATCCATATTTTCAATTTCATTTTTTGATTTTTTCATTACTTTTTCTTGTTTTTTTCTTCGTTGAGAAGTTTTAGGTTTATTGTTAACCGGTTTTGTTTTACCACTTTTTAACAGATCAATTGACTGTTCAATATCAGTAATAGATGTAACCAAAAATGATTTTGTTTTCTCTAATGTCTTTAAACATTTTCTCATTACATAATTATATTGTGATGGTGTCTTTGAAAGTCCCATACCTAATTTTAGTTTAGTTTTCATTGCACCTACAACAGCTAAAGCGTTCATTTTTTCACCTAAAGTCGCGTCTTTAGACTGATATCTTTCCTTTGCTTTTGCACTTAATATATGATCCGCTTGATGTCTGTGTTCTAAATCTTGAAATTGGTTGTAGGTAATATCATGATCTTTACATGCTTCATCCAATCCATTAATACCGCTGTCTCCGCGAGCTAATCGTTTTTCAAGTTTTGTTCCCGGACCACAAAATTTATAACCCGGTAAATGAAGTTCAAACGGTAATTTATTAATTACAGTATTAAGTAGACCGTTTCCTAAATAATATTTCATTATTGCACTTGTTCTGTTTAACACTAGAAATAAAACTAATTTTTATATTATAAATACATTGATTTTATATTGAACATTATGAAATTCATAAAACAAGGAACAAGTTTAGAAATTGAAAATAACATATTTGAAAGAAAACAATTTAACAAACATGGTGTTCTGTTTCCACCAACTATTAGATGTATTATTGTAGGTCCGTCAAACTGTGGTAAAACAAATGTAATGATAAATCTAATTGATCATGAAAATGGATTGAAATTTGAAAATATCTATATTTACTCAAAATCACTGTATCAACCGAAATATGTATACTTAGAGAAGTTGTTAAAACCGATAAAAGGTATTGGATTGTATACATATAATGCAAGTGATGATATAATGCAACCATCCGAAGCAAAACCCAATTCAATTTTTATCTTTGATGATGTTGCCTGTGATAACCAAAATACAATTCGTCAATATTTTAGTATGGGACGTCACAATTGCATTGATTGTTTCTATTTAACACAAACATATGCTAAAATTCCTAAACATTTAATTAGAGATAATGCAAATGTTATAGTTTTGTTTAAACAGGATGAAATGAATCTAAAACATATTTATAACGATCATGTGTGTACTGACATGGATTTTGATAAGTTTAAACAAGTATGTAATTGTTGTTGGCAATTAGGGACGTATTCCTTTCTTACCATTGTAAAGGATTGTCCTGTTAATAAAGGACGATATCGAAAAGGATTTGATCAGTATATAAACATTAACTAGGTACTTTAGAATGGTATTTCCTAAAATAAGTTTCAAAGCCAAACATCAAAATGAATGAACTTAAATTAAAAAAACGTCTAATTAATAAGAGAAAAATTATTCGAAATAAATTAAATTTGTTGAAACATGGCGAAATGTTACAGGAAAATTTATTTAATCCAATTACAAAACATTTAATTAATATTGAAACAAAATTACAAAATGGAAAATATGAGAATCTTATTCCTAAAAATGAAATTATACCAAAAATACTAAAAGAACCAAAACAAGAATTAAAAAACGATTTTGATAATATTGAAGATGCTATTAATAATGACGATGAAGATGATAACGAGGGTGATAATGAAGAGGATGATGATGATGATGATAGTGAAAAGGAACAACAATCTTTTATTGAATATACAGAACAGCATGATACCTTACCTAAAAAATACATGAACGATATGTTTTTGGATAAAAAAAAGAAAAATAATAAAGAATTTGATCACAAATATGGTGTACGTTTCAATAAAAATACAGAAAAATTTTCAATTGGAAATTCAGAATTAGATATAGATGGACGAGATATAATTATACAAGGTCGCAAATATAAAGGAACTGAAGGTTTATATGAACTTCTATTCAAAAGAGAGCCAAAAAAAAGTTATTCTCAAGATGATATACAGAATTATAGGAAAATTTTATTAAAAACAAATGCTTATAGACGAAATTATAGTGAACAAAACCCAGTTTCTGGAAATAGATCAAAAAAATATAAACATATTGTTGCTCCACTTCTTGGTAAGACAATCGCTGGAGAAGGATTACCACCGATGCTGATGAAAGTTACAAACAACAAAATCGATTATATACATTGGGACGATCCAAATGAATTAGTTGAAAGATTACGTTTACTGCTCGCATCACAATCAGCTGGAAATACCAACCACGTAAATGAAATAAATTCAATCGTTGAGGAATTACGTGAATCTAAAATTATTCAATAATGAATCATAAGTTTACAAGTAATGTCAAGAAACAAGTTGTTAATGAAATTCATAAACCAGCACGAATAAATTTTCCTCGAAGAAAAGTTATTTTAAAATCTTTGAATGATTTATTTCAAGCAGATTTAGTTGAAATGATTCCATATGCGAAACAAAATAAAAATTACAAATACATATTAATTGTTATAAATTGCTTTTCAAAATACGTTTGGGCATTTCCATTAAAAAATAAATCTGCTATTGAAGTAACACAATCTATGGAAAATGTTTTTAAACAACAAACACCCATACATTTACAAACTGATTTAGGGAAAGAATTTTTTAATAATCATTTTAATACATTAATGAAAAAATATAATGTAAATCATTACAATACATACAGTGAAAAAAAAGCATCAATAGTTGAACGAGTGAATAGAACATTAAAAAATATGATGTGGAAAGAATTTAATTTAAGAGGTAGTTATAAGTGGATTGACATTTTACAAAATATTGTAGATTCTTATAATAACAAAAGACACAGAACCATTGGAATGAAACCTATCGATGTTAAAGAAAAAGACGAGAAAAAATTACTGAAAACTACATATAATCGTATAAAGATTGTTGATTTCAAAAACAAAAAATTTCACGTTGGTGATCACATTAGAATTTCTAAAGTGCGTGGAGTTTTCGATAAAAAATATATGCCTAATTGGTCAACAGAAATTTTCATTATAAGGGAAATTAAGTTATCTAACCCCATTACTTATTTGCTAAAGGACACTAATGGAGAGGATATAAATGGGGTTTTTTATAAGGAGCAATTACAAAAAGTAAAATATCCTGATGTATACTTAGTTGAAAAAATTTTAAAACGTAAAAATAATAAAGTCTACGTGAAATGGCTTGGATTTGATAATACACACAACAGCTGGATAAATAAAACAAATATTGCGTAGGATCATTCTGTATATTTTTTAATTTTATTTTTAAATAAATTATACTTTTTTATATATATTTTTTTTTACTTACCTATTATCATGAATCTTCCTCTGACAAGTCCAGCCTTGACAAATCACATTATTGCACAACCTAGCACGAATTCTACGCAAAACAAGTCGTATCTTGTCAGAATTCTAAGAAATTGTATTGCGTCATCATCAAAGTCTACACAAAACAAGTCGTGTCTTGTCAGAATTCTAAGAAATTGTATTGCATCATCATCAAAGTCTACACAACACTAGCCTGGTACAGCTGCAACCAACCTTTCATTTCAAATTTGCCGCCTCTTTTACAGCCTAAAACCAAGTTGGTAACACTGGAACTGGTTGGTAAACCTGTTAGATTTTCTTCACAAATGGCAACCCTGTAAAAAAACCTTCTGGTCATTGCTGACTTCTTCTGTGCAGAAATAATTGTTGACTTCTTCTGTGCAGAAATATTTTGGCAACACTGTTGCGGGACCTTTTGGTCATTGTCGAAAACACTTCTTCAGCAAAAGAACAACTTCTTCAGCTACTGAGGTGACCTTAGAGGTCAAATCTTTGGTGCTTCGGATGGACAGGCCATCGACTGTCACAGAACCCCGCTAGCTATACTACTCCAGTTTTCAGATTAGCGCAATTGCCTTTGCTTTCAACATAATGCCAGACGTCCTTTGTGGGCACCAATCTAGAGGCGCCTCTGTACCGGGTGAGGGGAGAGCTCCTTCTTCCCCTCTGAGCCTTTTATTGCCCCTTTCTATCGATCGGCCCTCTGTTTCCGACCATTTGAATTCCATCGTCCTGGAGTTTGCTGACGATGGCGAGTCCTGGTCTCTTCCTGACTTGTGCCAATGCTCAGAGTTAGCCTTGGGACTCTCGTCTTTGTGCCCAGAGTCGTTTCTGCGGCGGATGGGCCTCCGACCGCTTTATCCTTCTTTTTTTGATTTTTCTTTTGATTCATCTTTGTTCCCACGATATAGGTCGAAGCGAGTGTTGCTCCCTGGCAGTGCGCCTGTACCAGAGAGAAGCCTACATACGCCGGAGGGGCGGCAGGTACCCCGGGGCTCCGTGTGCGACACCCTTGACGCGGTGCCATTCATCCTTCGGCACGGGTCGCCTAACACCTTGGATTTCGGATTTCTTGACGAGGTTTACTACCCCCAGAAGAAACAGAAGCAGATGTTTTAGCTCCCTAGCCCTCGCAACCTAATAGCATCGGGAGCTGAAAGCTGGTCAAGAGAGGCCAAAGAGTTGGCCAAGAGAGGCCGATAGTTCAAAGAAGGAAGTGTCTCTAATGAAGAAGGACTTCCGCTGCAATGAGGTTGCGATGAATCCCAGAATGTCTTGGCAGTAAGCCACCCTCTCACGCACCGCTGCAATCCAGTGATCACCACCAATTAGATGGCAGCGGATGGTTCATCGATAGTGGATTACTGGGCTCCTACACCACGGCAAGGTGCATTCCTTCGTAGGAGAACCTAACCTAACCTAACCTAACCTTTTTTTTTATTTTGGGTTTTACCTCATCTGTTTCCGCTGCTAAAGCCAATCATGATGCCGGAGATTAGGTCTACAGCTATCCGGGAATTTTGCCGAACCTGGTGGGAGTTCCAACCCACCGGTAGGGATCTTTAACGTGCACGCAACATCCAGGCAGTACACGGGTCCTACATGCATTTAACGTCATATCCGAGAAGACGGAGTGTTTGGCATTTTTATCCTAACCTATATAAATGCAGACAACTTGTTAGGCCGGTATTTGAACCCCGGTCCGTGGCGTGGCAGTACAACACTCTAACCACTACACCACCAAGCTGCCCAACCTAACCTAACCTTTTTTTTTTATTATAGAGAGGATTTGGAAATCTGTTAACAGACACCCAGCCTTAGGTCTAGTGCACTCCGGAACGTCTCTCGTACTGTCCATCTGCTCTGCCACCGATCCATGGCTCTTTTCATCGCAGCTTTTCGGGCTGCGGCTTTGTCTTGTGTTTCCCTGGCCTCCCAGTAGGCTTCTGCTGTTGCCGTGACGTATAGGTCCCCCAGGCTCAGAGAGGCTAGGACCTCTGTAGCATCCGTTGAGATCGTCCGATATCCCCGAATTATTCGGATTTTTAGCGTTTCTCGCCACCTCCATTGCTTTCCCCCAGACCGGCGCTGCATAGGCGAGTTTTGCCCTTGCTACCGTCGCTAGCAATTGTCTCCTTCCCTGCCCTGCCCCACCAGTATTCGGGAGTATCCGGGCGATCGCCGACTCTGCTCTTCTCGCCGCCTCTGCTGCCTCCATGCAGTGACCACTGTGCCTCGGGTTTGGCTCCATCCATACACCCAGGTACTTCAGCTTTTTTCCTATTGTCACCTCGGACCTGCCCACCCTCAGCCTTTCTTCTGCTTGCTTTCCTGCCCTTTTCGTGGAAAGCCACACGGCCTGCGTTTTTTCCGTGGCCACCTGGAGGCCTACCTTCTCCATCCAGTAGGTAATTCTGTCCGTAGCTTCCTCTACGACATACCTCAGTCCGTCTATTGTACGGCTTCTAGCAATCAAGGCTAGGTCGTCCGCGAAGGCTACCATCTCTGCCCCCTCCGGTAGATCCAGGTTGAGAACCCCGTCGTAGACCATGTTTCAAATTATCGGGCCCAGTACTGATCCTTGAGGTACACCCCTTGTTATTTTTCTCTCGATGTCCCTACGTTCTGTCTGGTATATGATGGACCTGTCCTCTAGGTATGATAAAATCATGCGGGCAAGCGCAGCCGGGAGCCTTTTCTCTGCAACTTCTAACACCGCCTGCCATGGTAATGTATTAAAGGCGTTCTTTACGTCTAACGCCACCATGACAGCGTGTTCTCTCTTCCTTAGTGGGTCCACATTAGCTCTCTCCACCAGGCTCATCACCTTCAGGACTGCGTCGGTAGTGGACCTACCCCTTCTAAATCCGTATTGATTAGGGTGGTTGCCCCCCTCTTCCTCTAGGTGCTTCTCGATCCTATTCGTGAGTGCCCTCTCGAATGCCTTTGCTAAGCCGTCCAGTAGGCACACTGGGCGGTAGGACGCTGGGTTTGCCGGGTTTTTTCCCATCTTTGGTATTAGTACCACCCTTGCTTGCTTCCAGATATTCGGAAAGACACCCTCTTCGATACAGCAGTTCCATGTATCGACCAGTAGTTCCGGTTGGGCTTTGAACGCCGCCTTAACTACCTCGTTCGGGAGTCCGTCCGGTCCGGGTGCCTTCTTGTTTGGTAGTCTGGCTGCCGCTGCGGCTATTTCGTCGATCCTGAAGGGGTCACCCTGGGGTCCTGTCTTCCATTTTGGGCGTGTAGGTAGCCTTCCTTTGGGGGAACAGTGTTTCAATAACTTTCCTTTTACCGCCGGGTACCGCTGCGTCTGGGTCGAGTCCCTTCTTTTTAAGTTTCCCCATGATAATTTTGTAGGGTTTTCCCCACGGGTCCATTTCTACCTTGTTGCAGATATCCTTCCAACACTCCCTTTTGCTGCGGTCTATGGCTGCCCTCAGCTGTTTGTCACTTTCCTTTTTTATTTCGGAGAGTTTTTGTACGGCCTCGCCCTTGGCTCTTGCCCTGGTTAGCTTGCGTCGATTCTTTAGTGCCACCTGCTTTGCTGCTGCAATCTCCTGGTTCCACCAGTACACGCCGTTTCTGTGTGAGTAGGTCGTTTTTGGCGTAGCTTTTGCGCAGGCCTCTTCGATGATAGCTACCAGTGCTTTCGCTTTTCCTTCCGCATTTTCCTCGCTTATCCTCCTGGAGATCACTGACTTCGCTATGCGCCCTCTGGCCATGCGTCTGATGTCCCACCTTGCTGCAGTATCCTTCATATCTCTTGTTCCCCCGGGCTCGAGTTCGTAGCTAATTAAGCAATGGTCGCTTAGTGTTACCCTGTCTAGTACTTGCCAGTTTGTGATATTAGTGCCCCTGGACGCTGTTATGTCAATTCAGGACTTCGATGCCCCTCTGATGAATGTCGGCTTCGTCCCGACGTTGGCGACTTTGAGGTCCAGCGCTGCGATTAACTCGTTAATTTCTCGGCCTCTCCAGTCGGTACTGTGCGATCCCCAGTTGCTAGCTTTCGCGTTGAAGTCTCCAGCTACTATTTTGCACGTTCTCTGCTGGCTTTTCAGCGCTCCTTCCAGCCTCGACAGCCAGTTTTTAAACTCGTCTTTCGATGCATTCGGTGAAATGTAGCAGCTGAAAATTGCGACGCTTCCTATCTGGACCCTTATGATTCCTTTCCCTTTTTCCCCCCAACCTGTGGCGTGTTTCCCTGCTTCCACCCCTAGTCTAATTGCTACGTCTCCCCCTTCTTCATCTCTAAAGTGCCCTTCCTTTGTTTTCGTCGCATTCGGCTCTGACATTATTATTATGTCGGGCGCTTCTTCCCCTGCTTGCTGCTGCAGGAGGTCGTGCGCCGCCTTACAGCGGTTAAGGTTCAACTGGAGCACCCGCTAACTTTTTCTGGGCCTCCTTGAGTGCTCCACGTCCTTTGCTGCCACGAAAGTGATCCGAGTCCGCTCCGTTTTCTGCGCACAGCGCGCACTTCGGAACACCCCTGCAGCTTTCCTCCTTGTGTCCCTTTTCGTTGCATTTACGGCATCGATCGCTTCTGTCTTCGCCCTTGCAGTTGGCTGCCCAATGTCCATAGCCCAGGCATCTGCCACATGCCGTTGGCTTTATCTGCCTCTCTTGGAGCCTACAGCTCGTCCACCCGAACTTTATCCTCTTCAGTTGTAACAATACTCTGGCATCTCCCCTGCTACATTCCACCATAGCTATGCGTAAGTCGCCCCCATACTTCCTTATTTCCAGGACCTTGTAGCTCCCTTTCCCACCTGTATCCCTCTCGATCGCCTCCTTCACTTCGTTCGCTTCTGTATCTTCGTTCAGGCCTTTCACCTCTACAACCACCATACTGCCCCTGGTTATTTTGGCTTTGTCCTCTCCAATTATTGAGTTCGCCACCTCGGTCAGTTTTTTCTCGTCCGCCTCTTTGTTTAATCCATCACGAGGTTACCGGCTAGGCTCCTCCTTGCTCCAGTCACGCTATCGCTGAGGTCCTCTAGGAAATCCTTTTGTAGCTTCCTCAGCACCTGGCAGTAGGTACTACCCTTTGTATCTACTATAATCCTTGTGGGTTTGACCCTTATCGTAGTCTTCTGCGGACCTTGTGTCTGCCCCTTGTGCCTACCCCCCATGCCTTCTAGCTGTGGAGTCTGCGAGTTGCAGTTTGCTGCCGCGATTTCGGCCATGGTCCTTCTTTTCTTCTCTCCTTCCTCCTTGCACATGGAGGTACTTTCTTCCCGTCCCGTGGCTTCCCTTTGCTGCCCCTCTGGCTTATTCAGTTCCGCCCTTTTGGGGTGACGGCTTCGGCGTCTCGCAATGCTCCACGGGGCCTCCACTTCTCTTTCGACCTCGTTCTCTGGCCCGTCTCCAGTTCCTATTTTGTCTAGTCTTTTGGCTATATTTCTCAGCTCTGTCTGCATCTCACTAATTATGTGAATGAGTTTGATCCCTTGCGAGCCTTCCTCCTGTTTTTCGTCCTGCTTGTCTCTGGCTTCTGTAAGCGTTTCCGCCTCATTTAACGCTGCCTGATCCGTTTGAGTTTCCGCGTCTTTCATAGTCGGCAGGGACTTCAAGGAAGCTTTTTTCGTCTCGAGCTGATCCTGATCCTCGATAATTCGTATAGGGGTGCTTGGCTCCCCGTCTGCCAGTGCATCCAGCATTCTGTAGCTCGCCAGTTGAGATAATAAGCTGAGGGCCTTCCCTACCGCATTCTTAATTTCAACCTTGGTATTTTTATTTTCGCCGACCAAGTTTTGCAGTGATCTCACTACTGCGTCCGTCTTTTTTACCAGGGTGATTGCTTTAGCCTTAAGTTTTGTGTTTGCCGATGTCGGGTAGACTTCGCTAGGTGTAGGTGAGGGTATTAGGCCTTCTTCCCCTCTCAGCCGTTTGTTGCTCTGCTCAACAGAGCGGCCTTCCTGCTCCGACCAGGTATAGTCCGTCGACTTTAAATTGCCCCCCGAGGTTGTCTCTGGTGAAATGTTGGGGCTCTTTTTGGCCCTATCCTGTGCCGCCTGAATATTCAAGGTCAGCTTCTGCGCCAGTGGTTTTTTTTGCCCTCCCTGACTCATTTTGTGTTGTTCCTGTCACTTCCGGATTATTAGTCTGTTCACCTTATCCTAATTTTCGTGGCACTTAACTTAGTCTAAATCTACTTGGCACTGAGTCCTTGTCTATGGCCCCTATCACTTAAGTACAGCTAAAATCCAACTTACCGCTTTGCCCTGGCGTACGGCATTGTCTTTTCCCTCAAGTCTGACTACTTCCGGTCAAATCCGGTCGCTGCCGGCCGAGAGACTGCCACTTCCGGTCCGGTATTTTCACTTGTGGGCGGTTTTCAGTCTATATCTATTGTCACTAGCCACGTCCGGTCTCGATTTAGTTACTTCCGGTTTACTTCCGGTTCACTTCCGGTCCAATTCGGTCACTTCCGGTCTGGTCCCTGAAGACTTCCGGTGTGACACCACTCCCGAAACACTTCAGGGATAAACTCCCAAGCGTCCTGACGCACTAACACTTGGTTCCTGGCTTAAAATCTGTAAGTCCTGGATTTCGAAGAATTTTTTCAAGTCCGCACTCCCGAAAAATCTTCTAAGTCCTCACTTTCGAAAGTCCAAAATTTTCCTAAGTCCCGTTTGTCAGTGGCCCCTGTGGGGCTCCACTAGCACTGTTTAACGCCTTGCGCCTTAACCCCGACGCGGATTGCGGTTATGTGTAAATCTGCTAAGCGGAGCTGCACACGTCCGTCGTCCGCGACTGCCCGGGTAAGAAGAACCTAACCTTACCTAACCTAACCTAACCTCAGAGTGCTATTTCTCCATTCAACTGAGTATACTATCTTCTGTCTTACAATCAGAGTTAACCAACACCATGGAGCTACATCTTTCCAAGCACGTACCAGTGCCCATACCGAGCAGACGAGCTCATCCCCGTACCGGCGCTCATCACCTCAGCGTGTGCGTACACAACCGCTCCGAGGAGGATGTTCTCCACCTACTACCTCCACACGAGAGGTAACATTTTGGCTTGGATTTACGACCCGAGTCAAACATAACTCCCGCACAAGAAGCTTTAAACAATAACCAACTTCCACAACTCGTCGAAGACGAGATCCACCTAGTCCGACGACATACGATTCAGACTCACGACACGAATCATATCAGCACTTCCGCACGAGAAGTAAACCGAACCGCCCCGCCAACGAGGGCACCTGAACACCTTCACCGAGAGTTCTATACATCACTGCCTGGCAACGTTATTATATGAACAAACTAAACACGCTGGCAAAACAACAAGAAACCTTCAGTGCGCAGCTACTGGGGTTATGCGAGGACGCAAAGAAGCCGTCCACAGTACGGGTCCGCAGCAAACTCATTGCGGATGCCAACAAACTTTGGACAAAACGAAAAATGCAATGAGATCAAACTTCCCGAACACCCGTATTATGCACAAGGATACTTTCAGAAAATGGAACAAAAATACACGCAGATACTTCAACTCGCCACAATTGAAAACTCTTCTGCTAATCCGAGCCCTCCACAGTCGTCTGCGACGCCGCCAGTACCACCATCAACCGACCCTCAACATACTGGACTAGCAATCCGAATAGATTACTTCGTCACATCTATACAACTCTACACTCAAACATTAAACCCACCTCAAGTCATAGGATGGCTTAACCGCATTGATGAAGAATGGATGGCGATTAGCAATTCCTATCACAAACTCATGGAAACAGGACAACCCTTCGATCGCGATGTATTTGAAGCAGTGTTTGTCAAGAAAAATGAAGCCAAAGCACACCTTGAAAAATTGAAGGTGTCCGAACAGACTAGGGAACAGTTACGACAGCATGGGCCACTGCCAGTAAAAACTATACCACAGTTCAACGGAGGATATGAAAGCAGGCAAAACTTTTAAGAACTTTTTTAAAATGTGATACATGAAAACACTACATTGTCCTCAGCGGAACAATTTGAATACCTGAAAGGGTATGTACGTGGTGAGCCTGCTAAACTGATAAACCATCTGCCAACGTCAAGTGCTAATTACATAACAGCATGGGATATACTACAACGTCGCTATGATAACAAACGGCTCCTCATAGCACAACTGGTTGACAAACTATTCTACCAGCCAACATGTAAACCTGACTCAGCGAGCCAATTGAAGAGCCTTCACGACACCACAAAAGAATGCTTGCAGATGTTGGATAACATGGGATACGACACAACAACATGGGACCCGTTGGTGGGTCGACTAATAGTGAGAAAATGGGACTGCGAAACCAATCAACTATTCGATCAGTACCTTAAAATCCCCCACGAAGTACCGGAACTGGATACCATACTCACCTTCTTAAAGAAACGTTTCCTATCTAATGAACAGAATAGGACTAATCGGTATACCGCCAACGTATCTAACAATAGCAAACGATGTGGAATATCTCATGCAAGACATGACATTTACCAGTGTCCAACGTACAGTGGATATTGTGTGCAAGACAGACAGAAGATAATTAAAGATCGAGGATTGCGCAATAACTGTTTGGAACACTCGGTTAATCAACCGTGCTACTCATCCTTGCGATGCCGCACGTGTAAAGGCTGTTACCGGCGCTTTTCCGTAAGCGCCGTCAACTTGTTCATTCAGCAATATTTCAGCTGCAACGTAACCACGGGCGTTATTTTGTTACATATTATAATATTCGGAACAACGGTCCCAATTCACTTCAATCCATTTTTCAGTACTCAATATTGCTTCATTGACAGATATAGCATTTAGGATTAGGTTAGGTTGCCTAGTGAAACGTCGTCAGATAGGTCAAGCGCCCCCACACATCGGGCAGCTCAACTTCATTCCCTAGGGATGAAACTCCTCTCGACTATCCAAAAGTACACACTCAGCCGAGAGTGGACAAAATTCCCGGTTATCCCCAAGTACGTCACATCTGCGATATGACGCCGTTACCTGCGACCGGGCCGAGCGAACGAGCGTTCCGTAGTGCCCCGAAGAACAGATTCCGGCACGACGGTCGAAACCAATAACCCGCCAATATGAGAACCCCCTACGCGATTCGCGAAATGAATCCACATACGCGAACGAGACACACATCATTGGATAGCCGAGAGTAACCCGGTTCGAAGGGTACCACACACGAACCACATACGTTACCGTTGAGCGGTTCCAAACATGAGCTGCCCCGATGTAATTTGTCAATAATTATTGCTAAGACGATGTTTACCTCCCCTTATGCTTGGACGAAGTTTCATTAACTTTCAGTTAGTATTTTACTAAATCCAGGCATAAAACTTATGCATCCTCTTTGTTTATATTATTTATTAAGTTTCTACCCGTAATTGTTTATGGATATTGTTGCTAAGTAGATCAAACGATGCGCTTTTACATTCCACATCGTTTTGTATTAGTTTTAGGTAAATTAGGTTAACCTCTTCGGCGTTATTTAATTAAATGTATATAAAAGCCCGTCCTTAACTCTAATCAAAATCTATCATATATGCCCGGACGCGGAATCATTTCGCGCATGCAATGATATATTTTGTATTGTAACGGTATAAAATTGATTTAAGCTTTTGTAAATTTATTTTATAGGGTTTTGTTATATGCAATTTTATTAGCGTACGGTAATTTAATTCTATTTTTGAATTAATCGTGCATTGGATGAGCGCGCGTCTTTTTCTTGCACACCTGACCGCGAATCTGTGACTTTAGGGGTTCGCGCAGATCGTCCTCAACGGACTGATTAGATTTTCAATTCTAATGGTGAATGTGAATCATATATTTTTTTACAAATTTTGCTATTTAAATATCGATTAATATATCTGATTTAAAGTAAAAATTAGATTCATAACTTCTGCGTTATTTGTGGTGTGATACAAATACGCATATCACTTCGGTGGATTCTTGTGGCACCTTAGATGTTAATCAATTCCAACACCATCGAGGGATCCGACATTTTGTTAAATCTTGGTGGAAATATTTTATCAACACCCAATATAAGTATTCTTATAGAACCGCCCACTATCGCAGGTTCTCTATTTTAGTTCCGAATTTTCAATAATTTATTGATTTCGGAGTATCTTTGTTTCCTTTCCATCCATATTGGATTGCTTAATTGGAAAATTGAGATTTGAAGGAAGAGATCGATGAGAGGTCGAGTTTCTGGATTTTCTGGATTCCAATTGGAGGAAGACGTGTTTATTGTGGGTTGATGTTTCTTCTTGGATTCGTGTGCTGAAAGTCGTTTTAGAGAGTGGAGGAGTTCTTGGAGTAGTCAGGGAGTGCTTCAAACACAGATAAGCCCAAATACAAATTGTTTGTGTGTGTGTGTGTGTGTGTGTTGAACGTATAATTGAAATGCGTAGTAGTTTTTTTATTTATTTTTTTCTATTTAATATTAAATATGATACATTTTATGCAGTGGCGTAACAAGTAATTGTACGACTGCGTGCTTATAGAGTGGTAATTAAGAAAGAAAAAAAAAACAGTAACTGAATTAATTCTCTAGGCGATTAAATCAAACTCAAACTAACATCCCTTAGCGCTAACGGACGGTTATTTATATTTTTTTTTTAGTTACGTACATTTAAGAATTAGACAAAATATTCTAGTGAACTCTATAGTACAAGTCTTAATCTTTTTTTTTGATGTTGAAATTAATTAACTTTCGTTTTTTTAAATTTACTAGCAATTTTAATTGGCTTGTTATTATGTTAATATGATTTGGGGAAAATAAATTATATTATTATTTTTTGGGAAAAATAAGTATTTTCTTGAGTGGTCTTTCCATTGTTGGTTAATTAATAATTTTCGTGATTTTCATTTGTTCTGTTAATAATCGTCGTAATAAAATCACGTGGCGCCCAAAAATAAAATAAAATAAAATCCGAACCACCCCATCTTCATTGAGCAGGTCGGCCGGCAATTATTAAATGACATCGGGCAGAACTGGTAAGTGCGCCAACGTTACAGTATTCTAAAATATTAATATTTAATATTTATTTCGACCATTTTTCTTTTGTTCAACAAAAGTTGGTGGTCGCCAGAGGGGTAAACCATATAAATATCTCCGGCCCACAGGGGTAAAAATTACTTCGAACTTCGAAAATCTTCGAACCAGGCATCGTCACCACGCCAAATTTCGGTCCGTGTCCGCAAGTTTTATAAGTTGTCTTTACGACCCAATGGTCGTCCGTAAGATAGATTTCTCACTTTGGAAATTTTCACTTATTCAAAATTCCCTACTTTCATCTTCTTAAGTTATTTTGTAAATATTGTTATTGTGTTCTTTTCACTACGAGTTGAATATACATATATCGGACTAGTGGATATTCAAATCGCTAAAAATCGAGTCCTATTTTGAATTCACCCCGACCGTAAATCAAAATAAAGTGTTTTGTCCAAATTCAAGCTGCCGAGCCCATTCCCGAGCGTATCCAGTCATCAGGAACAGGAACCATTCTCAACGACCAACGCTCGCTAATCAAAGGTTATATATCTTTTGTGTGACTTGTTCTGATGCTCTACTCTGAACTATCCGTGCAGTTGTTGAGGCAGGGACGTAATAAAGTCATCATTTCATTGATTCAGTCCCAGGTGGTAATCTTCGAAAGAGCCTTGATAACAAGGTCAATTTTGCAAAATTATATTGTTCTGAACGTGTACCAAATTTATATTTAGACGCAACCGGGGCAGTTATTAGAAAACACTACATAGAATCAAAGCGGGTTGTCTATTATGCCGGAGTAGTGCAGTTAAGAAACCGCAGAATAATTCCTGTAATTGAATTGATATCTGCAAAGAATGATACTTCAACGCTGTCTACCTGGTTGATAGAAACAAACAATTATTTTATTAAAAAGTCATTTTGGCCATCTTTCAAAACGGTGACATCAGATTTTAGTTTATCAATAATTAAATCGGTTTGTGAGTCATGAAATATGATCGAATTGGGGCAATATTTAAATAATATTTTTGATAATATGTCAAACTAGAAAAATACAATACAACACAACGTTACGCTTAAATTGTGTTAAGCTCATTTATGCTGATCGTGAAGTACGGCAAACTCTAAAAAAAAGTATAGCTTCACTCTATTTAGTTGACTCTTTTGCAGAATTAAAACTTGCGTCTAAAAAATTGTTCTACATATTATTAAATATATATGAAACCGACCAATTTAATGATTCATTGAAAGCACTAAACACAATGACACCAGTTTCTTCTGATTTGGAGGAGTTTGAGATTTTAGAGAAAAAGGAACCAAAATTCAAAACATTTTATAAAAATAACAAATTTTACTTATATTTTAAAGAATTGTTTTACAATATAGTTTTACAAAATACTAACAATCAAAATAATTTAGTATTAAATAAATTTCAAAATATTGATATTTGCTATTTATTTTTACGGCATTATATTCCGTATGTGCCTATGTGGACCAATATGGTTCTGCCCTTACAAAACAACCAACGCTTTAGTGGAGAATTGGTTGGGCACAGTTAAAAACAACATATTAGGTGGAAAAATGCATGATAAACCTTGAAGGTTTATTCGCAAAATTAGGGATTTTGTATTAAGCCAATACCGCGAAGCAAAATATAACAATAAAATAAATCGTTTTTGTGTAAAGGCCCTTCCATTGGAAAGCATTCCAGAGGAATCGTGAAATAAAAGCAAAAGGAGGACACACAACTACAGTAAAGCTGCGCAAATTAAAAAAATTAAAGAAAATATTGAATTTTAGAACAGCAACAATATTTCTCCTTCGATACTTTCAATACATAAAATAGTGAACTGTGGAGGCTTCTACTTCGTTATACATGTTAATTCAATGAAATAAAACACTTTAACTTTGTTTGTATAACACACTATTTTTATTTTCGTGACTGCAGTTTTGGCAATTCAACTTGCCATTATCAGAGTAACTTAAATTACGGTATGGTACAGGTATATATACACAAAATGGTTATTTACAAAATAGCATTAAAAATGGGGGTATACACTAGATCGACCTGGTCGTTAATTAGGGGGATTCCCGGATTAGCGCGGGCTTTCTGTGTCTCCAGGGATTCTAGGAGGTTCATTTTTCGGCCCTTTTCGGCATAATGGATGATCTTAAGTACATCCTCGCCAAAAGAATGGTGTTCATCGATTAGATGTTTGGCGAAATTTGATTTTTCTATTTGATTAAGCCGAAAAGAGCGCTGATGTTCTTTAAGCCGAGTGCTAAAATTACGACTAGATTGACTAATGTATACTCCTTCACAATCGGGACAAACAAGTTTATATATACCGGATTTACTAAGATTACAATGTTTTGTTTTGTTATTAAAAATGTGGTTTTCTGTTTTACAATATGTTTTAAAAGCAACGTTAACATTATGTTTTTTAAGGATGTTTTTAATTTGTAGGCTAATATTACCGAAATATGTAATTGATCGGAAAGGTGTTTTCAATGTTGATGGATTACCAGCATATAATAATTTTTCGATTTTCTTGATATTATGTTTTCTTAACATGTTGTCAATTAAATTAGAGTTGTAACCATTGTTAGTTGCAATCTGTTTTATGGTATTAATTTCTTTGTTTAACGAAACAGCTGATAAAGGGATGCTTAAGGCTCTGTGGATCATTGTGTTGAATGCGGCTGTTTTGTGTTTAAGGGGATGTCTAGAGTTATTAAGAATGAGGGAATCTGTAAAAGTAGGTTTTCTATAAATATCAAAAGAGAATGAGTTATTGAATCTAGTAATGGAAATATCTAAATATTAAGTATTATTGTTAACTTCTGTTTCTGCGGTGAATTTAATATTAGGGTGAAAGTTGTTGATAAAATTAATAAACTGTTTTAATTGTCTATCCGTGCCTACAAAACAAGCTAAGATATCGTCGACATAACGGTGCCACATTTTAATGTGTTTATGGGCTAATGGTGAATTTAAGATTTTTAAGGTTAGGTTATGCATAAAAATTACCATTCACCATTAGCCCATAAACACATTAAAATGTGGCACCGTTATGTCGACGATATCTTAGCTTGTTTTGTAGGCACAGATAGACAATGGGATTTGTTAGGTGCTAGTGTAACAGAAAAAGCAAAAATGTATCTAAAACTACATATAAAAGTGAAACAAGCAGCATTAAATATTCATTTCAACCAACAGTGCATAAAGTTAAAAGTGACACCTCGATTTGTTCAGTTAAAAACAAAGTGTAAAACAATAGCAGCCCAAAAAACCATAAAGCTCGGTATGATTACATGGGTAAGAGAAGAACTTAAGTATTGGTATAAAAAGCGGGACCAATACTACACATATTTAAAAGTGATCCATTGTGAACTTCTCAAACACCTTCATCCTGTGGAATTCGATCTGTTTGATGATTATGTACAGGGAAAAGTCAGCCGCATTGCAGACACAAAATATCAGATCCAGAGGAAGAAGCTCATCCGACTAAAAGAAGAAAAAGAAACCAAGGTACTCGCTATTCCAGAAACAATTCAACAGAATTTTCACCCCAGAATAATTAACAACAGTAACGTTATATTTACAAACACAGAATTACAATTATTGAAATCCCGTCCCAAATTTTCACCTCATGTTAGTTGTAATAGCTATAAAGAAACGTTGATTGTTGAATCAGAATTAGCTCTCAAACAAGTCAGTAATTGTGATTCAACTAAGTTTAAGATTGCCAAAATAATTAAAAACAGTAACATTAGTAATCCAGTAGATGATAAAACAGTAATTTCAATTAAAAACCAAGTTAAAACTAATAATTTAATTATCACAAAAGCCGACAAAAGTAATTCGGTAGTCATCTTACCCAAAACCGATTACCTTACAAAAATTCAACATTTTATCGACAGCTCCGAAATTATAGAATTGAAAAAAGATCCTACAGTTGAGTTCTTAAAATCTCTTAAAGATTGTTTTATTAAATGCCAGGGTATATTCCGCAATACTAATCAATTTATAATTTTTCCATTGAAAGAATCAAAGAGCACAAAAACTCTTATGAACAAAGGAAAACCAACTCCACATACTCCAACCACCTCATCGAAGAAAACCACCACTTCGACGAAAACTTCAAAGTGCTTCACAGAGAAGAAAAAGGCCGAAAACTTAACATCTTGGAGAGCATGGAAATTAATAAAAGAAAATACACAGGACAACTTTTGAACGACCAATTAGACTTAACAAACTCACCACTCCTAAATTTAAATTTCACTGAAAAACCCACCCCCCCCATAAACATTGTATATATACCTGTACTGACAAATGTAATTTATCATTCTTCGCCTGAAGAAGCCACAGTGTGGCGAAACAATTGTAGCGAGTTTACAATATATATTTGAAAGTTTTAAATTATTTTATTTTATTTATATAAAAGAGAAAATGAACTTTCAACATTTATCAGCCTTATCAATCAATTATTTGAAACAATCCAGTGATGGTGAATTGGCTAAATGGTATTTCAAATTACGATTGAAGTACAAAACGTGCGAACTAAACATATGGTTCGAACATCAGTGCAAGGAAAACGACATTACACCACAACACATATCCCTCAAAACTAACAACATAAGCAGACCCGCAAAGAACGGCCAAAACATAGGACAACGAAGATGGTTACGTGACGAAATCGCCATCCTCAACGCCAAAAGAGATATGCTGTCCGCCTACTTGAAGGTATGTCAGTGAATTAGCGAATAGATTACACAATGTTGAGTTTGATATTATAGATAGAGACATTAGAGATAAAGTCAATCAAATTACATTTTCAAAAAGTAGAATTCAAAACGACAAAATTAAACGATTACTAAAACAAAAATCAACTCATCAAATAACCGAACAATATGTACAAGAACATATTTTTTTTCAATAGATTCATAAATTTATCAAAGGTCAATTTCAACAAAAATCAAATAGAATTGTTAGAAAAAGGTTTCAAATACAATATTAAACAAAATCAAAATATTAAACAAATTGATTAATTATAATTATTAGCAACAGAAACCGAACTTGAGTTAAATAAAATAGATAATACTTTCCTAGAAAAATATAAATTCGCGAATTACCTGAAGAACAAAAATAATATCAAATGTGTTAATCATTATAATAATGAAATTAAAATAGCGAAATCAATTATAGAACTGTCAAAACTACATAATTTAATTTTTACTAAAGCTGATAAAGGTAACACGGTAATAGCAATAGATAAGAATGAATACATCAAAAAAATAGAAACCTTTTTCACGGATAATAAAATCACATTAATCACTAAAGATCCGACAAAACAATTCCAAAAAAATGTAAAAGCAGCAATAAATAACTCTAACGCATTGTTCTCTGAAAAAGAAAAATACTTTTTGACATGTATGAACCCGCAAGCCCCTAAGTTATATGGATTAATTAAACTCCATAAAGAGAACAGCCCAATTAGACCGGTTGTGTCATATGTTAATGCCCCATGTACCCGACTAGCTAAGAAGTTAAGGGGATTATTGCAGTGTAACACGCCGATCGTGTTGGAAAGACCCACATAGTTTAGAGTAGCTCATCCGATGCCAAATTTACAGCACAAGTGGGGCGAATACAGTCAGAAAGAAAAGCGGCAGTTCGCTGTGCATTTGTGCATTGCTCCTTGGCCTGAACGGATGGGGTCTCGCGTCGCGTGGAATAGATGAAAAAAAAAGCGTATAAAAAAGACGGATCGAAGGAAAGTGTCGATTCGTATTAATTAAACACGTTGATAATACATACAAGCTATGTATTGTTTTTAATTCGTTAGAAAGCGTTATCGGATCTTGTGTTATTTTTCGGTATTTACAAAACTGATGATTCTTATTCTTGTCATTATAACACATTATTTTTACTTTTAAGACTCCAGTTTCGACAGCCGAACAAACTATGTGTTTTATTTTATTAAATTATAGATTATTTCTTAAAAATATAATAATAAAATAATTCATGTTCATAAGCTCATTGTGAATATTTATATGCCGCACATATATGAAAAAAAAACATAGGATTTTCAATCATATTTTTTAAATGGGAATATTATCTTCCCTAACTGCTATTGCCATGAAAATAATGTGTATTAATTTGGCCTCTGCCAAATTGGGTAAATACCCCCAATTTGGGGGAGAATTTCAATTTATATTCGGTCAAATATTCTAGTTATTATGAATGCAACAAATAAATATTAGATTGAAAAAAATTAAACGGAAAGCTGCCCTGTTTTTTTTTAATGTTTAGTACAGGGTTTACAAAATGATGATGTGTATAAATAGGCTCAGTCAACTAACTTAGCCCCCCGAAGTTCGACTTTTTTGAAAAAAGCGATTGCGCTAGACCGGCCTTAGCTAGCGCCACAAAAATTAGAGCTAGCGCCATTTAGACAAGAAAACTACGGGGATTTGAACTTTCGGGGGGCTAGGTTGATGCTAGCCCCCCGAGTTTGGATTTTTTAAGTTTTTTTACACTATTCGGATTCCTCAGAGTTAGCGCCAGCTAGCGCTACCAATTTAAAAGCCAACGCCACTCCCACAACCCCAAAAAATGATAAAACATTTTTAACCCTGGCCCCCTAAAATGAGATGTTTTTAATCAAATTGGGTGGAAAATATAACTTAGAGCTAGCGCCAACAGAATATGACAAAAATATTCTCTCAAAAATATCAGGTAAAAAAAAGTTCACATCCAAATTTTGATGCGAGAGCTTTTAGATCCTGTATGCGTATTACCATTTACTTCCTGAATTTTAATACAAAATGATGTTTGGCATATAATATACCGCTTCCAACAAATAGTTCGGCGTTGTAATTACTTTATTTATGTTCATAGACACTGGCTATTAGAAAAATGATGCCTAGAAGACAGTAGCGTGACTGACAATTGTGTTTTCACTCCTAGTTAATTTAAATCGTTATAACTCAAGAACTTACCGTACGATTTAAAAAACTCTTTTGGCATTGTAATTACTATACTAATGTTTATAAACACTGGCAACGAGATAGCTTGCGCTAGTAAGACAGTGGCGTAACTGACGATTGTTTTGATAATTGAAATCGTTATAACTCGGAAACTAACCGTACGATTTCAAAATTTTTTTGGCATTGTAATTGCTATACTGAAGTCTATAAACACTAACAACGACATTGCTTCTATTTACTCGACTAGTTTCGCTTTTTACGGCATTATCAAAGTTCACTCTTGATAATGCCGTAAAAAGCGAAACTAGTCAAGTAAATATAAACAAATAGTGAAACAAACCAAGTGTTTTTAATTTATCCTTTATTATTATTTCAAAATGTTTCACCAAGTGATAAATAAGAAAGTTACTCAAGAGATAGCTAGTGCTAGCAAGACAGTGGCGTACCTCACGGTTGTTTTTTTTTTATTACGTGATAACTTAAATCGTTATTACTCGGTGGAAAACACTCCATGGGAGTTTCAAACTGAACGCTTTTCAAAAAAAATGAATGCCTGAAAATTTACCTAGTACACATCGGGTTATGTGTGTACCTAATCAAAACATTGGTATCTTTTCGATGCTACAAAATTTTGAGTAAGCTCCTTTCGTTGCTATTCAATTGACTTTATTTTCATTCTAACACAATGTATCTCAATATCCTAATTCTACAATATACAGGGAGTTTTCCTTTAAAGTAGACGTATTCCAGATTCACTTTATTTTCTTTAAATCTTTAGATATATGTTGTTTTTACAGGAATTCAATTTGAAGCTTTAAGCGAGTGTTTTCCACTCCCAGACTAAGCATGAAGTAAAATTTCGAGTTTAGAAAAGCCCCGTGAAAATTTGTCGAGGGTCGCGCAGCGACCCGAGACAAATTTTCTGGGCTTTTCTAAACTCGAAATTTTACTTCATGCGCCACGCGTATAGAACACTAAAATTTTGTGAAATTTGTGTATATTTAAACCTTACTTGAAATCAGCGTTTTATACGCGTGGCGCATGAAGTAAAATTTCAAGTTTAGAAAAGCCCAGAAAATTTGTCTCGGGTCACTGCGCGACCCTTGACAAATTTTCACGGGGCTTTTCTAAACTCGAAATTTTACTTCATGCTTAGTCTGGGAGTGGAAAACACTCGTTTAAGCCTTGAATTGAACTTTTTTTAAAAAACAAGGAATATCTAAAGATTTAAAGAAAATATGCTAAATTTGGAAAACGTATACTTTAAAGAAAAACTCCCTGTATGTTATTATGTTGTATTCAACTTAAATATTATTAGGTTATTACTCATATTAAGTTTAAGATTCATTTCTTGCCTGATGAAGGAGCAACTCTCTAAGCAAACCTAAATATCTAATCCATGTTACATATCAAATATTTAGCTTAAATGTTTTGATAGTTGTTGCTTACATTATACGGCTCAGTCAACTTAGCCCCCCGAAGTACGACTTTGTTGAAAAAAAACTTGTCAGTTAGGCTACTGTTTTCTAGGCATCATCTTTGTAATAGCCAGTGTCTTTGAACATACATGAAGTAATTACAACGCCAACATATTTCTTGGAAGCGGTATTTTATATGCCAATCATGATTTTGTATTGAAATTCAGCAAGTAAATGGTCATACGCATACAGGAGCTGAAAGCTCTCACATCAAAGTTTGGATGTGAACTTTTTTTTACCTGATATTTTTGAGAGAATAGTTTTTTCATATTCTGCTGGCGCTAGCTCTAAGCAATCTTTTGCACCCAATTTGATTAAAAAAATCTCATTTCGGGGGGCTAGGGTTTAAAATGTTTTATAATCTTTTGGGGTTGTAGGGGTGGCGCTAGCTTTTAAATTGGTAGCGCTAGCTCTGAGGAATCCGAATACTGTAAGAAAACTTGAAAAATCCAAACTCGGGGGGCTAGCATCAACCTAGCCCCCTAAAAGTTCAAACCCCCGTAACTTTCTTGTCTAAACGGCGCTAGCTCTAATTTTTGTGGCGCTAGCTAAGGCCCGTCTAGCGCAACAGTTATTTTTTAAAAAGTGGAACTTCGGGGGGCTAAGTTGACTGAGCCGTATAAATAGAGGATTGCAATAACATTCAATTTCAATTCATTTATTCCTTATTTACTTACTATCAAAATATGACTCATCATAAATCGGCCAAATTTGAAAAAAATATATTGGGCTCGGTGCAATCTTGAGCAAGAAGCTTGTTATTTGAAATGCATTATAATAACTACCTTATTATTATTATAGTTCTATTTTTTCTAAAATAATTAACAATAAATATGCACGCAGTTAAACCCTACATTTTTTAAACATTCGTCAAACAAATATTACCTGTGCTCAGTAAAAAATAGTTGATTTGTAACATTAATCTACGACAACGTCATATTGGTGTTATTCTTACTATTCTTATAGTTTTGATATCATTGATTCGTTGATGAAGTCGCAGTTGGTTCAAATAGGTCCGATTGCTAGAAACTTTACAATTTACTTTAATAGTTTTATTGCGAGAAGTTTAATGGCATTTAAAAACTGCTTTAATAACGAAAGATTCAAGACGAAATAATGATTTGAACAAGACTGATTGTTATTCGATTGCTTCTGGCTTATTAATCAGCTTAAAAAACTTTAAAAATAATTTGATAATACCGACACTGTCAAATAATAAGGAAAGCCAATATAAAAGGTATATTATACATCTTTATTTAAATTAGTGAAACATTTAGTGTTTTCTATATTAGTGAACATGCAGTATAAAAAAATACTTATTCTATTAGTAGTCAGAAAGCATGAAAATAAAACACTAGTACAATAAAATATCAATTATAATTGCGAAATATTAATTTTAGGAGAATAAATGCTAACGACGCGAGCCGTTTTTGTTAACTATGATTGAAAAAAGAAAAAAAAAACAAACGCGAAGCCGCGCAGCGTTCACCGGCCCAGGGATAAACGCTGGCCGCATGCTGCTCGCCCCTCCAATAATTGTACAGATGAGTGTACAACGCGTTCAACTAAGAGAAGATCCGCAAGGCGGCGGTATTTTACGGTCTTATTTTTTAAGATTTTTATTTTAACCTGACTCGGGCATGAGCTATCGCATCCTTATGAAATGTTTACATTATATTCCTTATAGTATAAACTAGTAAGATATGGGAATATTTTTTTTAATTTTGAAAAATTTAACATTATTTTTTTCATACCTCTGAAAGCAAATTGTTAAAAGAAAAAGTACTTCGATATTTTACTAGATAATTGGGCTTAATATACGCTGTCAAAATTTCAACTTTCTAGGACCTTTAGTTTTTAAATAAACCTAACATTAAATTTCAGACCACTGTTATATTCCCCTTAAACAACATTATTATAGAACACACTAAATTCAAATCAAAGTTTTTAATTAAAAATAGCGTAGAATTAATTAATAAAATCAAAGACATATATTTACCTAACACAACAAAACTACTGTCATTTGATGTTAAGAATTTATTCACGAACGTGCCTCCGACCGAAGTTTTCGCATTAATTAAAGATAGGCTAATAAAAAACAACACAAATCCCGTAATAAAATCGGAAATTCTGAACCTTTTGGAAATCTGCCTCTCGCAGAACTATTTACAGTTTGATAATAAATGTTTTCACCAGAAGGAAGGCTTGGCCATGGGAAACCCACTAAGCCCCCTCATGGCGGAGATATTTATGGATAACTTTGAAGAGGGATTATCTCAGTTGCCGGTCTTTAAGAAATGCGTTTATTGGTTCAGGTACGTCGATGATGTTATTTTAGCGTTCAATGGCACCGACAGACAATTAGATTCATTTTTAAATCTGTTAAATTCACAACATAATAAAATACAATTTACAAAAGAAATAGAAACAGAGGGTTCCATACATTTTTTAGACTTAACCATAAAAAGAATTAATAATAGACATGATTTTTCAATTTTTTACAAACCAACACATACAGACACAACGATTAATTATAAATCCAACCATCCAATCTCACACAAATTAGCTGCTTACCATAGTATGGTACATAGGTTACTATCAATCCCAATGACACAACACAATTATGATAAAGAATTAAACATTATTTTACAAGTTGCATACAAAAACGGTTTCAAAAAATCTATAATTGAAAAAATAGTACAAACAAAACAAAGACATAAAACAATTAATTCTATTTACCCTATTATCAAAGACAAATCTATAAAAAACTATTCATCACTAACATACACAGGAGAAATAAGCAATAAAGTCGCGAAAATGTTGGAAAAAATAAATATTAAGGTAGCATTCAAAACAAATAATACAAAGAATCAAAGAGCACAAAACCTCTTATGAACAAAGGAAAACCAACTCCACATACTCCAACCACCTCATCGAAGAAAACCACCACTTCGACGAAAACATCAAAGTGCTTCACAGAGAAGAAAAAGGCCTCAAACTTAACATCTTGGAGAGCATGGAAATTAATAAAAGAAAATACACAGGACAACTTTTGAACGACCAATTAGACTTAACAAACTCACCACTCCTAAATTTAAATTTCGCTGAAACCCCCCCCCCATAAACATTGTATATATACCTGTACTGACAAATGTAATTTATCATTTCTTCGCCTGAAGAAACCACAGTGTGGCGAAACAATTGTAGCGAGTTTACAATATATATTTGAAAGTTTTAAATTATTTTATTTTATTTATATAAAAGTGAAGATGAACTTTCAACATTTATCAGCCTTATCAATCAATTATTTTAAATTCACCGCTAGCTAAAAAACATATTAAAATGTGGCACCGTTACGTCGATGATATACTAGCTGGTTTCCAGAGTACAGATAGACAACTAAATCAATTTTTAGATTTTATTAATAATACAAATAAGACAATTAACTTTGTATAACTGAGGATTTTATTGTGACTATAGTTTCGACAACTTTAACTTGTCATTATCAAACATAAAGACTTTATGTTTGATAATGACAAGTTAAAGTTGTCGGAACTATAGTCACAATAAAATCCTCAGTTATACAAACAAAGTTAATTGTCTTATTTGTGTAAATAATGATGTATAACGAAGTAGAAGCCTCCACAGTGAACAGTTTTATTAATAACCACCATCCAAGAATAAAATTCACAGTTGAAACTGAAATTAACAACAACATAAAATACCTAGATCTATCTATTACAAAAATAAATAACAAAATAATTTTTAACATTTTCAGAAAACCAACATTTACCGACCCAATAATTCCTATCCACTCCCGACATCCCTATGAACACAAAATAGCTTCGTTCAATTCTATGATCAATCGAGCCTTTCAAATTCCTTTATCAGAAAGTTCATTTAAAAAAGAGGTTGACCTGATTAGGGCTATAGCCATTAACAATGACTATGGGCATGATTTGGTTGACAACCAAAAATTAAACATATATTATATGCCGGTATCCCATATAAAGTAGATAATTTAAACTACAAATCAATCACTTATTTTGGCAATGTTAGTTTCCAAATTAAAAATATTTTGAAATAGCATAGCATAGAAGTAGCGTTCAAACCTTTTTGCAAAATTAACAATTATATATTTAATAAGAAAACCAAAATAGATGTAAACAATAGATCAGGAATTTATAAATTAAATTGTACAGATTGTCAAGGAGTTTACATGGGTCAATCTGGTCGTAATTTTAATATTAGGCTCAAGGAACATTTCCGGTCTTTTCGGTTGACACAGTGTGATAAGTCGTCTTTTGCAAAACATCTGTTAGATGAAAACCATACTTTTGGAAAAGATGTACTTTCCATCATTCACTATGCCGAAAAAGGTCGGAAGAATCTCCTAGAAGCATTAGAAATACACAAAGCCCGCGCTAATCCGGGAATCCCTCTCATTAACAACCAGGTTGACCTAGTGTATACCCCATTTTTACAGCCGTTTTGTAATTTTTAATTTGTTTGTGTTTTTCTCTAACCATTTTCTATATATACCTGTTTTGTAAGTAGTTTTAGTCACTACATGTTTGATAATGGCAAGCTAAATTTGCTGAAACTGCAGTCACATAAAAATAAATTGTGTTATACAAACAAAGTTAAACCGTTTTTTATTAATAAATTAACATGTATAACGAAGTAGAAGCCTCCACAATACAAAATAATATAATTAATTAAGAACATTTTGATTGTCCAAATTTCAAAATTTTAGAAAAAACTTATGGGAATAGAGATCATCGTGGACAACATTATTTTAATAATTTACGATGTTCCACATTAAATGTTTTATTACTTAATAAATGGTGTGCTGAAAACGATATTAATAGGTCTAATCACATACCAATAAATAAAATACAAGAACATTTTTAATTTTTATATTTCAAAAAACACACTATCATAATCACCATCGTTATCACTATCATCTCCATCAAAAAACACATCAAATAAATCAATCTGATTGATATTAAAAAAATTGTTATGCATAAAATGTCATTATCAATAATTTCAGTAACCTGAATCAAATCGTTTTCCACGTTTTCCGCTAACACTTCACCATTTTGCGCATTTTCACCCACTAACACTTGATCATGTCGCACAAAATTCACTAATTCCTGATGATTCGCATTGTCGATCTCATGATGCGCCTCTCCAACCACATCCACCGCTGCCTCATGGATCACCTCTTCTTCGCGTCCAACATGGGGAATAAATTCTTCCATCAATTCGTAATGCCAATTTAAATTATTTAAATCTTGCTATGCGAGTATTAACTATGATGGTTTTAAAAACATAAATGACTCTTGGCCCGATATGTGGGATCGCATGAATTTAAGTTTAAAATCTCATCTACCCACTTGCACGTTTACATTAAAAAAATCTACAGAAAAAATTATTGAGGGTAAATTTAAATACAACTCACCTGATAAAACATTCTATACATCTGATTGGTTACCTGTTCAATATAATTTCAAACCATGCATGTCTTACAACAAAGAATATTATAATATAATTATATTTTCGGCTATTATTATTTTATTTCTCATATTTTTAATTTTTATTATTAGAAAATTATTATACGAGGGCAATCCAGATAGTGACAGACGTTTTGGCCTAGCGCGACCCCTGTGAAGTTGGCCCCCCAACTTTCAAATTTCTTAAAAATGATTAGAGTTCTGATTGCCCCCTACATAGTTCTAGAGTTCCCTATACATACTTAATTGTTGTTGAGTTGCGTGAAGATGGATTTTAAATTAATGAAACGCTTGTATCTTTTCTTCACTTATTTATTTGGAGTACCCTATACATATAAAAAATTATTCTGCCCTTTTAACCTCGCAAAAATCAAATTAAATTAGACGGGGGCCAACTTCACGCTCATGTTATTTTAGAAGGTTATAACTACTTTATTATTGACTTTACAGCAAAAATGCATCTCTAATCAAATTTAAAAAAAAAAACGAAGAAAAAACCACCCCTCTCGGACTTGTAAAAATTAAATATTATAAAAGTTTAAGCAATCAGAACTTTTCTGTTATTAATAACAAATAATTATTTCATCAAAATAATCTAAAAACTCGTTGGGAGGCAACCAGAACTCCAGTCAAATTTACAAAAACTTAAAAAAATCATCCTCTTAGGACTTAGTAATTTTAATATTACAAAAGTTTAAGTAGCCAGAACTTTTTTATTAATGATAATAGAGAATTAATTTATAAGAATAATCTGCATAACTCGTTGGGGGGCAAGAAGAACTCTGGCCAGATTTACAAAAATAAAAAAAATCATCCCCTTAGGACTTTATAATTCTAATATAACAAAAGTTTAAGTAACCAGAACTTTTTTATTAATGATAATAGAGAATTAATTTATAAGAATAATCTGCAGAACTCGTTAGGGGGCTAGAAGAACTCTGGCCAGATTTACAAAAATAAAAAAAATCATCCCCTTAGGACTTTATAATTTTAATATAACAAAAGTTTAAGTAACCAGAACTTTTTTATTAATGATAATAGAGAATTAATTTATAAGAATAATCTGCAGAACTCGTTGGGAGGCAAGTAGAACTCTGGCCTGATTTACAAAAATAAAAAAAATCATCCCCTTAGGACTTTATAATTTTAATATTACAAAAGTTTTAGTAACCAGAACTTTTTTATTATTGATAATAGAGAATTAATTTATAAGAATAATCTGCAGAACTCGTTGGGAGGCAAGTAAAGCTTTGGCCAGATTTACAAAAATAAAAAAATCATCCCCTTAGGACTTTATAATTCTAATATAACAAAAGTTTAAGTAACCAGAACTTTTTTATTAATGATAATAGAGAATTAATTTATAAGAATTATCTGCAGAACTCGTTGGGAGGCAAAGAGAACTCTGGCCAGATTTTCAAAAATAAAAAAAATCATCCCCTTAGGACTTTCTAATTTTAATATAACAAAAGTTTAAGTAACCAGAACTTTTTTATTAATGATAATAGAGAATTAATTTATAAGAATAATTTGCAGAACTCGTTGGGGGGCTAGAAGAACTCTCGCCAGATTTACAAAAATAAAAAAAATCATCCCTTTAGGACTTTATAATTTTAATATTACAAAAGTTTAAGTAACCAGAACTTTTTTATTAATGATAATAGAGAATTAATTTATAAGAATTATCTGCAGAACTCGTTGGGGGGCTAGAAGAACTCTGGCCAGATTTACAAAAATAAAAAAAATCATTCCTTTAGGACTTTATAATTTTAATATAACAAAAGTTTAAGTAACCAGAACTTTTTTATTAATGATAATAGAGAATTAATTTATAAGAATTATCTGCAGAACTCGTTAGGGGGCTAGAAGAACTCTGGCCAGATTAAAAAAAATAAAGAAAATCATCCCCTTAGGACTTTATAATTTTAATATAACAAAAGTTTAAGTAACCAGAACTTTTTTATTAATGATAATAGAGAATTAATTTATAAGAATTATCTGCAGAACTCGTTGGGAGGCAAAGAGAACTCTGGCCAGATTTTCAAAAATAAAAAAAATCATCCCCTTAGGACTTTCTAATTTTAATATAACAAAAGTTTAAGTAACCAGAACTTTTTTTATTAATGATAATAGAGAATTAATTTATAAGAATTATCTGCAGAACTCGATGGGGGGCTAGAAGAACTCTGGCCAGATTTACAAAAATAAAAAAAATCATCCCTTTAGGACTTTATAATTTTAATATTACAAAAGTTTAAGTAACCAGAACTTTTTCATTAATGATAATAGAGAATTAATTTATGAGAATAATCTGCAGAACTCGTTGGGGGGCAAGTAGAACTCTGGCCAGATTTACAAAAATTAAAAATATCATCCCCTTAGGACTTTATAATTTTAATATTACAAAAGTTTAAGTAACCAGAACTTTTTTATTAATGATAATAGAGAATTAATTTATTAAAATAATCTGCAGAACTCGTTGGGAGGCAAGTAGAGCTCTGGTTAGATTTACAAAAATTAAAAAAAAACATCCCCTTAGGACTTTATAATTTTAATATTACAAAAGTTTAAGTAACCAGAACTTTTTTATGAATGATAATAGAGAATTAATTTATTAGAATAATCTGCAGAACTCGTTGGGAGGCAAGTAGAGCTCTGATTAGATTTACAAAAATTTAAAAAAATCATCCCCTTAGGACTTTATAATTTTAATATTACAAAAGTTTAAGTAACCAGAACTTCTTTATTAATGATAATAGAGAATTAATTTATAACAATAATCTGCAGAACTCGTTGGGAGGCAAGTAGAGCTCTGGTTAGATTTACAAAAATTAAAAAAAATCATCCCCTTAGGACTTTATAATTTTAATATTACAAAAGTTTAAGTAACCAGAACTTTATTATTATTATTATTATTATTATTATTCTTTATTTACAGAATTCACCTTTTTTACAATTGAAATTAACACAATTAGTTGTATAAAGTAACACATCATACTCATTACGTTACTAAGTATAACCAAAATTAATGTATAAACAAAATAATATTAAAAATATATATATATATATATATATATATATATATATATATGAGAAATATGTTTTACAAAGGGATAACCTGAATCGCTAACACCAAACGGTTCAATGGCTAAGGTTAAATTAATGTTGCTTATCCGATTATATAAAATGCATTAAATGTGTATGTGGACGAATATAATAAATATAAAAATATTCGATAATAGACTCACATAAACAAAATATCACAGTTAATGCTGCTAGTCATAAGTAGAAATATCTATCACAGATAAATATCACTTAATAAAGATGGTAAATAACAAAAGACATCAAACAACTTAGACAAACAACATTAAAGCAATAAATAACAAGTAGGAATAAAATATTGAATTAAAAGATAAATATAAATAATTATGATCACTGGTCATTGTATGAAATTTGTCGACTTAATGCGCTTTAATCGGTTTTTAAACTGCGGCAGTGAAGATGTGAATAATAAAAAGTCGTTACTACGCGACAGTAGGTTTGCGTAACGCATCATACGATCCATGGGATTAAACATCCCATAGTTCGTTGAGTGAAATGCCAATCTAAACAAGGGTTTATGTCTAGACTGAGCATTTCTTGGTATATTGAAATTTAACATCTCCACCAGTTCGCTGCAATTCAAAATCCCATTAACTAATTTAAATAAAAACAAAATGTCAAGAAACTTTGTCCTCTCCGCCAACGATTGAATATTTAATCTAATCAGCATCTGGCTATGGCTAAAGATTGAATTAGGGCCATCCAGTCTAAACTGCATAAGTTTTAAAAATCTGCTCTGCACCATTTCAATTTTTTTAATTGCTGTACCAGTGTATGGGGCCCATACTGATGATCCATATTCTAGATGTGGACGTACGAGTGCTAAGTACAATCTCATAACTGTACTCGGACTAAAGTCACCAGTAAACCTTCGAATGAACCCCAACATTGTTAAGCCTTTATTGCAAATCAGGTTAATGTGTTTAGAGAAATTAAGGTTTGATGAGAAAAGCACGCCAAGATCTCTTATTTCAGTAACACGCTCGAGCTGATGGTCACTAATACTGTAATCGAAATTCATAAAATTTCGCCTGCAAAAAGAAATATAAACACATTTCTTCATATTTAAATACAGTTCATTAGCCTCACACCAAAACTCAACATTTTGCAAATCCTGCTGCAATGCAAACTGATCATCAGCTTTACTTATATTTTTAAACATTTTTAGATCATCGGCGTAAAGGAGAAACCTACTTGATTTTATCACGCAGCCAATATCGTTAACAAATAACAAAAACAAAATGGGCCCACAATGCGAGCCCTGGGGTACACCCGAAGACACACGAATCGAATTGGATTTATGAGATCCTATTCGGACACGCTGAGTTCTATCCTCTAAATAACTCCTCAACCAAGTAATCACATGCTGAACCCTATCGAATGCCTTTGAAAAGTCCATATAAATAGAGTCCACTTGGGTCCCTTTTTCCAAGGCATTCGACAAAAAGCACTGATATAACAACAGGTTCGTAACTGTAGATTTACCATTTAAGAAACCGTGTTGCTGGCTACTAATTACGTAATTGACGCCCATATGAGTTGTTGTGATATGAGGCTATCAAGCATTTTGGGTAAAGCTGATTGGATTGAGATCCCCCTGTAGTTTGATACATCAGACCTGCAACCACTCTTGAAAATTGGCACAATGTAACTACACTTCCAACAATCAGGAAATGTACCAGAAGTTATTGAACGCAAGAACATTGTGTGGACCGGTTTGCTGAGCGTAAATGCACATCTTTTTAGAAAGTATTCAGGTATACCGTCCGGCCCCGCATTGCAGGATTCAGACAAGGCCAATATAAAATCAAAAACTTCGGTTAAAGCAACATTAAAGTTAGAAAGAGATATTAACTCATTCCCGTAGTATGTTGGCAAATTATGTTGAGGTTTCACATATACGCTTGAAAAATGATCTGCGAAAAGATTAACACAAGCAGCGGTGTTGTCACCACTTTTATTACCAAAATACATGTTCGCAGGATAACCATTGGTTTTTTGACAAGTTTTCACATGATCCCAAAATAACTTAGGGTTATTATTGTTAATCCCCGATTCTAAATTGTTAACGTACTCCGCGTATAGTATATCCCTAAGTACTTTACAACGTTCTCTGCACCTACTAAATTCATTGTAATCAGAGAGTGTGCCGCTACTCTTGTACCTGGAATGAGCTAATTTTTTCTCTTTTAATAATGTAATTAATTCTTTATTGAACCATTTGGGGTATTTGGATGAGGCCAATCGTTTCATTGGAATCATATTGTTAAAAATATCCCACAAGATATTATTAAATGAAGACACGTTTTCATTAATTGACTTATTTAGAAAAATGTTATCCCAGTTAATGCCAGCAATATAATTATTTATGCCATTGTAATCCGCCGCTTTAAAATTAAAAACCCATTCTGATGTATCACATGAACGTTCCAAAACCGTAGGAAACACACTTAAACAATACGGAATGTGATGATGGCTGGACACACAGAGTTCATCGGTTGCTTGACAAATGCGCATTTTTGATATATTAGAAAACACTAAATCTAAAAATACACCTCTGGCATTGGGGATTTCACTTAACTGATGTAGGTGATGATAGCTGAGAGCATCACCTATTAAATGACACTTATTCATCACACTTAACGCACCATCATCAGATTTTTCCCACACAGCACCCGGAAGGTTATAGTCCCCACATAGAATATATTCACAGTCTTGATGTTCTTCGCAAATTCTGTCAACTTCAAGGGCATGTGAAGTATACGAGGAATCATCAGCAGAAGGTGGTATATACGTTGATGCAATTATGTACCTTTCGCCGACTTTCACAAACAATTGTTCAATACTATCACTAAATGAAAGTAATTGACTGCACAGACCCTTCTTAACCGCAATTAGGACACCACCCCCTCGGCTTTTTGTGCTGTTGCGGCTTGAGCGGTCGGTTCTATAGATCAAGTAATTATGAAAACCAAGTTCTTCATCAGATATGTTGTTATCCAGCCAGGTTTCCACGAAAACAATGACATCATATACAGAAACATTCACATTTAACTTAAGAGATTTAAGCTTTCCTTTTAGTCCTCCCACATTTTGAAAATAAATATCTAGTTTTTTTTCCGATTAACTGATTTTATTATGGTAGGGCGGCTGTTTGTATATTTTATGGTTAGATCATGCTCGCCTTGCTGCTTTCTTCTTTCTAATTCATTTCTTAGCTGCTTCAAGTGATCCTGCTGAGCTTTAGTCATATCATTATTAAAAATGACATTGCCAGTATCAGTTGCCCGCGCGACCTTTAAAATATTAATTGCTTCCTTTTGCGTAGAGAATGTTGCCTTCACTGGGCGCGGTTTATTACTCGGTTTGCCTAAACGTATAATTTTTATCGGTTCAAAAACAGCTTCAGAAACAATTAAAGATTTAAGAGAATTCATATCCATATCTAGTCTTCCCTCGGTAGGGCCTGTAGCTTCAGGCAAATTAAATACCATGACGTTCTTAAGCCTCATTTGCCGCTCCTCTAATTCATGCACAATATCATCATGATTAACTGCAGCCGCTGGGGCTGCAGAACTCACCGTATCAACATTCGATTCAATAATTGTCAGGCGACCGTCTAGTGATTTTAAGTCGTTTTTTAAATCAGATATCATACTGAAAATTTCAGACCTCAATAGGGGCATAAATTCGTCCCTAAATAATTTTCGAATTTCATCCAACATAAGCGAGTTATTGGTGCATTGGTCCCTGGACGGTTGATTAGCAGCGATAGACGCGCGGGATTGATTAACCTGCAGAATTGACGCGCCTCTGCGATTAGCCTGGACTCCCCCACTAGAAGCGGCGCACGCAGCTCCGGGTGGACTTAAGCCATCAGTGTCATCAGCCGGTTCGCAAGTTTCGCACAGCCAGCGATCACCGTCACTTTTCTTTGCCTCGTCGATATAGTAAGCTACATCATTCAATGATAGTAGATCTAGACAATCTACATGAAAGCGAATTTTACACTTGGAGCATCTTAGGGCTTTAGAGTATGGCCCAAGATTATTTTTGCAACTCCCATATACGCGAGACATTTTACGTTACGTGAATAACTTTAGAAGAAAGCCGGCAACCTTGTAAAATTATTTTATTATTCTACCCAATTGCAACACGCGAAAAGTCTAGTCAATAGCACATGCGCAGAAATGATTCACTTAATAACCTCAGAATTTACCTTAAGTTTGTTATTATTTAATGTCCTGGAGGTCTAATTACACTCACTGTCACTGCAATTTTTGATTGGATATACACAGCGGTAACAGCGGTAACATTTAATGATGAAACACAGCTAACACTACTAGAAAATTGTGTAGATAACACTACGGTATTGGCGACGTTGCCACTTTTGATAATATTAATGATAATAGAGAATTAATTTATAAGAATAATCTGCAGAACTCGTTGGCAGGCAAGTAGAGGTCTGGTTAGATTTACAAAAATAAAAAAATCATCCCCTTAGGACTTTATAATTTTAATATTACAAAAGTTTAAGTAACCAGAACTTTTTTATTAATGATAATAGAGAATTAATTTATAAGAATAATCTGCAGAACTCGTTGGGGGGCAAGTAGAACTCTGGCTAGATTTACAATAATAAAAAAATCATCCCCTTAGGACTTTATAATTTTAATATTACAAAAGTTTACGTAACCAGAACTTTTTTATTAATGATAATAGAGAATTAATGTATAAGAATAATTTGCAGAACTCGTTGGGGGGCAAGTAATATTCCGGCCAGATTTACAAAAATAAAAAAAAATCATCCCCTTAGGACTTTATAATTTTAATATTACAAAAGTTTAAGTAACCAGAACTTTTTTATTAATGATAACAGAGAATTAATTTATAAGAATTTATTATTGATAGTCGGGAATTAATTTAATAAAATAATCTGCAGAACTTGTTGGGAGGCAACTAGACCTCTAGTCAGATTTACAAACATTTACTCTTGCTGAAAGAGATTTGGATAATTCTATATTAGAAATTTAAGCGAGCAGGACTTGGATAAATTAAATAGTACGCAAGTTTAAACGGTTTCTAATTGAGAATTTAATTATTACAATAATTTGCAGAACTTTTTTGGGGGCAACCAAAAAAGTTCTAACTTGAATATTGTAACATTTTTATTTTCATTTTTGAGAATAAAAATGTTGCATTGGCGATATTTTAAGTTATGCGCGCAATTTCAGTTGCCTACGTTGCAATGCTATTCGGCACCAAATGTTTTTTTTGAAAATTTCGGGGCGCGCTCATTTTTGGTGAGGGGGGGAGGCGTGCGAGCGCTGGGTGCGGCGAGGAAGAGATTGGGCGACGGAGCATATCGCTGTTGCTAATATTGAATTACTGCTATCGCTACCGAATACCGCTATCGTCATCGCTGTTTATCGTTATCAAGATTGCCGATCATTGCCGCTAAAATTATCGCTACTGGTGTTCGACATTGTCTTGGGGGTTACGGTTGGCCTTCTGAGCGCCAAATAAATTCGGTGAACCTATTTACGTTGGGATCCAACCAAATATTCTGCGCTCGGATTTCGTTTCGATTTTTTCGCAAGGGACGAGGATTCACCGACTGGGTGGGAGCTAAACCCCAGGTCGAGGAAAAGATAAATCTAAGTCAAACAAAAAGATACCTGAAAGTTAATTTACAGAGACAGGCTACTGTTGTAGTACTACCGCCCTAGGACAGTGCTCCTAGGTGGCGCCCAATTTAATTTTTGTGTTATCGATTTTTGCGGAATTTATTATTGATTGTTTTTTTTGTTAGCGAAACATTATTTAATTTATATTTTTTTATATTTTGTATGTGCGAAATCTGTTAATTTTTATTATTATTAAATTCACGATTGTGATTATCACTTATTTTTTTTGTTTAGTTCAATTTTTTTACCACGACCCAGCCACCCATTTTAAAGAGTTAGCCGCCACAATATTACAAGAGTTTCAGCTCTTTGGGAGACAACCAGAACTCATATTTAGAAAAACTGTGAAAAAACAACAGTTTTCAACATTCTGTTTTAAAAACTCTTATAGACCAGAACTTTACTATTAATAAAACACAGAATTACGAGTACATATAAAACCAACATTTTTGAGGAATAATGAATGCTATTAGTAAATGAAATATATTCTTACATTTTGGGCAGCATATTTTAATATTGTAACGAGGAATCAATAATACAATAATATATGCAGGTATATTAAAGAATTCGCGAAAATAGTTGTAGTTATAATTGGTGTTAATTGTGTTTTATAATAAATGTTTAATATAATAATGACATGTGGATGAATCTCTTGCTGAGGCAATGCTATTGATCGTTTAGAAATGAAATCATCATATTTGTACCAAGTGTCGCCTGCATTTGTATATGCTATATAGTGTCTATCGTTATTTCCGCTTCTAATATACGATACGATGCCATTTAAATTGTAAGTATAGTTGTCAATGATAATAGTTTTTGGAATGTCATGCAGGGCTTGTTTGGGAAATTGGACACCTAAAGACTGTATATAATTATTATCAGTCAATATGCTCGTATCTATAATTAAATGTATGCTATATGTAAAATGGCGGGCAATTTTGTTACAACTATTGCATGTTGTTGTAGGCCTATACATTATGTCGTCAATGATGCCATTCTGTAATTGGTCAATGCCATTTTTTAAAATTGTGTCAACATTAATGCTACACATTGCGGATGTTCTTGAGAAATTATGTCCACATTCTCCACATTTATACGTACCAGTGCAACTCGGTATATTTTAAAAAATGTATTATGCAAGATGTGCAACGTTGCAGTTGGCATTTAATTTTAATACCATTCTTGTGTACATTGTTTTGGAAAAAATTGGTATGTCACACAAAATTTTAGCTCTGGTACTATAATCGTGGGCAGATATTTTGCCTCGGCTTAGGGATTCTGTTAATAAAGATATGAAGTTATCTATAGCAGGGATGGCCAACACGTCGATCGCGATCGACCGGTCGATCGAGATGCGTTTTTTGGTCGATCATAGCTGACAGGAGACAAAATTAGAAAGAACGAAAGAAGTTGTAAAATATTACGTATAATTTGTTTTTCGATGGTCTACCGGTATTATTGAGTCTGGCAGAGGAGTTGTAAAGAGGAAGAGGGCGCTGCGGCTGGTTGTAAAGAAAACGAAGAGGGGATAGTGCTAGTAGGTGACGAAGAGATTGAGGTTAGGAGAGGAAAAGGTTAAAGAGCGCATGGAGATAGTGTGTGAGAAGCGTTACTCGAGAATAATAGCGTGTTACGGAGATTGTCAACTGTGTAAGACTTAAGAGTGGAGATTAAAGAGGTGAATTGTGGAGAGTGTGTTGTTTTTGATCGGATCCTGACACCATCATCTTACACTGTTTATTTGTTTACCTTGAGTGACAAGCAGTTTGTTCTATTTACCTGACTTTGTACAATTTGTGACTAGTACTATTAAATTACTTGTGTACCTACCTACAGCATATTTTGACTTCAACTTTGGATTATTTTGAAAGTAAGTAGTTTGTTTTTAAAAATGTCATTTGCTGAATTTGAATCATATCTATCAGTTAAATTTCATTTAATTATTTAAGTATGAATATTGCAGCTAGGCTACTGCATTTGTTCTATGTTTTAAATTAATATTAACTAATAGTATGCTTCTTTTGCATTTTAGCACCCATCAAAATGAGCAGTGAACGAAAAAAACCGAAGACTTATCATTTTCATGAAGAGTAATCCAGTTCCCAGATTACTTTTTTACCATGGTGAATGATAAATGTTGTTGCTTAATATGCAATGCCTCCATAGCGCTTACTAAAAAGGGTAATCTGGAAAGACATTTTTTAACTTCACATAACAAATATCAAACAGATTATCCACAAAATAGTGACCTGAGAAAAAATAAAATTAAGGAACTTAAGGCTCAATTAAGAGCCCAACAAAATGTTTTTAAAAAGCCCATGTTGAAATCTCGTGCAGTGACTATTGCATCATTCAAGGTCAGCCATATGCTAGCAAAAAAATGTAAACCATTTTCTGACGGGGAATTTATAAAAGAAATTTTCTTGGAAATGTCAAATTTACTTTTTAATGATTTTAAGAATAAGACCAAAATTATTGCTGCAATTAAAGATTTACAATTGTCTCGAAATTCTGTGATGCGACGAACTGAGAAAATGAGTGAAAATATAAGAGAACAATTACATAAAGACATTAATAGATGTTGTTGTTTTTCCCTTCAATTTGATGAATCGACAGATGTACGCGACACAGCACAATTGCTTATTTTTATTCGCATGGTTTTTGAAGATTATACATCTAAAGAAGAATTGTTGGGTATGATTTCTATGAAAGAAAGGACTAGAGGTGTAGATATATTCAACTCTTTTAAAACATTCCTCGTCAATTTGAAAATACCACTTTTTAAATTAGTTTCAATGAACAGATGGCGCAGGGGCAATGAATGGATTTATAACTCTATGCCGAAATGATGACGAATTCCCAAGTTTTTTGAGCTATCACTGCATCATTCACCAACAAGTGTTAGCTAGCAAAAGATTGAATACAAAAGAAATAATGGACATAGCGTTCAAAATTGTTAATTCCATTCGAGGAAGTGCACCGAAACGGCGTCTCTTCCAATTGCAACTTGATGAAGGACAGCCAGAATTATTATTACATACCGATGTGAGGTGGCTGAGTAGAAGTAAATTTCTGCAACGATTTCGTAATTTATTAACTGAGATAAAAACATTTCTTGAAGAGCAAGGACAAGAACATGCAAAATTAAATGATGAAAGTTGGCTGAGTGATTTAGCTTTTCTTACAGATTTCACATCAAAATTGAGTGATTTAAATCTAGAATTGCAAGGGAGAAACAAGACAATAATTGAAATGATCAGTAGCATTAATGCATACAAAGCAAAATTTATTTTGCTAATAGAAGATCTTCAACAAAACAATTTGAATCATTTTCCAAATATGTCCGATCACCTACAAAAACATAATTGTAATTATAACATGGAAAAATACGTTGCCGAAATTAAAAAGGTGATTGAAGACTTTGAGATCAGATTTAAAGATTTTGAAAAGGTTAACATCATTGTGCAGTATTTGTCTTTTCCATTTAAAAAGGATTTAAATATAAAACATATTGCCACAAAAATTTATGAAATTTTTTATTTTGAAAAAACGCGCTAGAAAATGAGATTATAACTTTACAAGCTGACTTAATCTTACAAGCCAGAGTACTTGAGGACGATTTTTGGAAATATGTCAATCAAGACAAGTATCCCAATATTAAAAAATGTAGCGAATACATCTACTCTTGTTTTGGGTCCACATATTTATGTGAATCAGCTTTTTCGTATTTAAATATCACAAAGACTAAACATCGTTCACTACTTACTGATTCCCACACTGAAGATACATTAGCATTATGTTTATCTGAATATACACCAAATTATGAACGCTTGGCTTGTAGAGATGCAGACGCAGACTTCTCACTAACAGAGTAATTTTATTACACGATTCTGTGGTGCTGACAACTGTTTTTTTTTATTTATAGATTTTCGATTAATAAATATTATTAGTAAATTATCATGTTGGTTAGTACACCAGCCGCATGTTTCATTGCGTTAAATGTTAAAATTTTATTAGGTAGATCTTTAAACATATTTAAGAAAAATAGTCGATCCTATATATAAAGAAGTTGGCCAACCCTGATCTATAGGATTTGAAAATGTTATTTTCTCTTTATAATCTTCGTATATACTCATCGCAGTTGCAACTAGACTATATATAGAGTCAAATACATACGTGTTTGTAATAAATAGTTTTTGTTTATTTATTTTTGTCGAGTTACATAAGTTGCCATTTTTTATAACGCGTATGCTTACTGTTTTATCTGCAGATCCCCATTCCGGACAGGGTGTTAAATAATTTGGTTTTTTGCGGGGTTTATTAATAATTTTGTTCCTCCAATTTTCCTCGTCATTTAAGGATTGTTGTATAGAGCATTCATTAGCTGTTAGTGATAGCTTCGAATCGGTGTTAATATGATTTGTAGAACTATATGCTAATATTAATTTACTATCGATATACGGTAAATGGCGCAAAATAAACTTATCGACACGCAATGGTAATTGATTTTTAAAAACTCTGGTTTTCAGTTGTGAGAATTCAGCTTCTACGTACGACGATGTGGAAACAGTTAAACCTCGTTGAAAATATGGTCTCATTATACCAGTCCAAATAGGCAAATAGTGAATTAAGGATTGAATTTTGTTTGCGATTTCGGTGCTATAGTACGCATTTGCGGTATCTCCCCCTTGAGAACCAGTTGCAATTTTTTGTGCATCCGCAAATATATCATCTGCCCACATTGTCCAGCCACCTACTATATTTTCATCGTACGTAGGTTCCTCTTCGTCGGTAATTTCCGGCTCATCAATAGGCATATCTTTAATGTTGGAGTTAACATATGCAAGATGCACTTGTGATTATAATTTACATGCATTATCATCAAAGCCAATTTCCTAACTTAAAGCAACAACAACAAGAGATTTAAGAAGTATCTCTACATTAATCAAATTGTCCATTTGAAATAACCTTCCAAGGTATCTTACATAAAATTGCTTAATTTTTCTGGATTTACCTTTTAAACATTACCATTTGGCTATCATACCTATAAAATGGTTTACATCTAATCTTATAAAACATGAAAGCAAAGGAATCTCACAAGATTGGTCAGATTTTAAAATATTGAAGCATATTTGCATGTAATGGTTGAGATTCATGCAACCGGAAAATATACGCGCAACTGCAATTAGAATAGCTTTTCCAAAATCACTAACATTAATTGGTGGTATCGGAGCGCCATCTCTTAAAACTTCAGAAAGAAAGAAACTTATAATTGAAGCATCTTGTTTTGTAATTGGAAACGCAGACACACTGGTACAAAAATAAATGTAGAGATTTTTCTCCATTAGGAAGACGTATTTTTTTCCTACGCCCCCAGTAGCGTCTATAGCGATGAAACAATGAATATCGTCTTTGGACGCTTGTTTGTACAGGGTTAATTGTTCCTTTATGTTTGATAATGGCAAGCTGAATTTGCCGAAACTGCAGTCACATAAAAATAAATTGTGTTATACAAACAAAGTTAAAAGTGTTTTATTATGTCCTAAGAGGATGATTTTTTTTATTTTTGTAAATCTCGCCGGAGTTCTACTTGCCCCCCAACGAGTTCTGCAGATTATTCTTATAAATAATTCTCTATTATCATTAATAAAAAAGTTCTGGTTACTTAAACTTTTGTAATATTAAATGTATAAAGTCCTAAGGGGATGATTTTTTTTTATTTTTGTAAATCTGGCAGGAGTTCTACTTGCCCCCCAACGAGTTCTGCAAATTATTCTTATAAATGAATTCTCTATTATCATTAATAAAAAGTTCTGGTTACTTAAACTTTTGTAATATTAAAATTATTAAGTCCTAAGGGGATGATTTTTTTTATTTTTGTAAATCTGGCCAGAGTTCTACTTGCCCCCCAACGAGTTCTTCAGATTATTCTTATAAAATAATTCTCTATTATTATTAATAAAAAAAGTTCTGGTTACTTAAACTTTTGTAATATTAAAATTATAAATTCCTAAAGGGATGATTTTTATATTTATTTTTGTAAATCTGACCACAGTTCTACTTGCCCCCCAACGAGTTCTGCAAATTATTCTTATAAATTAATTCTCTATTATCATTAATAAAAAAGTTCTGGTTACTTAAACTTTTGTAATATTAAAATTATAAAGTCCTAAGGGGATGATTTTTTTATTTTTGTAAATCTGGCCAGAGTTCTACTTGCCCCCCAACGAGTTCTGCAGATTGTTCTTATAAATTAATTCTCTATCATCATTAATAAAAAAGTTCTGGTTACTTAAACTTTTGTAATATTAAAATTATAAAGTCCTAAGGGCATGATTTTTTTTTATTTTTGTAAATCTGGCCGTAGTTTTACTTGCCCCCCAACGAGTTCTACAAATTATTCTTATAAATTAATTCTCTATCATCATTAATAAAAAAGTTCTGGTTACTTAAACTTTTGTAATATTAAAATTATAGTCCTAAGGGGATGACACCGGTCTGCAAAAAAAATCACAAATCACAAAGTAAATGAATTGCATTGCTGTAACCTTGCTGTTACTTGTTGCAAATAGTAAAACAAATGCCAATGCAATTACTCATTTTATATTACGCAACACACACTTTATTAAAAAATATTCAATAATCAATTATAAAATATTATTAACGTTGATCCATGAATTATGAGATGAATCCAAACCTAGCCACTTAACTTTTACTTTTTTCCCTTTCCGTTGAATGATTTTTTCCACCAAAAATACATCAGAATATTTTACTCTTTGAATTTCTTGTTCGTAAAAAGCACCTTGTATCGGTTGTTGATGTGTATCCTCCAATAAATATGTTATAGGATTTGTTGGTTGTATTTTAATAATTTTAAAAACTTCTGTTGTCCAGTTTGGAGTGTATCCTTTAGAAAATATATTTTTAAATTTACTAATTCTTACAAAATCACCCACTTTTAGTTTTCCAAATTTTGCAACTTTTATATGAGAATATACCGTGTTTAGAAACGTTTTCGCATTATCCACATTCACTTGATTTGGTTTCATTTTAATTGTTGAATGGTATGAATTGTTGTAATTATCAACAACTTCTTGTAAAACATCAAGCCATTTATATTTTTCTCTTAAACTGAATTCCTTATCGATCGTTCAACAATACTCGCTTTTGTTGTGCTATACGTAGAATATAAATATATTCCAAATTTTGAACAAAGATTTACAAATCTTTTGTTGTAAAATTCTTTTCCCAAGTCGGTTTGTAAATTTTTAATCTGCCCAGGTATTTCAGAGAGAATACTATGCATTGCATCTGTAACATCATCTGAATTTTTTGACTTTATCGGCCTTGTCCACAGTCTTTTGGTAAAACAATCAATCACCACCAATATATACTTATATCCTTTATTTTCACGTGTATAACGAAGCATTTCAATCAAGTCAGCTTGAAGCAAATCGTATATTCCTTTTAATATTGTTCTTCTTCTTGGAAACTTTCTCCTTGCAGGTTTATGTAATTCCTTCACCACTTGTTTTTTTCTCCATTTTTATTTATTTATTTTAGCCTGTAATTGTTTTATCCTTCTCAAAATAGATTGAATATCTTGTTGAAGTGAATTTAGTGTAAGTATAGTTCGTTCTTCGAAATATTGTAGTTCTCGTTTATTAACGCAATCACCCAATGCGAACGACTCTCCAATGTTGACTAATCGTTTATTTTGAAAATCCCAATTGTCATGCTCATCTCGTGTAATTGTTGACGATATTCTACCAAACTTGTCAAAACTCATTGTATAACTCGAGCTTCTTTCAATTCTTCTATTATCGATACAATTTCGTTGTTTACAGAATTATTTCCTGCAACCTTTGCAGCGTACGAAAGACGAAGACGATCTACAAGTTCATTTACTGAATCCCAGTAAATATACTCAGGTTTGAATGAAACTTTTTTGTACAATCCTCTTCCTGTGAACTGGGATCTTAGAGCCCGTGATTCTGTTTCAGGGTTTGATAAATGTCTCGGTTTGGTAGTTTGCGGTGGAAATAATTTTCTTATGATTTCCATGTATTTCTCCCCCTTATTTCGATTAACTTGATTTCCAGAACCATATTGTTGTTTATGTGCGTTTGTCAAAAGTAAAATTCGTTTGTATTGTTCCAAATCATTATTGGTATATACTTTTATGTTTGTTTTTTTAAGAAATTTAATTGAAACAATCCTTCAGTTCATTTAATATTTACGTTTTTTATTATGATATAATCATTACTAACACCAAATATCTCGGTACCAATTTTCCATTGATTTGTATCTGTATCCCATCTTACGCCATACGTATAATCCATATCAGAACCTTTTGACAATAACATTTTTAAATATTTCTCACCCATTTTACCAGCATTCATATTCTGAAAAATTGAATCTATCGACTTTCTCCCTTCTCTTGTTGAATACATATCCTGCAAATCTGCTATTGTTGTTTCGTGACGTTCTTCTGTTGTCATTGTTTCATTTTTATCATCTTCTACTTGTATTGCCGAGATTTCACCTAAGTTGGTAAAGACATCTTCATCAAATGTAAAATCTGGTATTCCAATTTGCGACTGTTGGTTAGCTTCAGAACTTTGAATGGGCGATGATGACATAATTTGTGGGGTTACACTTTTTCGTTGTGTAGTAATATGTGAAAATGATGGTATTACTGTAGATTCTACAGGTTGAACTATTTCTTGTTTAATTTCATTTTGTATTTCTTTTTTAATATCAAGTGCACCCTTGATTGGATCTAAGATATATTTAAAACCTTCGTGTAAAAGTTTCTCTGAATCATGTCGTTTTTGTTTTATATCCTTAATTTTATTTTTTAAAACTTTTCTTGCTGCTATTAACTCTTTTTTCAATGCTGATTGTGATGCTAATCTCTTGATCGACATGTTCAATAATAATCAAAATTCTTCATGTGTGTTATATATAAATAAAATGATCAAACCCTTTGCGATATCGGCTTTGGTTTAAATCACCGTCTTTATCAATTACGAGAAAACCATACCTTTCCTTCCGACATTCCCCACAGACTAATAAATTCTTGGTCACTGTATATATGTTCACATGATCACTGTATATATGTTTTAGATTTGTTTCATCTTGACGAAAAACAACCAACAAATTAGCATTATCACGAATCAATTGCTTCGGAATGCTGCTATAGGTTTGACATAAATAGAAACAATCAATTCCGCCATGCCCACCAAACGCGAAATACTCCTTCATGTTACTTTGCGTTGAACAAACAACATCGTCAAATATAAAAATAGAGTTAGGTTTTGCTTCTATACACGGAATAATTTCTTTACTATCTTGAAATTCATAATACCCAGCAATATTGTTTAATAGTTCTTTTAAGTATTGATATTTTGGTTGGTGTTGTGTCTTAGAATAAGAATAAGAATAAGAATAAGCTTTATTCAAGTATAAATAACACATACAGAAATACAAATATACTCTATTGGTTATTTGACACTAGAACATCGTCAGAATATTGAACAGAATTTATATCAAATGAAAGAAATTCTTTTATCGCATAAGGTTCGATTTGCAGTAATATTGCATGCAAGTATTTTTTATATTTTACAAAATTTAATTCCGATCTTATAGATAGTGGTAATTTATTGTACAAACGCAAACAAGAGTAATGAACACCTTTTTCGGTAATTGCAAACTTATGAATAGGGTATATTAGAGTCCCCTTGTTTCTGGTTGAGTATTTATTTACATTAATGTTTGGTATAAAATAATTCTCGTTTTTCCTAATGAATAACAGACATTCCATTATGTATATAGCAACTGCTGTTAAAAAACCGTTTTTTGTAAAGTGAGTCCTGCAAGAGGCTATGGGGTTAAGATTTAATATTATTCTTAGCGCACGTTTTTGAATAAGCATTATTTTATTGAAATGTGATGAACTGCCCCAATATACTATACCGAAACGCACTATTGACAAGAAATTGGAGTTATATACTACTTTTAACATATTGAAGGATATGTTTGGTTTTAATATTCGAAGCATGTAACAAGTTTTACTTAGTTTTGATGAAACATAGTCTATGTGTTGGTGCCATTTCAGTTTACTATCTATAAATATTCCTAAGAATTTAGTGTGATCTGTTAAGTCGATACGTGTGTTATTTATAGCAATATGCGATGAGATTTGTGAAACGTCCGATTTTTTGAATACAATATAGTTCGTTTTGCTATCATTTAAGATAAGAAAATTGTTATCGAACCACTCTTTTACCGATTTTAGTAAGACGGTGATGTTGTTTTCTAATGAAGAAATATTTTTTGAACGTACACATATGTTTGTGTCATCTGCATAGTTGACAATATTGTATTCTGGATTGTTTATTATTTGAAATATATCATTTATGTATATATTGAAAAGAAAAGGTCCTAGAACACTACCTTGTATACATTTTCAAAAAATAGTCCATTAGGATTAACAATCATTCCTATTAAAACGTTTGTTTTACCACAGTTACTCGGACCAACAATTATACACCTCACATGATTTGGTAACAGATTTCCATGACGTTTATCGTCATTTGATTTCATTATAAACTTGTCGTAATTTTTTATTGGAAAACGTTCCTTTTGTTTAATAACGCGCATGATGAAATGTGTTTCAATACTATTTAAAAGTCAATAAAAACGTAAACTTATATAAAATGTTTTCAAATGAAATCAAAAAGTGGTGTTATAAACACCTTAGTTGATAAGTTACCACTTGAAATTCATCTTCGACTTTCCAGAGGTGATTCAGGAATTAACAAATTGGACAGTGCTTGTAAAGAACACGACATTGCGTATTTAAATAAGGATTTCAAACACAGAAGACAAGCGGATGAAAAATTAATCGAGACAGCTTGGCAGAGAGTTGGTGCAAAAGATTCGTCCATTCCTGAAAATCTATCCGCTTGGTTAGTAACAAACATGATGAAGGTTAAGAGAAAAACCGGAGGTGGAATAAACCAACATACTGGTGGTAGTTTAAAAATTAAACAAAAACGTGTTACTTTTAGGAAAAATGGGGTTAATCCTATTAAATCATCGTTGCGAAATCATCCAAAATTAAGTAGTGGAGAGGAAATTAGAGTAGCATTGAAAGCTGCTAAAAATGCAATTAGAAAAGTTAAGGGAAAGAAAAACGTAAGAATACCGAGGATTATCCCTTTACCAAAACGAGGGGGATTTTTGATTTGCCGCCTTAAGTGCATTAGGAGCAATACTTGAAGGTTCAGCGAGTGTAGCGTCAGCTATTATATATATATATATATATATATATATATATATATATATATATATATATATATATATATATACATATATCTATTAACCTCTTTTACCCTCAATGGGTGTCGAGGTATAATAACTCGTACTCTTTTCTTCATTCATGGCTCTTCCTGGTTGTTCCTTGTAACTGCTCTCCACAATTCCCTATTTTGAGCTGTTTTCAGTGCCTCTTCCCATTTTAACTTTCTTGACCTTAAAATCTCCACCAATCCTTCGTTCCATCCCTTCCTAGGTCTTCCTCTTCTATTTCTCCCAGTAGCTCTTGTTTTCCAAACTGTCTTTGTTGGTCTTGCATCGCTCATTCTCACTAGGTGTCCGAACCATCCCAGTTTTCGTTTTGCGATTTCCTCTAATACGTGGTTGGTATTCAAATCCCCTCTGATTTTTGTGTTGCGGACTTTGTCAGTTCTCTTCGTGTTTGTGATTAGCCTTAGGTATTTCATCTGTGTCGCTTCTAGTCTTTTTTGTTGTCTTTCTGATAATATCCAGTTTTCGCATCCGTACAATAACGTTGGCAGGTAGATTGTTTGATACACCTTAATTTTTGTATCCCGTTTTATGTTTTTATTCGGCAGAAACCTTCTATTACATAGCGCGTAAAAAAGTCTATTGCAAGCTTCAATCCTGTTATTGATGTCATCTTCTTGAGTACCCTTTCTATTTATTGTTGTTCCCAGGTATTTGTATATTTCTGCTTCCTCTATCCTCTGACCTTCTACAGCTATATTTACTGGTTTATTTCTTTCTCCCTCATCTCCTGTTATCTTTAATACTTGTGTTTTTGTTTTGTTTAATTTTAGTCCATACTTTTTTGCTGTTTTATTGTATATCAATAGATTGTGCTCCAGCTTTTTCTCCGTGTCTGCCAGCAGTACAATATCATCCGCAAACATACAGCATTCTATATTTATCGGTTTTAAATTATGATAACCTATATAGTATTTCTTGATTTCCTTCTTGCATTCCTTGATTATTTCGTCCATCATTGATATAAAGAGAAGAGGGCTCAGAGCACTTCCCTGTCTCACCCCTTCGGTAGTTAGAAATTCCTTTGACATTACGTTGTTCACTCTAATTTTATTAATTGTCTTCTGATACAAACTTTTAATTGCATCGATAAGTTCAGAATTTACTTCTTTCTTTTCTAACGTTTCCCATATTGTGTCCCGTTTGATGGTATCGAATGCCTTTTCAGTGTCAATAAAGCACATAAATATAGTTTTGTTCTTACTTAGGGCCTTCTCTATAATCTGCTGCATAATGAACAAGTGGTCTTGTGTGCTATGGTTCTCTCTAAATCCACTTTGCTCTTGTTGTAGTATATCTTCGACCTCTGCTCTTAACCTCCTCTCCAGAATCCTCTCGAATACTTTTGTCACTACGCACAATAGAGATATGCCCCTATAATTGTCGCACTTTGATGGGCTTCCTTTCTTGTGTACAGGCACAATGATGGCGGTAGCCCATTCTTCAGGAATTTCCTTTAACTGCCACACTTTATTATATATGTGACGTAGCCACTCGATCCCATTTTCTCCTAAATATTTGATCATCTCTGGAGCTATTCCATCACACCCGGCTGATTTTCCTTTCTTTATCTTATTCAACGCGTTTTTTACCTCATTTACAGTGATAGGTATTTTTGTTATTGTTCGGTCCTTTATTCTGGTCACTGCTTCTTTATCTCTTTCCCCTTCATTAGTCGTGTCACTCATCAGTAACTCTATGAAATATTCTGTCCACCGCTCCACTATTTGGTTATTTTCGGTTAATAATTTCCCATTTTTGCATTTTATGTACCTGGATGCTTCCCGTTTCTTGCCTTTTATCCCATTTAATGTTTTGTAGAAAAGTTTTATGTTGTCTCTTTTATTTTGCTCTAGTACTTCCCCCACTTTATCCATGTCTTCTGTTTTTACTTTCTTAACCCAGCGCTTTACAATTGTTCTTTGTTCCTTATATTTAGTATACGTTTCCTCTGTTCTCTTTGCAAGATGGGTTCTCCAAAGTTTCTTTTTCTTTCTAATTTCTTCTTTTAATTCGTTGCTCCACCAGTGGGTTAGCTTCCGTTTTCCATCCACTCTAACTTTTCCACAACATTCTTCCGCTGCTTTGATTATCGTATTTCTAAAATATTTCCATTCTTCTTCTAAGTTATCATTGCTTTTACTTGGGTTTGATAGCTTTCTTTCTACGAGTGTAATATATTCTTTGAGTATTGTTTCATCTCTTAACTTATATGTTTTAATTTTATGCTCACATACTTTACCCTTCCATTTGTCCTTCTCATCATATGTGTTTTCCATTCTTAATGCAGCTTCAAGTAGGTAATGATCACTACCGATTTCATACCCCCTCTTTACACGTGTATTCAATATTCTGTTCCTATATGCATTATTTACTATTACATAATCTATAATTGATTGCTCGTTTCTAGCTATACATTCTCTGGTTATTTTGTGTATTCTTTTATGCTGATATTGTGTGTTTGTTATGACCAAATGGTTATCAATGCAGAATTCTAGCAGTAGTTTCCCGTTTCTGTTCAGTTTTTCCTCTCCATATCTTCCAATTACACTACCACATTCCTTGATGTTATTTCCAACTCTAGCATTCAAGTCCCCCATGATAATAACCATACCCAAGCATTCTTCAACCACTTCTTCTAATTTTTCCCAGAACTCTCTCTTCACTGCAATCTTTGCATCCTCATCCGGTCCATAGCAAATTATTATATTTGCCGTTAATTTATTTCCCTCTACCTCTATCTCAATGTTTAATATTCTCTCGTTTATTTGTTTCCATCCCTTCACTCTCTTGATGAGTTTCTCCTTTACTAGACAAGCAACTCCTGCGCGAGCTCTGTCTTTCTCATCCACCCCACTGTATATCAATAAATCGCCATTATCATATGTTATTACTCCTTGACCTTTTTTCTTTGTCTCTGTCAGTGCTAAAATTGCTATTTCTGAGAATTTAATTTCGTTTATCATTTCCATTTCCTTATTTTTTAAGCCTCTTACATTCCAAGTACCAAGTGTTATTATCTTCTTTTCCCCTTTAGGTGTTCTTTTTGTTAGTTTATCTTTAGTTGTATTATTTTTCGTGTTTTCCTTTTCCTTTGGCATATTCGCCAATGTATTATTTGTTTTAGTCTGTAGATTAGTTAATCTTTCTTGATGGGACCCACTTATGCACCCCATACTCCACTTCTTGTACTGCTCTTTCTTCTATATTCAATTTGTACTTTTTCCGGTCTATCTCCATCCATTGATATCCTACTTTTACACGTTTTCCTTTTGCTCTTTCTTCTCGTGCAATGTTCCTCATTTCTTTCTGTATAAATGCTTCTTCAGTAGCTAAGTCATCGTTGATGTACACATTTGTATTTTTTAGTTTATTTTTGGCTTTCATTATTATCATTTTTTCTTCCCATGTTTTAATTCCTACTTTTATTATCTGGGTATTATCCTTCTTTTTGATAATATAGGTATTATCAAACTCTACTGCTACTTCTAGTTTTTCATTTAAGAATTGCTTCACTTGTGCGGGAGCTTGTTGCTCATTTACCGCCAATCCTTGTATAAGAATGTTTTTCTTTCTTTTTTGTTTCTTTTCTTTCTCCATTTTATTTTCAAGAGTATTCAATCTATTCATAATTATCTCCTTTTCTTCCTTCCACTTATCTATCCTCTTTAATTTTCATTTCATGTTTGATCTCTTTAACATCTTGTTTTAGTTGTGCTGTATTTTTGGATATTTCCTTCATTTCTTCCATCAGTAGACCTAGCATTTCTTTTAGCTCTTCCATTTCTTTTTGCTTTTCTAAAAATGATGATTCTTCTTTATTTGTGAGCTTACTGTTCTCCCTTTCTTGTGAAGCCTTCTTTTGCTCTGGTGATCTTAAAATCTTTTTGCTTTTCTGAAAAATGTAGTCAGTATCGTCCTCTTTCCTCACTTCTTTGGATTTTCCTTCTTCTCTACTGCGTTTTCTTTCCTCATTCATTAGAGATCTGTTTTTCAACTTATCTCGGTAATTATGTTTCCACTATTGGTTACTAGATGGCTCTGTGTGTGCCGCATGTGCTCTTCAATTTATTTTCTGTGAATTCTAATGTTTTCTTTTTATTGAAATTTAAAAATGAGCGTTTTTTGCGGTCTGATCGATTCTACCTGCGCCCGCGACTCTAAGCGTGCGTTTTACCGTCGCGCTCCGCACTTATCGGCACAGGTCGACCCCTCGGACACCGATAACACGGGTTCTTTCTTAATTAAATTAGCACTGTCGTTTTCGTATTATTTGCAAAAACTGATTATCCGTCTTAATTTTCTCAATGAAATCACTCACAAACAAAGCACTGGTTATTCCACTTCTCACTTTTCAAGTGTCACTATTACTCGCGTAATTTGTGCAATGGAACGGAGCCGATATGTCGGTGATCACGTCGCCAAATCACTTTCGTCGGCTATTAATAAAGCTAAATATGCGAAGAAACAATTGGAAGAGGCTGTTCGATACAATAAGGCGATGGAATCTGTAACTATTGGAAGAGGTGTTTACATTGATCGATTTAGAAAACAGGGATTGGGTATATACATTTTAAAAAACTAATAAATCTGCCTCGGAGAGCTCTAACTGATGTTGAATTTGAAATAAAACAACGCAGTTGGGAGGGTTTCACTTTTATTGTTGAACACTGCAACATGTTTCACCACACAGTGGCTTCATCAGGCAGATGAAATAATGATTTTACAAAGTACAGGTACAAGCTTATATACTAATGCAATTAAGTTAATAGAAGAGGGGGGGGAGGCTGAAACTAATACAAACAATTTTGAGCGACTAAATTTTGATTAGGGGTGAATTGTTTACTTCTATTTGGTCATTTAATAGAATACCTTTTTTGTTATATTTATTAATTTCTAATTCTTGTAATAAGTTTAATTTACGACTTTTATTACATTCGTGCAAAATTTTGAATTTAGGGTTAAAGTTACGTTGGTATTCGATTAAATGATTGGCGTAGGTTGAGGAGGTTTTCTTAAATTTCAAAGTTCCGATGAAAACCCGGTTGGTGTCCTTCGATGTCAGTAATCTCTTCCCTAGTGTGCCGCCTCAAGAGGTGGTAAACCTGGTTGAGGGATTGCTGACCGTCCGGGGTACTAATCCGATTGTTAAGTCGGAGATTCTTGATCTCCTTAATGAATGTTTACGACAAAATTACTTTCAATTCAATAACAACTTCTTCATCCAAAACAAAGGATTAGCGATGGGTAATCCCCTCGGTCCGTTACTTGCCGAAATGTTCATGAGTTCATTAGAAGAAATAATTAGTAAACACCCATTGTTTAATAAATGCCTATACTGGTTTAGATATGTTGATGATATTCTCACCTGTTTCACAGGAACGGAGAGACAGTTAGATCAACTTTTAAATTTCATTAACGCAATTTACAAGGATATTTCATTCACTAGGGAGATCGAATCTAATAAATCTATTAATTTTTTAGACTTAACAATTTCACATCCAGGTCAAAAACATGAATTCAATATTTTTCACAAGCCGACCCATACAGATACTACGATCCATAGCACATTATTCCATCCTATGCAACATAAACTAGCAGCTTACCATTCCATGTTGCATAGGCTAACCACTATCCCCCTATCAATTAATAATTTTAATAATGAGCTCAACAGAATTCTCATAATAGCTTATAACAACGGCTTTCGTCAAAAGCTTATCTTAGACATCCTTTATAAAAAACAAAAACAACAAGCCCTGGAAATTAGTATATCCCACCAATTTTCAAAATCAGAATAATAAATATTGCTCATTAATATTTAACGGCCCCCCTTCCATCAGCAAAAAACTCAAATCCTTAAACCTAACTCCTTCTTTTAGAACGGTCAATTCACTTAATAAATTCATTAATAATTCTAAAGACAAATCTGATAAAACTACGAACTCTGGCGTGTATTTGCTAGAGTGTGGAGATTGCCCTAAGGTATACGTTGGACAAACTGGACGTAGCTTCCCAGATCGCATTTCAGAACATCAAAAATGCTTTCAATTTAAGAAAACCTTCTCAACCTACGCCAATCATTTAATCGAATACCAACATAACTTTAACCCTAAATTCAAAATTTTTCACGAATGTAACAAAAGTCGTAAATTAAACTTATTAGAAGAATTAGAAATTAATAAATATAACAAGAAAGGTATTCTATTAAATGACCAAATAGAAGTAAACAATTCACCCCTAATCAATATTTAGTCGCTCAAAATTGTTTGTATTAGTTTCAGCCTAATTACTTCATTACCCCCCCCACCCCTTCTATTAACTTAATTGCATTAGCTTTTACCTGGCTTATATACTAATGCAATTAAGTTAATAGAAGGGGGGGGGGGGGGGGTAATGAAGTTGCAGTGTTCAACAATAAAAGTGAAACCCTCCCAACTGCGTTGTTTTATTTCAAATAGTATTATGGAGTTTCATCATGTATCATCCGCCTCATCAATTAAATATGATGTCGAATTGTTACATTTTGCAAAAAATGAGAAAATACCTCATTTTCGAGCAGTTTTCATGCGAAACAGTTTACCCTCTCGTCCAAGAAAGAATGAGGCAGGAATTATTAATTTAGATGATAAAGAAGGATTAGGAACACATTGGTGTGCATACAAAAAACTGGACAATTGGTTGTGTGGTTTGATAGTTTTTGAGATTTACCATCTCCACGTAAAATAATTGAATATTTCAATGGTTACGATATTATCTACAATCATCAGCGATACCAACAGTTTGAATCTTTTAATTGTGATCATTTATGTTTAGAGTTTTCATATAATAATATAAATTAAGGTTTAATAAAGATTATTTAAGCAGAATGTCTCGAACGTTTACATTGAACGGTACTGAATCGATGCTGAGTGTACATTACTTTCCCCCAATTCATTTACCTAGGGGGAAAAGTATGGTTTAGGATTAGTAAGTTTTAATACATTTAACACAATTCAAAACCTAATTGAAAAATCATTTTATTACGATGAAGGAAAATGAATTAAGATTCCTAGTGGTCACTATAATATTCTCGAATTGGAAACATTTCTAAAGGAGAAACTTGGATCAAGTAAAATTTCTTTAAAACCATTAGAAAATAATGTACACTGCATTCTCTCATCTGAGTATGATATTGATTTTATCCCAGAGGATTTACTCTTTCTTGAACTGTCGTTTTTACGTCAAAAATATGAGAAAAATATTAAACATAAATCATATAATGTTGATTTTATTAAAGTGAAAATGATAAAAATCGAGTGTGATCTTGTTTCGGGATCTTGGAACAATCACGACTCTGCTCATTTACTTCATCAGTTTGTTCCAAATGGAGGATATGGTGTAAGTATATACGAACACCCTAGAAATATAATTTATTTGCCAATCAACGTTGAAACTATAAACAACATTACTATTCGCGTCTTGGATCAAAATCATAATTTGGTTAATTTTGAAAAAGAAAGAATAGATGTTAGATTGGAGTTGAAAGAATGGGACTAATTTTTTAAAATCGAAAACAATCAAACTATAAATTGATACAACCCATCACAAAAACTACTAGAAAAAAGGAAACAGTTGAACGGTTAACACCTGAAAATCTTCAGTTTCTTCAGAGCCTAGGATACAAGGTTAGAAAAAATGTACCTAAACGTGTTTGATGATACCCCTTTTGAAAATGTAATCACGAGAAAGAAATACCATACGTATAAACCATATTCTACTAATAAATTTGATAATTCAGATGAAATACGAATACCAATTTTATCGCAGGATGTGTATACGTTACCCTCTGAGAGTTACTTACAGATTGAGGGAAAATTTGAAGGAGAATCACAAACAGTTGGACAAAATACCGTTACAACAAAATTAATAAAAAATGCGTTTGCATATTTCTTTGATGAAATACGATTTGAAATAAACGAAGTGGAAATAGACAAAGTGCGTGATGTAGGAATTACCAGCACCATGAAAATGTGGACAACATTAACAGAAGCAGAATCAAATACCCATGAAGCATCGGGGTGGACAACTGATGGATCACTAAATTTATGGAATAATACTACAAAATCGTTTTATGCATGTGTTCCTTTAAAGTTGTGGATGGGGTTCCCCGAAATGTACAAGAAAATTTTAATAAATTGCAAACAAGAGTTGGTTTTGTTGCGCGCTCGTGAGGATACCAATATTTATAAAGGTGTTGGGGGAACACTAAATTTAAAACAAATGACCTGGCATGTTCCCCACATTAATATTAGTGATGAGGCGAAAATTAATTTATGGAAAAATATGAGGGTAGATGAAAATATAGAAATTGCTTTTAGAAAATAGGAGTTGCATGAAATGCCCTCCATGAAATCAAATACTAGCAAAAGATGGGTTATTCGTACATCAACGCAACTGGAAAAACCCCGATTAGTAATGTTGTCATTTCAAACCAATAAGAAGAACGTAAAAAGTGAAGATGCAAGTAAATTTGATAACGTAAATTTACGAAATTATAAAGTATACTTAAATTCAGAAAGTTACCCCTACGATAATCAATCATTGAATTTTAATTCGCTAAAATTTTCTATAGCATATCAAACCTATAGCAATTTCCAAAAGAGTTATTACAATAGAGATGAAAGTGATCCACTTTTAGATTTTTCTACGTTTAAAGATTGCCCAATTTTTATAATTGATTGTTCAAATCAAGATGATGCAATTGTTGGTGGTACTGTTGACATACAGGTTGAACTTGAAGCGGATAATCCCTTTCCTGAAAATACAATCGCTTATTGTTTAATTATACACGATTGTAAATTTGAATATAATCCAATTAGTGGATAACTGAGTTTAGGAAATTAAAAAGTCAGTTGAACGCTGACGGTTGATTAGTTTGAGTCTCCAGTGAAATAAAAAAATGTTGGTCATTGATTTGCAAGGATTTTATATTCGCAATAAATTTATCGTAAAAGAGTTTGCTGCCTACGATGGACAAAAGACAACACATATTGTTTTTAGTCCACCTGTTGATAAAACTTTCTTAACCAATGGAGAAATTAAAAGTGTACAGTGGTTGGAGAAAAACTATCATGGATTGGATTGGAGTGATGGAATAATAAATTTGGATAAATTGATGGATATACTGAAAAAAATTGAAAGTAAAAATGATGTAATTTATGTGAAGGGAAAAAAGAAATATACATTTTTAAAGCAATACTTAAAAAACGTTTTGGAATTTCCCAACGAACGTGAATTTTCCCTAAGAGAGTATTATGTAAAACCAAAATGTTCATACCATAAAACAATATTCACACATTGCGCATTGGCATATGCAAAATTAATATATAATTATGTACAAAAATATTATATCATTAATAAATAAATATAAATAAAATTAAAATATATTTTCTTTATTTCATCCTTTACCATATCCATTTAGTTTCGTATTTAAAAAAATATTTATATTAACATACATACCAAAGGAAATGGAAAAGTAAATATGGTGTGTCTGTAAAATAGTAGTGGGATATGTCTCTATAAAATGAGTCGAATCCATGTTCAATTTCAATATAGTAAACTTGGCCAAGGCAGACGTTGATTTATTTTGATTTGGCCAGGCCAAGACCTGTCTAGGTGACATCATTCAATTCTTGGAATCCGGAGCAAGGAAAGAAAAAATGACTAATGGTTTTAAAAATATTTATTTATAATAACTCTTCTTCGTAGAAAATTTATGCGTGCAGGTTTATGAATTTCATTAACAACTTGTTTTTTAGCATCGCTCGGTAACCTTGGTTTCATTATGCAATAATTTTAGATTCACGTAATTCCTCAACGATTGAATTTATTTCATTTGCGCGATTGGTATTTCCGGCTGACTGTGATGCTAGCAATAAACGTAATCTTTCAACTAATTCATTGATTATTATCCAATTTTGAGAGAATAATAAGAATCATGATTGTCCAGAATGATGAGTTAATATTTATATAGTATTATATAGTAATAAAATAAGTTATTTTAGAATATTACAGAATGGATGGAAATTATTACGAATGTTATTTTCATTTAGATATAAATAAAATTCGTAATATGCCGTTATTCCTTTCACGTCCGAAGCTAAGCATGAGAATATGTTGCGAATATTTTAAGATTGTTAAAAATGAAGATTATTTTCTCATTCGTTTTATGGAAGTTAATTGTAGAGTAACTAAAAACCAATTATTAAAATAAGAATTATTTTGTGAAAAATGTAAGAAAGAGTTATTTATTGTTCTTGAGACTACCTGATAATAAATATATAATAAAAAAATTGTTATCATTTTATTTAACCTTAATAACCTATTTAATGAGTGATGGTTGTACCTATTTTAAAACAAAACAAAGATCCAAAGTTGTGTGATTCCTATAGGCCAATACTTTGTTGTCATGTATAACTAAAACCTTGGAAAGGATGATAAAAAAACGATTAGTCTGGTATTTAGAACATTATTCGCTGTTGCCTAGTCATATATACGGATTTAGAGAAGGGATGGGTACAGCAGATGCCCTGTGCAATCTTGTATATGAAATTCAGGATTGTTTTAGTAAAAATGACTATTTACCTACACTCTTTGTAGATATTAAGGGTGCATATGATCATGTTAACCTTAATTTGTTATTTGATAAATTTTTGAAACTTGGTTTTCCCGCAGTCGTAGCAAAAAATATCATTCAATTGTATAGTGGTCGGGTCATTCACATAAGAAATTTTTCAAATATTAAGAGAAAGATATATTCAGGGATCCCACAGGGATCAATACTTAGTCCTATTCTGTTTAACATTTATTGCTACGGCATCAAAGAACAATGTCTGGACTTTGATATTGTTCAATATGCAGATGATTTTTGCCTATTTGCTAGGGAAAAATCATATGTAAAGTCTATGGAAGCTCTAGAATCAATGGCTGATAATGTAAGTATGTGGCTTAATAAGCATAATCTCCAACTTTCTACTAATAAATCAACTGGTGTTATTTATACGAGAAATAGAATCCCATCAGTTGACATCATTACATTTGATGAAGGAACCATACCATTGAAACTTAGCCATAAATATCTCGGTCTGATTTTGGATAAAACATTAAACTGGAAGGAGCATATAAAAAACGTTACAATAAAATGTGAAAAAGGGATTAATATTTTAAAAACAATAAATAAAGTATGGCGGGGCTCGGATCCTAGAGTTTCACTGTTATTTTATAAAGCATATATCAGATCTATTCTGGATTATGGTAGCATATTTTATGGTAGCGCATGTAAATCCACTCTTACTATTGTTGATCGCATACAGTATAAAGCTATCAAAATTGCCATAGGGGCAATGAGATCATCACCTAATATCCCAATATTGGCAGAAGCTGAAGCAATTCCTCTATCTATAAGACGCCAATTTCTGGCAGAAAAATTTGTCAGCAAACTCAGAGCCAAGCGTAGAATTCCACCTAAATTATACAACGTTAGCATTGATAGCTTTTGTAATCGTTATTGGGAAAAGAAACATTGCCCACCAATAGCGGAAGCCTTTAGATCAACCTCTTATTATGCACCATATATTAAACAGGATATGATATATGAAAACCCTTTCGAATCTTATCTAAAAAAATACGTTTGTATCATACCTTCATTTGGAGAATTAAATGCTGAAAATGTGACCTTATTTAATAACATTCAGAATACATTCAAAAAAGCAATCTCGATATACACAGATGGATCCGAAAGCCTTAAGCAATCCGGTGTTGCTTATTATATTCCTTCCTTTGGTGTCTCATTTTCCAATATAAGTTGTCAATTTGCAACCATTTTTACTTTAGAGGCCACTGCAATTATTAAATCACTGCAGTGGTGCTTATTAAACCTAGATAAGATATATAATCGCTCCAACATTGTTATCTACTCAGATTCTCTTTCTGTCATTAAGGCTTTAAATCACGGTCATTTTAGGAATCCGGCAGTTAGGGATATTAATAATATGTGTAATCTGTTAACAGAACAATTCTTTAGAATAACTTTTATCTGGGTTAAATCACACTCTGGTATTTATGGTAACGAAATGGCCGATAAACTTGCTAGATCCCCTAAAGAAAAGGAAGAGATAAAGATTCCATACTCGAATTTTATAGGAAACTATAAACAAAAAATGATAGTCCAATGGAAAAGATATTATGAAGATTACTCAAAAGATTCTCACACTCAATACGCTACCATTTACCCCTCTCTGCCGATCGGAACACAATCTATGAGGAATCATAGCAGATTCTTCACATCAACTATAACAAGACTCAAATTAGGACACGGAATTTTCCGTGCACATCTATTCAAAATCGGAATTGTTAACAACCAAGAGTGTGAGTGTGGAGCTGAGATTGAGGACTTGAATCACATATTTTTTTCATGTGTAAAATACAATAGCCAGAGACAAAAATTAATGAATAGTCTGTCTGTATCAAACATGTTTCCACCATTAAACTTAACTCATCTGCTGGCTACAAACGATAGCAATATAACCATATAGTATTATTTTTAATAGAATCAAGATTGAAAATATAAATAAGAATCAAAAACCTTTGTGTCTAATCTATTGTAAAGCCTACCTTACCGTGGTCGAGTTTGTTTTGTCTATTTAGTCGTTATGAAAGACCCCATAACGTGAAGTAAAGTATCTCTGTCTTTTATCCAAACCGCCTAGAGCTGGCCATATGGACTAGTATCCGAGGCTAATTAAAAAAAAAAAAAAAAACCTATTTAAGGGGGTAGTACACTCTGCAAGTTTCAAAAAATCGATTTTTTTTTGGCTTAAAAAAATCTTTGGAGTGTCTACTTTATCATAAACTTTACCCGAAGTCCGCCAGTAACTCCGTTCCAAAGTTACAGGCCGAAATGCGAAGCCGTGTCGCGGCGCTCCGAGCGCGCTCGGGCGAGCGCCCGGAAAGCTCGACCGTTATCGACGGAACGGGCGATCTTTGTAGTTCCAATTATTACCGCGTACTACCGGATGGCTCTGGTATCGTATGAACTCAGTTTTGATGGTTTCCCGTCACATTTCATACAGTCTGTGGTATCCTGTCATTCGATAAACACGTTTCTCGGGCACGCCGGCAGTTTTTCGGCAACAATGACAAATAAACGGCTAAAACTAAGGCAGAAAGGGTCGAAGGATAATCAGTGCCGGTCACGACGCAGTTCTTTGAGAGGCCGCCGTCCACTTAATCGGTATTTATTGATTTTTTCATGTGGGTATATCCCCTTGTAAACAGCCGAATAATTACTCATATTATTAGGTTTTCCATGGAAGGTGATGTGGACGGTGTTTCGTCCTCGGCCAAAAAGCTTCGATCATCGAAAGACGATGAGATCATCGTAAATGAGAGTTTTGGGTACCGGCTCGTCGAATTCCTCAGCGTTTTCACTGCCCTGGCCGATTTAGTAGTGTGCAGAAAGTGCGGCTCCGACGTGAGGTTCCAAGAAACTGGTACACGCGGCCTGGGGTTTAAAATCGCAGTGTGCTGTGCGACTTGCGATCTGCAGTACATAAACTCCAGTCCGGTACTTAATAGCCACGCTTTTGACATCAATCGTCGTATCATCTTCACCCTGAGATTACTCGGAATTGGATACAACGGGCTAGCAAAATTTTGCGCTTTTATGTGCCTGCCAAACCCCATTGTGAAGACCGCGTACTACAAAGTCATTGACGCTATGCATACAGCCTCCACAGCCGTACGAGAAATCATCACGAAGAAAGCAGCGCAGAGAGAGAAGGAGCTATCTGAGGAGGACAACGACTTGAGCGGGTTGACGGTTTCCGGCGACGGCTCTTGGAAGAAGAGGGGGTTTTCGTCGCTGTTGGGTGTCTCTACACTTATTGGATGGCGTACCGGACAGATTGTTGACCTGGATGTAAAGTGTAAAGTCTGTAAAGCATGCGATCAGTGGAAACAAAAGGAAGGCACCGCGGAATTTGAAGAATGGTACGAAGATCACAAGAGCAGCTGTCATCGAAACCACGAAGGGGCTTCTGGGAAAATGGAAGTGGATTCGATCATTGAAATGTTTCGTAGATCGGTCGGTTTGCACAATGTGAAATATAGTCACTATATCGGAGACGGTGATACTAAAACCTTCAAGGGGATCCTGGATTCACAGCCATACGAGGACTTGGTCGTGCGCAAAAAGGAGTGCGTCGATCATGTGCAAAAACGAATGGGGAGCCGACTTCGTCAGCTAGTAAAGAAGACCAAAGGACTCAGCGGCAAGGGAAAGTTGACCGGAAAATTAATAGATGAGCTTACCATCTATTATGGACTTGCTATCAGGAGGAACTCGGCGTCTACAGCGGATATGAAGAGGGAACTGATGGCAACATTGCACCACAAGATGTCCACGAATGAGGAACCACAACATGACGGCTGCCCGGAAGGAGCGGATTCGTGGTGCACATGGCAGAAGGCGAAATTCAACGACGAGCTCAACAACTACAAACACAAACCAGCGATGAAAAAAGAAATTTACACAGCCATACTTCCTGTCTAGATCTGAGTCGCGATGAACTGCTTGAACGTTGTCTCGGCGGATATACGCAAAACGCCAATGAAAGTGTTAACGCTACCATCTGGGCGCTGGCTCCAAAAACTATTCACAGCGGCAAGGAAGTTGTTGAAATTGCTTCAAATTTGGCGGCCTGCAATTTCAACGGGGGTCTGAACGGGATTCTCAAAGTTATGAGAGTGCTGCAGCTGGACATCGGGCAGACCTGTCATTCCTTTTGCGCGAAGGCCGACAGCAAGCGCGTCGATCGCGCTGAAGCGCGGTTGTCGGAAGGCGCGAAGATGGCCAGGAGGAGCATTTTGGGGGCCAGAAAGCAGCAACAACTCGAGGAACAAGCTACCGAAGGGATTTTTTATGGTCCCGGCATAGCAGACTAGAGGTATGTAGACGAATTTGATAAAAAACTGTACTCAAAACTTCAAACGCGATTATCTCGAAACCATGTTTTTAAAGTTGGCGGGCATCATAACTCAAAAACGGTTCGTCCGATTTGAACGCGGTTTGAATTTTTGAATTCTACACAACTTTTTCTGTCATCGTACGTACGAACTTTTTTTTATCTTAAAAAATGGCTCTTCGGTGCAAGCTTTTGTGTCCATTTTTTCATCCGAAAAAATGACTTTTTTTTCAAACCGTTGTCAATTTTTTTATTTTCAATATAATCAAAAAATCGTAAGTACGATGACAGGAAATATATCAGAGATTAACGGAAAAATAACAATTTTGTTCTAGCTCCAACGCTGCGGCGTCAGAGATGCCCGCCAAACACCAGGTTGCCGTCGAAGGTGCCACGCTGCACCTGATGTAGCGGCCAAGGGAGTTGCCGGACTTAGGCCAAAAAATACAGTTTTGTAGTAGAGACACAGCACAATACACCTATATAATCCATTTTTGACATACATTCATAGTTTTCTTTTAAAAAAATCCCGAAAATCACCTTTTTTTCAGGCCTACAGAGTGTACTACCCCCTTAATCTAACTATAAAAATAAAGAAATTATTTATGTAAATAACTGTGTGTAAATTACGCAATTTAATCAGAAGCAATTAGATTAATGTAACGAGAAAGTGTGTTTGTACGGATAATAAAAAAATGAAAATACAGAGATGTAAACTATAACATGAACTGACGCAATTACATTTATGGTATGTGAAAGTATGTCAAGCAATTAATATTTTTAAATCAAGTAAGATATAAGTTGCAAATGCTTGGGTAATCTTTTCCAGATTATTGTTAACATTATCGGTGATATATTTTTTAAGTAAGAGGGAGTTAACTTATACTGTTCATCTTCTCCCAACTGCATCCAACCTTTGCTATTATATTTTTCTATAATGGATTTTAAATCTTCCATTTAATCTTGATTTACACTTGGTCAGATTTAGCTTTATACTGCGTACTTTCTTGTTAATTAAATGTTAAATAATAACATAATATTACAGGTTTCTTTTTATTTTGTTGAGAAGAGAACTCTTGCGGAAAACTCTTAAATTACAAAAATTAAAGGTTGATTTATGCTGTAGGTTTCTACGTATTTACTTACGACTCTAGCTGTGAACTTTACGCAGATTCCTAATTACTGGCGACATCTATGATTGAAAAGTTACGAACGGTATTTTGGAGGGAGTACTCAACTCTGATTGGTTGCATATGTCTCCACCCCTCATCCTGATTGATGCAACGTGCATAAAAAACAAAAAATGGGCGTGATTAAACCTGATTGATTGGTCAACCTTCAATTTAAAAAAACAAAATGGGCGTGGTCAAATCTGGTTGGTCGAGACGCTCCGCCCTCAGCTCTGATTGGTTGGGTGGGCGGGGCAAATTTCCAGGTGGAAGGGGAAGATGAAGGATGATCCGGCTAATATATACTACTTTCATAATTATGTAAATACATGTTTATTTAAATAAATTATTTATTAATCACTATTTTTTCTGTATACACCTGAAAACGGTTAAAATAGAATAAAACAAATAATATTAGTTCGTAAATATTTTTAATAACAATCTCTATAAATCTCAATGGATAATTACATATATTTCTTTAATAACAAATTACATAATTTTTTTTTTTTAAAAACAAATTACATAATTATTTTATATTTTTATGACCCCATGCTAATGTTTCTACCTCGTCGGGGCATATATGACGTTTATCGTCATGAGGGGATAGGGCCAATTTATTTTGTGTAATAGTATAAATGCTGTGTTTTATGGATTGAAATAAATTTTGTTTGCGATTGATGGAGGTTTTATCAAATAAACAGATTCTGCAATCGTTCATGGACAACGTTTGAGTTACTACGTATTTTTTTATACCTTTGGCTTTTTTAATAATTACTTTAGAATCATCGCCGTCAATTTCAGAGCAAAACGCTTGAATTGAATACATTTTTGATCGCAAACCGACAAATTCAGATGTTAGTCCCCCCGCCAATTCATCTTTAAATAAGCCCAGCACTCGTTTGTTTTGCAACAGGATGTTGTATTTATTTTCCGGCTCAAAATTACTAGTGTCAAACATGTGTAAATTTTCGTTTATATCGCCATATAGATCATCTACGTTTAAGAATAATATAAAACTGTCTGTGTCCATGTAACACAGGCGTATATTATTGTCATATTTGGGCTTTAAGTAATTGTAGTAAAACTCATACATTAACAACTTGAAGATTTCTATAACTGTGAAACCGATATAAATGGGTTTGTTATAGAGTTTCTACTCGGTCCATCTGGATTGCTACTAAATTTTCAGTGAATATTGATAAAGAATTAAAATTTATTTTTGAAATCAAACTCCGTGCAACCTGCCGATTTCCGATGTTCTCCCAATGATTCACCAATTTTATATCTACACGTTTCTCCACATTCTCCATTGTTTTTCCAAACACACTGTTATTCATTAATTTATAAAAATTCTTCTCAAAATCATTGCGTGCACGTTGTCTCATAGAGGTATTTAAATCAATATATGTTTTAAGCCAATCAGACTGATTAAATTGTAAAACGCGGTGAGTGTTTATTATTCTTAGACCATTTCTTAAAGCTTGTTTTAAATTTCTATAGTAGACAACATACTTGGTTTTATTGTTTAAATTTGCAATTAACTTGACTTTTTTGAATTTGGAATCTGGTGGGATAATATTTTCCACGAGAAAGGGCAGATCGTTGTGTTTGTCATGAAGAGGTTCAGGATATTCAATATCCACTTCGAGGAAATGACCGATTGGTGAATCATCGAGGACATTCTCCAAATTTAAATCTGTAATTTCCGCATCAGAAAGCCATCTAAACCCCCCGTGTAGCATAAATTGCGACATTGCCCAACCGTACAGGTTATTACAGTCCCAATATGCCAAATATGAAGAAGGTTTAGTCTTGTCATACTTGTCGCCCATAAATTTATTATTCGCCTTTTGTCGCCCATAAATTTATTATTCGCCTTTTGTCGCCCATAAATTTATTATTCGCCTTAGCGTGACGTTGGGAGCATTGGCTGATGCCTCACAAAGTAATACATTTCAAAATCATATGAATCACTAGCGGTCAGATTTAATATGACTCTAGGAATAAAATGAACGATAAAACTTTTTACGTTTCGAAATAGCTTTAAGGTTCCACTCACAATATGAGAAGAACCATAAAAAGCGATCCACTTATTTGCACGCACAATAAGTGAAGAGCAAAAATAATAATAATGGTACACTTGGGGGCCACGGATTTGACATCTCTGGTTTAGAGACATAATTGGCATCCCCCAAATATTATTCCATCTGTGTAGTTATTCTAAGAAAACATCGGAGACATTAACAGTACATTTACATAAAAAAAAGCTTTTGTTGTTCATCGTAGGGCTCATATCAATTGAAGCGTTCACACGTTGCAGAACACCGTTACATTGCTTGTTACTCTTAATGGGTATACAGGGAAGCGATGCATATCAATGTGTTCGATTTGGCTGCGATGTTGAGCAATGAAGCCGATCAGCCAGTTGGCAGTTTTTTACCGCCGCGTCAAAGAAATTGTTGCGTTACACGACTTTTGTAGTTGGGATGGGCAGTGTAATGGCATAATTAGTTGATTTATTAAAAAATCATTATTTCTCAATTATTGATAATATAACAATTAATTATTTAAAGGTTCATCTAATGTTAAGGACGCGCGTGACAATTCAAGATCACGTTAGTAAAATTCATGTCATTAAAATGTACGCAAGAGCACGTACAGATATTAAAACTGAATTATTAATTACCTTGTTTAATTAGATGTTATTAAAACTGTTAAATTATATTTCTCTTATTTTGTAGTTTTTGTAAAGTGTGCTACTTGTTATTTAATGTTAGTGATAGTTACTAAGAAAATACTTTTTTGAAAATAAATAGTCTCATATAAACGTTTGTACTGCGTTCACTGTTTGTGTTTACAGTCCCATTAAACGTATTAAATCCGAATCCATATTATCTATACTTTGCTGACAGGTTATGGGCCCAGTCACAAAAAGGTTTCGGAAATAAACGTAATTCGGGCCGAGTACTGGTTTATTAGTGAAAAACGGTGGACAGAAAATTTTGATAGAAGAAAATGTCAAGTTTAGAAAGTTTAAGATGGCTGACGAATTAAACATGCGTCAAATCTTGAGATTCGATGGAAATAATTTCCAAATGTGGAAATTTCAAATGAGAGCAATATTTATCGCCAATGGCATAAACGACATCGTAACCGGTGTGAAAACTGAGCCAGCTGATAGACAGAGTGCCGAAGGAAAACAGTGGATAAAAGACGATGCGAAAGCAATGTTTATAATCTCTTCAGCTATAGAGTATTCTCAATTGCAATACTTGTTAATTTGCAAATCTGCGAATGAAATGTGGACGAAATTAATATCAATCCTCGAGCAAACGTCAACATCAAACAAACTCATTCTGTTACAAAAATTCTACGAATATAAAATGAGTGCTAGTGATTCAGTTGTGCAACATATTGCAAAAGTGCAAAACATGACGAGTCAATTAAATGACGTGAACGAAAAATTGTCAGATTCTGCTGTTATTGCGAAGATTCTTGGAAGCCTTCCTCCAAAATACAATGCCCTTGTTACTGCCTGGGACAGCGTTAGTGAGATGGATCAAACAGTTAAAAATCTGCAAGAGAGATTAATAAAAGAAGAAAAGAAGATGATTGAAGCCGATGATACATCAAGTGCCTTAGCAGCAACGAGTCGTAATAATCGCAGGAACGAGAATAAATCCTCCATCAAAAATAGTTTTGAGTGTTTTTATTGTAAGAAGAAGGGCCATATTGCACGAAATTGCTTTAAGAAGAAAAATAAAGAGCAGAAACAGGTGAGCGAACACAAGAATGAATCGCGCATGAGTGCTTTCTCAGCGACATCCAAGGAAAATATCAGCAGATGTGTGGACACAATACAAAATAAATTAGTGTTGGAATTGTTAAACAAGAATGTTAACGATGTTTGGATTACTGACAGTGGAGCGTCAAAACACATGACATTTCGTCGTGAATGGTTGTCAAATTTAAGATCGTGTGGAAACATTGAACTTTCATTTGGTGATGGTGATATATGCAAAGCTCTAGGAGTGGGAACAGTGAAGATAAAGCGATTGATAAACAATGAGTGGATCAATGGACAGATTGAAGATGTACTCTATGTACCGCAAATGCGTAAGAATTTATTTTCTGTTGGTGTATGTACTACGAAAGGTTTCGAATTCAATTTCAAGAACGATCAGGTACAAATTACAACTCAAGGGGAAACTGTTGCTTTAGGAGTGAAACAAGAAAACGAAATTTATAGAATGTTTTTTAAAGTGATAACACCAGATGAAGCAAACTTATCAGCATGCAGTTTGAAAACCTGGCATGAGCGTTTAGGTCACATAAATAAAAATGCAATCAAGGAAATGGTTGCAAAAGGATTAATTAACGGTGTAAAGTTGACAGATACGTGTGATTTCTTTTGTGAAGCTTGTCAAGCCGGAAAATTATGTCGCCTACCATTCAACAAAACACCAAAAATTAGGGATGTAAAGGTTGGTGATATGGTACACAGTGACGTGTGTGGTCCAATGCCAGTGGAATCATTAGGAGGTGCAAGGTATTTCGTAACGTATAAAGATGAAAAATCAGCTTTTAGGTATGTTTATTTTATTCGACACAAATCAGATGTTTTCGAAAAGTTTAAAGAGTATGAGAGAATGACAGCAAATAAATTCAACAAAACAATGAAAAGATTACGGGTAGATAATGGAAAGGAGTACGATAATAGAGAAATTAAAGATTATTTGAAACTAAAAGGAATTCAAATGGAAACAACAGCCCCATACACTCCTCAACAAAACGGAAGAGCCGAGCGTGATAACAGAACAATTGTTGAATCTGCCAGAACAATGCTTCTGTCAAAGGATCTTCCTGAAAATCTGTGGGCCCAAGCTGTAAATACAGCTGTTTTCATTTTAAATCGTACTTCATAAAATCAAACAAAAGAATCCACCCCATATGAGTTGTGGATGGGAAGAAAACCGTCACTGGAACATTTAAAGATTTTCGGTGTAGATGCCTATATGCATGTACCCTAAGTATTAAGAGGAAAACTCACTTCAAAATCGAAGAAAACAGTTTTTGTTGGATACAACAATGATTCATCGAACTACAGACTGTACGATCCAGTAACTAAACGTGTTTTTGTATCTAGAGATGTGAATTTTAATGAAGAGCCAAAAACTGTCCCCCAGTACGTCAACAGAAAAGATTTACTCAATTGCTGTCGATCCTAACGTTATTCAAGAAGAAGAGGTACAAGACAATGAAGTTCAAGAAGATGAAACACCAATAACACAAAATTTACCAGAGCCTCACAATCTAAGAGACAGGAATCATCTCAAACCTCCAATGCGTTTTGAAGCTGACATTGCATATAGTGAAGCCCCATCATCGTATCAAGAAGCAATCTCATGTGATAACTCGGAAAAATGGAAAGAGGCAATAGAAGATGAATTTCTTGCTCATAAAAAGAACAATACTTGGACTGTAATTTCAAAACCAGTCGGATGTGAAACCATTGACACCAGGTGGGTATTTAAATTACAAACACTAATCCCTGGTAATACTTATAGATACAAAGCTCGTCTGTGTGCAAGAGGATTCATGCAGAAACCAGGACAGGACTACTCTGAGACTTTTTCATCTGTCGTACGATACGATTCCCTGCGAGTACAGATGGCTCTCGTCGCAGAAAAGGACCTAGAGATGGTGCAGTTTGATGTCAAGACCGCATTCCTTTATGGTGAACTCCAAGAAGACATCTATTTGAAGATACCGGATGGTCTTAAAGTCGAGAGAGATACAAATGAAGTTGTGTGTAAATTAAATAAGTCTTTATATGGACTAAAACAAGCACCCAGGTGCTGGAACAAAACTTTTTCTACATTCTTAAAACGTTTTAATTTTAACGAATGCAATGGTGACAAATGTATTTTTAAAGGTCATGTAAAAGATGATACAGTATACTTAGCTTTATTTGTAGATGATGGCTTAATTATAGCAAAGAACAAACATTCATTAGATTTCATGATAAATATGCTATCTAGTTCATTCGAAATAAAAATTATAGAGTCAGGCATATTTTGTGGAATGCAAATAAGTAGAAATCGTCAAGAAAAGATTGTTCTCATAAATCAGTCTATTTACATAGATAAATTACTTAAACGTTTTAATTTGTATGAATCAAATCCAGTTTGTATACCAGCTGATCCAAATTGTAAATTAGTATCCCTTCCGGACAATCAAAAGTTATGTAATGCACCATATCGTGAAGCTGTAGGCTCACTAATATTTTTAACCACTGTAAGTAGACCAGATATAGCATATGCTGTAAATTCAGTTAGTAGATACTTAAATAATTATAATCATAGTCATTGGGAGGCAGTTAAAAGAATTTTCAAATACCTCAAAGGTACAGTTGATCTAGGTATAAAATATGGGTGTAGCGGGAATAAATTCAATGTTACAGCTTATACTGATTCTGACTTTGCAGGTGACTTAGACACAAGACGATCAACAACAGGTTTTATACTTATGTTAGCCAATGGACTTGTTACTTGGTCATCTTCGAGACAAAAAATTTTTACTTTAAGTACTACTGAAGCTGAATATGTAGCAGCTAGTACTGCAGTAAAAGATATTTTGTGGTTGCGTATTTTGTTAAATAACCTGGAATGTCATTTAGACAATCCAACAACAATTTATATTGACAATCAAAGTGCAATTAAACTAGTCAAAAATCCTGAATTCCATAAAAGGACTAAACATATAGATATTAAATTTCATTTTATACGTGAACAGTTTGAAAATGGAGAAATATTTGTTAAGTATATTGATTCTGATCATCAACTTGCTGACATTTGTACCAAGGCATTACCTAATAACAGATTTACAAGATCAAGATCAGAACTAGGATTAAGTTCTTTATAAAAAAACAACAAAATACTCAAAAAGAGGGAATGTTAAATTATATTTCTCTTATTTTGTAGTTTTTGTAAAGAGTGTGCTACTTGTTATTTAATGTTAGTGATAGTTACTATGAAAATACTTTTTTGAAAATAAATAGTCTCATATAAACGTTTGTACTGCGTTCACTGTTTGTGTTTACAGTCCCGTTAAACGTATTAAATCCGAATCCATATTATCTATACTTTGCTGACAAAAACAACCGCGTTGTTTTTAAACACACATCAGCTTCAAAACAATTAAAGAATGAACCGATAGACACAATCGCACAGACGCAAGTCAGCGATACTCCACAAGCGCCGGCTAGACGAATTCTTGCGTAATCAACCATTATGGCCATTCATCGAATACACTGTAGTAAATTGGAAATGAATTAATATGGAAAAGAATATAATTAATGGTTAAAATTGGAAGATGGAGTAATATTTAACAAGGACCTAACATACGAATTATCCCGTCGTATCACATGGCGATCCTTACCAGCGACGAACTTATGGAAAATTAAAAAAAATATGGAAAATTAATGGAAATAGCCTACAAAAATCACAGGACAAGGTAATCACTGAAACTAATAAAAATTGGTTCTTCAAGTACGAAACAAATTAACAACACCGGCGAAATAATTAACACAATGGAGGTCAACATCTCTAATCAAGACATAAAAATAATATTGTATATACTAGTAGCACTCCGAGTACTAGAACTAGTTTGGAACGTATATACACATCACAGGAGGACATTGAAAAGAAGGTATGCCAGCACAGCCAATCTTTAGGACAACTGTCTCCAGTCAGAAGAAGCAGTACGGTATGAACAAAGTTTAATTACGTATAAATCGAATAGTTAGCGAAATATTCAAGACTTTAAGGGGATTATCACAGTGTAACACGCCGATCGTGTTGGAAAGACCCACATAGTTTAGAGTAGCTCATCCGATGCCAAATTTACAGGATAAGTGGGGCGAATACAGTCAAAGAGAAAAGCGGCAGCTCGCTGTGCATTTGTGCATTGATCCTTGGCATGAACGGATGGGGTCTCGCGTCGCGTGGAATAGACGAAAAAAAAGTGTATAAAAAAGACGGATCTAAGGAAAGTGTCGATTCGTATTATTTAAACACGCTGATAATACATACAAGCTATGTATTGTTTTTAATTCGTTAGAAAGCGTTATCGGATCCTGTGTTATTTTTCGGTATTTACAAAACCGATGATTCTTATTCTTGTCATTATAACACATTATTTTTTCTTTTAAGACTAAAGTTTCGACAGCCGAACAAACTATGTGTTTTATTTTATTAAATAAGAGATTATTTCTTAAAAATATATTAATAAAATAATTCATGTTCATAAGCTCCTTGTAAATATTTATATGCCGGATATATACAAGGTGTCTACGATAAACCATTCGTTAAAAGTTTATGGGGTTGCCGTTGCACTAAAAATTGGAAAACAATCCTTAGCATATGGTTGAATCGGTTCTCCTCATGTGCAATATTACAACTTTATAGCACTTCCGGTTCCACCGGAAGTAGCACCAAATTTGTTATTTTAAATAGAACACCCTACTTATTAGCAATTTTTTTGGTTTCTCGTTTAAATTGCAACATATTTTATTCAAACATATGTACACTTATCTCTTATAGTTTTCACGAGAAAAAAATATTTCTAAAATTTTGACCTTTAAAAGGCATCTCGAAATCTGTCTGTAACTTCTCTTAAGAATAAGATAAACATATGATTTATATCTCTACTTGTACCTAAAGAATGCCTCTATGAGTAAATTAATTAGAAACTGTCGATTTTGACAATAAGTGTTCTTAAAATGTCAATATCTAAGTGCTCTCTTCAATATCAAGTAATTCATTTTTTTTTTAATGGAATGATCCAATTTTTATCACGTAGTACGATTGGGGGGAAAATTTCTTACAAAAAAGTATTATACAACTATACTTCTAAAGCGAGTAGTTTTCGAATTATTTCGAAAATTCGTTTTTCGTCGCATTTGTGCAGGGTAATGACATTTCTTTGATGTACAGGGAGTTTTTCTTTAAAATATACGTATACCAAATTCAGCTTGTTTTCTTTAAATCTTTAGTTATTCGTTGTTCTTTTTTTAATGGTTCAATTTGAAGCTCTAAACGAGTGTTTTCCACTCCCAGACTAAGCATGAAGTAAAATTTCGAGTTTAGAAAAGCCCCTTGAAAATTTGTCGAGGGTCGCGCAGCGACCCGAGACAAATTTTCTGGGCTTTTCTAAACTCGAAATTTTACTTCATGCGCCACGCGTATAAAACACAGATTTCAACTGAAGTTCGAATATAAATAAATTTCACAATATTTTAGTGTCTTATACGCGTAGCGCATGAAGTAAAATTTCGAGTTTAGAAAAGCCCAGAAAATTTGTCTCGGGTCGCTGCGCGACCCTCGACAAATTTTCACGGGGCTTTTCTAAACTCGAAATTTTACTTCATGCTTAGTTTAGGAGTGGAAAACACTCGTTTAAAGCTTCAAATTGAACTCTTTTAAAAAACAACGAATGTCGGAAAATGTACAGCTATATTCCTTGTATATTATTCAAGTAGTAATTTAGTTTCCATCATTGTCATGGTACTATTAAAAATTATTACAATAAATAAGTTGTTCTTTAATGCTCATTGTCTATTTTGTTAGGGCGTAGGTAAAGTATCGTACGTTTCTCGAGTGGTATGGCAATTACATACTCGCGGAATACTGCACTCGCCGCTGCGCGGTTCGTGCGCAACATGTCCGCTCATATGTAATATACTGGATACTACTCTGGTTACGTAATATACTGTTATTATTTGACATTTTGCATTACATACGCGACAAAACAAAAACATTACTACTTGCCTACTAAAATTCAGTTGCGAATTAGTATACCCTAGGTACAAGTAGAGATTTAAATTATATTTTTATCTTATTCTTAAGAGAAGTTACAGACAGATTTCAAGATGCCTTTTAGAGGTCAAAATTTTAGAAATATTTTTTTTGCTTCAAAACTATAAGAGATAAGTGTACATATATTTGAATAAAATATGTTGCAATTTAATCCAGGAATCTAAAAAATGACTAATATGTGTTCTATGGGGTCATTCAAAAAGTACGTACACGCTCCCGGGGGGGGGAGGGGGTTGGTCACGGGTGTACGGAAACGGGGGGGAGGGGGCGAATGAAAAGTGTGCGTACACCTCGTTCCTTCTTAATAATTTGATTTTAATTCTAATTTGTATATATTTCGATCTCGATCGATTCACTTGATGTATTCATCGTATTACATGTGAAGTAAGCTTTATACGGGCGCGTTTCGAACAAGTTTCCAAGTGCTGCCATCTATACTTCCACGGTGAAATCCATTCGAACTCCAGGTCATAACCTAGAAAGGCTTCGTTCGAGATAACAATCTGAAGAAAACGTTCAAGATAAAATACGTGAAAGGAAGGTAAGTGTTGCTACACAAAATCACTCATTGCGATAACCTAACAGATAATAACCAAATATCCATGAATGTCCGCCAAACGTAAATTGATATACAAAAGTAAGTAAAAATATTGTCATTTTCAGAAATGCAACATGGACCGGAACAAATAGTTTTAAGAACTGTTTAAACAGTACAAAGAGGCCTATCCTGATATGCAACCTGCTAAATTGCAAAAGATCAGTACTGACTTTTGGAACGATGCGAAGTCAAAAGATGATTTCGAGCAACGCATCGAGGAAAAGTTACGAGAGCTTTTCAAAATGGCGAGTACGAAGAAAGGCGCACTGATGTCATTTTGGATCAAGGTATTGTGTCATCTGAAAATGACATTCAGTCACATGATTATCTTAGAATTATATACCCGCTAATAATTGAATATATATTATATATTTATTGTTTTTACATTAATATTGTTATTATTCAATTATTAGCGGGTATATAATTCTAAGATAATCATGTGACTGAATGTCATTTTCAGAGTACGACAAATCCAACTGCGGTCGCAAGTAAAGCATCCACCTCCGGGTCTGATCTTGGTCCAGGTTCAGCAGCGAGTGATCCAGGAAACAAACCATCGACCAGTGGGACCGATCTCTCTCAAGAGGTCCAATCCGACGAGCCAGGCACAGCGAAGTACAAAACTCCAGCCCAAGACGCTGTGTCTAAAGAGATATTGCGTTTGGATTGTGACATTCAGGGATTAACCATAAAGAAAAATGCAAACTTACTCTCGGAGGAAGAAGAAAAATCTCTGAAAGACAAGAAACTGAAATTGGACGAGTGCAGACAAAAACTGGCAAAGTTGAAGAAAGAGCAAGAGCGATCAGTCAAAACCAGAGCTGTGTTCAAACGGAAACTACAGGAAATCGCCGAGAAGGATCCATCAAACTCTTGGATGACAAGAACGAAGATCGACGATCGAAGCAGACCAGCCGGACCTTCTACAAACGATTGTCGACATCGTCACCTACGGAGGAGCGGCTGATTCCCGACGCAGAACCGACATGATACGTTCCGTGAAGACTTTGGATGAGCTGACAAACGCATTGAAGACTGAGTTCGGCTTCACTCTCAGCAGAAGTAGCGTTTATTTGCGTTTACTACCTTGGCGAGCAGATTCTACAGAAGGCAAACGTCATATCCAGACAGTCCCAGTCAAACTCATCAAAGCACAAAACGAGACTCATCGAACTCACACTGATGGTAAATTTGCGGCCGCGACGATTGGAAATCTGGAGGTATTGGCATCGGTACTGGGACCAAAGGAAGTCTTCTTCATAAGCCAGGATGACAAAGCTCGCGTGCCCATCGGACTAACTGCAGCAAACAAACAGTCCCCGTTGCTGATGCACTTGGAGTACCGCGTCCAGCTACCAGACCACGATTGGGTGATAGCTCCATCGCACAAGTTAATACCCTCCGTTTATGCTCTGATTGAAGTCGACCAAAATAAAATTCAGAGGAAAGATGCGGTCTCCTATTCAGGACCAACGTACATAGCCATTCGATCAGCTAAACATTCATCGTCGACAGCCTTTTCCCACGCCACAGATGTCGACCACATTTTCGCGATGGATGAGTTCGCCGACGTGCTGAAACGGCCTGACGGTTTGGCTAAACCTGTCGGGATATTCACAGTTGATGGTGGTCCGGACGAGAACCCGAGGTACGTGAAAGTGATTCAAACTGCAATTCATCATTTTCTGGACCACGATCTGGATGCTCTGTTCGTGGCCTGCAACGCCCCAGGACGAAGCGCATACAATCGCGTTGAAAGACGCATGGCTCCATTGAGTAGAGAGCTTAGTGGAGTTATACTTCCACACGACCACTTCGGAAACCACCTGAATTCCAGAGGTCAAACTGTTGATGCTGATCTGGAAAAGCAAAATTTCGCAAAGGCAGCAACTGTTTTGGCGGAAATTTGGTCGCAGGTAGAGATTGATCATTTCCCTGTGATAGCCGAATATATTGACCCAGAGAAATCGGAAATGAGTCCTACGCAGCTTCTCGAAAAAGATCTAGCTTGGGAAGCCAAACACGTGAGAAGCAGCCAGTACTGTCTGCAAATTGTGAAATGCAAAGATGAATCTTGTTGCTCTCAGTTCCGAAGCTCGATCCTGAAAGTTTTGCCGGAAAGATTTTTACCAGCGCCTGTACCCATAGCTCAAACTGACGAAGGACTGCAACTCAACGAACCGTCTGGTGAATTCCCATCACTGTTTCTGCTTCAAACCCTCCAACCGTCTATAAAAGATGATCTCCAAGACCACTCTTCTGCTGATGTTGAATTGCCTTACGATACAGCATGCCCGTCAGTCAAAAAATGGAATTCTTGGTGTACGTACTTTTTGAATGACCCCTATTTAAAATAACAAATTTGGTGCTACTTCCGGTGGAACCGGAAGTGATATAAAGTTGAAAATATTTCACATGAGGAGAACTGATTTAACCGTATGACAAGGATTTTTTTCAAATTTTTAGTGCAACGGCAACCCCATAAACTTTTAACGAACGGTTTACCGTAGACACCTTGTATGAAAAACGCGGAACATAGGATTTTCAATGATATTTTTTATATAGGAATATTATCTTTCCTAACTGCTATGGCCATGAAAATAATGTGTATTAATTTGGCCTCTGCCAAATTGGGTAAATACGCCAAATTTTCGGGAGAATTTCAATTTTTATTTTATCAAATATTCTAGTTTTTATGAATGCAACAAATAAATAATAAAATGACTTCAGGCAGACATTTTATACTCAACATAAAATATATTTGAGATTTGTCATCTAAAATATTTAGGGAAGATATGTCAATTGGAGCACTGCACGAGCCTGAATTTTTCTTAGGCGATTTTTCCGTATCATATTCAATATTTAAATTATCTTAATTTTATATATATTTTTTACTTTTTCTAAAAACTACGCCTATAATCAGATAAGTATATTTTTTTTATTTATTTAGACCTGAAATGTTGACCGGGCCGGGTCAGGCAAAACTCAATCTCTCTTATTTTATGACCGGGTCGGGCCAAGCCGGGCCTTAAAAAATATATTGGGCTCGGTGCAATATTGAGCAAGAAGCTTGTTATTTGAAATGCATTATAATAACTACCTTATTATTATTGTAGTTCTATTTTTTCTAAAATAATTAACAATGAATATGCACGCAGTTAAACCTTCCATTTTTTTAAACATTCGTCAAAAATATATTACCTGTGCTCAGTAAAAAATAGTTGATTTGTAACAACAACGTCATATTAGTGACGTTATTCTTACTATTCTTATAGTTTTGATATCATTGATTCGTTCATGAAGTTGCAGTTGGTTCAAATAGGTCTGGTTGCTAGAAACTTTACAATTTACTTTAATAGTTTTATTGCGAGAAGTTTAATGGCATTTAACAACTGCTTTAACAACGAAAGATTTAAGACGAAATAATGATTTGAACAATACTGATTGTTATTTGATTGCTTCTGGCTTATTAATCAGCTTAAAAAACTTTAAAAATAATTTAATAATACCGACACTGTCAAATAATTAGGGAAGCCAATATTAAAGGTATATTACACATCTTTATTTATATTAGTGAAACATTTCGTGTTTTCTATATTAGTGAACATGCAGTATAAAAAATACTTATTCCATTAGTAGTCAGAAAGTATAAAAATAAAACACTAGTACAATAAAATATCGGTTATAATTGGGAAATATTAATTTTACGAGAACAAATGCTAACCACGCGAGCCGTTTTTGTTAACTATGATTGAGAAAAGAAATGAAAAACAAACGCGAAGCCGCGCAGCGTTCACCGGCCCAGGGATAAACGCTGGCCGCATGCTGCTCGCCCCTCCAATAATTGTGCAGATGAGTGTACAACGCGTTCAACTAAGAGAAGATCCGCAAGGCGGCGGTATTTTACGGTCTTATTTTTCAAGATTTTTATTTTAACCTGACTCGGGCATGAGTTATCGCATCTTTACGAAATGTTCACATTATATTCCTTATAGTATTAACTAGTAAGATATGGGAATATTTTTTTTTAATTTTGAAAAATATAACATTATTTTTTTCATACCTAAGCAAATTGTTAGAAAAAAAAGTACTTCGATATTTCACTAGATAATTGGGCTTAATATACGCTGTCAAAATGTCAACTTTCTAGGACCTTTAGTTTTTAAATAAACCTAACATTAAATTTCAGACCACTGTTATATTCCCCTTAAGTGAACATTCTATTGTGTCGCGTGTGTACGTACATATAAAAGGTGATCCAAGTAGAAATACTTTTTTCAATAGCCTTTTTTTGACAGATCACGTGTGAGTCGTGTCATGCTGTCATGTTATTTTTGTTTAGTATTGTTTGGCATTTCATAATGGAAAGACTTACGCCTGAACAACGTTTACAAATCGTTCAACTTTATTACGAAAAGTCACGTTCTGTGAGGAATGTGTTTCGTGCGCTTCGCATAACTTATGGTCAACATAATCGGCCTACTGAGCGTACTATTCGCAACACCATCACCCATTTTGAGACCCAGCATTCATTATTGGATAATATTCGACCGAATAGACCACGTCCAGCACGCTGTGAAGAAAATATAGCGGCCGTAGCTGAGAGTGTACACGAAGACCGTGGAGAGTCGATTCGGCGCCGTTCGCAGCAACTCGGACTGACGTATGGAACGACTTGGCGCATTTTACGTCGAGATCTTAAATTGAAAGCGTACAAAATACAGCTTGTGCAACAACTGAAGCCGCTCGACCTTCCCAAGCGAAATCGCTTCACTCTATGGGCTCTTGAAAAGTTCCAAGAAGATCCGACGTTTTCGAGGCAAATTTTGTTTAGCGATGAGGCCCATTTCTGGCTCAATGGGTATGTAAACAAACAAAATTGCCGCATTTGGAACGAAGAGCAACCTGAAGAGATTCAAGAACTGCCACTTCATCCAGAAAAAGCAACGGTTTGGTGTGGTTTGTGGACCGGTGGAATCATCGGTCCATATTTCTTTAAAAATGATGCCGGTGCAAACATAACCGTCAATGGCGACCGTTATCGTGCCATGATAACCGACTATTTGTTGCCTGAAATTGAAGCTCGTAATCTCGGCGACACACATCGCATCAATCAATGAATTTATTGAGAGAATATTTCGGTGAGCACATAATTTCACGTTTTGGGCCGGTCGATTGGCCACCAAGATCGTGTGATATCACACCGTTAGACTTTTTCCTGTGAGGATATGTAAAGTCTAAAGTTTATGCGGACAAACCCGCTTCGATTCAGGCCTTGGAGGAAAACATCACGCGTGTCATTCGCCAGTTACCAGTCGAAATGCTCGAACGAGTCATCGAAAATTGGACTCAACGGATGGACCATCTGCGACGTAGCAACGGCCAACATTTGATAGACATAATCTTCAAAAAATGAATGCCAAAGAATGTTCTTTCAAATAATAATAAACATTCTCCAATAAATTTGAATTTTCTTTAAAAAAGTGGGAACCTCGAAATGGATCACCCAGTTCAACGTGCTTTTCTAAATATCATTTAGATTTTTCAGCTCCATATACATATCCAGCATTACAAACCATTGCATACCACACTAAAGATATCAATGCCTTCTTTTGTCCAATTTTTAATGAAATAAAGAATAGATTAAGAAATTTACTTAAAAGCAAATTTATTATATATGTAGATATGTCACCTAAAGACTTAGAAGAAAAGCTTCAGGCAATGTTAAGCACAAAACTATTTTATGGTATAGAAAAAAGAGAATTTGATATGGGTAAATTTGATAAGAGTCAAGGTCTTGCTGCGTTATTATTTGAATGTGCGATTATGAGAAAATTTGGTGTTCCAGAGGATATAGCATTATTGTGGTATAATGCACATGAAACATCATCAGTTAACGATAGAAAAAATGGAGTAAACTTAAAATTGAAATTTCAAAGAAAATCTGGTGATGCATCAACATTTCTTGGTAATACAATGTACTTAATGGCTGTTATTGCTACATTGTATGACTTATCAAATGTAGTATTTGCAATATTTGCTGGTGATGATTCATTAATTGGAGGAGGAATATTACCACATAATTTCGTTGAAGCATGTGCCTTGCGTTTCAATCTGGAATGTAAGGTATTACGTAATTATAAATATAGTTATTTTTGTTTAAAATTTTTGATAACTGTTAACAATAGATTTTATTTCTTATCTGATCCTTTAAAAGTGCTAACAAAATTAGGTAGACATGATGTAAGAAATTGGGAACATCTGGAAGAATATAGAGTGTCTCTAAACGACTTAATTCAGGATTATAAAAATTTGTTAGTATCTCAAATGCTGTCAGAAGCATTGTGTGAAAGATATAATGTTAACTATAAATTTGCATATTTTATTACAAATATTTATAATTGCGTAAGGTGTCCAATTCGTTTTAAAGAACTTTCTTATACGAATAAAGACGATTTTCTGTGTCTTGATCCAACGTTACCTAAGTTGGATTGAAAATATCTACACTAGTATATAAAAACAAAACAAAATTAAAAATTAATAAAAGAAAAGAAGTAGGGTAATGAAGTGTGATTTATGCGGTGGATATAGAACAGAAATCTTTTGCTATGCTTGTATATGTAAAGTTTCTTAGAAACCACGGAGGGAAGTAACGGTCGTACTTGTTGGGAAAACACAAAACTTTGTAACGGGGTAATCGACCACTAATGATAGGCTAGTTGCTTAATCCAATTAATTTATTAATTTCCGAGCTTTCGGAGCTTTTTAGCTCCTTCTTCAGGGATTTCACTACAATAAAATGATACAAAAAATAAAAACCGTAATTTTTTACAGAACGGTGAGTTAATTATTGAAATGAAAATGGCGTGAAATGATTAATATGGAGTGACTTTATATAACATTGTTTTAAGTGAAAATGAGATGATGAAATATGATTGAAAGTGACATGAAAGAATATAGATTAGTTAATTACATTTTTAATTCTATTGACCAGGGGCCAACACTCGGAATCTCAGGTTCCATCAGACTCAAGTGCAGGTCGGACTTTTTATTGCGTTGCTACGCATCTCCATTCACCAAACTGTGGAGAAACGCTCCTTTTTGCGTTTTCTTCGGGGCCAGCCGGCGAACATCATCACCGTCGCTTGTAACAATTAAAACCACCACATACACGCCACACTCATCAACAAAACACGAAACTCCACAAAACAGATTAAAAACACAACCTGATATTTGCAACAGGTGCGTGGTTAGAATGACAGTAAGGTGGCCGTCGCCGGCCAACTTCAGTTCGTGGGGATGCGCGAAGATGATCACGCGAGAGAGACCAGCCGTGAAACACGGCACACACAGCCGCGAAATTCAAAGCCCGTCTCACTCGCGAGAACACCCGCGAAATTTGAATTGATGAGTCCGGCGTGAGAAGGGAGAAAAGTGAACTGGCGTCCCCAACCCCTCACCCCGTCTCTTCGCGCATCCCCACGAACTGAAGTTGGCCGGCGACGGCCACCTTACTGTCATTCTAACCACGCACCTGTTGCAAATACCAGGTTGTGTTTTTAATCTGTTTTGTGGAGTTTCGTGTTTTGTTGATGAGTGTGGCGTGTATGTGGTGGTTTTAATTGTTACAAGCGACGGTGATGATGTTCGCCGGCTGGCCCCGAAGAAAACGCAAAAAGGAGCGTTTCTCCACAGTTTGGTGAATGGAGATGCGTAGCAACGCAATAAAAAGTCCGACCTGCACTTGAGTCTGATGGAACCTGAGATTCCGAGTTTTGGCCCCTGGTCAATAGAATTAAAAATGTAATTAACTAATCTATATTCTTTCATGTCACTTTCAATCATATTTCATCATCTCATTTTCACTTAAAACAATGTTATATAAAGTCACTCCATATTAATCATTTCACGCCATTTTCATTTCAATAATTAACTCACCGTTCTGTAAAAAATTACGGTTTTTATTTTTTGTATCATTTTATTGTAGTGAAATCCCTGAAGAAGGAGCCAAAAAGCTCCGAAAGCTCGGAAATTAATAAATTAATTGGATTAAGCAACTAGCCTATTATTAGTGGTCGATTACCCCGTTACAAAGTTTTGTGTTTTCCCAACAAGTACGACCGTTACTTCCCTCCGTGGTTTCTAAGTAGTTCCAGGATGGGGTTTTACCAATCAATCCGGACATCGTTCGGAGATGATGCAGTCTCAAGATTGAAACAGTGGGCCAACATCACCACCAGGCTAGCCAAGGCGAGGAATCACAGGTTTTTTCTACTCAGATGCAGGAAGGAAGGAGTGCTACCGCGGCACATCTCACGCAGACCGCATGCAGTTTTATCATTCATGGATGTGGCGAACGAACGGATGAAGAGACATTTGATCACTTTTAATAACAGGTTGGGAACACACACCTTATCTATTGAAATTAAAATAATTTGTTCAGAGATTGATAACCTCGAGCGCCAACAGGCCGAAATCACTGGGTTATGCAACCAAATACTCCCCCACAACATTTTTAGCAATTTCCTGGATCGCATGACCCAATCTTATACTAGAGAGTTTAACATCGCACGCTCTAGGCAGAACCGCAAACTTAGCGTGCTCCTCACAGACACCATTGATAATAAATTCTTTAAAAATAATTCAAAATGGATTCACAACTCAACTAACATTGTCTTGCCTCACGAAGCTAACATTTTATTGTCTTTAGGTCATAAGTTCTCTCTACCGGTGATATCCAGGGACATGCAAGTCGAGAGACTTCTAGCAGACGTGGAGGCCACTCTGGAGACGCTCCCTCGGGAACAGCAGGCAGTTGCTCGTGCGAAAGTTACTAATCAAATAACCAATTTTCTTCAAGAGCCGCAGGAGCCACGTGTCAATACCCTCCTCAAAAAAACAAAAACCTTCTTGAAAAATAATCCTTCAGTTATCATTACTAAAGCCGACAAAGGCGCCGTGACAGTGGTAATGAATGAAACCGAATACAAATCCAAGTCACTGCAACTCTTGAGTGATACTAATACCTACAAACCTATCCCTAGGGATCCGACATCAGCTATTCAAACAAAACTTAACAAACTTGTAAAGAAAGTGTACGACAAAAAAGAAATAGATGAGGCAACAGCCAAGAAACTCTCTATTCACAACGCAGTTGCACCCAAGTACTATGGGTTGCCCAAGATACACAAAGCTGATGTCCCTCTCAGGCCCATTATTTCCTCTGTTAACTCTCCTACATATAACCTATCATGTTTCCTTTCAAAAATATTGACACTGGCTTTTGCGAATCTAACAACATATAATATAAAAGATACTTTTACTTTGGCTGAAGAAATTAATGAACGCATGCTGCCTGATGGTTTCGAGGTGGTGTCTTTGGATGTGGTGTCCCTTTTTACCAACATTCCTATGAACCTGGTCATGTCGATTATAAGGAGACATTTTGACAAAATAAAAGATTTCACCGAGTTGAAAGAAGGCACATTTTTAGAACTTGTTGAGTTCGTGGGGGAGAACAGCTATCTCACATATGATAACAGATTTTACAAACAAATTTTTGGCACACCTATGGGGTCTCCCATGAGCCCCATTTTGGCACTTATAGTCATGGATGACGTTCTCAACAGTGTCATCCCTAAATTGCCATACCAACCAGCGTTTGTAAAGAAATATGTCGACGATTTGCTACTGGGCATTCCTGAAAACAAGCTAAATGAAACTTTAACCATTTTCAACAGTCACAATCCACACATTCAATTCACAACTGAATCAGAAGTGGAACGTTCCATTCCCTTCTTGGACACTCGGGTTATAAGAGGTGAAGGGAACGTTCTACTTCTAGATTGGTATAGGAAACCCACGAATTCAGGGCGGTACATTAATTTTTACTCTAGCGCACCCAACAATGTGAAAATAAATGCACTGTTAGGGCTGAAAGACCGGGTCCTTAAGATCTGCCACATATCCTTTAGGGATAAAAACCTAAAGATTTTAAGAGATATCGCCCTGAACAATGGTTACCCTCAACCGATTGTTAATAAAATTTTCTTCAATAGACCAAATCCAAACCCAACGGATGACCCAGTAGCAAATCCGAATGTAGTCGATAATGAGATGCCTGAGCAGCCCCCCCGGATTCAATACACAAAATTGCCCTTCATTGAAGGACTCACACATAAACTTGTTGGTGTCCTGAGGCATGACAGTGTTAAGATAGCTAAATATAAAGCCAATCCATTAAGTAGAATTTTCACAAAGGTAAAAGATAAGGTCCCAGTATCAATGATGTCAGGAGTAATCTACAGGATCCCTTGCTCGGCATGTGATCTGTCATATATAGGCCAGACGGGCCAATGGCTTAAAGCCAGAATGGCAAAACACAAAAGTGATTGCAGGCTGAATAAAAATACATGCGCACTAGCCATTCACACAAATGAGACAGATCACAGGCCGAACTTCACTGACGTAAAAGTCCTTGACACAATGGATAACTACAGGAAAAGACTTTTCCTGGAAATGTACCACATAAAAAAGGAAGGGACCGGAGCCATGAATTTCAAATCAGATACAGATAATTTAAGTAGCACTTACGCTTACTTAATCGAACTGGGTGAAATTAGAAAGGCACCCGGAATATCTTTTGACTTTACTGTTTGAGCTTCATGCCTCCGGTCCACAGGTGGTGTTTTTGTGCGGATTTTTGTGTCGGTTTCTTAGTGGGTTGATTTTTTCGGAGCGGGGTAGGTTTGTAATAGGGTTCAAATTGTAATAAAAACTTACTTGTCAATTACAATGGATTTGACCATATGATCGGGGATGTTGTGACGAATGTTTTTAATTCAATTATATACCTTTCCTATATCTCTTCTTTTTTCTACTGTAACGATGCTGGGGGAGATGTTTATTGGGTTGCATAAACACCACTGAGGACGGCTGTGTCTTGGAGGGTTCATTCACACCGTATGTGTGAGTGAACTCTCCAAGCATTTCAGTCGCTCGGGATATTCAATTTTCAATTGTTAAATGAATCAAAGCTGTGTGTTTTCACCTTGTAACCAACATCATTAATTGTAACCGCTAATTATAGGCCATCTAAATATAAGCTGCTTCTTCTTATGCTGTACGCGTGAAATATGATTGTTGCTCCATTTTTCAACTGTGGAATGGTCACAATACAAACTGAATCGGGTTCAGCTGGCGAACTTTTCACCACATATTCACGGAGTCTGGAGTTTTGTGCTTCTCCCCTGTCGCCCGAGGAACCAAGCAGTGAGAGCGCGGTTCGTCGGGAGACGGGGTGAGGGGTTGGGGACGCCAGTTCACTTTTCTCCCTTCTCACGCCGGACTCATCAATTCAAATTTCGCGGGTGTTCTCGCGAGTGAGACGGGCTTTGAATTTCGCGGCTGTGTGTGCCGTGTTTCACGGCTGGACTCTCTCGCGTGATCATCTTCGCGCATCCCGACGAACTGAAGTTGGCCGGCGACGGCCACCTTACTGTCATTCTAACCACGCACCTGTTGCAAATACCAGGTTGTGTTTTTAATCTGTTTTGTGGAGTTTCGTGTTTTGTTGATGAGTGTGGCGTGTATGTGGTGGTTTTAATTGTTACAAGCGACGGTGATGATGTTCGCCGGCTGGCCCCGAAGAAAACGCAAAAAGGAACGTTTCTCCACAGGTTGGTGAATGGAGATGCGTAGCAACGCAATAAAAAGTCCGACCTGCACTTGAGTCTGATGGAACCTGAGATTCCGAGTGTTGGCCCCTGGTCAATAGAATTAAAAATGTAATTAACTAATCTATATTCTTTCATGTCACTTTCAATCATATTTCATCATCTCATTTTCACTTAAAACAATGTTATATAAAGTCACTCCATATTAATCATTTCACGCCATTTTCATTTCAATAATTTTTTAATAATTAACTCACCGTTCTATAAAAAATTACGGTTTTTATTTTTTGTATCATTTTATTGTAGTGAAATCCCTGAAGAAGGAGCCAAAAAGCTCCGAAAGCTCGGAAATTAATAAATTAATTGGATTAAGCAACTAGCCTATCATTAGTGGTCGATTACTCCGTTACAAAGTTTTGTATGTAAAGTTTGTCATACAAGAAATTGAGAAAAACCAGGTGATAAGTGTGTTTACAAAGAACCACGCTTGCTGATATTGCAGATAGGGAGAGACAACGTTATGTTGATTTTGAGGATAGAAGAATTTTCTGTATGCGTTGTAAATCAGCACGAAAACTATCAGGTTCAGCATATTGTCGAGTTTGTAGAAGTTATGTGGAAGAAAAAATCAAATCAAAAGGATTCTACCGCGAACCATTATTATAATAAATTGTTACCATCGCCACCAATAACTTGCAAAAATTGTAGAGGTTTAGTTGTTGTTTCTAAAGGTTTATGTCAAAATTGTTTGAATTTAAAGAAAATTGCTAGAGAATTAACAAAAATAACACCACCAAAGTAATGAACATTTCATCTTTTGTTACAGCTTTCATTTTTACTTAGTTAATAATATTGAATATTTCAAAAATGGCTGATACATCTAAGTTAAGTTCAAATTTCGTTCGACGTAGTTTAGAGATTCAATATCATTTTGCAATTAAAGTTCAAAAAGAATTAAATACAAAAATATATGTTTTTAACGCTACAAATTATTTTGTGGATGCAGACGTTAAAGTTATTAATGGTTTTAGGTATAAAACAAAGGATGAAAATAACGCAATTTTATCTCAAGCAGCGCAGGATACTTTTAAATCCTACAATACCTATAATCAGTTTTCTAAGGGTTATCCCTTATATAATATTGGTTTATATATTGACGTAGTCTAAGTTAGAGAATAATTACTACTTTATATATTAAATTTAAGAGTTACTAATATTAATGATAAGAATTTACTTTATAGTTATAAGGGGATACATATTTTAAATTTTAAGTTTAGTTTTAATATCCATATGAAGTTTTCAGTTCTTCTTCATGTGTGTAATCGAACTGTAGGAAAACGTTTTATTTTCTTTATATATTTAAATTTAAGTAATAGATTTTAATTGTTTGAATGACTAAATTATAAGTTATATGTATAAGAAAACCATGTGAAGTTTCTTTTCAGTTCTTCTTCATGTGAGTAATCGAACTGTAGGATATCTATGTTTTTATTAACTTTAAATTTTGATTCAACTTTTGAAAAACTTTTAATTAAAGAATTTGTTTATTGTTTATTTTGTCACGACTTCATTTCTGATTTTGATTTATTAAATGTATTTAAACTTTTTGGAAAAGTAGATTTTAAAGACGAAATATTAGATTACATGGTTGAATTTTGGGCAGCTTGGTGGTGTAGTGGTTAGAGTGTTGTACTGCCACGCCACGGACCGGGGTTCAAATACCGGCCTAACAAGTTGTCTGCATTTATATGGGTTAGGATAAAAATGCCAAACACTCCGTCTTCTCGGATATGACGTTAAATGCATGTTGGAACTCCCACCCGGTTCGGCAAAATTCCCGGATAGCTGTAGGACCTAATCTACGGCGTCATGATTGGCCTTAGCAATAGATGACGTAAAACCCAAAATTTAAAAAAAATGGTTGAATTTTATACAACATTGATGACTCTGTTTCCGTCAACGCAAGAAACAAAAATGATTGAAATGGGCTACGCAAAATGGAACGAAGAAAAACATTTTAAAATATCTATGAGTGATTACGTTTTACGTGCTGATCTTATTCCTATTTTAAAACAAATAAGTAGAATATCTTTTAGTGCAAAAATAATAAGAGATGAAAGTCGAAATTTATTATTATTAATAGAAAAGATTGAAATAAATAAAGAGAAAAGAGCCCCAGATAGCGTTTTTGTAAATATAACAACTGGAGTAAGTGGTAAGTTATTTGAAAACATCTTACTATGTTTAGACGGAAATGAAAGAGAAAATGATGTCATTGGTCAAACAGTTCGAGGAAAATATTCGAACTATGATGATACCAAATTATCGTTCATAAGAAGTGTTACAAAATTGATGCAACTTTGTACCCTAAATGGGTGTGAAACAGCAATTAATGGAATTTTTACTAGAAGGACATTTGAAACCCTCTATTTGCTTTGAAAATTAAAGTTTGCGAAATCATACGAAAATGTAAATCAAATCCCTTGAAATCGGACGAAAATGTTGTTGCCATTAAGATGCACAACGGGCAGACATTCAAGGTTAACGCTCGAGATTTAGACGGTGGAATTCGAGTTACAGAAATGTAGCAGAAAAACTATTTTTTCGCTTCAAATGAATGAATGTGGCGCGAATGAAGGATAAATGCGCGCGCAAATTAGTTATAATTAAGTTCCGATTTTTGGGCCCGCCGTGGCCGAGCGGTTGAGCCGCCGGTTTCGCCAAATCGGTCATGAAGGTGATCTGGGTTCGATTCCCAGCGGAGCCGAGTAATTTTTCTAACGAAAAATACTCGTCTCCGGTTCCATGGATGTGTGTGAATGTGTTGTGACGTCCAAATTAGTCGAAATATATGTTAATATAGTTAATATAAATCAACGTTAGTGGCTGAATGGTAAAAACCTATGCCAAACAAATAAAAAAAAATAAGTTGAGATTTAAAGAGTAAATAGTGTAGAAGCTTTCGAAAGGTATCCACAGGGATGAAACCCGTCGTCGCTGGGGCAATTTTAACCTATGGAAATTGTAGGGGCTGGAAAATTAAGTAAGATAGGAATGGTATCAGAATATATTACTTGATCCAGCGATTTTCCAGTTTTGCTAGACGTGATGTAAGCGGTACCGGCCTATATGTAGTACGGGTGACCCAAAGGAGTTTTGAAAAAAATGTAAATTATGTTGCCAACGCAAATGAAAGAAACATGTTTGTGTGAAGTAGAAATATAGTTTAGAATGGTTTTGTTTGAAATGAATAGTCATTAAATGATTATGAGATTAAGAGAAAAATGTTTATAATTAAAAAGAAAGAAATGATTTAGTTAAGAAAAGTTACAAAGAAGATCCGTCAGTCATTGTAGATTTATTCCTGTATAGATTTAGTTTAGTACGTAAGACGTTAAAGTAGAGCATTAGTTTAGATATGTAGATTATATTGAAGTTCAAAATTCCTGCCGCTTTTGTTTTATTTTTTAGAGCTACACTACACACGTCAAGGTCCATTACCACAACAGCCACAAGACGAAGAAAACGACGAACGGAGCAAGTTGGATGAAATTTGTGACGATTACCACTCTTGCGGCACCTCAGCGTCTCCCACAAAGAAATAACGACTTCGACAACTTGTTTAAATCAAGGCCAAGTTGCAACAACACTTATCCGACTGTCACATCAAAGTCAAAGTGACAACTGTATAAAGCTAAGCCTGGGAATAACAACCTTCCGATGCCAAATAACCGGAAATATTGGATCATCGTGGACAGACAGAGGTTACCCTCCGGCCTGGCAAAATAATCACGGAACTACAATGTGGCCATCACCTGTTACTTGATTGGACTACCCGGGAAAGGACGCCTCGCCGTACATCAAGTTACTCCGCTTGTTTCCAAGTAGTCAATCGTCTAAAGAGACAAAAGTAAACGTGTAGTGTAGACTTTATCAGACTTTAGTAACTTTGCGACCAGAGTGGACATTTTTAAAAGACTTTGAAGACATTTTGTGATGGTGTGACACGGTCCATTTTTGTTTTTTTATTATTTTTCAATGTAGTGTTATATGTCTAGATTTTGTTATTAATTAGAAATGTAATCGTTGCACATACGGGTATTTGAACGATTTAGGGGGCCAAAAGTATTCTTCTCTATTTATATATAAAAAACGGGGTTTTCTATTGTTTTATGATATAAGAAGTGGTTTGTGGTACAAATAAATAAAAATATATAAACTAATTCGGTTAAAACTTTGTAATTTATATTAAAAAAACTGAATAAAATTTATATATACTACAAAACATATTTATCTTATAACTACATTGCAAACATAAATTAAGATGAAGATGAGTGGGATGATTCTTCATCAGAGCTGACGTATTCTTCATCTGAAGACTCTTCAGTGTTCGAGTCAGTTTTCTCTTGGAGCGGCTCAGCGGGTAATAACATTTCCAACGACTCTTTTAAAAATGGTTCGGTTCTTTTTTTTGGAGGTGGTCTGATGCTCGTTATAAGGGGATCAGAAGTTAACAGTAGCCTGTTAATTATATCCAGATTGCAAGACTCTCTTGAAAATTTTCTCGCGAAGTTCTGTCTGTATTGTCTGAAATGTTTATTGCGAGCTTCCGCAGCTTCTTCAGACAATTGCCCTATAGGCAACAATGCATGATTAATTACATCTGACCTATGTATTAGGATCTTGTGCATGGTTGGTGTCATCGGATGCCACGCATACAAACTTACATATAGGTTTGCAGTTTCATATCCATATTTTGCAAATTTCTCTATGTTGATCTCGTGGCCACTTGATAATACTTGTAGAATTACTTTAAATCGGAAAATTAAGTCGAAATCGATTCCTGTAATTTCCGCAGCTAATTTAGGGTCGCCAAAAAATCTCCTGCTGGTATTTCCATCATTGGTGTTACCAAACCCAGCTTTTGGAACATCCACAATTAAACCGGTCTAAATTTCTTTTGGATTTCAATCTTCCGTCCTTTTACGATGTCTTTTTCATTTTGTGTTCTAATCTGCCATTTTTTTACAAGGAGTTTGTATGCCAGATGCAAAATGCTTTCGAATATACGTATCCTAGCATGCAAGACAGATAGACCAAATCTTAATGATTCTGGTTTTACATTTTGTTTTAAGGTTAAATCGTTAAAATCTTTAGATAAAGCACCGCAAATATAACACCTCAAAGTTGATGTAGTTTGTGTTGCAGCATTACACACTTTCGCATCTACCATTGTAAGCAGCATGGCATGCTTCACTGAAAAGGTTTTTTCTCCTAGTATCACCTTTGTCTGTTGCAAGGACTTGGTTGCCTTATCTACGTAATTAATTTCTTCATTCGTGGTCTGTGCAGTTTCTTTAACAAAACTTATTTTAATGGGACGACAATATCGTGGTGAAGATGGAGTCGGGTTCTGCCAAAGTGTTTTTTCTCCACTTTTGCCACAAATTAGGCGTACAGGCACAAGAGAACTTTGGAAAATGTTGGCATCATCTGATTCACTGTCGGGAACCATCACAGCCCCATTTACATATCAGCTCCAATGTATCTCTTTCCTCTTCACTCACACAGTTTAAGAGTTCTCCCAAATAGGTCAAGAGTCGGGTGACTGTATGATTTAATAAATCTTGCAGATTTATCTCGGCAGTAGTTGCAGTAACTCTATAAAAAGATTTAGGTGGATAACATTCTTTCTTCGCTTTTTGCAGTACACTGTAGCATGGATAAAATTGTTTATTGGTCCCTCTGACAATCTCATATTGTCGCCTGGAAAAATCGGCTTCTACAAACATTGATAGTGCCTGTATTGGTGTCAGTTGTTTCTTCACAGCCTTTTGAGCATTGGAGTACGCCAGCCTGTATTTTCCAGCACGCTTTGGAGAGTTAGTGATCTCTTTCAAAATTCTGGAAGCATCTCTCTTTCCAGAAGATTGTAACTTTATCCGTGTTGCATGTGTTAATATCTCTTCGTCGATGTTTCGAAGCTCTGCTGTTTTTCTTCTTTTTGTCCTTTCGCTTGAATTTTCGAACGATTTTATTGGCCGACCTGTACGTTGAACTCCCTTCGGCAGCTCGAAGGTCTTTTGTAACCATTCCTTATTGGTTTTTTCAAATGCAGCTGGTTTTTTATGCGCAGCTAACCATCTTTGCTTAAATTGAGTCTTCAAATAAGAAAAATTGTGCTTTATCTCCTTAATTTGATCTTCGGAATGGTGGTCGGATGTAAGAAGATATGTTTGAATATATTCTAATTTTAGTTCAAAATTTGGCAAATTTTGTTGTTGCATTTTGTTATACAACTCTTGACGGGTTACTACTCGGACACCAGATGATCCTGAAAGGAAATCATTGCTATTATAAACAAAAGCAGTATAATGAGTATAGGGCGTATTTTTTTGCTTCTTACAGAAATTTAAGCAGTTTGTAACAAAATATCCGATTTATAAAATAGTAGATTCTGACACCACTTTTATTCAGCTTTGGTCTGCTACTTGTCAGTCTTTTTACCTATTTTAAAATTTTTCTTCAGGTTATAAACACTTTTTTAAAACACTTATGAAGACACAAATAAAAGCTTAAAAATCCGCCCTCTAAATTAATGACCTCATAATATTAAAAACCACGGCTATCCGCGGCTAAATTTTTAACTAATCTTTGCTAGAGACCTTTGACTTTGTGAAAAACTAAAAATAATAGCTGGGACGCACCCTGAAGTAGAACAAATCCCCTTGTATTTGGCAAAAAATTGTATAAAAATTGTACAAATTGTATTTATTTCGAAAATGCTACGTTATTAAATGAAATCAAATAACTACAACTAATACCATAAAAATATATGCTCACTTACCAGCTTGATCACGTTCCATAATAATTTTCTTGATATTATTACTCAAAATAAAAATATTTACAGTTCTAATTAACACAGCCGAAAACTAGAGAAAATACACTTGTGCACTCAGAAAGACGCTCTGTTTATGACTGTCACAATCCATCGAGAGATCGCGGAAGCGACGGATAACAACTACCTATTGTTCCCAGACCCTTTACCTGGGGTAGGCAACTGTTTATTTCTACCTGGGGTGAATTTTAGGAAATCGACTTATGGCCGCCTAGATCGTTCAAATACCCGTATGTGCGTTGGGGCAACGATTCTCTGGCGGGGGAGTAATGTCGCGAAGCGGAGCAACCCGTACAGAAAGTGTAGGGTTGCATCCGGTTCGCAACTGCTCCTGCAGAGTCAGCGGCGTTCATCGTGGATTTCCACGATTATGTAAAACATATTTTGCTGATTAAGGAAGATCGGGGAAGTCCGCGAGATGCGTTGAAACGGGGAGTCGGTGTCCAGACACGGTGCAGTTAACAATAATAAATGTTAAGTAATTATCCGAATCGGAGAGTTTTGTGTTGCCCATAATTTGGTTTTCAGAAGATAAATAAGGTAAGTAAATATTAGTTTCCTCTCTATTACTACAACGAAAAGGCTTGGTAGTCGCGAATGACCCCCACGCGACAATATCATAATAAATACTTAAAATAAATTGTTCAATTACATTGACTATACGAATAAATTTTTGTATTTGTAATAATGGAATAATAATAAAATTATTATTCAATGTTTTTGTATATATATTTGCCCAGCGTCCTCAAATGAGGACAGCCTATATTTGCAAAACTAGCTAATCATTTTTAAAAATTATTGCATTTTATTTTAAACATTTATAAACCATATGTAGAATTTTCACAAAAAAATTCGCAGAATAAATAAGTTGGGCGTTAATGGGTTAAGGTTCCACTCACAATATGAGAAGAACCATAAAAAGCGATCCACTTCTTTGCACGCACATCAAGTTAAGGGGATTATCGCAGTGTAACACGCCGATCGTGTTGGAAAGACCCACATAGTTTAGAGTAGCTCATCCGATGCCAAATTTACAGGACAAGTGGGGCGAATACAGTCAGAGAGAAAAGCGGCAGCTCGCTGTGCATTTGTGCATTGATCCTTGGCATGAACGGATGGGCTTTCGCGTCGCGTGGAATAGACGAAAAAAAAGCGTATAAAAAAGACGGATCTAAGGAAAGTGTCGATTCGTATTATTTAAACACGCTGATAATACATACAAGCTATGTATTGTTTTCAATTCGTTAGAAAGCGTTATCGGATCCTGTGTTATTTTTCGGTATTTACAAAACCGATGATTCTTATTCTTGTCATTATAACTAATTATTTTTACTTTTAAGACTCCAGTTTCGACAGCTGAGCAAACTATGTGTTTTATTTAATTAAATTAGAGATTATTTCCTCCTTGTAAATATTTATATGCCGGATATACACAGAGTTTTATGTAACACCGAACATTTTCATAACGAGAATTTGTCTTTTAAGTATACAGAAGCATACGTTGAACATTTGCCGATGCTAGGTTTATTAAAAGAATTTAATTTCAAGCTTTAAAAGAGTGTTTTCCACTCCCAGGCTAAGCATGAAGTAAAATTTCGAGTTTAGAAAAGCCTGAAAATTTGGTTTGGTCGCGTAGCGCGAAGCGCGGAGCGGCCAAACCAAATTTTCAGGCTTTTCTAAACTCGAAATTTTACTTCATGCGCCACCGGTACGAAACACTGATGCAATAGAAAGTTTATCGGTGTGTTTTAAACTTCGTAATTTGTCAGTGTTTTGTACCGGTGGCGCATGAAGTAAAATTTCGAGTTTAGAAAAGCCTGAAAATTTGGTTTGGTCGCTCCGCGCTTCGCGCTACGCGACCAAACCAAATTTTCAGGCTTTTCTAAACTCGAAATTTTACTTCATGCTTAGTCTGAGAGTGGAACACACTTATTTCAAGTTTCAAATTATTTTTTTTAACAACGAGTATCTAAAGATTTACGACATATACTGTGTAATTCTCACATATATACTTGAAAAAAAAACTCCCTGTGTGTACAAGTTGAGGCATTAATTGCTATTGATTGGCTACAGTTTTTAATGGTCATAGAGGCAACCCAATTTACACATAACTTAAAAAATAAAGGTGTCAAAATTGTATTGGATGAACATGTTCGGTGTTATATAAAACTCTCTGTATATGAAAAAAAAAACGAAACATAGGATTTTCAATGATATTTTTTATATAGGAATATTATCTTTGATAACTGCTATTGCCATGAATATAATGTGTATTAATTTGGCCTCTGCCAAATTGGGTAAATACCCCAGATTTTGGGGAGAATTTCAATTTTTATTTTATCCAATATTCTAGTTTTTATGAATGCAACAAATAAATAATAGATTGAAAAAAATTAAACGGACAGCTGCCCTGTTTTTTTTTTTTATAATTAGTACAGGGTTTACAAAATGATGATGTGTATAAATAGAGGATTGCAATAACATTCAATTACAATTCATTTATTCCTTATTTACTTACTATCAAAATATGACTCATCATAAATCAGCCAAATTTGAAATAAAATATATTGGGTAATTAATTAATAAATTAATTAATAAAAAAAAGACACAGTGTATTTTGGTGCCACAAAAAGTGCTTTATATCAAGTGTTAGAAAGTGAATTAAAATCTGTACTTTGGACCAGATCAGCAGTGCGTGATAATTGACTAACAGTGAAAATTTGATCAGTAGATATTGAAAGGCTCATAAGAAATTAAAAAATAAAATATAATTTGCACATATTAAAGGTGGAAACAGCCTATTCGCGGTCAAGGCCAGCCTTTTTTTTTTTGTGTGGTCGATTTATTAGTTGTATGGCTAGCAAGTTTTTTTTGCGAAGATTTAAAAAATTGAAAATTTAATTCCTTAATAAATAAATAATTGATAATAAAATCTACGGATAAAATATTAATAATAACAATATAAATAATAATAATAATACTTTATTGGTGCTAATACATTTTTTTACAATGTTTACACAGGTCATCGCTACATATAATATAATTAAAATACGTATATAGATAAAAAGGTCAAATACATATAGATAAAAAGATCAAATATTGTCATCCTCCAAGAATTCTTCCCAGGAATAATATGCTTTCTTGATCAGCAGAGATTTTACATATTTTTTAAAAGCTTTTTCAGGCAAACAACGGATCATTGGCGGAAGCTTATTATAAAATTTTAGTGCCCAATAGTGAACGCCGTACCTTGATTTTGATAGTCTGTGGAAAGTGGAGACTAGATTGCCTTTATGTCGAGTGCTGTAGTCATGAATTTCTGATGCCATTTGATAGTTGTTAATGTGTTTTTTTATGAATGACAAACAGTTCAGAATGTATAGACAGGGCAGTGTCAGGATATTTGAAGATACAAATAAGGGCTTACAATCATCCCGATAATTTGCATTGGCTACTATTCGCACTGCTCGTCTCTGCAGTGCGAACAGTCTGTGCCTGCATGCCGAGTGACCCCAGACTATTAAGCAGTATGATAAGATGGACTGGCATGTGGCGGAATAGGATGTTTTAAGAACAAAGGTCGACACTGAGTTAGCCAGATTCCTCAAGAGAAATAAATAAAAATAGGAAATAATAAATAATAATAATAATAATAAAAATAAACGGAACGTTTTCAAAGTTTAATTAGACACATGAGTAATAGAGAGGGAAAACGCAAAGTACTTGATACGAGTTTTGAAAAAGGGCAAGGAAGTACAGTGTTTCAAAAAAGCAAAGTCACAGCAAGGTCGCCAATAAGAGCGAATAAGACAAATATTACCATGGAAGAAGTACGTAAAGCAATACAGGATTTGAGAGAAGAGATGAATAATAGGTTTGATAGAAGTGGGGAGCAAACTTAGATATTAAAAACAATCATAGAAAGCACAACAGCGGAGCTGATGCAAATGAAAAAGGAAATGAAAGAAAAAGAGGAGTTGTGGCATAAAGAGAAACAAGAACTAACTAAAAAAATTCAAAATATCGAAGAAAGAGCAGAACAGCAGGAGAAACTTAGCAGAAGAAACAACATTGTGGTGATGAATTCTCAGATAAAGGGGAGTGATTTAGCAAAACAAGTTGAAGAGTTTTTGGATAGGGGAATAAAGGTCAGAACTAGCATAATTGAAGCATACGAAGTTAAAAGTGGAATAATTGTTGCGAAAATGAAAAACTGGCAAGAGAAAAAAGCGGTTATGGAAAGCAAAGGCAACTTAAAAGGTTCAAAGATATATATTGAAAACGATATGACAACACAAGAAAGAAACATACAAAAAGACCTGAGACAGCGCGCAAACGAAGAAAGGGAAAAAGGTAACAGTGCTAAAGTGGGTTACCAGAAAATTTGGATAAATAACGAGCTGTACCGATGGGATCAACTGGAAAAAAAGACAAAAAACTAACTATGATGGACACGCCGGCTAATCAACACTGGACAAACCAAGCTATGAATGATGGAAACAGAGAAAGAAATATAAGAGAAATAGGATGTAGTAAACATAAAAGGAGAAGAGGTATTAAACACGAGATAAAGAGACGGAAGAAGGAGGCGGACAGCTACAGGCTTAGAGTTGCTTTTTGGAATATAGCGGGCCTTAGAAGGAAAGTTGAAGATACACAGCTACGTACGGAATTGGAAGGATGGGTGGAAAACAAAGATATTGTAGGGCTAGTCGAGACGTGGGTGGAAGAGAAGGATTGGGAGGGAATTAAAGAAAAAATGCCGAAGGGTTTTAGGTGGAAATGTAGAGGAGCAACAAGGGAAAGCCAGAGGGGGAGAAGCAAAGGAGGGATTGTAACAGGAGTCAGGACAGCGGTAGAAGAAATGGAAAATGATGAAATAAATGAGGAATATGCGATGGAAAGAATATGTATAAGGGGAGAAGAGACATATAGAGTAGTGACAATATACAGTCAAAATAAAGTTAAGGATATTTTAAAGGTGGTGAAAGGAAGACAAAGAGAAAAGGGGGTGGGGGCACATTGGATATTAGGAGGCGACTGGAATGTAAGAATAGGCAACATGGGGATAAGGAGTGTAGATAAAGATGGCGAGGAAAATCGTGGGAGAAAGTCTAAAGATAGTAGCGTAAATAAGGAAGGGGTAGAGTGGTTCAATGATATAAAGGAGATGGGTTTTCAAATTTTAAATGGAAGTACAGAAGGTGATTGGAATGGCGAATTTACATATGTCGGGCCGAGAGGGAAATCAGTGATTGACTATATACTGGTTGGTGAGGAAATAAGGGAAGAGGTGATGAGTTTTCGAGTAGAAGACACGTGGGGCTCAGACCATTTTCCGGTAATGGTGCAAATAGGAGAGGAAAACAGTGGGAAACGGGATATAGAGTCAGGGTTAGAATTTTGGGACTAGTCACAAGCTGCGAAATCTAGTTATGCACGGAGAATAAAAAAGTGCAGCTTTGGAAACATCACATCACTGCAGCAACTAAGGGAAGAAGTAAAGAAGGCTATGACAAAATCTAGGAGAAAGAAAGACTGTAATGAAAAAACGTGGTTTGACGAGGAGTGCAGACAAGTTAAGAATAATTTAAGAAAGACGATTGGAAAGTGGCGAAGCGGATATGTAAGCGATGAAGACCTTAGACTAACGAAGAAACAATTTAACGACATATGCAAGAGGAAGGAAGAGGAATGGACAAAAGAAGAAATAATAAGAGTGAGAAAAATAAAAAATGAAGCACAAATGTGGAAATATATTAAAGAAACAAATATGAAAACTAAGGGAGCCTGCGGGGAATTTAAATTAGAGGAGTGGTTAATCCACTTAAACCAATTATTAGGAGGGGCAGAGGAGATGGAACACGTAATGGAGCACAGGGGAAAATTTGATGGCCTGAACGATTTTAGTATGGGGGAGTTGGAGACGGTTCTGGTACAAATTAAGAATAAAAAGGCCACAGGTGCTGATGGCATAAAAGCTGAGGCATGGAAGTTGTGTTCAGAGGAGGGGAAAATGAAATTGCTAAGGTTGTTAAATGGGATATGGAGAGGCGAGGACAAATTTCCTGAAGAATGGAGGGAGGGCATAATCGTTCCGGTGTATAAAGGTGGTGGCAGAGACGACTTAAAAAGTTATCGAGGAATAACCATAATGGATGCACTATACAAGATCATGAGCATGTTGGTCAAGGAAAGACTCGAAAAGGAAGTTTCCGACAAGTGTCTGCTACCAGAGATACAGGCGGGTTTCAGGCAAGGAAGATCAACGATGGACCAGATCGTAACACTGAACTGGATAGTAGAGAGAGCTTTAGCGAACAAGAAAAGTGTGTACTTATTGTTCATAGATTTAAAGGCCGCATATGATTCCATAAACAGGAGGCGTTTGGTAGAGTGTCTGAGGCAGAAGGGCGTATCAGAGCAAATTGTTAATTGGGTGAATGAGGTATACAGAGAGACTAGGTGTATGGTGAGAGTAAATGAGGAATGTTCTGAGGCTTTTGATGTGAAGTGCGGAGTGCGACAGGGATGCCCGCTTAGCCCACTCCTATTTAATCTGTACACAGCAGATATGGAAAGGGTTCTGGAGCTGGGTCAGGCAGGCGGAATGGTTGTTGGAAGGATGAAAGTGTGGAGTCTAGCGTACGCAGATGATGTTGTCGTACTGGCAAGTACAATGAAAGATTTGACAGAGATGAAGCGGACGCTAGAAAGATATATGGTGAAGCGAAAGTTAACGGTAAATGTGAAGAAAACAAAGTGGATGGTGTGTAAGAATAGAGGTGGAAGGAAAAAAAAAGAGGAAAAGCTTGAATGGGGGGGGTGAAGTGCTAGAATGTGTGAGTGAATTTAAATATCTGGGTTATCTGTTCTCAAATAATGGGAGCAGAAACCAACACATCGAGTATGTTTGTAAGAAGGCAAAAATGGCGATGGGACGATTGAGAGAAGTGTGGAACGGTAACAATATACCAATGCAAATGGCATGGTGGGATGCCTGTGTGAGAAGCATAATTATGTATGGAGTAGAAGTGTGGGGAATGAAAGGCCAGAGTAGGGTGGAGAAAATACACCTGCAATACTTAAAACGCATGCTGAATTTGGATGTCACAACACCAGGATACATAGTATTGCAGGAGTTAAACAGAATGCCAGTAGAATGGATGACAGTGAGAAAGGTAGTGAGGTTTGAAAGAAGAGTAGAAGGTTTAGAGGAGGACAGATTGTTGAAAGAAATGTGGAAGGTAAATAAGAAAGACTGGGAGAGAGGTATTAGAGGTATGTGGATGATTGAGAGAGAGGGTATGTACAACAGAGTTGGGCTAGCGGGAAGTACAGTAGAGGAAAAAATAAGGCGAGGAGAAAAGGTAGAGCTGGAAGTGACGAATAGACTGGAAAATGTCGAGCTCCAAACAAGACTGACGCGTATTGAGAACAGTTCATATTGCGGGAGATATAAGTCACTTTCAGTACACGGTAGGCTTCCCGGCTACATTACACGAGGGCTGACAAAGGAGGAGGTATGCATGTTAGCAAGAATGAGATGTGGAAATGAGGAGAGAGGCAAGAAGATATGGATGGGAGAGGAGTATACGCGGTGTGTGTTTTGTGGAGAAAGTAAGGATGAATGGGAGCATTGGTTAGGTGATTGTGCAGTGAGTAAAAGTATAAAGACGGAGGGTAGGATAAAATGGGAAATGTGCCTGTGTGAAAGCGGAAATAAAATCAATGTTTGCAAGAAAATAAAGGAGAAGAGGACACAACAGTGCGGCGGTCTGGTCCATTGAGGGTGGAGAGAGGTTTTTTTTTTTTTTTTTAGTGCTTGATATAATTTGGTTGGGGGATAAATGGTTGGTATTTAAGGTTTTTTTTTGGTGTTTGTTTTTTTTTTAAATAAGAGTGTATTGTTTTAATTAGAATGAATATTTTGTATGATTTGATGCCAAATAAAGGTTTACTTATATATATTGGGTTCGGTGTAATGTTGAGCAAGAAGCTTGTTATTTGAAATGCATTATAATAACTACCTTATTATTATTATAGTTCTATTTTTTCTAAAATAATTAACAATGAATATGCACGCAGTTAACCCCTACATTGTTTTAAACATTAGTCAAACATATATTACTTGTGCTCAGTAAAAAATAGTTGATTTGTAACATTAATCTACGACAACGTCATATTGGTGACGTTCTATATTAGTGAACATGCAGTATAAAAAAATACTTATTCCATTAGTAGTCAGAAAGCAAAAAAATAAAACACTAGTACAATAAAATATCGATTATAATTGCAAAATATTAATTTTACGAGAATAAATGCTAACGACGCGAGCCGTTTTTGTTAACTATGATTGAGAAAAGAAAATAAAAACAAACGCGAAGCCGCGCAGCGTTCACCGGCCCAGGGATAAACGCTGGTCGCATGCTGCTCGCCCCTCCAATAATTGTGCAGATGAGTGTACAACGCGTTCAACTAAAGAAGATCCGCAAGGCGGCGGTATTTTACGGTCTTATTTTTTAAGATTTTTATTTTAACCTGACTCGGGCATGAGCTATCGCATCCTTATGAAATGTTCACATTATATTCCTTATAGTATAAACTAGTAAGATATGGGAATATTTTTTTTAATTTTGAAAAATATAACATTATTTTTTTCATACCTCTGAAAACAAATTGTTAAAAAAAAGTACTTCGATATTTTACTAGATAATTGGGCTTAATATACGCTGTCAAAATTTCAACTTTCTAGGATCTTTAGTTTTTAAATAAACCTGACATTAAATTTCAGACCACTGTTATATTCCCCTTAAGAGCAAAAATAATAATAATGGTACACTTGGGGGCCAAGGGTTTGACATCTCTGGTTTAAAGACGTAATTGGCGTCCCACAAATATTATTCCATCTGTGTAGTTATTCTAAGAAAACATCGGAGACATTGACATAAAAAATGCTTTTGTTGTTCATCTTAGGGCTCATATCGACTAAAGGTTTCACACGTTGCAGAACACCGTTGCATTGCTTGTTACTGCTTGTTACGCTTGTATACGGGGAAGAGTTGCATATCAACGTGTTCGATTTGGCCACGATGTCAAGCAATGAAGCCGATCAGCCAGTTGGCGTTTTTTCGCATCAAAGTAATTGTTGTGTAATGTACCCCTTTATATGTATATATTATTATGTATATTTATTATTATGTTATTTCAGATATTTCATTTTTCCATCGCACAGATAATATTAGGATAGCAAGTGATTCATTAATTGCATTTAACATAATTGTTTTCCCAAAAATCGTCAATACACAGTAAACGTTTTTAACCTTGCTTTCCAATATTATGCGTGCTCTTAATTATATTATAGAAATAGATGTACCAACTTTTACTTACTAATGACGTAAGGAATTGGAACTGTTTTTTTTAATAAAAGACAAGTTCACTTCCAAAAACGCTCTCTTCCACTTCCAAACGTAAACAACAACGCATCATTATAAGCATACTCTTTGTAAAGTTTTGTACCGAGTAATAATAAATTTAACTTCGTTAAACTAGTTGGCTTGCTATTTCACAATTCAATTCCAGGAGATTCATAAATAAAAGAACTTCGTAATAGTTTGTCACAAAAATTATAAACTAAGACTTTAACCATTACAAAATTGGAGCAGTCGGTAGGATCTCCTGAAATTTTATTGATAAGTGAAAAGTGAATTAGAAAAAGCCACATAACATAAAAACACCGGATTAACAAGTACAGTATTATTTACGATTGGTCGAAAGGGCTTAATTGCCAAGGCCATTAGCACAAGAAACGAAGAAGTTTTCCACGTTTTTGTTGTAAATAGAATTACAAGTAAACAAAAGTAATCAACGTAGAAGAGCCACATCTGAGCCATCCCGAGGACAACATCGCCATCGAAGCGACCCCACGAACACCCCCAGACGAGATGTATGGAATAATATTAATGTAAGTCAAGTAACATTTTCTATATGAGGCATTCTTTTACAAATCGAACGGATTTTATAAAAAATATTGGGTCTATTTTTTTATTTGCTTCAATTTTTTTTTTCATGCGTTTCTTATACAAAATAAGCCGACCCGTATTTCTGCGATTTTTTTTTTCATCGGTATTTTCGAAAATACAGACGGTTAAAGTTTTGAAAACTCGCTGATTATGCATTTCTTTAGATCGTGATATCTCCGCTTCTGTTAATCGTATAGAGCTTAGCTATGGCTCACTTTATAGGTAATAGAATTATCTTCTTAATAGTGTTAATTATTATTACATTTGTTGTTAATTTATAATCATTATAAACAATTAAAATATTTAATGTCATTTTGCTTCTAGATGTCGGCACTGTAAAATTAAAAAAAAAATACCATCGTATTCCTCGTTTCATTTTATATATATAAAAAAAAAAAAATTTATATAAAAATCATATCCTTTTAGAATGGTCATTTGATTCCACCAGTATAAAATAAAACAATTTGTACGGTAGTCTATTTTAAGACACTAAACATCTCTCTCTCTCTCTCTCTATTTGTAAACATCTGTATGCACGCCTGGTGTCGTTAAATCTGACAGTATAGCCTTGACTGTTGATTGTAAACGAATTCGATTCTTACAGTTTAAGTTCTATTATACGCTGACTTCATTTTAACAGTGTGCATTTTTAAATGCAGTATGTGATTTGAAGTGTTATATTTTGTGATCAAATGTAAGTAGCGTATTATCATTCAATGAAGCGCATTTTAGTATCCAATTAGTTCTATTTTCTATCGTGTACATACTTACAGTGAAGATTGAATTACAATGCAGAAAACATCAAAAAAAATACTGAAAGTCCGGAGGGATGCGTGCTGTAATCCATATAAACTGGATCCCCATCCGAAAACGAGACAACAGACATTGAGAAAAGTGACAAAAAAGAGACTACTCGAATTAAACATACCGTGTACAGAAGAATTTCTACAAATGCTTATTTGTACCTCTTGTCAAATCCGACAACGTACACCTTCCAGTACAATTGTGAGGGAAAACCAACAGGTATTTATGAATTACTTCCTCTTATAGGTCATTTATTTTATTTGTCGTAGTTAATTTTATTAATACGGCATTGATTTCTCGAATAATGTCCTATAAATAAAAGGGTAATTCGAAAGGCAAATATAGAATTGTACATTTTAGAAAAGTCCTGGAGCGGCAGAGTCCTCGAGTACGAGTGAAGATGCCCAAAACGTCGTTGAAAGTGGAGAGAGTTCACCATATTCAACGGAAGACCCACAAGTTTCAAAAATGTCAGTGCGAGAGCTAAATAAAGGGTTGATTTTTATAGGAACTTCCCCTATCAAAGAAGACAAAATGCGTCAAACGAGATATTCTTCAAAAAAATTAAAAAATATAACTGAAGTACTAAAAACGAAAGTGTTTAGTAATATTCCTCTTGATAGAAAAAGTGATAAAGCCGGCGATGAAGATTAAAATGAGGCCAATATTATACAAAAACTCAAAGAACGATACAATGCAACTGAAGATAGAACCATGCGGATACGAAAACTGATAATTTTCAGTCATTGGTCTTTCCGAAAAATGTAACAACATTTTGAAGCCACAAATCACATGATTATCGTTGCAAAAAGAACTGCCGCTGAAAAGGGAATACTATCAACTCCAAATCCTAAAACCCATCCGACCTTAGAAAGGAGCGTAATAGAATCTATAATTGCATTTTATCAATCGGATACGCAGAGCCGAGTATTGCCCGGACAAACGGATACAGTTTCCGTAAAAATCGATAGACAAAAAGTTCACATGCAAAAAAGATTGGTTTTGAATAACTTCAAAGAACTATTCCAAGAATTTAAGACTGCAAATCCAGGTGTGAAGTGCAGTTTTTCAAAATTTGCAACTTTGCGACCAAAACATTGCGTATTAGCGGGAGCAAGTGGTACCCATTCTGTCTGCGTTTGCGCCATCCATGAAAATGTTAAGTTATTAATTGATGGTGCAAATATTGGAAGATTAACAGGAGATTCACCGCAACCATTAAAAAAATACAATGACTGTTTAAATCGTATGATTTGTAATCCATCTTCAACAGTATGTTATCTAGGAGAATGTGACACGTGTCCTGGTATCACAAACGTTATACAACAAATAGAAAAATCGTGTGACGATAATCTCATTGATTCTGTAACATACAAGCAATGGACCACTGTTGACAGGACTACGTTGCAGACCTTAATATCTCCCGTTGAAGAGTACTTAGAAAAGCTAGAAAATGGTTTATCCAAATTATTACTACATTCGTTTCTTGTAAAAAAACAAAATGAATTTTTGAATAATAAAAAAGAGAGTCTGCCGCGAAACGAATGTATTGTTATCTGCGACTTTTCGGAAAACTACGCTTTTGTAATCCAAAATTCCATTCAAGGCATACACTGGAACAATGATCAAGCAACAGTGCATCCATTTGCAATATATTATCGCGATACTGATAATGAAATAAAAATGAAAAGCTTGATCATTATTTCTGAATGTTTGCACCATGATGTCATTGCGTTTCACGTTTTTCAAAGACATTTAATTCAATTTATAAGAACTTATTTGATAGACATTAAAAAAAATATTTACTTTTCTGATGGGACAAGCGCACAGTATAAAAACAAGAAGAATTTCATGAATTTATGTCACCACGAAAAAGACTGGCTTAACAGCAGAATGGCACTTCTTCCCGACGTCCCATGGCAAAGGACCGTATGGTTTGGGCGGAACTTTGAAAAGATTAGCCTCTAGGGCTAGCCTTCAACGGATTAACAATCCGATTCAAACTCCGCAAGATTTGTTTACTTGGGCAAGTGAATCGTTGCCAAATATTGCTTGCCGATTTGTTACTAACGAAGAGTATGACAAGGAAGAAAACATTCTAGAAACACGCTTCAAGAAAGCTATGACTATCAAAGGTACTTTAGGGTTTCATTGTGTAATACCATTAAGCAAAAACAAATTGCAAGCGAAACAATTTTCATTGCACGACATATTTATATATGCAAATATTATGGAAAAGTAAACATGGATAATGTATAATAAATCAGTGACGTTTGGTTAATAAATATATTTAGATTATTAATTTATTTTGGATTTATTCACTTATTTATTTAAAGTTTGCCCAACCTATTTCTCTCCTTACTGCCAGTTTCATTATTATCTTAATATTCATCATACTATTAAAAATCGTATCATTATTATTATTTTATGGAATAATAATAAATAATGGTCGATCATTATATTTTTTAGCTTTTTTTTAATTTCTCTCACATTTAATGACAGGTACAGTACGACGCCACGGACCAAGCTCCTGCAGCCGCGCGCCGCATATTGCGTTCTACCGTACAAATTATTGTATTTCATACTGATGGAACCAAATAGCCATTCTAAATAGATATGATTTTTATATAGAATGAAACGAGGAATACGATGGTATTGTTTTAAATTTTTTACTGTGTCGACATCTAGAAGCATGACATTAAATATTTTAATTGTTTATAATAATTATAAATTAACAACAAATGTAATAATAATTAACACTATTAAGAAGATAATTCTATTAAGCTCTATACGATGAACACAAGCGGATATATCACGATCTAAAGAAATGCATAATCAGCGAGTTTTCAAAACTTGAACAGTTTGTATTTTCGAAAATACTGATGAAAAAAAAAAATCGCAGAAATACGGGTCGGCTTATTTTGTATAAGAAACGCATGAAAAAAAATTGAAGCAAATAAAAAAATAGACCCAATATTTTTTATAAAATCCGTTCGATTTGTAAAAGAATGCCTCATATGATAAAATTACACTGGTCTGCAAAAAAAATTGTTTTCGAGCCCTGACACCATTCCTGCTGATTCTTATGTAAAATGACCTCCTGAATCCGAATATGACCTCCATTTTCCCCCATCACCCACCGTTTTCGGGGGAGGCCCCCCCCACCTATTTTTATCACTTTTCGATAATTTGGAGGGATGAAAAGGATTATTTTAGCCTTTACATTTCTTCTGAGGGGCTAGAGAGGTGAAAAGTTCCAAAACATGAACATTTGTAGCAAGGAGGTAGATTTGGGGGGGATTTGCCTCCTTAAATTGTAAAAAAATCATTAAAAATGATCAATTTTTTCCGTTTTTTTTCGCAGTTTTTTCACTTATTTTCTACATATTCCAGCTTCCATTCCCCCCTCATCCTCCCCCGAACACCCACAAATAATAAAAATATATTGCAACAATATATAGCAACAATAATAAAAATATATAGCAACAATAATAAAAATATATAGCAACAATAATAAAAATATATAGCAACAGTTCGGAAGATTCACTGTACCACGCTGGCGCGTCAGTTTCCACAGAGTCGTTTTTGTTAGCCACTTGTCACTTCATATCTGATTCTAGATTGAAGTCTGTTGTCTTAACAGCAAGGCCACTAAATACGAATCATACTTCACAAAATATTGCTGATGCACTGCAGGAGATTTTTGGAGATTGGGATATAGGAAATAAAATTACATGTATAGTAACTGACAATGCTGCTAACATGATTAAAACATGTGAAATTTTGAAGAAGCCCCACCTCCCATGTTTTGCTCACACCCTTATTTAGCTGTACAAGATAATCTGAGCAGTGATTATGTTCAGAGGGTTTTGACCAAATGCAAAGAAATTGTCAGATTTTTTAAAAGCAGCACTTCAGCCACTGATAAATTTAAAGAAGAGCAAAAAAGTGTTCAGAGTAGCAAAGAGCCATTGAAATTAATTCAAGAAGTTTCTACAAGGTGGAACAGTTCATTATATATGATACAAAGAATGATAAAAACTAGTGATGCAATAAATAGAACTCTATTGAAAATGAGAAAAGCTCTTTCTCCGTTTACTCTTGATGAAATATCTATTCTTAATGATTTTGAAGCTGCACTGTTCTCGTTCGATGAGGCAACAAAAAACGTGTCCGGGTCCAGTTATGTTACCATATCTTTGATAATACCACTGACAGTTGGAATTTTTACATCTTTAAATGATATTATCACAAGTATGGCTACATCGGAAGACAAGAAGTTCTGCAAAGGCTTGATGGAATCGACAAGAAGAAGACTATTTGCATATGACACCAGATCAGTAACAAGAATTGCAACACTTCTTGATCCGAGATTTAAGATGGAAGGATTTAATAATTTAGAAAATGCAAACAAGGCGGCAACTTTGTTAGAACAGGAAATGATTCTGAATTCACATATTGAAACTTGTGTTGACGAAATAGAACATCAAAATCAGGGGAGCACTCTACAAAAGAAGTCATTGTTGTCATTCGTCGCCCGAAGAGTAGAAGAGAAATCCAGAAGCGTTAACGCTGATGGCGCTGATATAATAATTAGGAAGAGGCAATATCTGGAAAGGGATCCATTAGTATTTTGGAAAGTAAGAAATATATTAGATAATAGGTTAATCATTGTGTATATTTATTTCGTTTTTTTAGGTGAATGGCCAAGAACTTCAGCCCACTCCCGAGTTAATCCTGAAATACCTATGCATTCCAGCATCTTCGACGGAGTCAGAAAGAGAATTTAGTACAGCTGGCCTGATCATCAGCGACAGAAGATCAAGACTTAAACCAAAAAATATTAATATGCTTCTGTTTTTGAATAAGAATCAGTGGTTGTTAGACCCACAATAAAATAAATTGTAAAATAAATAATTTAATTAATTTTCCTGAACTATCGATAAATATCGATAGTTATCGATAATATGTGTTCTGACTATCGAACACTATCGATGGTGCCGACTATCGATAGTTATCGACCTCTAAGTATTGGAGTTATCAAAGTGGTTGATCTATGATTTTTACTAGAAATTTTTAAAGAAAAATACATGGAACGTGTACAATTGGCATATATAGACACGGACAGTTTAATATTTTCAGTAAAAACTGAAAACTTGTACCAGGATATGCTTCTTAATTTAGAAAAATATGATACCTCAAATTTTGAACCAGATAATCAATACGGAATCCCACTGCAAAATAAAGCTGTGGTGGGGTTGATGAAAGAAGAAAATGGGGGTAAGATTTTGCGACAATTTGTCGGTTTACGTTCGAAGGTTTATATTACGATAACGGAGGATAAAATAACAAAAAAATGTAAGGGGATTAAATCGCAGGTTGTGCAAATAAATGTACAATTAAAAGATTATCTTGATAGTTTAAATGGAGCGGTTGTAACTGCATATCAAAATTTATTTAAATCAATTTTACATGTGTTGTATACATGTAGAATGAAAAAATGTGCTTTATCACCAGAAGATACTAAACGGTTTATTTTACCTAACAAAATTAATACTCTTGCTTGGGGTCATTATAGGATTGATTCGGAATGAAGTTGGTTGTATTATATAATATATTCATTTAAGTTAATTTAAATATTTTTTTAATTTTAAAAAGGTGTAAAAAGTGTTTGGTAAAGTAAATTAATTGTATAATAAAAACTCATCTATTTTTACTTTAATTTTTGTTGTTTGTTTTAATATTAACCAAAAATATTAGGAGTTTGATGGGGGAAACGTAGTATAAAATAGAGTAGAGCAAGGAAACTCAGACAGTTTCTTTGAGTAGAAATGGCGAACAGTTTAAAGTCTCGTTTCGAACAAAAATACCGAAAGGGAGGAAGATTTAGAAGAACTGGAGAATGGGTTGGAGTTGGTGAATGTTAAGGGGAATATAACAGTGGTCTGAAATTTAATGTTAGGTTTATTTAAAAACTAAAGGTCCTAGAAAGTTGAAATTTTGACAGCGTATATTAAGCCCAATTATCTAGTAAAATATCGAAGTACTTTTTTTTAACAATTTGCTTTCAGAGGTATGAAAAAAATAATGTTAAATTTTTCAAAATTGAAAAAAAAATCCCATATCTTACTAGTTTATACTATAAGGAATATAATGCGAACATTTCATAAGGATGCGATAGCTCATGCCCGAGTCAGGTTAAAATAAAAATCTTGAAAAATAAGACCGTAAAATACCGCCGCCTTGCGGATCTTCTCTTAGTTGAACGCGTTGTACACTCATCTGAACAATTATTGGAGGGGCGAGCAGCATGCGGCCAGCGTTTATCTCTGGGCCGGTGAACGCTGTGCGGCTTCGCGTTTGTTTTTCTCTTCTCTTTTCAATCATAGTTAACAAAAACGGCTCGCGTCGTTAGCATTTATTCTCGTAAAATTAATATTTCGCAATTATAATCGATATTTTATTGTACTAGTGTTTTATTTTCATGCTTTCTGACTACTAATGGAATAAGTATTTTTTTATACTGCATGTTCACTAATATAGGAAACACGAAATGTTTCACTAATTTAAATAAAGATGTGTAATATACCTTTAATATTGGCTTTCCTTATTATTTGACAGTGTCGGTATTATTAAATTATTTTTAAAGTTTTTTAAGCTGATTAATAAGCCAGAAGCAATCGAATAACAAAGTCTTGTTCAAATCATTATTTCGTCTTAAATCTTTCGTTATTAAAGCAGTTGTTAAATGCCATTAAACTTCTCGCAATAAAACTATTAAAGTAAATTGTAAAGTTTCTAGCAATCGGACCTATTTGAACCAACTGCGACTTCATCAACGAATCAATGATATCAAAACTATAAGAATAGTAAGAATAACACCAATATGACGTTATCGTAGATTATTGTTACAAATCAACTATTTTTTACTGAGCACAGGTAATATTTGTTTGACGAATGTTTAAAAAAATGTAGGGTTTAACTGCGTGCATATTCATTGTTAATTATTTTAGAAAAAATAGAACTATAATAATAATAAGGTAGTTATTATAATGCATTTCAAATAATAAGCTTCTTGCTCAACATTGCACCGAGCCCAATATATTTTTTTCAAATTTGGCTGATTTATGATGAGTCATATTTTGATAGTAAGTAAATAAGGAATAAATTAATTGAAATTGAATGTTATTGCAATCCTCTATTTATACGGCTCAGTCAACTTAGCCCCCCGAAGTTCGACTTTTAAAAAAATAACTGTTGCGCTAGACGGGCCTTAGCTAGCGCTAGCTAGCGCCACAAAAATTAGAGCTAGCGCCGTTTAGACAAGAAAGTTACGGGGGTTTGAACTTTCGGCGGGCTAGGTTGATGCTAGCCCCCCGAGTTTGGATTTTTCAAGTTTTCTTACAGTATTCGAATTCCTCAGAGCTAGCGCTACCAATTTAAAAGCTAGCGCCACCCCCACAACCCCAAAAGATTATAAAACATTTTAAACCCTAGCCCCCGAAATGAGATTTTTTTAATCAAATTGGGTGCAAAAGATTGCTTAGAGCTAGCGCCAGCAGAATATGAAAAAAATATTCTCTCAAAAATATCAGGTAAAACAAAGTTCACATCCAAACTTTGATGTGAGAGCTTTCAGCTCCTGTATGCGTATTGCCATTTACTTGCTGAATTTCAATACAAAATCATGATTGACATATAAAATACCGCTTCCAAGAAATATGTCGGCGTTGTAATTACTTTATGTATGTTCAAAGACACTAGCTAATACAAAGATGATGCCTAGAAAACAGTAGCCTAACTGACAAGTTTTTTTCAACAAAGTCGTACTTCGGGGGGCTAAGTTGACTGAGCCGTATAATGTAAGCAACAACTATCAAAACATTTAAGCTAAATATTTGATATGTAACATGAATTAGATATTTAGGTTTGCTTAGAGAGTTGCTCTATCATCAGGCAAGAAATGAATCTTAAACTCAATATGAGTAATAACCTAATAATATTTAAGTTGAATACAACATAATAACATACAGGGAGTTTTTCTTTAAAGTATACGTTTTCCAAATTTAGCTTATTTTCTTTAAATCTTTTGATATTCCTTGTTTTTTAAAAAAAGTTCAATTCAAGGCTTTAAACGAGTGTTTTCCACTCCCAGACTAAGCATGAAGTAAAATTTCGAGTTTAGAAAAGCCCTGTGAAAATTTGTCGAGGGTCGCGCAGCGACCCGAGACAAATTTTCTGGGCTTTTCTAAACTCGAAATTTTACTTCATGCGCCACGCGTATAAAACGCTGATTTCAAGTAAGGTTCAAATGTACACAAATTTCACAAAATTTTAGTGTTCTATACGCGTGGCGCATGAAGTAAAATTTCGAGTTTAGAAAAGCCCAGAAAATTTGTCTCGGGTCGCTGCGCGACCCTCGACAAATTTTCACGGGGCTTTTCTAAACTCGAAATTTTACTTCACGCTTAGTCTGGGAGTGGAAAACACTCGCTTAAAGCTTCAAATTGAATTCCTGTAAAAACAACATATATCTAAAGATTTAAACAAAATAAAGTGAATCTGGAATACCTCTACTTTAAAGAAAAACTCCCTGTATATTGTAGAATCAGTATATTGAGATAGATTGTGTTAGAATGAAAATAAAGTCAATTGAATAGCAACGAAAGAAGCTTAATCACAATTTTGTAGCATCGAAAAGATACCCATGTTTTGATTAGGTACATACATAACCCGATGTGTACTAGGTAAATTTTCAGGCATTCATTGTTTTTGAAAAGCGTTCAGTTTGAAACTCCCAACGAGTGTTTTCCACCGAGTAATAATGATTTAAATTATCATAAAAAAAACAACCGTGAGGTACGCCACTGTCATGCTAGCACTAGCTATCTCTTGAATAACTTTCTCATTTATCACTTGGTGAAACATTTTGAAATAATAATAAAGGATAAATTAAAAACACTTGGTTTGTTTCACTATTTGTTTCTATTTACTTGACTAGTTTCGCTTTTTACGGCATTATCAAGAGTGAACTTTGATAATGCCGTAAAAAGCGAAACTAGTCGAGTAAATAGAAACAAATAGTGAAACAAACCAAGTGATTTTAATTTATCCTTTAATATCACTAGCTATGTCGTTGTTAGTGTTTATAGACTTCAGTATAGCAATTACAATGCCAAAAAAAATTGAAATCGTACGGTTAGTTTCCGAGTTATAACGATTTCAATTATCAAAAACAATCGTCAGTTACGCCACTGTCTTACTAGTGAAAGCTATCTCGTTGCCAGTGTTTATAAATATTAGTATAGTAATTACAATGCCAAAAGAGTTTCTTAAATCGTACGGTAAGTTCTTGTGTAATAACGATTTAAATTAGCTAGGAGTGAAAACACAATTGTCAGTTACGCTACTGTCTTCTAGGCATCATGTTTCTAATAGCCAGTGTCTATGAACATAAATAAAGTAATTACAACGCCGGACTATTTGTTGAAAGCGGTATATTATATGCCAAACATCATTTTGTATTAAAATTCAGGAAGTAAATGGTAATACGCATACAGGATCTGAAAGCTCTTGCATCAAAATTTGGACGTGAACTTTTTTTTACCTGATATTTTTGAGAGATGTTTTTGTCATATTCTGTTGGCGCTAGCTCTAAGTTATATTTTCCACCCAATTTGATTAAAAACATCTCATTTTAGGGGGCCAGGGTTAAAAATGTTTTATCATTTTTTTGGGGCTGTGGGAGTGGCGTTGGCTTTTAAATTGGTAGCGCTAGCTCTGAGGAATCCGAATGGTGTAAAAAAACTTAAAAAAATCCAAACTCGGGGGGCTAGCATCAACCTAGCCCCCCGAAAGTTCAAATCTCCGTAGTTTTCTTGTCTAAATGGCGCTAGCTCTAATTTTTGTGGCGCTAGCTAAGGCCGGTCTAGCGCAATCGCTTTTTTCAAAAAAGTCGAACTTCGGGGGGCTAAGTTGACTGAGCCTATTTATACACATCATCATTTTGTAAACCCTGTACTAAACATAAAAAAACAGGGCAGCTTTCCGTTTATTTTTTTTAATCTATTATTTATTTGTTGCATTCATAAAAACTAGAATATTTGACCGAATATAAATTGAAATTCTCCCCAAAATTGGGGGTATTTACCCAATTTGGCAGAGGCCAAATTAATACACATTATTTTCATGACAATAGCAGTTAGGGAAGATAATATTCCCATTTAAAAAATATCATTGAAAATCCCATGTTCCGTTTTTTTCATATATGTCCGGCATATAAATATTCACAATGAGCTTATGAACATGAATTATTTTATTATTATATTTTTAAGAAATAATCTATAATTTAATAAAATAAAACACATAGTTTGTTCGGCTGTCGAAACTGGAGTCTTAAAAGTAAAAATAATGTGTTATAATGACAAGAATAAGAATCATCAGTTTTGTAAATACCGAAAAATAACACAGGATCCAATAACGCTTTCGAATTGAAAACAATACATAGCTTGTATGTATTATCAGCGTGTACGAATCGACACTTTCGTTCGATCCGTCTTTTTTATACGCTTTGTTTTTTTCGTCTATTCCACGCGACGCGAGACCCCATCCGCTCATGCCAAGGAGCAATGCACAAATGTACAGCGAACTGCCGCTTTTCTCTCTGACTGTATTCTCCCCACTTGTGCTGTAAATTTGGCATCGGATGAGCTACTCTAAACTATGTGGGTCTTTCCAACACGATCGGCGTGTTACACTGCAATAATCCCCTTAAGAAAGGTGGAGGAAAAAATGAAGAAGAGGGTGAGGAGGTTAACACCATTGAGCCGATGACGTATCGATACGGTGAACGTGAGGATCCAACGGTGGAGTGCTATGCTGCGGAAGGGCAGATTTTGGAGAATCACGCAACTTTATATCATCCCCGTGGGAAAAATAAATGTGTAATATACTCTTATTATGTTGCAGTCCCAGACAATCGGTTGTGTAGTGATTGTTTTTTAAAAACAACTTGTAAGTGGCCAAATATAGTGGCGGACTATATTACACAACATATTACAATCGAAAAGCAAGTAGAAAGTTGTGATTGCATGTGTAGTTGTTGCGGGTTAAAATTAAATGTGGAGTGCGAAACGCAATATTGTTTAGTTTGTAAGGGGAGTATTGTTGAAGAAAATGTAATTATTGGAGATTATTAATAAAGAATAGTAATTATTTTTTTGTTTTGTTTCGTTTATTAATATTTATTTAAAACATTTTTACTCATTGTTAATGGATAAATGTTTACACTTATCACAATCAATTATCCGGGTTAAATTGGTATCAACAACATCGCCATTCTCAATCCAGTGACAATTGCATAATTTAAAACATTGTAGCTCACTGTTTTGTTGTAGGTGGGTAGGCAATTTTTCCCATATATGGGATAATATTATTGGGAAAGTGTTTTTAAATAATTTGGTGTTAATATATATTTTTCCTCTTCTTTTAATCCTTTTAATCCGTAGACCGAAACTTTTTTGAAATTGACTCTAATGCTTCCATTGTTTATTTTAAACTAAAAGAGAATTTTAATATTTTTTTAATATTTATTAACGAGATGAAAGATTTTTTTTTATAACCTTTGCGGACATGTGTAGAGGAGGTTGGTGGAGTAGATATATACGAGAGAGGCTAGTTATGCATGCATCATAATTTCTATTTCCATAACCGAACGCGTGTTAAATAAGAAGGTGAGTTGTTTTTTTTTCAAAAAGTAAAATTGTTATTTAATTTAATTTAATTTATAGATGTCTTTGAACAACAGTTTGTTTTTAGAGGGTGTTGCTTGTTTATTTAAGACTACAGCTTTAAAATCATTTGAGAGAAGAGGGATTAAGGTTGATTTCTCTGATTATAAACAGGATACTGAAAAAGAAAAAATTTACTTGAATAAAAAAAAAATAACCATCAGTAGTAGAGGGTTACAGCCGATTCTAGAACCTCCTCAAAATGATTAAAAGAGTTAAAACCTCCTGGTAGAGAGAAGGTGTCTTTTTAGAATCTCCAAAGAACCTTCTTTCCTCCTCCACATAAAATGAAGAGGAGGAAGAGGAGGAGGTTACTTTACGGTTTTATTGATTCTAAAGAGGCAATATACTCTTAATAATTTTAAGATAGTTTTCACCAAATAGAAGAGGTAGGGTTCATAGAATCGGCTAAAAATATCACCCTTGAGTGCTTACAGTCCACGGTCTAACGTATTGTCTAGCATCCATTAAAGACAAATAATGTGTCTAATCAAAATCCAAAGGGGCCCTTACCCCCTTAAGATTTTCACCCGATACATTACAGCTTTTATGCGCTGTATCGCTATAGGCGGACCATGCACAAGACAAGATGTGTTCATCTCGATGGTTCAAGGGCGACTGATGAATAATACATAAGATGTCATATATGAATCTATTAATAAATATTGTCAATGGGGTTAAAGTGTTGTTAGCAACATCGATGATTGAAGGTATTGAATGCCTTCAATTGGATTCTAATGAGTGGAAAAACGACCTCCTTTAGGCGGGAAAATCATAAAGTAGTTAGTCCTTTTCAGAGGAGAAGTATGTGAGGTCGTTGTGATGTAAAAATATATACAGAACCTCCCCCCAACATAATATTATGGGACTATATAAGATCTGCCGGATGGATGTAACTTATTACAGTACACGTGTTATTGTCAAGAATACATCTGCCAGAACTGTGTCACTAATTAGTGTTGTTGTCAATAATAAATTGAATAATAAGTAAGTATTTGTAATTATTTTGAAAATAAATTAATTTATTGATTGAAGTGAAATTTTAGTGAAACGACAAAACCCGAGTAATAAACAAATTATTAGAGCACATATTCAAAATAATGGGCCAATTGATAATGCGAATTCAGCAAATGACTCGGGATTTTTTGAAGAGGGTGAAGAATCTTTTTCGAATATAAATCTACCGAATCATGGTGAGACTACTACTGTTGATGTTCCATGGAATATCAACGATACCAACGATGATTCCAACCACAACAATCAACTTGTAAAACAAAAGAAGAACGCTATGAAAAATGTGCTGTCGTCGAATACGTATTTTTTAAATAAAAGTAATTCTAAATAGGTGTCGGTAGGTTTGGACATAGATCTTAATCTTGAACCAGTTATTAGAATATTGGGTAAGGGTGGGCAAGGAATTTCTTTGAATGAACAGATGTGGACAGTATTTTTAGAACAAAAAGTGAATATCAATCAAACATTTTTTTATGTAATTACGGATCAAACAATCAGCTTTAATGGAGTAAACATTTCATTTAGTTTAATGAATAATTGTCGTAAAGTTGCAAGAATTGATATCGGTGGAAATCACGTATTTTTATCGTATGAAGGTCTTCGTGAATTGTGGAAACTGGTTGATGTTGTTTCGTCTCGTTTGGAATATTTAAAAAATCTTAAGTTTAGTGAATATTACTATTCTTGCTTAGGTTTATTAAATGAACTGGATGGGGATATAAAAACTCGTTTTTCGAAAATAATGCAAGGCGAATGTAATGAATATGCTTGTATGATTGATGAATTGTTACTTTATGGTAATGATAAGTTATTGTTCGATTTTGATATGCAACATATAATGTTAGATTCTTACAATAATGGGAAGTAAAAAGAAAGTAGTAATGTGTTAAAGTAAAAATATTATTCATAATATGTATGTATGGAAATTTGCGTATAAAGAAGCTAGGAAAGGTGCATGGCATATATATTATTATGATTCTTTGAGATTCAAAGAAAAAATGAAAAGAATCGAATTAGCGATAAGTTTTTGTTTACAAAGTAGTTTTAGGGAGAATGTATATAACTCAAGGTTTAAGTAGAACATAGTTAGTATAAGTGTTAGTATTAGGTGAAGTGGTAAATGTTTGTTAAAATTAAATTATAAAAATCAATAAACAGTTTTTAAGTTGCCACAGTTTATTTGTATACCTTTAAAATAAAATGTATTCTGTATTGTGGAGGCTTCTACTTCGTTATACATGTTAATTACACAATGAAACACTTTTAACTTTGTTTGTATAACACGTTTTATTTAATGTGACTGCAGTTTCGACAAATTTAGCTTGTCATTATCAAACACCGTTACGTCGATGATATATTGGCTTGTTTCCAGGGAACTGATAGACAACTCACTCAATTTTTAGATTTCATAAATAAACTTCACCCTAAAATTAAATTCACAGCTGAAACCGAAATCAATAACAACATTAAATATTTAGATCTGTCTATTACCAGAATAAATAACAAACTCTCTTTTGACATTTTTAGAAAACCTTCCTTTACCGACTCAATTATCCCTAACCATTCCAGACATCCCTATAAACATAAAATTGCTGCATTCAATTCAATGATTCATAGAGCCTTAAAAATCCCTTTGTCAGCTAATTTTTTCGAGAAGGAAATTAACTTGATTAGAGCTATGGCTATTAACAATGGTTATGGTTGTGATTTGGTTGATAGACTTCTTAAAAAACAGAAATTTAATAACATCAAACATCTATTATACGCTGGAATATCATTTGAAAAAGAAACAATTAAATATAAATCGTTAACTTATTTTGGTAATGTCAGTTTTCAAGTTAAAAATATCCTAAAAAAGCATAATATTCAAGTTGCATTTAAACCGTACTGTAAAATCAATAACCATATCTTTAATAGTAAAACAAAAGTAGATAAATTTAATAAATCCGGAATATATAAATTAACTTGCGCAGATTGTCAAGGGATATACATTGGCCAATCTGGTCGTAATTTCAACATAAGATTGAGGGAACATTTGCGCTCTTTTCGGCTTAAACAGAGTGATAAGTCGTCTTTTGCAAAACACCTTTTAGACGAAAATCACACTTTTGAAAAAGATGTACTTACCATAATCCATCATGCCGAAAAGGGTCGTAAAATGAATTTGCTAGAAGCACTAGAGATACACAAAGCCCGCGCTAATCCGGGAATTCCCTTAATTAACGACCAGGTTGACCTAATGTACACCCCCATTTTTACCGCTGTCTTGTAATTGTGTATATATACCTGTAAAACCTCTAGTTTAAGTTACTCCATGTTTGATAATGACAAGCTAAATTTGTCGAAACTGCAGTCACATTAAATAAAACGTGTTATACAAACAAAGTTAAAAGTGTTTCATTGTGTAATAAAATGTATGTCTATTATCCCGTCAGTCGTAAAAGAACTAGCAAATGGATCGGTCGGGGGCTACTAAATAAATTAATAAACAAGCTGCCTTTTGAAATTCATTTACCTGGATATAATTATTGTGGGCCTGGAACAAAATTAGAAAAGCGATTAGCGCGATAAAGGAATAAACGAACTCGACGAAGCTTGTAAAGAGCACGATATAGTGTACGATAATACAAATAATTTAAAAGAAAGGCATATAGCCGATCATAGGTTACTCAAAACTGCAAAAAAAAATTCAGAAGGTTGGTCCAAGTGCCGGAGAAAAGATTGCATCGGCAGGAGTTGCAGCAGCAATGAAAGGGAAAACTTCATTTGGAATGGGTCTAAAAAAGAGAAAAAGCAAGGGTAGAAATCGCAAAAGAATGAGTCGGGGTGGTACTTTAACGTTTAACAAGGCAGTTCGACTGGCCAGAAACGCTATCAGTAGAAGAAAACATAAAAGTGTATTTGATGCTACAAAAGCTGCATATAATGTTTTGAAAAAATATAAGAGAAAAATTAAATTTCCAAAACGTAGAGTCATTCCTATACCGAAACAAGGAGGATTTCTTCGGTTGATTCCATTATTTGCAGCTTTAGGTGCATTGGGTTCTCTTGGAGGAGGGGCAGCCGCTATAGCGAAAGCAGTAAACAGTGCAAAATCAGCTAAAGAACAACAAAAAGAAGCTGAGCGACACAATAGAGCTATGGAAGTCAAATCAGTGGGTTCTGGTTATTACATAAAACCATATAAAAGAGGATGTGGTTTATATTTTCCCGAATATTCAAAAAACTGAAAATAATGTTCCTTCATAAAAGACCTCTAAATAATTTGGAAATTTTAAAAATAGCAAAATTATTGAAAATACCATCGTTTAGAGGTGTCTATATGAGAAATGCATTACCGAAAAAAATTTAAAAAAATGAAAGTGCAGTTATCAATTTAGACAATAAAGAAAGTGAAGGAACGCATTGGGTTGCTTATAAAAAAGTGGCAGTAGCGTAAAATACTTTGACAGTTTCGGTGATTTAAAACCTTCCATTGAAATTGAAAAATATTTAAGATCAGATGATAAGAATAATGTTATAAGTTATAACAATGAACGCTACCAGACAATCGATGATTTAAATTGTGGACAATTGTGTTTAATGTTTTTAATAAATAATTAAGAAATTAATTTAAACATCAGTCGAAGATTAAACGCAATGGTGAAAACTTCTCATTCGCTTACGTTTACGTTGACCGGAATCAGTTCCGAGTTAAGTTGCAATTTTAATCCACCGATTTATTTGAGCGAAGATGAAGATGAAGAATATGAGTTGGCTTTACTCAATTTTGAGTCATTCAATTCAATTCCAAACGTTGACATATCAAATAATTTATTTCACTACAAAATAGGAAACAACAAAAAAATAGTAGAATTACCCGTTGGAATTTACAGTTTAGATGATATTTCTGATTTTATAGAGACTAAAATAGAAGGGGACATTGACAATACGGTATTGGTCCGTATACGCGGTAATAATAATACTCACAAAGTGCACATAAAAACCGATGTAGAAATCGATTTTACAGCTGAAAAAAGTATAAGAACCTTATTGGGATTTGATAAGAAAGTACTAATGGGTGGGAAAAGTTATGAAGCAGAAAATATTGTTAATATCCACACAGTCAATGCAATTCAAATTTATTGCAATTTAGTGAGTGATTCTTATAATAACGGTGAACCGGTACACGTGCTTTATCATTTTTTGCCTAAAGTGCCGGCCGGATATAAGATGGTAGAATCGCCACATTTACCTATATATTTATCTGTTACTGGAGATATTATCAGTACAATTGTGGTAAGAGTGTTGGATCAATCAGGGAAATTGATAAATTTTAGAGGTGAAGAAGTAACGACACGATTACACTTGCGTAAGGTTGAATGAGATGAAGTTATATAACTCAAAAACGTCGAATCGAAAGAGGAACTATATTGTTAAGAAGAAGAAGAACACAGCAAACCGGTCAGCCTATAAATTGGGTAGCGATATGAAAAATGTGTGCAGTAGCCTAAAAAAAGTGAAGAAGTTAACAACAGAAAATCGTATATTCTTAAAAGATTTGGGCTATAAACTACTAAAATAATGGACATTTTAAATGTTACCAACAAAGTTAAATCTAACAATGCAATAGTAAGTTACGAGTATCATTCATACCAACCTTATGGATCGGCAAGTTTCGATAATATTGATGAAATTAGGATAACGGTTCCTGAAACTGACAATTATACATTACCAGGAGAGAGTTATTTATATGTAGAGGGTACTCTACTATGGTGAGGATGGGAATGTTTAAAACGAGGCTAGTAAGAATTCAAAATTAGTCAACAACCCAGCAGGCTTTATGATTAGCGATCTTCGGTATTTAATGAATGGTGTTCAAGTGGATTCCGTTAGAAACGTGGGAGTGACATCATGTATGAAAGGATATTTTTCGTATAATAAAAATGAAATGATTGAATTACAAAATGCAGGATGGGACATTGAGAAAAAAGGTTTCTGCGATATAGTCGATGACAATGGACATTTTGCAATTAGTGTACCGCTTAAAAGTATTTTAGGATTTGCGGAAGATTTTAGGAAAGTTGTATTAAACTGTAGACAAGAGTTGGTACTCATTCGGAATAACGATAATAACGATGTAATTGTTCAAAGTGAAGCTAAAAAAGAAAAAGTAAAATTGACAATAGATAAAATTATTTGGAGAATACCTCAAATTGCAGTCGGTCTACGAGAACAGTTAGCCTTGACAAAATTAACTGACAAAAATCAAAATATCAATTTATGGTTTAGAAGTTGGGAGATTCATGAGTATCCGTCATTGCCGCAAACAACAAGACATACATGGGCCGTAAAGACGGCGCCGCAACTTGAAACGCCAAGATACATTATTTTCGGTTTTCAAACCAATCGAAAAGGCGAGATGAAGTCTTCAATGGCTCTATTTGATAATATAAAGTTGACAAACCTAAGTGTATTTTTGAACGGTACAAGATTTCCGTATGATAATTTAAATATTGATTTTGATAACAATAAATATGCTATTGTGTACGATATGTATAGCAGATTTCAACAATCATACTACTATGTGCCAGAAAGTGAACCAATCTTTTCACCAGCAGAATTTAAAGAGAAAATTTCATTAGTAGGAATCGATTGTACGTATCAGGCAGACACTATTCACAAAAGTGGCGTTGAAATTAAAATTGCATTTACTTCAAAAGAACCAGTTCCGGCTAATACAACAGCATACTGTTTAATTTTGCACGATAAGGCGTTTTATTATGCACCACTAACAAAAGGGGTAAAAGAATTGTTGTAAAAGAGGTGTTACCCGTCCTGCTGCAATTCCCTGTTGCTATAAAACAAGGAGAGGCGATTGTCATTATAAAAGTAGTGTAATTTGCTTTACACATCAGTCAAGTACAAGAAGTGAATGAATTAACAAGTACACAAACAAATTATGGATACATTGGACTATATCATAATCGACATTCAAGGTTTTTACGATAGTAATGATGAATTACTACCGAAAGAAGTGGCTATTTGTGATAGCGAACGTCGAATTAGCCATTATTTGTTTGAGGCTCCCCATTCTGTAAATTGTTTACCTGCTAAGCAACGTCGAACAGCACATTGGTTAACTTCAAATTTCCACCATTTGGAATGGACTAGTGGAAATGTACCACTCAATAAAATTGATAAAATTATTCGAGTGTTTTGTAAAAAAGCTAAAAACATTTATGTGAGAGGTGAGCAAAAATCACAATATCTACAGAAAATATTGGATCGGCCAATTGAGGACATTAAAAGATTGGATATAAAGTTGTCAGCGTCTCACCCAAAGTGTATGTATCACAAAGATACAGATTATACAATGTGTGCATTAACAAATGTGTATTATATCTACGATAAAATGTCAAATCCTATCAATTATTACATGCAAGATGAAGAAGAAGAAGAAACAATTTTATAAAAGAGGTTGCGACGAAACAACCTTCAGCAAATGGAGTAGAACAGAAAAAAGAACAAATGTACAACAAACTTGAATGCATATAATTGAGTCGGAAAGTGAAATAATATCAGACGGCATTGGTTCACAACTGTGTTAACATGGAAACAGTTCGACAGTATACTTGTAACTTAAAGTATTATGTTATTAATTATTTAAGAAGGATTAACAATGCATTATCAAAATATATCGGTAGAGACGGGACACCATTTCTAGAAGATCAACGTGCTACTAATTCTACATTAATTTATTTGCTGAAACGAATGAAACCGTTGGAACTCGCTACTTTATGGCCCATATTACCGGACCACATACGCACAATGAAATGTTTACAAGGAAGATTGCCATGCAATGAATATTTCAACACGGCTAATTGGATGACACATGTCGATGGACCACCACCAATGAAGAAGGATTGTTTCTTTTGCAAGAGTATCATAAATTGTGATTGCTGTTATTGTTATTGTTCAATGTATATTGTTTAATAAATATTCAATGTATCCATGATTAAGAAATAAAAAATGTTTTTTATAATATAACTTGTTTTAATTGCGGCAACTAAAAAAATAAAAAAAAAAGAAAGAGAAAAAAAAAGAAAGAGAAAAAAACAAGAAAGAGAAAAAAAAAAAGAAAGAGAAAAAAAAATAAAAAAAAGAGAATGATGGTTAGAAGGAATCTCCTCCTACTTTCCTCCTACTTTCCTCCCACAAAGAGAGAGGGAAGAGTGGGGGTAGGAGTGGGGAAAACGTCTAAAAATACGTTCGTCCCACCCCCCGAAAAAAAATTTAACCTCGATTCCCCCTCACTTGTTTTACTTTCGCTACCGTTTACTGACCTCAAAATTGGGTATAAAAGAAGTCAGAACAAACCAAGAAATCACATCCAGTGCAAGTTTTGGAACGAACAACATCTCCACTCTAAAATAGAAGGTAAGTGGTCTTTATTTATATTTTGGTGATTGAATATTTTTAACATATTTTGGACATTCTTATTTTGTGTGTTTGTTTTTGTTTTTAGGTAACAAGATAATTTGTATTGACGATTTTCTGAACTCCAGCATGGATGGGAATATGTTAGGTATTTTGTTTTTCTTTAATTCTATTTAATCAAATGTATCTTATTTATTGTCTATTGTTTTAAAGTGAAGTTGAGAAAAAGAGCACCACCAATTCAGATGCACATCCTAACATAATTGGACCTGATGTAAAAAGTATTTAAAACACGTGTTATTTAAATGTTTCTAGATTATCTATTGTTATTGTTTTCAGTTTCATTTGATGAATCATGGGATGATTTTGATTTGTTTACAAATGACAAAAAGAAATCAGTGGCAGATGATTCATCAAATAAATTGCTTTCGAAGGAGAAAGGCGAACCGGCAACTGATCGATCGTTGAAAGCGAAAAAAGGAACGAAAGACTAAAGGTTATTTCCGGGTTGATTAGATATTTTATTATGCATTATTTTCTATTCATAATTATAATTTTAATGCATAATTATTGTGTACAGGGCGAACGAATCCTATGTGTTCAATGCCGTTACTTGTTGGATCGCCTTCTAACCACCAACCTTCGACATTATCCAAGCAGGGCCAAAAATACAAATACAGCATCAGCACACATCAACCACAATGCCCTCAGAGCATACACCTAGTCGAACCGCAAACAAAAAATCCTTCATTCCAAATCCAACAAAATATGCAAATCCAACCACCACAACAACCCTCATTCCAAATTATTGCACAACCTCAACCCTCAAACCAGTTTGTCATCGTGCAAAACGATACCACGTATTACGCGATGCCGACTGGACAAAATTATGTCGCGGTACCGACTGGGCAAAATTATACATTTCCTCAGTCATTGGTAAACTTGGTGGTTTCCCAGCCAGGTTTTGATGCATCACTTGCAACCAATGACGTGAGAGGTAAGTCCTGTATTTTTTGTAATATTTAATGATATTTATTAATTGCAATGTTTTTTGTTTAATTGCAGGGACAAAATCGAGCACACCTGGGCCACAGCAATCAGCTCAGATGACTCAGTCTCCGTTGCGATTGTGACCTGCAGGTGGGTGCCAAAGATCTTCCAGCCAAGTCGAGTCGGAAAATAATAATGATAGTCGATTTGCAGTTTTGGATATGGGAGACAGTGAGCTGGGTGGCTTGTTTAAATCAGTGCGGTTATCACAAGAAATTACACTTTCTCAAGATAACGGTGCTGTTCGATCTTCTGTCCGTGAATTGCAAATAACCAATACAGTTTTACCTGGAAGATCTTCATCAGCAGATGTAGTAAGAGCAACTAACCCCAATCTTAACGCTCCTCCACCGACATTTATACCACCCAACCACATTCCTCCCTTAACCACTACTACTAACAATTTCGAAGGGTATATGCGAGCCATCATTTGTGATAAAGGAACAATTCGTTCTATGCAAGCTCGCAAAGACTCTTTCATGACATCCATTGATGATCGATTGGAAAGAATTGATAGTATAATCGATAATTTGAATAGTTTTTCAAAGCCTGATGTGGTTTAGTTCGTTGTGCAATCTACTAATTCTAACACCCCTGACGTTAGTAATTACTTAGCTGCAAAACGAAATCAGCTACGAGAGGAGCATTATTCATTGACAAGTTTAAAAAAACGTTTAAAAGAAATTTAATTGTGAAAGCACATAACATTTTTGTAACTATTTTTTAAATTTGTCAATTTGTTTCAAGTCTAATTCTTTTCAAACAATTGTAATGAGGTGTTTGATTGCTACATCTGCTTTTGTGGTCATTGTCTGTTGCTAGTCGTGTGTGGTTGATGTGTGTCGCTACTAGTCATTTGGATGTGTGTTACCATCTGTCAGGGAATTATTTTATAGTTATTATTTTGTTAGTTTTTTTTATAGTTATTATTTAGTATTAGTTTTTATATTTAATTATTAATATTATTTGTAATATATAATTGTTGACAATTCAATTTCTTTTCATTCACCCTTCAAAAATTAAGTTGTACGCAGGGTTGGGTTTTTTATAGCATTATTATGTCGGTAAATGTTGAAAATCACTGCTTGTCATTACCAATAATAAAAAATTCCATATTCTTCCCCCATCCATACTTTCCTTCCTCTCTCCTGCGATCCACACCTCGCCCTTGCCACAATCACCCTATCCTCTCTACCCCATCCCTTCTCTATCAAATACTTCGGCACTCTTCCATACACCTGCCACCTCCCATACATATCATTATACTCACTTCTCTCAATACGCCCTTGCCTTTCTTGCCCTTCCACCTCCTTCCCTTTCCCCCTCACCCACTCATCCACCTTCACCCCATTTCCTAGCCATTCCATTACCTTCGCCTCCGACAGCCCTACCCTCTCATACATTTTCCTCCTCTCCCCCCTCCATCTACCCTCACCCCCACACACACTCGTCACCCATACATCCTTCACCAATCTCTCTTCCTCCATTTCCCACAATCTCATCTCGTACCTCACCACCCTCACCACTGCCTCCCACTCTAGCCTCTCTCTGTTCGTCTCCTGAAGCACTATGTAGCTGGGCGTGGACCTCTCCACCCCCAACATGCGCTTCAGGAACCACATCTGCTCCCTCTCTATCAGCTCGTACCCTTTCGTCCCCCACACTTCCACTCCATACATTAACACCGATCTCACACACGCATCCCATATTTTACACGCAACCGTCATATTGTTCCCCATCCACTTCCCCCACGCCTTCCTCGCCTTACTCTGCACCCACCTCACATGCTCGTCATACCCTCCCGTTCCTTTAAACCAAAACCCTAAATACTTGAAAGTTTTAACCCTCTCAATAACTACCCCCTTCCACTCCAATTCTTTCACCTTCCCCTCTCTCCCATTCACATTCATTCCTCTTCTATCCATAAACCTCTCCACTCTCTTCAACATCTCTTTCATCCCTTCATACTCTCTTGCCACTAACACAACGTCATCCGCATATGCCAACATCATACTTTACTTTTACCCATCACCACTCCCCCTGCCTGCCCTTTCCTCATCACCTCTTCTAATTCACTCACGTATACATTAAAGAGCATCGGGCTCAGCGGGCACCCCTGCCTCAAACCCTCCCACGTTCTAAAACACCCCGACACCTCCTTCCCCACTTTCGCCACTACCCATGTCTCCTCATACACTCTCCTCACCCACTCCACCATCCCCTCACTCACGCCTCTCCTTCTCAAGCACTCTATCAAACTCCCCCTCGGCACCGAGTCATACGCTGCCTTCAGATCCATAAATACCGCATACACACATCCTTTCTCTTCCATCACTCTCTCCACCATTCGCGCCAGGGTAAAAACCTGCTCCCTCGTCCCCCTCCCCCTTCTAAACCCCCCCTGCGTCTCCGGTAGTATCCCCTTTTCCTCCACCTCCACCTCCATGCGATTCCTCACAATCATCATCGCCAGCTTGTATCTAATGCTTGTTATTGTTACCCCCCTATAGCTACTGGCCTCCTTCTCATCCCCTCCTTTATACACCGGACACATCATCCCAACCCTCCACTCTTCCGGAAAGCTCACCTCCCCCCTCCACATCTAATTCAACAGCTCCTTGAATTTTTTCTTCCCCTTTTCCCCAATCTCCTTCCACATCTCTGCCTTGAGACCATCCCTCCCTGCCGCCTTTCCACTCTTCACTTCCTTAAACGCCCTCTCCACCTCCTCTTCCGTGAACTCTTCCCCTCTGTCTCCACATCTGCTTTCTCCAATCTCCCCCGGTACTCCGCTCCCTTCTCTGCATTTCCTTGTCCATTCCCTCAGCGATACCCCTACCTGCCTCCTTCTCTCCCCTCTTCTCAATATTCTCCACATTTCCGCCTCGTTTTTACATTCCCTCAAATCCTCGCTCGCTTTTTCCACCGCCTTTAGCTTCTTCTTCTCACATACATCCTCATACCTCCTCCTTACCTCCGCCACTCTCCTTTCTCCCCCTACGCCTCCTACACACTCTCTCACCGCCCTCCTCAGCTCCTTTTTTCTCTGCCTGCATTCCTCATCAAACCACGCATCCGCCTGTCCTCTCTCCCCCTTTCTCTTTCTTGCACACCCCACTATTATCCGCTCCATCTCCTCTATCGTGCTGACCTCCTCCCATTTAACCCTCCCCAACTTTCTCCTCATATCCTCCATCGCTTTTATCCCGCACTCCAGCACCTCGCTTTCCTGCTCTCTTTCACTCCCGTGTCCCTCCTTTATCCACATCTTCACCTTTAACGGTAGGTGATCCGATCCCAACACCTCCTCTACCTCCATACTCCTTATCTCCCCTCTTGCTATTCCCTTCACCACTACATAGTCAATCACTGATGCCCCTCTTGCCCCTATGTACGTTTTCTTCCCCTCCCAGTCCCCCTCCGTGCACCCGTTTAACAGTTCCCACCCTTCCTCCATCACCCACTCCTTCATTCTCCTTCCCTCCCCGTTTATACATTTATCCTGCGAGCTCCTTTTCCTCATTGAACCGTCCTCCTTAAGTCCTCCCCCCGCTTCTCCTATTCTCGCGTTGAAATCCCCCCCCACCATCCACCTTCCTCCTTCTCCTGCTTTTTCATCTATCTCCCTCCTTACGTCTCCCTAGTTTTTACTCACATATAACACCCCCACGTTCATCTTGTATCCCCCTCGCTGGTACTTCACCCACACCAGTCCTTCACATCCCTCCATCATCTCCCCCTTGCTTCCTTTCCTGTCTTCTTTCCATCCAACAATCATTCCCCCCTTCGCCCTTCCCTTATTCGCACATTTGGTCGCCTCTTTCATCTCCCATCTAAACCCCCTTGGTAACCATCCTTTCACCTCCCTCCAATCCTTCTTCACCATCCACGTCTCCACTATCCCCACTACGTCCTTCCCGATTACCCACTCCTCAAAATCTCTCCTCCACTTGCACTCCTGCCCTTTAGACTTTATTCCCACCACATTCCAAAACCCTAGCGTTATCACCTCTTCTTCCTCCCTTCCCCCACACCTGCTTCCTCGTCCCCCGCTCCTCTCACGGCTCTTCCGCCTCTGCCCATTACCAATAATAAATTTTGATCTTAACGAGTTTCGATATAAACGACATAGTGATCTATTTGGAGGAAATTGCAAAAGAGGTCTTATTATAGGCCCTTCTGGCTGCGGTAAAACAAATGCAATGCTATTATTATTACTTGCAACCAACGGTTTACGTTTTGAAAACATATACTTGTGTTCAAAATCATTATTTCAAAATAAATACGCGTATCTACGATCAATAGTAAAAGACGTGCCAGAATGTGGTTATTTTGAATGTGTATTTTCGGATGTTGAATCACTTGGACCGCCTGAAAAAATGATATTCCACCGACCGGTCATAATGTAATTAAGGATTTTTTTTTCATACGGTCGACACAAAAATGTTGATTGTTTTTAAAATATGCCAAAGTTGCAGTGCCATTCAAAAGCAATTGGTTCGAGACAAACCTGAAGAAGTTTATCAAACTTCACCGCCAAGAACAGGAAACCTCACACATGATGATGATGATGATGATGATGATGATGAAGAGATCGTAGATTCTGATGATGACGCTAGAGTCCTACGGACTGCTACCACACGTTTAGATGAAGCTCATGATAGACTGGTAGACGAACTTAATACTTCGTCAGTACTACAACAAACCCTGAAACAATTTCATCATTGTTGCGCGTGAGAGAACGAGCGGCTGTTTTCTCCCGACTTTTGGGGTTTCGGGTTGGTTAAGAGGAAACTCCTTCTTCGTTGGTAAATTAATATGGTTTATTTTACTAAAGTACTCAACATACAAGTATAACAAAGCGCGACACTGACGCGCAATAAAGTGTAAAATTATCAATGATATAACAGATTAATAAACTTAATGTATAAAAAAAACTGAAGTGATATTATCAACGATCGAAACTGAAGTGCAAGAAAAAATGGCGACGTCGAGGGTATACCCCGACGCGACAAGCTGACATAAGCTTCCGCCAATCAGGCGTTAGATATCCCAACAATACCAAATATGTAATAACACGTGTTTGTAATTAACCGTTGTTGCTAAGTGAAAAATGCTTAGATGCATTGTGACAAACGATGATGATCGTATTCTGGTGTTACTAGGCGAAAAGTGCAGACTTGCATGTAAATGCAAGTCTAGGTACATATTGGAACTTGTTCGGAATCTTACGTAATTGCTCACATTACAACACCTCCCCCTTAAGAATGAAATTGGTAGCTAGGGTTGCTACGAATTTCAGAATAAACAACAGATTCATTGGAATTTTCGATTTCAACTACATTATTTGACGTTTCGGTAGGTGGTGTAGTGCGATGCAGTTTATTATAACAAAAATATATTACAAATGATACAAAAATTAATAAAGAACAATATAAGAAAGAATAATGGTGTATATGGTGCACTTTATTTATAAATTGATTATTTAGATTGTTTCTCAACTCTTTTAATTCTTGAACCTTAAAACCAACACGGTTCAAAATATTTTGTTTATTCTTAGAAAGAATTGGATCTATTGACGTTATTGGTATATGATCAACTAAAGTATCCAACTTTAGCTCATGAAAAGAGAATGTTAGATCTGATGGAGGTACATAATCGATTGTACTTGTGCTAATATTGACAGTTCTTTTTGTTAGGATGTGAATGCTAGTTATTTATTAGTCTATGGTTAGACGCGCACATGTCGTATAAAAAGAGATGTTTTTTTGGGTATCAGCGTTCGGACGAACGCAAATAAAGTTAGTCTTGAGTTTGCAATCAATGAGTGCAGTTGTTTTATTATTTTTCCGCACCCCAATCCACAACAGTGGCGACGAGGATAAACCTATTTAAATACAAATTCGAGTGAATATTGTGATTAACGGAACAATGTCGATTGGCAGAATTGTAGAATACGAATTGGGAGAGAAAAAGTGGTCGACGTACATTGCGCGGCTGGAGCAATATTTTCTGGCAAATGGCGTATTTCTGGCAAATGGCGTATTTTGTTAACGGCTGTAGGAGATAATACCTACGAATTGATGGTAAATTTGTGCGACCCGAAAAAGCCGGAAAATATTGAGTACGATCAGTTGAAGAAAATTGTGCAGGATCACCTGGAGCCGGCTGCTTCCGAAATAGCGGAACGGTATAAATTCCGCATGCGGAAGCAAGAAAATGGCGAAACTCTATCACATTTTATTTCGGCATTAAAAGGACTGGCCAAATCCTGTAATTTTAAAAGTGTGTTGGAAGCAAATCTCCGTGATCAAATGATTTTCGGGATGAAGAGTGACGTAATTAAGCAGCGGTTGTTCTCTGAAAAAGACTTAACATACTGTAAGGCAGTGGAAATATCCCTTAGTATGGAACAAGTGGAAAAAGATGTGCATTTGATGGAAAGTGCAGATTCCATCCATGTGATTCAATATGGCGGCGGCAGCGGCAGCGGTGGTGCGATACGTGCGGAGCAAGGGAAGTTTCGCAACGCAGCAACTGACGTCAGATCTGCTGGACTCGGCAGAATTCGACAGGACGGGGACGACCGACACAACAGAGCAAGAACACAGGTAAACAATTCAAGTGAAAAACAAAGTGGAAATCAAAGTGCGCGGAACCATTTTTCGAATGAAAAGGGTTATGAAAAGTGCGTGTGTTGCGGTTTAAGCAATCATACATCGAATGACTGTTATTTTAAATCAGCTAAATGCCACAATTGCGGTAGAATGGGTCATATAAGATCGGTGTGTACATTAAATAAAAATTGCAATTTCATTAAGCACAGTAAATTAAATAATGACAGCGACTCAAACTCAAATTTATTTACTTTAAATGTGGGTAAAAATCCAATTAAAATCAATGTATACGTAAATAAAATAAATTGCACAATGGAAATAGATACAGGTTCGGGAATTTCGGCTATTTCGGAAAATTTTTATAATAAATATTTTAAAGAGTGTAAAATTAATGAAATAAATTTAAATTTAACTTCTTATGTTGGAATCTGCATAAAAACCCTGGGCTACATAAATGTAAGTGTCTGCTTTGGGGATAAGTTAATAAAAAATCTGAAACTTTTTATAATTGTTGGGGGTGGTCCACCATTAATGGGACGTGAATGGATTGAAAGGTTATCCATATCAATTGATAGTTATTTTAATGTGGAAGAAGTACATAACCTAAGAGTATTAAATAAAAATACAGTAAACTCATTAATTGAAGAATTTCCTGAAGTGTTTCAAGAAGGAATTGGTAAATGTGTAAATTTTAAAGAAAATTAATTCTTAAATCTGATGCAAAACCCAAATATTGCCGTGCTAGACCGTTACCTTTAGCTCTTAAAGAAAAGGTTGAGGATGAAATTAAAAGATTAGTGAAATTAGAAATATTATCAGCAACAGAGCATAGCGAGTGGGCTACTCCGGTAGTTCCTGTTGTTAAAAAAGACGGAAATATAAGACTTTGTGGAGATTTCCGTATTACGGTAAATCCTCAATTACATATCAATAAATATCCGGTACCGAAAATTGATGATTTGTTTTCTAAATTATCTGGAGGCATTTTATTTTCAAAAATTGATTTGTCACAAGCATATGCACAATTAGAATTAGATCATAATTCAAAAGAGATTGTTACAATAAATACGAGTTTAGGTTTATTTAATATAATAGACTTCCTTATGGAATTGCATCAGCTCCCGGTATTTTTCAAAGATTTATCGAGGAACTTTTTGTAGGAATTTAGGGCGATACCGTATTCTTGGACGATATTTTGGTAACGGGAAAATCCGAAGAAGAACATTTGGATACTTTAAAATTAGTTTTAAATAAATTAAAAAATGCTGGTCTGAAAATAAGTCAAAGTAAATGTAATTTTTTTCAAAAGAGAATATCGTATTTAGGCCACGATATTGACAAAGATGGTATTCATACAAATTCGGACAAAACAACAGCGATTTTAAATGCAAAATGTCCTGAGAATGTAACGGAACTGAAATCAGTCTTAGGATTAATAAATTATTATTCTAAATTTATTCCAAATGCAAGTTCTATACTTAGTCCATTGTATGCATTATTAAAAAAGAATTCCAAGTGGAAATGGACACAATTGTGTAACCAAAGTTATTATAATTTAAACAGGCCTATCACTTTATATTGTGATGCAAGTTCTTTTGGGCTAGGTGCAGTCATCTCTCATACTTATCCAGATGGATCAAGTAAGCCAATAGCTTTTGCTTCACGAACCTTATCAATTCATGAAAAAGGTTATTCGCAAATCGATAAGGAAGCGTTGGCGATTATATATGGAATCAAAAAATTTAATCATTATTTATACGGCCGACACTTTACCTTATTTACGGACCACAAACCATTATTAGCCCTGTTTGGTAATAAAAAAGGTATACCAATTTTAGCGGCAAGCAGATTGCAGAGGTGGTCAATTATTTTATCAGCTTATCAGTATGACATAAAATATGTCCCATCTAATAAAAATTGCGCAGATGCTTTATCACGATTACCTTTACCCACTACGGATACGGATTCAGAATCAAGTGATTTTGGTCATATTCATTATATAAATGAAATGTTACCAATTTCGTATAAAGAAATTGCGTATGAAATTAAAAAAGATAAAATTTTAAATCAAGTTTATGGTTATTGTTTGCATGGCTGGCCAGATTATTTAGAAAATAATGAAATTAAACCGTATTTAATGCGAAAAGAGCAATTGCATATTCAACATGGTTGCTTAATGTGGGGTTATCGAATCATAATTCCACCAAAATACAGAGAAACTGTTTTAAAAGATTTACATTCTTCACATTTGGGCATAAATAAAATGAAGTCAATTGCACGTTCATTTTTCTGGTGGCCTTCCATGGATGAACATATTGCAACATTATGTGGTCAATGTTCCAGTTGTAATGTGTTTAGAGCAAATCCGGAAAGAAATTTAATTCATCCATGGACGGTACCTAGAAAACCATGGTCACGAATTCATTTAGATTTTTTAGGACCAATATTTAATAATAAATATTTAATTGTAATAGATTCATACACGAAATGGGTAGAAGTTTTTAAATTAAAAACAACCACTGCTGAAGATGTAATAAATTGCTTACGAAATGTATTTTCACGGCTAGGCTTGCCGGATATGGTGGTGAGTGATAATGGCCCACCATTCAATTCTTGGACATTTGAAAATTATTTAAAAATGAATGGAATTTTAGTAAAACACTCCTCTCCATATCACCCAGCAAGTAATGGTGCAGCGGAGGTTACAGTAAAAATGATTAAAAATGCGTTGAAAAAGGCACATTTATCAAAAGAAAATCTTGACAGCGCTCTCGATAAATTTTTGTTTGACTACCGCATAGCAGCACATAGTAGTACAGGAGTGAGTCCAGCGAGTTTATTATACGGTAGGGAACTTAAAACCCGCTTTCACTTATTAATACCTCAAACGGATAGAATAATCGAAAATAGTAATGACAAATTTGTTGACGAATGTAAAAAGTTTTCAAAATATGAGATTGGGGAGAAAGTGTTAATAAGGGATTTTAAGAATCCTACCGATACTCGATGGCAGGAAGGGAAAATTGCAAATGCAAATGGTCACGTGTCTTATGATGTCAAAATTGACAACAAAGTGGTAAAAAGACATTCTAACCATATCTTACCATTGAAGCGGAGATCTGTGATATTACCAATTAATTCGGAAAGTGATGAGAAATTAAGTGACAATTCGACTAGTGAGATTAAAAATGATAATTGTGAGAACGTAAATATTAAACCGACGTCCTCAGTAGTGGAAACAGTGAGCGAACCACCGTACAATTTTCGCCCTCGTAAAAATGTAGATTATGCTACTTAAGAAAAAAAAAAAAAATAAGGTATATATATAAATGTTATTTGTTGAATATGTTTTGAGTTAAGGAAGAGGGTGTTAGGATGTGAATGCTAGTTATTTATTAGTCTATGGTTAGACGCGCACATGTCGTATAAAAAGAGATGTTTTTTTGGGTACCAGCGTTCGGACGAACGCAAATAAAGTTAGTCTTGAGTTTGCAATCAATGAGTGCAGTTGTTTTATTATTTTTCCGCACCCCAATTTACAACACTTTTAACATTCAAAATTGCATTTGATGTATGTGCAATACATTCCGGTTGTATATGGACAATTCCGGTGGAATTAAGATCTACAAATACATTTGTTCCAAAGCAATTTAAATTTAGTGTTTCTGTTTTAGGTATTACAAAAATCCAATAATTGTCCTTTTGTAATTGAATAAACAAATTTGTATTAAGATTGATAATTCTTTGATCACAATCGTTAGGAATGACTTTAGAGTTTGAATATAAAATAGGTTCACAAGAATTTTGAGTAACAGACAATAAAGGTTGAGTTTGTTGACAAATAAAATGACCATTAACGCTAATACAATTGTCATGGATAAAATGTTCTGGAGTTAAGAAATAATATTGTTTCATAATGTCAATGATTAAATACGCATACGAAGGCACAATATATCCGAAAATGTTTTCATGAATGCGCATCGGTAGACTCGTCATTTTTACTAATTCGTATCGTTCACTCGACACTAGCGGCACTTTGATAACGAAAACTAACCGTGAGTCCATATAATAAATAATTGGCTTAATTAAATTATACAGCTCGTGAGAATTGTGTCTAGTTAGTGTGGTAGGAGAGACAATCGTTTGTGAATGTGTGGTTGAATGGTTTTCAATTCTTTGAAAAGTGTAGAAGGACTTAGGATTAAGGGATGAATGATTCCATGATCCGCATTTAGTATAATATTGATTAAATTAAATTGATATGTTAAAACTTGATTTGTAATTAAATCAAAACTAAGTAAATATTCATAAAAAGATTCATTAGCATTTATTTGCGCCAATGATTGATTTAAGGCATGGTTTATATTATTGATGTGTTTTTCTAATGAGATTAAATTTTGGTTTAATTTTTTCAAAGATTTGTCATTATTGATTTGAGAATTGTGTATTATGTTAAGAGTATTCTCAAACAATAAAGTTTGTTTTGTAACAGTATCATGTAGATGATTATTAGTTGAAGTTAATAACTTAATACTATTAATGTAGTACAAAGCATCTTGGTCGTCCAACGTACCAAACAGTTGTTTAGAAATTCGCCCAACGATGTTTAAAATTGCTCGTCGTGACCTTTGTTCGAATGTATCAACATCTAACATATCGCAAATGAGTTTATTATTGTTTGTTATTGAAAGTAATGTATTGTTTAATATTTTTATAAAGAAATCGCAAGCGGGCTCAAGTATTTTGTTATTGCATTCTTGACGAATTTTTAATTCATTTGATTTTATGATACCAAATAAGTTTAAATAATTATCTAAATTAACATTGGTTATTAATTTCCAATTGTCATTATAAAGAGAAACGGATTAGAAGTTTTCAAAATATATTCCAGGAGATGTCGCTATTGGACTGATGTTGTATGGGACAGCTTCGTTATGTGCCCCGAAAAGGTATAACAATAGTGGCAGGACAATTTTTGTATACCTGTAACAAAAATTTGTCGTCACTATTGCGATTTATTTTTATTTCATATTTTTATTTGAACAATTTAAGACGGTTATTGTGAACCTTTACCCTTTGTATTTGATTGTTGAATTTACGTCGCTATTTATTTCTATGATTTCGTACGGACCCGTGAATAGGGGTTGTAATTTTTTACATTTTCCCTTTTTCGTTATTTCGTCTTTTATTAAGACTGTGTCACCTATTTCCAATTTAATTGGGTTAACAGATTTATCAAAATAGGTTTTAGATCTTTCTTTATTAGAAATTAAATTATCTTTGGCTATTTCATGGCAATGTTGTAACCTCGCTTTCATTTCGTTATTATAATCGTCGTAATTGTACGATAACTCGGGTGATTTTTTAAGAGAAGATGGCATTTCGGCTGTGTGTCCGAAAAGTAATTCAAAAGGCGTGAAATTAGTCGCGGAATGAACGGATGTATTGAATACAAATGTGGCATAGGGTAACCAGGTATCCCATGATTCGTTATCCTTTTCTGTATAAATGCGTAAATATTCGCCTAAATTACGATGAGATCTTTCCAAACCTCCGTTTAATTGTGGTCGGAAAGCAGTTGTTTGAATTTTGGTTATTTTTAATAATTTACAAGTTGTTTTGAATAAATCGCTTAAGAAATTTGTACCTTGATCTGTCAAAAGATATTGAGGAGTTGCATATTTACAAATGATATTGGTCACAAAAGCTTCCGCTATAGTGGATGCTTCTTGATTAGGAATGGGAATTGCAATTCCGTATTTCGTAAGATCATCTTGGAACGTTAGGATATATTTATTCCTAGAATTTGTTTCAGGCAAAGGACCTACTACATCGAGAAATACCTTTTCAAAAGGTTTTGATGCAGTAGTTGTTATAGTTAAAGGCATTTTGGTAAGACGGTGGTGCTTATTTTTCTGGCATAATTCACATGATTGAATAAAAGACGCTATGTCATTGTACATATTTGACCACTTGTATTTGTTTCGAATTTTCTTAAAAGTTTTATTGATGCCTTGATGGCCTCCTAGAGAACTAAGATGGTTTTCATTTAATATTCGGTTAATATCTTCTTTTGCATGAATGGTAATTACATCATTGTGATAGATTGTGAATTGAATATTATATTCATTAAAAATATACTGGATCATTTTAATAATTATATTTAATTTAAGACTTTTGAAAGGAGAATATTTTGTAAAGTTTAAAATTGAAAAGTTTTTTAATTTATTGTTTGTGGTGTTAACCCACTTCTGTAAATTTAACAAAGAATCGAATATGTATTCGTAAGAAATGTTATGGTCATTGACAGGAATAAAAATGAATTGTTTATTAGTTTCATTGAGGTAGGTCGGAATCTGCTCCGTAAGATTCTCGAGTTTCAATTTATCAAGGACACGTTGTTCTACATAGGAACACTGACCTTCGGAAATATGATCGGTAGGAATTAGATAAAGACGCGTGTCGTCGGAGTGTGCATTGTTTATATTTTCCGATGTATGTAATATTATCGTATTCTGATTATTCGAACTAACAGATTTTTAAAATTTTCATAAGTGATTTCCAAATTACTAGATTTGCTACGAGTAATGGCATTTATTTCGTACATTCGACTTAAAGCATCTGCATTTGTATTTAATTTACCACTTTTATGAACTATATCGTAATCGTATTCTTCAATCTTCAAACGGAATTTCATAAGGCGAGAACCAGGATCTTTCACTGAAAATAACCAAATTAAAGGTTTATGATCAGTTACAATGGTAACTTTCCTTCCAAATAAGTATGGACGGTAATACTTTACAGCCCAACAGATTGCAAGAAGTTCTTTCTCAATTGTACTATAATTTTTCTCCGCGGTATTGAGAGTTCGCGATGCGTAAGCAATAGGAAGATCTTTTCCGATAATACCTTGCGATAGCACTGCACCTAATGCAAAATTGCTCGCATCAGTTGTTAACAAAAATTCTTTTATGAAGTCTGGAAATTGTAAAAGAGGTGGATTACACAATTTTTCCTTTAAGAGTTCGAAAGATTCAATACAAGAAGGATTCCAATTCTACGTTCTTTTTTAATAAGGAAGTTAAAGGTTGCGACATTTTCGCAAAATTTTGAATGTATTTACGGTAATATCCTGCTAATCCTAAGAATGATTTTATTTGAGTGACATTTGTCGGAGTAGGAAAATTCCTGACTGACTGTATTTTTGAAGGATCAGGACTTGTACCGTTTTCTGTAATGACATGGCCAAGATATGTTAATTCTGGGCGAAGAAATTCACATTTATCCGGCTGTAATTTAAGATTATTTGATCTGAGACGATTGAAAATTTGAATCAATTTGGAGTTATGCTCTTCAAGAGTTTTTCCGTATACAATAATGTCATCAAGGTAAACAAAGCATTTAAACCCATGAAGACCTGATAAAACAGCGTTCAGCATTCTTTGGAAAGTGGCGAGCGCCCCTTTCAATCCAAATGGCATTCGATTGAACTCATAATGACCATTGGGAGTTGAAAATGCAGTCTTATGTCTATCGTTATCAGACATTAGGACTTGGTGATAACCAGAAGCTAAATCAAGGGAGCTGAAGAATTTTGAATTCCCCAAACAATCCAAGATTTCGGTTATGTTAGGTAAGGGATGTACTGGCGCTACTGATTTTTCATTTAATTTTCTGAAATCTACAACAACTCGCCATCATCACAACTAATAAAGGAGAGTTAAAAGGTGAATCACATCAATCTATGTTCGCATGATATTTTGAAATGGTAATCTATATGGTTTAATGTTTACAGGATCATCATTGATTGTAGGTATTTTATGGTTAACAGTGGTGGTGTATGAAAGTGTATCGCCGTTTAAGAAAAATATGTCGTTGTAATTTTTACATATGTTAAGTATACTCTCGCGTTGTTTGTCATCTAAGTGAGACGTACGTATAGAATTACATAACAGTTGTAACCGTTCTAGATTGCAACTTGATTCTTTTAAGGTCAAGATATCAAAATTATTAATGTCATCGAATTGAAATTTTGGATTAATGAGTTTTACTTCATGTTCATTGCAATTAATAAGTGTTGAATGACAATATCCATTTTGAGGCTTTACGATACAGTTTCCTACGAAAACACCATGTTCTAATTCATTTGATAAACATATAGATTCGGAGTCATGAGGAAGATTTAATTTAATTCTTTTAGTTGTCTCGCTACGAGGCGGTAAGGAAATAATGGTATCGTTATGATTAAGGTTAAATGAAGAGAAATGTTTGTTTTTTAAATTAATTGTTAAGGCGTTTGTTGCGTAATCTATGTTCGCATGATATTTTGATAAAAAATCTTTTCCAAGTATACCATCATATTTGATTGGAAATTCATCAGGAACAATGTGTATTGGATGAGTTAATACTTGATTTCCAAACTTAAAATCGCCGTAGCAGATACCATAAGTGGAAATTGGATCATCGGAAATTCCGACAAGATGAGCTTTTAAATTTAAATGACAAATTGCGTCACCTTTTGTGCAAGATTTTTTTAGGAGTGTGACTTGACTTCCTGTGTTAATTAAAAGATTTGCTTTATGTGTTTTAGCTAGAAGTAATGGGAATTCGACACTGTCACAGTCAGAATAGGAGATTTTGTTCTAAATTTTATACAATTGCATTTTACAGGAGTTATCCGCCCGGGATAAAGACGCTTGCATTTTGAATAGGAGTCAGTAGTGTATTCCTCCATCACCCACTCCTTCATTCTCCTTCCCTCCCCGTTTATACATTTATCCTGCGAGCTCCTTTTCCTCATTGAACCGTCCTCCTTAAGTCCTCCCCCCGCTTCTCCTATTCTCGCGTTGAAATCCCCCCCCACCATCCACTTTCCTCCTTCTCCTGCTCTTTCATCTATCTCCCTCCTTACGTCTCCCCAGTTTTTACTCACATATACCACCCCCACATTCATCTTGTATCCCCCTCGCTGGTACTTCACCCACACCAGTCCTTCACATCCCTCCATCATCTCCCCCTTGCTTCCTTTCCTGTCTTCTTTCCATCCAACAATCATTCCCCCCTTCGCCCTTCCCTTCTTCGCACATTTGGTCGCCTCTTTCATCTCCCATCTAAAACCCTTTGGTAACCATTCTTTCACCTCCCTCCAATCCTTCTCCACCATCCACGTCTCCACTATCCCCACTACGTCCTTCCCGATTACCCACTCCTCAAAATCTTTCCTCCACTTGCACTCCTGTCCTTTCGACTTTATTCCCGCCACATTCCAAAACCCTATCGTTATCCCTTCTTTTTTTCCCCACCCCCCTTGCTTTTACTCTTTGAGTTATTCGTTCGCCCTGTTTTTGGACCTGCCACCTCCTTTATCAACATATCTTTCTCCTTGTGCCATCTCCACCATTCGTCTCCGACGTGCAGTTTCTGGTAGAACACTTGGACTCGGTTGCCTCTTATTCTTTCCTCCTTTGCCCTCTCTTTAATTCTCTTCTGTACCTCCCCCTCGTTCTTCATCAAATCATCGTCAAAGTACACATCACTCTTCGTATCTCTTATTACGCCTTTCTGCACCATTAATTTCTTTTTGTCTTCGCCGTTTCTGCACCTCACCAATATCGGTCGCTTTTTTGCCCCCTTCTCTATCCCTAACCTAAATGCATCATCAAATTGAAAATCTGGGACATTCAATTTCTCCGCCATCTTCTTCACCACTTCTTTAACATCACCCCCTTCTTCTACCCCATTAATAATAATATTATTTTTTCTTCTTTCTTTCTCCCTACTCTCCTCCCCCTTTTCCAGTTTAGCAATTCGTTCTATAAGCAATGATTTTTCTACTTCCCATTTTTGTTCTTTCTGCTTTATTTCTTCTTTTAATTCCGTTATATTTTTATTGTAAACTTCCATTCTATTTTCCAACGTTGCTAATTTATCCAAAATCCTGTCCAATTTCGCCTCCATTCCTTCTGACCCTTTTCCCTCTGCTTTTCTTTTTTTTCCTACTTGTTCAATGGATTTGTCCGCATTATACACTTGGCTTGGAGGAATAGACGCAGAGTTCACTAATAAAGAGTGCGACGCCCTATTGACGCGTGATTTACAGAGTCTGACAGAGTTTGCCGAAGCCTTTGGTTATCAAGGATTTGATCCCAAGGTAATCATTAAGGCTCTCGTAAAGAAATGTAAGGATTACGAAGCAGCTTCTGTGCTTGATGATTACACAATCACCACAACAGGAGCACCATTCACCTACACTAACAAGAAGGGTTTGGTCAGTGACATCAAGCTGATGACCACATTATTTGCTATCAGGGGAGCAAACATTAACAAGATCAAGAGCAAGTCCGCAGCAGAAACTGGTCCTCTGATTGAGATGTTAAAAGCTAAATACACACTAGACACCACTAAGAGAGCATCAGGTTCTGCCTTGTCTCAGAACACAATCACCCTTCCGAGAATTGCCAATTGCTTTCCCACGATCTTGTTGCAATTGTTCCACACTGGGAAGGCAAAGTGTCTCATCACTCTGGATGACTTGGGACTAAACAATAATTACTCGAAGTCAATCCTGTGTCCCATGCTAATCAGCTGCATCCCAAAGAGGCCTGCACACCACAAACCTCTGATGGTCTGCTTTTTAGCATCAGTTTTGATTGATGATATCATTCAGCCAGCAGGAAAGAAGACGCCCCTTGATAAGATGCTAACATACTTCCAGGCATCTTACAGTTCTCAATCAACTCCGGAGGCAGTTAGGGAGTCAGTTATGAAGGAGTTTGGATTCATTCCTGCTGAAAGGGGAGCGTTCCCAGCCGCTAATGATGCATTGAATGCAACTGCCGAAGGAACGATCAGAGCCAAAAGACCCAACGATCCAAATCTTGGCAATGCCATCATTGGAGTTCAGTCTATGGTGTAGTGGAACAATATGAAAGTTCTAGGAATCCAGCCTCGGGGAAATCCTCTCAGACATCTACATCATCTTCACAGTATCCAAAGTTCAAAACACGAACCCCAGAACATATCTACTACGAGATATAAAAAACCAGGACATAATTAGAGGATTCTACGAGGAAGAATTAAAAAAAGTTCAACATCAGGATGTATATCTCGTCGAAAAAGTAATTAAAAGAATGAAGAATAAAGTTTTAGTAAAATGGTTTTGTTTGGATGATTCACATAATTCATGGATATCAAATAAAAATGTTCTATAAATATTTAGTCTTTTATTAAATTATAAAGGGTTATGGATTCGCAACCACACGAGCGCGTTATCCTGCGGACAAATAATGGCCGTATACTCTGAACTCCGGATGATGATATTTGCCCGGGGTAGAGGAATTGGCGGTATCGAGTCATCCAGTTCGATTATGGTTACCTGTAAATTATTATAATCTCAATTTTCTCTTATTTACATGTACGTATTAACTTGTTTACTCGCTCGTTATTGAATCTCCTGCAATATTCCTCTCTAATTTCCTTATAGATTTGTATGCGGTCTGTAATAAAAAAATATAAAATATAAAATATATGTAATACGAATGTAAATGTTTCTTTATAAATACAAAACATATTTTTTTTAAATGTTGTTTTATTTAAAATAAATTACTCACCCATGATTCACTTCAACACTTTAAAACCGCTGTTCAGTTTGTTCCTCTCAACTTAGTGTGTTGGTGCTTAAATAGCTTGTAAACCGAGGAGGATGTATAAGGAGGAGGGGTTTAAAGTAAAACACATCTTAAAAGATTTTGAGTTAACTTCTACTCATAAAGGTGTGGTAAAATTAGAAGGTGGGACTAAAATTACCTTTACTCATAAAGGTGTGGTTAAATTAAAAGGCGGGGCAAAAATTGCAACACTTTTTGAAAATTTATTAGGCGGAGCTAAATTGCAATACTTTTGACCGTTACAATAAGGTTACAATATCAATATAAAATAACCGGCTATTTTTCCATAGATCAAATCAATTTTTGCATTGTCAAATATAAGAACACAAATTAAGGTTTATCTACAATGAGTTTTGTTAAAACTTTACAAGCAATCGCTCTAAAACAAGTGTGTTTAAATGTAATAGAAGATCGGTTAGATGTAAAATAAATGGTACGCCTAGCAGAAATACCAAAATGTTTGGGTAAGACAATTTTTGACAACTGGTGTTTTTATGTTTGGACATTTGGACATTTACGACAAGCAAATATGTATTCGGTTCTTTGTAAATGCCGACCATTTACATGTCACAATCCATTACCTAAATATATAGTGGATTTTTTATTAAATCCTAATGGTAATATTTCCAAAATTATGAACATTCCACAAAATCCATTTTTAGTGTTAGTTAAAAAAAGATTTTGGATTGATACACAGGGAAACCGATATTGCCGTTGGTGTAGAAAAAAAAATTACAATTTAGAACCTAATACAAAATTATTCAGGATAAAATACGAAAAGAATATTTTATTTCGAAAAGACAAATTGCATATATGGATATTAGAACGAAAACGTTATTGTGAATTTTGTTTCTTCACACCGTTATTCGAGCTAACAAAACATACAGTAAAACGTAAACGAACAGATAGTTCATCTTCATCATCTTCTACTTCATCAGTGTGGGACACATCGACTGACATGGATGAAGAAGAGGATTAAAATGATTGTAAAATGTTTTTTTCTCTGTGTGAGCGTGTGCATGTGTGAGTGAATGTGTTGTTCCTCGTCATATTAAATTTACCCCTCCTCATAGTTAAACCTCCTCCTTTTCTTTTCTTGATTAAGTTCACTATATAAAGGTAACGTATTGGCCCAAGCATCATATCGTGTGTTGACGTGTAAAGCAACTTACTCTTTTATTACATTTAAAGCATGTTTTTGTGCAAATATTGTGGTAAAAATTTTACAAGAAGAGACAACTTAAAACGACACGAAAAAAACTCGTGTGTTTCCAAGCAAAACTCATATGTAAGCAATAGAGGAGAAAAGCCAACAATCAAACTTATTCTACTCCGATCCGCACAACAGGGAGATATCAAAATGGTAAATCCACTTCCATCAACATCTTTGGAAAATCCATCCACATCGAAACAAGTTTGTGAAATTCCAAATAAACGACAAAAACTTGCATCTACATTAAAACACAAAATATGTGATGTATAACATAACAGTAGATAGCTCATGTTTTGCCGCCCATTTGAGAACTAATTTACACAAAAGTAATGCATTTATTATTGTTGATGATGGAGTAGAGGAAATATCTACAGCTTATGGGGGCAAAATAACAAGTTACCGAATCACCGAACCTGGACACTATGTTGATTTAGACAAGTTTTCCATTTCAGTGAGGGAGAAAATTATTACTCTCATTGAAAGTAAATTGGCGGTTATTGGAAATTTTAAATTAAACATGGAATCCTTTGCATTGTACTTTTTGACAGCAAAAGAAAATGTTGAAATAATATCATTTAACACTTCGAACAAAATTATCACCACTGCAACGAATCTATATGAGACATACGCACACTTCCTCGACGAAATTAAAACCAAGATGTCAGAATTTCAGGAGAAAGATTCAAGTAAAGTTAGAAACTTGGTGATTTTTAATGTTATTATTATTATTATTATTATTATTATTTTTAAGGTTGGACATTATTTTAAATTACAAGCATTGAACTTAATTTCAATGTATATAATCCAATGAGAGCATCTAGTTACATCGAGTTACCTGCTTCAATAAAGGCAAAACGTGCAGTAATCAATGTTTACAATACCGACAATGCATGCTTTGCTTGGGCTATAACTTCAGCACTTCGGGTTCCAACAGGACTGGCACAGAGACCATCTTCATATCCACATTATTCAACAGTATGTGACTTTTCAAATTTACAATTTCCAGTTACAATAAAAGATATCAATATATTTGAAGGTAAAAATAATATTTCAATAAACGTTTATGGCGCTAATGAATATTTTAACGAAAATAAAATGGACTATGAATTCGTTCCATTACGAATATCAAAGAATAAGAAAATAGTTCATATAAACTTGTTGTATATTTCAATAGACAATCAGAATCATTATTGCTGGATTAAAAATTTGTCGCGTTTAATTGGAACTCAAATATCATTACATGGTCATGAAAAATTTATATGCGAAGGTTGTTTAATTTACTTTTCTAAAAAAGATGAATTAAAAAGACATCAAGAAGAAGATTGTGGAAATGTAAAAGCTGTTCTTCCGAACTGTAGTAAAAAAATTAATAAATTGGGTGAAGAAGTTCTGGGAAATATATTAGAGTTTGAAAATTATCAAAAACAAATGAAAATTCCTTTTGTAGTTTATGCTGATTTTGAGGCATTGTTAGTAAATGTTAACAATAATACTATTTATACAGATTCGAGTAAACCGTACACAGTTAAATGTTTTCGTCATGAACCTTATGCTTTTGCATACCACATAAAATGTTCATATGATGATAGTCTTTCAAAGTTTAATATATATAATGGAGAAAATGCCGCACAAGAATTTGTAAACAAATTAGAAGACGATATTAAACTTATTTATAAAAATTATTTAGGAGTACGTAAAGAAATGTTACCATTAACACCGGAAGAAAAACTAATATATGAAAGAAATGTATGTCATATTTGCGAAAGAACATTGTCAGTAAATGATAAAGTATATGATCATGATCACTTAACAGGAAAGTTTCGTGGCCCAGCCCATCCCGTTTGCAATATTAATTATAAAATTCCAAAATATATTCCAATATTTTTTCATAATCTTTCAAATTAGGACAGTCATATGTTTGTAAAAAATATTGCATTAAACAAGGAAGATGTTGATGTTATTGCACAAAACAAAGAAAAGTATATAACTTTTACAAAAAATGTGCACGTTGGTGAATATATTAATGGTAACGGAAAAAAGAGAAAAGTATTTATAAAACTAAGGTTTGTAGATTCATTTAAATTTTTATCACAATCATTAGAAACATTGGGATCACTTTTAGACAATGATCAGTGTGTTGAAATAAGAAAAAGGTTTCAGGAGGATGAACAATTTAATCTAATACGGCAGAAAGGCGTTTTTCCTTATAGTTTTATGAATTCATTTGAAAAATTAAATTACAATCATTTGCCAAGTGAGGATGAGTTTTATGATCATTTAACGGATGAAAAATATCCAGAAAAAACTATGAAAGAGCTTGTAAAGTGTGGGATGGATTTAATCGTAATTCATTACGTGATTACGTAAACACTTATTTGACATCTGATGTGTTGTTGCTTGTTGACGTATTTGAAAATTTTCGAAAAATGTCATTAGATTTCTACAAACTCGACCCTGCACACTATTTCACAGCGCCGGGATTTGCTTGGGACGCTTTGTTAAGGATGTCAAATGTAAAATTGGAATTATTGACAGACATTGACATGTTACATTTTTTTAAAAAGGGTATCAGAGGTGGATTAAGTATGTGCACTCAACGAAAAGCTGAAGCAAATAATAAGTTTTTACCAAATTTTAATGCTTCTGAACCAACTTCATATATTCTTAATTTAGATGCTACAAATTTGTATGGGTATGCTATGAGATGTAAGCTTCCTGTTGGAAAGTTTCGCTGGCTTGGTCAAAATGAAATTCTCGAGTTTGTTGATATCGCATCACTGGAAGTTGATGGTGAGATGGGTTATGTGCTAGAAGTTGATTTAAAATATCCAATAGCTTTACAGGATTATCATAATGATTTTCCTTTTTGCCCAGAATCGGCAATACCTCCAAATTCAAAATATTCTAAATTAATTCCTACCTTATATGACAAAGAAAAATATATTATTCATTATAAAAATCTAAAACAATGTTTAACACAAGGCTTAAAATTGCGACGGATACATAGAATTTTAGAATTTAAACAAGATAATTGGATGCAAAAATATATTGATTTCAATACTAGTAAGAGAGAACAATCTAAAAATGAATTTGAACGCAATCATTACAAAAGTATGAATAATGTTGTATTTGGAAAAACGATGGAAAATGTTGAAAATCGCGTTGATATTAAATTATGTACGCATTGGGATTCTCATTTCAGGAAACCTGGTGCAGAATTTTATATATCGAAACCAAATTTTAAATCTTCAAAAATATTTTGTAATAATTTAGTGGCTGTGGAAATGGGTGTTCTCAAAGTGCAGTACACAAAACCACTGTATGTAGGATTTTCTATTTTAGAATTATCCAAAACTGTAATGTATGATTTTTTCTATAGTTTCCTTAAGAGAAAGTACGATAACAGCGTAACATTATTGTACACAGATACAGATTCGTTAGTTCTTCAAGTTTTTACAGAAAATGTATACGATGATATTAAAATTAATATTGATAAGTTTGATACATCCAACTATCCAATTACAATCAGCATTGCATCATTCCAAATAAATCTTACATCGGAAAAATGAAAGACGAATTTAAAGATCAGATCATTGAATCATTTTATGGAACTGGTGCTAAGGCGTATTGTGTAAATTTACGCAATTCAAGCTCGATTAAAAAAGCTAAAGGTGTTAAAAATAATGTAATAAAAAAACATTTAAAGGTAAATGATTACATTACTGTAGTGGAGAATGGGGGTGCAGTTTGTAAAAAATGTACAAATTTAGATCCAGTTGTTTACAGAACGTTAAAACAAAATTGCATTGAATTCAAAAGACGACAAAAGATACATTTTAAATGATAAATATCATACATTAGCATGGGGCCATTTACGTATAGCGGATTTAGAAAACGAAAAGGTGTTGGATAAAATGATTAACGATGCAATTCAGAAGCTTGATTAAACATTCAATTATATTTTTATTTTTTATAAACCTGGGTAAGAAACGCTTACTCTTTCGATACAATTAAATTATAATTATATAAGGTTATTTGTATCTTTAATAAATGTATGTCTGAACAATTATAATTTCAATTCTATGTTTATGTATATTTGTTTTATTTTAAATATATTGCTTCAAATATTACTTTTGTCTACTTTATTATAAAACCACTATCCATTATAAATATTTCCCCAGGTAACTGCTTTTAAATATCTGATTTAATTAATTTAAAATATATATTTTTTTATTTCATGAAACATTTCTACAATCTTACTTAAGTTGTTCAAACACACACCCTCATTGTAATTAAAAAAAAAGGAAAAACTAAAATAAATAATAAAAAGAAATAACAAAAAAATATATAAAAAATGTACTCCCTCTTCTTCCTTGTCAGCCAAAATTCAAAAACCTCCTCCTCATCCTCCTCCTCCTCCCACGAGATAGCCGATTCTAGAACCTCCTCCTCCGCGAGGAGGAGGAGGTTCTAGAATCGGCTATCTCTCCCTACTACCATAAAATAGATTTAATGTACATGTTAAAAAATTTGTAAATTTTTAAGATAAAGGTGATTACAAAATTTTTGATAGAACACCATTTTCCTCTTTGTTTTATTCATTTGTTTTTATGATTTTAGAGAAGGAGGAATATTTAGATGTTGAAAAGGGGGGACGTTTATTTGTAAAAAAATATTTAGATAAGTTATTAGTTGACAGTGAATTAAATGAGGGGTTAAAATCAAAATTTAATGTTTTAGTATTTTTACCTGATGGAGATTTGGAAAAGGTTGTTAAGCGTATGGTTAATAGAAATAATGGAATAGACATTTTTTCAAAAAATTATGTATTAGTCCAAACTTTTGTTTTTGAATATTTAGCAAATAAGTTTAATTGGGAAGTAATTAGAGTTAAAGGTCCGGAGGATATTCCTTTAATTATAAAAAAGATTGAGGAAATGTTAAATAAATTAACAACATAATTGGATAGATAATTTATTTAAATAATTAGGTAGTGGTAGAAAATTTTGATTAGGAATATTTAGTAAAAGTTAAATGAAAATTATTTAAAAAAATAAATTAGGAACACCCTTTAATATTACAGAATAGAGAGAATACATAAAAATGCTCGGATACCAACGAGAGCATCCCCTATGTCAGCAGATTGGATCTGTATTCCATTGAAGTGGTGACAATTCCGAGGAAGGGGGGAGTGTTGTTAGGACGGGGCTAAAGGTTAAGATTCCAGATGATTGTTATGGAAGGATCGCTCCGAGATCGGGATTGGCTGTAAATTATTCAATAGATGTTGGAGGTGGTGTGATTGATAGCGATTTTACCGGAGAAATTATGGTTATTTTGTTTAATCATTCACAACTCGATTATAAAATTTATCTTCTCCCATAATAAGAACATTAAAGCAGCGGGGATCCGAGAAGGCTGCGATTCGGTCGCCATGGCAACCACTTTTACATTGCTCTTATGGGAGACGACTGTCACCGGGAGTGGAAAAATCGAAGAATTCATTTTAGAAAGTTCAAATTTTCACAGGACCGAAAAAAAAATACCGTGTGTCTTAGGCTAAGCGGCGTTCAAATCCGACCGCGTTTCGATTTTAAATCATTTTTTTAATTTTACGCCGGGCGGAAGATTTCCTAACCTCAATACTTTACACGCTGGTCTTGCTTCACACGGAAATTTTTCAGGTCGCGCATAGCACAATTTCAATGGGATTTGACCTGAGCTTTCCAACGCGACACCTCCGAGCGCTCAAATCGCCCGATTAAAAAAAATATATCGCATTTAATCGATTTTGCAAAAAAAAAAAATTGATTTTCAAAATTTTGCGTCTATCGTGTTCAGAATTTCATTAGAAACACGACCTATCTATCGAGAATTTTTTTATCGAGGAAAAGTATTTTTTTTGCAATTGAAATTTCATAAAAATATATACCGGGTGTCTAAATCTGGCATTTAATCGATAGTTTTTATTTTTTCTCCAAAATGTTTTGTTTAAACGCAGATCCGCTAGGATTAAATTTAGCGGTGTTGGAACATGTTTTCTTTTTTTATTGGCCGCTTTCACGGGCTGTCAGCACATTTTCGGTCGAAAAATTGCGATAGAGGAATTTGGTTTTCACATTTCGATTTCGAATAATTATCCGCAACCGACAAGATGAAACAAGACGAAACAAAACAATTAAAACAAAAAAAAAATTTTTTTAATTTTCATTTTGATGTTTTTTCGCGAAAAATTGCGATAGTGAAATTTGGATTTCAGATTTGGATTTCGACTGTTTATCCGCGACTGAGAAAAATACAAAATCAAAAATCTACATTTTTTTCATTCGCGGGCTGTCAGCACATTTTCGGTCGAAAAATTGCGATAGAGGAGTTTGGTTTTCACATTTCGATTTCGAATAATTATCCGCAACCGACAAGATGAAACAAGACGAAACAAAAAAATAATTTTTGAAATTTTCATTTTGATGTTTTTTCGCGAAAAATTGCGATAGAGAAATTTGGATTTCAGATTTGGATTTCGACTGATTATCCGCGACTGAGAAAAATACAAAATCAAAAATCGAAATTTTTTACCACAGAATATACCTTCTTTCAATTTTTTTACTCAAAAAAGACGATTCTGGAACAGGTCCTGAGAACCATAGTAATTTTCATTTTAGCGATCTGAAATTTGTACTGGGCAGAGAACTAAACATCCCGCGTGGAACTATATACGGCGTTAAAATCCGACCACGTTTTCTATTTAAAAAAATATATTGAAATTCAGTTTTTTTTTTCCTCGAAAAATTGCGATTGAGAAAATCACCGGGGCATAAAATATCGAAATATTCATTTTAGCAACTCGAAATTTTTACTGGGCCGAGAACAGACCGTCGCGGGTCCCGTAGGTTATTCGGCGTTAAAATCCGACCCTTTTATCTATTTTAGTGAGCTGTAACTATTAATCCGAGGCGAAGCCGAGCCAAGCCCAACCAATTAAAAAAAATGTATTTGATCGACAATTTACCGACGATGGGAACAGAGCCGTGGCAAGGGTGGTGCGGGCGGTGCAACGGCACCAGGCGCCACACAGTGGTCGGAAATCGTCGAAAAGCGGCCATAATTATGTTCCGCATGTTGTATCACGGTGAAAGTTGGTATTTGGGCATGATTTTGGTCATAAATGACACACGTGTATAGATTTTTGAAAAAGTTTGAAAATCCATACTGGCGGAACCAAAATGACGGATAAAAAATGCAAAAAAACAATTTTTTCGAAGGAATGTCAATGTATATGTTGTGTTTTTATTAAAAAAAAACATTTTAATAATAATACAACGGTAATGTGCCACCAAAAGAACCAAAAACTTGTCAAAATGCAATTTAAAGTGATTTTTTTACTTCGCATGGTTGTTCGCCGTAACACGGGCGTTTTGGCGGCTCGTACCAGCTAATAAATATTTTTTTTTATTTATACAATATAATAAAGCTATCCAAACCGCTTTTACTTCATGCAATTCGATGAAAGTCATTTTTTAACCCTGAAAATGACTGTTTTCGAACGATGATATTTTGCAACGGGGCAAGTTGGGGCAAGATTCGATTTCAGGGAATATTCCGGAACTATTTAAACTATTGAGAGGGTATATTGGCTTGCGTGAGGTATTGGTATAAACCTCTTTTTTTCACGTCGAACCAATTACATTTCTGGACTTGATGCATCCGGGAATCTATGAATACATTATAAGAATAACTTTTTATTTCTATTTTCGGTGAAAGTGTTACGAGGGTTTAAAAAGGAAATGCACTAGCACGGTATGGATTATAAATGAACGGCATGAATCAGTTATATATATGAAAAAAGAATTTATTTCGACGTAAATATTCAAAAAACCTTAAGACAATAATTGTACAACGTCATTTGGCAACTCTGCGTGTTCTTTCAGCTTCATGTTCGACATCGATATTATCGGATCCGATCGAAGGAGTAGTCGATGAAGTAAGTCCTCATTGGCGGCTGTCCTGGAATGCTTGCGCGTGTGATCCTTTCGGAATTTCTTGCAGAACTTGTGATTCGCCTCCGAAGCTTCTTCCGACATCATACCAATCGGTAGCACTGCACTACTGATGACAGATGCCCCATGCATCAGCACTTTGTGCACAGTTGGGGGCATATAGTACCAGCCATACAGGTTGACGTACAAGGTAGCAGTATCCAGGCAATAGATCTTGAATTTTCCCGTGTCTACTTTGAGGCCACTTGCCATTGTCGTCAGAATGGTTCGGAATCGTACAATCAACTCTTCATTGACTCCTGGGAAAATGTGTTAAACATTATAGTTATTAATGGTGTTTGCACATACATGAATATGGTATCGTCATGAAGCTAGAGTGCATTTTGTTTATTAGATATATTCTAAATAAATAAAGCAAGGTATAACAAAGTTACCCGTGATTTCTGATGATTTCGTGGCATCTTTGAAGAAGCGCCTGGCAGTATTTCCATCATTTGAGGACCCGAAACCTTGCTTTGGAAAATCCACTTTTAAACCCATCTCCTCCAAAAATTTGTCCTGAATCATCTTCTTCCGCTTGTTCAATAAATCTTTGGTTCCATCTTTTTGGTTGGTCTGTGTAAGCGTTGAAAAACGTTGCATTTATTTCTGTTAAATAATAAATAAATATATAGCACAAACAAATTTGTTGTGAAAAATGTTACCTTCCATTTCTTGAAATCGAGCCGATAAGAAATATGCAGTAAACATTCGAAGAACTTTATGTACGCATGTAGAGTGGAGAGGCCATATTGGAAAGAAGCCTGGTCTTCTTCTCTGCGCATGATTTTCTTCAAGTCATTCATTTCCGAAATTTTGGCCTTGCAAATGTAGCAGCTCATGGTTGATGATTCGGTGATTGCATTGCATACCTAAACATGGAATTCATTGACTTCAGTTTATCTTGCTTTTACAGTAATGCCTGAACTAGGAAAAACTACCTTCTTAAGATAGAAAATCAGCACGTGACGTATCATAAAATGAGGAAAAAAACTGGACACAAATTTCTCAATGTATTCACCTTTCCATCGATCATGGTGAGGTGCAGCTGGCAGGATATGGTGCAACGCTCAAAATCCAGTGGTTCAAGATCCGTTATCTGCTTTTCAATGTCTCTGTGTTCTTTTCGAGACAAATCATCTGTCTCACGAATCCACTCCAGTTTGATCGGCCGACAAAATCGCGTTGATGACGGGTACGGATTAGCCCAGATTATTTCTGTACCGTCCAGTGTTTCGAGTCTCACAGGAACAACTGATGTAACAAATAAGTACTCGTCATTCCCACCCTGTAAAAGTCGGCAACATTTGTACAAAGTTAATTATACAGTTATCTGAGAAAAGGGCAATCGTAATTTCTATAAATTGCTACTTCGATTGCAGTTTAACCCAAAAATGATTTCAAAAAGTCAAACAAATTACTGCGAAATGCATACTAATAAAGCCACCTAATTGAAGACATATGTGTCTTGATATTAAAGAGAAATAGGTATGAAAATTACCTCCAACCATTTTTGTTTGTAAGATGAGTAGCCTCCGCTTCCGTCGAATCCCCATTTGCAGATCAGCGACAGTTGAGGTTTATCGGGTGGTATTTGCAAATGGCTCAAAAGCCTACTGCAAGTATGGTGGAGCAAGTCTTGAAGAGGCACTTCACATCTCGTTTCGTTGACGAACCAGTTTGGAGGATAAGCGTCTTTTTTGGCAAGTAGAAGGTCATCATAGCTGGGGTACAATTTGTGTTGCCGCTGAGTCGCACCTTTCCTCATTAGCAAGTATTGCGCTTTGGAGAAATTTCCCGTCACTAACAGACCTAGAGCCTCTTCTCGTGTGTACTGTTCCTGTGTCTTCTTCGCTGCGTTCCACGCTTCGAGAATCCGTTCTGCCCTATTGGGTGAATGGTCCCGTATCTCTCGCAGAAGTTTTGCAGCTGCATGATTCCCGGCGGATGCAAACGACGAAATCGTAGCCGCCAGTAATTCATTCTGGGTTGCCGATGAATTCAAGTTTTGAACTTTTCGCCGTTTACTTCTTTCGGATAACTGTTCGAAAGACTTTTTAGGTGGGCCTCTTTTTTTAGGTGGCGCTGAAAATCAATTATTATAGGCATAATCGCATGCAAAACAAGCAATTCCTTTTCAACTTAAAGTAATGTGTAAAGTAGTTTCTCGAGTAACAATAAGTCCTAAAATTAATAAATGTACCTGCGACAGTAGAGAATGTGAAGTGAATTTGCGCACTTAACCACTTCTCATAACGTTTCCGGAAACGTTCGTCATAACGGCGGCAATTATTCCAATAGTTGAAATACTTATTAAAAAATTGCGAGCTTAACGTATCTTTGATCACTTTTGTGCGTTCTTCGTTGCCATCACATTTCAACTTTTTTGCAACGAATTTTAGGGCCAAAGACTTCTTCTCATCACAAGTTGATGCCTTACTTACGAGATGGTCGTGCAAGACTAGTTTTTGAATACTGGGCATCACGTCATCTGTCACTCTAAAAGCATTAACAAACATTATATTGAAAAAATCATAGACAAAATACTATTTAACCAGAGATGCAAAAACTTCTTTTTGTTTTAAATGAAGTTATATTTAGTTTTCGCATTTGCAATTAATAATCATATTTATATACGTACCACAGGACAGGCCGGAGTTTTGTAAAATGCACGTGATGAAAGCGCTCCGCTTCGTTTGATTGTGTGGATGCCACTGAACCGAAACTCGCGACCGAAATGTTTTGACTCCGCTCATGAGCACATTATTTTATATTTCCGAACACTTCGAGGAAAATAAGATACTATGTCGCTCAAATTGAAAATAATATTTGCGCGCGCCTTGCAATACCAGTCATTTAACAATAAAGCGCATTTTTTGTTTGATCCAAACCTTGTCTGAACCTTTTTTTCGCCGTAACACGGGCGCGCCCGTGTTACGGCGAAAAACCATGCGAAGTAAAAAAATCACTTTAAATTGCATTTTGACAGGTTTTTGGTTCTTTTGGTGGCACATTACCGTTGTATTATTATTAAAATGTTTTTTTTTAATAAAAACACAACATATACATTGACATTCCTTCGAAAAAATTGTTTTTTTGCATTTTTTATCCGTCATTTTGGTTCCGCCACTATGGATTTTCAAAATTTTTCAAAAATCTATACACGTGTGTCATGTATGACCAAAATCATGCCCAAATACCAACTTTCACCGTGATACAACATGCGGAACATAATTATGGCCGCTTTTCGACGATTTCCGACCACTGTGCGCCATTACGAGGGGGGCGCCGCGCCGGGATGGGTTTTATATAATTTTTTTTTTCATGTAAAATTGAAATATTCTGGGCAAACCCAGGCGCCGAGAAGTTTATTTATATTTTTTCATGTAAAAGTAAAAACTCCTGGGTTAACGAACACACAAAAAACATACAATAGCAGCGCCGCGCCCAGCGCGAGACAATAGGGATCCGATTGCCTTACCACCGAGTAACCTATGACGTAACAATGCTGCGCGACATCGCATTCAGACCGTGTATGATGGTATTAAATACACACGTGTACTAACTTAAATATTAAAAGTTTAAATTTAAAGACTAAAACCCGAATAATTGAGGAATTGTCAGCCCTGGTGTTAACCGAACAGTGATATCACGGAAGAATTATTTTCGTGTTTGCGTAAAAACTCGCATTGTTTAGGTTATTACTTTTTGTGTGTGTGTAAAGTTTAAAATTATAAGTGGTAACTAGTTTGAGATTTGGTAAGTATTGTTTTCTTTTTATTTAAACTTATATAGGTGATATAATATCATCTATAAAAAATGCGCCGAATCTCATGATGAAAATTGAATATTTATAAACTTTTTTTTACATTTTTTTCCATGGCGCCATACCCTATATTTTTATCTTCTCACAGTTTTTAGTTGGTTCAAATGCCTGGGTTAAATTAATTATGCAGCTTTTACAAATTTTGATGATATTTAACATGAGATATATACTATTATTGAATGGTTATGTATAAATTTAACTATATCATCTGAAGATACTTTTTATATAAAAAGATATAAATAAATATGTATATGCAATATTCACTTCACATAAACAATTCTAATTGTTGTTTGTACTACGGAAATTATATTATAAAATGAGAATAAAGTTAAAATATCTAATAATAATATTCGAGATTCTTAGCTTAAATATTCTTCGTTATAAAAATAAGTACGGTTTTTGTTTGTCAAATATTTTACAATAATGTCTCTAAGTCTAACTTAAACAATTATATTATTAATACTTATAATACATATATGTATAATGATTTATAAGAAATCATATTCGAAGGAAATGTCATATCTTAACTAATCTTATCCAACACATTATAATTATCAGGGACTGAGAACGGAATGAAAACGAAAACGAAATAACGAAAATAACCAGAATTTTTATAAAAACGAAAACGGAAACGAAAATCTATATTTTTCGTTCGAGATCGAAAACGGAATAAATAATATTTAAATAACGTTTTTTACCGGCTTTTATCGTTCATTATTTTAAAGTTGGCGTATAGCTTATGATGTAAAATAAATCTGTAACTTTTGCCACAATGATTTAAAGTTAATATTAATGTAGGATATTCAATTATTACATAAAAATTACAATTTTAATATCTTTTACAGCATTTGAAGGGAAATAAGTTCGAACTGGTTGAAGATAAATAATTGAAGTGTCTTACTTTACATTTATTTGATTTATGGAAAAATATTTTTTTATATGATATATCCTCGGATATACTTTCAATTATTTCATACTTATTTTAATTCAAATACCCTTAAATTGTAATATTAAAATGATGTTACGACAAAAAATCTTGTACATGAGCAATTTCGTTTGGATTTGATTTGAAAAATTTCACTTAAAACGCTATAAATAGTATTTGATTTTTTTCTGTAATATGGATAATAAAAGTTATAGAGGGTTATTATGAATAAATGAAGTAATAACCGTTATTTCATTTCGGTTATCGAAAACGGAGATTTTAAGTTTCATGCGAGAACGTAAAGAACGAACAAAAAGAATTCGTTTTCGTTCCGATCAGAAGCGAACGTAATTTTTTTAGTTTTTAGTCCCTGATAATTATATTATGATATTAAGGGGATTATTGCAGTGTAACACGCCGATCGTGTTGGAAAGACCCACATAGTTTAGAGTAGCTCATCCGATGCCAAATTTACAGCACAAGTGGGGAGAATACAGTCAGAGAGAAAAGCGGCAGTTCGCTGTGCATTTGTGCATTGCTCCTTGGCATGAACGGATGGGGTCTCGCGTCGCGTGGAATAGACGAAAAAAAAAAACAAAGCGTATAAAAAAGACGGATCGAACGAAAGTGTCGATTCGTATTATTTAAACACGCTGATAATACATACAAGCTATGTATTGTTTTCAATTCGTTAGAAAGCGTTATCGGATCCTGTGTTATTTTTCGGTATTTACAAAACTGATGATTCTTATTCTTGTCATTATAACACATTATTTTTACTTTTAAGACTCCAGTTTCGACAGCCGAACAAACTATGTGTTTTATTTTATTAAATTATAGATTATTTCTTAAAAATATAATAATAAAATAATTCATGTTCATAAGCTCATTGTGAATATTTATATGCCGCACATATATGAAAAAAAAACATAGGATTTTCAATTATATTTTTTAAATGGGAATATTATCTTCCCTAACTGCTATTGCCATGAAAATAATGTGTATTAATTTAGCCTCTGCCCAATTGGGTAAATACCCCCAATTTTGGGGAGAATTTCAATTTATATTCGGTCAAATATTCTAGTTTTTATGAATGCAACAAATAAATAATAGATTGAAAAAAATTAAACGGAAAGCGGCCCTCTTTTTTTTTATGTTTAGTACAGGGTTTACAAAATGATGATGTGTATAAATAGGCTCAGTCAACTAAGCCCCCCGAAGTTCGACTTTTTTGAAAAAAGCGATTGCGCTAGACCGGCCTTAGCTAGCGCCACAAAAATTAGAGCTAGCGCCATTTAGACAAGAAAACTACGGGGATTTGAACTTTCGGGGGGCTAGGTTGATGTTAGCCCCCCAAGTTTGGATTTTTTAAGTTTTTTTACACTATTCGGATTCCTCAGAGCTAGCGCTACCAATTTAAAAGCCAACGCCACTCCCACAGCCCCAAAAAATGATAAAACATTTTTAACCCTGGCCCCCTAAAATGAGATGCTTTTAATCAAATTGGGTGGAAAATATAACTTAGAGCTAGCGCCAACAGAATATGACAAAAATATTCTCTCAAAAATATCAGGTAAAAAAAAGTTCACGTCCAAATTTTGATGCAAGAGCTTTCAGATCCTGTATGCGTATTACCATTTACTTCCTGAATTTTAATACAAAATGATGTTTGGCATATAATATACCGCTTTCAACAAATAGTTCGGCGTTGTAATTACTTTATTTATGTTCATAGACACTGGCTATTAGAAACATGATGCCTAGTAGACAGTAGCGTAACTGACAATTGTGTTTTCACTCCTAGCTAATTTAAATCGTTATTACGCAAGAACTTACCGTACGATTTAAGAAACTCTTTTGGCATTGTAATTACTATACTAATATTTATAAACACTGGCAACGAGATAGCTTGCACTAGTAAGACAGTGGCGTAACTGACGATTGTTTTTGATAATTGAAATCATTATAACTCGGAAACTAACCGTACGATTTCAAATTTTTTTTTGGCATTGTAATTGCTATACTGAAGTCTATAAACACTAACAACGACATAGCTAGTGATATTAAAGGATAAATTAAAATCACTTGCTTTGTTTCACTATTTGTTTCTATTTACTCGACTAGTTTCGCTTTTTACGGCATTATCAAAGTTCACTCTTGATTCACTCTTGATAATGCCGTAAAAAGCGAAACTAGTCAAGTAAATAGAAACAAATAGTGAAACAAACCAAGTGTTTTTAATTTATCCTTTATTATTATTTCAAAATGTTTCACCAAGTGATAAATGAGAAAGTTATTCAAGAGATAGCTAGTGCTAGCAAGACAGTGGCGTACCTCACGGTTGTTTTTTTTATGATAACTTAAATCATTATTACTCGGTGGAAAACACTCGTTGGGAGTTTCAAACTGAACGCTTTTCAAAAACAATGAATGCCTGAAAATTTACCTAGTACACATCGGGTTATGTATGTACCTAATCAAAACATGGGTATCTTTTCGATGCTACAAAATTGTGATTAAGCTCCATTTGTTGCTATTCAATTGACTTTATTTTCATTCTAACACAATCTATCTCAATATCCTGATTCTACGATATACAGGGAGTTTTTCTTTAAAGTAGACGTATTCCAGATTCACTTTATTTTGTTTAAATCTTTAGATATATGTTGTTTTTACAGGAATTCAATTTGAAGCTTTAAGCGAGTGTTTTCCACTCCCAGACTAAGCATGAAGTAAAATTTCGAGTTTAGAAAAGACCCGTGAAAATTTGTCGAGGGTCGCGCAGCGACCCGAGACAAATTTTCTGGGCTTTTCTAAACTCGAAATTTTACTTCATGCGCCACGCGTATAGAACACTAAAATTTTGTGAAATTTGTGTATATTTGAACCTTACTTGAAATCAGCGTTTTATACGCGTGGCGCATGAAGTAAAATTTCGAGTTTAGAAAAGCCCAGAAAATTTGTCTCGGGTCGCTGCGCGACCCTCGACAAATGTTCACGGGGCTTTTCTAAACTCGAAATTTTACTTCATGCTTAGTCTGGGAGTGGAGAACACTCGTTTAAAGCCTTGAATTGAACTTTTGCACCCAATTTGATTAAAAAAATCTCATTTCGGGGGGCTAGGGTTTAAAATGTTGTATAATCTTTTGGGGTTGTGGGGGTGGCGCTAGCTTTTAAATTGGTAGCGCTAGCTCTGAGGAATCCGAATACCGTAAGAAAACTTGAAACATCCAGCATCAACCTAGCCCCCCGAAAGTTCAAACCCCCGTAACTTTCTTGTCTAAACGGCGCTAGCTCAAATTTTTGTGGCGCTAGCTAAGGCCCGTCTAGCGCAACAGTTATTTTTTAAAAAGTCGAACTTCGGGGGGCTAAGTTGACTGAGCCGTATAAATAGAGGATTGCAAAACATTCACTTTCAATTCATTTATTCCTTATTTACTTACTATCAAAATATGACTCATCATAAATCAGCCAAATTTGAAAAAAATATATTGGGCTCGGTGCAATGTTGAGCAAGAAGCTTATTATTTGAAATGCATTATAATAACTACCTTATTATTATTATAGTTCTATTTTTTCCAAAATAATTAACAATGAATATGCACGCAGTTAAACCCTACATTTTTTTAAACATTCGTCAAACAAATATTACCTGTGCTCAGTAAAAAATAGTTGATTTGTAACATTAATCTACGACAACGTCATATTGGTGTTATTCTTACTATTCTTATAGTTTTGATATCATTGATTCGTTGATGAAGTCGCAGTTGGTTCAAATAGGTCCGATTGCTAGAAACTTTACAATTTACTTTAATAGTTTTATTGCGAGAAGTTTAATGGCATTTAACAACTGCTTTAATAACGAAAGATTTAAGACGAAATAATGATTTGAACAAGACTGATTGTTATTCGATTGCTTCTGGCTTATTAATCAGCTTAAAAAACTTTAAAAATAATTTAATAATACCGACACTGTCAAATAATAAGGAAAGCCAATATTAAAGGTATATTACACATCTTTATTTAAATTAGTGAAACATTTCGTGTTTTCTATATTAGTGAACATGCAGTATAAAAAATACTTATTCCATTAGTAGTCAGAAAGCATGAAAATAAAACACTAGTACAATAAAATATCGATTATAATTGCGAAATATTAATTTTACGAGAATAAATGCTAACGACGCGAGCCGTTTTTGTTAACTATGATTGAAAAAAGAAAAGAAAAACAAACGCGAAGCCGCACAGCGTTCACCGGCCCAGAGATAAACGCTGGCCGCATGCTGCTCACCCCTCCAATAATTGTGCAGATGAGTGTACAACGCGTTCAACTAAGAGAAGATCCGCAAGGCGGCGGTATTTTACGGTCTTATTTTTCAAGATTTTTATTTTAACCTGACTCGGGCATGAGCTATCGCATCCTTATGAAATGTTCAAATTATATTCCTTATAGTATAAACTAGTAAGATATGGGAATATTTTTTCTAATTTTGAAAAATTTAACATTATTTTTTTCATACCTCTGAAAGCAAATTGTTTAAAAAAAAAAGTACTTCGATATTTTACTAGATAATTGGGCTTAATATACGCTGTCAAAATTTCAACTTTCTAGGACCATTAGATTTTAAATAAACCTAACATTAAATTTCAGACCACTGTTATATTCCCCTTAAAACGATCGATTAATTGAAGGCTTTGTAATTAAGGGGGATCTTCTATATTGTTAGATATGGATACATTTTATTTCTACAAATTCTTTATAAATAATATTTACAAAGGTCGCTTATTCTGCTTTTTTCTATAATTGTTTGTATAACTACGCAAACATTATTTTTTCTTAAAACCACGTGGCGAAAAGTTAATCCCTCTTAAAATTATAATTAGATAACAGTATATGTCTAATTATAATTACTTTTTGTTTTCTTTTATTACTAGATTTATTATTTGTCCAAGAAGAAAGAGGTAATATGGCACCTTCAAAAAAGAAATCAGGAGCTCAAAATGAAAAACAAAAAAGAAAGAGGGCCGAGAATAACACACATTTGTCTAAACAAATGAAGAAATGGGTATCGGTTACTACATCTACACATAACAAGAAAGAGACTCCAATAAACATTGATGATCCTTCCAATTCGGAAAACTTACATTTAGATGTCGAAGAAAATAATTTGCCACCTCTTCAAAAACAACCAGACAACAAAAAAACAGAAGATCAATCTTCTGAAAAAGAAATCATATCGAAATCACCACCTGAAAATAATAATGAACAAATAATACAATATGAAGATCCAGCTACATGGCCGCTCATCACCGACAAGTTTAAATGTCATTTAATACAACTTGGACCATTACAAGTTAATGAACATTTAACTTTCTTTCCCCTTTCAGAAGATGGTAGATGTTTTAAAAAAACTTGGTTCTATAAAACATTACCGAATGGTGAAATGGTTAGACGAAATTGGCTCTTATATAGTGTAATGAAAAATACTTTATTTTGTTTTGCCTGTTTGTTGTTTTCAGTTGAAAGAAAATCATATTTTAGTGATTTTAAAAAAGGATTTAGTGATTGGAGGCATTTAAGTCCGCGGCTACCAGACCATGAAAACAGCGTTGAACATAGAAACTGTTATATTAAATGGAAAGAATTTGAGAGACGACTTCGTGATTGCAAAACAATTGACGACGAACTCGAAAAAGCGATAAAATTAGAATCCGAAAAATGGCAAGAAATATTAAAAGTAATTGTGGATGTCATTTTGTTTTGTGGAAAAAATAATCTCGCATTACGAGGATCAACTAATGAAATCGGTACTCCAAACAGCGGAATTTTTTTAAATTTAATTGAACTTATCAGCCATTACAATCCTGTTATTTATAATCATCTACAAAATATTAAATCAAATAAGCCATCTGTTACATACCTGTCATTGGACATTCAAAATGAAATGTTAAATTTAATGGGGAATAAAGTAAGACAAGAAATTCTCAAAGAGATTAAAGAATCTAAATATTTTTCAATATTATTTGATGGCACACCAGATATATCAAAAAAGGAACAAATGTCACAAATTCTTAGATATATTAAAATTACTAAAAATGTAATATCAATTGAAGAAAAATTTATTGACTTCATTGATACACATGAAAAAACTGGAGAAGGATTAGCTGAGGAAATTTTAAGTAAATTAGAATTCGATGGTTTAGATATTAAAAATTGTAGGGGTCAAGGATATGATAATGCTGCCAATATGGCAGGGAAGTATCGTGGCGTACAGGCGAATATTATCAGGAAAAACGAATTAGCAACATTTATACCATGTGTTAGTCATTCCTTAAATTTAATCGGAGTACATGCCTCAGAAATACTACCTATCATGATTACGTTTTTTAGCATTGTAGAAAACATTTTTGTCTATTTATTTAAATCTACGTCCAGGTGGAATAAGTTGATGGCAGTATTAAAAATTTCTTTAAAGGGACATTCCACAAAACGATGGTCTAGCAAGAAAAGAGCTGTAACAGCTTTATACACACAAATTGAACAAGTACACTCAATTCTTAAAGATGTATCTCAAGATCTTAGTTTAAATGTTGAAACAGTTTCGGGTGCTAATCAAATATTAATCCAAATTGATTACAAGTTTATATGTCTACTAGATATATGGTGCAAAATTCTAACGCATATTGATCGGGTAAACATTCTACTACAAGGAGAAAAATTGTCCCTAGACGTGGCATCAAAGTTATTAAAAGGATTAACTATGGCTCTACAGGAATTAAGGAATGAAGGATTTGAAACCACTTTAAATAAAGCAAAAATAATCTCCACGAAATTAGATATAAGTCCTGATTTTCCTAATAAGAGACAGAGGAAAGTGAAGAGGTTTCATTCTGAAGAAGCTATTGACGAAGGATATTATTTAACACCATCTGAATTATTTTCTAAAGATTGTTATATGGTGTTTGATAATATTTTAGGCCAATTACAGTGGAGATTTGAATCAATGCACTCTATTTGTTCAGATTTTAACTTTCTTTACGGGAAGTCTATAGAAATCATGTCTTCTGGAGAATTACGGAAACAAGCAGAAATTCTAGCTTCAAAATATAAAAACGATTTAAATGCTGAAGAATTTGGATCTGAAATTGAAAGTTTTAAGTTTCAAGCACTTTCAATGTGCGAAAATATTCAATTAACAACTCCACTTGAATTGTTAAATATAATTCACACATATGAACTGAGTAGTGTATACCCCAATATAGACATAGCTATTCGAATATTTATAACGCAACCCGTGACAATTGCATCTTGCGAACGTAGTTTCAGCAAACTGAAATTAATTAAAAATTATTTAAGATCGTCAATGGGACAAGACAGGTTAACAAACTTAGCCATATTATCAATTAATTATGAAGTAGCGAATGCTTTAAAATATGATGAAATCATCAAAGAATTCGCATTACGCAAAGCAAGAAAAGTGAAGTTTTAGATTATTATTTACTTAAATTTCTTTTATTATTTGTTCATTCAATAGAAAAAATTATAGGTTTTTTTCGTTATTATCTTTGTATAATTAATTATTTGACAATAAATGTTCAAATGTTTGCACAATCGCTTTTTGTTTCATATTTTTTAAATATACAAATTGGCCTTATAGCATTCTTCTCATTTATATGAAATTTACTATGTAAGAAAAGGAGGGGCGCCATATCAAATTTTGGCACCAGGCGCCAACCTAGCTTGCCACGGCACTGGTCCATACAAATATATTCTGATTTTGCTATTAATTTGCAGTTGTCGGTGGAAATTAGACGACCACTATGGGTGCGGGTAGTACTCATAATTAAGTATGGGTATAAAGGATCGATGTAGGAGTAAACGTTTGAAAAGGAATCGTTGCTGGAAGGTAACGGAATTAAGTGAAAAATATTAAAATTACGCGATGTTACGAAAGGAATTTTGATTGCATAGACTAGAAGTTCATCGTTATAAATGGCACTTAAATCGCAGATAGAATAATATTTATGAATTTTAATATAATTTAATAATAAAATGGGCGCACATCAGAAGTGTGAACGATTTTTAATAATTCCTCGTAAAATGTTCTTGGATTAATAATAAATGGGTGAATGATTTTGTTTTTTGCGAAAAGAATAGAAGATATGATTGAGTCACATTTCTTAATTAATTCGCCAACTAATTCCATCAATAGACTTATTTGATCGGATAAAATTTGTATTCCTGCGAGTAAATCTACAATTTGTATGGTATTTTTACTGAATTGATTGAATTTTGCAATGTTTTCATTCAATTGTTCCTCGTTTAGATTCATTATAAGTTTTTAATGCGTCTGAAACAACGTGAATCTGCTGCTTCATAAGTACTTGAACATCTTAAGTTTTGTTGTAATAGACCGTTAATTGAGTCTGTGTAAAATTTAGCATCGTCGACATCGGTAGTGCCGAACAACCAATTAAAAATATAAAATGCATCATTAAATATTACGCGTTTTTTGCGATTACCAGATCTACCGACGATATGGGTGATCGTATCAAATTTGGATTCGATTTGATTGATTTGGATATTTAATAGTTGCAATGAATCTTTACATCCGGCGAATGAACTGCTGAACATAAGTTTACAGAAATTTATAAATATTATTGATTGACAATAATTGCTTGTTAATAAAAGAAATATTTGTGAACGATAATAATGTGTGTCTTTGGTTCGAAACCTTGACAGATCCCAAATCTTGAAAAAATATTCCCGACTTTTCTTGAAGAGGAAGTCGACCGACTGGTGGCCCTGAAATGCGCAGTGGATGGAGGCACAATTTTCTTTCCCCTTCTCCACACGAGAACAGGAGAAGTGCACGCGAAGGAAGATCGGAGTAACGCAGATTAAGGGTCTTTTTCACTTTTTGACCTTGACGAAATCGAGTCTAAAGGAAAATGCGCCCCTGGTGGCGATGGTTTACATGGAATTTGTTTTACAACTCAGTTGTTCATCATATATGATTTCTATAAAACCACTCGTCATGCGATACTCCGTTTGTTAGCGGCACGGAACCGGTTTTTTACGCTTTGACGGGTTGAGGGGAGTAAAAGGGGAAAACATTTATTCATTTCTCGATACATTTTTATTTTCGAGCCAGACTGCTGTGCATCCATCTCTTTCTAACGTTTTGCGCTGTTCTTTTAATTTTACTTCTGTCAAATCCTTGCAATTTCAGAGTTTGGTTAGTTATTTTGAATTGTGTATCCGATTTTATTTAAAGTGAAAGTGAAAAATAAATTAATATGTGATCGTAATGTGATTTCGATATTTTAGGATTCATGTTTGACTCTACTTATTAGTACTGGGTTTTGCTGTAATAATCACATAACTGAGAGGCAAATGGATAAGCAGGTTGTGTAATATTTGTTTTTATTTTGGTATTTGCAAAAATACTCGGGGGATATTCACAGCACCCACGCAATTTGTCATCAGTGAGAAGTTGCACTGAAATTACTCTATACGATTTAGTAAATTGTTTCCAAAACGACGTTTCAGTGCGACTTCTCACTGATGACAAATTGCATCAATGCTGTGAATAGACCCCCTGATCAGTGAGAACCATCACTTTTACTTGCACTGGAAATAAAAGTAGCAATACTAGCAAATACAAGTTACCTGACGCCAACACAACAGACTCTTTTCATCATAAACAATACGACTTATTATCTATTTATCCATTTATATATTATTCTGCTTATTTTGCTTGTTATCTACTGCTTATTTCGCTATTTTATATTATTATATTATATTTTATTATTGTATCGTTAGTTATGAATTAGAGACCAAACCGTGAACACGGGTGTTAAGAAATAAATTCCTTTTTAAAAAATCAGCTTGTGTACGAGTAAAGTTAATTGGCGCAGTCGGTAGGATCCCGAAAAGTGAAGTTTTTAATTATTTTTCCTTTTCTTTGGATTAATTCGGGAGTTTTTACGGTGGACATCGACCTTCAGAGCGGCCCTCCGAACATTGAGCAGCCCAGACAATTTCCGTCCTGAAAGACATCGTCCACTACGTTCACGAGATCGAGCGAATGTCGAAAGTATCCTATGGACATAATACTTTTACTGTAAGTTACACAAGTTGATTGATTTTTTAACGCGTATAGTTAAAATAGTGATTTATTTCTAAAAGACACGAATTCTGATTCATAGCTCATTTACTAACATATCTAAATCTTGTTCCTAATAATAAACTAAAAAATATACCAAAATGGCTGTAGCTTTAAAACCCGAATATATGCAAATGATTCCTGAGTTTAGGGGAGAACCAGACCTTTTACCTAGATTTATTGAAGTATGTGAAAGACTTTTAAATAGACTTTATAATGCTGAGGATAATAATGATTTTGTAAATGACTACTTAATGACTACCATAGTTTCAAGGGTTAAGGGTGAAGCTGCTATTAATATCTCATCGAGTGCACTTAATAATTGGAATTCTTTAAAAAATGCATTACTAAATTCATACGGTGACGGTAATATTATTGGGCCATTTAAAATTCATGGAAATTTAAATTCGAATTCTTATTTAGACCTTTTAATCGACCAGGTTGGCCCTGCGTTAGAAGAAATTGCACGTGAAAATCAGGAGATATGGTATCAGCATGATGGATGTCCGGCCCATTATGGTTTAAATGTAAGGGAATATTTAAATGCTAATTTTCCCAATTGTTGGATTAGTCGCCGTGGCACTATGAACTGACCACCAAGATCTACTGATTTAACACCATGCGATTTCTTTTTATGGGGTCACCTGAAAAACAAAATTTATAAAAAAACGCCATCCAAATATTGAATCTTTGCGGGAAGCAATTTTTGTGGATTGCAGATTAATTACAGATAGGCACTTGGCTAATGTAAGGCATTTTATAACAGATTAGGTTATTGTTTACACCAGAATGGAGAACTTTTTGAGTACTTGCTCTAACATTTCCCACTGAACTTAGATACAGTAAAATAAAAATTTGAACAAAAATAAATCACGAACTGTTTGTAATCTGACACCACTATAAATTATCTTGGTAATGAATAAATGATCTTTCTTCCACTAATTAAGTGTTATTATTATTATTTACTCCAAACGACAAGCATGTATTAATTATTTTTCATCATTTAAATTTCTTTTGTAGCATTTCGATAATATGGATTCTGGTACAAACGTAAATTAAATCGATACATTTAGTACAGTTTTTAATACTCTAAAAAACTATGTTGACCACAAGAAATATACGTGTGAGAGAGCAAATGCACCTTCATCCACAATGTTGACCACAAAAAATATATGTCTGAGAGTGCAAAGAGCTCCTCCTTCCTAAATAAATATAATTGCGGACATGATCCGGATAGTAATTCTAATTTAAGAAAACGCCCGAAAGGTTATTCACATTATTTCTTATTGAGTAAACCACTATTTTTGAAAACTACAGTAAAACCCCGCCCACCACTCACAAAAATTATATAAATTCACAATACAAATTATCTAAATAAGTAATTACGTTTTAAAAATGCTTGAGTTAAAATATTTTAGAATACGCGGAACCTATTATAATTGTTACTTTCATCTAAATATTAACAAAGTACGTTTATTGCCCATATTTCTACCGAAAATCAAACAATCAGTAAGATTATGTTTGTAATGTTATAACAATGAAGATGACATGAACCACTTCCTGGTCAGGTGTATAGAAGTTGACAGTGAAATATCGAATAAAAAGTTGTCTGACGAGACATTATCATGTGAAAAATGTAAAACAATTTTATTAACAATTGTAGATAATTTAAATAAGCAATAGGATTGCCATATGCATGTGTGCATATATATATATATATATATATATATATATATATATATATAACTGGCTTGAGTTTTTTGGGCTACTTTCTTGCGTTGGTTGATTTATTTGCGCTCTACGTTTCGGCAGCATCACTTCTGCCATCCTCAGGAGCTTTTTTGTATACTGAGTGATGGATGTCACGTTCACTGTCAGTACATTTGTTTTGTAAACTAGGGACTTGTAGTCTAGATCTGTTGCGTGTTATTGGTCCACTCTATGTAGCAGGTGCTAAAATTTCTTGATTTGTGTCCGATGTATCTGCATTGTTGAAATTACTTGAATTTGTCTGAATATTCTGAAAATTGTTGGATATTGGAGACAAGTCATTTTTTTGTTGTTTTATTATATTATTCATCAAAGGTTTCCATGTGGTTTGTAATCTTGTGCCATCATCTCGTTTATTGAGGCACAAAGGATGTTTTTCTATTTCTATGGCTTCACGTACGATTCTTTCTTCATATTTTGACCAAAATTCCTCATTATTCCAACATAAATTTAATACAGACCATAACATAGATTTCGAAAATACTTCGGTAATTAGTGATGCTGCCGAAACGTAGAGCGCAAATAAATCAACCAACGCGAGAAAGCAGCCCAAAAAACTCAAGCCAGTTATATATATATATATATATATATATATATATTTATATATATATATATATATATATATATATATATGTGTGTTAAAACGTAGATTTTCGCGGGCGTAACATGTATCACTGTTTCTTCGGGTTTGGTCCCGCGTATTTTCTTGGCTCTGGTCCATTTTATTTTTAATTCGACGTTTCGATGACGTCGCATCAAAATTCCATTGCTCTAGCAACCACTTGTTTGACTTTTACGTACTACTTGATGTGTGAATTTCTTGTTTGGCTTCGTGTTACTCTTCTGTTTTGTTCTTCTAACGATGTAGTAGTGACAATTTCAATATTATTTTCGGAAGGGGTTGGATTTTGATTTTCTTGGTTGTTGTTCGGAGATAATATATTTTGAAACGTCGAATTAAAAATAAAATGGACCAGAGCCAAGAAAATACGCGGGACCAAACCCGAAGAAACAGTGATATATATATATATATATATATATATATATATATATATATATATATATATATATATATATATATATATATGTATATATATATATATATATATATTTATATATATATATCAGAGCCGTTGGCACCGGTTTCCTTCAGCTTAACAGGTTAATAACATTCAGCAATAGTTTAGATAGTGGTAGTTTGTCTGAAATTTAACTCATGAATCGGCAATTAAACACATTAAGGTAATTTATTCATCAATTCACATTTAGCTAGATAAGGCCCAGTAATTTCTTGGTCTGTTAGAAATGGGTATACTGACGGCAGAGTCGTCGAGTGAGTTTCAGGTTGGTGGTGACACTCTACGCAGTTAATTTGATTGCGCTCAAAATTATAATTTCATTACATTTTTATTTGGATTTTTGCATTTACACCTTTTACTCTTCCAAACTATTTTATTGAAACGTGTGAGCGCACCAAGTTAAATCTATTTCGTGCACCTAACCTAAGCCTGGCATCAATAACATTACATATATGCATAATAGTCATTTCACGGCAATAAACTCCTACACGGCAACAACAGGGCAGGTAAATAGGCCTCCAGCGTCGGTTTTTGAATCCCTCGAGCTGAAGCACGAGATTTCAAATTCCGCGCGCTGGCCGGCGTGACGTTCCTAGAAACGAGTGACGTGCGCCTCTCTTCGTCGGTGACAGAGACGGAGAAAGCCGAACGGCACCTGTGGACAGGCACCAGCCATTGTTGTTCTTTGTGTGAAAACACGTGCGTCGTTTCCCACTACGATGCGGCAACGTGAATACAAGTTAATTAAATTCAAAGTTATCCAAGAAACAGTGTAACACAGTGATAATTTCCATAGTTTTAACATGTGAATATGCCGTTTGTTTTAAAATTTTACTTTTTTCCATAACCACGCAGTTACGATTTTTTGTACACCTTAACCTTACATTTTAAATTCAACAACCGCCAACTAATAGTTTAATTCAGATCAGTAATTGTTTGTTTTTGCTCATTGTTTTTAGTGTTAACCCTGAGGAAGGGACAAAATGAGTCCCGAAAGCCTGGTATTACAATAAAGTAGATTGCACACATCTCTCCTGCCTTATTATTGGTCGAATGCCCTGTTAGGATATTTTCCGAACTCTGCCTCTAACGTAGTACGACCGTTACTTCTTGTGCTGGTATATATATATATATATATATATATATATATATATATATATATATATATATATATGTATCACTGTTTCTTCATGATACATGTTACACCCGCGAAAATCTACATTATAACATATATATATATATATATATATATATATATATATATATATATATGTATCACTGTTTCTTCGGGTTTGGTCCCGCGTATTTTCTTGGCTCAGGTCCATTTTATTTTTAATTCGACGTTTCGATGACGTCGCAGTCATCATCGTCGGAAATAACTATCAAAATTCCATTGCTCTAGCAACCACTTGTTTGACTTTTACGTACTACTTGATGCGTGAATTTCTTGTTTGGCTTCGTGTTACTCTTCTGTTTTGTTCTTGTAATGATGTAGTAGTGACAATTTCAATATTATTTTCGGAAGGGATTGGGTTTTGAATTTCTTGGTTGTTGTTCGGAGATAATATATATTGGACCAGAGCCAAGAAAATACGCGGGACCAAACCCGAAGAAACAGTGATACCTGTTACGCCCGCGAAAATGTACGTTTTAACATATATATATATATATATATATATATATGTTATGCACAAATCAAGTGAGTGTGTATGGGATGATGGATGTGCCGGCCTGAGGAGCTCATAAAAAGAGCGAAACGATCGTCATCGTCTTCTGTCCTCCTTGCACACTTGCACACTTATATATATATATATATATATATATATATATATATATATATATATATATATATATATATATATATATATATATAAGTGTGCAAGTGTGCAAGGAGGACAGAAGACGATGACGATCGTTTCGCTCTTTTTATGAGCTCCTCAGGCCGGCACATCCATCATCCCATACACACTCACTTGATTTGTGGAAGTTGTATATATACTGACTTCGCTAACCATAAGCCAGTATTGACTTTAGTATTTATTAATGCTAGTGCATTGATAAGGGCATTGATTTCATTTTGCTTCTACAGTTAGTGTCGGTTTTTAGTTTAAACCTTCGACTAGCATCGGAGCGGCGAGAAACTCGAACCAATGATGATGATGTGGCGGCCTGAGGAGGTCATAAAAAGAGCGTAACGATCGTCTACTTCTGTCCTCATTGTAACCTGGACTACAATACAGACTATAGCTTCAGCTTCCTTTTCATATATAATATTTATTCTTATATTCTGAGTTCAGTGTTAGTAAGGCAAAATTACTGTTAGTCCGTACGTTGATGTGTATCAAAAAAAATGTCTTTTTAAAAAGTTCATTTTCCGGAGTGATCTTATAATTGGCGCAGTCGGTAGGATACCCGAAAGAAGTGTAATCTTTTTGATTCAATGATTCATCGGGTATTCAAGTGTTTTTCGTGACCATCGCACCTAAGACGGGCAACGGTACGAATTATGTTATCACGTCGCAGTAGCACGAACGAGTTCACCGAACTACGAGAATTACAAGCTACAAGAGGGCACCGCAAGTGAGGACGTTCATCAGCTGTTCAAGGGAATACGTAATGAGCAAGCTGGGAATTTCACTCTGATAGGAACAAATTACTTTAAAGGTCATACTTTTAATTGTATGTTAACCAATAATAGATAGCGTAATTCAACAGGTTCAGACTCTAATTCAGACAGTTACTTACTTCACTCACAAAATCCCCCTCGAGATCGCTCTAGACTTCCTGTTTCTAAAACTCCTATTTTAATTAAATAACGCAAATTCAACAATGGCTCTTAGAATTTAATATATTGCCATGATTCCTGATTTTAATGGAGAAGCTGAACTCCTTTTACGTAGTTATTAGATTTTATAATGTGGCTGACCCCACAGATTTCCAAAATGAATACCTTATGGCACATATGGGCAACCCCCGGCCCGCGAGGCATTTTGTAAAAACCCAATTAAAAAAATATTACATTAGGTTCTTATACTCACGGGAGTGACTCTTTAATAATCGCCGCCACTCGACTTGCTCGATCAGATACTTTGAGGATTGCCACCTCACGGGCGACACATCAAAAGATTTCTTGCTTCTCAATCATTCTAAACTAGTTTATTCCAGATTATTCGTTCATTTTGCCTATATAAGCGAGTGGATGGCCCGAACGTTAGTTCAGTTCTATTTGAGCTACCGAGGTGATAACTTGGACAAGGGATATCCTAGCGAACTGCTCGAGCCGTCAACTTGCTTTGTGACTTTGTGTGCATCTTGAGTGGTTACTAACTGTAGTTTGTTATTAAGTTTATTGAACGAAAAGTAAACAAAAATGATGTCTGGTGAAAAGAAACGAAAAGTAGATACAAAGGGTCGCCATTTTCAAGAAAAATGGACTGAAGAATTCGTTTTTATCTTGCACAATGGTAAGCCTATTTGTTTGCTGTGTAATGAATCCATTTCAGTAATGAAAGAATTCAATATAAAGAGGCATTACTCAACTAAGCATGCTACGCTGCACTCACTGACAGGACAATTAAGAACAGACAAAATCCAGAAGCTTACCGCAAATTTGGAAAAACAGCAACAAATGTTTCATAAACAAAGAACACAACTTGATAATGTTGTGAAAGCTAGTTTTATAGTTAGCTCAAAATTGGCAAAGGCATTAAAACCATTTGCGAAGGAGAATTTATCAAGGAGTGTATGTTAGAAGTTTGCGGTATTATGTGTCCTGAAAAGAAAAAAGAAGATAAATTCAAATTCAAAACTATTTGAATTCGAGAAAATAAGCTTACGCTTCTTATAGTTTGCACACTTTAAACATAATATATAAAATTACGAAAAAACTATTCGTGAAAATGCAAACAGTGTCTTAATTAATAAGACAATTTGAGACGATAAATATCCATTGAAACAACTACTTCCCGTGCAAATACACCTCCGGATATTGAATTATACAATGAAATATTTAAAATCTTATTTACTTTGATTTGTTACAACACTCTATTAAAGTATATGTAACGTTTAGGTCAAATTCTTTTCAATCCAACTAACAATACAATTCTTCATACCTGCTAATGACATAATCCCCTTTTTTACCTATAAATACCGACCATCATTTTCACTCATTCCATTTCTGTGTACCTGTTCATTCCACACACAACACTTTTTCCAAGTAAGTTTGTTGATTTTATTCCTAATTTATTTTTTTAAAAGTCATAAGCAAAGCTATACTGAAGAGAGATAAATCTCGAAACGCGTCTATAGATGGCCTAAGATATTAGTTTTAATCCAAGTCCTTTCACTTCTAATTTGTTGCAATCTCTCCTTTCACTTTTTAAAACTGTATTGTTAGTTGGTTTGAAGAGAATTTGACCTAAACGTTACATATACTTTAATAGAGCGTTGTAACAAATCAAATTAAATAAGATTTTAAATATTTCATTGTATAATTCAATATCCGGAGGTGTATTTGCACGGGAAGTAGTTGTTTCAATGGATATTTATCGTCTCAAATTGTCTTATTAATTAAGACACTGTTTGCATTTTCACGAATAGTTTTTTCGTAATTTTATATATTAAGAAAAAAGAATTTGAAAAAATTAGTTTGTCAAGACGAACTGTTGTTCGACGTATAGAAATGATGGCTAATGATATAAAAACAACATTGACTGACCGTATGGCTGCAATGCTGGTTTTGAATCATTTTCCATAGCATTAGACGAGAGCACCGATTTGTCTGACACAGCTCAACTGGCTATATTTATTCGACGTGTTGATAAGGAGTTCACTGTTACTGAGGAACTGCTTGCTTTGCAGCCGCTAAAAGGAACCACTACAGGAGAGAAAATTTTTATTGAAGTTCAAAAGGTATTCACAAGTTTTGGCTTGCCATGGTCAAAATTAATTGGAGTATACACTGATGGTGCACCTTCTATGGTCGGCTTACGTAAAGGTTTCATCGGAATTTTGAATGAAAAAGCAACAGAATTAAATGTGCAAAAAGATGATTTGATAGTCCTTCATTGCATTATCCACCAACAGAACTTGTGTTCTAAGTCCATTCGACTCCAGAATGTTATGAATGTGGTAGTAAAAACCATCAACTTTATTCGATCCCGAGGGCTTAGCCATCGTCAGTTCAAGGCGTTTTTGGATGAAATATCAGCTGAATATAACGACGTAACATATTATTGTGAAGTCAGATGGCTGAGCAAAGGAAAAATGTTGAAACGGTTTTACGAGCTTAGAAATGAGATAGCAGACTTTATGAAAATAAAAGTTAAACCACCTGAATTAACCCTTTCGGTCCCGATTTTGTTAAATTTGGTGTAAAATTATGAAACTTGGTACATCATATCTTTAATTTTTTTAATGATTTTGAGTTTTTGTTAATAAACAAACACTGGGACTTAACGGCATTATACCCCTAAAAGCAAAAAAAAAATAAAAATATTAATATTTATGGTTTCTTTAAATATTGGCAATAAAAAAATTGTATCTACTAATTGAGTTTTTATTTTTTAGTATGATATAACAAAAAACAATTTTGTTTTTGTGCAATACATATATGTACATTACATTTTTGACATATATTACGAGTTCTGCTCTTGCATAGGGGGAATTTGCAACGGGATGCAAAGCTTTTATCATTAATTGTGGGTAAATGATTGTAGCCATCTAATCGGACCTCATCCACAGGCTGTACTTCCGTTGGCCTATGTTTGACAGTTACAGAAGGCGAAGGCGATAATGATGAAGTTGAGGGCCTTCTTTGTTGCCTTTTTTGTATATCTTTATTGATACCAATAAGAGCCTCAGCAATATATGCACGAAAATGCAAAAGGTCCATAATATCATTTCTTCTCAGTCCAAGAGCTATAGCTTTAGCTTTGTATTCAAGCCATCCATTTGTACAAGCTAAATCTAAGGCATGAGTAAACATTCGAAGGGTCCATTTACGTGACCGAATAGTAGTTCTATAAATAGTTATCAGAAAGTCCATTTTATCGACGCCACCCATGTTGACGTTATAGTTTCTGATAACTTCTGGACGAGAAACATTTATGTACTCCTTTATTTTTTTATCCCATCTTTTGCACTGGTCTGTTGAACCAATACCCATGTAATTAGAAGCCATAGTCACTGGCTTATTGTCAAACCATTTGGTTAGAATAACTCCATCTCCATCTCCACTTATGAGTTTCTCTGCAGTACCGCGACCCTTCTTTTTCATCTCAGAATCTTTACAAAAGGGAGGATTTTTGAAACGTTCAGTTCGTGCAGTACCAGCAACATATATGTTTTTGTTTCTCAAATACTGGAGAATATTATAATTTGAGAAATAGTTATCAAAATATAATTGTACATTTTTCTTGTTGATCCGCTCAGTAAGCTTCAAAACAACAGACCAAAAACTTCCTGTTGATCAGGAGTAAGTTCTATAGTAGAACCTTGATATATTATGAAGTCGTACATAATGCCGGTTGTGCCACATAGAGCAAATAACTTTATACCCCATGGAGTAGGCTTCCCTTTGACATATTGCTTTATGTTTATTTGGCCTTTGAAGGGGATCATCTGTTCGTCGATACACAAAGCGGTTTCCAAAGGCAGTTCTAACATACGACTTCGAAGTTTATCATAAAGTGGCCGCACTTTCCACAATCTATCCCTACATTCAGGCGGTTTTTCTTGAACATTTACGAAATGTAAATGTTTTCGCAGTTTAAAAAATCGATCTCTAGCCATAGCATCAGCTATCATAGGAATTCGCAATTTATTTTCCCAATAACAGCGAACTCTGGGATAATTCAGGTTTCCCATTAGGATATGCAGAGCTACAAACGTTTCCAACTCACCCTGATAGGTTGGAGAAAACCTAGCATGCTGCTGTACGGCGTTAAGATTTGTATTCTCAACCATAAGGTTGAACAAATCATTAGTGAAATATTTTCGGAAAAAATGTAGGGGACTTTCCAATTCTACCGGCTGAATAGTCATTGGATGAAACCATGTTATCTTTGGGGTAAGGTATTGTACATTTGTCATTTTTTGTCTTTTTTTTTTAGGTTAGTTCATTTTCTTTATAGTACAAATTTATACGTGCAGTTTTACTTGCTGTGGGCTCTTTTTGCGAAATTTCATTGGAAACTTGGTGGGGGTTTACAGGTTCAATAGAAGGTTCGGCCATTTCAACGTCCACATCAGCTTGGTCCTGCACAGGAACATGAGGAACATCTGCAAATACCTCATCCTGCTCAGGTTCCAAATCAGGAGTTTCTGGCTCATCCATTTCAAACTGCGCACCTAATAATACAAATACACCTATTAGCAAGCTGCATGGGCTTGGAAAACATCAATTTCAAACCAACCTTCTGGTAGATGAGAATCAATCTCCCATCCGTCATCATCTTCGCTCAAAATATCAAGGTCAGAGTCATTATTTTCCAAATAGTAAACAAGTTCTTCGTATGAAAGCGGTCTTCTACTCATTTTGAAAAAAAAAAAATGCTGAAAGAATACCCTTTTTATGAACTCTCAAAAAATAGGTTAGGTTTATGTACTTACTTAACCAAGACCCAATGTACACAATAGTGTATGTGTCTATATTTGACAAAAAATCAAAAAAAGAAAACACCACAGCACTAACTAATATTTTAGACAGTTAATTTCAACTGTTGTTTATAACTAAAAAAATGGACAACGCTGATAATACAAGCTAACAGAATCAAAACAGATACTAAACAAATCACTTCTTGTGGATTCCAGAAAGACGATCGCTGTAACAATAAAATATGCAATTTTCATTTCTGTACTCATAGATGGCACCACACGTTTTATAACGTTACTACGATATACACTGAAGTGTACGCTGGGACGCAGTGGTCATAATCGAAATAAATTTTGTATTATAATAGATTTGAATTGCTGTACACTACAGTGTACGCCAGGACCGAAAGGGTCAAGTGACCCAAAATGGATATGTGACTTAGCATTTCTGGTCGATCTTACAGGCTATTTGAATGATTTAAATTTGAAACTTCAAAAACAAGGACAGTTAGTAAATGATTTGTACAGCCATTTAAAAGCGTTTCAGATCAAACTACGCTTGTGGGAGTCACACATGCTGTCTGGTAACAGTTACCATTTCAACACGCTCTCTGCGTATGAAAATATTGCTTATGCTCAATATGCTGAAGAACTCAAACAATTTTCGAACAGATTTTGCGACTTCAAAAACATGGAAGACTGTTTCAGTTTATTTGCTACTCCTACAACATATATTGTACAAAATGCTCCAATACACTTACAAATGGAGTTGATCGAGATTCAAGAAAACTCACTCCTAAAATCCAAATTTGAAGACGTAGAGTTGTGCGATTTCTACAAAAAATACCTAGAAGAAGACAATTTTCCGCAGCTTAGAAAATTCTCAAGAAGATTGATTTGTGCGTTTGGCAGTACTTATAAATGCGAACAGTTCTTTTCATTGATGAAAGTTAATAAATCAACACATCGTACAAGACTGACTGACGATAATTTGGAAAATTCTTTACGTCTTTGTGTCAGTGGAATTAATCCAAATACCGATGGATTAGTTTCCCAAATTCAAGCTCAAGTGTCTCATTGATTTCGGTGTATTTAACTTTCGTAGTTTGTAACAATTGCAAATTTAACGATTTAATTACAATGTACCATTTTTTTAAATTTCATTTTGTTATTTTAATAAATTGTACTATAACAACATTGTCGTATTATTTTATGTCTAATATCTGTCGCAAAAAATATTATCACTACTTTAAAATGCACTAAGTACTTTTAAACGCGGCCCGCGAACGTATTTGTACGCTAAAGTTTGGCCCTCAACATGTCAAAGGTTGCCCATACCTGCCTTGTGGCATCCATAATCTCAAAAATAAAAGGAGATGCAGCAAAAAATATATCGTCGTCAATTATTACTAATTGGAACGACTTAAAACTCGCTCTGCTTAACACTTACGGTGACAAAAGGGATCATTACAGTCTTAACGTAGACATTTCCAATTTAAAACAAAATCCTAGTGAATCCCCATTCGATTTCTGTAATCGATTACAAAAACTGCCTTATCTTCTAAGTTTTTATGTCTCGAACCATTTACCTGTAATTTTAGAAAGTCAATATTTAATTGCTTTTTTCAGAATAAATGCACTCAAAGTATTGCTAAGAGGGTTACGTGATCCAATCGGGTCACAGATGAGAACAAAAAATCCCCCAGACTAAAATAGGGCATTACACATGCTCACTAACGACTTTCAAGTCGAAATGTTAACAAATAAAATAAATAACAGACCAATGTATCAACCTCAGCATAATAATTTCGTTTTAATAATAGGAATAACAATAACACTATTCCAATAATTATACCCTGAGGTATCAACCTCAATTTAATAATAATAATAATGGAAATGTAAATAGACCACAGGCGTTTGTGAATAAATGTCGCAGATTTGAAGGCTCTTGTAATAACTATAATAATAATAATCCTAGAAGTTATAATCCGACGCCTATGTCGACAACTTCAGCATATAAGCTTCAGCAGCATGAAGTCGTGTATTCGGAACAGGAACAGAATCGTCTTAGTAGTCCGAATGAGAGATATTTTCCTAGGCCAAAAGGCCTCGGAAAGACAATTGAATCCTTAATTAATTTTAATAGCAGTCTCCCATATATAATTAATTATGATCGAAATTTCAAAATATTAAAAGATACTGGAAGTACGAAATCGTTTGTAAATCCTGAAATTGTTTAAAAGTATATACAAAAAATGTCAATCGACCCCTTTTACATTATTAGTGCCCATGGTACTTTGCACGGTGACAAATTCTTTCCAAAAATTGTTTATTAATAATTTCGCATCTAAATTAAAATTTTACCTGTTCAACTTCCATCATATTTTGACATACTTCTTATTTTAGATAATTTACAAACATTAAAGGCTTGCTTAAACTTCAATAAAAATATATTAATTACCCCTATTAGAGAGATCCCAAATTTTACAAGGATCTAATTGTAATAGTAATAATATTAATAAAAAAAAGACCTGCTGCCTTCCTGCATTCCCTCTCTTACCCCAACTTCTCCAGCGTCCTTACCCCGGCCCCATCCTCGTATCGTACGTATGGTTCCAGCAGTAGATAGCTACGGGACACACAGCGAGAACTTTAATGGAACTTTTGAGGAAACACGTCCACGAGCGCCTAATCTTCTTGAGGGGTGACGTACTGTGGCCGGCGCGCTCCCCCGATTTGGCTCCCTGTGACTTCTTTTTATGGGGATATCTCAAATCCATTGTTTACAATGACAAACCACGGATCCTGCAACACCTGAAGGACAGCATTCGCCAAGCCATTGCCAACATTCCCGTCCCTTTGCTCGAAAGAGTGGAGCGAAACTTCAAAAAGCGGGTGGATCAGTGTATCGCTAATGAGAGCCGCCATTTGTCCGATCTAATTTTTAAAACCATTTGACACAAACATTCAGGATGTGTACAATACGATAAAAAAAAATTAAATTGATATGTGAAATACTTTTTCTTTTATTTCAAAATCATTTCAAATAAGCAAGTTTCCCTGCCGCACCCTATATTTATTCCCAGGAAACGGGTAGCGGTTAGACGTTTGCAGCAGTGTGTCACCTAGATGTAAATATGGCTAAAACACCTATAGCTATGTTAATTTACCAAGTAAGAATTAAAAAAAAATATATATTTTAACAACTTAATTATTAAATTACTTTTTATATATACCTACGCCATATCTAGTAACCGCATCATACCACACTGTCATCTTGACAAGTATGATTAACATTACATATACATGCACGTAATAGCTTTGACAAGTACATTACGCGCTGACAGCTGAACAGCTGATTGCTTACCGTACAACCAAATGACATTTCTTTAAAGTATGCGTATTCCCAATTCAGCTTATTTTCTTTAAATCTTTAGTTATTCGTTGTTTTTTTTAATTCAATTTGAAGCTTTAAACGAGTGTTTTCCACTCCCAGACTAAGCATGAAGTAAAATTTCGAGTTTAGAAAAGCTCCGTGAAAATTTGTCGAGGGTCGCGCAGCGACTCGAGACAAATTTTCTGGGCTTTTCTAAACTCGAAATTTTACTTCATGCGCCACGCGTACAAAACATTAAAACATTGTGAAATTTATGTATATTCGGACTTCACTTGAAATCTGTGTTTTATACGCGTGGCGCATGAAGAAAAATTTCGAGTTTAGAAAAGCCCAGAAAATTTGTCTCGGGTCGAAATTGTTAAGAAAACAACGGATGTCGGAACATGTACAGCTTATGCATATGTTTACCACAAAGAAAACTGTTCCAATACGTGTTTTTATCTATGTAAACAGGGATTTGTATTCCAAAATAAAAAATTCCAAAATGTACAGCAAATTCAGCTTTTTTTTAATCTTTAGATATTCGTTGTTTTTTAAAAGAGTTCTATTCGAAACTTTAAACGAGTGTTTTCCACTCCCAGACTAAGCATGAAGTAAAATTTCGAGTTTAGATAAGCCCCGTGAAAATTTGTCTCGGGTCGCGCGGCGACCCGAGACAAATTTTCTAGGCTTTTCTAAACTCGAAATTTTGTTCATGCGGCACGCGAGTTATGGTACTTCAAAAGTGCCGACCTCAACACTTTGCAGTCCTACATATAATCCACCCACGGGGATGCTCGCCAGTCTACACATCGACTCGTCTGCGGACGATTCAAAACGCGACGCAACAAATTCAACCAATTTCAATTTTAATTAATAATACAATTATATAATTGTTGTAAATTGGGGTGCGGGAACATAATAAAACAACTGCACTCATTGATTGCAAACTCAAGACTAACTTTATTTGCGTTCGTCCGAACGCTGGTACCCAAAAAAACATCTCTTTTTATACGACATGTGCGCGTCTAACCATAGACTAATAAATAACTAGCATTCACATTCTAACACCCTCTTCCTTAACTCAAAACATATTCAACAAATAACATTTATATATATTCCTTATTTTTTTTTTCTTAGGTAGCATAATCTACATTTTTACGAGGGCGAAAATTGTACGGTGGTTCGCTCACTATTTCCACTACTGAGGACGTCGGTTTAATATTTACGTTCTCACAATTATCATTCTTAATCTCACTAGTCGAATTGTCACTTAATTTCTCATCACTTTCCGAATTAATTGGTAATAACACAGATCTCCGCTTCAATGGTAAGATATGGTTAAAATGTCTTTTTACCACTTTGTTGTCAATTTTGACATCATAAGACACGTGACCATTTGCATTTGCAATTTTCCCTTCCTGCCATCGAGTATCGGTAGGATTCTTAAAATCTCTTATTAACACTTTCTCCCCAATCTCATATTTTGAAAACTTTTTACATTCGTCAACAAATTTGTCATTACTATTTTCGATTATTCTATCCGTTAGAGGTATTAATAAGTGAAAGCGGGTTTTAAGTTCCCTACCGTATAATAAACTCGCTGGACTCACTCCTGTACTACTATGTGCTGCTATGCGGTAGTCAAACAAAAATTTATCGAGAGCGCTGTCAAGATTTTCTTTTGATAAATGTGCCTTTTTCAACGCCTTTTTAATCATTTTTACTGTAACCTCCGCTGCACCATTACTTGCTGGGTGATATGGAGGGGAGTGTTTTACTAAAATTCCATTCATTTTTAAATAATTTTCAAATGTCCAAGAATTGAATGGTGGGCCATTATCACTCACTACCATATCCGGCAAGCCTAGCCGTGAAAATACATTTCGTAAGCAATTTATTACATCTTCAGCAGTGGTTGCTTTTAATTTAAAAACTTCTACCCATTTCGTGTATGAATCTATTACAATTAAATATTTATTATTAAATATTGGTCCTAAAAAATCTAAATGAATTCGTGACCATGGTTTTCTAGGTACCGTCCATTAATGAATTAAATTTCTTTCCGGATTTGCTCTAAACACATTACAACTGGAACATTGACCACATAATGTTGCAATATGTTCATCCATGGAAGGCCACCAGAAAAATGAACGTGCAATTGACTTCATTTTATTTATGCCCAAATGTGAAGAATGTAAATCTTTTAAAACAGTTTCTCTGTATTTTGGTGGAATTATGATTCGATAACCCCACATTAAGCAACCATGTTGAATATGCAATTGCTCTTTTCGCATTAAATACGGTTTAATTTCATTATTTTCTAAATAATCTGGCCAACCATGCAAACAATAACCATAAACTTGATTTAAAATTTTATCTTTTTTAATTTTATACGCAATTTCTTTATACGAAATTGGTAATATTTCATTTATATAATGAATATGACCAAAATCACTTGATTCTGAATCCGTATCCGTAGTGGGTAAAGGTAATCTTGATAAAGCATCTGCGCAATTTTTATTAGATGGGACATATTTTATGTCATACTGATAAGCTGATAAAATAATTGACCACCTCTGCAATCTGCTTGCCGCTAAAATTGGTATACCTTTTTTATTACCAAACAGGGCTAATAATGGTTTGTGGTCCGTAAATAAGGTAAAGTGTCGGCCGTATAAATAATGATTAATTTTTTTGATTCCATATATAATCGCCAACGCTTCCTTATCGATTTGCGAATAACCTTTTTCATGAATTGATAAGGTTCGTGAAGCAAAAGCTATTGGCTTACTTGATCCATCTGGATAAGTATGAGAGATGACTGCACCTAGCCCAAAAGAACTTGCATCACAATATAAAGTGATAGGCCTGTTTAAATTATAATGTGCTAACACTTTAGATGACGCTAACACACTCTTGATTTTATTAAAACTTTGGTTACACAATTGTGTCCATTTCCACTTGGAATTCTTTTTTAATAATGCATACAATGGACTAAGTATAGAACTTGCATTTGGAATAAATTTAGAATAATAATTTATTAATCCTAAGACTGATTTCAGTTCCGTTACATTCTCGGGACATTTTGCATTTAAAATCGCTGTTGTTTTGTCCGAATTTGTATGAATACCATCTTTGTCAATATCGTGGCCTAAATACGATATTCTCTTTTGAAAAAAATTACATTTACTTTGACTTATTTTCAGACCAGCATTTTTTAATTCATTTAAAACTAATTTTAAAGTATCCAAATGTTCTTCTTCGGATTTTCCCGTTACCAAAATATCGTCCAAGAATACGGTAACGCCCGAAATTCCTACAAAAAGTTCCTCGATAAATCTTTGAAAAATACCGGGAGCTGATGCAATTCCATAAGGAAGTCTATTATATTTAAATAAACCTAAACTCGTATTTATTGTAACAATCTCTTTTGAATTATGATCTAATTCTAATTGTGCATATGCTTGTGACAAATCAATTTTTGAAAATAAAATGCCTCCAGATAATTTAGAAAACAAATCATCAATTTTCGGTACCGGATATTTATTGATATGTAATTGAGGATTTACCGTAATACGGAAATCTCCACAAAGTCTTATATTTCCGTCTTTTTTAACAACAGGAACTACCGGAGTAGCCCACTCGCTATGCTCTGTTGCTGATAATATTTCTAATTTCACTAATCTTTTAATTTCATCCTCAACCTTTTCTTTAAGAGCTAAAGGTAACGGTCTAGCACGGCAATATTTGGGTTTTGCATCAGATTTAAGAATTAATTTTGCTTTAAAATTTACACATTTACCAATTCCTTCTTGAAACACTTCAGGAAATTCTTCAATTAATGAGTTTACTGTATTTTTATTTAATACTCTTAGGTTATGTACTTCTTCCACATTAAAATAACTATCAATTGATATGGATAACCTTTCAATCCATTCACGTCCCATTAATGGTGGACCACCCCCAACAATTATAAAAAGTTTCAGATTTTTTATTAACTTATCCCCATAGCAGACACTTACATTTATGTAGCCCAGGGTTTTTATGCAGATTCCAACATAAGAAGTTAAATTTAAATTTATTTCATTAATTTTACACTCTTTAAAATATTTATTATAAAAATTTTCCGAAATAGCCGAAATTCCCGAACCTGTATCTATTTCCATTGTGCAATTTATTTTATTTACGTATACATTGATTTTAATTGGATTTTTACCCACATTTAAAGTAAATAAATTTGAGTTTGAGTCGCTGTCATTATTTAATTTACTGTGCTTAATGAAATTGCAATTTTTATTTAATTTACACACCGATCTTATATGACCCATTCTACCGCAATTGTGGCATTTAGCTGATTTAAAATAACAGTCATTCGATGTATGATTCCTTAAACCGCAACACACGCACTTTTCATAACCCTTTTCATTCGAAAAATGGTTCCGCGCACTTTGATTTCCACTTTGTTTTTCACTTGAATTGTTTACCTGTGTTCTTGCTCTGTTGTGTCGGTCGTCCCCGTCCTGTCGAATTCTGCCGAGTCCAGCAGATCTGACGTCAGTTGCTGCGTTGCGAAACTTCCCTTGCTCCGCACGTATCGCACCACCGCTGCCGCTGCCGCCGCCATATTGAATCACATGGATGGAATCTGCACTTTCCATCAAATGCACATCTTTTTCCACTTGTTCCATACTAAGGGATATTTCCACTGCCTTACAGCATGTTAAGTCTTTTTCAGAGAACAACCGCTGCTTAATTACGTCACTCTTCATCCCGAAAATCATTTGATCACGGAGATTTTCTTCCAACACACTTTTAAAATTACAGGATTTGGCCAGTCCTTTTAATGCCGAAATAAAATGTGATAGAGTTTCGCCATTTTCTTGCTTCCGCATGCGGAATTTATACCGTTCCGCTATTTCGGAAGCAGCCGGCTCCAGGTGATCCTGCACAATTTTCTTCAACTGATCGTACTCAATATTTTCCGGCTTTTTCGGGTCGCACAAATTTACTATCAATTCGTAGGTATTATCTCCTACAGCCGTTAACAAAATTGGCACTTTTTTCTCTTCCACTACGCCATTTGCCAGAAGCCGCGCAATGTACGTCGACCACTTTTTCTCTCCCCATTCGTATTCTACAATTCTGCCAATCGACATTGTTCCGTTTATCACAATATTCACTCGAATTTGTATTTAAATAGGTTTACCCTCGTCGCCACTGTTGTAAATTGGGGTGCGGGAACATAATAAAACAACTGCACTCATTGATTGCAAACTCAAGACTAACTTTATTTGCGTTCGTCCGAACGCTGGTACCCAAAAAAACATCTCTTTTTATACGACATGTGCGCGTCTAACCATAGACTAATAAATAACTAGCATTCACATCCTAACAATAATAAGTTTCATTTCAATAAAGTTTGTTCTTAAAAATACAAATCTTTTTAAAAACATACACACCGGACTCGAAACCATAACAGGCGCTGCGAACAGGATACCCGCGACGTATACAAATCGACGGTTCGTTTTAACGACTTACGTGGAGTGTCTAAAGAACCCTAGTGACTGGAAACATTGTGAAAAGTGCATTTTGGATTATTAGACTACGAAAGGATTATTTGCAATTTTGTAAGTACGAATTTCTCTTAGCCCAACAATTTATGTCCGAAATCGATCGTCTTAGCCAATTAGTCGAATTCCCAAATTTAAACTCAGAAGACATAATGCCTTATACAGTGAAAGATATTACAGTTGTGTACCAAGACACTATACTCATCTTCGACGGCGATTGCAACATTCTAAATGCATACATCGCCGCATGCGACTTCTTAATCAAAACATTTTTGACAACTCCTGAAGCCAACATACAAGCATTGTTGTTGAGGATTTTCCAACTAAAGCTGCGAGGAAAAGCATTGCAAGCCGTGAGCAGTAACGAAGAAGTAAGTACTTGGACGGAATTAAAAGAATTACTTTTGAATAGCTTCGGAGACCAAAGAAGTGAACAGTGTTCACTCATTTTTGAAAACGTCATTAAGCCGAAACTAGTTAAAAATAAAACAATTTATTAGTAAAACAAACCAAGTGAATTTCAATCAAATACCTATATATGAACAGTGTTTGTTCGCCGACCTTGCAGGCCTACGTCCACACAAAAACGAGGGACCGTACGATTACGGTAAACGTGTGAAAAACACATTACAAATTTTACTCACACAAGTAAAATTAAGAGATAACGACAATAACAGCAGAGCGCTGAAAAGCGTCAACTACAAAAACACTGCGTTGCAGATTTACCTGCAAGGACTTCTGGAAATTGATAACATCACCGGAATAATGGTGCAAGTGAAACAGCCAGCTGATTTGGAAGCCGCTATGGGACACGTTATCGAGGCAGAAAACTTCAACTACCGCGCCGGCAGATCGAATAACTTACAACGTATTACACCAAGAAGCTCCGTGACCGATAAGGCTAAACAACAGATAAGACCGCAAATGATACGACCGGTAATCATGCCCCAGTTTTATCCTCTTAGCAATAATAATAATGAACATCAACAGCCACGCCCGAATGTTTACCAACAAAATAACCTATCGACCTCGCGTAGGCCTAATGCTCAACAATATTTTGGAAGACTATATCGTCGACCCCTTCCAAAACCAACACCTATGGAATTGGAGTCAAGCGCATTAAAGAGACCAGCCTCTACACTAGTAAGACCATTAAAAAGCCGAACTGGACTCCTGGTCCTCAATTATATTATCAAGAAGACAAACAAGAAGAAATTGAGTACTATCAGCCCGAAGAAAACGACGAAATAACTACACTTGAGCCCGAACAAGAGACACAGAATGAAGCCGAAGAGGAAAATTTTCACTTTACCCGCCTCTACACTATGAAAAAATAGCCACCAACAGATTATGCACTCCGAATGTAAAATCTTGTACGATTGCATTAAATAACATTAACTGTAATTTGCCATTTATAAAATTTACCTGACTGAAATTTCTCATTGACACTGGTTCAACTAAAACACTAATAAACTCTAAATTATTTAACCGACTAAAAGAATTTGCTGTGAAAATACCATTCAAAATCAAAACAGCTCATGCTCTTACTAAACATGACGATCAGTAATTACAACCATTCCTGAAATTTTTAACGATGATATAGAACACACCTTTTTTAAATTCGACTTTAGTAAAACATTTGACGGATTAATAGGTATTGACTTGCTAAATAAACTTGAAGCCGTTTTAGACATTCGAAACAGATTACTGAAAGCAAAAAACGCCGAAATCATTATTGAGTTCGATTCGAAAAAAGTAAGATTTGAACCTCTTCAAGCCAAACCAATTAGGATACCTGTAAATATTCAAGAAGGAATAGTCTATATACCCGAGATCAAATTTTGTCCTGGAATTAAAGTCAAAGAATCAATTGCCAATGTTGTAAATAATGAAGCAATTGTTATTGCCATCAACTATACTCAGGAGGAAAAAATAATTAATTTCTGTGACACACTGGAAACAGAAGTCGTGGAAAACATTGAAGAAGTTTATTATAGAGAAAATTTTGAATTTCAAGAAGACCTCGATCTGAAGAAAATGCAGCAAGAAAATATAAAAAAACAATTTAAACACAACAGGAATGAATATAGAAGAGGAAGCATTAATAAGAGCTTTTGTAGCCAAATACAAGCATGTCTTTCATATCGACGGACAAAAATTAACTTTCACCCATTGTGTTAAACATAAATTGAATTTAAAAGATGAATCTCCTATACATGTCCGAATGTATAGGCAACCTACAGAAACAAAGAAGGAAATAAAAAAAAACAAGTATTAGAACTTCTCGATCAAGACATAATTCAAGACAGTATTTCCCCCTGGCGCTGCCCAGTAAATATAGTTACAAGAACACTAAATGGTAAGGTAAAAAAACGAATGATTATTCATTATCGCAGGCTTAACGACCAGATGATTGCCGATAAATACCCAATACCGAACATATCGGATATTTTCGACAAGCTAGGTAGATGCCACTATTTCAGCTGTATTGATCTCGCATCCGGATACCATCAAGTGGAAATGGAGCTAGCTGATAGCGAAAAAACGGCATTTTCTACAGAACAAGGTCATTTCGAGTTTAAGCGAATGCCCTTCGGACTTAAGACCGCCCCGGCTACGTTCCAACGTTTAATGGACAATATTCTAAAGGGATTGTTGGAAGACACGTGCATGGTATATTTGGACGACATTGTGATTTATTCAGTGTCTCTTCAAGAACACATGGTGAAATTAATCAACGTATTTCAAAGACTAGATAAGGCTAATTTCAAGGTAAAGCTCGAAAAAATGCGAATTCTTGCGAAAGGAAATTAAATATCTAGTGTTACCGGCACTTTTTAACAAGTTCCGTCAACTGCTATTTTGTATATGTATTCATCATTCCCAAATGAGTAAAGTTCGCGCCATACATTAGTTTAGTTTTACTAACTAGCGCCCTCGCATATCTGACAGCTCAACTTCACCCTCTCGTGGTGGAAGCTCCTCTCAGCTATCCAGTTTCAGGGTTGTCCAAAATATATACGGATTTCCCGGTTATCCCCGAGTTCGCCACATCTGCGATGGGACGCCGCTACCTGCGACCGGCCCGATCGCGCGAGCGAAATGTACGTGCGAAGCACAAAAGAATCGGGCATGACGTCAGAGGTTATAAAACGTAGTTCGCGTATGTAGAATACATACGCGAACGTCACAACCCTCATCTGATAACTGAGAGGAAGACCATTCCAATGACACTAAACACGAGGGGGTTATTTCAATTTTGTACGCTATAGAAGACGAGCTGTCAGGAGGATTAATTGTTATTAATTAAGATTCAGGCAAGGTTTAGTGTATCCCATATGTATAGGAACTAGAGCAAAAGTTGCGCATTGCAAGTTACTATCTTTTGACCTAAGTCACATTCTCGTTCGACTTATGCTTTCGGAGTTATTAAATTGAAACTCATGAAACCACCATTTTAGCCTCCGATCAACATATGTGACATATGTACGGATGCATAATTTCATCTCACACATGTTGATCTACTTTATATTTCAATATTTTTATATTAAATATTTATTCTCATTATATTTCTGTGGCGAGAAATGGTGGGTACCTGAGAGGGTTTTCGATATAAAAGAGCTACCACTGGACCACAGAATTCACTCTGTATCCAGCATCCAAAAGTGTAAGTCGTCTGTAATTCTGTGTAAGTTGTTATTTTTTTTTTTTATTCTTGTCTTGTTATTTGTTTGTTAATTTATTATTCGTGTTTTTTCAATATATTTGTTAAAGTTGAGAGCCATTTTTTTATTTCAAATCGTATTTTTTTATATAAAATAGAATCAGTGCTTCAGTCGAATTTTCTTAATTAAGAATTGAGCTTGCTAGTCGGTAGTTACTTGGTGGTGAAATAGTTGCTATTTTTTAATAACTATTTTAAAGCCGAAGTACCCACCCCGTAACACTAGGTCACCTTATAACTGAGAACGGAGTCCGGCCGAATCCCGAAAAAATCGAAGCCATTAACAGATACCCGTTGCCTAAAACTCAAAAAGAAATCAAAGCGTTCCTAGGACTAGTAGGATATTACCGAAAGTTTATTAGAGACTTCGCTGGATCAACAAAACCATTTACGAAATGTTTAAAGAAGGGAGCTAAAATAGAAATAAATGACAAATATCTACATGCTTTCGAAAAATGCAAAAGCTAATTAATGAATGAGCCGATACTACAATTTCCTGATTTTAATAAAGAATTCATAATAACAACAGACGCTTCTGCAACTGCAATTGGTGCTGACTCTCCCAAGGGATCGTAGGACAAGATAAACCGATATGCTACGCATCGAGAACACTCAGCCCAACAGAGCAAAAATATTCAACCATCGACCGAGAATTACTTGGCATAGTATGGGCCCTAAAGTATTTCAGACCGTATGTTTATGGAAGACATTTCAAAATATACACCGATCACCGACCCCTCGTCTGGTTGTGTAAAATGAAAGATCAAAACTCTAAATATGCGAGATGGAAAGTCAAACTCGATGAATTTGATTTCGAAGTAATTTATAAAAAAGGCAAATACAACTGTAACGTCGATGCCCTTTCAAGAATTTATTTAAACCAACTTGTAAACGCAATTAAAGACGATAATGTATCAATGATACCGCAAGTAGATCCAGATGATATACTAGAAGAACTAATCAGAGAGCTAGGAATTACGCCAATGCAAGAGAATCTACCTAATACGACATGCTCTGCAGATGAACAGCCTACGTACAGCAGGAAGAATTTATCAATGCTCCGACAAGAACTTCAAGAGCAGGCTCCCAACCAACCAATGCCCCTACCTGGAGACAGTGATAACACGATTCACACTAATCGAGAGATAGAACCCGTTATAGGAATAGAAATTTTAGAAGAAGCGGTAGATACAAAGAAAAGGCAATACATTATCAAATCAACGGCTGGAGATGTACACGTTACAACTGACAACAAATGCGGAAATCACATTGTCACTGCGAAAATACCAACAGTAGATAACGAAAGAAAAATTTTAGAATTTATGAAAGAATATATGATAGAGGAAGGAAATCATTATATATATTTCGAAAGTGAAAAATTATACAAAGATTTCAGCAGAGTGTACATTATGAATTTTAACAATAATGGACCTAAACTAATTCGATGTACTAAACGAATCCAAGTCATCGAAACAGAGGAAGATCAATTGGAATTGATAGGCATACACCACGAAGGAAAAACCGCTCACAGAGGTATTGAGGAAACCTTGACATACCTAAAACGAAAATATTAGTGGAAGAACATGAAAAACACAGTAACAAATTACATCAAGGGATGTGAAGTATGCAATAAAACCAAGTATGATAGACAGCCAACCAAACCACGATTACAGCTGACCGAACCACCTGACCAGCCGTTTAAGAAATTATTTATTGATACATTTACAATCGGCGGAGTAAAATTCTTAACGATTGTCGATGCACATAGGACAAGCTATTCCCATAACTGCAACTAACGCTGTAGATGTAGCGGATGCTCTACTAGAATATGTTCAATATTATGGCACACCAGTAGAAATATACTGTGACAGCGGAAAGGAATTTAAAAACGACATCATAAAACGACTCCTGGAAGGTCACCAAATTCAAATCCACTTTGGAACACCTGGTAATCCATGCTCCCAAGGTAGCATCGAGAGGTTCCATTCTACTCTAATTAAACTAATAAGATGTCTACAGGAAAAGAAAAAGGAACCAATTAAACTACAGATGAAACTCGCCGTAATAGCCTATAACAACAGTATCTCGCGCCCAACTGGTCACACGCCACTGGAAGTCGTCTTCGGACACACCGCAATTAAAGATCCTATGGAATTCCTCTATTCGAAAGATTACTACCATCACTACTTAAATGAACACAAAGAGCGATTGAAACATCTATATGTTACAAAGTCATACAGGATAAAAACATAACCGAAAAAGAGAACTATGTTAGAAAAGCTGGCGAAAATGCAAGAGTCACACCTTTCAAAATTAATGAATTAGTATATGTACGAAACAACGGACGCAATAAACTCGCCAATACGTTTATGGGACCATTTAAAATAACCAAAATCAATGACGACGAAACGGTATGCGTCAAGACGAAAACTGGTGAGAAAAAATTCCACATCCGAAGACTGAAACACTCAATTGTTGCAGATTCATCGGATGCTGTCTCCACTACGTCATCGGAGACGCCACAATTAAACGATTAACCGAAACTACGGGTCTCCTCCCGATAACACTAGGCAATGCCGAAGTTATAAATAATAATTGGAAAGTAACAACAATCTACAAATTAGAACCACTAATTGACGAAATCAGGAAACTAAAAAATAATGGAGAAATCTGGATTGCAACTTTTAATAATACTCAATACGGAGAACTTTATCAGAAAGAAATGCACAACTATCTTCGCACAATCGAAGCAAGACAAAACCGGATGAAAAAGGTATTATATCAGGTACTACCTATATTTCAAGAAAATCGTCTCAATACTATTAGAGGTGAGGTAAATTTTATGAGTAGCATAATATAAGCCATTACTGGAAACTTGGACAATGAAGATGCTAGAATGTATGATGAATCCATACAACAATTGACACAAAATCAAAACGAATTGAAAATATTGGAAGAAAAACAAATTTTTCTCTCACTAAAGACTATTTCCGAGTTTAATAAAACTATAAATAGCTTGAAAAGTAATTAACTGATATTAACTTCTAGAATGATGCAAATTAATCAATACCTTCAAAATGTTACGTTCTACAAACTGGAAGAGACTAAACAAATTATGATCTATGCAATCTTCAATCAGATTATATTCATGATGGATAATGTCATCGCAATTCTGACTACTTTAACGAATGCTGTTACCTTCGCTAAACTAAATATTTACCACCCCTCAAAAATTGAGCCAGAAGTGTTACTTCACGAATTAGAAAAACTGCGACCATTCCTGAAGAATGAAAAATTATTAATAAACAACGAGTCAAAGGAAATAAATTTACTAGAAGATTTAATCTCTGTTAAGGCATTTGTTAAACAAACTGACCTTGCATTTATCCTTACAATTCCTCTAGTAGAAATAAAACCTTTTATATATTATCAAATATTTCCATTACCGATTCCTGATAACGAAAACAATTATCATTTCAAAATCCCTGACCATACTTACCTGGCTATAAATAACGAGAAATTCGTAATAATACCATCAGCTTGCAAACAAATCGGTTCTACAAGATACTTTTGCCAACATACTGTGAGTGCAAAAATCTCTAAAGACTCACCGTGAGAAGTTCAACTGCTGACCCATTCCGGGAATTACCACAGCTGTGTACATCATTATAAGAAATTGACCGCCCTATGGATCAATAAAATAGCCGAGAATCAATGGATTGTCGCAACCCCTTCACCACAGAAGATAACCAAAATCTGCAAGCAAACTGAAGAAATGGACATCACCAACGGAACCTATATGATCCAGCACACTCCAACCTGCTCAATCAGGCTGCCCGACATAACGATCACAAGTTACGAGGAAGAAGATATCGTAAAAATACCTTCTATACCCCAACTGGACTTCTCATCGAAGACCTCTAAACCCACAAAATGGAATTTAGAGTTCGGACAAATAAAACAAATTCACAAAGACAATCTTGGCCAAATCAGCTACGACATGAAGAAACTCCAAGAAGATCTACACCAAATGAAGAATTCTAGACTTCAAGATAAATCACTATCAATATGGACGTTATTACTATGTATTACTTTATTTTGTATTATAATATACTTTATTTTGTATTATAATATACTTTATTTTGTGTTATAATAATATTTACTTTAAGATACTACTTCCGTCGCAGAAATGCAAGATCCAAGTCTCCTAGTAAACAGGAAGACATCAGAGAAACTTCCGAGAACCAACCCTGGGTTCCCTAAAGCATCACCAGGATATGTTCTCCTCTTGGGCCGGAGGAGTTATGGTACCCCAAAAGTGCCGACCTCAACACTTTGCAGTCCTACATGTAATCCACCCACGGGGATGCTCGCCAGTCTACACACCGACTCGGCTGCGGACGATTCAAAACGCGACGCAACAAATTCAACCAATTTCAATTTTAATTAATAATACAATTATATAATAAGTTTCATTTCATTAAAGTTTGTTCTTAAAAATACAAATCTTTTTCAAAACATACAAACCGGACTCGAAACCATAACTCGCGTATAAAACTCAGATTTTTAGTGAAGTTCGAATATAAATAAATTTGACAATATTATCGTGTTTTATACGCGTGGCGCATGAAGTAAAATTTCGAGTTTAGAAAAGTCAAGAAAATTTGTCTCGGGTCGCTGTGCAATCGTCGACAAATTTTCACGGGGCTTTTCTAAACTCGAAATTTTACTTCATGCTTAGTCTCAGAGTGGAAAACACTTGCTTAAAGCTTTATATTGAACTTAAAAAAAGAGAATACCCGCAATTGTTGTATCAATTCCATGGTATGTCATTATTTTTATAAAATCACATTACTGTTTCTTTATTATTTTAACTTAGACAAACGTAAAGTGTTAAGTGTGAACATTAATAAATTTAGAATGTTTCCCTCTACAAAAAAGCCAATATTTGAACACTTTAAAATTAACATGTGTAACATCCACCCAGAGCCCGCGCCAAACGCGCGACCCTCAGCAGGTAGACGAGGCAGCCGCCTTACCGCATCGTACCCCTACCTCGGAAGGACACCTTCCCTTTCCACTCCGTGTCTTAAGCCTACTTAGTGCCCGGGATTATCCAATGTATTTACCTTTTTACAGTGCATACGTGTAAATAAAGTGCTAAGCCCAAAATGGGCTTTCCCGGAATGCCTAGCTGCGAAAACAAGACAAAAAACTTCCAATGAAAATTTCCAGCAGAAAAAGAACACCGATAGTGCAAAGCCAAAAAGAAGATAAAATGGAAAACCTAGTGCAGTATAGTGTAAAAACAATAAACAGCTACGAACTGCTGTTAACAGCCAATCCCACTAATCTACGTAAAAACAGACAAACAAAGCGAACTTATAAAAACTATCCACCAAGTGACAGACGACCCAGTGTCAGTGGGGATACAAACAGAATTTTAAATAATTAAAACGAACACAAACAGTGACAAAAAATTATGTTAAACCCCATAAATGAAAGAGAAGAGGAGTATTTTATACACGGTGACAAAAACAATAGACCAGTGAAAATTATGATCAACAACATGCCCCGTGATATAGAACTCGGTGAAGTAAAAAGTGCCTTAAAAAAGCGGAACATTAAAGTGATTTCCCTGGGGCGATACACAAACGAAGAAATCTCGCGAGTGCCCCTAATTAAATTAACCACAGATAAAACAAGTGCCCCCGCGATATATAAAATAATCACCTCGTGCGATGTATCATATATTAAATGCACCCTGTACCGCAGAAAAACAATCCCCTAGTGTCATAATTGCCAAGGATACGGACATTCTTCATTTTTGTGCAAAATGAAACCGCGATGTGAGGCGTGCGCCGGACCGCACAAAGGAAAGTGCCCAGTAGCAACTAAAGACGACAACAACGCGAAATGTGCAAACTGCAATGGAAACCACCCTGCGAACTACAAACAGTGCAAAACTCTACTGGAAATCACCGAGAGAAGAACGTCGTGGAGCAAAAGCATTCCGAGATAGAAAGCACACACAAACCGCAAGAAATCACACATTCAGTGACTCAAAACCCTAAAAGCTCAAACACAACAGTAAACAACGAATTCGCAGAACTCAGAAAACGAATTAAATCTACCAAAAACCCGGAAAACTTAAACAGGATTGACTTGCAAGCAGGCCCCTCGGGCAATCAAATAAAAACCTCCGAAAAGAAAGTAGAAACCCAAGATACAGCAAGCTTAGTTGACCTTAACAGACAACCCAATTGAATGAATATACAACTAAAAAAACTTTTTTAGCGGGCTGGATCTTGGAAAAATCTAACAAACAATAGCAAATACAATCAACAAATTTAAAACTGTTTAATCCTCAACGGAAAAACTATTTATTGTGATCGAAGCCGTAATCACCTCATTCACGTAGATGGCCCCTAGTTCTAATAAAATTAAAACATTAAAAATACTTACCTTTAATTGCAATGGCATTAAAAAACAAAAATCCGAACTAACACAATTCCTTAACCATTATAGCATTGATGTAGCACTAATACAGGAAACAGGGCTTACTAACAACGAAGTATTTAAAGTGCCTAACTATATCACACATAGCAACAATTTTCGCCCAAACATTACAGGTCAACAATGCCGTCAATGCGGGGGACCTTAATCAAAAAATCAATACAACACATCCCGCTCCCCCCAATCAACTCAATCGTAGAAAATACCCGAATCCAAATCCCAACAAACAACAGCCCACTAACAATCTGCAGCATTTACAAACCCGTTAAACACAAACTTACAAAACAAACCCTCGATTACAACGCCCACCATAAACTCTGGAAACACTCCTATAACTGCACGACCGGAAATACCATAACCAACTTCACCGAATCCTACAATAACATAAATATCACATTCCCTGATGATCCCACACATGTTTTTACCTCCTCAAACCCTCAATGGTAGCAACATACTTGATTTTGCAATCCATAAGGATGTCGGAATCAATTCATGTTATACCATTCCCACCCTTAAATCAGACCACCTACCAGTTATTACAACATTAACATAAATTATTCCTACCTTGTAACCCCAACACCTTTTAAATACACCAAACAAAACACTAATTGGATTCTATTTAAAGAACTTACAATAGACGCACAAAATATCCCAATTCCGAACAGTGAAACAGAAATCGAAAACACAACAAAACTAATATCCCTAATAAAAAAACTCACTAATCCAATCCATTACCACGCTACCCGAACCTGATAAAAAAAAACACTCAAACCACTCCCTCCCCACATAATCCAACTAATAAAACAAACAAATAAAATTTACAAAAACTACCTTAATACTCTCGATCCCCAATCCCGAACCGAAAAAAATCGCTTATCCAACCTAATTAAAACTGAAATTAAAAATTATAACTCCCAGAAATGGGACGAAATAATTCAAAAAACAGATCCCCCAATCCATGGAAATATCCAAACAAAAAAATTATAAGAAAAAAACTCAATTCCCATCCTCAAACACGAAAACAAATTAGCAAACTTGAACGAGGAGAAGGCTAATTTGTTAGCAGAATCGTATCAAAAAATCTTCACTCCAAATCCCATCAACCCAACAGCTCATTAAGAATTCAATAGAAACAATTAACAACCTTAAGCCCCAAACAAATACCCTAATTACTCCAGAACAAATAACCATTATTATAAAGTCATTAAATAATAATAAAGCCCCACCCAGGTATACATAATATCCTAAAGCTCGCTCTCAAACACCTACATGAGAACGCAATTAAGCTAATTGCCTCTCTGTTCCCCCTAATCCTTAAAACCGCCTATTACCCTGAACAGTTCAAAACCACCATAATCATAAAGATCCTGAAAATCCCCTTAATTACCGGCCCATAAATCTTCTATCTACCATCAGCAAACTCCTCGAAAAAATTATCCAAATCAAAATAACCGAACACCTCGATGAAAACAATATCACCATCCCCCAACAATTCGGATTCCGATCCGAACACTCCACCACCCAGCAGCTCCTTCGCGTAATTGACACGATAAAACATAACAAAAATATCAGAAAGCACACAACTATGGCCACTTTGGACATAGGAAAAGCTTTCGATACAGTTAGGCACGATGTAATACTCCATAGATTACAAGAAATTAACACCTCTATAGAATTAATAAAACTAATCAAATCCTACCTAACTAACAAAAAATACCAGGTGAAGGTAAATAACACCCTGTCGGCCCCAAAAACACAAATGTCCGGTGTACCCCAAGGTAGTGCACTTGGCTCACGCTATTTAACATCTTCATTAATAAAATCCCAATCAACAAAGACCCCCGCATCACCACAGCGTTATTCGCTGATGATACGGCCATCCTCTGTTCTTCCCTAAGCCCAGCCCTCAGCATTGAAATGCTCCAAGACGCACTCGATAAAATAACCGACTTTTTGAAAAGTGGGGACTAAAAACTAAGAATGAAAAAACAGAAATAATAGCATTCCAAGCACACAATCCAAGAACAAAAGAAATCCATTTTCCGAACATCATTTTGAAAAACAACCATATCCCGTTTAAAGAGCATATAAAATATCATGGGGTCATTATAGACAACAAATTAAACTTTAACAACTATATTAACCAGAGAAAATATACTGCTCTCGATAGAACTAACAAAATTGCATGGATAACTAAAAAAATAACTAATAAAACTCGATCATTAATGTACACTTCCATGATCAGACCAATACTAACCTATTCATTCCATTCCATTCTATGCATTCCCAATATTGTCACTAACATCCCCGTCTAATATAAAAAACACTAACATAATAGAAAGAAAAATCCTCCGTAGAATACATGAAATTCCGATCGTAACAAACAACCAAAATCTCTACGACATCGCTTAGATAAGAGAAAACATAGAACAACACATAGAAAAACTTAACTATAACTTCACAGAAAAAATTTAACATTCAGAAAACACAGAAATAAAACATCTAATAATAGAAAATACGCACAAACAAACAGTATATAAATTTACTTGCGAACCAATCTTAGTTTAGGCAAATGTAAATATGTAAATAAATGTAAATAATAGGCAAATGCGCGCTCGGACCCACACAAAAACAAAAAAACAACAAAAAAATAAAAAAAAAAAAAAACAAAAATACATTGTGTGAGAGCGAACACGCAGGAGCCACAAAATGAAAATATTAGAATGCACGCGCTTTATCATGCGCCAATAAACCTTTTAGAGTAAAAACTAAAAATTTAAATAAAAAAACGCCTGTAAGGGTACAAAATGCACCGCACTGAAGATGTGCCCCGAAGGGGGCCGTAAAAACTTGTCGACAATCGTCAGTCTGTTAGCGCTCGTCTACTTGGCCTAATAGCTCTCTTTGGCAACGCACGTCTACTCGTACCTCGTCGAGACATCTCCAAGGACCGACGCCTGGAACAACTCCTAGCCGCCCCACGCTCACCGCACCAGCAGCTACGCTGCACTCACATACTGTCACCTATATTCCATAATTGTGATTCTGTACATTCTGTAAATAAACAGTTACAACCATAACATAAAGGGTGTTATACATGCGATTTCCTATGTTGCGTCCGCCAAGTCAATACCCGGTAAGTATACATTCACCATACAGTTTAGCATGCAAAACTAAATGTTCATTTGACAGTTCATTAGACAAAGTGGACATTTATACGGGAAAAAACTGTTCAAAAATATTTCTAGACCAACTTAATACCAATGCATAAATTGACTGACACAGAGTAATTCTCAATCAATAGTGCAGTTAAATGTCATATTTGTGAGGAACAATTATTACCTGCTAAAAAAGTTGCAGATCATTGTCACTTAACAGGGAAGTTTGTTGGAGCCGCTCAGTCGAATTGCGATTTAAATTATAATTTACCATATTTTTCCATAATTTGAGCGGGTATGATTCACATATTTTTATTAAAGAACTTGCCTATGGTAGCAATGATATTGATATTCCACATATTTATTCCACAAAATAAAGAAAAATATATTTCATTTACGAAATCCATTAAAGTTGATGAATATATATATTAATAAGAAAGGTGTGAAACATAGCCGCTTCATAAAATTACATTTCTTAGATAGTTTTAGATTTATGGCTAGATAAATTAACTGCAAATCTAAACGGCGATCAATTGTTTGAAATTTCTCGTTCTTGTAAATCAGAAGATGAATTTAAGTTATTAACTAGAAAAAGCGTCTCCCTATGAATATATGGATTCTATTGAGCGACTCTAAGAGACAGAATTGCCTCCCAAAAAATCATTTTATAGCTCCCTCTGTTACCGGCGTTTTATCGGAAACGTCGGAACTTTGATTAATTCGGAAGAATACACGTCACACATCGCGAATTCGGCCTCATTATAATTTTTTCATTTTAAAACGAACTAGGTTTGTTCACAATAGAATTAAGATTCGTTTGTACATTTTGATAAGGGTGTTCATTGGTAGGCGCGGAAGCGCAATAATAAACACCAACCAACCTTAATCCGGGAAAGTTCCTCCGCACACATCTGTGCCAGATGTTGCGTTGAATATTTCCTGTTCAGGCCTAAAACGAGGTACGAACCATCGGATTAAGGTTGGAGACGTTGCCAAACTCGCAGGGTACCGAACGCGTAAAGTTCGCGCAACAGCCCTGTGGTTCACCAACCACAAGCAAGCGTTTTATTATTATTATATATTACTTATACTTGTATTTAATGTGTGTTTATGTGTAAATAAATTGTTGTTAATGTTGTTTAGAATCTAAACTTACATTCAAAACCATATAAAGTAATGATAAGCTGCTGTCCTAAACCAACGTACTCACCAGGTAAGTAATTAAGCTTTATTAAATAAGTGACTGTGAACTCTACCAAAGAACTAGATCCGATTTTGGCACTAGGCCATTTAATTCATATTTTTGTCAAAATCGGGGAATTACTTCCAAAGAGTGAACCCCTTAATTTTCCCCGTTGATACCTCACAGATAGTGATATTAAATTAGAAGATTATGAGCATGCACATAAAGTATGGAATCAATTTAAATGTTATAATATAGGAGATTATTCAAACTTATATCTAATGACCGTCATAATTGCTATCTGACATCGACATGCATCATTTCCGCTATGCTCAATCTAATAATAAATATATGCAAGACTATGACGTCACAAAGCCCAGCTCACATCCAGCTTATTGGGATGCCAATAGTTTATATGGGTGGGCAATGTCGCAATATTTACCATAAAAGGTATTTAGATGGTAATCGGAAAACAAAATTGAAAATTTGAATGTCGCGAGTATACCTGATGAGTCATCAATAAGAAATATGTTAGAATTTGATTTAGAATATCCACAATATTTACATGATATACATAATGATTTCCCTTTTTGGCTGAAAATATGGTTCCAAAATTCTAAAATTCTAAATTAATTCCTTCCCTAAACAATAAGTTTAAATACAATCTCCATTACAGACATTTGAAGCAAGTTTTCTCGCATAGTTTAAAATTAAACAAAATTCACCGGGTAATAGCTTTCTAACAATTCGATTTTCTCAAAAAATATATCGATCCTAATTAACACAATGCGACAGGCGGCCAAGAATAATTTTGAAAAAGACTTTTTTAAATTAATGAATAACTCAGTTTTCGTTAAAACAATGGATAATGTAGATACACGAGTTGATATCAAATTGGTAATTCATTGGGGCGATATCGGTAAAAGACGTGATGCTCAAAGCTTAATTGCAAAACTTAATTTTAAAACTGTTTCAATTTTTAATGAAAATCTTGCCGCAATTCAATTAGAACGATTAAAAGTAGTATATGATAAAAAAAATGTATACAAGCTTTTATATTACGACTTTTATTATAGCTTTTTAAAACCCATGCACGGTGATAATATGACTATATGTTATATGGATACGGACAGTCTGACACTATCAATTCAAACAGATGGCATTTATCTCGACATGCACCAGCATCTCAAAAAATTTGATACATCAAACTTTCAACATAATAATATACTGCCTTTCAAAAAAATCAGAACACCAAGTATTTATTGCACGATTTTAATAAAATTTACACAATTTGATCATGTAAACGAACTGTATCGATGATCAAAAAATCAACTTGAAAAACAAAAAAACAAATGAATAAAAATTAATAATGTGTTGGGCCTCCACGATTTCCCAAACACGCATTAACACGTCGAGGCATGCTAGAAATCAGGCTGTCAATATCGACTTGGGGTATTTCATTCCAAACTTCGATAATTTGACCTCTAAGTTCCATTACAGTGTTAGCGGGGCGCTGTAAGTTACTTATTCTAACACCTATCATATCCCAAACATGTTCTATTGGCGATAGATCTGGAGAACGAGATAGCCAAGGTAACAAATTGATTTCCGCACTATCAAAACTGTCTTGTAATGGCCGCTGTGTGAGGTCGAGCATTATCTTGCTGAAAAATGGGGTTCTGCAAGCCATTTACATAGGGCACTAACACTGGCCGTAAAATGTTGTCAATATACCGAATCGCGTTAAGACTTGCTTCTAAAAAAACTAGAGGAGACCGACTACCATATGCTATCGCCCCCCAAACCATAACTCCCTGTGTAAGAGCCGTATGTCTTTCAACAGCAAATTGTAAAATTCTGCGTTCACCGCGTCAACGTCTCACTCTTCTGCGACCATCATGAGCCCATAAACAGAACCGAGACTCATCGCTGAAGATAATGTTATTCCATTTATGGATCCAATGTTGTCTTTCCCTGCACCAATCAAGTCTTGCTCTGCGATGCTGCGGAGTAAGAGGTAGACACAATTGTGGACGGTAGGATCTTATACCAAAACTGCGGATTCTTCTGTAAACAGTAGCCATGGATACTCTTTGCCATTTAGAGCCAATCAGTCATTTCCCAATGCCCGCGTCGTTGTAAATCTGTCCCTTAAAGTTGTAAGACGAAGAGCTCGATCTTCACGCTCAGTGGTGCTTCTTGGACGTCCTGATCCAAGTCTACGTCGATTCTCCCCAGCTTCGGACCATCTAGACCAGCAGCGTACTATCACCGATACACTACGGCCTACCCTTTCAGCAATAGCACGAACCGAAAAACCCGCTTCTCGCATTCCAATAATGCGACCCCTTTCAAATTCACTTAGATGATGATATTATGCACGCCGACGAACACGGGGCATCTTTTTATGTTTTACAAACTGAAACGTCAAACTACTCAGAGGCTACTTGGATATTAGAAGCAATTACATTAAAAAATCAGCTGCTCTTCATAATGGCGAAATCAAGGAAAAATACCATTAAATAGTAACCAAAACAATTGATTTTTTGATCATCGATGCAGTTCATTTACATGATCAAATTCTGTAAATTTCATTAAAATCGTCCAATAAATACTTTGTGTTCTGATTTTTTTGAAAGGCAATATATTTATGCAAAATAAGGCTGTATTAGGTCTAATGAAAGAGGAGAATGTGCACCAGCATTGGTATATCATGGTATATCATGACAGAGTTTGTTGGTTTGCGTGCTAAAATATATGCAAACCGGATAAATAGCTAGTGGAAAAAAAAAAGCTAAAGGCGTGAAAAAATATGTAATCCAATCATATTTCGGGCGATGATTATAAAAATTGTTTATTTAATGCTCAATTACTTTTTAAACAATAACATTTATTTAAAACAATCAAGCATTCTATCAACTCCATTACACAAAATAAATGAGCATTGTCATCAGAGGATGATAAACGCTTTATTTGTGAAAATGGGGTGAATACACTAGCTTGGGGACATTATAATATTCCATAATAAATATTTTGTTTAATTAGCTTTTTCTCAGTTTTAGATAAGTCTCTTAACTTGCTTTAGCCATATTGAAGTATATTTTACTTTAACTAAAGTTGTATTTATTTATTATTTATTACTTATATTATTTGTATATATTCAACGTATACCGGGTGTTGACTTGGAGGACGCAACATAGGAAATCGCATGGTAATTTTAAAGTATTCAAATATTGGCTCTCCTATTTATTTTAGAGACAAAATGTATTTAACTTTTTTGTACAGCGAAAAATTCTGAATTTATTAGTGGTCATACTTCCGTATTTTAGATTGTAAACTCTTGAAAATCTAGCATTTGTGTGGTTGTTTTTTTACATAATTGTAATTCGTAATTTTTCCAACCGTTTCTTCAATGGTAATATTTTGCATATTTACGATAATTAAAAAATACCAATTGTTTGAAAGTATTTTCGGTTTCTTGGCTGACATCACTACAGATAACTTCAGGATAAATAATCGGTTAACGAAGCTTAATAACAGCTTAGGGACACAGACTCTTGGAGTCGATATAGATTTAATTTGTACCGAAATTAACCTAGTAGAGACTAACCTAACTCGTTTGACTGATTTCTGTTGTACTAACCTCCCGTTAAACATATTTAGCAATTACCTTGACCGCATGAAACATACATTTCAGATTATCTACCACAGAACGAGGAAAAATTGATCAGTAAATTTAATAACCTGATCATTCTACAAAATATTTTACAGACAATAGTAAGTGGATCCGCAACTGCACGGATGTTGTCATTCCTACGGAAGTAAACACGCTTCCTCCTCTCCCAAATTTTGCTTAGAGAAGAGTGCTAGGTGAGGTTAAGGCGACCCTGTAGGCGATGCCTCATAACCAACAGAACACTAAGAGAGCCCAAATAGCTCATTTGTTAACAAGTTACATGCATAAGTTGCAGAAGCCTTCCTTGGTTAACGCTATCCCCAAACTCCTTTCCATTAAAAAAATCCAACCCCGATATTATCATCACACGAGCCGACAAAGGTGCGGCCACCGTTGTAATGAATAAACAGGAGTACATAGACAAATCTCTAGCCATGTTCGACGATAATAACACCTACAAAAGGTTACAACGTGACCCCACTGCGGCAACGCAAACGAAACTAAATAAGTTAATCAAAAACCTAAAAGATAAAGGTCACTTTAATGACAGCACGTTTCTGTATCCACAATGCAGTGGCTCCGAAATATTACGAGTTACCAAAAATCCACAAACCTGTCATCCCTCTCCGCCCAATAATCTCCTGCACCCACTCACCAACCTACAACCTTTCCAGTTTCCTAGCGAATATTTTAACTAAGGTTATCGTAACTAGAACACGATGATATTGTATCATCGATTCATTTCACTTCGCCGAGGAGTTCAACGACTTCCAACTACCTGATGGTCATGAGGTCGCGTCTCTGGATGTGGTCTCACTTTTCTCAAATATCCCTATGGATCTAGCGCTTGGGATCGTGGAGTCGGGTTTCGACAGGGTTACACCCCACACTAACCTGACGAGGCCTGATTTTATGTCCCTGCTCAGATTCGTAGGAGATAACAATTTTCCGTATTTTTGTTTATATTTGAGGTTATAAATACTGGTTTCGATTAGGAATTTAAAACGAATCAGCGCGTAATAAAGCGATTGCATTCAATCATTGTTTTCCGCAGGCATTGTTTAATGTATGAATAAGGTACATATTTATACAAGGTGGACATTATTTTTAAATAATAAATTTTAATAGTATTTTCTAAAAAAAATGTGCCGTGTACTCAAAGATAAAATACGTTATAAACTTTACATTTTTTATTATTTCCTTGGTTTTAAGCATTAATCCGGCGACTTAATTCTGTATTTTTCATTTTCCTTATATTTTATCAAATAAAAATTATTTAAAGGGGTAGTACACTCTGATATTTCTTAAAATAGAATTTTTTTTTGGTCTTTAAAAATTCTTTTGAATATCTACTTTATGGTAGACTTAACCGCAAGTCCGCCAGAAACTACGTTACAGAGTTTCAGGCCAATTAGTGGACCCGTGTCACGCAGCTCCGAGCGCACTCAGAGAACCAGTCCGTCATCGGCGAACCGGGCGATGTTTTTAACATTAGAAAAATTAGAATTCTTGATACGTTTCATCCCTTTGGCATACACGCTCAATGGCTGGGTATTCTCCATAGCGACTACTGTAGAAGATGCCTTGACGAAGAGAAAGATGAACGTGTTCTTCACTACCTCTGCCAATGCCTCTCTCTAGCTAGAATAAGAAATTCCTACCCAAGCCGACCATATATGGAAGAACTTTCTTACCATGAGTCTCGCAAAGTTCATCATCGGCTCCAAATGGTTCTCGTGAGGGAAAGGTAACACTTATGACATCACAATGGGCCCCATTTGGGCCTAAGTGTGCTCTTGCTCGTGGTCTAAGTTTATTTTTTTATATTGAGTTCTAAATGTTACCGCATTGCATAGTTGATGGCTCTGGCAGTCTATGGCAACCTGTCATTACAAACAAATGTTCCTCGTGCTCTCCGGCGTTGTTTTTTTTTTGTCGAAAATGGCTAATAAACGGTTGAGCGAAGGGCAGAAAGGGACAAAATACAACAATTTCCGTCAGAAAAACAGTTCCATGAAACGACGCCGTCCGATTAATCGGTATTCCTTGGAAGGCGATGTTGCAGGTGTTTCGGCGTCTGAAAAAAAAACTTCGAGCATCGAAGGACAATAACGTCCACGTGAATGCTGGTTTTGAATATCGGCTCATCGAATTGCTGAGTGTTTTCACTGCACTGTCCGAGTTAGGGGTATGTAAAAAGTGCGGTTCGGAGTTACAGTTTCAAGAAAGCGGTATCCGCGGTCTGGGGTTCAAAATCGGTGTATGTTGTACGTCTTGTGATCCGCAGTACATAAATTCCAGACCGATAGTTGTGGTCACGCATTCGAAATCAATCGTCGCATAATCTTTTGCTTAAGAATTCTGGGAATCGGATACAACGGACTCTTGAAGTTTTGTGCATTCATGTGCTTGCCCAGTCCTATTGTGAAGACAGCGTATTACAAGATCGTTGACGCAATTCACACAGCCTCAGAAGCCTTACGAGATGTTTCGATGAAAAAAGCAGCTACAAGAGAGAAGTTATTGTACGAAGAAAATAAAGAATTCAGCGGGTTAACGGTGTCCGGCGATGGGTCTTGGAAGAAGAGGGGATTTTCGTCTCTGTTGGGCGTGACTACTCTTATTGGCTGGCGTACGGGAAAAGTATTAGACCTGGAAGTAAAGTCAAAAGTGTGTAAAGCTTGCGATCTTTGGAAAAACAAGGAAAGGACCACAGAATTCGAGGAATGGCAGGAAAGTCACGAAAGCGATTGTCAACGAAATCACCAGGGCTGATCTAGAAAAATGGAGGTTGATTCAATCGTCGAAATGTTTCAGCGGTCGGTCAATTTACATGGCGTAAAGTACAGTAAATATGTCGGAGATGGCGATAGTAAAACGTTCAAGGGGATTGTTGATTCGGATATATACGAGGACTTCATCGTGCATAAAAAGTAGTGCAGCTATCATGTGCAAAAGCGCATGCGCAGCCGACTTTGCCAACTGGTGAAAAAAACTAAAGGACTCGGCGGTAAGGGGAACTTGACGGGAAAATTAATTGATGAATTGACCATCTATTATGGGTTAGCTATTCGGAGGAATTCCGCATCGACGGAAAATATAAAAAGGGAAATAATGGCGACACTGTATCACAAAATATCCACGGATGTGGATCCGCAACACAACAATTGTCCGGAATGCGCAGATTCCTGGTGTACGTGGCAGAACGCTAAAGCCACCGGTCAGCTGAGTGGATACAGACACAATGCCATATGTCCAGTGTATGTCGAGTTGAGCCGCGATGAATTACTGGAACGTTGTCTGGGAGGATACACGCAGAACGCAAATGAAAGTTTCAAAGCTTGCGTTTATCCAATATCGCCAAAAACTATTAACAGCGGGAAAAAAATTGTGGCGAATGTAGCCGCATGCAATTTCAACGACGGCCTTAATGGCCTCTTGCAGATCATGAAGGTGCTCCAGCTCCAAATCGGGCCAACATGCAACAGTTTTTGTGCGAAAGCCGATAAAGAGCCCGTCGAGCGCGCTGAGAAGCGGGTGTCAGAAGCGGTAAAGGAGGCCCGCAGGTCCAACGTGGCCGTGAAGAAGCAGCAGTACGATGCCGATTTGAACATGGAAGGATTATTGTACGGGCCCGGGATAGCTGACTAAAGGTAAGTAGACAAAATCGCTAAAAAAAGTTCTCGAAACTTTAAACGCGATTATCTCGGAAAAATCTTTTTCAAATTGGCGGGAGTTCTATCTTTGAAACGGTTTATCCGATTTAACAAAACCTTTGTTTTTTGAATTCTACATAATATTTTTTATCATGGTAGGTAGCCGTTTTTTGATATCGTCAAAAATAGATTTTTGGTGCACGCTTTTATCTCATTTTTATTTGTCCAGAAACGAACATCTTTTTTAACGTGTCGCCATTTTTCTTTTTATCAACATTTCTCTAATATCCTATGTACAATGGCGGCCGACGAAATGTGAACGATGTTTATTAGCTATGTGAATATGACTTTTAATCAGGAGCATTTGATTGACAGATTTATAAAAGTCATCCAAAAATATGCCTAGGCATCTATCTTTAGACGAGAAGAGCAGGGCAATAGCTAAACTGGAAGAAAACTGGTCTCTTAGCCGAGTGGCTGCTGATTTGAATGTAAACAAAACCTGCATACATAATTTGAAAAGGCGATTTGAAATAAGGCAAGATTTAAGAAGGCCACCCCGAATTGGAATAGGAAGGGTATCTAATGAAGAACAGGATGTTGCATTGGTGAATCATCTCAGAGAAAGTCCATTTGATAGTGCCTTAGATGCTCGAGAAGTAACGGGTTTTGCGGGGACTACTAGAACTGCTCGGAGACGTATTAAAGCTGCAGGTCTACAAAATTATCAAGCAGCCAAGAAAGTTTTTCTCTCAGAAAACAATAAACAATGAAGATTGGAGTTTGCCAACGAATTTGTGTATCGTGGGGATGATTTTTGGAACTCGGTCGTCTTTTCTGACGAAAAAGTATTTCAATCATGTAGTAATGGGAGCCTACGAGTTTATAGACCAATAAACCAAATGTATGAAGAAGGATTAACCCATCCAATAACAAATAGTGGTCGTTTTTCTGTTAATTTTTGGGCTTGGGTCAGTGTAAACGGACCCGGAATAATTTGGAAAATAGATGGCCATTTAAATGCTATTAAATACAGGGATATTTTAGAATATGTAATGTTGCCTTCAGTAACACAAACATTTCCGGAAAATTTTATATTTCAACAGGACAATAGTCCTATCCATACAGCAAGAATTGTGACTCAGTGGCTAAATGACCACCGCATCCAAGTATTGCCTTGGCCTGCGAAGAGCCCTGATCTCAATCCAATTAAGAATGTTTGGGGATACCTACAAAAAAAGATTTACTCAAGAGATTTTAGACCTATGAATGCAGATGAACTTTACGAAATTGTTGAAAATGCATAGGAGGATTTGGCTGACAACTACAATATGAGGAATCTAGTTTCATCCATGAGTACACGTTTGGCAAAAGTTATCACAGCAAATGGTGGTCCTACAAAATATTAATTTCATAATTTCTACTTGTATTAAGAATAAATATGTTTAGCATTGTAATTAGCAGTTGAATAATAGTCCTTTAAAACCTAAGTTACGCCACTGTTAAGAGTTCTGATAAATCTGTACAAAATTAGACAATTTCTCTATGACGACAAAATACCGTTCACATTTCGTCGGCCGCCATTGTACCATGATAGAAAATCTATCCGACAATATCGACAAAAAACGTTTTCTCTTGCAGCTCTAACAGGACGACCTGCAGAACTCCCGCCAATCAGTAGTGTTTGGACTGCGGCGTCAGACTTCACCTGCTGCAGCGGCCACAGGAGTGATTAATTTTTTTCAAAAAAAAAAAATATTTTTGCGCCGGAAGGTTCAACTATGAAAGCCATCTATTCCATTTATTCGTGGGTTGTTATTTATTCTCAGAAAAAAAATCGCAAAAATCACCTTATTTCGCGCTGCCAGAGTGTAATACCCCCTTAAATGATTAATTATATTAATTTCATAAAATACAAGAAAAATAAAATACTAAATTCGAACGCTTCTTTGTATATCGCGAAATGTAATATTAATTCAACAATAAAATCTGTACTGTTTGGCCAGTTTATTTAAATTCGCGTAAGATTAGGCGAGTAAAAGTGAGAACGCTGCTGCGACATAGTCTGAATTCACTTGTCGAAAATTGAGTGCAATGATGTCCACTTAACTTTTACAGTTCTTGAGTTAAAAATTTATTTGTCCTCAAATAGACGTTTTGAAAAATGCCTATAACTTCTAGTAGGAACAATATACCGGGTGATGCATCGGACGACGCACCATATGGATTTAAGTATATTTTTACTAATTCGTATTTATTTACTTCCACGTCATTTTATCAAAAAACTATAAGATTGGTTTTTTGTGGGAATCCAAAAATTGAGTCCAATACAGGGTGGCGGGAAAGTCCCGCCGAGTACTTTTTATTTTTGATTTAGTAAGTAGACAGTCCCTAGTTAACTACATCGGGGTTTATTTGTTTTAAAAGCTGTGCCGTCTTAGTCTAATTTTCAGTTGAGTTTTTGAATTTATTTTTTTGATTTTGTGAACTACAGTGTGAAATATGGGCAAATATTCACTGCAACAGAGATTAGAGATGTTGGAGATATGGTATAGTGAGAAAAAAAATAATAGTGCTACTGCAAGAATTTATAATCAACGCCATAAGTCAAGAAATCCATTCAAGAATGGTCGTTTAATTTTATGAAACAGGGAATCGCAATGAGAACGATGCAGGTAAAACAGGTCGACCAAAATTGTATGACGAAACAATAACATAAGACATTAGAAATTATTTTAAAGCAGCACCCACTACATCACACCGTCGTTCATCGATAGAGTTAGGAATCCCTAGACGTTCTCTTAGTGATATCATGAAAAATAAGCTAGATCTATTCCCCCTACAAGATTCAAATAAAACATTTCATTCCTGAACCAAATATAGAGGTGCGTTTCAATTTTGCAAATCAGATGATAAACATGAAACAAGCAGGCGAAATTGACTTCGGGGCGGTTTGGTTTTCTAATGAAGCACATTTTCATCTCTCTGGTTATGTAAACAAGCGAAATTATAGTTGCTGGGGCAACGAAAATCCGCATATTGCAATAGCAAAGCCATTACACCCAAAAAAAGTTACTGTGTGGTGTGCTCTTTCTTCTCTAGGAATTATTGGGCCTTATTTCTTCGAATCCACTATAAAATCAGCAGTTTATAAAGGAGTTTTTGATAACTTTTTCCTACCAACCGCCCAAGGAATCGGGAAAATTGACGATTTTTGGTTTATGCAGGACGGTGCAAGACCCCATAGAACCACAGAAATGTTTGAATCAATTGAGGAGCATTTCGATCAAAGGATTATCGGTTTAGATGCGATCAAACATACTGGAAGAAGCGTGAAATGGCCTCCTTATTCACCAGACTTGAATTCTCTAGATTTTTATTTATGGTGATTTTTGAAGGATAAAAGATTCAAAACAACTTCAACAAAATTGAATCAGCTAAAGAAAGCAATTTCAAGTGAAATTAATGCGATTCAACCTGAAACATTAGTAAAAGTTATTCAAGAGTTGGAAAATCGCCTATTACACGTAGTGGCTACGTCTGGTTCCCACTTTGAACACATATTTAGTTGAATTGTTATCTCTTTAATTGTATGCAAACACAAAAATTCCAACAAATTTTTTTTCAAACCTCGGCGCCTTCTTCGCCCACCCTGTACACCCATTTAAAATATTTATGTATTATCTACATTTGAGATACACATTATTTTAAAACTACAATTCAGATAAATCACCATCAAACACTAACTCCACCACCTGAAATATATACACGATTCCATTTGTTTCTGGATCTCGCCTAGCCATGCTTTGGTGTTGTTATGTTGCAGTATCAACATTTACATTTTTTATTAATTGGCACTCCTGATTCCTTATTTTAACAGTGTTGCAATAATTTATGATATCATAAGTAATCCTCTTTTTAATTTTCAAGAGGTTTATTGTTAATCTTGCAACAATTATTTCGCCACGCGGTCGCTTCTTCGAGCATTTTATTATTAAATCAAATTAATCTAGTGTTGCAATGCTGTGTCAATGTCAAAGTGAAAAATAATTTCAGGCACATATTAAATATTAACATGCCAAAGATTATCTCTGAATCAAAAAGGTTACAAATTCTGAAATCCTACAAACATTTTAGGCAAAGTAATCCAAATCTACAGCATCACAATATTATTACGATTTTAATAGATATTTTTGGGGTATGTCTAGTATTTTAATTATCATATATATTTAATTAAAGATAATTACGTTTCAGGTAGGAAGATCTTCATTACAATTAATTTTACGACAAAGACCTGACGAATTGAAATCTACTACTTCTGGCAAACGATCTAAAAACAGCCATTTTTGGAATCACCTAGCTAGAAAAGATCTGCAACAACTAATTTGGCAATATAACTCTAGAAATTAGTATTTTACTTTGAGAGATCTTTTGAATGATATGAAAGAAAATTATGAGTTCCATGGGAGTAGAACAACACTTTATAGGGTTGTTAAAAGTATGGGGTATAAATTCAAATTAAATAATGGGCACAAAATTCTCTGTGAACAAAAACATGTTGTTGCAGCTAAAATTATTTTCCTTAGAAAATGTTTACAGTATCAAAAATTCCAGTGAAGATATCTAATTCGTATACCTGGATGAAACATGGATATATCAGAATGGATCCGTGGTTCGACGCTGGGTACATGAAACGGATATAAAAAGTAATCCAACTAAATTCAAACATAAAGGCAAACGCTTCACCATTCTACATGCTGGGTATAGGGGTGGGTTTTTGGATGGGTGCGATTTTTTATTACATTCGAAAAACAATGACCGAGATTACCATGCCACAATGGATGGTAATACTTTTCAAAATTGGGTGGTTAATCAACGTATTCCTGCTTTGGCTAAGCTTTCAGGGAAATGTGTAGTTATTATGGATAATGCTGCATACCATTCTGTGCAATTAGACAAAAATCCTTCATTTTCTTGTAAGAAATGCGAAATGCAGGAGTGGTTGATTAAACACAATGTAAAATTCAATCCAAAATTAACCAAAAAGGAACTATGGGCTTTATTTATACCTTTTCGATCAAATGACAAAATTTACGTTGTTGATGACATTTTGAGAAAGAACGGGCACGAAGTTCTTAGATTACCGCCATACCATTGTCAATACAATCCAATTGAAATGGCATGGGGGTTTTGTAAGACTTACTACAATAAGCACATAAATTCTAAGCAACCATCTAAGGATCGTGTTCAGAATTTATGGCTTGAGTTTCTCTCAAAATGTACATCCGATATGTGGCAAAATTTCTGTGATCATTGTGAAAAACTTATTTCGGATGACTGGACAAAACACATGGGGAATCTTTCTTTTGAAACCATTCCTCTTTTTATTATTTCGCTTGGGGAATCTGGCTCAGAACAAACATCAGAAGATTCAGATGCAGGTTCTCTTGACTAAATAATAAAAGTGGAATGAGGGCTTAAAAATTGTTTGACATGAAAATTATCAGTATCACAAGAGGGTGGGAATAAATTTGCAATTCTACAAAAAAATACTGAGGGCCAACAGAAGAGAGAATGACCAAAATTAAGGTGGATGATCAACTCCATCGATCAAAATGTGTTAACGGGAAGACCCAAGCGAGAAATACAAATGGATGACGAAATAAGTTTGCAGAGCCGAATTCAATATATTTGTTATATACAATATTATTGCTGTGTTTGTATGTACAAAAACCAAGTAGTAAATTTTGTTAATCTTAAACCTGCATATTATTATCCTTTTATATCTGAAAATTTGTAAAACAGGCAACAGTGTAAGATCACAATAGTCAGAAATTATAACCTTAAAATCGAACATCTGACAGTGACATTTAAAAACCCTGATTTAAAACACAACCAACCCCATTTACAATACTTAAACTGTCACTTTTCCATAGCTAGGCGAGATCCAGAAACAAATGGAATTGTGTATATCTAGTAAGTTAATTTGAACTCTTCTTAATACATAATCTCGGAAGTTTTTAATCAAAATTCAGCGCTCGACTAATTAACTTCAATTATGTACTAATCATTGATTTGTTTAAACATCTGATTTAGTCAAAATTCTAGAAAATAAGAAAGTTATAAATTTGTAATTTGTAAGTTAATTTAAATATGTCTCTTACATCAATATAAGACTGTGTGAACAATTTGTAAATTAAATTGTTGCAATTTTAGGAATCATAACAAACATCAAATTAACATTCATATTTGAATGTTTGATTAGCTTTTACATACATTTTTTTATAAAAAGTAAAGACATTTTTAATGATACAGAAATGAACATTATTTATTTTTTGTTGTAACTCTTAATTTTTGAGAAATGATAAAAAGCAAGCTTATTTAATTGCAACTAAGAAAAATTCCCTGTATACACATTTATGTATATTTTACCACTGATTTACTTAACATTACATAAATAATCGCAAAAAAAACATAAATATTTATACAATCTACAGCAGACGTCTGTTAGCATCACATTTATTTCGTTAAAATAGAGTACATACCGGGTGCTAATCCGACCGCTCGGTAATAGCAATTTACATGTAAAATCACACTTTTGCAGTTTCCTGCTCCCCTAATTATTTTAGAGCAAAAGCATCAGAGATTAAAGTCGTTCAGAACTTAAAATGCTATATGATAGGTCCGTATTTATTTTCAAAATAGTACTAATAGTAGAAGAAAACGAAGATATAAACTAGTAATAATTTGAAAAAAAAAAACAATAGCCATGATTTTAAAACAAAATTTTGCGTCAACAACTGTCAGTTTTGACTTTTCGTAAAATCGCACTTCGTTATTTAAGTGCGCTTTTCAATTAAATAATTTATAATGTCTTATACAATGAAAAAACATATTTCTAAAGTGGTTTTATTCCGGTAATAGTGTAAATAAAGTTCAAAACTTGTTTGCTGGTTTATATCCCGATCGGCCGATACCCGCTATTTCCACGATTCCAAACGTGATTTCAAACCAAGCAAAATACGGATCCGATTTTAAACCCTGCCAGCCCTGTTTAAAGCATACTTCAAATATAGCCGAGGAAGAAAAAATTGTGCGAGATAATTTAAACGAAATAAACGTTATTGTTGCGGCCGTTGAAAATCCCCGCATTTGTATTCGGAAAATCGGCGACGATTTAAATTTGCACAATACAACCGCTCTTAAAATTTAAAAAAAGAACAAGTTTAAATCGTACAATTTATCGAACCACCAGGAGATTTTTGAGCCAGACAGGTAATCTAGAATGGTTTTCTGTAAAACACTAATGGAAATGGCCAATGTGGATAGATATTTCATTAACAACATTTGTTTTTCTGACGAATCGACCTTAACCATAAATGGAGAGCCAAATGTGCAAAATTATCGCTATTGGGATACGGATAACCCGCATTTGGTGATCGATAACCATTCCCAATATCCGCAGTCAGTCAACGTATGGTTAGGAATATACAGATCTAATATTATAGGCCCCTTCTTCATTGGTGCGCACTTAAACGGGGGAAAATACCTTGAGCTGCTTCAATCGAAGATTGGCCCCGCCATAGATGCTGTTGCAGGAAAAAATGCGTTATGGTTTTAACAGTATGCATGTCTTGCGCATTTTACAAGAGACGTCACTGAATATTTAAATATTTGCTATCCAAATACCTGGATTGGACGAGGCGGACCGGTGAATTGGCCAGCTCGTTCACCAGACTTATCACCAAACGACTTCTTTATATGGGGCCACTAAAAATAAAAAATGTACGGTGCTAGACATGCTAGCATCGAGGTTCTGAAAAACAAAATTACGAAAGAATGCAACAAAATAACGAACCGGCAACTTGCAAATGTTCGCAGAAATTTTTATGATAGACTTGGTCAATGTTTAGCCGCTAATAAAGGTCTCTTTGAGCATTTAATTTGATTTTGTTAAAAACAACTGATAATTGTTGATGACGCAAAATTTTGTTATAAAATAATGGCTATTGTTATTTTTTTCAAATTATTACTAATTTAAGTTAGCTACCGCCCACATACCTCACACCTGGGCATAAGAACAAAGGAGCATAATCGCAGTACACGGCGTAGAACTGCATATTATGAAGAAGTGCTGAGTTGCGTCTGGACGCTTATCACTTTAGAGTTATATTACATTTTCTTATCTTTCTTCTTCTTCATATATTCTGTATTTTATATAATTATATTATTTAGTTAGTATTAAGACGTGAATCTGTAAAGACGTAAAATAAAGCTTTTTTAAAAAGACTCCTCGAATATAATTCAACGTAATTGGCGCAGTCGGTAGGATTGTCCGCGAAGTTTTGTGAAGTTTTTGAGCGAATATCAAAAAAAATCGCGCTTCGTTCGTGTTTACGATTTACGGACAGTTCGAAAAAATTGGATTAAGTTCGACAGACACTCACGGCACATCGGTCCAGGACAGCGTAACCTGAGATGAAATTCATCGGAGTTGTCTTGTAAGTGATTCTTTATTTAGAGGCTTAATTGTAATTGTACCGAACAAATTACCGTTAAATTCAGACTGACTTACTACTAGCTCAACCTAAAAATTAAGTAATACATTTCCCATAACTAATAAAAAAAAAAATGGCTCAATTAAAACCTGAATACATAAACATGATTCCCGAGTTCGACGGAAATTCCGAACTCCTTTCCAGATTTATTGATGTATGTGAAAAACTCGTCGTTAAGTTTTATAACAACGCAGACCCTAATGATTTTAGCAATACGTATTTAATGTCTTCAATTCTCGCAAAAATAAAAGGTGAAGCCGCAATAAATATCGCGTCTTCCGTTATAACAAATTGGAATGATTTAAAAACTGCTCTCGTTAATAGCTATGCCGATAAGAGAGATCCTCTTACTCTCAACATCGAGCTTGCCCATCTTAAACAACTTACGAACGAAAGTCCGTTCGACTTTTATAAAAGAGTAAACCACTTATTGAACCTCCAAATTTCGTATGTCACAAATCATATGCCTATTGCCGAAATTAACAGGAGAGACCATCTAATCGGATTCTTTCGAGAAAACGCATTGCGTATTCTCTTACGCGGTCTTCGCGAACCCATTGGTAGCCAAATGAGAATAAAAAAACCCGCTGATCTCAATACCGCTCTAAATCAGCTGACAAACGATTTCCAGCTGGAAAGCACGAACGCTCAAGTTCAAGTGCAGCGACGAGATAGGAGGAATTGGCCTACTGACCAAAAAGCTCACGTTACACCACAGAGACAATTTAATTATAGACCCCAATTTGGCAACCTTCAGCCACCACGACCATTTTATAATAATAACCAAAATTTTAATTCTTCCTTCCCTAATCAAAATTTCCCTAATAATAATAATATTAGGCCAACTAGACCATATCATAACAATAATGATAACAAAAGGTTCGGTGCAAATAATTATGCACCTACACCAATGTCCGCCAGGACACAGAGCACTATTCCTCAGTCAAGCTATAGAAACATAGTAAAACAACCTCGTTTGAACGAATTCTATCAATTAGAAAATGAAAATAATAAAAATGATGATAACAATGATTTTTTAGACGAGACAGCCTTGGCAATGAGCAACCCCTCTTCGAATATTTAAACATTAAAAATAATGAAAGCTACCTGCCTCATTTATATGACCCAAAAAATAAAATTAAAATATTTAAAAAAATTTGAAGATCTGCAGTACAATAAACGAATATTATTACCTGCTAGATCCGAAATTATTTTACAAATTGACGTTAAAAATATTAAAGAAGGTGACGTAATAGTCCCATATGCAAATTACGGGCATGATGTAGAAATGCCACAATGTTTAACAAAAGTCAATAATTATAAAGCTTTATGCTCTGTTGTGAACCCCACAGAAAAAGATTTCGTTTTTAAACCAAAACCCATAGTCGTTGAACCGATCAATGCACATGATTGTGTTCGTACGCCTGATCTTAATATGTTAGATTCTCGAAAAATTGCATTTAACCCTTCGCTCATTCGTTCAGAGCATATGAACAGTGAAGAACGGAAATCAATCATAAATCTTGTTAGAGAATATTCAGATATATTCCACTTAAAAAATAATACATTATCTTTTACAAATAGAGTGAAACACTCGATTAAAACGACTGACGAAATTCCAGTCTATAGTAAAACTTATCGCTATCCCCAAGTACATAAGGAGGAAGTAGATAATCAAATTAAAGAAATGTTATCACAAAAAATTATTCGCCCCTCTTACAGTCCGTGGTCATCACCCATTTGGGTTGTCCCAAAAAAGTTGGACGCCTCTGGTAAACAGAAATGGCGTGTGGTGATAGACTACAGGAAACTTAATGAAAAAACGATTGGTGATAGGTACCCCCTTCCCAACATCGAAGAATTACTAGACAAACTAGGCCGTTGTCATTATTTCACCACATTAGATTTGGCTTCTGGCTTTCACCAAATCGAAATTGAAGAGCAGGATATTCCCAAAACTGCCTTCAATACCCCCAACGGTCATTATGAATTCCTTCGCATGCCATTCGGTCTCAAAAATGCCCCTGCAACCTTCCAGCGTGTCATGGACGACATTCTGAGAGGCATACAAAACAACAAATGTTTAGTGTATATGGATGACATCATTGTCTTTAGCACGAGTCTCCAAGAACACATTAACAATTTACGCGAAGTATTCATCCGTTTAAGGAATTCCAATTTTAAAATACAGTTGGATAAATCAGAATTCTTATCTAAAGAAGTTGCTTATTTAGGGCACATCGTCACTCCCGACGGTGTGAAACCCAATCCTGACAAAATTATTGCTGTTCAAAATTACCCGATTCCAAAAAATACAAAACAAATAAAAGGATTCTTAGGCTTGCTTGGCTATTACCGAAAATTTATTAAAGATTTTGCCAACCTCACAAAACCATTAACTAAACGTTTAAAAAAGGGCGTTGTAATAAATATTAATGATGATGACTATGTAAAATGTTTTAACTTGTGTAAGAATCTATTAACTAATGCACCGATCCTCCAATATCCGGATTTTTCTAAAGAATTTACCCTAACTACAGATGCTAGTAATGTCGCGCTAGGCGCCGTACTTTCTCAAAGCAAATTAGGTTCTGATTTACCTGTGGCTTACGCCAGCCGCACCTTAAACGATTCCGAAACAAATTATTCTACGATTGAAAAAGAATTGCTAGCAATCGTATGGGCCGTACACTATTTCAGGCCTTATATCTTCGGTAGACATTTCACAATTCAGTGTGACCATAAACCCCTTCAATGGCTGATGAACATGAAGGAACCCAACTCTAAATTATCTAGATGGCGAATAAAATTAGCGGAATACGATTATGAAATTAAATATAAAAAGGGAAAACTTAATCAAAATGCAGATGCATTATCTAGACTAGAATTAAATACTTACGAAGAAAACGATTATTATATTTCAAATTTTGATCCAACACTATTTGACTCACCCGATCAAAATCACGATCCTAAAAATGATAATTTATCCATTATTGCTAATTCAGGCAATTTAGACAATATGAATGATTTTAATGACGAAAACGTTACAATTCATTCCAACTTAGAGGATCCGATCACGAACATTCCAATAATAGATAAACCAGTAAATTTCGGAGACAATCAATTAATTATCAGTGAAGTAAATTATTCCCCTTCTATCCCCAAAAGAGAAATGCTATTCAATAATAATAAGATGAGACTAAGTGTTCAATTTTCTAAATCAAACTTCGAACAAGATGTAATTAAATTTATTAAAGAATTTACTGTCCCAAAAATTAAATATCACCTATATTTTAATAGCCCTATTTACGAAAAATTCTGCAATGTCATTCAAAAATATTTTAAACATTCCCAAACTTGTTTTATTAAATGTACTAAAAAGGTAACCGACGTAAAACTCGAAGACGAAATCAATAAAACAATTCAGACATATCATGAAGGCAAACAAAATCATCGCGGAATCGATGAAACCGAAGCAGAACTTAAACGATATTTTTATTGGCCAAATATGCGTCGTTCTGTCCAAGAATTTATTAATAATTGCGAAATTTGCTTATCAACCAAATATGATCGCCAACCTTTAAAATTAAAATTTAATATTTCTCCTACACCTACAAAACCGTTTGAAATCGTACATATCGATTCAATTGCATTAGAAGGATCAAAATTCTTATCGATTGTTGATGCTTTCTCTAAGTATACACAACTATATAAATTGGACTCGTACCAAGCTATAGAAGTTGCCAATAAACTTATTAGATTCTTTTCACACCACGGTGTACCCTTACAAATAATTGTAGATAACCATTTAGAATTTAGAAATTCAGTTATTAAAGAACTATTAGATTTGCACAAAATTAAGCTACACTACATTAGCTCTCAGCATCCAGAGTCTAATGGAATAATCGAAAGAGTACACTCAACTCTTATAGAGCATTTAAGGATACTAAATCTTCAAAAAATATATAAAAATGAATCCACTGAAACCAAAGTAATGTACGCTGTTTTAGGATACAATCACTCAATCCATTCAGTTACAAAATTGAAACCAATAGAAATAATTTCCGGTCATATGGAAAATAATTCATTTTTCGACATAGAAATTGGAAACCAATTATTGAATAATTATGTCTTAAATCATAAGGAAAAAGTGAAACTGTTATATTCAAATATTAATGAAATGCTCATAGAAAATAAACATAAAACAATCGATGCTCGTAATAAATCAAGAGAAGATACCCCAAAAATAGATGATATTGTCTATGTTAAAAACAAACAGAAACAATCTAAAACTAAAATTAAATATAAGCAAGAGGATATTGAATCTATTGATGATCAACTGAAAACTGCAAAAATAAAAACAAAACATCATACCACTGTTCAAAGAATCCATTTATCAAATGTGAAACGCCCACGGAAAACCAATAATAAAGATAAGATTAAAAATAAATACATTGATTTTGAGAATAACTATTTAGAGTATAAAGATAATTCTTATGATAATATTCATGAAATAAAACATGATTTATTCTCCGCTAAGAAAAATGTTTCTCTCGCACATTGTGTCAGTGCAGATCTTAGAATGATCGCTGGAATCGCTCTGGACTTTAGAGAACGATTCGGAAAAATCGATACATTAAAAGCTCAAAATCCACAAGTCCATTCTCTTTGTTTCCTGAAAGAAAAATCAAGATATATTATATATTTAATTACTAAAATGAACTATTTCGATAAACCCACACATAGAGATTTATTTGACACTTTATTGAAATTAAAACAATTTTGTTCTAAAGAAAAAATTAAAAATCTAGCAATCCCCAAACTAGGATGTGGCCTAGATAAACTTGACTATGAAATGGTTAAAGGTATGATTAACTATATTTTTGGTGATTGTGAAATTAAAATTAACATATATTTAGGAGAAGTAAAACCAAGTAATTTTCTTCCAGGTACTTCTCGGTCGTCGTAATCCGAGCGACCTCTATACAAAATATCACCACCAATTTAGGAGTATTACCAATTAAATTAGGCAATGCAAAATTGCAAAATTCAGAGCACACATTTATTCATTATTATAATCTATCTCCACTATATAAAGAAATTTCAAAACTAAATAAACAATACGATTTCTTAAAAACCACTATAAAAAATATATCCACATACAAGATCGATTTCTATAATTACGATCAAATTATACAGTATGTTCAAGAAAATGTTAACGAAAATATGGACATCATTGCAACGCAATCGGCAAAAATAAGAAACAAAAGAGGTTTAATAAACGGCATGGGCACAGTAATAAAAACGATTACTGGAAACTTAGACGCAAGAGATGGCGCCAGATATGATCAGATTTTAAATCACCTCCAAACTAATCAAAATAATTTAATAAACCAGCTTAAGATTGGTTACACATTGAATAACAATATTATTGACAAATTTAACGATACGATGATAAATATTCAACACAATGAAGATGTATTGAAATCCAGAATTATGCAGCTTCACGTTTTATTAAAGGAAGAAGTAGAACACCAACACATTCTTTTCACCAAGGACCTATTTAATCAATTAATAATTTTATATAATACTATACAGGATATCTTGGAAACAATTACAAATTCAATAACATTTTGTAAACTTCATATGCTACATCCAAGCATAATAAAACCTAAAGAGATGCTTCAACAATTAGAAAAAATATCAGCATTTTACGAAAAAAGACTTCCTTATGAAATAAAAATAGAAAACCTATTAAACTTAGAATCAATCATGAATGTTGACTGTAAGATTGAAGAATCAGTCATTACTTATTTTATTACACTTCCAATAAATTTACCAGACGAATTTGACTTATATTATCTTCACCCAATTCCCACAAAGACAGAAACTGGGTTCATGACAATCATTCCGGACGTAAAATTTCTACTAAAAAATAAAAATAAAGTAATGCCTCTAAGTACTGAATGCACAATGCAAAATAACTACTACCAGTGTCCATCTAAACTGCTACTGACTGGCAAATTCAAATGCGAAGAAGACATCCTGAGGTCCAGCAGCACCAATGAATGCCGATATACTACACTAGACATTATTGGAAATCATCTAGAACCAATTACCCAAATCAACCAATACCTCGCCGTGTTCACTACACCCGACACAATAAAAATACAATGTCCACAAGGAACAGAAATCAAAGAAATATCTGGAATATTTTTAATACAAAACGATGGAAATCAACGACAACATCCTCGTACCGAGCATCTGGACATCATTCCTATATACAATAATATTCTTGGGAATATTGTTCGTCCTTATCAAATGGTGGAAACGAAGACAACAGAGTTTCGTCCCACCTTCCGCATCAGAAGTTTCTCGCCTTCACCTTCCAGGAGAAGCCAAGGTCTAGGGGAAGAGGAGTTAGCTACCGCCCACATACCTCACACCTGGGCATAAGAACAAAGGAGCATAATCGCAGTACACGGCGTAGAACTGCATATTATGAAGAAGTGCTGAGTTGCGTCTGGACGCTTATCACTTTAGAGTTATATTACATTTTCTTATCTTTCTTCTTCATGTATTCTGTATTTTATATAATTATATTATTTAGTTAGTATTAAGACGTGAATCTGTAAAGACGTAAAATAAAGCTTTTTTAAAAAGACTCCTCGAATATAATTCAACGTAATTTTTATATTTTCGTTTTCTAGTACTATTAGTCCAATTTTAAAAATAAATACCTATACGGACCTCTAATATTTGCATTTTAAATTCTGAACAACTTTGATCTCCTATGCCTTTGCTCTAAAATAATTAGGGGAACCGGAAACTGCAAAAGTGTGATTTTACATGTAAATTGCTATTACCGAGCGGTCGGATCAGTACCCGGTATACTACCAATATTACTTAATCTATAAATAAGCTAAGCGGTTTAAAATAACTACAGCTTAAGCCACTATTCAACAACTGACCTTTAGTGTTTTTTCTTCCTTTGGCAAATTACTGGAAAATATTACCAGTTTTATAATATTTTGAGAATAATAAAAAATAAACATTTATTGCAGTTATATTTTTGGTTATAACTTTTTAAGTTCTCAGGCAACAAACAATTTTTAAAAGATTTGAATTTTTGTGAAAATTCCTCTAACTTAATATCAAATAAGTTTTAAAATAGAAATTGTAAATAATACAGAAATTAAACATTTTCTTGAAGCCCTTATAGTTGTTAAAAGATTTATAAAAAGTGTTCTTCATATGAAATTATCATGTATGCAATCAAGAGGATTTCATAAGTGAAATGGTAATTTTAACAAATATTCTATTCTGCCATTTCACCATTTAAGCGGATTTAGTATTGAATAGTTAGAATGTGAGAAGATTCATAAGACCATATATGTTAAATCAAACATTTCACTTCGAGATTCGGTCCAATTACACAGGCCGACATGATTTTTGGTGTTTTGAATTTGATAAGTGTCTTTAGCTAATACGGGTACGTTGATTCTGAATGTGGATTTGGTTTGAGCCCATTACATCAAGATTTTTCACAAAATTAAAAAAACCTTGTGAGATATTATTTTGTACTAGAGCAAAGAAGTACCTTTATGATATTTCCTAAATTGCATTAAACGGAAGGCGCACAGGAGGCAAAGGACCTCCCAATACCTGGTGGTGCCACGTCTGCTCGCTCCGATACCTCTGTCACCCCGCACGGCACGCAGGAGGATCGCGGAGGGACCCCCACGTCATCGGCTCGTCGACAGGAACAGCCAGAGAACACCACCTCTGCCATACACCAGGATCGACCAGCTAGGAGTCTCCCGACAGGACCCCCGCAGATTCAGCGTCCAAACAAGGAGCAGGAGGGCCGCTAAAGCGCAGCACCTGTATCCATATAAATGTGTAAATAAATCCATTGTAAATAAAAACATTAACTATTCCCTTGAATACAACCCCAAACATGCTTTTAGGTCAGCAGTCTGTATTCACAAATGGCCACTTAGAGAAAGACTTGTACCGGGACAAAAAATTGTGCTGCGTGATGCATTAGTTGACCCAAAATTAGTTCTTTTGCCTCCCCTTCACTTAAAATTAGGATTGATGAAGCAGTTTGTCAAAGCTTTAAATAAACAAGGTGACTGCTTTAAATACCTGTGCGACAAATTTTCTGCACTTTCTAAAGTTAAACTTAAAGAAGGAATATTTGTAGGCCCTGAAATTCGAACCTTAAAATCGGACAGATTGTTCCAGAATACAATGACCCAGGATGAATCTGAAGCATGGAGTTCTTTCGTAAAAGTCATAGATGGTTTCCTTAGAAACAACAAGTCTCAAAACTACAAAGAATTAAATTAATACATTTGTTGCAAAGATTCTAATAAATAATTTGTCTATATTCATTAAGTGATGATTTGTCAAATGATAGAAGCAATTTCTATTTATCTCAAAAATGCACACTCTTGTGACAATAGTCAAATAATCCTTGAAAGTGTTATTTCTGGTAGGTATTTTAAAAACTTTTTCAATTATAGCATTATTAGCGGAAAACTTTTAATTAACATGTAGAAATTTGTTTATTTCAAGGTGTCCTTATGATTTGATCACTTTTTGACAGTTATCATTACTCACACCAATAATATCTTTTCAATTAACAATTAATTATTGTAATATTTCAAATTTTCAAGCTGGCAGACAGCGTTTGAGAACCTTCACGATTGCCTATCAGAGCGAAATTAGTAACTTTGAGAAAGTAATCACATAATTTCGTTAGGCGTGAATTGAGTAGCGTCGAACGGAATTATGAACGAGCAAACCGGAGGCCCCGGAAACAACGATCTAAACGATCTCGTCTACGAAGCCATGGACGAAACAGCACCGTTGAACAGCGACAGCGATGAGTTGGAATACAGCCCCGAGGAACAACGGAAATACGCAGAAATGCGTGCTCAGAAAATTTCTACGCTTCGCAACCAAATTGCGGAGCAAAACGACCTTTTTAGAAGAATGCAACAGCAAATGGAGAGTTTGCAAAAACAACTCTTTAAACTCGAGAACGAGGAGGAGCCACTCATACTGACCAACAAAAGGAAGAAGAAGGAGAGGCCGCCGACGCCCAAAAAAACAAACAAAAACTCCACTCCACTGTCAGCAGCGCCGAGAGCGGTTCCCGTGCTAGCACCGGCAAAACGAATAGCCCCCAAAGCATCCAAACATGTACGAGCGGTATTCAAGGATGTCCACCCGTATAGGAAGGAAGAATATCCGGCACTTCCGGAAAAAAATCATTGCCCCGCCAACACCAAAAATACCAGAAGCAAAACAAACGCAAGACGAGCCTGCGCAACAACAGCAGCTGAAATTCACAACGTCGGAATCAGGATTCCGCATGCCTGTGCTAACAGCGCCACCACCGACAACTCCGACAACCCCGACACAACCTAAACCACCGCAAGCAGAAATTAAACAAAAACGTCCGCCGCCGATCGTCCTTAATGATACCACAAAAATAAAAATTGTGAAAGAAACACTTCGCGAAAATAATATTATTGTTTTGCAATATATATCGCATGCGAAAGGCATAAATATTAGGACGCAAAGACCAAATGATTTTAGACAGGCAGTAAAAATTCTAGAAGAACTGAAAGCAGCTCACCACTATCTTCTAGACGAAGAAAAGGAGTTGAAAGTTATTCTAAGAGGAATCCCCGTCGAGATTAACATCGACAAAATAATGGAGGAGCTGAGTGAGCGAGGATTGGTTATTAACTCTGCAAAACGGCTTAAAAATGGTACAAGGGTGTACCCCTTGATTCTTCTCAACATGCCAAAAACCGACAACTCAAAGAGAATTTTCACTTTCACCGATATTTTGCAACACAAAATAACGGTGGAAGCGAAAAGAAGGCCAACTATGCAACAGCAGTGTTATCGCTGCCAGCAATTCGGTCACGTGCAATTCCGTTGCACGGCCGAATTTGCTTGCACTTTTTGTGCCGAAAACCACCCTTCTCATGAATGCCCACAAAAAGGCACCGAAACAAGGAAGTGCACGAACTGCGGAGGAGACCACGCTGCTTATTCGTCAAAATGTAGAAAAAATCCGGTCAACATCAACCGAGCTAAGGAGGAGGAGAAGAAGCGAAAGCTGGAAAACAGCAACATTCAGCACGGACTTGTTGTAATTTTCCCTCTTTCTGAGGGCTCTCCAGTGCGGTGAGGTTTCACCCTTACTGACGTGTTTGATGCTAATTCGCATAGACTCGTGATTTTTCTTTTTATTGGCTTAGCCTTTTCACACTCGCTCGCTTTTTTTTTGTGCGGGCGAATGTGTTTGTTTTTGTGCACACTCAGCTTCTTTTTTTTTTTGTGAGTGAGCACATGTGGTTTGTTTGGGTCTGTGTGTATGTGTGTGTGTGTATGTGTGTATGTGTGTATGTGTGTATGTGTGTATGTGTGTGTGTATGTGTATGTGTTTGTGTATGTGTTTGTGTATGTGTATGTGTATGTGTATGTGTATGTGTATGTGTATGTGTATGTGTATGTGTATGTGTTTGTGTTTGTGTTTGTGTTTGTGTTTGTGTTTGTGTTTGTGTTTGTGTTTGTGTTTGTGTTTGTGTTTGTGTTTGTGTTTGTGTTTGTGTTTGTGTTTGTGTTTGTGTTTGTGTTTGTGTTTGTGTTTTTGTTTGTGTTTGTGTGTGTGTGTGTGTGTGTGTGTGTGTGTGTGTGTGTGTGTGTGTGTGTGTGTGTGTGTGTGTGTGTGTGTGTGTGTGTGTGTGTGTGTGTGTGTGTGTGTGTTTGCGAGTGGTTTTTTTTTTGTGCTCGCGTGTGTTTTGCGTGTGTGTTTATATATTATTTGTCGTTAGTTTTCTGAATGTCGTGTCTTTGTTGGTTTTGATTAGTGTGGTTTTGTTTAGTTCTGTGTTTTCGGATAGTGTTAATTTGTTTGTAAAATTATTGTTTAATTTGAGTATGTGTTCTGTGATTGTTTCTTTAATTTGCGCGAGGCCGTACAGCGATTCGTTAGTGATCCGTTGGGGTGGTTTATGGAGTTTACGTAGTATTTTGTTTTCGGTTATTTGTATTTTTCTAAGTGTGTGTGGGGATGTTAGTGACCAGACTGGGCATGCATATGTTAGGAGTGGTCTGATCATGGATGTGTATAGGAGGGTGCGGGTTTTGGGTGTTAATTTACGGGTGATCCAGTGGATTTTGTTATTTCGCGCGTACGCGGAGTGGATTATGTTGTTAATGTGTGTGTTGTATGTTAGTTTGGTGTCTATGTTTACCCCAAGGTATTTTATTGCGTCTTTCCAGGGGATGGTTTGGTTATCAAGAGTTAGGTTGGGAAATTGGGTATTTGTGCGGGTTTTGTATTGGAAGGTGATGGCTTCTGTTTTTTGTTTATTTAATTTTAGCCCCCATTTCTCGAAAAAATGAGTGATCCGATCTAGGGAATCTTGTAGGAGTTGGATTGCTAGGGTGGGGTTTTTTGATGAGGCGAGGATCGCGGTATCATCAGCGAAAAGGGCTGTGATTACACGCGGATCGTCGGATATAGGAATTTTATTAATAAAGAGGTTGAAGAGGGTGGGGCCAAGTGCGCTACCTTGGGGTACACCGCAGAGTTGTGGTTTGGATTCGGATAGGGTGTTATTTATTCTTACTACGTATTTTCTGTTAGTGAGGTAGGATTTAATTAATTTGGTTAGGGATATAGGGAGGTTAATTTCATGCAATCTGTGAAGTATTACATCGTGCCTAACTGTATCAAATGCCTTTTCGATGTCTAATGTGGCCATTGTAGTGTGTTTTTTTATGTTTTTGTTGTGTTTAATTGTGTCTGTGACTCGGAGGAGCTGCTGGGATGTGGAATGTTCGGATCTAAATCCGAATTGTTGGGGAATTATAATTGAATTGGATTCGAGGTGTTGGGTTATTTTGATTTGGATTAATTTTTCGAGGAGTTTGCTTATTGTTGGGAGTAGGTTAATAGGTCTGTAGTTACTAGGATTCTCGGGATTTTTTTTCTTTTTGTGAATGGGGATAATTATGGAAATTTTAAATTGTTCGGGATAATAGGAGCTTTCTAGGATTGCTGTGAAAAGTTCGGCTAATTTGGTTATAGAGTTTGGGTGGAGATTTTTCAGGGCGAGGTTTGGGATGTTATTTATACCGGGAGATTTGTTGGATTTGAGGTGTTTGATTATGTCGTTGAGTTCGTCAGGAGTGATTTGGATGTCGGGATTTATCGTTGCTAGTTCAATGCTGGCTAGTGAATTTTGGATAGTGTTTTCTGTGCTGGGATTAAGAGGATTTGGAGTGAACGTGTTTTGATAGGTATTTGCCAGCATGTTTGCTTTTTCTATTTCTGTGTTTGCGAGGGAGTTATTGGATTTTAGGATCGGGATGTTAGATTTTTCTTTTGTCATGGATTTAGGTAATTGCCAAGGATTGTGGGTTTCGGATTGTTTAATTTTCTCATCCCATTTCTGGGATTCGTAAATTTGGATTTGGGTTCGGATTCTGTTTTGGAGTCTGGTTTTTTCGATTTTGGTTTGTGGATCTCTGGTTAATAGGAATTGTTTATATAGCCGATTTTTTTGTTTAATTAAATCGACTATATATCGGGGGAGAGGTTTTTGGTGGGTTTCGGTTTGCGGGAGTTTATGTAGGCTTTGTTGGAGAGAGTTTTTGATAAGGGATATGATCTGTGTGGTTGTCTCGTCTATCTCGTTCGTGTTGTTTGGTTTTTTTATGTGATCCGTTTTTTCCGTCAGTTCGTAAAAAAGGGACCAGTCTGTGTTTTTTTGTGTGTATCTAGTCGGTAGGTTGTTGTTTTCTGTCTTGTCTGAATTTAGATTAACTGTAAAAATTACAGGTATGTGATCGGAGTCCAAGTCGGGAATTGTGTAACAGTTTGTAATGTCAATGTCTTTGTGAATCGCGAAGTCGAGTATGTTGTGTGTGAATATGTTGTTGTGTTTGTATGTGTGGGAGGGATCGTTGGGGGTGGTTATGTGGATATTGTTGTAGTTTTCGGTGAATTTAATTATTGCTTGTCCTGCGGGATTGTTTTGGGGATGTTTCCAGGACGTGTGATGAGCGTTATAATCGCCTGCGGTGATTATTTGCCCGGGAGTGGTTAGGAAGTTTTTTAAGGATGTGGATTTTAGGGTGAGATTTGGTGGTTTATAAATGCTGATTAGGGTTAGGTTTTGGTTATTATTTTTGATTTGGATTCGTGAGTTTTCAATTAGGGAATCAATTGGCGGGAGTTGGATGTGGTTGATTGATTTTTTTATGATTATGGCAGTTCCTCCGAATTGTCTGTGCTTGTGTGTTTGTTCGCGGGGATTATGTGTATATGTTTTGTAGTTAGGCACGTGTAATACTTCGCAGTTTCTAAGGTGGGTTTCCTGTAAAAGGGCTATGTCGATGTTGTGGTGGTTAAGGAAGTTGATTAGTTGGGTTTTTTGTCTTTTCATGCCGTTACAATTAAATGTTAGTATTTTAAGCGTTTTGTTGTTATTTTTGTTGGCCATTTACCCGAAGAATTCGCCTACGGCCTCGAACAAAATAAAGAATTTTTCCGTTGGTGACACGGCTGTTTTTAGTTTGTTTATTACTGTTGTAACAGTGTTCTTTATTTTGTTAAAGTCCAGTGATAGAGATTCGATAAACTGTTTTATTTGTATGAACATTTCGAAGGGGTTTTCTGTTTTGTTTGATGTCTGGTTGTTTGAGTTGTGTGTTTGTGGACGAGTTGGTGTTAGTATTTGTGTTGGTACACGGAGTTGAGAAAAAGGGTGTTTTTGCAGGTGTGTTTTTTTGCATGCCTGAGGGGCCCGGTGTTGGCTGTGTTGCATGTAATGCCGGATTGGTTGTTTTTATCCTTTTTCTCAACTCCGGGTAGTTTATTTGTTCGGTTTGTTGGGTGTTTTGGGTGTTACTGCCTGTTGAGTGTGTTTTTTGTGTTATTGTTGATTTTGTGAATGTGGGTGCTGTGTTTGTAAGTGTATTTGTAAATGTAGGTGCTGTATATGTGAGTTTAGGTGCTGTATTTGTGAACGTATTTGTGTGTGTAGATGGTGTGTTTGTGGGGTTCGGTGTTTTTAGAGCGGGGAATCTATGCGAATTAAGATCAAACTTACGGTTTTGTTGTGTTCTTCTTAGCTCCCTGTTTTCTGCCAGTTTTTTATACACCGGGCATTCTTTATAATTTGCTGGGTGCTGTCCTTCGCAGTTTGCGCACTTTGAGTTGTTTAGAAGTTTGCTTGTTGTCGGGCATTTTCCCGAATGCTGTCCTGCACAGGCGACGCACTTAGGTTTTAAGTTACACAGGTAACTTGAGTGTCCAAACATTTGACAGTTGTGGCACTGTGGTATTCTTTCCCTTTTATAAGGGACGCATTTCACATATGATCCGTCGATTTGGATCAGGTTATACACTTTTGAGGCACTATCTTTGTCCGTGGTTAACTTAACTGGGGGGATGTGTTTTGCAGCCATCGCATTGGGGTTACGGGCCAGGGAGATCACGTTAATGTTTTTTTATTTAGTTCGTTTTTCACTATTTCTAGCGGGATGTCGCGGGGGAGGTTATTAATTAATATTTTAACTGGGCGGGTGGTACTGTCGCCGTATGTGTAGAACTCCACACTGTTTTCTTTCAGCATTGCTGTAATTTTGTTTTTTTGTACTAGGTCACCGGGTTTCACTGTGATGAATTTGTCTTTCACTCTCACTGAGGCACTTGGGGAGATTTCGGTGATTTTTTTGATAAGTTCGCACTGTTTGTCGACACGGATGTATATTATGGCCGCGGTGGCTGGGGTTTTTTTTTTCACTTTTAGTGTTTTCGATCACTGGGGATTCACTTCGGTGGTCCATTTCGGATTCTGAGTCCTCGTCTACTTCGTCGATTTCGATGGGGCTAAATCGGTTTTCTGTGGGGACGGTTATTTGTGTGTTTGCCTGGGGGGCAGGTGTGATTTCCTGTATCATATGCATGATAGCGTTTTGTTTTACGTCCGGTTCTTCACACAATCTCACTACCGGTTGTACCTTTCTGCGATTGCGAATGACGCGCGGCATTTTTTGGGCTTTTAAGCCCTGTTTATCGGAGCACTCATGCACTTTTGGCACTTTGTTCTTTTCACTATTTTTTTCTTTCAAGAAGTCTTTAACACTTACAGGCTGCATTCAGGCAGAGCTGTTTTACGTTTTAACTAATTATCCACGTGGGATAATCCGCACGCAGGTAGTCGCACTGGGTTTCACAATAACTATTCGGCACGTCCGTTCACTTCAGCGGTCGAATCGGGAATGATTTGTGTTTGTGATGTTCGCAGCTAGGGCAGCTGACTCCGCGGACAGTAATAAAAACGCCGGCGCGGACGCGGACAATAAAATGAGAGCGATGATCCAATCCATCGTACAAGAAATGTTTAGCCATCTGTTGGCACCTAAGAATAATAATATTCAATAGATGCTCAACAGTTGCTAACTTAAGAATTGCGACATGGAACGCCAACGGAACCCAAAACAGGATAAATGAGCTCCACCGTTTCGTCGATGAACACGACATCTCGGTGCTGCTTGTGTCAGAAACACATTTGAAACCCGGCACCTTCGCCAATGTGCCCGATTTTAAAAGCTTCCGCCGAGATAGAACGAGCGGATCCTGGGGAGGAGTTGCTGTTTTCTTCCGTTCAAGCATATGGGCGCGGAAAATCGAGTTCAATACCGAATCGATCGAGGCTGTCGGAGTGGAAACTGAAATAAAGGGGAAACTAACCCGCTTTATTTCAGTTTACATGAGCCCGAACAAAGCTATCGAGGACAACGAGATTGAAATCCTGATCCAGTTCGACAACGCCCTCATCGGAGGGGATTGGAACTCGAAGCATCCGGCTTGGGAAAGCCGCGCGACGAATATCAGAGGAGGAAAGCTGTTTTCGTTCTGGAAAAAGACCAAAAACCTGAACATCTGGGGGCCAGAAGACGCGACCCCAATCCCGCCCAACGTTAATCACCGCGGAGACATGATAAGACATATTTCTGAGCTACAAGAGCCAAAACCCGTGGGGAGTTAAAACTCTCTACGAGTTGGACTCGGATCACTTCCCCGTGGTGATTAACTGGGGAGAAACTGAGAAAGCTTCGGTTTCCAGAACGAAAACCAACTGGATGAGGTTCAGCTACCTGAGCAACAAGATTTCCGGCCCGAAAACTCCGATTCCAAAGAACGAAAACGACGCGTAAGCAGTAGCAATAACCGACGAAATACAAAAATTGCTGCAGGAATGCCAAACGCCTGCTTCAGTTAAAAATCCGCTCGGGCTGAATCAGGAGGAAAAGGCATTGCTCAGCAAGAAAAACAGCGCCAAAAAACGTTGGACGGAGTTTAAACGAATCGAGGATAAACACGAATTCAACCGACTACAATTTCAGGTCAAGGAAATGTTGAAAGAGAAAAAAAGAGAACAACTGGAGCCAGAAAATTGAGGACTGCGAACACGACGCCGGGCAGTTTTGGAAACTTTTAAAAAGCTGTGGGAGGAGAACAACCCCGAACGCTCCGATTAAAAAAGATGGCCGGCGGTGGTACGCGGACGCGGAGAAAGCGGAAATTATCGCCGACCACTTCGAGAATCAATTTACAAACTCCGATGTGTCAGACGCCGAAACCGAGTACCTAGTTTGTGAAACTCTCTGGGGTGCTGGAAACACAGGTTTCAAAAAACCCGTAGAGCTCACTCTCCGGGAGATAAAAGACATAATTAAAACTAAAGGGTGTTTCAGAATGTATTTCGTTTTTGAATTGACCAATTCGCGCCAACCGCAGGTAGCAGGGGGAGGGGAGTGATCTCAAACGCTTGGCCATCTTGTTAAGTTTAGTAGTCATGAATCGTTTCACTGGACCACAGCGCGCCTTTTGCGTGCGAGCGTTTTATAAAAACAACGATTCCTATACTATTGTTCGTCGCCTCTACAGGACAAATTTTAATTTAACAAGCTTAAAACATGTGCCAAGTGCCAATTTAATTAAGAATTGGGTTCGCAAGTTTGAAGAGACTGGGAATACAATGCCGGACAAATCGTCTGGGCGCAAAAGGACATCCAAAACGAACATAAACGTCGACCGCGTTCGCCAATCTGTTATGGCCGACCCACGACTCTCGTTGAGATTGCGCGCAGCTTCTCTTAATTTGAAGACTTCTACGGTTCATCGCATTATTTTGAAAGATTTACATTTTCACCCCTATAAAATTGTTATTGTTATCTCTTAATCTCTCGACTCTCCCGTAATTAACCCCCTATATATATTGTAACATTTTTCAATTTTAATTAGTTATTCTTGTAATTCCTTTGAGAATGGTCGTTATTGACCGAAACACGTGTCAGGAAACTGAATATACAAATATGAAACCAAACAAGTGTTTTAATTTACCTAATATTAAAATTGTTATTGTTCAAGAAATGAAGCCTGATGATCCTGATACACGAGTCGAATTCTGCAGGACAATGAAAAACCGTTTTACGAGTTTCAATAACATCTGGTTCTCCGACGAATTAAATTTTTACATCAACGGTCACGTGAATAAACAAAATTACAGATACTGGGCTTCCGAGAATCCGCTAGAACTGCATCAGAAGAAGCCCTTGCACTCGCCCAAAGTTGTTGTTTGGGCTGCCATATCAAGTCAAGGAATTATCGGTCCTAAATTTTTTGAGGATGACCGATGTCGAACTCAGACCGTTAATTCTGATCGATATTGCCCTATGATCCGGACTTTTTTGGCTACAGAAATACAAAACCAAGAGGGCTACAACCGCAACACCTTTTTCCAGCAAGATGGCGCCACTTCTCATGTTACAAATGACTCATTAGCTGCTCTTCACGATTTATTCCCTGGAAGAGTGATAAGTCGCCGAGGAGACATCAACTGGCCACCGAGGAGCCCTGATTTAACGCCTGCTGATTTTTTCCTATAGGGCTACCTAAAAAGTAAAGTTTACAATCCATTGCCACCCAACCTGAATGTTTTGAAGCAAAGAATCACTAAAGAAATCAACTCTATTTAAAGAGCGATGCTCCAGCGAGTAATTGAACATTTTAGCTCCAGGTTAAATGAGTGTGAACAAGTGAATGGTGCGCATTTGCAAACGGTTGTTTTTCATAAATTAACTTCAAGAACTGATCTTTAATTTAACAATAAATAAAACGAGATTTAATTGATATTGTTTTTTATTTAACATCTAAAAACGAAAAACATTCTGAAACACCCTTTATCAACGAAAAAAGAGCATCAGGAGTTGCACGACAACGCAATAAGCAGAATTATTCGGTTAGTAAATGGAATCAGGAATCATGCTGTTTTCCCGGCGAACTGAAAGAAGGCGATAGTCATCACCATCCCCAAAGGAGAGAAGGACCCGTCGAAAGTAGAGAACCGGAGGCCAATAAGCTTGATTTTCGGGCTAGCCAAAATCGCAGAAAAATCAATAAAAAACGACATACAGAAAATAACGGAGGAAAAACGGATTTTACCGCCAAATCAGTTCGTATTCCGCACCCGGCTAGCCGCCGTCCAGCAAGCAGAAAATCTCGTTAGCACTGCAACAAAGCTAACATTAAGAAGCAACTCGGCTATGATCACGCTGCTGGACGTCGAGAAGGCGTACAACAGGGTGTGGAAAGACGGACTGATTTATAAACTGTTAATACAAGATTTCCCGTTTTGGATGGCGCGGTTAATTCATAATTGGCTGACGGACAGACATTTCCAGATTAGAATAAACGACGCACTCTCGACGTGGAGACCGGCAGCAGAGGGACTACCACAAGGCTCTCCGATCTCTCCTTCCTTGTATAATTTATTCGTCGCCGACGTACCTAAATTTACAAAGAAAAAAGGAGTAAACATCTTCTAGTTCGCCGACGACACGGCCCTCCTGGTGCAAGGACGGGGCTTCGACCGGGCTCATGATAAAACAGCGGCAGCCTACAACGAAATTTCCAAGTACGCGAAAAAATGGAAAATCCGCATAAATGCCAACAAGGCGGAGGGCATTTTCCTAGGAAAAAAAAAAACACCAAAAGAAGCTTCGTGTACTTGGACCGACACAACAAAATCAAGTTGAAAAACTCAGTTACCTATCTAGGAATTACACTAGATAGGAAGCTGAGTTTCGAAAAACACGTCGGAAAAAGAGGTTTTCTCGCTCGTAAAAAAGCGAAAACACTTTACTGCCTATTGAAAGAAGATAGCCCGCTGAGCGTCAGAAACAGAAGAAAAATCCTGAACACGGTGCTAAATCCGGTGGCCGAGTACGGACACGAAATTGCGATCACGGGGAGCATCGCGACTAAAAAGAAAATGCAAACCACCACCAACGTACTAACGAGAAGAGCACTAAGAGCCCCGTTCTACATCAAAAATAACAACCTGAGGAGAGACCTGGATATTCAAGACCCTGAGGAAAAGGCCGCAGAAAGACGAGAAAAAATGATTATTCGACTACGAGAACACCACATCGAAGAAATCGCCGTCATCGGCGAAGGTTTAAATTTGAATTAATCCAAGAATTGGATTAATTCAAATTTAAATTAAAACTCACTCTCCCATTGAGGAACTAAGAATTAAATCTGTTTGCCCCTGCAAATCAGATCCTCCACAAGATAATAAGTCATAGTTAAGTCTGAAAACTTATTAGATAGGGAGAAAACAAAAAAAAATATTTGGCTAAGAAATAGAAATAGTTGAATTTATAAATGTTCAATTAAAAGCAACTTGATGTTTTTAAATGGAACCATATACATAAAATTCAATTCTCTTTCGATGAGGTTTATAATTTTTAGCTATAATTTTAAGGTTTTTAAGATAATTTTAGTACATCTACAGATAAAATATGATTAACAAACTCGAAAGAGAAAGTCTCTTTCGAGTTTGTTAATCATTTTGAGTCGATTGATGTTAAAAAAGTTATATGGTTCCATTTAAAAAATATTAAGTGACCCTTGATTAAACATTTGCCGCAGTTGTTATTTTAAAGCCAAATTACTTAAGCGCAGCAACTTTATAGAGTGCCGATAGCGCCTTTTATTCCTAAGAGAATAGCTAAATCTGCAACTCTCTATCTCATTTAGTTTCAAAGCTAAAATATGCTTCACGAAACAACTGCAAACATAATTTTTGTCCATAAATGTCAAATGACCCCAAAACAGTATAGCTTAAACAAAATGTTGTTTAAATGAAGTGGTACGCAATTTTTATAAAGAATTAAAAAACCTAATAATATACAGAAAGGTCAATTTATAATAAGCCCCCTGAGGCGAATTTTAATATTAAACTGCCCTGTCCGTACTTGGGTTCTAGTTTATCGGTCATTTCACTAATAAATTCTCCCGTAGGTACATCGTATTCACCTTAGCGTCCGATATAAATTACACTATCGGTATCGTAGTTCAATACGCGGTCTCCAAGCTTTTCCAGGTGTGAATATAATTTAAGTCGCGCCTGTGCAGTTATGTATGCAACAAGAGTTACATTCACCGTGGACAGTGGTTAATAAGCCTCTTTAATAAACTCGTAATTAACCACTAAAACATTTTCATTCACTGGTAAAATAACATTTATTTCAATGGAAATAATATGTTGATTCACAATAGATGTTTCGGGCTGGTTTTCACTCCAGCGTGAAGAGCCCTTTCGCTGTCAGTGTGATTACAATCGATATCTATATCTAATTGTTCACCACATGTGCGACACAATACAAACATTAATTCATTGTTGATTTTAGCGGGGAGCACGGGGTGATATAAGTTTTGGGGAGGAAGCACTGAACATTTAATAATTCTACCTCATCGTTCAACGTTCATTAGCAATTATCTGAATTTTAAACACGCCTGGGTTAAAATATCTACATCAAGGATACAATATTCCACTATTTTTTTCTGGAAATTGAAAACGTCCTCCTTATGTTGTTCGTGCCACTTTAAAAAGTTACTTCTACACCCATACTTCTTACATGAGAAATCACAATCGTCACATATTTTCATGTTGTCTGGAGAATAGTATTCCTTAGAGGGTAGAGGGCCAACATAAGAATCGTTTTCTCTCTTGTTGAACAGGTGGGGAAAGTAACCTTCCTTGAATTCATCTCCAAGGCTGAAAGCCTTGGGGAGAGCAGAGAGGGCCATAGGAAAATAATTGAGACTATCAACGAATTTCACGTTATCAAGTACCACCTGAATAATTTTTGTGCCTCGCATAATTTATTCAGGCTTTAAATCGGTTTTTGTTAAAATATAATTTAACATGAATTGATAATCATACGCCTGACCATTATGCACAACGACCACAACATTCTTATACAGTTTAGGACGAAATAGTTCATAGGGGTATGCCTTAACCAGTTGTATTTTTCCTGCTCCATTGAGACTTGGAGTCATCACTACACTTTTCACATTTATTGTCACTGCTGTTTATGCAAAATTCACAACAGGTTTTGAAAACGCACAAGTTGGGTTCATGCAGCAGATCCCCGTTATCCAGTTGTCACTTGTCTTGACTCAAGGTCATAGAAAACAAATAAAAAGTCTTTTGTTTTCGGTTTTTCAGTGTCTGGTAGCATATAACATAAGTGATTTCTGAATAAGTGTTTTTGACATATTTTACAATAAAATCTCCGCGCGTGAGTTGCCTATTACTTTTAACAGTTTTGAGACAGTCTTCGCATTGTTTAATTTGACCGCACACGGTTCCTTTTTCCAGAGAATTGGGTTTCTTGTGAATATCGTAACAGTCTTGATTTCTAAAAGTACGACGACACTCATCACATTTAATTTTCATTTGGAATTGGCAGGTAGGTGACTGCTGACACGCCTGGCAAGTGCCACCACACCTATGTTTATTTTTATGATAGTAAGAAATATAACAGTCCTCACAATAGTAATTACAGCAGAACGCTGCTGTTAAAGAGTTTATTACGTTATAGTGATACAATAAATTTAGTTTCTTGTCACTTTCACTAACACTTTCAAACACTTTACTACCGTACTTGTACAGAATAATTTTATAGTTTTTAAGATACCTTTGGAATTCATGCAATTCTCTAATTCCCACACCTTCTTCTGGAATTTCTACACCTGAAGAAACCATTAGTTCTTGTGCTTGCTGTGTTTGTAACTTTCCGATATCTTGGCGCACGTTTCTGTATTTGGGATCTTTGTTTATAGAGGCAATAGCAACTAAGAATGCGCGAGGTAAACACAAATTGTCTTTATTGTCAATTGTAACAATTCCTTTACGCATTGCGCACCCTTCGTTAAAGGTGTTATATTCAGAAAGTATCGGTGTTTGGACCTGTGGAATTGGACTGAAACATTCCACTTATGATACTCCATACGTCTTTTGTTCTGAGTTTAGACGCATCTGTGAAATTCAAATATCCAGGACCTCTTGAGAAGTTTTTGAAACAGAAGGTGATACCAACTTGGTCGCTAGGCTGCAGGTGTTCTGTAGACCTCTTCACAATCTGCTCGATCGCCTCCTTAACCCAACCAATAGGCTCGGTGTTTTCAGAAATTGGTTTAATGTTAAACTCGATCGTTGGTCCCTGCATCTTGAAACGCCTTTCTTCTTAGCAAAGTCCTTAGCTATTATGAATTTCTCCATTTTAACTGGAACAATTTATAGGTTATGTTCACTACGAAGATTGTAAAAATTATCATTAAATATTTGCGAGGAAAGTTAATTTAGTAGTAGGAAAACTAATATTTTTAAAAAAGATTCAATGTTTGATTATTTTAACGAACTTTTTTCGAGGGCTTACCGCAAAAAGAATTTGTAAATGAAAAGAGGATAAAACACGTCTGATCAATTTGGAGGCTAGTCCACAACTAATACCATGAGCTCTTCATCATATCTTACCATTAAGGAATATTTTACGCGCGTAGTCTACAACAATCATTTACATTTAAATTATAATTGATGCATCGCTGGATACATTTATAAAGATAATCTGATAAAACTCAGGATAAATCGATTATTGCTTAAGAGCTAATAATAGAAGTGGCACTGGTTATTACGCTGTTATTTTTGTATGAGTTGAAGATATATGAATTTAATGTAGAAAATCTGTCATACTGCTTTAGTTTAAATAAAGGAAACTGCTAAATGGTAGATTAGATTAGTTATTCGTAAGGGTGGCCTCATTGGCCTGTACCACCGTACCCTTTGCAGATCTATTGTGGATCCCTATTATCCTAGACGACGCACATACGGGTATTTGGACGAATTGAGCGGCCAAAAGTCAATAATATAAAAATCACGGAAATTAAAAAAGAAAAGAGTTCCATTGAGCAAAGTGTAGTCTGCATGTGATAACAACGCTTCCCCGCACCCTGCCCAACTCTAGCGCTCTACAGATAAATCGGAACATAGCCATTACTTTCAGCGCTCGTATGCTCTTTTCACGTTCCTTGCGAGCACATATTAATTATTCGTATATCGTGTTAACTGTTGCAAAATCAAGCCATGGACTGTAATATAGCAGGTAAGTGGCCATACTTTTCATGTAGTTTGTTGCTATAGCTGCCAAATTATCTACAAAGTATCGATTCGATTAATTGTTGTATATGGCAATGTTTTTTTCAATATTTGAGGTTATAAGATGTACTTCCCGACATTTCTCGTCATTAATTTTGAACTTAATAGAAAGCTTGAGGCTTATTCTACGCGATAATTAAAAAACTATCTGCTAAATGTTGCTATTTTTATAGTTTTCTCTACTTTTATTTGACGGCGTTTAACATCTGTAGATGTTATGTTTTGCGCTGAATTCAAGGGCGGATCCAAGGGGGGGGCCATGGGGGCCATGGCCCCCCCCTTGGGCCTTTTTTCCTAGTGAAGATTTTTTTAATGTTTCGTGATTTTATTCGATTTAATTTCAATTCATTTAAAAAAATTCAAAGTAGTGATAAATTTATTATGTTGATAAACCTGGGAGCGAAAGTGAAAATCCACTGTGAAAATGTAAAATTCTATTTTATTTTATTTTATTTTATTGTAATTTACACTTTTGTTCAACTACAGCAGACCTGGGCAAACTTGTGCTTGCGGAGCACGAGTTCAAGCGCGAGCGGGAAAACGCTTTCCTTCCATGGCCCTATCAGTACCCCAATTTTAATAAAATAAAAATTCGTTAACATTTAATATCAATTTTTACGACGGTGGGAACGTTTGATTTTAAAATATTAAAAGCAAAAAAGGTTAAAAAATCAACAAATCTAACAAATAAAAAATAACTAATCAAACAAAAACTAAAAAACATTAACTAACAAGGCAGAAAACTAACAAAGCGGAGAAAACTGACAGAACCGAAACCAACAAAAGTAACAAAATAAAAATCTGTTCATTTTGTTTTTAGTGAATTTGAACCGATTGCAGTTTAAAAAACCGTCTGAACAAGCATCCATGAAAATTTTCATGTATTTTCACGAATTTTCAACTAGTGATTGCCGAGGGAGCTTCTTTAGATGGTTTTTCAAATTAAAAACTGTTCAAATTAACTCAAAACAGATTAAGCAAATGTTCATTTGTTTATTTTTGTTGTTTCTGTTTTTTTATGTTCATTTTTTAGTCTTCTTGTTGTAGAAATTCTGGATTCGCCATTGGATTCCACTTTGTCATGTGAATATGTTTTAAAATGCCAACGAAAATGCCAACGCGGTTGCCAACCCAAAGATACTGAAAAAAACTAGTATCTAAATGCCGCCGCCTTGTGTCATGTGAATATGCCTTGAAGTCATAGCCTAAGTCAATGTGCGCGAACCCGCCTGCAGTGACATTTATTTTCCGGCCATCTTCGGGTTGGTGGGATTTTATCCAGGTTTGTACATTTAGTTCAGTTTTTAAATAAATATGAATTAAATAACCTAAAATCGACAACCTTAAATGCACTGCTAGAATATTTCTGGCTAGGATGGCGAAAAATGCATCACAGCCTAACAAACGACAAAAAACAATGCATGATTTCTTTAACCTGCCGACATCGACGACAGCAGCGAGAACTGCTGGAGATCAGCATGTGCCTCCGAACCCCGAGAGAAGCTCGTTACTCCCAACCCCAGGTGATTACTTCTGTATATTGCTTTTTGCGAATGTAAACAGAGAGGCAGGAACCTTGAGCCACCAAATTAAAAGCACCCGCCTTCAACTTAACACGTCGGGGTGAGTCCGATTTGGGGCCTAAGTTACCTGCCTTTCTCCTGGCTCAATCAAGACGTAGATGATTTATATTTAAATGATGTTTCTTTTGTATTGCAGAGACTTCCAACTTGAACCAAATGTCTCAGCCCGATGTTACGCCAAACCCAGCACAAGAAACCTCGACATCCCAGAATCTAGGTTATTAATTGTATTCGTTTAATACTTTATTATGTTTGGCAGTGATGTAATGTAATGAGGTCAATTTATGATTCAATTTGTTTAGAATTGTATACGTCCACTGATTACGAAAAATGTGTTTTTGATTAAAATCAGCAAAATTGACTTGATAAAAAATTATATTTAAAATTTGTTTGTTTTTTATTGCAGAGACTTCCGACTTGGACCAAATGTCCGAGTGGGATACTTCGCCGAACGCACCACAAAGCGCCTCTACATGCCAGATTCCAGGTTATTAATAGTACTATTTTTCATTCAAATACTGTTTGTCTGTAATTGAATGCAATGAGAGGTCAATTTATGATTTTATTGGTTTATAACGTATAAGTACGTTGATTTATTGAAATGTGTTTTTTATCCGCGTAATTATTTTTAGTAAATGAGATAGTTTCGATCCGGTTTTCATCTTTAGATCGAAAGCTAGCCAAAGTTGATCATATTACTATAAAAATTCGATCGCAATAGATATCGTTTAGTAATTTTTTACCAGGTTTTAATATTCCGACGTACAGATTGCTAAATTCACATAGTTTACATATGTGGTCTAAAATAGATTGACATTTAATTTATGATATTTTTACATTGCAGACGTTGAAATGGACGCAGCTTTCAACTCTTGCTCTAATCGTCCGAACGATATTGGGCGCTACATTTCCGAGATCGACTCATTGAGTGACTTCCAGAAGAAGGAGCTCCTGGACAACCCGTTTCAGCCACCGAAAAACTTTCAGTTTCCTTATTCGGAGCACAACAAAAATAACAAGGTTGTCAAAAGATACTTCAACCAGCATCATTTGGATCAGTATTCTTGGGCAGTCTTTTCTCCTTCAAAGAAGGGCGTGTTTTGCAAATACTGTCCTTTATTTGCATCGAGATTTGTCGGCGATGCGAGATGTTACACGGGAGCGGGAACTCTGGTTCAGCATGCGCTCACAAAATTTGCGAAGCTGACTGGAAAAGACGGTGTCTTAGAAAAGCATCAGAACGCCAAATACCACCGGGAAGCAGTTGCCGCAGCCAAGGAGTTCCAGAGAAATTTCGCGCGGCCAGAAAAGGAAGTGGTCAACCTGCTATCTACAGAACGGGCGAAGCAGATAGAGGAAAATCGTAAGAAGTTGATTCCAATAATCGACACAATTATAACGCTGGGGAGGCAGAACATAGCTCTTCGAGGACACAGAGACGACGGCAATTTACTGACTTCTCCCGAGGACGGCAACGAGGGAAACTTCCGTGAGATTTTGAAGATGAGGGTACGTGCAGGGGACGCAGTTCTGGAAGACCACTTGACAACGGCTGGAGCGAATGCAACTTACATCTCAAAAACTACCCAGAACGACATCATCCAGTGTTGCGGTGAAGAAATACTGGATACGATACAAAAGCGCGTTGATAAAGGGAAATTTTATTCCGTTATGTTCGACGAAACCACGGATCTCTCAACGGTGTCACAAATGAGTGTTATTCTGCGATACGTTCACGATGATTGTGTGAGAGAGGACTTCGTTGGTTTTTTTGATTTGCATGCAATGAATTTCCCTCACGAATCGAACACTGAAACTGAACCGAAAATTGACGGAAAAGTTTTGGGTCAGTCCGTGTTAACCGTTTTACAGGAAAGTAACATTGATATCGGGTCTCTTGTGGGAATTTGTACTGATACATGTAGTGTCATGACGTCTGAAGTTTGTGGAGCAGTAGCCGAAATTCAGAAAGTCGCGCCAAATGCTGTCAGAGTACCTTGTTTTAATCACTCGTTGAATTTGTCGTTGTCCAAGTGTATGGATGTGCAATCTGTGCGAAACTGTTTCGGCGTCATGCGTGAAGTTATAGCGTTCTTTCACATGTCAGCGAAGAGAACTCACGTCATGAAACAGATTGTTAACGCGAAATTGCAAAGTCTGTGTGATACTCGTTGGGTCGAAAGACATGATACGTCTATATTTTTTGATCAAAACCTCTTGTCAATCATAGATACGCTGCAGATCATTGCGAATTGGAAAGACGCAACGACGTCAACGAAAGCTTCTTTGTTGGTGCAGTCGCTGCTCACCACTCAATTTCTGATTTCTCTTAAATGCATCAGTCATTTCTTCAGTTTGACACTCCCTCTGAGTAATTTGTTTCAAAAACAAACTATCGATTTGAACACTGCGAAAAATTTGGTAACTGACATTTTACTTGTACTAAATACCGACCGAGAGAATGCTGAAACAGTGTTTTCGACCATTTATGAGAAAGCTGCGAAAACTGCGTCTGATTTAGATGTAGAACTTGTGAAACCGAGGGTAGCTGGCAAACAGAGAAACCGGGCAAATTATTCGTGTGATACGCCAGCAGAGTTCTATCGGAAAAGTACATTTGTTCCAATGCTGGATCAAATATTGTCCGATTTGATAAACAGGTTCAGCGAGAATACGCTGGATGCACTGGTATTGAATATCGTGCTACCAGATTATTTGTTGAAGCTTGACGACGAGCAACTGAAGGTGTCAGTTACTAAATTGTGGAGCAAATACAGTGAGTTGTTAGTAGACTGCAAACCGTATAACACCGAAGATTGCGTGCGATCAGAGTTAAAGTTGTGGAAGGCGTATTGTGATCGCGAATTTAAACATAGTGGCGACCTATCTGTTGCGGAAATATTTAGAATGTGCGACGCAGACATTTATCCGAACTGTAAACTCCTGTTAAACATTTTCTTGTGTTTGCCAATTAGCGTGGCTTCTGCAGAACGAAGTTTTTCTGCCCTGCGTCGGCTGAAATCGTGGCTCAGAAGCCACATGACCCAAGATCGTCTCGTGGGACTCGCGTTAATGCACTTGCATCGAGACATCCCACTGCGTCCTGAAGCGATATTGGATAGATTCGCGAAGTCCAAAACCCGACGTTGTAATATAATAATTTAAGTACTGAATTATATATCTGTAATATAATATACCTGTAAATTTGATCCTTCACCCTTCAGCTCCTAGGTCGGTACATTTAATATCAATTTTATAACATGTCATTCTAATTGTAACATTTTCCAAACACGGAACCACACAGTATTGGCTATTAAACAACCCGTCAGCACAGACAGGGTTTTTTTGGTCTCGTTGGACCAAAAAAAAAAAAAAGGTCAATGCCCCCCCCCCTTAGACGATTTCTGGATCCGCCCTTGGCTGAATTGTTGGTTTTTTGTTTTACCGTCAAATCAGAGAGTTATTACTAGAAAACACTTGTTTACCTTAATGCAGCGAAGTGATTTAACAAACATCAACGAAAAATTATATTATTTGGAGAACTATCTAATTCAGTTACATGATTACTCTAACAAACAACTCAAAGAAGTAACACAAGAATTTTCGCGTTTTAAATCTAAAATTAAACGAAGATGGATTAAAGCAATTAGAATAGAGGATAACTTTATAAAAAAGAATAAAGAATGGCTTGAAGGCACATTTAGTATTCCGAAAGTCGTGAACAAACAAGGGCGTTGATCAAAGTCATTTGGTGAGTTAAGTGTGAGGAGTAAAAGAAGAAAAACTAAAGATTTACGATTATCTAACGACTTAGAAGTGCTAACCTGTGCTGCACAGATTAAATTAAGAGAAACCGGAAAGAGAGATGCTTCTTTAGTGTTGAAAGATTTAACCAGTTCACCAAACCGAGCTACTAAATACAAAAAAGCATTCTCTGTTACAAATCGTTTCACGCCAACACGATTGGCACCATCGCAGGCCCTGTCCATGTTTGTGGAAGCGGATTTGTCTAGAAGACAGTATGAAATAATAAGGAGTTCAAACAAAAATATATATCCTTGTTATAGCATCCTTCAGAAAGCTAAACAGGAATGTTACCCCGATAAGGAAGCATATCGAGTAACTGAAACTTGTGCAGAAGTTAAATTGCAGAGCTTAATTAATCACACGGTAACGCGATTGCTAATACATTTAGAAGAGGTTATGCAACTTCTAAATGAAGATGAGAGAGGTACATTAGTTTAATGTACAAATGGGGTTGCGATGGAGCGCATCAAGCTCAATATAAGCAAAGGTTTCAAAATGATTTAGACTCGGACGCGAACATATTCCAAAGCTCTTTTGTGCCTCTACAACTTATGTGCTCTACGAACAAAAGGGTCATCTGGCAGAATCCAACCCCCTCCTCTCCACGTTATTGTCGTCCGATAAGAATCAGATTTATAAAGGTGTTCCGTACTTAATTCGTATTTGAAATTGGGAGGCGAATGCGCGCATATCTGTTTACGTTTTCCTCTTAATGCGCCTGTCTATTTTTTTCTACCCCTCACTCCTGAACCACTAGCAGAGGAAGAGAGTCTCGGGCACCGCCAGATTGAGTTCGTGTATCGCAACGAATCGGTTTTGGGCTCCGCCAAGTATTAGTAACGCCACCGGCTTAATATTATTAGTCTTTAAACATATTATTCGTATACGTGTGTGTCCGTCTGCGAGGAGGAAGTTATAGTCCCGCCTGCAAGGAACCTGAGCCATCCGGACAGCAGATAGTCAAGGTTAGTGTCCTTCAACCCCAAATCCCTCCCCGTGAACAACGTACGTATTCGCCACCCTCGCGCCGGAGACATTCACATTTTAATTACAGTCCACTGACGTCTCCGGGCTTTACCCGCAACAAAAGGAAACCACAGATGTAATAAACGAAGAAATAAGCTATGTCAGGAACGCCACAAGCGCGCTGCAAGAAACTAAAGTGACAATAGCAGACATAACTTATTCGGTAAAACCCAAAATGATGCTCAGTATGATTGATGGAAAGGTGTGCAATGCTGCTACAACAACAACATCTACAATGAAATGTTACATCTGTGGTATGACATCTAAGCATTTCAACAATTTAAACATCCAGAAATATGTTAATCCAGAGCGACTTGAATTCGGGCTGTCCATTTTGCACGCCAGAATCCGGCTATTTGAGTCAATTTTACATCTGTCTTACAAGCTCACTGTCAAAAAATGGCAACTGAGAACAGAAAGCGACAAAGCTATAGTCAAACAGAAGAAGCTGAACGTACAAAAAGGGTTTCAAGAAAAGCTTGGCCTTATTGTGGATGTACCTAAACCAGGATTCGGTAACACCAATGACGGAAACACAAGTAGGCGATTTTTTGCGAACCATGAATTAGGAGCAGAAATTACCGGCATTGACATTAATTTAATTTATCGGCTCACAGTTATATTGGAAACAATACTAGTGGTCATAAAATAGACACAGAAAGATTTTCTGTTTACTCGAAGGATACCGCGCGGTTATATATTCATCTTTACGCGTGGTATCCCATGACTCCTACGATGCACAAAATATTAATTCACGGGCCTGTGGTCATCGAAAAAGCGTTGCTTCCGATAGGCTTATTATCTGAAGAAGCCTCTGAAGCAAGAAATAAGCATATACGTTTGTACAGACTAAATTTTGCGCGAAAATTCTCGAGAGTGTCACGCAATATGGATGTGATAAACCGATTACTCTTAAGTTCGGATCCTTTCATTACAGGAATGAGATGAAAATAAGTAAACCGTTTCTAAAAGAGACACTTGACTTATTGCTTCCTTCAGAACCTCATCCACATAAAATATTCGGTGACGAAGACGCATCAGACGGGGCAGATGAATTAATTTCAGACGAGGAACCTTGCGATTCATCTTCCTCATAAATTAATAAAAATAAGTACGAATGTACTTTTTATTTACCTACTATTATAATAATAATAAATTCTAAATTGAAAATAATGTAATTGTAAAATTGTAATAAACAATTATGTAAAGTAAGAGTTAGATTTTTATGCCTTTTAATGCTATGGTTTAGCCTAACAGCACTTTTCGAATCGATTAAAACTCATAAATAATTTTGGCCGCACAGATCGCTCAAATACTCGTATGTGCGACGTGCTCGAGCTTCGCCTCTTTGATTAGCCCTATTAACCCTGATAGTGAGCCTTGAATGTAGCTCTCTGCGCTTGATTTAGTGTTGCCCAGCTTTAGGTATCTAACCCGCGCTAGGGCCTCACATTAGCACAGAATGTGGAGATTATCCTCCTCTTCTTCCTGGCAGAATCTACATATTGTATCCTCTGCCAGGCCTATTTTGCTTATGTGTTTGTTGAGCCTACAGTGTCCTGTTAGTAGACGTACTATAGCTTTAACCGTTTTTCTCTCTTGGTTGAGAAGATCGGTCGTGAAAGCCGGCGATTGTTTTTTGAGGAACTGTTTCGCCTGCCTCTACCCTGGTGTGTTCGTCCACCAGCTTTGAGTATGTGTCTCCGTCCATTTTTTTAAGGATTGTCTAACTGTGGTTTTTGCGATACCGCAGGAGGGTTCCGGGCCAATGAATGCGCTTGACGAGCCTTGTTTGGCCAGTTAGTCTGCTTTTTTGTTCCCTTGATGACCCTTGTGACCTGGGACCCATACCATTGTCACTTTATTGCGACCGCCCATTTCGTTGAGAGCGCTTACACAGTCCCACACTAGTTTGGAGTCGACCTGTGTGGTGCTTAGTGCCCTTAGCAGTGCTAAATGGTAACTGTTAACTCAAATTGTTTAAAGAACTTTTTTAAGTGCCTAGAATACCATTAAATTTCAATTAATTAGACATACATTAAATGTCTTTTTAATCTGTTTTTATTTATCAGAATTTAGTTAAATAAATGTTTTATAAAGTGTTTAATTGATTAATTATAATCATACCTTTTTTATTAGCAAATATCCTTTATTATAAGCTAATAAATATACATGACTGAGAGCTTTTAGTTCTCATTATCTCTTTAGTATTTGTACAGTAAAGAATTACATACATAACCTCAAATTATGTACAGATTATGGACTAAGTGTGTAACAACTATTTATTTTGTACCGGTTGCTAAATAAATAGTAGAGCTGGGAAATGAGTTTAATGAACGATAGACAAACAGCAACCCACTAAATGTTTCTGTATTGTACCTTAATGTTTATTATTATTATTGATATGTTGGTATGTGTATACAGGTGGTAACAGGTAAACAGCTAACAGGTATACAGCTAACAGGTATACAGGTAACAGGTTTTATTGGTGGTCACAAAACTGTTAATTTTGATGACAATATGCAAACTTTTGAGTATAATGTCTGCGATGGATGTGTATGTTATTTAAATATAATGATGCGAAAATTCGACCTGGAGGACAGCGGGTCGCTCAGCCCCTTCACCTCCCTATGTAAGTGCTTTTTATTTTTCTTAACACCTTCGCTGCGTTACATATCCCCAGTGTTCTGTATACGTTATTACGGGGCGACGGGTGCAAATTTGCGCAAACTTTCCTATTTTACGGGAGCAGTAATTCGCTTATTTTTAAATAAAAATCGGCTTTACAAATAGCGTATGGTTCCGTTGAATGTAATGAACATCCTTTGGTTATTTTGATTGTACATATCCCCCGAGATATGTAACGCCCAGGAGTAATATAAATTTAGTCCTATGCGACACATATCCCCGGAGATATGTACGCATGCGGTTTTATTCAGTTATTTAGGTTATGTAGGTTCAGTCGAACAATGTCGCGCCGTACGCAAAATTATCTTAAATTGGCCGCTGAAAAATTAAAATTGGTATCAGAAATGCCCAGTGAAAACTCTAGTAGTGAAAGCGATGACGCATCTGTTGACAATGATTGTAATAATAATAGCGGCGAGATTGATAATGAGGATAATAGTGAAACTAATTATAGCAATGAAGAGAGCAATGATTGTGGTGACCCATTTGGGTCAGATAATTCAGTACAGGATGTGAACCACAACCCAGAAGATGAAGAGTTTAGTGAGAGTGATGATAGTATGGTTAGTGATAGTAGGTATACCATCGGTTCCAATATAGATTACAGTGGTGCAACAACTCCTATTACAGACAATAGTAATGTTTGGAAAGACATTACAACTTCAGTAATTGACATTTTTAAATACTTAGTAGATGACGAGGTTCTTGATCTAATCGTCAATGAGACAAATGTGTACGCCACCCAACAATTAACCAAAACACGTTCTAGTAAATCTAGAACAAATTCCTGGACCAATACAGACAAAAACGAAATTCTAAAATTTTTGGGAGTTATGACCCAAATTCCTTTAATAAATATCTACTGGTCGAAAGACCCTCTGTACCACAATGAATTTATTTCTTCAGCTTTGTCAAGGGATAGATACCTTATCTTACTGAAATTTCTTCATTTTGAAAATAATGATACTGCAAATGTTCAAAATAGACTATACAAAATATAGAGGATTCTCTCTATGTTGCTTCAAAATTTTAGGAAGATGTACAATCCAGGACAAGTATTAGTGATAGATGAATCTTTGTTACCTTTCAAAGGAAGATGAAGCCTTCCGACAGTACGATCCTAATAAAACCCACAAATACGGTGTTAAGTTATATAAATTATGCACTGCGAATGGGTATACTTATGATTTGAAAGTTTACGCTGGAAAAGGGGACACAACTGCGAAGTTGGGACATGCCAATTCAATTGTATTGAAGCTTCTGGACTCAGTTAATCCAAAAGAAGGAAGATATTTATTTGCTGATAACTTTAATTCTAGTATTAATTTAATAGAAATGTTATACGAACAAAAAATAATTTATTGTGGCACATTAAGGCAAAACCGGAAAGGGGTTCCAAAAACAATTCTGCAAAATATTAAAAATAAATAAAGTTTTTGGGAGCAGTAAAAGTAATTAAATGGATGGACAAACGACAGGTCCTAATAGTTACCAGCGATCCTTCACATGACGATTTATTAGTTTCCACAGGTAAATTATTTTATTTATCTTGCTCATTAGTAAATCTAAAATGTTCAGAAAAAAAAAATAGGAAAGGGTAAGATATTATCAAGCCGAAATGCGTAATAGATTATAATAAGGCTAAAAAGGGCGTCGATTTCAGCGACCAAATGGCGTCGTATCATACGGTGCTTCGCAAAAGCCTAAATGCTATGGGTAAGTGCTTACAACACAACAACAGATCCCTTGTTTTACTTCCTTATTTATAGAAAAGTTATGTTTGAAGTTTTACTCGGAACTACTGTGGTAAACGCATGAATCATTTATAACATAATTTCAAATACAAAACTTAATATTACACAGTTTAGAAGGCAACTTCTAGAAAATTTGGTAACGGAACCCGTGACTACGAAAAAGGAGACAGTATAAAAGAAAAGAATACGCACTTTTGTAAAACCTGAAGGGAAAGGTAGGAAAATGAGGAAGCCGTGCAAAGGTTGTTACACAAAATTGAGGGAAACTATGAACAGTCGCGAGGCAGACAAAAAAGTGCGGCGAATAATTAGTTTCTGTAACGATTGCCCAAACAATCCAGGGTACTGCCGGGCATGCTTTAATGAGCTCCACAAATAATTAAAAATAGTTTTGATATTTATTTAAATTACTTTGATGTTATCTTCAAATTTAACTACTGTTTTTTTTATATTTAATAAATTTCGATTTATAATTTAGATATTTTGTTTCTACTTATTTATTCAAGGTTCTTGTCGCTGTGGATTGGTACGGCTTTGAATTTAAGTAGAATAATCTATTGGTTTACAGATTTCTACGTCTTAAATGTTCAGAAGTTGTTTAAATAATAGATTCATGTCTTCATTTGAAACAATCCGTACATATCTCCCGGGATATGTAACGCATACGAAGGAAGTCTACATATAGTGCCCCTGCGATATGTACCGCAGTCAACGACAAAGTACCATTTCGCGATCCCGCAGCGAAGGTGTTAATCACAACAAATGCCGTGTTTTTAATTTTCTATATTTTCTCTATTATTTTAGACTCTCCCATCTGAACCCCCGGCGTGTAGCTCGAGCCCTTTACCTGACTATGTAAGTGCCCACGGGGTGTCAACAATATAGAGAATTGCGAAACCAAACAAGGATTTTGGCGCCGCAGGCGACGCCACTAGAAAATTATAATAGGAAACTGTAAAAATGCTTTAACAAAAATGCACTAGATGTCTCTACATCTGTTTGCTTGCCTCCAATTTTATGTTCTACACGTGACACGCCATTAGTATTTAATCTCAGTGTTGCCAGGTTTGGTGAAATGTCACCATATCTTGTGATTTTAGGTGCGAACTGGTGATTTGGTGAAAACTTTTACAAAATCCAGCAAATCTGGTGAATTTCTGATTTTTTGCTTTTGTTTTCAAGATACGAAACAAATTTAAACTTCTATACATAGGCATCAGCATTCAGCTTTTTTATTTCATTGTTATAATAAAACTTTATCAATTATAAGTTTTTTTATATCGCATTGGTATTTACGCTCTAAAAAGTTGTCCATGCTAATAGTTAAATGTAGTTAAGGTAGATAGCTCTATAACAGTTTATGAAATTTTGCAGAAGATTTTTTAAAATTATTAATTTAGAGCTGAGTGAATCCCAAAATGATTTGATCGAAATTATGTAAATACCAGAGCTTTGTTGGCGGCCCGAAGGTTTAAATATGCCTCAAGCAATTTTCCCAGCGGTTTTCATTCAGAATTCGTCACAACAAAAAGATCGCGATCAATTTTCAATTAAAGTGTAGTGTTCTTTTTGTGGAGAAGTAAAACGTAAGTTAGAATATTACAATATTTCAACAAATATTTAATGCAGGCATAATTTTTAATAAAATGTACATGATTTAGTTAACCATATCAAAAGTTTTGTTTTAATAATAGTGTTATTTTTTTCCTCTCTAGTTCGTCATTCAAGATGAACAAGTTTCTCATTCCGTTAAAAAGAAAACGTGATGAACCAGAGTCAAGCTCATTTCAACCTAAAGCATCAAGCTCCAGAACAGTTCCTGTTACGTCTGAACCGGAGACATCTTTATCTTATCAAGAAGGCATCGAGCAGACATCCTGTACAAAAATTGATACTGGTTCTTCTGATTTACCAGACGATGAGGATGAAAAACGTAAATATTCAAAACGCCGTTCGAAATCCTACCTCCACAAGTACAACCCTTCTTGGGAAAAGGACACAGATTTTAGAAAATGGATAGGACCAAGTAAGGAGGGAATAAATCTATTTACTTGAAATGTTTGCTTCAAAGACTATATTGGGGGTATAGCTGCTGTTAAAAAAAATTTATCAAAAAAACATATTAAAAAAATGAATGCCATTGTACTTCAACCTAGTATAACAAAAAGTACATGTAACATGTTTTCGAGATATAATATTTTAAAAAAAATCGAAAACAAAATTTCCGCTTCTATTGCGGAACATAACCTACATATAAATGTGTCAGACCATTTGACGGAATTGGTAAAATCGATTATTTCTTCGGGAATTGAACCAAAAGAGGCTTTTCAAATATCATGTGATAGGACGAAATGTACTGCGATTATTTATAACGTCATCGGCAATTATAGTTTTGAAAATTCAGTTGAAATATTGAAGTCTAAAAAATGTTCATTGTTAGTGGACGAGTCTACTGATAATTCAGGAGAAAAAAATTTGGCCTTGGTCGTTCGCTTTATTATTGACAATTATTTTAAAACAAAGGATGAATTCTTAGGACTGATTCTCGTTAGTGATGCTAGTGCCCAAAATCTTTATAATGTGATTGTACTTTTTTTAATACGCATCGAATTCCGGATAAAACAAATTTGATTGGTTTTGGAGCTGACGGTGTGAATGCTATGATGGGAAATAAACATTCATTAAAAACTTTATTACAAAAAAATGAACCTGATTTATTTGTATTAAAATTTGCTTGCCACTCTTTGACGCTGTGCGCTTCATATGCATGTGAGAATATAACCGATAACGTGGAAAAATTGGTCAGCGACGTATTTTCACACATGCAGAACAGTTTTAAAAGACAAACTGAATTTCGGACATTTTTAAATATAAAAATTAACAAACTGCTACACCCTTCACAAACAAGGTGGCTATCATTAAGTGCAGCGGTAAATAGACTTTTGGAACAGTTCGATGCTCTAGTGCTTCATTTTAAAGCTGAAGTTTTCGATAATAAAACACTGGGTGTTCTGGTTCTGGTTCAAAGGGGGAGTGTGCAGTTCTGCACTGCACTTAGGCCTCATTAGGCCCATTGTGCCACCTCCCGTAGATCACCCATCCTCAGTTTAGCCAGCCCACCTTATTTAGGTATTCTAGCATAGCTGAGGTAGATCTCTTATGTAGGCCATTGTAGGCCATCTATCACCCAATATGGATTCCCTGATTGACGATAGTGCCGGGCATTCACAAAGAAAATGCCTTGCAGTCTCGTCTTCCATGCTGCAACCTCTACAAGATGGGGAGTCAACTATCCCTATCCTATAGAGGTGCCCGTTTAGTCCACAGTGACCAGTAAGGATGGCAGTTAAGCGCCTGAGATTCCCTCTAGCCAGCTGCAGGTACCGTTTCGCTGATCTCTCATTGGGATACACAAGTGTTTCCTTAGAGAGCTTGCAGCCCTCGATATCATCCCAACGCATCCTGAATTTCTCCAGGGCATTGGTTTGTAACATGTTACACAGGGAGAGAGGAGCTAACCGCACTAGCGGCTCCGGTGAGAGTAGATTCATCCCAGCCGCAGCTCTTGCCAGCGCGTCAGCTCTCCCGTTACCTGTGTCTGTATCATGCCCTTTCACCCAGCAGACTTCAATGTTGTTGTGCATTGCACAAAACTTTGTAACGGGGTAATCGACCACTAATGATAGGCTAGTTGCTTAATCCAAGTAATTTATTAATTTCCGAGCTTTCGGAGCTTTTTGGCTCCTTCAGGGATTTCACTACAATAAAATGATACAAAAAATAAAAACCGTAATTTTTTTACAGAACGGTGAGTTAATTATTGAAAAATTATTGAAATGAAAATGGCGTGAAATGATTAATATGGAGTGACTTTATATAACATTGTTTTAAGTGAAAATGAGATGATGAAATATGATTGAAAGTGACATGAAAGAATATAGATTGGTTAATTACATTTTTAATTCTATTGACCAGGGGCCAAAACTCGGAATCTCAGGTTCCATCAGACTCAAGTGCAGGTCGGACTTTTTATTGCGTTGCTACGCATCTCCATTCACCAAACTGTGGAGAAACGCTCCTTTTTGCGTTTTCTTCGGGGCCAGCCCGCGAACATCATCACCGTCGCTTGTAACAATTAAAACCACCACCTACACGCCACACTCATCAACAAAACACGAAACTCCAAAAAAACAGATTAAAAACACAACCTGGTATTTGCAACAGGTGCGTGGTTAGAATGACAGTAAGGTGGCCGTCGCCGGCCAACTTCAGTTCGTGGGGATGCGCGAAGATGATCACGCGAGAGAGTCCAGCCGTGAAACACGGCACACACAGCCGCGAAATTCAAAGCCCGTCTCACTCGCGAGAACACCCGCGAAATTTGAATTGATGAGTCCGACGTGAGAAGGGAGAAAAGTGAACTGGCGTCCTCAACCCCTCACCCCGTCTCCCGACGAACCGCGCTCTCACTGCTTGGTTCCTCGGGCGACAGGGGAGAAGCACAAAACTCCAGACTCCGTGAATATGTGGTGAAAAGTTCGCCAGCTGAACCCGATTCAGTTTGTATTGTGACCATTCCACAGTTGAAAAATGGAGCAACAATCATATTTCACGCGTACAGCATAAGAAGAAGCAGCTTATATTTAGATGGCCTATAATTAGCGGTTACAATTAATGATGTTGGTTACAAAGTGAAAACACACAGCTTTGATTCATTTAACAATTGAAAATTTAATATCCCGAGCGACTGAAATGCTTGGAGAGTTCACTCACACATACGGTGTGGATGAACCCTCCAAGACACAGCCGTCCTCAGTGGTGTTTATGCAACCCAATAAACATCTCCCCCAGCATCGTTACAGTAGAAAAAAGAAGAGATATAGGAAAGGTATATAATTGAATTAAAAACATCCGTCACAACATCCCCGATCACATGGTCAAATCCATTGTAAATGACAAGTAAGTTTTTATTACAATCTGAACCCTATTACAAACCTACCCCGCTCCGAAAAAATCAACCCACTAAGAAACCGACACAAAAATCCGCACAAAAACACCACCTGTGGACCGGAGGCATGAAGCTCAAACGGTAAAGTCAAAAGATATTCTGGGTGCCTTTCTAATTTTACCCAGTTCGATTAAGTAAGCGTAAGTGCTACTTAAATTATCTGTATCTGATTTGAAATTCATGGCTCCGGTCCCTTCCTTTTTTATGTGGTACATTTCCAGGAAAAGTCTTTTCCTGTAGTTATCCATTGTGTCAAGGACTTTTACGTCAGTGAAGTTCGGCCTGTGATCTGTCTCATTTGTGTGAATGGCTAGTGCGCATGTATTTTTATTCAGCCTGCAATCACTTTTGTGTTTTGCCATTCTGGCTTTAAGCCATTGGCCCGTCTGGCGTATATATGACAGATCACATGCCGAGCAAGGGATCCTGTAGATTACTCCTGACATCATTGATACTGGGACCTTATCTTTTACCTTTGTGAAAATTCTACTTAATGGATTGGCTTTATATTTAGCTATCTTAACACTGTCATGCCTCAGGACACCAACAAGTTTATGTGTGAGTCCTTCAATGAAGGGCAATTTTGTGTATTGAATCCGGGGGGGCTGCTCAGGCATCTCATTATCGACTACATTCGGATTTGGTACTGGGTCATCCGTTGGGTTTGGGTTTGGTCTATTGAAGAAAATTTTATTAACAATCGGTTGAGGGTAACCATTGTTCAGGGCGATATCTCTTAAAATCTTTAGGTTTTTATCCCTAAAGGATATGTGGCAGATCTTAAGGACCCGGTCTTTCAGCCCTAACAGTGCATTTATTTTCACATTGTTGGGTGCGCTAGAGTGAAAATTAATGTACCGCCCTGAATTCGTGGGTTTCCTATACCAATCTAGAAGTAGAACGTTCCCTTCACCTCTTATAACCCGAGTGTCCAAGAAGGGAATGGAACGTTCCACTTCTGATTCAGTTGTGAATTGAATGTGTGGATTGTGACTGTTGAAAATGGTTAAAGTTTCATTTAGCTTGTTTTCAGGAATGCCCAGTAGCAAATCGTCGACATATTTCTTTACAAACGCTGGTTGGTATGGCAATTTAGGGATGACACTGTTGAGGACGTCATCCATGACTATAAGTGCCAAAATGGGGCTCATGGGAGACCCCATAGGTGTGCCAAAAATTTGTTTGTAAAATCTGTTATCGTATGTGAGATAGCTGTTCTCCCCCACGAACCCAACAAGTTCTAAAAAAGTGCCTTCTTTCAACTCGGTGAAATCTTTTATTTTGTCAAAATGTCTCCTTATAATCGACATGACCAGGTTCATAGGAATGTTGGTAAAAAGGGACACCACATCCAAAGACACCACCTCGAAACCATCAGGCAGCATGCGTTCATTAATTTCTTCAGCGAAAGTAAAAGTATCTTTTATATTATATGTTGTTAGATTCGCAAAAGCCAGTGTCAATATTTTTGAAAGGAAACATGATAGGTTATATGTAGGAGAGTTAACAGAGGAAATAATGGGCCTGAGAGGGACATCAGCTTTGTGTATCTTGGGCAACCCATAGTACTTGGGTGCAACTGCGTTGTGAATAGAGAGTTTCTTGGCTGTTGCCTCATCTATTTCTTTTTTGTCGTACACTTTCTTTACAAGTTTGTTCAGTTTTGTTTGAATAGCTGATGTCGGATCCTTAGGGATAGGTTTGTAGGTATTAGTATCACTCAAGAGTTGCAGTGACTTGGATTTGTATTCGGTTTCATTCATTACCACTGTCACGGCGCCTTTGTCGGCTTTAGTAATGATAACTGAAGGATTATTTTTCAAGAAGGTTTTTGTTTTTTTGAGGAGGGTATTGACACGTGGCTCCTGCGGCTCTTGAAGGAAATTGGTTATTTGATTAGTAACTTTCGCACGAGCAACTGCCTGCTGTTCCCGAGGGAGCGTCTCCAGAGTGGCCTCCACGTCTGCTAGAAGTCTCTCGACTTGCATGTCCCTGGATATCACCGGTAGAGAGAACTTATGACCTAAAGACAATAAAATGTTAGCTTCGTGAGGCAAGACAATGTTAGTTGAGTTGTGAATCCATTTTGAATTATTTTTAAAGAATTTATTATCAATGGTGTCTGTGAGGAGCACGCTAAGTTTGCGGTTCTGCCTAGAGCGTGCGATGCTAGTATAAGATTGGGTCATGCGATCCAGGAAATTGCTAAAAATATTGTGGGGGAGTATTTGGCTGCATAACCCAGTGATTTCGGCCTGTTGGCGCTCGAGGTTATCAATCTCTGAACAAATTATTTTAATTTCAATAGATAAGGTGTGTGTTCCCAACCTGTTATTAAAAGTGATCAAATGTCTCTTCATCCGTTCGTTCGCCACATCCATGAATGATAAAACTGCATGCGGTCTGCGTGAGATGTGCCGCGGTAGCACTCCTTCCTTCCTGCATCTGAGTAGAAAAAACCTGTGATTCCTCGCCTTGGCTAGCCTGGTGGTGATGTTGGCCCACTGTTTCAATCTTGATACTGCATCATCTCCGAACGATGTCCGGATTGATTGGTAAAACCCCATCTTGGAACTACTTAGAAACCACGGAGGGAAGTAACGGTCGTACTTGTTGGGAAAACACAAAACTTTGTAACGGGGTAATCGACCACTAATGATAGGCTAGTTGCTTAATCCAATTAATTTATTAATTTCCGAGCTTTCGGAGCTTTTTGGCTCCTTCTTCAGGGATTTCACTACAATAAAATGATACAAAAAATAAAAACCGTAATTTTTTTACAGAACGGTGAGTTAATTATTGAAAAATTATTGAAATTAAAATGGCGTGAAATGATTAATATGGAGTGACTTTATATAACATTGTTTTAAGTGAAAATGAGATGATGAAATATGATTGAAAGTGACATGAAAGAATATAGATTGGTTAATTACATTTTTAATTCTATTGACCAGGGGCCAAAACTCGGAATCTCAGGTTCCATCAGACTCAAGTGCAGGTCGGACTTTTTATTGGGTTGCATAAACACCACTGAGGACGGCAGTGGCTTGGAGGGTTCATTCACACCGTATGTGTGAGTGAACTCTCCAAGCATTTCAGTCGCTCGGGATATTAAATTTTCAATTGTTAAATGAATCAAAGCTGTGTGTTTTCACTTTGTAACCAACATCATTAATTGTAACCGCTAATTATAGGCCATCTAAATATAAGCTGCTTCTTCTTATGCTGTACGCGTGAAATATGATTGTTGCTCCATTTTTCAACTGTGGAATGGTCACAATACAAACTGAATCGGGTTCAGCTGGCGAACTTTTCACCACATATTCACGGAGTCTGGAGTTTTGTGCTTCTCCCCTGTCGCCCGAGGAACCAAGCAGTGAGAGCGCGGTTCGTCGGGAGACGGGGTGAGGGGTTGAGGACGCCAGTTCACTTTTCTCCCTTCTCACGTCGGACTCATCAATTCAAATTTCGCGGGTGTTCTCGCGAGTGAGACGGGCTTTGAATTTCGCGGCTGTGTGTGCCGTGTTTCACGGCTGATCTCTCTCGCGTGATCATCTTCGCGCATCCCCACGAACTGAAGTTGGCCGGCGACGGCCACCTTACTGTCATTCTAACCACGCACCTGTTGCAAATACCAGGTTGTGTTTTTAATCTGTTTTGTGGAGTTTCGTGTTTTGTTGATGAGTGTGGCGTGTAGGTGGTGGTTTTAATTGTTACAAGCGATGGTGATGATGTTCGCGGGCTGGCCCCGAAGAAAACGCAAAAAGGAGCGTTTCTCCACAGTTTGGTGAATGGAGATGCGTAGCAACGCAATAAAAAGTCCGACCTGCACTTGAGTCTGATGGAACCTGAGATTCCGAGTTTTGGCCCCTGGTCAATAGAATTAAAAATGTAATTAACCAATCTATATTCTTTCATGTCACTTTCAATCATATTTCATCATCTCATTTTCACTTAAAACAATGTTATATAAAGTCACTCCATATTAATCATTTCACGCCATTTTCATTTCAATAATTTTTCAATAATTAACTCACCGTTCTGTAAAAAAATTACGGTTTTTATTTTTTGTATCATTTTATTGTAGTGAAATCCCTGAAGAAGGAGCCAAAAAGCTCCGAAAGCTCGGAAATTAATAAATTAATTGGATTAAGCAACTAGCCTATCATTAGTGGTTGATTACCCCGTTACAAAGTTTTGTGTTTTCCCAACAAGTACGACCGTTACTTCCCTCCGTGGTTTCTAAGTTGTGCATTGCTGCCTGTCTGAGTTTCCCGTGGCACTCTATTTCGGTCTCTGACGATGCATAGGCTTTCTGCAGAGACAGAATCGCTTGCCTGCTATCCGTTAAGATTAGTATGGCTACATTTGTCACCTTGCGGTTTATGATGTACTCAGCCGCAAGTGTTATTCCCATCAGCTCCAGTTGCGTGATGGTTCCATGAATTCCCATCGGAACCTTTGCTTGGATTTTTAGGGTTTTAGAGAAAACTCCAAGGCCCGATCCTTCTCTCTTTTTAGATCCATCTGTGTAGATCCTTATAGCAGACTCTCTCATCCGCTTAGTGGGTTGAACAGTAACGTTGTAGGGTGTGTTCCGTATTAGTGTTGGTACACAGCAGTCATTAACAGCCTCTAAAAGAGGTATATCTCTATAGACATTCCTCCAGAGGTGTCCTCTAACTTCCCCACAGCTGTTACTGTTCCAAATCCCACTGCACTGAAGGCGAAGTATAGTCGCCATGGCCTCCTTCTCCACGTGGATATCAAGTGGTGGAAGGCATAGCATGACTTCCATCGCCATCGTCGAAGTAGTGTGCATGGCGCCTGTTACACTAAGACAGACTGTCCGCTGCACTTGCGAGAGTTGTTTCCTCGTGGTCTTCTGTTTGGTTCTGGGCCACCAAACTGAAGCTCCGTAAGTCAGCATGGGCCTTATGACAACTGTGTACAACCACAGAGTCGTGCGTTGTTTCAAACCCCAGGTTTTCCCCACTGCCCGACGACATTGCCAGAAGGCCCTTATAGCTTTGTCTGTTTTGATGTCGATGTGCGCTTTCCAGCTCAGTTTCCTGTCGATAGTGATGCCCAGGTATTTCACCTCGTCGCTGTACTGCAACATCTTATTCAATAATTTTGGTGCTTTTTTCGACACCTTCCTTTTCTTGGTGAACGGGACCATCTCCGTTTTGGCAGGGTTTACCGATAGGGAGTGATCATTGCACCACCTAGAAACTATGTTTAGAGCTCCTCGCATAGGGCGTCTTCAAACTTACCACATACTAATATGGCCAGATCATCAGCATAGGCTGTCACAAACAAGCCTAGTTGCTGAAATTCGTCTAGTAGGCTGTCCAGAACCATGTTCCATAATAGTGGTGATAAAACACCTCCCTGAGGACAGCCTCTGTCAATATTACAGGTTATACGTTCCCTTCCCTGTTCTACTGTGACTATACGATTGGCCAGTGCATTGCCAATCCATTCACACATTTTAGGTGGTACTCCGCGCTTGCTTAGCGCGTTTCCTATCTTCGGTATGATCGTTTTATCAAACGCACCTTCTATGTCAACAAAAACACCTAGGGTGGATTCTTTAACATCCAATGTTCTCTCGATTCTGCTCACTACACTATGCAGGGCTGAATCAGTGGACCTCCCTCGTGTGTTCTTATGTGCCATTCACAAATCCTTTCCTGTGTTTTAAGGAAAAACGAGGAAAGTGTGATTGGTCTGTATGCCTTGGGAGCAGTATAGTCTGCTCTACCGGGCTTTGGTATGAAAACAACCCTTGGGGTCAAGTTCCCTAATATTATACAAAATTTAAACCAATTAGATAGAGAATTTAGACTTAAAAAATGTACAACTAAACTTTGAATTAGATGATATTTCTTTTTGGAAAGAAGTGTCTGAAGTAAAGAAAGGAAATGGTACTCCAGCGTTTCCTGAGCTAATTAAAGTAGTATCGATGCTCTTAACGTTACCACATAGCAGTACTTGTGTCGGAAGAGTCTTTAGCAGCATACATTTAAATAAAACTAAACTACGGAATAAGTTGGGCGCAAATACGTTAAATGGTCTGTTACATACTAAGCGTTGCATTAAAAAAGACGGTAAAGAATGTTATAATTTCGAAATTCCTCCCTAAATGATATCGAAACATAATAATGATATGTACAAATTTTAGTAATATGCATATTAGCTCTTTGCTGTGATATTTTTTTACCTTTTTACTGCTATATTTTAGAGAAACATTTTTGTTAGAATTTATACTGAATGTATTAATTATAGAACGTTGAATTTTCTGTTTTGAGAATACATATTTTAATTTTCTGTTGTTGTTTTTATTATTATTCTACTCTCCATCGATAAAAAAGCCACGATAGGTCACTGCTAAAAAAAATGTTCCTGGTAAAAAAATAGTGGAAATCTGGCAACTTTATAAGATCAGATCTGGTGAATTTAATTTGTTTGACCTAGCAACACCTCAATATTGTAAAATCGCTGCCAAAGATTTATTCTATGGGTTACATTACCAGAGCCATTCAAATCGATTGCAGAAGCGGGCCTTAGTAACAAAGAAAGGTGTCTTTCCATACCAGTACATGGACAAATTTTCAAAATTATCTAAAACAAAATTACCGCCAAAGAAATTATTTTACATTTTTTTAACAAACACAGATATATCTCATAGCAACACTTCAATATTGTAAAATCGCTGCCAAAGATTTATTCTATGGGTTACATTACCAGAGCCATTCAAATCGATTGCAGAAGCGGGCCTTAGTAACAAAGAAAGGTGTCTTTCTATACCAGTACATGGACAATTTTTCAAAATTATCTAAAACAAAATTACCGCCCAAGAAATTATTTTAAATTTTTTTAACAAACACAGATATATCTCATAATCCTTATGATTATACAGGGTGGAGCGCGGTAAATTGTTTTTTTTAAATTCACGCTGTAGCGGCGATGTTGGTCAAAGAGAAGGGAGAGTGGCCGTGGTTTATAGTGAGCGCGGGAGGTTTGCAGCATGCTTTTCGTAGCGATTTGCAGTTACCCCACGCTGACGTGTTCCTGGACGACAATCAATTTTAAATTGGGTAATTGCATTCAGAACAACAGAGAATGTGTCATCTGTACGAAGAGGACCTGACAGAAGCGTTACAACACCACAAAATGTCGAACGAGTTAGAGCAGCAGTACTGCATTATCCGAAACGCTCAGCTCGAAAACAAGCGCTTGCTGTTGGCATTAAAAGACGTTCTCTTCACAGTATTCTTGAACATCTTGTAAATGTAAAGACATGCTTGCAACCATACCCCCTGACGCAAATGTGTTCTTTACTGATGAGGCACATTTTTACTTCAGTGGGTGTGTAAACAAACAAAATATGCAGTACTTGAGCGAAACGAATCCTACACTCAGACCGCGTCACTGTGTTGTGCGCCATATCATAAGTAGGCATCATTATTAGCCCTTACTTTTTCCAGAAAAATCGTCGTGCTGTTACTGTGAATTCGGCTGGTTACTTAACTATGCTGCAAGTTACAGGATACCAGGATACAAGACGGTGCCACTGCACACACAGCGGCCATTAACATGAATTTTTTTGAGCCAAACCTTTCCTGGAAGGCTTACCTCTCAAATGGGAGATCTCAACTGGCCTGCACGCTCACCAGACTCAGCCCTATGCGATTTTTTTCTATACCTGAAGTCGAAGGTGTATTGCAACCGTCCCAACACCCTGGAAGACATACAAAACAATATTTAAGCTGAAATTGCAAGAATACCAGAAAACATGCTTGAAAGAGTTAATGAGAATTTGGGAAAACGACTGCAGCAGTGTGTGTATTGTGAAGATAGACATTTCTCAGATACACTGTTTACAACCAAGTAATTATAAACTTCCATTATTGTTCAATATGAGAAAAATATAAATGTAAGTTTCTAAGTGTTCATTATTTTTTTATTTCATTCCCAAATCAGCAAATTACCGCGCTCCACCCTGTATAAAAGGGTAACCATTCTCCTGTATTCATTCATTCGAAAAGATGAATTCGAATAGATTCTCTCCTAATGAGCGTGAGGCTTTTTTAGAAGAAAGAAGAGAGTTTATTAACCGTCAAAGGGAGTTGCAGTTGTTAGACCCCGTGCAATTGTTGCGGGGGAGGCAAAATGCTCAGCCAGCTTTACCGCCATCTCCAGAGTCGCCACCACCGCCGCCAACAACACCTCCACCACCGCCGCCAACAACACCTCCACCACCTTCTCCAAGTTTTGATGCACCACCAGAGCGACGGACATTAAGAAATGGTGTGCATATGATAAACAATGAGTGATACTATGTGCATGCTTTGAGAGGGTTAATTGAACTTGGACGATATTTCGACGCGTGTATCGAAATTATATATCGTCAATCAGAAGATGAAGGTGTAGACAGTTTAAGTGATACTGAAAGTGATAGTGATTAAGAAAATTTAGCAATTAAAATAATTTTCATTTTTATGTACATTTGAGAATTTTATAATAAAGATTATAAGAGTTTCATAAAAAGTAAAAATATAAATCATTATTGTAAATTAAGTAGAATGAATGCGTCAGTAGTTGAACGAGTTGATCGTACACAAAAGACAATGATGTGGAAAAAATTTAGCTTGCAAGATTCATATAAGTGGCTTAATTTGTTACCAACAATTGTATCAAAATATAACGATACAAAACATTCAACAGTTAACATGAAACCAAATGAAGTTTCTTTTAAAAAAAGAACAAAAACTATTAAATATTGTTTATAATCATATAAAAATGTCTACTTTAAAAAATAAATTTAATATAGGTGATTATGTTCGTATTAGTTAATTTAGAAAAATGTTGATAAAGGATTTACAACAAATTGGTCAAATCAAGTTGACGCAATGGACTAAATTCGGCTAGCGCCTCCTGATTTACAGTCATAAATTCACATTTTGACTATTGCGGAACTTGGTAAACTGGTAAGATTTTGTCTAGTTATGTTTCTATAAACTGTACTTTAACTATTCTGGTATTATGACTGTAAGTTACTTGGTTAGGTGTTTTTTAACTTATTAGTATTTTGTCATATAAAGATTACAAACGCAAGTACGAAACAGTGCTAAAACAAGCAAAAATATCTGCAAATTCAAATTATATAAAAAATCAGGAAACCAACCGAAAGCTTTATAGTCACTCGCAAGGAAAAAGTCACATAATATAATTGAAGATATAGGCATTTCTGCAGATGATTTTAACACATTTTTCACACAGGTCATAGATGGTATAATGCATGATATACCAGCTGCCAATGACTCCCCAACTATCTTTCTAAACAAAATGCAGGTCAAACCTACTCATTATTTTCAATTTGAACTTGTAAGTGAAGCTAATGTTAGACATGTTGTTCATAAAAAAAATAAAACTGTAGGGACATCTATGATTTTTATGTACATTTTTTTTACATTTGAGAATTTTATAATAAAGATTTTAAGAGTTTCATAAAAAGTAAAAATATAAATCATTATTGTACACTTAGTACAATGTCAGTAGTTGAACGAGTTGATCGTACACAAAAGACAATGATGTGGAAAGAATTTAGCTTGCAAGGTTCATATAACCAACAATTGTATCAAAATATAACGATACAAAACATTCAACAGTAAACATGAAACAAAATGAAGTTTCTTTTAAAAATGAACAAAAACTATTAAATAATGTTTATAATTATATAAAAATGTCTACTTTAAAAAATAAATTTAATATGGGTGATTATGTTCGTATTAGTAAATTTAGAAAAAAAATTAATAAAGGATACACAACAAATTGGTGAAATGAAATTTTTAAATTTTATAAAATACAGCTTACATATCCTACAACATATTTATTACAAGATAGTAAAAATCAACCAATTTTAGGTGGATTTTATGAGCATGAATTACAAAAAGTAAATTATCCTGATTTAAATTTGGCAGAAAAGGTTATTAGAAGAAAAGGAAATTTATTATTAGTTAAATGGATGGGGTATCCAACATCACATAACAGTTGGATAAAGAAATCTGATGTGATATAATGTATGGACCTAAACCATAAATTGTATATTGCATACATTGCAATAAATTTTGTAAAACATATTTAGATTATACATCTAGTTTTAAAACACATATTTTAGGGGCTTTTCGGGTTAGACGAGGAATTTTTGTTGTCCGCAATAATTCCTGTCCTTGGACCGAAGGAATTTTAAACCGTCGGTTCTGAAGAGTTAATTTATGCGTGAACATGCGCGAGATGGTCAAAGCTGCCAGCTAGGGGTTGTTCCAGATGGTGCACTTTCTTCGAGGAATTGCTGGGTACCTGCTTCTGGCCAGGCCCAAAATCCACCGCCCGACGGCGTAGAAATCATTTTACCCCACACTTATACATTTTGTAAATATTTCCTTGTATTTTTATCATTAAGCTCTAAAACTCTGTAGAAGAAGGCTCAATAGAAGTTATTCAGAAAAGTGTAACACGGTTTATTTTGTTGAACAAATTATTCGATGGTCGTAACAACTAGTCGCCTTACAAGTGACAACGTCGAAAGACAATACAAAACTACACAGGGGCATTAAGTTGTTTGTTAATTTACATGCTATGTTTACCTTATTATTATAATTATTATCTTGTAAAGATATTAATCATTATTGTGTTAATAATCAATTTTTAGGTAAAGGTTAAACAAAATGTAAAATATTTTTAAGAATTTATTCTTTTTAATAAAATTGGTTTTATAATATGTATATAATTTATCGGTCTGCTGCAACTAGAATCCAATCATTTATTTCCACATATACTCCATTATTATATAAATATGTTTCAGTTATTTCACTAAACTGCACTTTTTTCATTTTTTTATAAATATAATACAATAGTAATACTGTACTAATCTCTAACTAAACGCTCTCCGATCGTTCGATAAGAATGACTGTAAATATAATTATCTATATCTTGTAGGCTGTTAATGAAGAAAATAGATATTAGTATTGTAATCCTTAGACTGGCGTATATTATGTAAATATAAATTGTATATAAAATGCCAGAAATATGAGAAATAAATCAGATTCAAACCAGTCTCGAGCGAAGTTACTTGTTTCTCAACGAAGAGTCTAAAAATCTCAGAGAACAATAACCTTCTCAACCTGCTTTACTTCTCCGTTGCGAGTCATTTGTATCTCACGAAGAGCCTAGAAACCTCAGAGTGCAATTTCTCCATTCAACAGAGTATACTATCCTCTGTCTTACAATCAGAGTTAACCAACACAACGGAGCTACATATTTCCAAGCACGTACCAGTGCCCATACCGAGCAGACGAGCTCATCCCCGTACCAGCGCTCATCACCAGTGCTGACAAGAGGGGGGGGTGACGGGTTAAATACAACGCGGCGCAGCTGTCCACAAAGGGACCGCCGCGCCGACGACTCAGCATCGCGCGGCGTGGAATCAAATGCAATGCTCTCCCTTCTAAATAATTCCCAAAACACTTTTTTCCGCGCGATATCTGAGTCGTCGGCGGTCCCTTTGTGCTCAGCTGCGCCGCGTTGTCTTGCTCGCCGCGAATATCGGAGTCGTTGGCGGTCCCCTAATTGAAATCGATAATCAAATTAGACTCCAGCACTCCAGCACCGGTAGAGAAACGCTTGTAGCCCAACGCTAAGGTAAGTGAATTTAAATATTTTTATTATTGTGGGTTTGTTGTGCGCAATTAACAAATCCTGTGATGTTTTAACAGTAATTGGTTTATTCTTAATTCAATCCGTTTCAATCTTTACATCGACAATCTTAAACTCTTAATTCAATCTGTTTCAATCTTTACATAAATCTTAAAATCTTAAATCGTGACTTAAAAAGCGACTTGAAGCGACTGTCGCACGTCGTAGTTGCCAAGGGCATCGTCACACTTTGGGGGGATACGTCCCGTTCCCTCTTTCCTGCATGTTAATGCATTTATATCAGTGGTGTCCATAACGTCGATCGCGAAGACTTTAAACTTTAAACCCTTAAATGAAGATAAATATGTGGGAAGAAGAATAAGATTTTTTTTGTCTTCACATTTAGTCGATCTTGGCAAGACATTTTTATAATCGATCTTCGAAAAGTCGAGAAGTCGAGAAAAAATCTATCATGATTTAAATCACTTGATTTTTTTATGAAAAAATCATGATTTCAATTTGTAGGAACTATGTTCCTCCTTTTGTAGTGCGTGTGTGTGGGGTACGTCTGGAGAGTGTCCGTTGCCAAGATTGCTTTCGGAACCCCCGTTGCGAAATGTCTACACGCACAAACGCATCTTGCAGTAATGGTAAGCACATGTGGCAATCTTTTGTTTGTCAAGAGTCAAGTGCTTGCTATCACTGGTCTGGAGCCAGCGCCTTAAGGCCCTTAAGGGATGCGTGTGGGCCAACTAGGGAACCGTGTGCGGGAGACGGTTATTTTCACGCGAGTTCATCCTGTACCGCACACGATCAGTCAATCCAGTCGAGTCCAGTCGCAACCAAATATGTACTAGTTTTTGACATTTTGAGCCTGTTTCATTATTTACAAACTCTATTATTATATAACTAAAAAAAAAAAATTACAAACATTAATAGTGTAGTAAGGGTAGTTGTTTGATCAATGTGAAAATCTCCAGGAAGAAGCGGATAAAGTAGTCGTGTTTGTGAACTAAGCCGAAAGTGAATAAGAAATTAACCTAAGCGTTGGGCTACAAAGCATTTCTTTACCGGTGCTGGAGTGCTGGAGTCTAATTTTCGATTATTAGTAATTAGCAGTCAATGGGAGACCGCCATCGACTCCGATATTCGCGATGTGGATATTTTGCACAAAATTAGACTCCAGCACCGGTAGAGAAACGTTTGTAGCCCAACGCTAAGGTAAGTGAATTTAAATATTTTTAATATTGTGAGTTTGTTGTGCGCAATTAACAAATCCTGTGATGTTTTAACAGTAAATGGTTTATTCTTAATTCAATCCGTTTCAATCTTTACATCGACAATCTTAAACTCTTAATTCAATCTGTTTCAATCTTTACATAAATCTTAAAATCTTAAATCGTGACTTAAAAAGCGACTTGAAGCGACTGTCGCACGTCGCAGTTGCCAAGGGCATCGTCATACTTTGGGGGGATACGTCCCGTTCCCTCTTTCCTGCATGCCGGTGCATGCGGACGCGAACTTCGGTCAGCTTACGCCGCACAATGTGCCAAATCCGAGCGCGAGCGCCAGGGGGGGATTTGGAGGAAAAAAATTAAATTAAAAATTTCGAGAAAAAAACATATCCACTCCATTGTAGATACATGAAACCCTTATAATCTTGCATGTTTATATTTTTTAACCCCCTATATTATTAACAATTAACGCTTAAAGTTGAGCAATTTAGAAAACATCGATTTTACGGCATTTCATTCGCAAGTTTAAATAATTTATTACATGGATAGTAGGCGTACTATAAATATATCATTATACACTATTGTTTATAACATAATACTGTATATTATGGTTGAAAGATCAACTCTCTAAATATTTTAGAAAAAAAGTTAAAAAAATTTGAATATGAAATATATTTTAAATATAAATTTTAACTTTAGAAAGTGTTATAAAAAAAATGCCAACTCGATGAGGTCTGTGACTATCACTAAAAATTAGTTCTATGTTTTCTCTAACTACCCTCAAAATTTCGTATCTCCACCGGTGCGTTTTTGGGGTCTTTTTAATTTTTTTATTCGACGCCACCAATTAAAATTGGGTCGGGCGAGGCCCGTGTGCGGTGGCATCGCGGAGTCGAGCTCGCTATTCTCGAGCAGCACGCAACATTATTTCTACGTTGGCCCCGAACAAAAAAATAATAAAAACGCACTTAAAACGCACATGTAAAAATTCAAAAAAATTAGGGCTGTTACAGAAAATATTGACAAATGTTTACATAATAGTCATAATCCTCACAATCTACAATTTTTCTAATATACAGGTATATATCATAGGGAAATTATTTCTTCTCTGAGTATTTTTTGCAGCATTTAAATCACATTTACAAAAATAGTTTTATGGGTTTTTTTCTTATTGATATATAAGGGTGTACATCTGTTACTGATAAAGGTCATCTGGTTTGTGTTTACATTTTTATTAGGGGTCCGATTGAAGCTGTCATTTACCGTAACAAATGGCATTCTTGTCACACAGTTTTTACGGTTTAAGTATCTGAAATGGATTATTCTTAATTTTCTTGAAAGCAAAATATGCGTTTAGTGTTGAACGAAGTCTCCAACAGTTCACATATTTTTCTGATCCATAAGCGAACGATTGAACATTATAAAGTAATTATTAATTAAGTTAGTGTTAAGTGTTATTTAATTTGTTGACTATATACTCTTTCTTTGATGTAGTGTTTTTTTGTGTATAAAATAGTTTACTTTAATTAAACTAGTGTTTAGTGTTAGTGTAATTTAATTAATCCAAAACGCTGAGTGATAATGGAGAAAATTAAAATTACAAACGGTGATTTATATAAGGTATGGTACGAACTAAAACCTAAAAACCTTATTCAGTCAAGCAATACCATTGATTATTTAATAAAATATATTGAAAATGTTTCGACGAAAAACAATAGTGAAAATGATGACATTCTTAAAAAAGTTAAGGGTTTCTGCAGTACTCTTAATAGAAAGTGGAAAATGTGCTCAAGATCTCATATCAATTTCATAAAAAAAAAAAATAGAAATTGGTTACTGCTGCCTTTTAAATACAACGAGGGTTCTGTCTTAATTGAAAATACAAACCCCTTTGAAAATATAGAAAATATTTCACCAATACCAAGTACATCAGGTACACAGTTCACAATACAAAGTAATACATCTAAAAGAAGACAAACTAATTTATTGATCACCGAAAATACATAATATATAAATTAGATTTGAAGAAAACAACTACTCACGGATGTACGATAGAAGAGAAAAATAATATATTTAGTCGGAAAACTAGAATACAAAAACTATTACGTAAATAGTTAGGGATAAGGGTTGATATTGTTGTGCAAGGAGGAGGTACTTCAAATACTGGCAACGTTGCTCGAATATTTTTTCGAAATTATGAGAAAGTAGCTGTCATCACTGAATTGAATGAAGAATTATTGAACAGATTTTATACAATTCTTATAACAATGTCGAGTTCTCGTAATATAAATGTATTGATGTTTGATAAATATGCAGAAGATACGGCCCGGCCCGACTTTACACCTTGTTATATGGATGGTATAGAATGCCTCCTAGTGTCCATAAAATTTTAATTCACGGGAGCAAAATAATTGGACAATGTCTTTTACCAATCGGAGAACTTTCGGAAGAGGCACAGGAAGCAACCAATAAAATATATAAGAGAGTTAGAGAAAACCATACTAGGAAAAACTCTAGGCTTAATACAATTCGAGATTTATTTAATATGCTTCTTGTATGTTCTGATCCAATAATTTCTTCTTTGAGAAGCGATGTAAAAATTCATAAAAAACAACTACCTGCAGACGCTAAAAAATTAGTTATTTGTGAAACGGACACAAGTGACAGCGAAGACGAACAGACTGATGAGGATACTGACAATTTTTCATTTTAAAAAAGTAAGTAAATAAAACAGTATAAAATACATAACTTCGTTGTGCAAAATCAGAAAAATGTAATGTATATTCTGATTCAAAATTCATATTTTAAACAACAGATTAAATTATTTTTAAACTACAGCAGATACTTTTCACATTTGTAGGTTTTTTTGAGGTGCTTTATTTTTTATTAGGCGCAACCGATAAAAATCGACTCGGTCATTCGCAAAAACCTGACACAAAACGCACATGTAGAGATACGAAGTTTTTAGGGCATTTAAAAACATACCACAGTTTTTGGTGAAAGTCACAACCTATGTAATGATTATAACAATTGTATATAATTTTGCTGCCTTGAATTATTATTATATTATTTTTCTAGAAGATTGCAAACCGGAAGAACTGTGACTATCATATAAACATTTGTTAATATTTTCTGTAACTGCCCTAATTTTTTTGAATTTTTACATGTGCGTTTTAAGTGCGTTTTTATTATTTTTTGTTCGGGGCCAACGTAAAAATCATGTTGCGTGCTGCTCGAGAATAGCGCGCGCTCGACTCCACGATACTCACCGCACACGGGCCTCGCCCGACCCAACTTTAATTGGTGGCGTCAAATAAAAAAATTAAAAAGACCCCAAAAACGCACCGGTGGAGATACGAAATTTTGAGGGTAGTTAGAGAAAACATAGAACTAATTTTTAGTGATAGTCCCAGACCTCATCGAGTTGACATTTTTTTTATAACACTTTCTAAAGTTAAAATTTATATTTAAAATATATTTCATATTCAATTTTTTTTTAACTTTTGTTCTAAAATATTTAGAGACTTAATTTTTCAACCATAATATACAGTATTATGTTATAAACAATAGTGTATAATGTTATATTGATAGTACGCCTACTATCCATGTAATAAATTATTTAAACTTGCGAGTGAAATGCCGTAAAATTGATGTTTTCTAAATCGCTTAACTTTAAGAGTTAATTGTTAATAATATAGGGGGTTGAAAAATATAAACATGCAAGATTAGAAGGGTTTCGTGTATCTACAATGGAGTGGATATGTTTTTTTCTCAAAATTTTTAATTTGATTTTTTTCCTCAAAATCCCCCCCTGGCGCTCGCGCTCGGATTTGGCACATTGTGCGCCGCACAACTGGCCACGCACATACGCGAATTCACACACTCACACTATTGTTAATGCATTTATATTAGTGGTGTCCATAACGTCGATCGCGAAGCCTTTAAACTTTAAACCCTTAAATGAAGATAAATATGTGGGAAGAAGAATAAGATTTTTTTTGTCTTCACATTTAGTCGATCTTGGCAAGACATTTTTATAATCGATCTTCGAAAAGTCGATCGGTCAAAAATTAGTGGACACCACTGATTTATATGATTGAAACGTGAAACGTGTCGACCTTATTAGCAAAGCGATAATTTGCTTATCAACATGCAGCATCATTAAAAAAAATTAATTAAATTTTTAAAAAATTAATAAATGATATTAATTCTGTGGCTAAAAGGTAAAACCAGTTAACTCCACTTTTCAATAATTCGAGAAAAATGCGTTTGAAATTCTGAAAAGTTCATTTGGGCTACAGAAACAATGCTTTAGCATGATGGTTTTTGGCTAGTGCAATCATGTAGAACGATATAATAGTAATTTATGTAAATCATAAAATCGAAAATTCATCAACTCTAAATGCAATAAATATCGATTTTTGGAGTTAACTGATTTTTCCTGAGACTATTGATATGGCACCACGTGAACCAGGTAATGATGATGATGATATTATTTGATTATGAATATTATTATTATTTGTTTCTAAATATCTAAATGCTTACTTTGACTTAAGGAAATTCAATTTTAATATGAAATTTATATATTATGGAATGTAATGCAATTCGAATATTATTACAGGCCAAAACCAGCGTGACACCGATGAATTTCATGACCAGAACGTGCAAGAGTTTGGCCATCAAAACCCCGTCGAAGAAATACCCGCAGAAGTACCGAATTCATCAAACGGTCCTGATAATCTGCCACGACAAAGCTCTTCCAGTATGTACTAAGATGTGTAACTTGTAAAATTATGATCCACATATGAAACGTTTTAATTTTGTTTATTAACTACTTTTTACAGCTCAAGCGGCCGGAAAATCTCGCTCTCCTGGCAGTAAACGCAAGAAAAGGCAACGGAGAAGGAACCGAGGCAAACGTTACACAACCCAAAACCTGAAACCCAAGCCAGGGCGTACCTGCACCAGACTGACCTCGTGCAGAATGAAGTGTTCTTTGAAAGTGTCCCGGGAAGATCAACAGAGAAACTTCACTTCATACTGGGCTCAAGGAAGTTATGTAGACCGGAAGAAATTCATGAAAGCACTGATATCTGTGCAACCAAAAAAGCGTTCACGAGGACACAAGGACAAACTTCGCAGATGTACCGCTACTTACTCCGTGTCTACTGAGTCAGGAAATACGAAAGTATGCCGAAATTGCTTTCGATTGACTTTCGGGGAAACGAGGTCTTTCCTTGAAAATATGGTGCGGCAGTTGTGGGAAGATGAGCGGTTCACTGATGCCGAGTCCAGGGGCAAAGCCGTTCCACCGAACAAGACTTCTGATGTCAAATTAGAAGAAGTTCGACAGCACATCGCTAAATTCCCAGCTTACCAGAGTCACTACGCGAGATCTCATACTTCCAAGAAGTATTTAGCCTCGAATCTGACGGTTCCCAAGATGCACCAGCTCTACAAAGAAGATGTCAATAGTCCCGTGAGTCTTCACATCTGTCGACGCGAGTTCAACGCAACAGGTTTGAAATTCAAACCACCACAACTGGATACGTGCAACAAATGTGATACATTTGCTGCAAAACTGAAGATGGAAACCGACGAAAACACGCAGAACAAGATAAAGGAACAACAAGCCGCGCACCATGAAGCAGCTGAGCAGGCCTACAAGCAGTAATCCAGGGACAAGAAAGAAGCGATGGATTCCAGAGGAGCGGCCGCCACTTGTTCATTCGATTTGCAGCAGTGTTTGCCAACCCCAGCTTTGCAGACGTCCACTGCTTTTTACAAAAGAGCTCTGTGGACGTACAACCTAACCATCAACAACAATACATCCCACAAAACTACATGTTATATGTGGCACGAAGGAACTGCTAAAAGGGGGGCAAATGAAATTTCATCTTGTCTGTACGATTACCTAAACAACTTTGATCCTAACGTGCAGCATGTTACATTCTATTCTGACTCCTGTGCTGGCCAGAATAAAAACAAAATCGTCACTGGGATGATGTCCGTGGTTGTCGCCAATCATCCAACATTACAGTCCATCGACCACAAGTTTTTGGAGCCAGGCCACACCCATATGGAGTGCGACTCAGACCACGCGACTATCGAAGCAGCGAAAAAGCGTGAGTCCTCCACCATCCACTGCCCAGAAGATTGGTTTGAGTTGGTGCGAACCGCTCGACCGAAGAATCCTTTTGAAGTTATTGAGATTGACCAAAGGCGCGTTTACAATTTCGACGATCTTTATAAAAGTGGGCTGATAACGCGAAAAAGGGACGAAGATAATAAGAAGTTTCTCATGCAGCAAGTAAAGTGGTTGAGATACACGAAGGAACAGGGCATCGTACAGTTCAAGAAGAGTTTGTCAGTAGAGGAGCCTTTCTCAAAATTGGACTTGAGAAGACGGGGAAACTTTACAGTTTCGGATGATCTATTGAAGCCTTGCTACAACGGGATGCTGAAGATAACAGGAGAGAAGAAGCGAGACCTAGTGAGCCTTCTGCCCCTCTTGCGACCAGATGTACACGATTTCTACAACGGTCTACCTGCTTACACGAAACAATCGGACATCAATCTGGATCCCGACCTTGATCGGCTTGATTTGGATCCTGAAGTCCCGGACCATCTGGAGCAAAATGAGAGCGAAGTTCCCAGGAAGAAACGCAAAGTAGATACATCCAACCGCGAATCCGCCGGAGACACGTCGGAGACACGCCAAAGAAGATCGACGCGATTGTCTTCTAAGCATTAAGGTAATTTGATTTACAACTTTGTTTAGTGATGTTGAAAACAAATTTAATACATATAACATGATTTTACAGTCCAGTCGTGCGGGAAGCAGTATCCTGAGCCGAATGGACCCTGAAAACGATCGCTGAAAGACTAATCGCACTGTTGCCGGCTCTAAACACGTGGGCCACCGAAGAAGACGCTTTCGAGGAAACCGATACCAGATTCGTCAGTGAGCTGGCAAATCATTATTTTAAGTTAAAAAAAATACCGATATAAACTGGCCATACTCGACTCGATTCGTCGGTGATTATTGTTTATCTGTTTTATAAGACATATTGATACTCTTAATAGTGTAAACCTAAGTTGTTTTTATGTATTAACACTAAATTGTAGTAAATTATATGGTTATTTGCATAACTAGTACGATTATTATGGAAGATGATGGAGTTATCTGATTTTTCCGTCTCCCGGTGGAGTTAACTGGTTTTACCCCAAATGTACCCCATTTTACTTGTTTTTCCATTGTGATTATCACAAAATTATGAGGGTTTTGGGCTGATTTTGTTGTAAAAAATGAAAATAGACACAAAAATAGTATGAATTATGGTGCTAACTCATTTTTCGAAAAAAGTGGAGTTAACTGGTTTTTCCTATTAGCCACAGAATTTATGTGCAGAGCATAATGAGTCAGCGTTATAAATCGGGATGCGAAAAGCGTAAAGAACGACAAAAGAAGCTTGAAGAAAATGCTAGAGGAAGAAGAACATTGGAAAATTTGGGTTTCATAACTTTATCGAAATCCCAACAAGATGAAAAACAAAACCCTTCCGAATCAATAAATGCAAAGGAATCTGATGGAATTCCTACACTTTCCTTGTCTACGGATTTTGCGGATCCTTCAAGTTCAAGAACTGAAGAAACAACATTTCCCTTGTCTGAAGAATCGGCCAACTGTGAAATGGAAGAAGCATCCACCAGTGAATCTATGGATGTGAATTTACTAAACATCGACATTGGATTGTTGAAATTAAATTTAATGAGAAAGGATGTAGAAGAGGCTATTCAACGAGGTCCAGAATCACATCCAGCAACATTTCCTGTTGATAAACAGGGCAATCAATTTCCAGTAAATTTGTTAAAATTGCGTTTAAAACATAATGAAATTGTTGCTCGAGATTGGCTTGCTTGGAGCAAATCGAAAAATGCTCTGTTTTGTTTTCCTTGTCGTTTATTTTATAATTTTCGAGAAGATCAAAGATCAGTTTTGGCTACGGAATTGGGTTGGCAGCCTGATAGAGGATATAAAAAACTATATGATAGAATACCTGAGCATGAAAAATCAACCCACCATAAATCGTGTTATATCCAGTGGCGAACTGTAGAAATTAATATTAGTAAAAATAGAACAATTGATTGCCTTTTAGTACAACAAATACGAAATGAGATACAAAAATAGACAGATTTATTAAAACGATTCTTAGATGTAACTTTATTTTTGGCTGAACGAGGTTTGGCTTTCAGGGGCAGTTCACATTTGATTGGAGATTCAAACAATGGAAATTTTCTCGGAATATTAGAACTTGTCAGTCGTTATGATCCACTTTTGGAAGCACATTTAAAAATGGTAAAACAATCACAAATCGAGAAACAGAGATTGGAAGTACATTATTTATCGGCAGACATTCAAAATGAATTCATATTATGCTGTGCCGATTATTTGAGAACTTGCATTTTGAGGGAAAGAGAAACTGTATAGAACAAACTACATTTATTTTACGATACGTGTCTGTAAATAATCATTCAGATGAATACGAAATTAAGGAAAGATTTCTTGCATTTGTAAACTGCAATAAGAAGACTGGAGAAGATATTGCAAATTTAATTCTCGAAACGCTTGGAAAATATAATATTCCTATAAGCGAATGTCGTGCACAAGGGTACGATAATGGATCCAATATGAGTGGCTCATATAAAGGTGCTCAAGCTCGTATTTTGCAAATCAATCCACTGGCAATATTTTTCCCTTGTGCATGTCATAGTTTAAATTTGTGTGGTGTTCATGCAGCAGAATCTTGTCATGAGGTTGTAACGTTTTTTGGTACGGTACAAAAATTATACAATATTTTTAGCAGTAGCCCTTAAAGATGGGAAATATTAAAAAATAATACTGGACGTTCATTGCACTCTATGTCAAATACACGTTGGTCTGCTAGAATTGAATGTATTAAACCAATTGCTGAAAATATTCCTGCAATTAAAAGTGCCATAGATTACGTTCTAGAATTAAACTTAACATGGGAAATTCGTTCAGATCTGAACGGCATAAAAAAATATATGGAATCGTTTGAATTCTTAGTAATGGCTAAAATTTGGTACAAAGTCCTTCAAGCTATAAATTATAGAAATATTGTTTTACAAGCTCGTGATGCGACAATTGATGTAGAAGTAGCGAATTTGTCAAGTCTTCTTGATGAATTACAAACAATAAGAGATAGTTGGGAAACTCTCTTCAATGAATGTAAATTGATTGGTTCATCTTTCGAGATAAATACAGATTTTGAAACAAAACGTAGTAAAAGGCAAAAATGGGGAAACGAATTAGAAATGACACCAAGTGACGAATTCAGAACAAATGTTTTCAATGTTTTCTTAGATTGTATTATTGGAAATATTGCAAGAAGATTTAATGCGGCTAAAGAAATTGATTCGTTATTCAATGTATTATGGTTATTTCATAACCTTAATGATGAAGAAATACAAAAGAAGTCCGAAAAATTACAAAAAGTATATGAAAATGATATTGACCATAATCTTGGTGAAGAAATACTCCATTTAAAATCAATTTATGATGCCAATATACAAAACAAATCTCTCTCGCCCATTGAGTTACTAAACATCATTAAAAAAATGAAACTGGATGTATTGTTTCATAACATAATAATAGCAATAAGATTATTTTGTACGATCCCTGTAACCGTTGCTGAAGCAGAACGATCCTTTAGTGTTTTAAAAAGGATAAAAGATGTTTTGAGATCCACAATGTCACAACACCGATTGAATGATTTAGGAATGTTGTCGATTGAATCTGAAATGGCTAAGAAAATTGATTTTCAAGACGTAATTAATTTGTTTGCTAGGCCCAAGGTTTGGAAAGCAACATTCTAAAAAATAATTTGTTTTTTGTACTTTATTTTGTAATTTTAGTTGTAAACGTTTTCATTTTTGTAAGAGAATTATTGATGAATACATTGTTCCAATAACAATTAGGATATTTTTCGGTTTCCCGCTTCAATTATAAATATCCCAAAGTCCGAGGGGAAATTTATATATATATGCACGTTATTCGTTGAGGTTGACAACAGATACTCCATGGCCTACAAAACGCTTTAACCTTCCGTGGACAACCGCTCCGAAGAGGACGTTCTCCACCTACTACCTCCACACAAGAGGTAATCATTTGGCTTGGATTTACGACCCGAGTCAAACATAACTCCCGCACGAGAAGCTTTAAACAATAACCAACTTCCACAACACGTCGAAGACGAGCTCCACCTAGTCCGACGACATATGATTCAGACTCACGACACGAATTATATCAGCACTTCCGCACGAGAAGTAAACCGAACCGCCCCGCCAACGAGGGCACCTGAACACCTTCACCGAGAGTTCTATACACCACTTCCTTGAAACGTTGTTTCGAACAATATGAACAAACTAAACACGCTGGCAAAACAACAAGAAACCTTCAGTCAGCAGCTACTGGGGTTATACGAGGACGCAAAGAAGCCGTCCACAGTACGGGTCCGCAGCAAACTCATTGCGGATGCCAACAAACTTTGGACAAGACGAAAAATGCAATGAGATTAAACTTCCCGAACAAAGATCCACGCAGATACTTCAAATCGCCACAATTGATAACTCTTCTGCGAATCCGAGCCCTCCACAGTCGCCCGCGACGCCGCCAGTACCACCACCAACCGACCCTCAACATACTGGACTAGCAATCCGAATGGATTACTTCGACACATCTTTACAACTCTACAGTCAAACATTAAACCCACCTCAAGTCATAGGACGGCTTAACCGCATTAATGAAGAATGGATGGCGATTAGCAATTCCTATCACAAACTCATGGAAACAGGACAACCCTTCGATCGCGATGTAGTTGAAGCAGTGTTTGTCAAGAAAAATGAAGCCAAAGCACACCTTGAAAAATTGAAGGTGTCCGAATAGACCAGGGAACAGTTACGACAGCATGGGCCACTGCCAGTAAAAACTATACCACAGTTCAACGGAGGATATGAAAGCAAGCAAAATTTTTAGGAACTTTTTCAAAATGTGATACATGAAAGCACTACATTGTCCTTAGCAGAACAATTTGATTACCTAAAAGGGTATGTACGTGGTGAGCCCGCTAAACTGATAAACCATCTGCCAACGTCAAGTGCTAATTACATAACAGCATGGGATATACTACAACGTCGCTATGATAACAAACGGCTCCTCATAGCACAACTGGTTGACAAACTATTGGACCAGCCAACATGTAAACCTGACTCAGCGAGCCAACTGAAGAGCCTTCACGACACCACAAAAGAATGCTTGCAGATGTTGGATAACATGGGATATGACACAACAACATGGGACCCGCTGGTGGGTCGAATAATAGTGAGAAAATGGGACTGCGAAACCAATCAACTATTCGATCAGTACCTTGAAACCCCCCCACGAAGTGCCGGAACTGGATACCATACTCACCTTCTTAGAGAAACGTTTTCTATCTAAAGAACAGAATAAGACTAATTAGTATACCGCCAACGCATCTAACAATAGCAAACGATGTGGAATATGTCATGGAAGACGTGACATTTACCAGTGTCTAACGTACAGCGCATATTGTGTGCAGAAGAAAATTAAAGATCGGGGATTGCGCAGTAACTGTTTGGCACACTCGGTTAATCAAACGTGCTACTCATCCTTGCGATGCCGCACGTGTAATGGCTGTTACCGGCGCTTTTCCGTAAACGCCGTGAACTTGTTCATTCAGCAATATTTCAGCTGCAACGTAACCACGGGTGTTATTTTGTTACATATTTTAATATTCGGAACAACGATCCCAATTCACGTCAATCCATTTTTCAGTACTCAATATTGCTTCATACTCTTTTACTTTCCAAATGAGTAAAGTTCGCGCCATACATTGATAGATAAAACATTTAGGATTACGTTAGGTTACCTAGTCAAACGTCGTCAGATAGGTCAAGGGCCCCCACACATCGGGCAGCTCAACTTTATTCCCTAGGGGTGAAACTCCTTTCGTCTATCCAAAAGTACACACTCAGCCGAGAGTGGACAAAATTCCCGGTTATCCCCAAGTTCGCCACATCTGCGATATGACGCCGTTACCTGCGACCGGGCCGAGCGAACGAGCGTTCCGTACGTGCCCCGAAGAAAAGAATCCGGCACGACGGTCGAAACCAATAAACCGCCAATATGAGAACCCCCTCCGCGATTCGCGAAATGAATCCACATACGCGAACGACACACACATAGTTGATAGCCGAGAGTAACCCGGTTCGAAAGGTACCACACACGAAGCACATACGTTACCGTTGAGTGGTTCCAAACATGAGCTGCCCCGATGTAATTTGTCAATAATTATTGCTAAGACGATGTTTCACATAGCAACAATAATCCATAAACAATTACCTTAACCCCCCTTATGCCTGGACGAAGTTTCATTAACTTTCAGTTAGTATTTTACTAAATCCAGGCATAAAACTTATACATCCCCTTTGTTTATATTATTTATTAAGTTACTACCAGTAATTGTTTATGGATATTGTTGCTAAGTAGATCAAACGATGCGCTTTTACATTCCACATCGTTTGGTATTAGTTTTAGGTAAATTAGGTTAACCCCTTCGGCGTTATTTAATTAAATGTATATAAAACCCCGTCCTTAGCTCTAATCAAAATCAAAAGCGCATACAATATTAATATTTATTTCGATCATTTTTCTTTCGTTCAACGAAAATTGGAGGTCGCCAGAGGGGTGCGAAAGGAAGAGGGTTGACCATAAACCATATAAATATCTCCGGCCCACAGGGGTAAAAATCACTTCGAAAAAGTCTTCGAACCGTGCATCGTCACCACGCCAAACGGTCCGTGTCCGCGAAAGTTTTATAAGTTGTCTTTACGACCCAGTGGTCGTCCGTAAGTTAGATTTCTCACTTTGGAAATTTTCACTTATTCAAGACTCCCTTCTTTCATTTTCTTCTTAAGTTATTTTGTAAATATTGTTATTGTGTTCTTTTCACTACGAGTTGAATATACATATATCCGACTAGTGGATATTTAAATCGCTAAAAATCGAGTCCTATTTTGAATTCACCGCGACCGTAAATCAAAATAAAGTGTTGTGTTGAAATTCGAGCTGCCGAGCCCATTCCCGAGCGTATCCAGTCATCAGGAACAGGAACCGTTCCCAACGGCCAACGCTCGCTAATCAAAGGTTAGTTTAATTTATATCTTTTGTGTGACTTGTTCTGATGCTCTACTCTGAACTATCCGTGCAGTTGTTGAGGCAGGGACGTAATTAAGTCATAATTTCATTGATTCAGTCCCAGGTGGTAATCTTCACAAGGATTCCCCGCTTTCGGCCAAAGCCCGAAAGAGCCTTGATAACAAGGTCAATTTTGCAAAATTATATTGCTCTGAACGTGTACCAAATTTGTATTTAGACGCAACCGGGGCAGTTATTAGAAAACCCTACATAGAATCAAAGCGGGCTAAGTTAAGAAACCGCAGAATAATTCCTATAATTGAATTGATATCTGCAAAGAATGATACTTCAACGCTGTCTACCTGGTTGATAGAAACAAACAATTATTTTATTAAAAAGTCATTTTGGCCATCTTTCAAAACGGTGACATCAGATTTTAGTTTATCAATAATTAACTCGGTTTATGAGTCATGGAATATGATCGGATTAGGGCAATATTTAAATAATATTTTTGATAATATGTCAAACTTGAAAAATACAATACAGCACAACGTTACGCTTAAATTGTGTTAAGTTCATTTATGCTGATCGTGAAGTACGGCAAACTCTAAAAAAAAGTATAGCTTCACTCTATTTAGTTGACTCTTTTGCAGAATTAAAACTTGCGTCTAAAAAATTGTTCTACATATTATTAATTAAATATGAAACCGACCAATATATTGATTCATTGCAAGCACTAAACACAATGACACCAGTTTCTTCTGATTTGGAGGAGTTTGAGATTTTAGAGAAAAAAGAACCAAAATTCAAAACATTTTATAAAAATAACAAATTTTACTTATATTTTAAAGAATTGTTTGACACTATAGTTTTACAAAATACTAACCATCAAAATAATTTATTATTAAATAAATTTAAAAATATTGATTTTTGCCATTTATTTTTACGGCATTATATTCCGTATGTGCCTATGTGGACCAATATGGTTTTGCCTTTACAAAACAACCAACGCTTTAGTGGAGAATTGGTTGGGCACAGTTAAAAACAACATATTAGGTGGAAAAATGCATGATAAACCTTTAAGGTTTATTCGCAAAATTAGAGATTTTGTATTAAGCCAATACCGTGAAGCAAAATATAACAGTAAAAGAAATCGTTTTTGTGTAAAGGCCCCTTCAATGGAAAGCATTCCAGAGGAATCGTGGAATAAAAGCAAAAAGAGGACACACAACTACATTAAAGCTGCGCAAAATAAAAAAATTAAACAAAATATTGAATTTCAGAACAGCAACAATGTTTCTCCTTCGATACTTTCAATAAATAAAATGAAGATAGAGTACAAAAATACTGCTCCAAAACTTAAAAAATTATCAAGAGATTATGTTGTCTCTAAAATAGGAAAAGATAAACTGTCTTACGAAAGTTATATTACTTTAGATACAGATACAAATACACAAAACATGTGGCTTGGTAATTTTTTAATATAGAGGGTTTTGCAATAAGAGGTTTCAGTTTGAATAGCCTGCTATCTGGGCAGCTGTCACTTTTACAGCTGTCATCTTTTGACACTTGACAAGTAAAAATTATGCCATCAGTAAAAATGCAGCGATACACGCTTTAACAATGCATTGAAATTAATAAAATTCACTACAGAAGTGGTGAAAATTTTGCAGTCACAGTTCGCCAAACTAAAGCACTTTTGGGTCGTCGTGAAGCACCTTCTCGGCCAACAATAGTAAAACTGGTTACAACATTTGAGATGTTGGGACAACTTAGTGATGTGAAGAATCGAAACCGTGTGCGTCGCTCAAAAACAATTGAGAATATTGCTGATATAGCCAATAGTGTTTACGAAAACCCAGGTTTGTCGATTCCAATCTTTGCGGATTGGGTCCTTGAAATGCTTTAAAATGATCCGGATTTTCAACAAAAAAGCATCTTTAGTGATGAGGCCCATTTTCACTGGTTGACTCTGCAACATTCTATGCTTCAAATCTTGAAGTATATGTTGGGCAGCAGCCTCCTGGTCCACATAAATGCTATAACGACCCCTGCAGTATCGTACTAAGACTGATAGAACCCATTTCGGGAACCAACAGAAATTCAACTTGCGACAATTGGTTTACAAGCTTCAAATTGATCAATACGCTTTTTGATAATCACAAATTAACGTATATAGGAACTGTAAAAAAGAATAAAAGAGAGTTGCCACTAGAATTTGTAAATACAAGAGCTCGACCTGTCTATTCATCTATATTTGGATATCAAGAAAACGTGACAATTATGTCTTACATTCCGAAAAAATATAGAAATGTAATTCTATCATCGAGCTTACATCACGATGATGTCATTGATGCATCCACAAAAGAGAAGTGTAAGCCCGAAATTATATCATTTTATAATAAAACCAAGGGAGGCGTCGACACTCTCGACAAACTGAGTGCTACGTATAATGTGGCCAGAAATACCAGAAGATGGCCAATGGTAATTTTTTATGCCATGATGAATATGGCAGGTGTTAATGCGCAAATTATATATGCCTCCAATAATAAGGTATCTAATATTACAAGAAGACTATTTCTAAGAGATCTAGCATTATCTTTGACAAAAGAATATGTGGAACGCCGTAGCATGGACACTAATCTACCACGAAATGTAAGGGAGCGAAGACAAACAGTAGCAGGCACTTCAGCAATACAAGAGGATGAAGAAATACGACCAGGTTCTCGAAAACGATGTTTTTTCTGTGTCAAAAATTCAAAAACAAGATTTGTTTGCAAAAAATGCAAAACATTTGTTTGCTTGGACCACCTGCAAGCTTGGTGTCGTCCTTGCTCCGAGGTCGCTGAAAATATTTAAGAATTCTCATTTTATGTATCTTTTAGTTATTAACAATGAAATAGTTCAATTTTGTTAACATTTGTACCACTACAATAGATTTTTATTTTTTAATACCTGAAATTTATATTTTTAATTTAGGTTATGTTTGAACATTTAATTTTATTTTTTTTATTAATTTTCCAATAAACAAAGGCGTTTCTTACAATACCACGGCATTTTTTTTGTTTCAAATTACAACAACTATTTTTATTTGCTAAAGTCTCTGAGACCCAGCGCCCGGCCTCATGTCAAGATATAGGGCGCCCGGCCTGGAAGGTTAAACAAACTCATAATTTTTACATTAAATTTCTACGATTGCAAACTTTGAAGAGACATTAAAAAAATATATATGAAAACCTTTTGGGGTGTTAGCAGTACATTAATATACTTTCAAATTATATAAGGATCATCTGTTTATGGCTGCTCTTTTACAAGTTATGATTCTTTTTATAGAGAGAGGTACCGTGCTAAAAAAAATTGATCTTGCAAATGTGTGGTTAAATTCTCACAAAAGTGAGGCCGCATTGACCAACGCGCAACAATCATATGCATTAATATATACAGGGAATGCTTAACATTAAATATACAGGGTGTATTATAAACGCGCGATTTTTCCCACCTTAAATGTATAGGCAACCATTTTTACACGGCCTATATTCAAATTAATAGGTCGCCATTTTGTTTTCGGCATTTTTGTTTTTTCTTGGAATTTTCTTATCACCTTATTTACATCCTGTCCTTATCTTATCTACACCGGAAACGGCAATTACATCCTGTTACACCGGAAGTTCTTATCTTATCTACATCCCCCCTGGGGAATTTGAAATGGAACAATACACAACAGAACAACGATCAAAAATTGTTGAATTTTATTTTGAATCAACGGTCAATTGTTTTGACGCAGCACATTGCACATGTTCCCGTACAAGGTTCAGCTTGTGCAAGAAATGAAGCCGATAGACTACCAACAACGGCTTGATTGTGCCATTTCATTCCGACAAAAAGCAGAAGAAAATCGCGATTTCATTAACAATTTGATAATGAGCGATGAAGCCTATTTCTAATTAAATGGTTTCGTAAACAAGCAAAATTGCAGGATATGGGCTACAGAGAATCCAAGAACAGTTTATCAGCAACAATTACACCCACTTAAGTGTACTGCTTGGTGCGGTGTATCGTCTGAAAGGATCATTGGTCCATATTTTTTTGAAAATGCACATTGCGCCTCAGTTACGGTTAATGGTGCTGAATATCGAACGATGCTGGACGATTATTTGAGGCCAGCTGTAGAAAACCATCCTTAGTTGTGGTTCCAACAAGATGGAGTCACAGCCCACAGTGCAAGGGGCACAATGGCTCTGTTACGGGACCTCTTTGGCGAACGCATTATTTCGCGCGAAGTGGTGCAAGGATAGTTTGCAGCTATTCCCAAAGAATCCGGAAGACTTTAAGCGTCGTTTCGTCACTGTGGATGAAATATGGATACAATACTATACTTCTGAGACCAAACAACAATCTAAACCACATATGGACAACCCCCGGCCCGCTGTAAGATATGATCCGGCCCGCGAGACATTTTGAAAAAACCCAATTAAAAAAATATTACATTAGGTACTTATACTCACGGGAGTGACAGTGAGGCGGCAAACATCAAATTCTTTGATGTTTGCCGCCTTACTCTTTGATAATCGCCGCCACTCGACTTGCTCGATCAAATTCTTTGAGGTTTGCTGCCTCACGGGCGACACATGAAAAGATTTATTGCTTCTCAATTATTCTAAACTAGTTTATTTCAGATTATTCGTTCATTTTGCCTATATAAGCGGGTGGAGCTACCGAGGTGATAACTTGGACAAGCGATATCCTAGCGAACTGCTCAAGCCGTCAACTTGCTTTGTGACTTTGTGTGCATCTTGAGTGATTACTAACTATAGTTTGTTATTAAGTTTATTGAACGAAAAGTAAACAAAAATGATGTCTGGTGGAAAGAAACGAAAAGTAGATATAAAGGGTCGCCATTTTCAAGAAAAATGGACTGAAGAATTCTTTGTTATCTTGCACAATGGTAAGCCTATTTGTTTGCTGTGTAATGAATCCATTTCAGTAATGAAAGAATTCAATATAAAGAGGCATTACTCAACTAAGCATGCTACGCTGCACTCACTGACAGGACAATTAAGAACAGACAAAATCCAGAAGCTTACCGCAAATTTGTATTTGATCAGAAAAACAGCAACAAATGTTTCATAAACAAAGAACACAACTTGATAATGTTGTGAAAGCTAGTTTTATAGTTAGCTTAAAATTGGCAAAGGCATTAAAACCATTTGCCGAAGGAGAATTTATCAAGGAGTGTATGTTAGAAGTTTGCGGTATTATGTGTCCTGAAAAGAAAAAATAATTTGAAAAAAATAGTTTGTCAAGACGAACTGTTGTTCGACGTATAGAAATGATGGCTAATGATATAAAAACAACATTGACCCACCGTATGGCTGCAATGCTGGTTTTGAATCATTTTCCGTAGCATTAGACGAGAGCACCGATTTGTCTGACACAGCTCAACTGGCTATATGTATTCGAGGTGTTGATAAGGAGTTCACTGTTACTGAGGAATTGCTTGCTTTACAGCCGCTAAAAGGAACCACTGCAGGAGAGGATATTTTTATTGAAGTTCAAAAGGTATTCACAAGTTTTGGCTTGTCATGGTCAAAATTAATTAGAGTATGCACTGATGGTGCACCTTCTATGGTCGGCTTATGTAAAGGTTTCATCGGAATTTTGAATAAAAAAGCAACAGAATTAAATGTGCAAAAAGATGATTTGATAGTCCTTCATTGCATTATCCACCAACAGAACTTGTGTTCTAAGTCCATTCGACTCCAGAATGTTTTGAATGTGGTAGTAAAAACCATCAACTTTATTCGATCCCGAGGGCTTAACCATCGTCAGTTCAGGGCGTTTTTGGATGAAATATCAGCTGAATATAACGACGTAACATATTATTGTGAAGTCAGATGGCTGAGCTAAGGAAAAATGTTGAAACGGTTTTACGAGCTTAGAAATGAGATAGCAGACTTGATGAAAATAAAAGATAAACCACTATCTGAATTAAGTGACCCAAAATGGATATGTGACTTAGCATTTCTGGTCAATCTTACAGGCTATTTGAATGATTTAAATTTGAAACTTCAAAAACAAGGACAGTTAGTAAATGATTTGTACAGCCATTTAAAAGCGTTTCAGATTAAACTACGCTTATGGGAGTCACAGATGCTGTCTGGTAACAGTCACCATTTCAACACGCTCTCTGCGTATGAAAATATTGCTTATGCTCAATATGCTGAAGAACTCAAGTTACTGTCGGAACAATTTTCGAACAGATTTTGCGACTTCAAAAACATGGAAGACTGTTTCAGTTTATTTGCTACTCCTACAATATATATTGTACAAAATGCTCCAATACAAATGGAGTTGATCGAGATTCAAAAAAACTCACTACTAAAATCCAAATTTGAAGACGTAGAGTTGTGCGATTTCTACAAAAAATACCTAGAAGAAGACAATTTTCCGCAGCTTAGAAAATTCGCAAGAAGATTGATTTGTGCGTTTGGCAGTACTTATAAATGCGAACAGTTCTTTTCATTGATGAAAGTTAATAAATCAACACATCGTACAAGACTGACTGACGATAATTTGGAAAATTCTTTACGTCTTTGTGTCAGTGGAATTAATCCAAATATCGATGGATCAGTTTCCCAAATTCAAGCTCAAGTGTCTCATTGATTTTGGTGTATTTAGATTTCGTAGTTTGTAACAATTGCAAATTTAACGATTTAATTATAATGTACCAATTTTTTTAAATTTCATTTTGTTATTTTAATAAATTGTACTATAATGACATTGTCGTATTATTAATATCGATCGCAAAAAATATTACCACTACTTTAAAATGCACTAAGTACTTTTAAACGCGGCCCGCGAACGTATTTGCACGCTAAAGTTTGGCCCTCAACATGTCAAAGGTTGCCCATACCTGATCTAAACAATGGGTTACCAAGGGGGAATCTGCACCAAAAAAGGCGAAGACCGTTCCTTCGGCCGGAAAGGTTATGGCGACTGTCTTTTGGAATTCGCAAGGGATAATCCTCATCGGCTATCTGGAAAAGGGTAAAACTACAGGGTGCGGGAAAACGGACGGTGCAGTTTGGAACGCCCAGTACATCCCGTGTGGTGGGGGTACCTACCTGGGAGGGATATCATTGTGTCGGGGAGGTCGTGCCGCACGTTTCTTGAAAATGGCCGTTCTGCCGTCGCCAACCTACGCGCTCTGCCCGGAAATATGCAACTGCATTGGCTATTGCTGATCGCTCTCTAAGACAGATAAAAGATAAAGACTCATTCCACCCCTACAAGATGATGCTTGTTCAAAAGTTAATGCCCCCTGATTATGAAAACCGCATGAATCGCTCCCAAGAAATGTTGAACCGGATCCATGCGAGCTCAACTTTCTTCAGTAGTGACGAGGCCCGCTTCCATCTCTGTGGAGGGGTGAATAAACAACATTTTTGATACTGGGCTGTAAATAACCCAAGGCAATTTCACGAGAGACCACTTCACTCCCCAAAAGTCACCGTGTGGTGTGCGATTTCCAAATTTCGGGTGATTAGGAGTTATTTTTTTGAAGAGGACGGACGAACGGTAACTGTCACTGCTCAACGTTATTCTTTCATGTTCTTTAACCTTGATTGAAAGAACTGATGGGGGAAGCAGATCTGGGAGACATCTGATTTCAGCAGGCCGGGGTACGGCCCATACTGCTCGAGGTTTAATAACGAGACTGTGACAGGTGTTCCCTGGCCGTCTTGTTTCTCGAAAAGGTGATGTGGAGTGGCCCGCACGCTTCCCTGATCTGATCATTTGCGACTTCTTCCAGTGGGGCTACCTGAAGGAAAAGGTTTTAAGTCATCGACCTCGCACCTTGGAAGACCTCAGGGATCGAATTCGGAAGGAAATCGCCGCTATACCCATCGAGATGTGCCAAAATGCGGCCGAAATTTTCACAAATCGCCTTCATCAATGTATCGCTGCTGGGGGGTCATCATTTTTCTGATGTCATCTTCAGGACTTAATGTATAAAACGGCATGATGTACCGATTAAGCTAAAATAAACCCCATTTCTTTAAATTGCGCCGTTTTTTTTAATAGCCCTTCAAAACTGCACTGTCTGTTTTGCCGCAGCCTGTATTAATATTACTCAAAACACAATATAAGAAACGTTTAATTATCTTAAGGCCAACAATCCTGATGGCTTGACAAAGAAAATTATTACTAATATATAAGAATTCCAAGACAAATATAATAATTGGGTCAAATTACTCTTTACGGCAAATCTAGCTGAGAATCAGATGGATATTCTAATTCTAATTTCTTGCTGGAGTTTAAAAGATAAGTCGGTTTGGCAGTTCACTTTCAACAGTCTTTTTCTGGTTTTGGGACTCACGTTAAACAAAGGATCATCACTGACTGCTAGACAAATAACTGCAAACCGAGAAAAGCTTTTTGCTCAGGGAGGAGACAATTATAAGAACAGCTTTATTCTTAATCTCTGGGGTGAAGGCACTTCAACAGTTCTGTTCAGTGTGATCAATAAGAATTTGAAGGTTTTGGTTGTAGTTGAAATGGAAGACATTCTTTCTGCCTTGAGGAAGTTTGATTTGGATCAAGAATTGATTGCCTTGACTAATCTTAATAAAATCGAGAGCTATGGATTTACCACAATCAAAATCATAGACTCTGCGTTGTCCATTCCTGACTTCCCCTGGATCAGCACATTTAAGAACTCCGATATTTTCAGACAAGAGGCTATCATTTATGCGAGTATTAGGTAGTACCTGTCGAATGACCAATACTTAGGTTTTAAGATCAATGGGGCATCGACAGACTTAGCTAACCTTGCAACAATATGCTATTAAGTGCTTATTCAATCAGGGACTCCGACACTCAAGTAATAATTGGAAACCCGAAGAATAATAATTCCAAGGGAACCACATTGGCCATTAAATATGTGTCAAAATGGATGACTGATCCAGACCGTGTTGAGAATCTATACCAGACTGCTAAAGATGAGAACACAGCGGAATCAATTGCCATTCCTTAAAAGAGCTGTTAAAAATTGCGTTTAATTTTAAGCATTTTCTTATAAATTTAAATCGATTTATTTCTGTTCATTTTCAAAGAGTTAATTTTATTGTTATTATAATTTTATCAATTTAAGATCAATTTTTTATAGTACAAAGTGAACATCTGGCGTTCACACGGCGTTCATGCGGCGTGCACGCAGTGTCCACGTGGTCGTGCGCTAGGCGAGTCGGAGCGACGCGCGCGTTTCTCCCACTGGAGTCGTAGCATGTCCCCACCGCTGCGGCCGGTCATAAAAGCGCCGGACGCGCTCTAATTCAGAGAATTCTCGCTCGCCTTAGAAACTCCACCAGCTGCGACAGACTCAAAACGAAACTCTCTCTAACCGGACTCAGTACAATTTTCAACATTTAAAACTTTTAACACTTAGTCTAATTTTGTAATTTAATTCCGACTAGTTCGCAGAGAGAGTGAGTTTCGTTTGGAGTCCGCCACCACAAACGGTAAAACCTTTTGATTTTCGTATTTATTTAACTTAATTTCTTCATTTTAATCGTGGCCTAATTTTGCACTCTCAGAGTTCACACTCTAAATATTTAACCTTCTCCTTATAGAGTGTTTTGATCTAGAGTATTAGTTTTAATGCAACGCGAGGAGCCTTGTGGAAATATTTGCATTATAGCTTTTACTCTAATCAAGTACATTAGGAATTCTCTATGAACGCGAGGAGCCTTGCGGAATTAGGGAATTCTTGGCTTCCTTAATTTTACCTTGCGAGTGCTTTGATTAATCTAAACTAAATTTGCGACTGACAAGACAGAATCATTTTCAATTTTACTAAGGTGGTTAGGTTAGCGAGGATTTTCACAAAAGGATACAAGTGAGTTGTACTACTAATTTGTACTATTTCTAATGTAAACTCGGTGAATCCGTTTGAGTTTAAGACCTGTAACTAAATAAAGAAGAAAACCCTTATTTTAAATGTTTATAAAACTACCACTTGAAGTGTTATTTGTTGTTTGCCACGCGGAGAATTATTGATTATGTTTTTAATTTGTCTAAAAGACTGAATTTTATTTAATGAAGAGAATTTATATTTTTTATTGTTAAAATTGTTAATTTGAATATATTTGTTGAATTTAAAAGAATATTAATTTAATTATTTTATATATTGAACTTTTCATAGAAATAATGAAACAACTTTTTTTTTCCTACTTTTATTGATTTGTGGAAATACTAAATAAAATATTGAAACCATTTTTCGGGCATTTTTTCTCTTTATTGCATTTGAACTGTTGGTTAATAAATAGATTAAAACTTGTTGCTGTGTATTTTTCTGATAACCCCTTTCAACCTGAAAGTGAGATGGATTGTCCAGCTAAGTTAAAGATTTAAGAACTTTCCTATGCTATAAAATCCAGGTGTAAAAAATAATATTGTGCGAGCTCAGGATTCATTTAACAGTCCGCTGTTCTGCCAGCTGTTGGGCCGATTTTTTAATCGAATTTCAAACAAGAGCAAAAAACGGGTTTTCTTTATCTCCTTTAAAGAGAAGGCGCTCCAGATCATCCAGTTCAAGTTGTGGAAGATTATCTAGGTCTAGCTCAAGATCTAATTCTTTATTCTCTGGTCACGGAATTCAGTCTCTATTGAAGAGAGCTCGAACGGCCTCACCACCGACAGCTACTACTTCTACTGATCCAAGAACATCCCAAACATCAACACAAGAAGAATCAAAAGAGTCAGGAAAAGAAAAAACAGTACGCATGGAAACTGACGAGGGTAGTCCATCAAGCTTCGGTTCGGAGGAGAGAGGAAGGAAAGTCTGGACGAGGGAAAGGTATGTTGTGCGCAAGTGGACGAGATATATGGAGTAATTTGGGAGGAGTGTGAAGGGGTGAGTGTGGAATGGCTGGGGGGAAAAAGCAGTGTAACGGAATGGATGAGAGAGGACAGAGCTGGCGTAAAGATGGTAACAGTACTGGGTTGGCGGAGGGCGGAAAAAAGAAAGAAAATGCTATCATTTTTTGTTCTATTATTATTTTGTCATTATTTTTCGTTTGTCTTTTTTGTAATTTTTTTTTGTATGCCAATAAAGGTCTTTTTTTGTCCATCAAGCTTAAATCCTGAGGCAATTGTGACCTATTTACAAACACTTCCGAGACAAAATATCTTAATTGTCTCGATCGCCCAAAGTGTAAAAACAGATTCCGCTAAGAAATGGGTAGAAGATCAATACCAGACAGTTACCCTAAGTACTATGACCATCTTTATGCTTCCTGGTACTGATTACGCAATGTATGATGGGAAATGCATAGGAATGCTTGTAGCGTAACACTTTTGAATTTGAATCAAGCTACGGTTTTGACGGATTTATTGAGACTTAGAGTTTTAGCATAGGCAACCCAGTGTACACACGTTTGGGATAATATTTATCATTATATTTGATTAATTACTTATTGGATGTTGCTAGCAATTTTATATTACTACGGCTAGTTTACAGTAGCTAGTAGGTGTAAGATATCCAGAATAAGATATGAATGGGAAAGATTGTTGAAGTTTTAATTATTTTATTATCGAATGGGGTGATTAAAAATGTATGGGTTGGTATTAGGGATTGCAATCCCGCAGCTCATTCAATCCCGCGGGATTGATCAATCCCGCGTGGGATCCCGCGGGATCCCGCATCTTTGAAATTATGTTATAAAATCGAATTTAAACTAAAGGTTTTTGTTTGAAAAAATCAACTTTTATTAAATATGTCTTACATTATGCAACAAAAAATATTTGTTTTCTAATAAAATAACAATTAAATCATAATTAAGTACTAGTCTTATTATACCTTAATTTTTAAATGTTTAGCATCAAAAGTATAGTTTAGTTACCCTTACTTCTAACAACAGTTTTATGTTACTTTTAATTCAGTCTTTTTCATATACTGATTAATAATCAAATCACAACTTTCTCTTACCTAGCTGCTATTGCTATGACTGATGGTGATACCATTTGAAAATACGCTCTTAAGAAGCAAATGGTATTTGTAGTATCATCTCCGAGCCTGCTTCTGAGTGAACTACAAATATATCCTGATGCCGAAAACGCTCTCTCGGCTAAGCGAGCGTCAGGTACTCTCCTCTGATACCATCAGAGTCAAAGAATGCCATTTCTTTCTTCAACATTTTCTCATAATCCTTTTGCTTGTTGTCTGGTTTTTTCTTGAATACTTCTTTTTCTTGTTGAAGCTGTTTTTCTAATTCTTCTTTAAGCGTTAGAGTAGGACCTGTGTCAGTTGTAGATGTTCCAGCTATAGGTGAATTTTCGAAGACGTCACCTGCATACATTTCATCGTCTTGAACTACGACTCTTTCTATTATCTTCTTTATTTCTTGGCGTATTGCAGCTTTTTTTGGCATAAAGAAGGTATGGGTACGATCTGTATTTATGGCTTCTTGGTCGTACTTTTTCGGATTTTGCAAATAAATCAAAACTCCTGTCAACTCAGTGCGGCGTTCTTGAATCCGTTCATGTAGACTTTGTGACAACTGGTTACTCAACACCGTGTTTTGTTGTTGCAATTTATCCAAAATAAATCGAAATGTTGTGTCCGCAGTTATAAGCGTTGACTCGCGCCTACAAAGTGCCTCAACTCCCAATTTAAAAGGCTGCAAGTTGGCAATGAGATCATTAATTTTGAACCACTCATTATCGCTGAATTTAATCTCAGATTCAATATCGATTAATGCTTTATCGATGCAATTTTTCAAGTTGTAGAATCGTTCTAACATATTTAAAAGGCTATTCCAGCGAGTACGGCAGTCTAATATCAATGCCAATTCTTTTTTAGGACCTTCCTGTTCCTTCACATATTTTTGTAAGAAGACGTCATTTTTGGTTGGTGACCGTTTAAAAATCTTGACCACTTTTCGTACTTTCTTCAATAGATCGTCGTATGTTGAAATTATTTCAAGTGGCGGTGAATTTATATTAACAGTAACTCCCTGTTCATTCGCGTCCATATCATCGTTGTCATCATTATCAGATTCCGTTGTAATTTCTGCTGCTGGGCATTCTGATATTGGTGAATTGCCTTTCTTATACAGTGTATCAGCCACCGCTAGCTGTAAGCCGTGTGCAAAACAAAGCTGCTGGGAACAAGACAAAAGCCTGCCAACCTTCACCATCACACTAGCGCCGTCCGTTGTACTTGTGATAATATCTGTCTTTAAGTTTAAACCAAAACTCGCAAGCCTTTCTTTTACTAAGCTAATGCAATGTACTGCGGTACCCGAGCCATGTATACGTACCAAACCCAGATTAAAATGGTTTTCTTTCTGGTGAACATTGATATTTAGGTATCGATTATTCTTTTGTGACGTCCATTCGTCAAATGTTAGTAAAAATCTCTGTTTTTTTTTCTTAAGCCGTCAAAATTCTATAATCATGTCAGCTTTGATTGTGTTACAAAAATTTGTTACGATAGATCTTATCGTATTTGGCGAATTAGGTAGTTTGTGTCCGCTTTTAGAAAATAAATCTCTTAAATCCGAAGATGTGCAAAAGGAACTTAAGGTGAATCCGTCTTTACATACCATCCTAGAGATCATTTTGTCCATGGAGTTTTTTTTATAAGAAAACTGTCCATAATTTTGGGTTTCTTCTTCGGTACTACTGGTAAGAATTCTTCTCCGGTGTCATCGTTTCGAGAACTGATATCGATATTGTGTTTAGTCTTTAAATGTATTTTCAAGCCTTTGGTAGATCGATGACTAATTTTTAATTCACCTGAACACAGAAGACATTTGCCACCGTTGTCATTTTTCTTGAAATAACGCCATAGACCTTTACCAAGTTGGCTGCAATCGGGATTCTCAGTTTCATTGGACTTAGACATGACTCATTTACTCGTTACTTGCAATGCATAATAAATAAAGCTTGATGTACAGGGTGGTCCAGACCACCCGTCCACCCCTTTTTTAAAAAAATGTACGAAGATTTTTCAACGGAACGATAGGTAACCTTACTAATGTGGATGTGCTCTATCGAATGGCGTAAAAATGGAGACCCCCCCTGCCCCCCTTGTAAGGGGTACGGGGGGCAACTTTGTTATTTTAAATGGAACCCCCTATTTTTTATTGCAGAATCAGAATCTACTAAAAAAATTAGAAAGATTTTATTCGAAACATTTTTTTGATTTCGGGACAGATGGCGCTGTAATCGCTAAAAACTGTTTTTCTACAGGATGATCAAATTTTTAAAACGTATCCGGAAAATTGTATTAGTATCGTTGTTATCTACCTAATGACGCGAAATTTGGGAGATCAGACCCCCCTCTTTAAGGGAGTGAGGGGGGCAACATTGAAATTTTCAATAGAAACCCCAATTTTTTATCTCGTATATCGTTTCTAATGATAAAATTATCAACATTTTTTTTTATTTTCAGTTGTTTATTCAAAAAGAAAACATTCATGATCCGCCTAACAGGAGGCGTTGCAATTGCACAAACATGTTTTCTTCATCGTTTTTCGTCATTTTAATGGCATCGACAGGCGTACAATAATGTGTTTTGTATTTAATACCCTTTTTTACGTCATTCCAATTGCTTTTGCACGCGTACAGCAACAAGTATCTTTGTAAATATCATTTTTTCTACGTATGTAAAGAACAACGATACATTTTTTGTCGCCCCACAAAAGACTGAAAATTACAGTATTCACAGTATCACTGTAATTATTAATTTTTTATTTTTTCATTATCGTGATAGCAAAATGTTGCTAATATTTGAATTTATAAGGAAATAGTTTGAATTTTTAATTTACGGCGACCTTCTAACAATAACAAAAAATCAGTTTAGAATTGTTAGTTGTAATAGACAGTTCAAAGAGTGCAGACCAGTGTTCGTCATGTGCTAGGTAAGTTTTATCAGTGCTGATTATTTTTAAGAATACAAAGTACATGTCAACGCTTTGATGCTTTTTTTTATTGCAACTTCAAAGTGCGCCGAAACAGTACATTTTTTTGTGAATAGAACGATCAGTTTACCTTTTCATCAAGTTTCATCAAATCCCTTATAAAGTCCTTTATAAAATTATTTTTCTTCACATTGTAAATATTCAATTGATTAAATAATTAATTGGCACAATCGTGTTTTAATTGCACTGATCAGTGATCATAACCTGATAAGTGACTTACTTTTGATTCATTTGTAATACCATAGAGTAATACCATAGATTGCTTGAACTGTTTTACTTTATGAATTAAAAAGCAAGTTAATTAAAAAAAGTCAGAAAAGTTTTTTGACTTAATTTAAACGAAGAAAATGAGCACTAATTAGTAATTGTTTTAAGTGTTCTGTAATTTTTTCAACTTTGTTACATTTAAGGAAAAAAAAACTTGCGCTAATTCGATCAAATTCAACCGACACTGTAAAAACAGGCGTTTCAATTGAAGACATTTTTTGTAGACAATTTTAAGTCATTTGATGTTCAGACGCTAAAAAAGTCTCAATTTAAGACGTTTATAGCGTAAAATATTTTTGTAACACATTTCAGTAATGGTTTTCACAAATGAAGAAGCCTTCGACATGTTGCAAGTTTTGGCGGAGAGTGGAGGAATGTTTGCATCAGCAGAAAGATTGTGGCAAGAGCGCTACCCTGGTCGCACACCGCATTCACGAAAAGTGTTTGCGCGTTTGAAGAAACGTGTTGCAGAAGAGGGGATCGTTCAACCTTCCCACAATAAAGGGAAGCGCATTTCGAGGCCAGTTCGAGATGTCAGAGCACCAGATCTGATCGCAGCAGTGGAGCTGAGACCGCACGATTCCACGAGACGCCTGGAGTACGACTCTGGAATCAGCAAGACTACAGCTTTGCGGATCCTGAAGGAGAACAATTACCACCCGTACCGGATGCATCAACATCAGCTGCTGAGTGAAAATGATCATCACGAGAGACTGGAATTCAGCACCTGGGCTAGTCATCAACCGCCCAACTTCCACAGAAAAATCTTGTTCTCGGATGAGTGCAGTTTCAAAAGCGATGGAGAGGTCAACAGTTGGAACAACCGTTATTGGGCCATCGAAAATCCGCGTTGGTTGAGGGAAGCTGATCATCAACATGTTTGGAAGGTGAACGTCTGGTGTGGCGTCCTGAACGACCGAATCATAGGTCCCTACTTCATCGATGGAAATTTGAACGCGGTCAAGTACGTCGCCCTACTGGAAGATCTTTTGGACCCCATACCTCTACAGTTCCGACAAGACTTGTGGTTTCAACAAGATGGATGCCCGGCGCACACTTCTCGGCTGGCTCGGGCGCAGTTGGACGCTATGTTTCCTGACAAGTGGATCGGAAAATATGGTCCTGTCACTTTCCCTCCTCGTTCACCAGACCTGACCGTACTCGACTACTATCTGTGGGGGAGGATAAAGGATTTGGTGTATCGACAACGTCCGACTACCAGGGATAACATGATGCAGCGGATATCAGACGCGCTCCAGTCCTTGGATGCCCAGGAAATTCAACGTGCTGTCGACTCGTTCCCACAGCGAGTAAACGCCTGCATCGCGCAGAATGGTGCACACATTGAACACCTCCGAAATTGGTATTTACATTTTTTTTTCAAATTGTATTTTGTGAAACGTTGTTAATTAACGTCTGTTAATCTTCAGATGATCTTCGATTACCACCTGCTGCGCATATTCGGTGTGATTATGCAGTTTCTTCGCTCGGCCCAAATGCATTCATCGTTAAATGATTAACTTTAATTTTATGTTAGTAGTTCTTATGCATTGATGAGATTAAAATTTAGTTAACAGTTCTCAAAAGTCAAAAGTTGTCAATGTAAACAAATAACTGTTTAATAAACTTTTTCTACGTTTCAATCCAGTTCAACCCTAGAAGCACAGACGTATTTTCGACGTCTTAAGCACAAACGGGAATAAATATCATTCCCGTGATTTTTAAGCACTTGAATATTAATAATACCATTTTTGAGCATTGATAATAATTTATTATTGATGGTACATGTTCACACTCCTTTTTGTTTATGGTTTGTGCGCAGGAGTCACGTAGACTCTAATCTGTGCTTTTAGGGTTCATTACGTTTCATTCTGTTAAATCTCCATTATGACTGAGTTTCAACTCTCTTTTTGTTATCACAAACCATAAAAAAGATATTAATAATACCAATATTTCCGATAAATAATTATTCACACTATGATTTTCCAAAATGTCTCTGAAACGAGAATTATGTTTTTCATTTTTGTACACTAACAAATCTGAAAACGAGTTTCTGCTATTATTGTGGCCCCCCTTACGCCCCTAAAGAGGGGGAAGGATCTAAGGTCCCAATTTTTGCGTCATTAGGTAAACAACAACGATACTAGTAACATTCCTCGAGTAAGTTTCAAAAATTTTCACACCCTGTGGAAAAACAGTTTTTAGCGATTACAGCGCCATCTGTCCCGAAATCAAAAAAATGTTCCGAATAAAATCTTTCTAATTTTTTTAGTAGATTCTGATTCTGCAATAAAAAATAGGGGGTTCCATTTAAAATAACAAAGTTGCCCCTTGTACCCCTTACAAGGGGGGCAGGGGGGGTCTCCATTTTTACGCCATTCGATAGAGCACATCGACATTAGTAAGGTTACCTATCGTTCCGTTGAAAAATCTTCGTACATTTTTTTAAAAAAGGGGTGGACGGGTGGTCTGGACCACCCTGTATATATTTCACTATTATCATCGATAACAAAGAGTATGCGTCCATCTGTCAACAATGTATATTGGTGAACTATAACCAAACAACATATTAACTAAAACAAAAACAACTTGTAAGCGAATGTTCACGCAACATTACGACATCATATTCCTTTTTACGGCACAATCTGCTTTTGAAATAATAGAAAACAAAAACTAAATCAAAAACATTAAAATTTATTTACTTACGTTAAACGCCGGGCGGTGAAGACGAAAACACTCTGTCTGTCACCTACAGAAATGACGCTCGCAGCGCAACACACTGCGAGTCTATTGGTAACAACTGATTGACACGAACCGCATGCATGCATGAGCCGCCATGAGCCGCCAGCCGCCGCCGCTGTGCGAAACCGTTTCGAGACGTTGCGCGCCACTTACTTTCTTACGCGAAACTCCACGAAAGTTTTAGCGCCGAATTTCAAATTTGCGGGATCCGCGGATCCGCGTTTTGAAGGTGCGGGCTCCAGCAGATTAATAAGTGCAGCGGGATCCCGCGGGAATGCGGGATCCCGCGGGAATGCGGGATCCCGTTTTGCGGGATTGCAATCCCTAGTTGGTATTGACAGTGGGAGAGAGAGAGAGAAGAACGATCGGATTGATCAAGGAGAAAGAAATATTAGTCGTTCAAGATGGATGTTAATTTATAAAATCCGATACATAATTGCAAAAGCCGTTAACATCTAGATAATTATCCTAAATAATATTCATCTTTCACTTGAGTGTTACTCAGTTTGTAATCCCCTATTGTTTATTTTTTAGGCTCCTATTTCTAATTCTGACTCTACTTGTACATTTAATTTCAAATATAAGTATTATTTCATGTAATTCCACACGTGAATTTAAAATCACTGCGATGGCGAATGGAGATTACTGAATTATGAATATGATTCCGGATGATGGTCGTTTAATCATAGTGGGCGGATAATTTCAGGTATTCTTCTATTGGAATAGAAGAATGCAAAAATCAAGGCCAGTTATTTCTTTTTCGGGTTTTATTAGCAAAATGAACAATTAATCAACATTTTATCTTTATGAAGTGAATTTTATCACGAAGTCTCGGTTGTTGAATGGACCTTCCTGATCGTTGGATGTGTGGTTGTAAATAATCAGTTAGAGGGATTACTCATCAATCGAAAATTCAGTAGTTGAAGTAATTTATCAATATATATTAGGGTCATGTGAAATGAACCAATTCAAAATTTCATGTTCATGTACCACGAATGGTTGACGAACATTAGTATTAGTATTTTACAATTGTAATTTTACGAACAGATTTGTGATATGATTGAGTATGTGTAATTTTTCGAAAGAAACTTATCATGGGGAGTAATTAATTATGTTTATTTATATCAAGAGATTTTGATGTTGAATTGTTGAGTACCGGACGTGGTTGGCCAATCGTACGTTTGGGGACGTAATAGTTTCGAGGAGTTTTATTTTTTGGTTATGTAAGCGAAGCTCATGGTAAGTTCGTTCATGTGTGATCTGTTTATAGTATTTGAATAACTCTTTAGTTATGCGAAGTGGAATTGTATCTTGGTTAATCGTAACATTAAATTAATATCAGGGAATATAGGGATTAAGTGGAATTTATTGTTGAATTGATGATTGTTTTTTTTTTGAATTTATTTTGAAGGAAAATTAAGTAATCGAATAATAATTGTTTGTTTCGAAGTTAAGTGTGCTTATGCGCTTGAAGTTTGTAAGTTGCCGGATTTGTATATTTTGTGTTTTCATTTATTGATCATTCAAAGGTTAAGTTGAATTATATTTATTGTGGGATATTAATTCTCAGTATGTGAGATAAAAATAAGTTCGGGATTGGGAATTTCATCGTTTTATTGCTACTTAAGAATTTTGTTATTAAACCTATACATTTTCTACTTTCTCATTGTTTGAATTGATATGTTTATGATTTTTTTTTTCATTGATATGTTTATGATTTTTTTTATTTTATTTTTTTATTATTCAGAATATATTATTGTATTAAATTATTAATTTGATTCTCTTATTTGTCTACCTGGTTTTGTGATTTACAGAGTTTTGTGTTTCACGGATTGACGTTCGCCGTAAACAATTCACATGGCGGACAAAAAATGTTTTTTTAACAACCAAAGAACTTGAACTCACTTCTTTTGCACCACTGTATAAAGGCTGAAGGGTCAGGTGAATCCTTAACCAAAATTATAAAACTTTAAAATTTAATACAATATTCACGTTTAACTTTTGTCAATAAGTTTCCAGACATTTAGTAAAAAGGGGCCGCCACATGCTTCATGAGAAGATGATTTATCCGTTTGCATCAATCCGAAATCTGAGTGATGTTTTATCGGTTTTCGAGGGAACTGTATCTCATCTGGCATTTGAAATCTTTCCTGCTGAGGAGGTTTACTGTCGAATTTTTCAGTATCCGTAAGACTGTCTATAAGCTCAAGAGATCCACAACCACAACCTTTTTATACTACTGGCCGCAATAAAACTAAAAAAGTTGACTATCACAGCTTGACATGTAGAAGGTCTAGAAAAAGTCTGTTCTTATCATTCAACTTGAAATGGTCAAAAATTGATTAAAAGTCAAAGCGGTAACATTGAGCTAGTCTTTAATTACACATTCTTTGGACCGGTACACAACAGTACTGCGTTCATACTCCACGTAGCAGGACAAAGCGTTAGCTGAGCTCTACATTAAATCCACCCTATAAAAGCAGTACGAGGCGACAGCCGAGCACTGCGTCCATTCTCCACCTCGTATAACGGGACGTTAGCCAAGTTCTGCATTAAATTTAACGCAAAAAAGCAGAACGAGGCGATAACCGAGTACTGTAATAATACTCCATCTCGCAAAACGAAGCGTTAGTGGAGCTCTGCATCAAATCCACCCGAGGCGATAGCCGAGTACTGCGCCTATTCTCTACCTTGCAGAACGAGCAGAGTACTGCGTCCGTTCTCCACCTGGCGTTTGCCAAATTCTGCATTAAATCGACCCCATAAAGCAATTCGAGACAATAGCCGAGTCCTGCGGCCATTCTCTACTTTGAATATCTGAGTTTGGAGAATAATACATAAGTAATACTCGAATTAGAATTGGTTTTAGGTGATGAAAAAATGATTGGATGTATCTTTTTTCACAACACTGTTCTATTAAATGTAAGATGTAATGTAGTATATAATGTATCCTGCATGCCCTCGAAAACCATTGTAACTCAAACTGCTGGTAAGCTCTTGGAGAAAAAATCGACTAAATTTCGATTGTTGTCTTTATAATTTTTGATTAAATTACAAATTGCTTAAAATGCAATAAAAGGATAATTGTCATTAAGCCCAGAACATCACAACCTTTTCATTTTTCTAATTTATTCAATCTATTTACAATATGTTTTCGTAGACCAAGTTACAATGAAGTTTGCAAAAATTTTATATGTGACGCTAGTACCAAACGTGTTCTTAACATACTCCTTGCAGGGCGCTGTGTTTAAACCGTGACATGCGATCGAAAAGTGGAAAAAAATATCTATAACTTTCTAAAAGGTCTGAACCTTCCGAATCTGATTTATTTATGTTGTTTTTATCAACCCCTTGTTTTGAAAATCGTTTCTTAAGTAGCAAATTTTAATGTCGTTAGCGATGCGTGTAAAATACACATTGTTTAACAATTAATAACTTTTTTTTATTTAATCAGATGACGTCAGTTTGACATATATTAATAAAGTTTTGTTGGAGAATAATAATGCCACCATTTTAATTAACATTGTATCAAGGTTTGATTTTATCAAGATTAAATTTTAATAAACTTATTGTAGAAATTGTTATGAATATTGTAAAATTATATTTTTATTTAAAGTAGACTGCATTTAAGTATATTAAAACATAGGGATTAAGAAATACTACAAAAAATAGCTCATGGTGTAAAAACTATTACCCTATCGAACAATTTAAAAGTTTTATAATTAATTTTCTATCACGGGTCACTATAAATGTGAGCGCAGCGTATCTAGTATTCATTGCTTAGGTTTAGGCTATGTTTTGAAATGTAGTACAATTTTCTCATTCTATGTTAGTTGTGTATTATTTATGTCCACCCTAAGGCTCAATCTTAATACATTTTTAACCAACCAATTAAGATGGTATAGATTGATGTTAAAATAATGTTGTAACGGGTACGTACGAAGCGCCTGCGTTAGTACCAAAGCGCTCCGTACTACCCTCTCCGCTTGCGCCACCGTCGCTCGCACCGCCGCACCCCCGCGCTGGTATACCCGCCAAAGAAGGGAGGACCACCCGCTGTGCCGCCTATATAAACAGCTGCACCCCGGCATATCAGCAGAGTCGCCATTCAGACTTGAGACGGCGAACAGTCAGGTTGTTCGTCTCTCCTCTCTGAAGCTCTCTCCGTCGCTTTCGAGCTGCTTTTTTTGCTATTAATTATTCTTAAGCTTTTTGGCTACTTTACAGTTTAAGGTGCTCTGGGGAAAATTGCTGTTTTTTTTTGAGAATAGTAATTTTCTTTTCAGAACATCCAACACCCTTTTACCGTTGTCTGGCCGAGCTTTTTAGCTCGTTTTTGCCAGCGCGGAAAAGGCGCCATCCACCTAGCTGTAATCTTTTTCCTTTTTAGTGTGGAGAACGTCTCCGTGGTTAGCGCGTATTTTATACTGCCCTGACCCAGCCCTTAATTATATCGAGCACACCAAAACAGTAAGAGGCAAAACGGCAGGCCTCGCGGCCAGATTGTTCATAATAGCTGGGAAAGACCCCACATCACCCGATATGCTCAAGAGAATCTACAGAGGGGTCATCGAACCTATAATACTGTACGGCTCGGAGACGTGGGGCAGCAGGGCCAAGGACAGCCGCATCAACAAGAATATCAATGCGGCTCAAAGACCCTTCCTGTTAAAGACCACAAAGGCATACAGAACCGCGCCGACCGCGGCGCTACAGATCTTGAGCGGCATCAGACCACTCGGCGCTGAGGCGTATGCCAGGTGGGAAGTTAGAAGAAACATAATAAAAGGGGAATTGGAGGAAAGGGCTAACCCGAAATATGATAAGACACCCGGCAGAAAGAGGCCCAATTGGTTACCAGGCGTGGGGAGAAAATAGCAGGGACGGGGCGGTGGAACTCTATACCGACGGCACCAGCACCGGTGAACAAGCGGGCTTCGCCTGCGTGAAGTGGGTAGAAGGGGAATATACCTGTATAAAGAGATCCAGGCTAACCAACCAGGCCACAAGCCTGCAAGCAGAGACTGAGGCGATAGCGTGGGCCGTCGGACACCTCCGAGACTCGGGCTTAGATGGGCATATTATCAGCGACGCAGAAGGGGCGATTAGCAGAATATCGAGAGGTAGTACCAAATTCGAGAGATTCGAAAAAATCCACAGAGACATAGCAGAGGCCAGAAGTCAAGGCGTTAAAATAAAACTCTGGCTGGTCAAGGGACACGGTGATAGTACAGGAAATAGAATGGCAAATAAAGAAGCCAGAACGGCCACCCATACGGATACAATAGATACCCACGTTAAAAAAGAATACTCGCTATGCAAGAAAGAAGAGGGCGAAATGGTAAAGAGAATGTGGCAGGAGGCCTGGGACACGGGACCGACGGGCAGGTTCCTACATACTATAATCCAGGAAGTGGATACTACAGTGAGCATCACAAGTAGGAAAGCAGTACAGCTGCTCACCGGGCACGGCAATATGGCAGGATACCTAGCCAGATTTAAGATCATTGAGGGACCAGGCATGTGCATATGCGACTTCAGCCCAGAAACAGCAGAGCACGTACTGCTGGAATGCACCAGCAATCACAGGACGAGAGCGAGAGGCGAATTGAGGGAGAGCCTGGAAGCAGCGGGGGCACAATGGCCCATAACAATAAATAATACGACAGACGGAGCGATATGGAAGGCGATTGAAAAGTTCGCAAATGAAGCAATACCAGACGAGGAAATGTAATAAATAGTAATATGATCGTATATTGTAATTGTAACCTGTAATATGTAAATGACCATGTAAATATGCATTGTAAAGGAAGTAATAAAGAAAGAAAAGATAAGATGATGGGACGGTCTTCCTACCCCGCTAGTTTTGGAGTGCGGTAAAAGGTAGGATGGGTTTCCTTGGTGGTGTTTTCGCCGGGATAGTAAGTAGAGGAGAAACAAAGAGCCGATACCGTAAGGTAAGAGCCATATATATATATATATATATATACTGAAAATGCCCTGACACCGGAAGGCGCGAACGAGAAAATTTCTTACGACCTTTGCAGGGGGACCTGTTTAGGTTTTAAGAGATTAGCACGCTAACTGAGAATCTGCCTTGATTTCCGCGAGGAACGCTCGGAGATTGTCAGGAGGCAGTCAAGTTTTAGAATGTTGCACTCAACATTTCTACTCTTGATTCCGCTTAACGATAAGCAGGCCCGGGGGATTTTGAACCCGGTGCCTACCCAACCCCCGTCTTTTACGCCATGGGTAAGTCCAGGCGTGGAATAGGGTCCACGGACCCCGAAGCCCACTTCGATCCCCTCTACGCCTCCGTAGAGAGAACCCGGCGTAAAAACCCCCGAAAGCCGGCTGACGTAAGCCTACAGCTTCGCGCCATGCACGCGAAAATGGATGTCCTTACCAACACAATCGCCTCCCTCTCCGAACAAATCCGTCTAAAGGATGAGCAACTCGCCTCCTTACAAGAGCACATCCTCCTCCTTACCACCAACCCACGTCCCGCTGATTACAGCGATGAGATAATAGAAGTAGTGTCTTCCCAAGCCCCTAGGGAAATCCGATCCCCCAGCCGCTCCTTCTCGCCTGCCCTAAGCGAGCCCCATACGCCCGAGCCGCCACGCACGCCCTTAGCCTGCGACGAGGACGCGCGCGACGAAGACGACGGGGAAGGCGAGTTCATTCCTGTCAAGAAAAGACAGCGCCGCTCGCCGGCAAACACCCCTCCTCCCCCGCCCGCCAGCCTGGTGCGCGCCTCCGCCACCCTAAAGGCCAGCCTGAAACCGGTTTCCAAGCCGCAACCCCAGGCTAACCTACCCGCCAAGCCCGCCCTAGCCTACACCACCGCGGTCGTCAAAAAGACCGAACTCCCATCGATCGAACAGATCGCGGCCTCGAACGAAGGGTTTGAACACTTCAAAAACACCCCGCCTCCTATCACAGTCCTAAACAAAAATCTCTGGGAAAAAATTCCGGAGATTTATCCAAATTCGGCGTTAACTGCCTTAAGTGTAAATTCTACAACACCTGCATGAAACTCCAGGTGCAGTCCGCCGAAAATTATCGTAACGTAATCCGCTACCTCCGTACCAACAACGTGGAATTTTACACGTACGCCCTCAGCGAGGAAAAGGACCTTAAAGTCGTGATCCGAAGCATTGACACTTCCATCTCCGATGAGTGGATTGTCAAGCAACTGAAAGCACTCTCCTTATCCGTGCTTTCAGTCCGCCGCATGGGGAACAAATTCAAAAAGTTCCCTATGGCGTCAATACACTTGGAGAATACTCCAAAAGGCAGAGAAATCTACAACTTAGAGACCCTCAGTCACACCAACATCCATGTTGAAGAACAAAAACCCTCCAAGGGATTCATTCAGTCCCACAAGTGTCAATACTTCGGGCACAGCTCCCACCGTTGCAATGTCAATCCGCGCTGCGTGAAATGCGCCGGTGATCATTTGACAGCGGACTGCACCAGGAAGGTCAGAGACGAAGATTCTCCCCCCAAATGCTGCAATTTCGGCCTAAACAACACCGCGAATTATCGCGGATGCTCCTCCTTCCCAAAGAACCGGCCAACAAATAGCTACTCCTCAGTAGTCAAACCCCAGAGGCAAACTCAGCCACAACCCCAACCGCCGCCGCAATCCCAAACGGCGGCCCCCAACAAAATCCCTCAAATCCCACAACTAGAAGCGCTACTTGATCCCAATGTGGTCGCACTCCTTACCTGGATCGAAAAACTCGCTCCCACTATCGCCACCATCGGCGAACTCCAAAAATCCAAAAACTAAAAATGGCTGCACAAACTCAAATGGCTTCTGACAATTCCATCAGAATTTGCACATAGAATGCTTGTGGGCTTGTTAACCACACCAACGAACTCGAAGAGTTTTTACATCACCACAAAATCCACGTTATGCTCATAAGCGAATCACAGTCAAAGAATACCCGGGGCCTATTCATTAACGGATACCGCCTTTACCTAAATCACCGCCCCGTTAAAAACGGCAGCGGCACAGCCATTTACATTCACAACGAAATTGAGCATACCGTGCTAACGAATCTTCAACTAGAAAACCTGGAACTAACCTCAATCTTAATTAAAGCGAACGGCGAAAAGTTTAAAATCATGAGTTTATACCAATCCCCCTCGAAACCCCTCATCGTAAACGATTACAGGAACATCCTCTCCGAAGATGTGCCTACTATAATCGGCCGGTCCAATCAAAAAGGCAGAGAATTGCACAATTTCATCGTACAACACCCGTACGACATCAAGATAGCCAGTCAAGCGTCACCGACGTTTTACAGCCATGCCGGCTACAGGCCGGACATCCTTGATTTCTTTCTGCTAAACCGTATCGAGCACGACTTCGACACCTGGTCGCACTCTGAACTCAGTTCTGATCACAATCCAGTTTTCCTGGAAATACACACAAACCTAACAAGAGTTGAAAGACTAATCACAACAGTAAAGTGGCAGAAATACACCCAGAAAATGCTCAAAAATCTCACTCCCCTCCCGAAAATTAATAACAAAAAAACAAATCGATCAGGAATTACTTTCCTCACAGATTTAATCACAAATACAATCGAGTCGGTTTCGAAATCCAAAACCGTCCCGAAAAATAGCAACCCGCTACCAAATAACATCCAAATTAAAATTCGGGAGAAAAACCGCATCCGTCGGAATTGGCAGCGCACACGCTGCCCCCTGGTGAAAAACAACCTCAACAGGCTAGACAGTGAGATTCAGAGAGAAATCAAAAATGATAGCTGGAACCGTCTTATCGACGACGCGTCTCAACATAAACCCCAAATGTGGAAACTCGCTAAGAGATTCACAAACAAAGATAGAACGGTTACCCTGGTTATTCACGGAAGAAACGGACTTGCCTGCCTATCGGAGGACAAGGCTGAGGCTTTCGCGGAGAGCTTGGAGTCTCAGTTCTCACCAAATCCGCTCACAACAAGCGAAGTCTCGAGGAAGTTGACGACGCATTGGATAGCCTACAGCAATCCACATCCCACACACCAAAACCAACATCCCCCGGTGAAATCAGATCTATCATAAAACATGCGCCGAACAAAAAAGCGCCAAATCAGCTATACTTGCTTGAAAAACCTCCATAACATCAGAGTAGTTTTCCTAACAAATATAATCAATGCCTGTCTAAGAACAGGTTATTTTCCACAATGGTGGAAACACGCAGTAGTGATACTTATTCCGAAACCTTTTAAGGACCACAAATTCCCGCAAAACCACCGGCCAATTTCACTGCTGTGTACGTTAGGAAAACTTTACGAAAAAATTCTGCATTCTCGCCTGACTGAATGGACAGTCGACCACAAAATACTACCGCGCACTCGGCACGGTTTTATTAAAGGCCTCTCCTGTAACCACCAGCTTATTAGAACCAGCGACTTCATAACCAACGGTTTTAATAGAAAACATAGCACTCTCGCCTTCGATGTCGCGAAGGCGTTCGATCGAGTGTGGCACGAGGGACTGCTGTATAAACTCATGATACTTAACTACCCGTCTTATTTGGTAAAAATAATCGCAGAATTCATACGAAAACGCACTTTTTCGGTTCGCTTCGAAAATTCAACTTCGGCACCGCGCGAAATGACCGCCGGTGTCCCCCAGGAGTCAGTACTTTCCCCACTCCTGTTTAACATCATTGTACATGACCTCCCAACTCCGAATAACATCTTAACGGCCCAGTATGCAGATGACACCGCTTATCTGTACCGTGGTAAAAATATTCCACACAGTATTTCTAAAATCCAGGCCGCACTCAATGAACTGGAAGAGTGGACAGATGAATGGTGTATCTCTATTAACCCAGAGAAAAGCCAGGCTATCTACTTCACTCAAACCAGAAAACCCTCCAAGATAACCTCACCTTCAGAGGCACACAAACTCCATGATAGCTTGGTTTACAAATGGATAGTCACCTAAACTGGACAAATCACGTTAACTCTGCAATCAAAAAAGCAAAATGCGCCTTCGGGCAACTAAAGTCACTTCTGCTTAGAAATAGCGCTCTCTTCCTAGCTAGTAAAATTTACATTTACAAGGCTATCATCAGGTCAAAATTGACTTACGGATGTCCCTCGTGGATCCATATCTCACAAACGCAGATGAACAAACTGGAAGCCACGCAGAGCGTCATGATCCGCCGGATCGTAGGCGCTTCGTGGTATGTCAGTAATGTCCAACTTCGAAGCGAAACGAAAGTGCCAAAACTCCAGGTTTTCATTCGCGACTTGGCGATTAATAACTGCTCGAAATTCGACGTCTCCCTCCTCCAGGACCACTTAGGTGAACCTGAAAACTTCCAAACCAGGAAAAAACGTCCACTCCACCTAGACGTTGTCACTTAATTTTTAGGAAAAGAGATTAAAGTAGTGAAACTTTAAACCGCTTCCTTTCTAAATCCTACCCCATCCACCCGAAACCAATGTATGAATACTGCTATAGTACTCACACCAGTCAATTTCTACAAAGCCATTTTTACTACTTCTTCCTATAAAGTATAAAAAGTTCTTTATTGGACTTGACGTACAAGAGGGGGTTTTAGTCAGTAAGAGTCTGACATCACCTACTGTTATCCCTCCCATCCGTGGGCAGGACAACAGAAGGTATCCATGAGGATTTTCTCCTCCTCACTCCCTAAAAAAAAAAAAAAAAATACCAGCAGAGTTCCACAAGCTCTTAAGCTCAAACAGTCGTTCCGAACCCTTGTGTGGTTAGACGCTGTTTTAGCAAACCTCATTGTAAAAGTGTTTCTGAGAAGGCCGATCCCTTGTGCGGACAGATTCTCACGAAAACACGAACTACGAAGAATACGATAATCCATAATCCGATCCCTTGGGTGGACGTTTTCTCACTACACATCGTTAAGAAGATTAGCCGAGTTCGAGGAAGCCGCTCCCCGCTGTGGACACTTCTCGCTACACCCACATTACGAAAATCAGCCGAGTTCACGGAAGCCGCTCCCCGCTGAGGACTGCCGTCGATCAAATTCAAGGAAGCCGCTCCCCGTCGTGAACAGCCCCTGCCGATGCTTTAACTTCGTTAATGACCCCACGCCCCTGACATCTATTATTGTTATATATATATATACAGGGTCCTGCAACAGTGCGTCGGGCTTTCCTAGCGCCTTTCCCGTGAAAAAAAAAAACAAAAAAATGTTTCGTACAAAAAGTTATTGATATAAAAATCTTTATGGCGTAAAATTATTTTCAAACATACAGGGTGTCCCAATTTTGCGGTATAACAAAAATATTTGTTTTTTTTAATGGAACACCCTGTACTTATTCAACTTTTCTAATGACATTTTTCAACCTCTACATTGTTATCCAGTTAGTTTTTTATTATGTTACAGTGTTGCCAATCTACAATTTTTTTCTCCAAGTATCATGCATAAGCAAGCTCAACTTGAAAAAATCGTAGCGACCTCGTTTTTTGAAGGTAAGAATAACTTTTAGCAAATATCTCAGTGTAGTTAATAAGCAATGTTTTATTAATGAGCAATTTAAATTTAGTAATACAGGGTGTTCAGAGAAACATGCTAAACTTTGCAAATTTCAAAGCGGTATAACCTATTTTTTTTAAATGGAATGCTGCCTATTTTATGTCAATATTCGAAAGGTCTATTTCTTCTCTTCAATTTGATGGGGCATATTTTATGTCTAAACCCCATAGTTGTTGAGATATTCAATATTTTTAACAAAAATATCCATCCAGAATATGTGGTAGAGCGTTGTACAGACCATTCGGGGACACCCTGTATATATATATCTATATATATATCTATATATATATATATATATATATATATATATATATATATATATATATATATATATATATATATATATATATACAGGGTGTCCCCGAATGGTCTGTACAACGCTCTACCACATATTCTGGATACCTAATTCCAAAATAAAAATATTTGAAAATAATGAAAAAAAAAAAATATCTTTAAGGCCTCGTAGATGGCGTAGATATATAGATATATATATATATATATATATATATATATATATATATATATATATATATATATATATATATATATATATATATATATATATATATATATATATATATATATATCTACGCCATCTACGAGGCCTTAAAGATATTTTTTTTTTTTTCATTATTTTCAAATATTTTTATTTTGGAATTAGGTAAGAAAACTTAATTTGGCACATTTAATTACATTGATACCATGCACTTTTTGCGATATGTTTCTTTATCCTACGTTTAAAGTAAGTGGTCAAACTAGGACCATCGACTTCTTAAGATACCTAAATCTTTTTATTCAACAGGTCAAATCATAAGGAATACTTTTTTTCTGCAAGATCATTCAATTTTACGTATTTTTTGTCTCTTATAAAATGTTGCTATTTTCCCCACAAAAAAAATATTTTTATTTGTCAAAACAACAAAGAAATAAAATTCTAAAAAAAAACTGATTCTTTATTTACAAAAATAGAAATTGAGACACCTGTGAAATTCAGTTATCGGTGATTTTGTGACAACGTCAGTCATGTACTCAATTAATGAATTAACTGATATTGTTTTAGTTTTGGGGTTTTGTTAAGGTAATGGCCGCAAATGTGTAAGAGTGTACAGTGAAAGATTTCCAAATCGCTGAATACCAAACCATCAAACATTTGCTTCCGTAGAAAGGCGACTTCGAGAAACTGGCCGCTTAGAATACTCTGCGAGGGATTGTGGTAGAAGACGCACTGTACGAACTGTGGATGTTGAAGAAGAGATTTTAGAACGGATAGATGAAGATCCATCTAAAAGTACCCAGCGTTTAGGTGCTGAACTAGGCGTATCTAAAAATGTTGTGCATAAGGTGTTTAAAGAGCAACTGCTATACCCATATCACATTCAAAAAGTTCAAGAGCTAATGCCTCAGGATCACGATAAGCGACTTCAGTTTTGCTGCTTGTTGTTAATAACCAAATTGACAATTTGAATTTCGCCAAGACAATTTTGTTTACAGACGAAGCGTGTTTTACCCGAAGAGGTATAACAAATCTTAAAAATGAGCATGTTTATTCCGAAGATAATAATAATAAATGTTTGGGCCGGTATAGTAAATGATATTATTGTAGGACCAGTAATTTTACCACAAAATTTAAACGGAGAACAGTACTTACAACATCTTCAGGAATTGCCAGGCTTACTGGAGGATGTGCCGCTTTTACTTAGGCGTGATATGTGGTTTATGCATGATGGGGCTCCACCTCATTTCACTTTACCAGATTGGGAGAGGCAAATGCGTCATTGCCTCTCCCAATGTGCCTTGGCCTCCACGTTCTTTTGTGGGGAACTATTAAATCTATTGTTTATGGTAAGCCCATAAATACGCACGACGAATTATGGGCGCGAATACAGAATGCGTTTCAAACAGTTAAAAACAATGTTGGTGTTTTACAACGTGTCCATTTTAATTTTTTGCGACGTGTAAATTGTTGTATTGCTGAAAATGGCAATCAGTTTGAACATTTGTTGTGAAACTAATAAATTTGTGTTTATTGTTAGGTACCAATCTTTATTTCTACTTTGTTAATTGTTTTGAGAAGCAAAATATTGTTCATAATTTTATAACTTTTTTTTGACAAATAAAAATATTTTTTGTGGGGAAAATAGCAACATTTTACAAGAGACAAAAAATACGTAAAATTGAATGATCTTGCAGAAAAAAAGTATTCCTTGTGATTTGACCTGTTGAATAAAAATATTTAGGTATCTTAAGAAGTCGATGGTCCTAGTTTGACCACTTACTTTAGACGTAGGATAAAGAAACATATCGCAAAAAGTGCATGGTATCAATGTAATTAAATGTGCCAAATTAGGCTTTCTTCCCTAAGTCCAAAATAAAAAAATTTGAAAAATAATGAAAAAAAAATAATATCTTTGAGGCCTCGTAGATGGCTTAGGAACCACTTTTGGATAGAGATAAGTTTAGTTAAATCGTCTTATTTTTTTGTAAAAGTTTTCGGGGTTCCTGACAGAGGAAAAATTTGAAAAAATTCTACATTGCACGGTTGAATGCGATCACCTCATAGAAAATATTTCGACTTTCTATCACTTCCGGTTGTACCGGAAATGGCTACCAACTTTGTTATTTTAAATGGAACATCTCATATGAATTTATGTCCACTTAACTCTTACAGCTTTTGAGTTAAAAAATTATTTGTCAAATATTGATCTCAAATAGACGTTTTGAAAAATGCCTATAACTTCTAGTAGGGACAAGATACGACAGACGAGCGGCATCTTGAATTGTTACTTATAGATCCCTCTAGAATTAAAAAATTGACATCTGTCAATTTTGACAATAGGTATTTCAAAAATGTCAATAGTTCAGTGCCCACCTAAAAACGGCTCTAGACCTCAATATCACAAAACCAAAATATCACGTGCCAAAATATCACATGTCAAAAATATCACATACCAAAATATCACACGTATAAATATAACAAAAAAAATATCACATGTCAAAATATCACATATTTTTACAGTCCAAATTTTCAATCGTCACATTACAATAATATTTTGGAATAGTTTTTCTAATGTAGAATTTCGAATCTGACAAAATTCAGTTGAAAATGAACAGTTGAAAGTGTTCCGTTGTCAGTCAAACATTGTGACAGAAATCGGCACTGAATCGGCACGATGGTTCTGCAGTTCATACGCGGCCAAAAGGGTAACAATTTATTGTTGCATTCCGGTTTTACGTACTCAAAATTTCGCTGCACCAAGACAAACATTCATTGGCGATGTACGGGATGGAAAATGCTGAATTGTGATGCTTTCGCGCGTACGGACACGGATAAGCGAACGGGTATGTATTGTGGCATTCTCAAATTTCGCGCTCAAATTACTAGCTGTGAATTTGATACGATAGGAAAACACGACTGTTTATTTTACCAGTGCGAGCGTCACGCGCACTAAACTGTTAGATTTCGGGGGAATTGCCTTGTTCCTATCGGTGTGAATTCCACGGATCTTCGCGATGGATGGAGCGATGATCGGTTTGGGTGTTGAATCTACCCGCTTGTCTATTTTAGAATAGAATATCTATGATTTTATTTTATCGACCGGCTTGGTCGATTTGTGTTGGTATCGATGAGTTTATCGACCAACTTCAATCGAATGGGAATCCTTTTTTGGTTTTTTTTCTGACGGGTTGACACGCATCACGTCTGTGAGAGATGTTTCTCGAAAATTATAACCATCATTCACTATAAATTGATGTAATTATCACACGACTGGGGGCCAAAGCGATAGGACAGAGCCGGTAATTATATTTATTAGATTTGAGCAATTTTAATTGCGAAACTCAAGTGCTTTGTGATCCTAATTTTACACGGCGTAATTCAGATAAATAAAAATGGCTACGTCCTGTCATATGGGATTCCGAGCATAAGAATTCGAGGACGAGGTCAGAGGTCCTGAGGTTGTTGATAGGCGAGCGGGAGGCCGAGGTTTTGATCCTATTTCACGTTACGAGGGAAATCGATGGTATTGGAGAACCTGTGGGATTCATACGGAATAGTAGGAGGTCAACTCGCTTATTCAAGACTGTGGAATGACGTCATCGGATAATTTTGACAGATGGTCGTAGAAGGAGAGAGATTTTCTAAAGGTTACGTACTTGATTCTATTAAGTGTTTGATTTAGATAATTGTGATTGAATAATGTTAAATATTAATTTGGTTGACTTATTTTAATAAGTAATTAATTATCGCAAGTCAGGGTTACTTGCATAGGGTGTAATACACGTAAACTTATTTAAACGATTTTGTTAGCATAAATGAATACTGTATTGTGTGTCGATTGCTTAGTGTTTCAAACATTGCAGTGAGCGGGGAGTATCTGTTCATATTAAATGCGGTATAGTACGGTTGTTAGTTTATTGTTTTCTGTGATTATAATATTTTTTATGATCTTCCAGCTGAGCTCAGTGTGAAGTAAGAATTCTCTAAAAAGACAAGGAATCTCAATAAACGGAAGGCCAAAGACGCAGTGGTGTGAACTGGTATGATTCTCGCTCATGTAAGTCATTTTAATTCGTTAAGATTTTGTTGGCAGTGATTAAGTTCGGTGTTAACAACCGATGGTTTAGTTCTAACCTGAGTGAGTAAGTTAGTGATATTTAAACGCACTTATATGGTGTGGGCCAACAGGATTTTAATACATTGACACACAATCGGGTTATTTGCTGCAAAGTGAGTGTTTGCCAATCGTTATTGAGAAAACCGATGAATCAAATGCGTGATCTTTAGATAATTTTGATGACTTTGAGGCGTTTGTGTGGCCGATATTGCAGAACTTTTGGCAGTGTTAAGGCCAGCATTTGGGCGACTGATGAATGACTTATTGGTTATGTTTAGACAGTTTGTCGACATCCGCGACGTCGTATGCAATTTATGTTACAGAATAAATATGTTACCCTTTTAAGTTTTAATGTGTGTTGTTGATTGCGCAATGAACGTGTGTGTGTGTGTTAGCTGTTAATCGATAGATGAAAGAATCAAATGAGAATTGAATAATTTACTAGAATTAAGTGAAATTAATTGTCATCGTGCATCGCTAAATCTCAAGTGCGAGTGATAATGTGCTCGCAGAGCTTACAGTAGCTGACTGAAATTATTCAAGTGCTTAACGTCTTCACGATCACGTTCATGACGAAGAGCGAGTCACTAACCGCTGTCATATTGTTGAATTAAATTAGTCACTAACGTGGTGTGACGCTGAGTGACGTTGGTGTGGCTTAGTTAAGCGATGATGTTTTTTTTATGTTTAGAATCTGAGATGAATTAAGTAAATCAAATGAAAATTTAGCCAATTATTAAATTGTGAGTCGACTATCGTGCGGTAGGCGACGATATTAGTAAACTTCTGTTTTAGTTGAAGTTAAATATTATTGATGTGGGAAGTTTACGATGTTGTGTTGTATTGTCACGATTATCGCGTATTAAGGAATTAAATAGAATTTTGTGAGTGCAGGAGTTGCTCCGTTAATTAAGTCAATTGAAAATTAAAGGCGATCATTTGCGGCTAATTTCCGCAGTAATTGAAAATTATTTTTTTTTTTTGGAATAACTGTTTCTTTGCTTACTTTATTTTGTTAATCAGGGTAAAGTACATTAGTCGTAATAAAGAATACTATTATTTTGTGTCTGTGTTAAGAAGTCTTAATCCGTTTTTTTTTTTTTTTTTAATTAAATGTTTGAATTGAACTGCTGCCTTTTATTCTTGCCAGGTTGGCAATTCACTGGGAAACCAGTGTGAATTTTAATCAAAAACCGTCTTTAAATAAAAATGAATTGTCTGGCGCCACGGGTTTCAATGAATTATTGGACGATCGAATCCAGTCCTTGCCACGAACTGTTAGCTGAAGGGTCAGACGGGTATTGATCAAAATTCACACAATTTTCTGAAGTTGACATAAGAACCTTGATACTTTGTGATCATATTCAACTGGGAATAAAGGTAAGTTCAATAAGGTGGCCGCCATAGTATAAACAATTATTAATCTATTTTTTGAATACAATATTAGTGTGGCATCGGTATTTATCCAGCTAATTATTACAGGCACCGTTTTACACGAACCGCAGCACACTCACACACCCAGTGCGGCGGAAGTTGAAGTCAAGAAGGTCGTTGCAGGCATTCGACGTCGGGCGAAAAGAACGCACGAGCCATCACACGAACCGCAGCACACTCACACACCCAGTGCGGCGGAAGTTGAAGTCAAGAAGGTCGTTGCAGGCATTCGACGTCGGGCGAAAAGAACGCACGAGCCATCGACGGTCATCGTCACAAATGCTCTATCGACGGTTTCCGAAGCTACAGCAAGTCATATGCCATCTTTAGTATCGCTGGCGCGCACCGTCAACCGCACGCGTAATGCCGACGGTGCTCACCTGACCAACCTGACTTCTGCACGTGATTTGATATTGCCCAAAGACGTCACTTCAACGCTTAACGGAAAACCCTTCATTTCGTTCGATGGTAATTTGAACGGGAAACGCGTCATTATTTGCTCGGCGAGTTCGAATATAAAATTACTATCGAAATCTGACGAATGGTTTTCCGACGGTACTTTCGACACAGTTCCCGACATTTTTAAACAATTATACACGATACAGGGCATTATTAATGACACGAAAGTTCCGATTGTCTACGTCTTTATGAGCGATAAATCGGAAAGATCGTATAAAGAAGTTTTCGCGCACCTGAGGTCGAAAATGAGGCGTTGTTTGGTGTCGCGAATAAAAACAGACTTCGAACAAGCGGCGATAAATGCGTATAACGAAATCTTTTCCGATGCAACGGTCAAAGGATGCCTATTTAACTTTGGCCAGGCTGTTTATCGACACGTTCAATGTACAGGGTATCAAACGCGATATGCGAATGACGAAGAATATGAGCAGTTTGTAAAAATGATTATAAGTCTGATGTTCGTCCCGCCAAGAGATGTCCGTGCCGCGTTAAAAAAATTATTGAAAATCGATTACTACAAGACTAATAAGGATGATTTATCAGATCTATGCGAGTACATTAAAAATCAGTGGTTAACCGACGTAGAAATTTGGAACCACTATGAATCCGTAATAAACTGATTATCGCGAACTAACAACTCAATCGAAGCGTGGCACGGACAATTAAAAAAGCGATTACTACGTGCGCGACTTGACTTTTTGAAGTTTCTTCAAGCCCTGAAGAAGGAGCAATCGCGAACAAAGGTGACACTGACACAATTGAATGCAGGACGACCAGTCCAAAAAAGAAGCGCAAGTACGAAATTCGGGATGAAACCATCGACAAGATGGTATCGAAATACGACAAAAAATCAGTCATTAATTACCTTAAAGGTCTAGCGACGCACGTCGTAATCGTTTCGTAAGCGTTTTTAAGCAGTATTTGTAAGCCACATTTATAAGACATATATACATTTGTAACACATTTATAATAAATTTGTGTTATATAAATTTGTGTTAAAAGTGTAATATATTAGTAGAGGAAAACAGCCGATTCTGGCTCCACCAAACGAATGCCGGTAACATAGAGTTCAAAAGGTTTGTCCCCCAGCTAATATAATGCCCATTTTGCACTGCTTGCCCCCGCCCCCCTCCGCCCTGTCCTTTTGGCCTGCGGGCGTTCCTCCGAATCTGGTGTTGGTTTCTTCGTATCTCTTGAGGTTCTTCAGATACCGCTGGAGCTAAAGAAATCTGCGAATGGGGCTAAAGAAATCTGCGTGAATAGATTTAGTACCAAACGCCGCCGAGCGATATCTCCCAGATGGCGTTGGGGTCGAGCGCGCGGAGACACACAATAATAATAATAATAATAATTACATAAAGATTGCATTATATAGTAATAATTGCAATGGCGATCAGACGTTCATTACAATTGATAAAAGCAAGTGCAGAATTAGCAAAAATGAGAAAATTAATAAGTTCATTATAATTATAATAATAATAATAGTGTAACAATGGCATCAAGTGAAATTGTGTGCATATTAACTGCATTTTACAAAAACATTTTTAAAGAATATTGAGCAAATTGTTTTATGTACATCGAGGAAGAGGATAAAAGGAGTTATCATTTTATTGGTGGTCACAAAACTGTTCATTTTGATGATGAGTTTAATGTTTGCAATGGATGTGAATGCTATTTAAATATAATGATGCAAAAATGTGATTGCTTTTGGTGTAATTAATATGCACTATCAGCATTCCATAAGAACAATTAATAGAAACCATCAGCATTTTCTCATTCCCCCACGCGCGCACACATTAGATAAATAATGATCAGTCAGTCATTACAATTGATAAGAGCAAGTGCATTCAAATGGATTTCAACAAAGTGAAACGATTGGCGACTGTTCGTGAAATTATAAAAATTTCCAAGATACAAATTGGTGAAAAGTATACAATTTACAACGTAAAAGTAAAAAATACTCGATACGGCAAAGCTGTGCTCTGTTCACTCAAGGAATTTGACGTTTGGCTACCGGGGCGCTTTCTAGACGCATTTTCAGAGAACGCTTGCAAAGATTTCAACGAAAATCCTGCAGAAAAAGCGTATATGTGCGTAACGGCAATCAAAGAAATTAACAAACGGGAAAGCCCTGAAATAATAATAGCACCATATTAATTTAATTGTAAGTACAATTTTTTTTCTCTTAACGAAAAAAAAAATAATAATAATAATAGAACGTTCTTTTTAGCATCAATAACAATCTCTCAACAATACTACATATATAATAATAATAAGTCTAGTCATGGTTTTCAAATGTAACATTTGTTTAAAAATATTTTCGCGATCCGATAGTTTAAATCGTCATTTGGGCAGTCATAGACAATTACTTTGTGAGGTGTACGGTGTAACAGTGGAGGACGGACGAGCATTTCATCAACATTGTTGTAAAAGCAACCCTCTACCTGATCGGACTAAATACAATATGGATACAAATCCGATAGCATCAACAAGCAAGCAGTTTCATTTTCTTGGTGTTTTCAAGATTGCAAAATCATTTAAAGATCGTATTGCAACGTACCGAATATCGGCAGCAACATCAACTGTAACGGACATTCCGTCATTTTTGGATAGTAATCGTGAGACGTTCCTTCGTTTGGTTAATGCATTAAGAGGTGACAATCAAAATGTCAAAGTCAACATTGAGCTTTTTGGAATGTACATTAAACCCAGTAGCGAGACACAACAGCCCGAATTGAAGTCTTTTAACGCACGATTTAAAATCATTACCCCCACGAGTAACCTTGATGAAGATTACAGTCAATTTTGTGAAACTGTTAAAATTAAAAGCGAGGAATTTCAGGTGAGCTTTTTTTTTTTAGAAAAATGAAAGTAAAAATTGTTTTCGTTTTTAAAAAAAAATTCAATATTACAATTGTTCACTATTAAATTAAATAAACAAAAAAAAAATTCAAAATATTTGTTGATCTAAAATTCAATGTAATTGGTAAAAAGCAACGACAGCCATCGTTTTTAATGTATTTTCTTTTTGTATGTGTATTTTAGGAGAGAGATAGCGGTTGGGCTCTGTTGAATGTGTCCCATCTCGAAATTAACATCAACAGGTACATTCCAATCTGTGCCACTTCATATTTGGAGTTACCTGCAAATATTAAAAAAAAAACACGCATGTGTAAACGTGAGAAATGACGATATAGCTTGTTTCGCATGGGCCATTGTGGCGGCTCTTTATCCAGCAGATAAGAATTCGGACAGAACCACATCGTATCCTCATTACAACGACGTATTGGATTGGTCAGGTTTAGAGTTTCCAATCAAACTAAGGGATATTGGAAAATTCGAAGAGTTGAATAATATAAGCATAAACATTTACGGGTTAGAATTAAATATAACTAAACAAATTCATGAAGTGATAGGTCCAATTTATTTTACAAAATTTAGACGCAACAATCATATCAATTTACTTTGCTTAGAGGATAGTGGAAAAAGTCACTATGTGTTGATTAAAAATTTATCGCGGTTAATTTCAAATCAAGTATCGACCCATGGACATAAAATACATTTGTGTGACGGATGTTTAACATTGTTTGAAACAGAATTAAAATTATTAAATCATTGTCAACATGATTGCGATAAAAAGTACACCGTAATGTGCACAACAGAATTGATTAAAAACAAAAGTGGGCAGCTAGTGCCCGGTAATATATTGAGTTTTAGTAATTTTTCATGTAAAATGCGGGTCCCGTTCGTTGTATATGCAGATTTCGAATCTCTCTTAATTCCACTCCAAACGGCTGAACCCAATCCAAAAGAATCTTACACGTACGCAACACATGTTCACACTCCTTACAGTTTTGCATATTATATAAAGTGTAATTTCGATCACAGTTTAGACAAATTCGTCTCGTACACGGGCTTGAATTGTCCAGAAGTTTTCATAAATACACTAATTAGTGACGCGAAGAGAATATATGACAATTATATAAAACAAGTCATACCAATGTCTAAATTAAGTGCGGAGGAAAAAAAGTTATTTGAGTCCACCGTATTGTGTCACATTTGCGGAAAACCATTAGATCAACGTGAAAAAAAAGTTGCCGATCACTGTCATTTCACTGGTAAATGGGTCGGGGCAGCTCATTTTACGTGTAATTTAAATTATAAAGTTCCTAAATGTTTACCTGTATTTTTTCATAATTTAACAAATTACGATGCACATTTATTCATTAAACAATTCGGTCTCGATTCTGATAAAATCGACGAAATTGCTCAAACCAAAGAGAAATATATATCATTTTCTAAATTAATCAAAGTAGACCGATATACTGACAAGCACGGAAACGATCGCGACATATATTTTAAATTAAAATTTTTGGATTCTTTTCGATTTATGTCGACGTCATTGGAAAAATTAGCAGATAACTTAAGCAATGATCAATTACCTAATATCTCTAAACATTTTCCTATTAAAGAGCAATTTGATTTAGTAAAGAAAAAGGGCGTGTTTCCTTATCAGTACATGAATTCATTTTCAAAATTGGATGAATGCCACTTACCACCGAAACATTCATTTTTCAACAGTTTAACAAACACCCATATTTCACATAAAGAGTACGAACATGCTAAGAACGTATGGGCGCATTTTAATTGCAAAAATTTACGCCAGTACTCCGAATTATATTTGAAAACAGATGTTTTGCTATTAGCCGATATTTTTGAAAATTTTCGAGATGTGTGTATGCAAGCTTATAATTTGGACGCTGCTCACTATTATACAGCACCCGGATTATCGTGGGATGCTATGTTGAAAATGACTTGTATTAATTTAGAATTATTAACAGATATTGATATGCACCATTTTATCAAAAAAGGAATACGAGGAGGCATCAGCCAATGCTCCCAACGTCACGCTAAGGCGAATAATAAATTTATGGGCGACAAGTATGACAAGACTAAACCTTCTTCATATTTGGCATATTGGGACTCTAATAACCTGTACGATTGGGCAATGTCGCAATTTATACCACACGGGGGGTTTAGATGGCTTTCTGATGCGGAAATTACAGATTTAAATTTGGAGAATGTCCTCGATGATTCACCAATCGGTTATTTCCTCGAAGTGGATATTGAGTATCCTGAACCTCTTCACGACAAACACAACGATCTGCCCTTTCTCGTGGACAATATTATCCCACCAGATTCCAAATTCAAAAATGTCAAGTTAATTGCAAATTTAAACAATAAAATTAAGTATGTTGTCCACTATAGAAATTTAAAACAAGCTTTAAGAAATGGTCTAAGAATAATAAACACTCACCGCGTTTTACAATTTAATCAGTCTGATTGGCTTAAAACATATATTGATTTAAATACCTCTATGAGACAACGTGCACGCAACGATTTTGAGAAGAATTTTTATAAATTAATGAATAACAGTGTGTTTGGAAAAAACAATGGAGAATGTGGACAAACGTGTAGATATAAAATTGGTGAATCATTGGGAGAACATCGGAAATCGGCAGGGTGCACGGAGTTTGATTTCCAAAATAAATTTTAATTCTTTATCAATATTCAGTGAAAATTTCCATAAAACACACCATTTATACTATTACACAAAATAAATTGGCCCTATCCCCTCATGACGACAAACGTCATATATGCCCCGACGGGGTAGAAACATTAGCATGGGGTCATAAAAATATAAAATAATAATGTAATTTGTTATTAAAAAAAAAATAATCATGTAATTTGTTATTAAAAAAATATATATAATTATCCATTAAGATTTATAGAGGTTGTTATTCAAAATATATACGAACTAATATTTTTTTTGTTTTATTCTATTTTAACCGTTTTCAGGTGTATACAGAAAAAAAAAAGTGATTAATAAATAATTTATTTAAATAAACATGTATTTACATAATTATGAATAATTTCACAGTTATTTAAACTACATACATTATTTTGTTTTGCATGGATTTTGCAATAATTTATAGATTTTTTAAAATTAGGACAATTATTATCTAAACTTAAATCTATAACATTTTTATAGTATAATCTTAAATATTTAACTTTTTGATCGCCTTTAACGTAAACAACATCGGCGGGAAACAGATCAAAAATGTGTGGTAATTCACTGTAATCAACTTCACCAGCACTGTAACGCAAGCAATGGTAATTCTTCTCCAACCACACAGCTTGTTTTTTGCACTCATTCGATAATTGCACAAAAGGTATCGGCGATTTGATATGATACATCCTGGATGGTCCATTTGTATATTTAAATGTTAATTCTTTTGGTGAAAATTCCGGTATGCAGAAACCCTGAATATCGATGAATAATGTTTTGGTAGCAAGGATTTTCTTCGAAAGGATCGGTCGCAAAATCTGTTCAACCTTTTTTATGCGTTTATTAAATCTATCTCTATCTGCCGCCACTTGGATCCAATTTTCATTGTCATCACCACCATATATCAAATAGGTGAACGTCACGGGAACTGAATCGAAAGATACTCTCGGAAGCATTTTTTAAATTAATTTACGAACAATTCCAGACAACGGTGTATACTCAACTATTGTATCACTTAAGATGAGACAATATGCGCGTGTGTTATCCTTAAATTCAGTGGATGCTTCTATTTGTATGCGCAGGTCCACCGTAGAAGACTTTACGCTTTCATTTTGCTTAGAAACGTCAAAAACGAACATGACATGATTCTTGAAGCTCGGGAATGTAAAATATGGTTGCATAGGTCGTTCAAAATAACTTTGATGAAACTGACAATATAAATTGTAAACTGTTAAATAATCGTTGTTTGGAAAGTCGGTGTTCAGGTGATCATATGGATATGACTCAGAGTTTAAGTATACACGTATATTTCGAATGTTACAATGGTCGAAGGTTGAAGCATCCTCACTGGCAACATTTTTCTTGAAAAGCCACAATTATATATCTCGGTCGCTCCAAGCTACTCGAGGTTTTTTACCGCCCAAATATCATCTTTAGACTTTTTCATCGTAGGCAGTTCATGTAACTCCCATTTTCGGAAAGGTATCAAAATATTTGGATCGTTTTTTATTTGTTCAAACATCTGCAATTTTAATGTGTCATTCAGTTGAATATGCGGCACTCGCCATTCTATTCTGTTTATATTAAATTTAATCTTATTGATAACGGCATCGGAGTCATCACATTCGAAGCAGTTGACATCACTGGACGAACGTAATAAAATCAATTCTTGCTTCGCATTTTCATTTCAAAAAGCGTTTACAATGGTAGTGCAAAATTATCGTCTGTGGTTTTCATTTCCTTAGAATTGCATATAAATACTGTGGAGCTGAGGGTTTCGGGTCATAAAAATGTGTGATAATATAATTACTCAAATAATAGAAGTTATTCCTGAGGTAAGTTAAATTTTATACACCACCTTATGTAATTAATATCATTAGAATTGTTAAATATATTAAATTATTTTTTCTTAAACATTAATGCTTATTTTGTTTTCTTCTTGTTTCTACTTCATTATTTTATTTGATAATTCATAATTAAATATTTCATTTTAGGTGCGATTATATTTTAATAAAAAATAATATTTTCTTTCTTTTCAGGGAGCACGGGTTCGCTGCCCGTGCTCACACGGGGAGGTTTTCTCCCCTGAGGTGGGGGATAACCTCCTCTACTGTTGCCTCTACGGGGGCAATAAATTTATTTGGGTGTGGTGGCGGTCCACACCCAAGGAGATTTTTGTCTCCCTGGAGGAGGATGCTGGGTGGTAATGGTAAGATATTTTAAATTATTTTAATTTTCTTTTACGTATTAAATACTTTATAAATGAATTACAAATAAAATGCAATTAAATTATTTTATTATTATTCAGGATTAGCAATGTAATTTTATAGTGAGAATTAAAGAAAGAACTTTTTTTTTTACAATACAGTTATTTTAATTTTTCTCTTACCTATTTAAAATTATGATAAATTTAAATTTTTAATAATCTTAAGTGTTATTCAATTTATTTAATTTTTTAATTGAAATTAAAAAGTAATTATTCATTTTTAGTTTATAGTTATGATTTTTACTTTCCCATTACCATAGGTAAGGGAAAGTATTGTGCTCACGAAAATTTTCGAATTGCTAATTCAAAGGAAATATCCGTTTTGAGGTACCCTGAATCTATTAAGACCATTTCTGGAAAAAATCTGGTATCTGTTACCGCTCTACAGGCCAAAAGCCTAAACGTATGGCGATGAAACTTAATATATAAGGTTTTGACATCAGTCTGATGATTCGAAAAGCTTTTGGTTAAAATCAAAAGTCACTATGTGCAAGTTTACTCTTAGTGTTTTTTAAATTGTGTTTTATTTGTAAATAACAGTTGTAGTCCTACTAAAAATACATCTTTTAGTGATTAACATTTTTGTTGTAGCTGTCGTAGTTTTCGAGATATTACAATATTTATTTTTAAATTTTTGTCACTGTTTAATCACTTCACGTAAACTCCAACATCCCCGAAATTCAAACGATCTCTATTTAATTATTATTAAATGTATTTTGACTGATAGACTATATTTAGTAATTAATTTTCTTTCAGAACTCAGCATCACGGATCATGCCCCTCCTGCCTGCCCCACGACCCCGACCGCCCCCTACCAGACCTGTTTATTAGAAATTATTACAGCGAAAGAAATAACAAATTTACGACCGAAACTTACACAGGACGGTAGATATCTGCAAGTGTGCTGTGAATGTGATACGGAAACTCATTGGATTGTGTTTAATTCTGTTCCGGGTAGTGGTGACGTTTTACAATTACACATTTTATATAACAATAATTTAAAGTACATTAGTTTTTACTGTGATTTCCAAAACGACCCCGAAGAAGCTAATGAAATTGTCATCATCAAAATGAACAGTTTTGTGAACACCAATAAAATGATAACTCTTTTTATCCTCTTCCTCGATGTACATAAAACAATTTGCACAATATTCTTTAAAAATGTTTTTGTAAAATGCAGTTAATATGCACATAATTTCACTTGATGCGATTGTTACACTATTATTATTATTATTATTATTATTATTATTATAATGAACTTATTAATTTTCTCATTTTTGCTAATTCTGCACTTGCTCTTATCAATTGTAATGAACGTCTGATCGCTATTGCAATTATTACTATATAATGCAATCTTTATGTAATTATTATTATTATTATTATTGTGTGTGTCTCCGCGCGCTCGACCCCAACGCCATCTGGGAGATATCGCTCGGCGGCGTTTGGTACTAAATCTATTCACGCAGATTTCTTTAGCCCCATTCGCAGATTTCTTTAGCTCCAGCGGTATCTGAAGAACCTCAAGAGATACGAAGAAACCAACACCAGATTCGGAGGAACGCCCGCAGGCCAAAAGGACAGGGCGGAGGGGGGCGGGGGCAAGCAGTGTAAAATGGGCATTATATTAGCTGGGGGACAAACCTTTTGAACTCTATGTTACCGGCATTCGTTTGGTGGAGCCAGAATCGGCTGTTTTCCTCTACTTATATTTTCAATAAAACTGCAATACATTTGCAATAAAAATGTGTGATTTTTCTGAGATGTGATATTTTTTTTGTTGTATTTGTACGTGTGATATTTACGTATATGTGATATTTTGGTATGTGATATTTATTAATGTGATATTTAAAAATGTGATGTATAGGTCGGACACCCTCAAAAACATCATAATTTAAAGTTTTTAAATGGAATGACCAATATTTTATCTCATATGGTGATTGGCAAGACAATTTGCAACATAAAAGTATTATGTCTCCCTATATCTAGAGCAAGTAGTTTTTGAGTTATTTCGAAATTTCTTTCCTCCCAGAATGTTTGCACAATTGAATAATTCCTGTACAATTCACACATGCACCATACTAGGCTACTGTCAATATTCACTGAACCGAATCTAGAAAAATTCGTTTCCAACGTGTCAATATTTTTGAACACTTCGAGTAATATTATAATAAATAAGTGTAGCAATCGAGAAATTATGAATTTATTCGTCATATATGGCTAGTGCGACAGAATTGTTGTTTCAACGAAACTTATCCACACTTACAACTTACAAACAAAACAAAAGCAAAATGATTGAAATAAAGTAATTTTCAAACGAATAATTAAATGCAAGAACAGAAAAAAAAATTATAACAATTGTTCGAAATGATGACCATTAACGTATAAGCACTGTGCAGCACGTGTTGCGACACCCTCTGTTGTTGCTCGCCTAATTTCTTCTGCACTTAATTCCGCGAATGCAGCTCGCACCCTTGCTTCCAATTCTTCTCGGGTATTGACGACAGTGGCATAAACTTTATTTTTTATACGACCCCAAAGAAAAAAGTCGAGTGGAGTAAGATCTGGAGATCTAGCGGGCCAGTTCCACGGACCTAACCTTCGAATCCATCTATCTTCGAACATATTCGTCAGTTGCTGCGATATTTCGTGTGTGCAATGAGCTGGGGCTCCATCGAGCTGATACCATGAACTTATCCTTAAATTCAAAGGAAGCTCATCCAAAAAATTATCTACAAAATTTCTTAAAATTTGTAAATATCTACCACTATTTAATCTTTCGTGGTACAAATAAAAAGTAACACGCGTGTCCATCAAAAGGCAAAATACGTTGAAACTAAATTTGTGTTGGGATTTATGTACAAGCGTTGCATGTGGATTTTCAGTTGACCACATGTGATTGTTTTTTCTATTGAAAATACCCTCACGGGAGAAATTTGATTCATCGGTCCAAATAATTTTTGTTAAAAAGTCATTGTCTTCTTGATTTTTAACCAACAAAAACTCACAAAAATCAATCCTGTTCACTGCATCTTGAGACAAGAATTCTTGCACCAAATTAAATATATAATTATGCATACGATATATTTTCAAAATTCTTCGCAGTGGTGTTCTGCTTACTCCCAAATCCTCCTGGCAACTACGGGTGAATGGATGCGTGTGGATTTGCTTGAAAATAAGCCAAAACATTCACTTGAACTTCCTCGTTCTGCGTTATTGGCTTTGGTTGATTTTTTTCTGCGTTTAGTTTTCCCAATTGTACCAAATTTGACTCCAGTCTTCTAAATTTTTTTCTATCCATCGGCGGTAAGTGTGGGTAAATTTTGTTGAAAATTCTGCAAGTTCTCTCAACAATTCTGTCGCACTGACCATGTATGACGAATAAATTCATAATTTCTTGATTGGTATACTTATTCATTTTAATATTACTCGAACGGAGCGTTCAAAAATATTGACAGATTCGGTACAGCGAATATTGACAGTAGCCTACTATGGTGCACGTGTGAATAGTACAGGAATTATTCAATTGTGCAAGCATTCTGGGAGGAAAGAAATTTCGAAATAACTCAAAAACTACTTGCTCTAGATATAGGGAGACATAATACTTTTATGTTGCAAATTGTCTTGCCAATCACCATATGAGATAAAATATTGGTCATTCCATTTGAAAACATTGAATTATGATGTTTTTAAGTGGGCACTGAAATATTGACATTTTTGAAATACCTATTGTCAAAATTGACAGATGTCAATTTTTTTTAATTCTAGAGGGTTCTATAAAGGTAAGTTTCCACTGAGGCAACTTCTGGGGAACATGTGGCATGCGGCAAGAATTATTTCAAGCGAAGCAACACGCTCCGACATGTAGCAAGTAACAATGACGCATGTCACGTGTTGCGACGTGTTGCTAGATGCATGCGTCACTGTGCGACAAAGATACAGCGTGTCGCATGATGTTGCCAGTATCCAAGCGGTAGTGGATGAGTGCGACAAAAGGCGGGCAACATGGAGTGGAATATAGAGAAAACAACCTTATTTATTGAAGACTACCATACTTCACCGGAATTGTGGAACAACAAAAGTGCTTCATATAAAGACAGGAATGTGAAAAACGACTAATTAAAACTACTTGCTACCAAGTACGAATGTTCAGTAATTGACATAAAAAAGAAAACCAAGAATTTGAGGTCTGCTTTTCATCGGGAACATAAAAGGATTACTAAACCGAAGAGTGGATCATCTCCCAAAAAAGATAAATGGTTTGCTTATAATCACCTAACATTTTTGTTAGATGTTGACATTCCAAGAAAAACCTTTTCAACAGCAGACAACTCTGAGGTAGGTTAATTAACATTTCTAACTAGTTATTTTTAACAGAATATAATTTACTTTAGAATAATTTATTTTACATATAATGCTATTGTACAGGGTGACCTACATTTGTGACACCCTGTACAGTACAGGGTAGTTTGTGATTTGGCTCTTAGTATTTGTCTTGCCACGATACTTTTCCTTCCTTTGACATAAAATACCTTGCGAATTCATCCCGGACGTCTTTTGCATCTACACCTGATTTTCGTGGTTTGCGCTGTAAATTCACCATACCGCGATCATCGTCTACTACCCTTCTCCATGACCCTGGAATAACAGTTCCATCTTGTGTATCAATATCTAAGTTCCATAAGGTGCATACAGAGGTCTTGAAGTATTGCTTTTCCTTAAAAAATTGTGTAGATATACACACGCAGATGTTACAGTTTCTGCGTGTTCAACATTTACCATTAAAGGTTTTCGAAACACACGAAAAACTGATGCTAATAATCCGAAAGTATTATCTACTACCCTTCGTGCTCGCGCTTGCCTGTAATTATATATTCTATTCTTAAAACCATTTTCTTGATGTCCTGGATATGGCTTCATAACGTGTATCTGTAGGGGAAATGCATCATCTGCTACTAAAATGTAAGGAGATAACACTTCAGTTCCAGGAAGAGGTTGTGGGGTCGGTAATGCAAGTTCATTATTCATTAGTTTTTGGTAAAATGAAGTTTGGCGAAATACTCCTCCATCTGAAATCCTCCCTTGAAAACCAATGTTGGCATATAAGAAACAATAGTTAGCATCTGCAATCCCCATTAAAACAATGCTGAATGACCCCTTGTAATTAAAAAACAAGCTGCCACTGTTCTTTGGACTCTGAATTACTATGTGGTTTCCATCCACGGCTCCAATACAGTGTGGGTAGTTCCAGGTTTTCTCAAAATCATTAGCTATTATCTGCCGGTCATTTTCATTTGGTGGAATCGGTAACATAAATAAACAATAGCATATTTTTATTTTCTGGAAATGAATTAGCTTCAGTTTGTATTTATTTCGTTTTTAGGATGAAGACGATTTAGCGTCTGACACATCTGACATTCATCTTTCTATCCCACCAACATCCAGCCAACAATTACAATCTGATAATGCAACATATTTGTCAAGTAATGAAGCACGTGTTGCGGAATTTCTTTCGCCCAAGAAGATAGCTAAAAAAAGTAAACCCGCATCACCCTATTCTAAACGTCAAGAAGAAGCATATGCTGTATTACAACAAGCAATGAAGAGAGAAGAATGCACAACTTATGGTCAGGGCCGGTGGATAATATGGGTATGGTGGGTAGCGGTACCCACTCGAAAAATTCCGAGTGGGGGTGAAAAAAATATTTTTTTAATAGAAAAATTGATAAAAAGAATTATTTATTTTTTCAAATTAAAAAAAATATTCGTAAATCCGTAATTGTCAACTTTATTTCTTACATGCCGGAATTTAATGACATGCATATAATGACAGATGTTAAATTATTGAACAAAAAAGTTTTGTTATATTTAGATACTTGAAAAATAATAATAAACTGAAGCCAGGGTTCCATTAATTCAGTCGATTCTTCGTCATCAATGAATATTATCAAATTCCTACTTTTGGATTTACGGCGGGAAAAACCCGCGCATCGTCAGGCGTATTAGTGTTGGCGCACCGTTCACAACGTCTATGGCGGCTTACCTCTGTGTACGTGTGCAAAGGCATGTGAAGGGACGGGAAGATGGACAAGTTTCTGGTGCGACGAAAACGAACAAACGATGAAAGTGTGGACAGTGCCGTCAGACAACAGGGAGACGAGGAGAAATCCCGACCAGCTTTGGCTAAACAGTCAACAGGAGCGTTCCCGCAGGAGCAGGCTCGGTCAGCTGACCCCGGCGGGAGTAAAAAGCAGAAAAACAACAAAGACGATTCCGAAAAACGTAAGTATCGAATTACTTTAGTTGGTTTTTAAAACAAAAGTAAACACTTTTTAACATAACCTATTAACCTCACTTACGAACATAATTGACAAAATCTTGAATTAAATCAAGATTAAAAAAATAAGATTTTTAAAACTAAGAAAACTAACAATGAAAACATTGACTCATTTGATTCGAATTAGTCTGTTTTATTAAAATCAAAATAATCTTTTTGTTTATGTTATTGTTGTTAAAAGTAATAGTTTTGAAAAAATCTTGATTTAAATCAAGATTTCAATAAATCATCACAAATAAACAAAATATTCACAATAATTTAGGAAAATAAAAGTTATATGAATGTATTTTTAGAATCAGCTGTAAAAAGCTCTTCAGTGCCCGCAATTTGGACAACGTGGAAACAGCACAATCCGTGGTTTAATCTCAACAGCAGCAGTAAAGGCATCTGCACCATTTGCCGCGAAGCGTGTGAGCGGAAGTTGATTGTCACGTTCGACACGCATGCAATCAAATCGAAGCTAGCCTGGGTTGACGAGGGGTTTTCCAACTGGAAGCACGCAGCAGAGCGGATAAAGGCTCACGCGACGAGTTCTCTCCAAATTAACAGCACCGCAGCCTTAAGAAACGTTGAGAATACCAACGTTGCTCAGTTCATCTCGACGGCTCACCTGAAGGAGATGTTGGACAACAGGACCGCGTTACTGAAAATCTTCAGCACGTTGAGGGCACTGGCGAGGCAGGGTCTTCCGATTCGCAGCGCTGACAACGACGAGAATTTAAACTTCCTGATGTTTTTGAATGCTCGAGCCGAAGACGTGACGGAGTTGAAGTCGTGGTTGCAAAGAAAGGATAACACATGGCTCCATCACGACGTTCAGAATGATATTCTCGAGCTGATGGCCACTACTGTCTTGTCGGAAATCATGGCGGAGGTACGACGGGCTGAGCACTTTTCGATCTCGTTAGACGAAACTTCGGACGTGTCCCGAACCGAGCAAGTCTCTGTTTGCCTCCCGAGTCGTTTCCGAAAATTTAACAGCGAACGAGTACTTCATCGGATTTTTTTCGACGCCTGACACGAAAGCGGAAACCTTATTCGGTCTAGTCAACAACATTTTCGTCCAAAACAAGTTGCTGCTCTCGAACCTCAGAGGCCAGTGCTACGATGGTGCATCGAACGTGTCGGGCAAAATCACAGGTTTGCAGTCGCGAATACGCGAAGAAGAGCCGCGAGCGTTGTTCGTGCATTGCAATGCCCACAACCTCAACCTTGCTGTCCAGGATGGTATTGAAAAGGTTCTACCAACTAGAAAGTTCATTGGAACTATAAAAGACTTGATAAACTTCGTACGAGACTCGCCGAAACGCATCGCCCAGTTGAAGGACCTACAGACATAAGCAGCCAAGGAGAGTGACAGCGAGTTACCTTCTCTTGCAGCCTATTGCCCGACCAGGTATAAATCACCATTAAAATTTTTTTTAAAATTATCCTAGGAATTGTATACATAATTATTTGTGTTTTACAGATGGGTAGTACGGATCAAATCCCTGAAGACGGTGCGGGCCAACTACGAGCAGCTGATGCAGTTCTTCCACGATCGGTCGGTTGACCACGACATCGACAGCGCAGTTTCGGCGAAAGCGTCGGGGTTTTACGACTACATGGAATCGTTCGACTGTTTTACTTAACTGCTTTGATTGAAATCTTCGATCGCGTAGAAGTGTTGAACAAGGAACTTCAGAAGTCAAATCTTTGCGTTATAAATTCATATGAAAAAATAGAGGCGGTGACTGACGTATTGGACGCTTCTCGAGACACCAAATTTCAAGAGATTTGGCGTAAAACCCTTCAAGCCGTCGATGACCTTAAACTCGATGAACCTCAAGTTCCGTGGCAGCGCAAAATTCCCAAGCGTTTTGATTCTGGTTCGAGCGAAAACTGCGCCTTCAAAACGGCGGAAGATTACTTCAGAAAATCATATTTTGAAGTTTTCGACCAATTACTGGCGTCCTTAAGAAGTCGGTTCGACAACGAATCGGCGCAGTTTTTTAAATCGTTAGAACGATTCGCTCTGGGACAGCCCGCCGACGTCGATAACATTGTACAGTTCTATGTAGATGATTTTGACGGTGAACGATTGTTAAGTGACCGGGACATGTTTTAGCAACTTTTGAAGCGTCAAAATGAATCCGCAACAAACTTGGGGGAAGTTGTAGATTTTCTCCAAAAGTACGACTGGACGAGAGGGCTCATTCCCGAGTTTGTACATTTTGTACGCCTCCTAGTCACGATCCCTGGATCGTCATGTTCAAACGAACGAAGTTTCTCGGTATTGCGACGATTAAAAACGTATTTGCGATCAACAATGTCGCAAGATCGGCTTAACACTACTGCGATTCTAAACGTGTATAGCGACATAACCGACAAACTGGACTTACAGAAGTTGTTGAATCAGTTCATATCGAAAAATGCGAAGCGGAGCGCCGTTTTTGCATTGCAAAACTAATCAATAAGGATCTTGAAAGATGTAGTACTAATTTAACGCTATTTTAAGTTTATAACATTTTGAAAAAAATATGCTTTTAATTTGTGCCTCTACAGAAATGTTTGATAAGAGGTAGGAGAGGAGGGGGGAGGCGGGGTCTCCCACCCAGGTCAACTACCCACTCGGAATTTTCACCAACCGCCGACCCTGCTTATGGTGAACATGTCGCTAATGAACTGCGTCATCTTCAGCCTACAGCAAGAACGATTGTAAAACATCTTGTCAACAACATACTGTTTGAAGCAGCAATGGGAAAGTACAATAATGATGGGTCATCCACTTCATATCATGGGAGTATGGCGAATACTTCCATGAGTAATAGCAGTTACTTATCTTGTCCTCCCAGTCTTCAATCTGTATCTTCCGGAGCTACAACTGACGGCGAAGAAAAACCATCTGGTACTGAGTTTACTGTATTTAGACAATTTTTGGAACTTTGATAAACAAATAAAAAGTTTACTATATTGTTCTGTATTTGTCAATGAAGGTTTAATAATATCAATACATAAATTACTCTATTATCCTATACTTCAATTATATAAATATATAAACATTCATTCATAAATGTACAAGTTTTATCAACTTACCTCTACAAAATCTCGCAGAACGTTAATAAACGCTTTGCATACTTCTGGTATTATACGACAAATACTAGGGATTGAAATTCTGAAGAGATACATAAGTGATGCATAACTATCTCCAGTAGCTAGGTATCTCAAAGTCAACAATATTCGCACTTGAACTGGTATAGCATCACGGCAGTTGGTGTCTGATTCTTTCACCAAAGGAGTCACCTTTTCCAATAGGTAGTTAAAATCTTGCGTGCTCATACGTGTGAAATTTTTAAACAAACTACCATCATTTGAAATTAGTTTTTCAAAAAAATCCTTGCGATTTTCATTACTTTTAATAAATAAAACTCTGATCCACCATCTAGGCTTCTTCCGTGATCTTCTTTTATTGCCATTTGCGAGGATCAAATAAACAGCAGCTGCCACCGCTTCTGATGACATGACGCACACTACTGGCCAACAGGTGTCGAATAACTTGAAATGCTTTTGCCTTATGCTACAAGCAACGGCAACAAGTAGCAAGTGATAACTGGCAACAGATTACACTGGTCGGCATGAAAATCGGCCCTGACACCATTCCTGCTGATTCTTATATAAAATGACCTCCTGAATCCGAATATGACCCCCGTTTTCCCCCCATCACCGACCGATTTCGGGGGAGGCCCTCCCACCTATTTTTATCACTTTTCGATAATTTGGAGGGATGAAAAGGATTATTTTAGCCTTTACGTTTCTTCTGACGGGCTAGAGAGGTGAAAAGTTCCAAAACATGAACATTTGTAGGAGGTAGATTTGGGGGGGGGGGGGGGATTTGCCCCCTTAAATTGTAAAAAAATCCTCAAAAATGATCGATTTTTCCGTTTTTTTTCACTTATTTTCTATATATTCCAGCTTCCATCCCCCCTCATCCTCCCCCAAACAATAAAAATATATAGCAACAATAATAAAAATATATAGCAACAATAATAAAAATATATAGCAACAATAATAAAAATATATAGCAACAATAATAAAAATATATAGCAACAATAATAAAAACATATAGCAACAATAATAAAAATATATAGCAACAGTTCGGAAGATTCACTGTACCACGCTGGCGCTCTCAATACCTCGCGCGCACCGGTTTGTCCAGGAATTTTCATGCTTTGACAGGTTTAAACTTGCATTGCTCTCGTCACTATAGACCTGCGCTGTAATCCTTATCTTCCCTCAGTACATCTCTAGCGATCGTAGAGTCAACTTGTCGGTGCTCTAGGCGGGGATTCTGTGTTTCCAAGTTGTTGTTTAAATTGTGTATAACGGTAGAAATTTTGTAATTCCGGCTTTTTCCAAGTGAATTACAGTACGTGAGTGTGAGTTGTGATTAATATCGAGCATTTATTTACTGTTTAATTATGCCACGCGAGTGTAAAAATCATTCCGATAGCTTCTGCTATGTTTGCGGGGAATTGACTTTAATAGCGCAACGAAAACCCCTTTCTCCGCTTCTTAAAACTGCTTATAAATTTTACTTTGATTGCCAAGTTAGCGATCAAGACAAGAATTGGGCTCCAACAGTTTGCTGCACTACTTGTTACAGTAGCTTGACCAAATGGCTCAAAGGTACCCGTAAATCAATGCCATTTGCTATGCCCATGGTTTGGCGCGAACCTCGCTGTCATCTCACAGATTGTTACTTTTGTATGACTTCCACCGTCGGGTTATCTAGCAAAAGTAAGCATACAATTCAGTATCCTAATATCCCTTCAGTTCTAAGACCAGTTCCTCACAACGAATCTTTGCCAATCCCAGTGCCCCCAAAAATCAACGGAATCTCTTAGAAAAGGGTGTAAAAATCTCTTCTTACAGGACTAGGCAGTCAACCCTGAAATTACTTTTTTCGGCAGATGAAGGCTTAGTGTTCTGCCCTAATTCAAATGCATTGATGATAGAACTGAAGATGCCATGTGACCCAGACAAATGGAGACTGTTTATAGACTCATCAAAGACAAGCTTGAAAGTTGTCCTATTGGCCAATGGGAATGAGTTACCATCACTCCCGGTTGCATACTCTGTGGATATGAAGGAGGCGTACGAAAACATCAGCCGGATCCTTGATAAAATCAAATACCATGATTATAATTGGAAACTTTGCGCTGACTTAAAAGTTGTTGCTCTACTCATGGGCCTGCAATCGGGCTTCACAAAATACTGCTGCTTCCTATGCGAATGGGACAGCCGAGCCCGAGACAAACATTACATAGTACGGAACTGGCCTCTGCGAGAAAGTTTTACTCCCGGTCAGAAAAACGTCGCTCACGATCCTCTGGTCCCGAAGGACAATATTTACTTGCCGCCTTTGCACATCAAACTCGGATTGATCAAACAGTTTGTGAAAGCAAATGGACAAGACCGGTGATGCATTTCAATTTTTGAAAACTAGATTCCCTCGTCTTAGTGAGGCTAAAATCAAGGAAGGAGTTTTCGTGGGCCCCCAGATTAGACAACTTTTCCAAGATTCGACGTTTATTGAACACCTGAATCGAAAAGAAAAATGAGCTTGGATTGCATTCCAAAACGTATGTGAGAACTTTTTGGGTAACAACAAAAGTGATGATTATGTCGCTCATGTCGAGGAATTGCTGTCAGTGTACAAGGCCATGGGGTGTAACATGTCTCTTAAAGTGCATTTCCTTCACTCACACCTGGACTTCTTCCCTGAAAATTTAGGAGCAGTTTCGGATGAACACGGGGAACGGTTTCATCAAGACATCTCTAAGTTCGAGAGGAGATTTTCGGGGAAGTGGAATGCGAGCATGTTAGCAGAGTACTGCTGGTTTTTGATACGAGAAACTTCTACCTCAGGGTACAAAAGGAAAGCAAACACCAAATGAAGGTACTTATCTTAGTTATTTATTATTCTTTACATTTATTATTTTACATTTATTATTTTACTTTTTATATAATTCTTTACAGCTAAAATAATCCTTTTCACCCCTCCAATGGATGGGGGAAACGGGGGGAGTATTGAGAGCGCCAGCGTGGTACAGTGAATCTTCCGAACTGTTGCTATATATTTTTATTATTGTTGCTATATATTGTTGCAATACATTTTTATTATTTGGGGGTGTTTGGGGGAGGATGAGGGGGAATGGAAGCTGGAATATGTAGAAAATAAGTGAAAAAACTGCGAAAAAAACGGAAAAAATTGATAATTTTTAATGATTTTGTTTTCAATATAAGGGCGCAAATCCCCCCCCCCCCCAAATCTACCTCCTTGCTACAAATGTTCATGTTTTGGAACTTTTCACCTCTCTAGCCCCTCAGAAGAAATGTAAAGGCTAAAATAATCCTTTTCATCCCTCTAAATTATCGAAAAGTGATAAAAATAGGTGGGGGGGGGCTCCCCTGAAAACGGTCGGTGATGGGGGAAAACGGAGGTCATATTCGGATTCAGGAGGTCATTTTACATAAGAATCAGCAGGAATGGTGTCAGGGCTCAAAAAAAATTTTTTTTTGCAGACCAGTGTTATTGGGCGACATTCGACTTGCGACAAACTATGAAGCCGCATGGCAACATCTGATGTTGCCGAGCTACATGTTGCATGCTACATGTTGGTCGTTGTTGCCTCAATGGAAATGTACCTTAAGTAACAATTCAAGATGCCGCTCGTCTGTCTATCTTATCCCTACTAGAAGTTATAGGCATTTTTCAAAACGTCTATGTGAGGTCAATATTTGACAAATACATTTTTAACTCAAAAACTGTAAGAGTTAAATAAAAAACATTTAAATTTCCTTAACAATAAGTGTGTTTTTTTTAAAGAAATCATATCACTCTTGTTGGAAAACCCTTTAGTTATTACACGATAACGTGTCGCGTTATGTATTAGTAATTATGTATCACTGTTACAGGTGCAACTTCCTATGACGACCTGCTCGATCCACGAGATGGTAACCCTATCCCGTGTACTTCCTTCCGAGAATCGGCCAGGCAAAGGCTGTTGATCGAGGAAGACGATCTCAAGTGAGGATGATTTACTGCTACTTGGTATCGTACTCGAACGTCGTGAGACCGAGGGCACTCTACGACAAATACAGCGAACACTTCATGGAGGACTACGTTCGCCAAGGACTCTTTGAATACAAAGCTGAAAAAGAGCTTTGATACGGATAGAGACGTTTCTACACTTCGGGATACCAACGCTTGCCGTCGCTCACACCGGCATAGCGGTGCTGCTGTTGCGCAACGGACGAACGGCACACTCGACGTTCAAGTTACCTCTGGATATAAACGAGTCGTCCACGTCGTCTATATCGAGGGAATCTCAAGAAGCCGAACGCATCAAACGAGCAAGGTTGATCGTCCGAGACGAAATCTCGATGACGAGCCACTACATCATCGATACAGTCGATCGATTCTTGCGGGATCTACACGAAAAGAAAGACATTTCCTTCGGAGGAGTGTGCATCCTTTTCGGTGGTGACCTGAGACAATTTCTGCTGGTCAATTGAGGTAGTGTTGTTCAACTGGAGCACAACTTCATTAATTATGCAGCGTGACGCTATTTTAACGTGATGGAACTTACAGTTACCATGCGCACAGACCCGGGGGCCCACGACTTTGCGGAGTGGCTGCTACGTCTGGGAAACGGAAGGGAGACGCCCGATCCACTGCTGACGCGACATTCTACCACCGTGTAGTGTTCAGATTCCGGAACAGTGCGTCACGAGGAACGTCGTCGATGGCATCTACGGTGACGTCTTCGGAATGAGCGAACCGAAACGTTTACAAGCGTTCACCAAATGCCTGGTTCTCTGTTCGCTGAAACGGACCTGCGACATCGTGAACGATCAACTGATAGACTAATTTTCCGGAGAAGTCGTGATAAGTCTCAGTGTCGACAGTATCAAAACCGACGATATACAAGATCGGATCAAGTACCAGGATGAAGTACTCAACGCCAGACTTCAGTGGATTGCCGAAGCACGAATTGAAGCTGAAGATTGGCGTACCCAATCCAAGCCGTGTCGCAACACCTACTGACCGGCGAAATAATCAGTGGGACACATCGAAGAGAATACCACGTCATTCCCAGGTTGGACTTGTCCTCCCTGGATTGTAATTTTCCGTTCACACTGAAGAGGAGTCAAAGTCTGCTTCGCGATGACGATCAACAAAGCACAGGGACAAACGTTCAGGCGTGTTGGCATTTACTTGCCGCAGCCTGTTTTCGCTTTCGGCCAACTCTATGTTGCTTTTTCGAGAACGGTCAACTTCGAGTCAGTCAAGGTAACTATTAACGGGAAACAACGACAATCTGCAAGTTTATTAATGAAATGTGTTTATTTCTTCTTTTCGGGTGCAAGTGGATGAAACACCGGTCCAGAGCCGACTCATCCGAGGAGATCCGCGTGTATTCACGAGGAACTGTGCACGAGCTGCTTCGGAGACTAACACTCAAGTTATTGGTTTGATATCCATAATAATTCCTATGTGTACATTCATTGCATTTTTATGTTACATGTGAATGCTGAACGGTATAACCTTTTCCATTCCTGGCTGGACACCGACAACCGTTCCGGTTGCTCTTCCCCTCCCAGGATCTATTTTACATTATTAATGAGTGATGAACTCAGATTTGAATTTGTGCTTGATATGATGAGCAAATAATACTAAAATGTGCGCCGTCCTCTGTATCGATCAGTTAATAATAAATCCATTATAAATGCTTAGGTAGCATTGAGATTTAACACTTGATGTATCAAGTCGGCCACAACATTTTTAGTCCAATCTCAATCGCAAGTACTATTCTTTTCGTTTTTTAGCCATGAAGTGATTCTAGTGATTCGACAACTATGTTATGCATAATTGTTTCACGTTCTTATTTACAGGGTGACAATTAAGTTCTTTCGCCAATTTTTGTAACACCCTGTACTAAAGCCTTTGCTATTAAATTCCAGTATTTTGTTACCTGAAATGTATTTAACAAGTAGGCCTAATCTGTTGACATTTCGTAATACCATTAGTAAGATATGGATCGCCAAATGCAACGTGCCGCTATTATAAGCTCTTATAAGCGCGGTAACCGTGTTTGTGACATTGTTCGTGAATTCGCTTTTCATAAAAAGCAGTCCAAAGAGTAATTTCTCGTTACGAAAAGTTGGGAAACTTGAGTGACCGTGCAAGAAGCGGACGACCGCAAACTGCTGTTACACGTCAAAAATTGGTAACATCAGGAATGAAATTTGACAAAATGGAACTTGGAATAAGCAGAGAGAGCGTCCGGACTATTGTTAGAAAGAAGCTCAAAATGATGTGTTATGCAAATACAACGGCTAACAGGGTAATAAAGTGCAGGAGATTGCTTCGGCGCGCTGTTGGAAATTGGCACAGTTCGGTCTTATTTTCAGATGAGAAAGTTTTTACTATAGCTGAAAAATTTAATAAACAAAATTCTCGAATAATTTCTCGCACTATAGAAGATGCTAATGATTACGGTAGACACGCTTTTAAGTCAGCCCATCCTTCGTCAGTAATGGTCTGGGCAGGAATTACAGCGGATGGAAAAACACCTTTGGTGTTTATCGACCAGGGCATTAAGATGACCGCAGAAATATATCGTAGGGACGTGTTGGGAGGCCGTGGTAGAACCTTGGGCACGTCAACATGTTAGAGACCGTCGGTGGACTTTCCAGCAAGACTCTGCAAGGCCCCATACAGCGAATGACACTATTGCTTGGATTAGAGAAAATTTTCCAGTCTTCATTTCAGCTGAAGATTGGCCCTCATATTCACCAGACTTGAATCCAATGGATTACGCTATATGGGCTATTCTTGAGGCAGCGGCTTCTGTAAAACATCATGCCAAAGTTGAAGACCTAAAGCGTTATTTAAGGGCAGCCTGAGCTGCTATTCCTGAGGAAGTGTTGCGATTTACGGTAGATCATTTAAAGAAAAGACTCAGGGCCTGTGTTAACACACGCGGAGGAAGTTTTGAAACTGTTTGAGTTTACTTAGGCTATGAATGTTTTATTTTTATAACAGTATTAGGTTTATGAAAAAACAATAAAAATTTACCAAACTATACACGATTCCATTTGTTTCTGGATCTCGCCTAGCTATGGAAAAGTGACAGTTTAAGTATTGTAAATGGGGCTGGTTGTGTTTTAAATCAAGGTTTTTAAATGTCACTGTCAGATGTTCGATTTTAAGGTTATAATTTCTGACTATTGTGATCTTACACTGTTGCCTGTTTTACAAATTTTCAGATATAAAAGGATAATAATATGCAGTTTTAAGATTAACAAAATTTACTACTTGGTTTTTGTACATACAAACACAGCAATAATATTGTATATAACAAATATAATGAATTCGGCTCTGCAAACTTATTTCGTCATCCATTTGTATTTCTCGCTTGGGTCTTCCCGTTAACACATTTTGATCAACTCCATCCATCCACCTTAATTTTGGTCATTCTCTCTTCTGTTGACCCTCAGTATTTTTTTGTAGAATTGCAAATTTATTCCCACCCTCTTGTGATACTGATAATTTTCATGTCACACAATTTTTAAGCCCTCATTCCACTTTTATTATTTAGTCAAGAGAACCTGCATCTGAATCTTCTGATGTTTGTTCTGAGCCAGATTCCCCAAGCGAAATAATAAAAGGAGGAATGGTTTCAAAAGAAAGGTTCCCCATGTGTTTTGTCCAGTCATCCGAAATAAGTTTTTCACAATGATCACAGAAATTTTGCCACATATCGGATGTACATTTTGAGAGAGACTCAAGCCATAAATTCTGAACACGATCCTTAGATGGTTGCTTAGAATTTATGTGCTTATTGTAGTAAGTCTTACAAAACCCCCATGCCATTTCAATTGGATTGTATTGACAATGGTATGGCGGTAATCTAAGAACTTCGTGCCCGTTCTTTCTCAAAATATCATCAACTACGTAAATTTTGTCATTTGATCGAAAAGGTATAAATAAAGCCCATAGTTCCTTTTTGGTTAATTTTGGATTGAATTTTACATTGTGTTTAACCAACCACTCCTGCATTTCGCATTTCTTACAAGAAAATGAAGGAGTTTTGTCTAATTGCACAGAATGGTATGCAGCATTATCCATAATAACTACACATTTCCCTGAAAGCTTAGCCAAAGCAGGAATAAGTTGATTAACCACCCAATTTTCAAAAGTATTACCATCCATTGTGGCATGGTAATCTCGGTCATTGTTTTTCAAATGTAATAAAAAATCGCACCCATCCAAAAACCCACCCCTATACCCAGCATGTAGAATGGTGAAGCGTTTGCCTTCATTTTTGAATTTAGTTGGATTACTTTTTATATCCGTTTCATGTACCCAGCGTCGAACCACGGATCCATTCTGATATATCCATGTTTCATCCAGGTATACGAATTGGATATCTTCACTGGAATTTTGATACTGTAAAAATTTTCTAAGGAAAATAATTTTATCTGCAACAACATGTTTTTGTTCACAGAGAATTTTGCGCCCATTAATTAATTTGAATGTATACCCCATACTTTTAACAACCCTATAAAGTGTTGTTCTACTCCCATGGAACTCATAATTTTTCTTTCATATCATTCAAAAGATCTCTCAAAGTAAAATACTGATTTCTAGAGTTATATTGCCAAATTAGTTGTTGCAGATCTTTTCTAGCTAGGTGATTCCAAAAATGGCTGTTTTTAGATCGTTTGCCAGAAGTAGTAGATTTCAATTCGTCAGGTCTTTGTCGTAAAATTAATTATAATGAAGATCTCCCTACCTGAAACGTAATTATCTTTAATTAAATATATATGATAATTAAAATACTAGACATACCCCAAAAATATCTATTAAAATCGTAATAATATTGTGATGCTGTAGATTTGGATTACTTTGCCTAAAATGTTTGTAGGATTTCAGCATTTAAAACCTTTTTGATTCAGAGATAATCTTTGGCATGTTAATATTTAATATGTGCCTGAAATTATTTTTCACTTTGACATTGACACAGCATTGCAACACTAGATTAATTTGATTTAATAATAAAATGCTCGAAGAAGCGACCGCGTGGCGAAATAATTGTTGCAAGATTAACAATAAACCTCTTGAAAATTAAAAAGAGGATTACTTATGATATCATAAATTATTGCAACACTGTTAAAATAAGGAATCAGGAGTGCCAATTAATAAAAAATGTAAATGTTGATACTGCAACATAACAACACGAAAGCATGGCTAGGCGAGATCCAGAAACAAATGGAATCGTGTATACCATCGTTTCTTTATGGCGACCGAACTTATTTGCCACCCCTGTATAAGAACGGTCAATCACATGCCTATTGGGGATACCCCATTAATAAAAACGCGCCTAGTTCTCGACCTCAAGAGTGGTGTGGAACAGATATTCAATATTAAATATGTTTTAGTATTGCCTAACCAGACAAGGTATATTGTTTTTCTAGGGGGGGGGGGACATTTTTCCCCATGTCTTTTTTTCCCCACCTATTTAAAATCGGAATTATTTTTTCCCCACTCATTTCAAACATTCGATTGTTCGAACTGTTTTCGAACTTCTTTTCTTCATGTCACGTCTACCTTCATGTCAAACAAATTTAATGTCAAACGTCAGTTGTGTCAGTTGTGTCATCAAAATCAGTTGTGCTATCAATATGTCCGTAATTGAATTGATTCCTAATAAAACTGGATTTCTATTGCACGTCGACGGTTACCTCTATTATAAGCATACGGAAACATCAGGAGGAAATGTCAGGTGGAAGTGCAAGCAGAAACCTCGTTGTTATGCCTCGGCAACCACAACTGCACGCGGCCAAACTGTCGAAATTGTCCGTGGGGGACCGCTTGAGTCTGTTCACAAATGTATTCCAAATGCGGAAGAGGTTAGCGCGCTGAAATGCATCAATGCAATGAAAAGAAAGGCTCTCGAACATCCCGAAGCTCCTCCAGTGCAGATTATGCGAGCTTTGAGCGAAGTGCCTTCAGAAGTTCTGGCAGAGCTCCCCGAAAGAAGCAACTTGAAGAAAATCATCACGAGACAACGAAACAAAAATCTTCCTACCAATCCAGTCAATCTTTCCGATTTGGGCGAAATTCCTTCGATTTACAAAACTGCTTTGAGTGGTAATTTTTCACTGATCTGATTTCCAGTAATTCGTCACTAATTCCTTTTTCCAACTATAGGCGAGGCATTTCTGCTTTACGACTCCTATGAGGAGACGGACTCGGATGAAGAAGTTGAAGATTCGGAACGAATTGTGATTTTCAGCACTCAACAAAATTTACACGCACTCGATAAATGTCGCACTTGGTTTTTAGACGGAACTTTCGAAACGGCACCCTCAATTTTTGTTCAATTATTTGCTATAATGGGTTCCGTAGTTCAAGTATCTAACACTGGCTTAGAACAAGAAATAGCTTTACCCTTCATCTACGCGCTGCTAGAGAGCAAAAATGAAACAGCGTACGCAACAGTCTTCGACGTGGTTTTATCGAAAGGCCGGGAACTTGGTCTTGCCATGCAACCTCAATATGTTACATCATGTCGGACTTCGAATTGTCAATAATTAATGCATGCGCCACTTTTAACGCAACTGTAAAAGGATGCTTTTTCCACTTAAAGCAATCAGTGTATCGTAAAGTTCAAAGTGAGGGTTTTGTTACCGAATACACAAACACCGAAGACAGAACATTTAAAAAAAATGTACAAATGATGACGGCACTCGCATATGTACCTGTCGAAGACGTAGAACACTGCTTTGACATCTTCAAACGACATATTCCACCAAATTTTGCACCAATTGCAGAGTACTTCGAAGTTAGTCTCATTAGTCAAGTTAGTCTCACTATTTCACTTTAATTCTAATTACTGTATCTAATTAGGTGTATTATGTACGCGGAAAAAAAGCAGTTGGGCGACGCAAAGCCGTGAAACCCAGATACCCACCGTCTCTTTGGAGCGTCCATGAATCGGTTATCCAGAATCTTGCCCGTACGAATAACCTATCAGAGGGGTGGCACAACCGATTTCGTGTGGTGGTTGGAAAGAAGCATCCCAGTTTGTTCAATTTCATCAAGGAGATTCAGAAGGAGCAAGGAGACACTGAAGCTATGCAGAGAGAACTTCGACTAGGACGCGTTGTTAAAAAATTAAAACCCAAAACTCAACAATTGAAAGAAGATCGAATTTTAAAACTTGCTGCAAATTACGATACTGATGATGACGTCTTAACATATTTGGAATCCATTGGCTACAACATTCATTTTTGTTAGTTTTACACATTTTTACAATTTTACACATGTATTTGTACCTTTTACACCTTTTGTAATAAATGTATTCTCATAGCAGGGAAATTATTATTTACTGGGGAAAATTATGATGGGGAAAATAAGTAGTGGGGAAAAAATGGTAGGGAAAATGTAGGTGGGGAAAAATGGTAGGGAAAATGTAGGTGGGGAAAAACGGGTGGGGAAAAATGTCCCCCAGTCGTTTTTCTATTATCATCATTTGTAATATATCAAACAAACAATTAATAATTATTTACATTTTTATCCAATACTAGCAGTTAGCTTCTAAGATAACATCTGCAAGTAATACAATGAAACTAGCCTAAAAACACACCACATCATTCTTAGCAATAACAAACCTTCAAATTTTACTTCATGCTAATTCATCAAATAAAAGACGATTTATGTTTTGTTTATAATAGAATATTCAAGCAATTTACTAAAAATAGTTATATTTTCATCAATAACAAACCTAAAAATTTCACTTCATGCCAATTTATGAATAAAATAATAATTTACGCATTGTTTACAATAGAATATCAAAGCAATTTACAAAACATAGTTATTTTTCTCCACAATATCAAACCCATAAATTTTACTTCATGCCACTTTATCAATAAAAATATGGGTTTATATATTTTTATGCTAAAATATCAAGCAAAAATTGTTATTTTTATGAACAATTGCAAACCCCAAAATTTAATTTAAAAAATATGATTTATGTATTGTATATTTTAGTGAATTGTAAAAATTGTCATTTTTCTCAACAATAAACCGTCAAATTAACAACTTTCATGCTAATTTATCAATAAAAAAATTAATTATGTATTGCTTATGATAGAATATCAAAGTAATTCAGTAAAAATACAAATTTTTCGTAACAAATAGCAAACCCTTAAATATTATTTATTCGATCGAATTGTCTTTATTTTTTTTAATGATGACTGACATTATTACATGTCAATCGTATGTTTCAAATAATGTAAAATAAAATAAAAATATGTTAAGTTGTCTCTATTGCGCAGCTTCTCACGAAGCGAGTCTTGGGGACAGTACGAACCCTGCATGAGCGGGTGAGCGCCATCGAGCTACAGAGTTTTTTAAATATACAAACTGCTTTCTCCATCTAACGCATTCTCACTACCTTAACAACACATCATTCTCCAACCACAACCATTCGGCCTACGCACCCTTCCTTCCCCCCTCATCTCACCACTCTGGCAATTATTGTATTTTCAATTCGGTAAACATTTTTTAGTTATGATTTCAGCAATCCCTCACACTTTCTGCGGGCTTTAGTTCTTCCCGCTTTAGCTTTGTAGCGGAGCATAGCCTATTAAAAAGTAGTACTAGATACATTCTAATGTAAAAGAGAATTACATTTTGAATCTGTTACCCAACCAACAAAAACAGTTTATCAAAGGTTTATTCTCCGGGGCATAACACAGAACACGTGAGGTGGTTTTTGTGTTTCTTCGATCGTAATAGCAACCATGTATTGTAAACATCTTATTGTTGCAACATGTATCAGTCAGGGATTCATTTGGCACAATTAATTCAGCAAGGCCCCTCGCTCTTGATCTGGTTGAATTGAAATTATCTTAACAATTTCAATTGGTAATTTTAGGTCCGGGTGTCTATTTTGAACCAATGTGGTGAAGTGCAATCCATTGTACATTTAAAACTATTACTTGTTGTACAATGTCACCTTCAAACCACATGGTAAAATTTAAATCAAAAATTAATTTGCACACATTAGTTTATACATATTAAATTTAATTTGTACACAGGTCAATTGATTAGTATAGCAGTTTAATGGACGTTACCTACACAAGTCGAATTGATTACTTTAGGTTCTGGGGTTTATTTTGAACCAATATGGTGAAGTGTATTCCATTGTACATTTAAAACGGTTACTAGTTGTACAACATCACCTTCAAACCACATGGTACAATTTAAAACACCAATTAAATCACACAAATTAGTTTATAAACGCAATAAATTAAATATGCAAGAACAACTGACTGACTTGTTTACTGTCTGATGTGTTCGTTCGGTCTTCTTCTTCTTCTTCTTCTTTGCGTAATTAATGGCCTTAGCTAATAATGCTCTGTTGACCAGTCACAGTAATTATGAAATAATAATTAAAATTGTTTTAAATTTATTGGAGTGTCGATTGTATGAATGAATAAATGAGTGGATGAAGGGATGAGTAATGAAATCTTAAATCTAGGTCTTAAGCGTAGGTTAAAATCTGGACAGAGTTAAACAGCCATTGCTGAGCCCTCTGCCCTCCCCAAGGGATAGGAAATAGGAAATACACGTGGATTTTTAAAGGAAAAGGTTCAATGGAAGGGAATTTGGGAAAAGGATTATTGAAAAGGATGTGATTGAAAGGATGATTAAGGATATGGTGGACCACGTGGAGGCCGCACGTTTTAATTGTGCAGCGGGACGGACTGCTCGGGGTCAGCTCTCGAACCACACTCCGTTCGTTCGGTCTGTTTTGTTTTGTGGCCGACTGGCGGCCATTTTATGTGTTTCGCAAAGCCAGATTTACATTAGACCAAATTATGATTACAATTAGCTAAAAAAACAAAACGACGTAATATAAAGCAGAAAATAACTAATGATAAAATAATTATTGGGAATAAGTTTCTGTGCTCACTTGAAAATAATAAGGTTATCCTTTGATTCAAGTCTTATAATTGTATAAATTGGTTCTTCTCAATGTAATCCGAGACAATTTTCGTTAATAGCTTTTTGTGGCGCCATCTCGTGATAGATTGCCTTACTTCATGTCTAAGATAGACACACACAGAGAAAATTCAACTTGTTTTGAATTAGTTTTGCTTAGCGAAACTTGATTTTAATTTCCCACTAATCATATCAACGCATTTAACAATAATAATTTTGTTATTTCATATTTCCTGTTTTGCATTAAAACGTAGTTTTCCTCTTTTAGCTACATTTCATTCTAATTTTGTATAATGTACAACTGGCTTTTGCAGTCACCAAAGAATTATACCATGACGGCCTTAGCAAATCTATAGCCGCATTTCTTCACGACAATTACGACATGCATATGGCTTACGATTTGAGTCGTTTTCACCAAAAAAGCACGCCCGCCGGTAAACAAATCAATTGATCTACTTGTAAATATTAATTGTAAACGTGTTGTTTTGTGTTATAAGTGTTAACTCTGTAGTACATTTTAATTACACTTTTAAATAAAACACATTTTAACTTTTATTTGACACTGTATTTATAGTCATAGGTTAAGTTTAGATACAGTGATTAAACAAAGTAAAAAAAAGTTTTCTTTACAAGCGTAAACTGTAATCGGTGATGTAAGTTTTACCATGTGGTTTGAAGGCGACGTTGTACAACTCAAAAAGCTTGCAATGTGCAACGGATTATACTTCGCCACAATAATTTAAAACAGATCTCAACACAAACATTATTAATTGAAATTGTGTAATTTTAAATAAACCACAATATGAATCAATTGATCTGTGTGCAAATTTAATTCATCGTGTTTATAAACTAATTTGTATTATAATTTGTTATTTATATTTTATCATGGGGTTTAAAGGCGACATTGTACGATGCATTACAGTATTAAAAGTACAATGAATTACACTTCACTATATTGTTTTAAAATAGACACCAAAACAAATATAACTAATGGAAATAAAGTAAATACGGTCATTAGTTAAAATGTAAATAAATGTAGTTAAAATGTAAATAAATGTAGTTAAAATGTAAATGTAAAATCTAAAATTCCGATGTTTTCTAAAAATAATTACACAGATGAAAAAAACACGTACGAAAAGTCCATTCGTACGTGTTCCCCAATTATGTTTTTGGGACGGCATGGGCGCCCAGCCCATGGCCTTAAAATACCATTTTTATTTTTGCTTTTTACTTATTGTGTATGCAAATAAGTTGACATCCTTTTTTTCGTTCTTGTATTGTGAGTGGAAATATGTAAATCCCTTTTGTTGTTGCTCATCACCCTGTCTGGCCTAAAAAAAAGTTGCCTTTGTCGAATGTGGCTCTCAGGAAGTAAGAGGCAAGGGTAGACAATGCTTATGGGAGAATTGGATTCTGAGTTTTCGAGGATAGAAAAGGAGAGACTGTGGTCGGGAAGTGGGTCCATCTATTTATGAACAGAGTAAACGTGAAAATATTCTAGAGAAAACTGCTCCGGTTCCGTCTACACACATGCACACACACAAACGCGCTCGCTCTTATTTTCTCGTGTAATTTGATCCCGTCTACACCACTTGTACGATGATAAATTGAATGACCTTCAGAAAAATTAAACTATTCTGAAACACTTCTTTTATTTTCAGCGTGCTCGAAATTATGGACTTTAGGAATCAGATATATTTAAAAAAAGCTAAATAAACCTAAAATTAAACTAAAAATAAAAGAATAAAATTCAATGAGTTTACACAAAAGTAAATGAAATCTATCTCACTTTGCCAGAATTCATTTGATATTAAATTTATTTTGATTAGTTTTTTTTCTTCATAAATTCAAATAAAAACATACCGAATTTGGAAAATAATTTATATTATTGATGTACTGAATACACTACATCTTCAGATACGAGTTTCGAGTTTTTTTAATCTAACCTTTAAACGAGTGTTTAATGCATGAAGTAAAATTTCGAGTTTAGAAAAGCCTGAAAAATTAACTTTATGCGCTATATAAATTTATTATCACCACAAAAAGTCTATTCTAAAATATTTCTTTTAATTTAGGATTTCAAGCGTGTTTCAAATTATAAACTTTGGTAATTGGTTATATTTTATAAAAACTTAAATTTACATTGAAAGTAACAATTCTAAAATATATATTCAATGTTTTTGTTATTCTATATTATTGTTTCAAATATTCAAAATTTGCATAAACAAACAAAGTTATTTTACAATAAAATAATCTAAAATATAATTATAACATTTTTAGTTATTCTATATGTTTTAATAAAAACTTATTTAAAAATAAATAGATTTTTAATATATTTATGTTATTAAGGGGAATATAACAGTGGTCAGAAATTTAATGTCAGGTTTATTTAAAAACTAAATATCCTAGAAAGTTGAAATTTTGACAGCGTATATTAAGCTCAATTATCTAGTAAAATATTGAAGTACTTTTTTTTAACAATTTGCTTTCAGAGGTATGAAAAAATTAATGTTATATTTTTCAAAATTAAAAAAAATATTCCCATATCTTACTAGTTTATACTATAAGGAATATAATGTGAACATTTCATAAGGATGCGATAGCTCATGCCCGAGTCAGGTTAAAATAAAAATCTTAAAAAATAAGACCGTAAAATACCGCCGCACAGTGGGAGGAATCGGGATTATAGCTGGACAAAACCCCCAGAAAAAAGTTATCAATAAACGTTGGAAAGTTCTCTGTGCTGATTCTTTAGTCTCCAGAGACTATTTATATGAAAGCGTCAATAAGTTAATACAGAGTCATAAAATATTATTGATCGTATTTGATGTTTAAAGTATAGAAATAATGGTGTGTACGAAGGTCCTTCGCGAATGATCCTGCATCATCATATGACGTATTCTTCATATCCAAACAGTTACAGGCATCATACTTATCACGATGTTTCATGTTTTGTATGGCATTGAAGTTATATGTTTATGTAAACTAATATTTTATATGAGAAACATGGTTTCATTTGTTTTAAACCTTAGAACTTTTTTTACCGACTTTTACCGATGTGAACGGACGTTCTCGAGATGCCTTGATATGTATAATTGCGGATGAAAAAGAAATTACTTGCGACTTTTTGCGACTTTGGTTTATATCGTATTTTTTCTACATTCCATGCATGTAATACGAGAAAGTATTGTTTTCATGATTAAGGGGGCATTCTCATTCAAAATTTTCAAAAAATCGATTTTTTTTTATTGCATGAAATGAAAGTTATATGTCTGTAGAATAAGTGGCTGAAAGGCCAATTGGATCCAGAAAGTAGTTTAGCCGCTATAGCCCATTGTATGCACCAATGTCCCATGCGCTCAAAGGATCGCAGGTATAAAGTGTTGCGCGCTCACAGAAATTTGTTTTGCCAGCTTGTGTATTGGGCCTAAGATGTAAACAACTCTGACAGGTCACTGTAGGTGCACTAGGTCACCGAAAAGGGTGCCAGATATGACATTGCCTGTCTATATCTAACCTAAGTTAGTTGCTGCAACGTGCGTTTTTTGAGTCGAAATCGTTACGATAACTTTAAACGCGTTTTTCTCGAAACTACTTTTTGTTTTACTATAACGGAGATTCCGGTCAAACGGTTCATCCGATTCGAATGAGACTAATCGACGAAAAACTAGATAAAATCTATTGGAGCTTGAACCTAACTGCAGTGAAAAAAAGTCATTTTTACTATTTTTCATGGCGGGTCCAAGACAGAAAAATCGGGTAAAAAATGAACTTTTTTTTTCAAATGGCCGCCATTTTGTTAAATTTTGATCAATTTCAATGCGCTTAGATTCAAGCTCCAGGGAATTTAATGAAGTTTAACACCCCCCTATTCGCTTTTGTTTCAAATGATTATAAGAAGCCCGGAAACTTTTGCAGTAAAGCAATGCTCGGCGTGCAGCGGTCAATGCCATCCTCTGTAGCGGCCATGTTTAAAATTATTAGTCATTAATACAAAATATTTTTGGTACTAAAAAAAACAATCTTTTCGAAAATCCAAACTGCATGATTCTACGAGTTATAGTTATCCCGCAAAAAAAAAATCCAAAGTTTATCCATTTTTCGGGACTCCGAATAAAAATGCCCCCTTAATTCAAACTCGAAATTTCGACGGATATATACGTTTTATGGTCTCCTGAGACAATTCCGACCATTTTTGAAATATGTCTTTGTGTGTGTGTGTGAGTGCGCGGGTGTGTGTGTCTGTGAGCGTGTGTGTATGTGTGTGTGTCCGTGGGTGTTGTATCTCAAAAACCGCTACAGCTTTTAGACTGAAACTTTAAACTTAAGGTTTAATTCTTAGTCGGAAGAGCTGAAAAGTTTTTGATAAAATTTCGTACACCGGAAGTGGGTCTTTACTAGAAGCGTTTTTGTTTTTTTTCCGATTTTCTTCTATAAATATCGACAATTCAACTAACATTTTTTCGAACAATCAGATTCACTCATTTTCGCAAAATGGACTAATCACGTTTCTATTAAGGGGAATATAACAGTGGTCTGAAATTTAATGTTAGGTTTATTTAAAAACTAAAGGTCCTAGAAAGTTGAAATTTTGACAGCCTATATTAAGCCCAATTATCTAGTAAAATATCGAAGTACTTTTTTTTTTAACAATTTACTTTCAGAGGTATGAAAAAAATAATGTTAAATTTTTCAAAATTAAAAAAAAAATTCCCATATCTTACTAGTTTATACTATAAGGAATATAATGTGAACATTTCATAAGGATGCGATAGCTCATGCCCGAGTCAGGTTAAAATAAAAATCTTGAAAAATAAGACCGTAAAATACCGCCGCCTTGCGGATCTTCTCTTAGTTGAACGCGTTGTACACTCATCTGCACAATTATTGGAGGGGGGAGCAGCATGCGGCCAGCGTTTATTAAAGTTTTTTAAGCTGATTAATAAGCTAGAAGCAATCGAATAACAATCAGTCTTGTTCAAATCATTATTTCGTCTTAAATCTTTCGTTGTTAAAGCAGTTGTTAAATGCCATTAAACTTCTCGCAATAAAACTATTAAAGTAAATTGTAAAGTTTCTAGCAATCGGACCTATTTGAACCAACTGCGACTTCATCAACGAACCAATGATATCAAAACTATAAGAATAGTAAGAATAACACCAATATGACGTTGTCGTAGATTAATGTTACAAATTAACTATTTTTTACTGAGCACAGGTAATATTTGTTTGACGAATGTTTACAAAAATGTAGGGTTTAACTGCGTGCATATTCATTGTTAATTATTTTAGAAAAATAGAACTATAATAATATTAAGGTAGTTATTATAATGCATTTCAAATAACAAGCTTCTTGCTCAACATTGCACCGAGCCCAATATATTTTTTTCAAATTTGGCTGATTTATGATGAGTCATATTTTGATAGTAAGTAAATAAGGAATAAATGAATTGTAATTGAATGTTATTGCAATCCTCTGTTTATACGGCTCAGTCAACTTAGCCCCCCGAAGTTCGACTTTTTAAAAATAACTGTTGCGCTAGACGGGCCTTAGCTAGCGCCACAAAAATTAGAGCTAGCGCCGTTTAGACAAGAAAGTTACGGGGGTTTGAACTTTCGGGGGGCTAGGTTGATGCTAGCCCCCCGAGATTGGATTTTTCAAGTTTTCTTACAGTATTCGGATTCCTCAGAGCTAGCGCTACCAATTTAAAAGCTAGCGGCACCCCCACAATCCCAAAAGATTATAAAACATTTTAAACCCTAGCCCCCCGAAATGAGATTTCTTTAATCAAATTGGGTGCAAAAGATTGCTTAGAGCTAGCGCCAGCAGAATATGAAAAAAATATTCTCTCAAAAATATCAGGTAAAAAAAAGTTCACATCCAAACTTTGATGTGAGAGCTTTCAGCTCCTGTATGCGTATTACCATTTACTTGCTGAATTTCAATACAAAATCATGATTGGCTTATAAAATACCGCTTCCAAGAAATATGTTGGCGTTGTAATTACTTTATGTATGTTCAAAGACACTGGCTATTACAAAGATGATGCCTAGAAAACAGTAGCCTAACTGACAAGTTTTTTTCAACAAAGTCGTACTTTGGGGGGCTAAGTTGACTGAGCCGTATAATGTAAGCAACAACTATCAAAACATTTAAGCTAAATATTTGATATGCAACATGGATTAGATATTTGGGTTTGCTTAGAGAGTTTCTCCTTCATCAGGCAAGAAATAAATCTTAGACTTAATATGAGTAATAACCTAATAATATTTAAGTTAAATACAGCATAATAACATACAGGGAGTTTTTCTTTAAAGTATACGTTTTCCAAATTTAGTTTATTGTCTTTAAATCTTTAGATATTCCTTGTTTTTTAAAAAAAGTTCAATTCAAGGCTTTAAACGAGTGTTTTCCACTCCCAGACTAAGCATGAAGTAAAATTTCGAGTTTAGAAAAGCCCCGTGAAAATTTGTCGAGGGTCGGGCAGCGACCCGAGACAAATTTTCTGGGCTTTTCTAAACTCGAAATTTTACTTCATGCGCCACGCGTATAAAACGCTGATTTCAAGTAGGGTTCAAATATACAAACATTTCACAAAATTTTAGTGTTCTATACGCGTGGCGCATGAAGTAAAATTTCGAGTTTAGAAAAGCCCAGAAAATTTGTCTCGGGTCGCTGCGCGACCCTCGACAAATTTTCACGGGGCTTTTCTAAACTTGAAATTTTACTTCATGCTTAGTCTGGGAGTGGAAAACACTCGCTTAAAGCTTCAAATTGAATTCCTGTAAAAACAACATATATCTAAAGATTTAAACAAAATAAAGTGAATCTGGAATACCTCTACTTTAAAGAAAAACTCCCTGTATATTGTAGAATCAGGATATTGAGATAGATTGTGTTAGAATGAAAATAAAGTCAATTGAATAGCAACGAAAGAAGCTTAATCACAATTTTGTAGCATCGAAAAGATACCCATGTTTTGATTAGGTACATACATAACCCGATGTGTACTAGGTAAATTTTCAGGCATTCATTGTTTTTGAAAAGCGTTCAGTTTGAAACTCCCAACGAGTGTTTTCCACCGAGTAATAATGATTTAAATTATCATAAAAAAAACAACCGTGAGGTACGCCACTGTCTTGCTAGCACTAGCTATCTCTTGAATAACTTTCTCATTTATCACTTGGTGAAACATTTTGAAATAATAATAAAGGATAAATTAAAAACACTTGGTTTGTTTCACTATTTGTTTCTATTTACTTGACTAGTTTCGCTTTTAACGGCATTATCAAGAGTGAACTTTGATAATGCCGTAAAAATCGAAACTAGTCGAGTAAATAGAAACAAATAGTGAAACAAACCAAGTGATTTTAATTTATCCTTTAATATCACTAGCTATGTCGTTGTTAGTGTTTATAGACTTCAGTATAGCAATTACAATGCCAAAAAAAAATTGAAATCGTACGGTTAGTTTCCGAGTTATAACGATTTCAATTATCAAAAACAATCGTCAGTTACGCCACTGTCTTACTAGTGAAAGCTATCTCGTTGCCAGTGTTTATAAATATTAGTATAGTAATTACAATGCCAAAAGAGTTTCTTAAATCGTACGGTAAGTTCTTGAGTAATAACGATTTAAATTAGCTAGGAATGAAAACACAATTGTCAGTTACGCTACTGTCTTCTAGGCATCATGTTTCTAATAGCCAGTGTCTATGAACATAAATAAAGTAATTACAACGCCGAACTATTTGTTGAAAGCGGTATATTATATGCCAAACATCATTTTGTATTAAAATTCAGGAAGTAAATGGTAATACGCATACAGGATCTGAAAGCTCTCGCATCAAAATTTGGACGTGAACTTTTTTTTACCTGATATTTTTGAGAGATGTTTTTGTCATATTCTGTTGGCGCTAGCTCTAAGTTATATTTTCCACCCAATTTGATTAAAAACATCTCATTTTAGGGGGCCAGGGTTAAAAATGTTTTATCATTTTTTGGGGCTGTGGGAGTGGCGTTGGCTTTTAAATTGGTAGCGCTAGCTCTGAGGAATCCGAATAGTGTAAAAAAACTTAAAAAAATCCAAACTCGGGGGGCTAGCATCAACCTAGCCCCCCGAAAGTTCAAATCCCCGTAGTTTCCTTGTCTAAATGGCGCTAGCTCTAATTTTTGTGGCGCTAGCTAAGGCCGGTCTAGCGCAATCGCTTTTTTCAAAAAAGTCGAACTTCGGGGGGCTAAGTTGACTGAGCCTATTTATACACATCATCATTTTGTAAACCCTGTACTAAACATAAAAAAAACAGGGCAGCTTTCCGTTTATTTTTTTTTAATCTATTATTTATTTGTTGCATTCATAAAAACTAGAATATTTGACCGAATATAAATTGAAATTCTCCCCAAAATTGGGGGTATTTACCCAATTTGGCAGAGGCCAAATTAATACACATTATTTTCATGGCAATAGCAGTTAGGGAAGATAATATTCCCATTTAAAAAATATCATTGAAAATCCCATGTTCCGTTTTTTTTCATATATGTCCGGCATATAAATATTCACAATGAGCTTATGAACATGATTTATTTTATTATTATATTTTTAAGAAATAATCTATAATTTAATAAAATAAAACACATAGTTTGTTCGGCTGTCGAAACTGGAGTCTTAAAAGTAAAAATAATGTGTTATAATGACAAGAATAAGAATCATCAGTTTTGTAAATACCGAAAAATAACACAGGATCCAATAACGCTTTCTAACGAATTGAAAACAATACATGGCTTGTATGTATTATCAGCGTGTTTAAATAATACGAATCGACACTTTCGTTCGATCCGTCTTTTTTATACGCTTTGTTTTTTTCGTCTATTCCACGCGACGCGAGACCCCATCCGCTCATGCCAAGGAGTAATGCACAAATGTACAGCGAACTGCCGCTTTTCTCTCTGACTGTATTCTCCCCACTTGTGCTGTAAATTTGGCATCGGATGAGCTACTCGAAACTATGTGGGTCTTTCCAACACGATCGGCGTGTTACACTGCAATAATCCCCTTAAGCGACAATTTTCACACGTGAAAATTTCCTAAATAAATTTCCAGTTTTTACTGTTTCTTGACAGTTACCTCAACAACACAATGTTTTTAGCATTACCTACTATTCATATCTTTCGAATAGAATTTTTCAATAAGTATTTGTTCGTTAAATTGTCAAACCGAATACAACTCGGTGGTACGAAATTGGGGGAAATTTTCTCCTCATTCAACTCTTATTTGTTTCGACGACAAATAAAATATTAAATAAATGTGTATTTCGTTAAAAAATTAAATAAATAGATAACATCTCGAATTAAAACGAAATAATTAAACTTTCGTTTCACTTGACGACAGTATGTGTCTAAACAAACATTGTTGTTGTATCAGAAATTACGAACGTTGTTGAAGAACTTATTCGCCGATTCGGGGTAGTTATGATAATACTGTCATGTGGTCAACCACTTAACTACGAGCGATTTGAAGCATTTACACAAGAAACGGCGAAGTTATTTGTCCAAAAATATCCATGGTACAGAATGCCTGTCAGCATCCACAAAATTCTTGTACACGGAGCTACTGTAGTAAAATCTTTTCTTTTGCCTATTGGCATGATGTCAGAAGAAGCTCAAGAAGCGAGTAATAAGATCTACAGACAAATGAAATTAAGGCATACGCGCAAAGATATTCGAGATCACACGAGTACTGATCTAATTCACACCATGCTTCAGCTGTCTGATCCACTGATAAGTGCCAAAAGAGGTCTGCTTAAAAACACAATTGAGGATTTGCCAGAAGCTGTACTTCAACTTCTTGACGTTAAAACGGATGAATTCTAAATTTTTGTAGAATGAACAATCATATAATGCTGTAAATAAAATATAATGCTTCCAAAACTGTTAAATAATTTTCTTTACCTACAAACTGCTGCTTGTCAATAATCTTATTGTTTAGTTATTTCTTTTTTCATAATTATTTGACAAATGTATTACAATCTGATAAATTATATTTCATTATATCGTTATAATAAATATAACAAAATAATTTTCTCATAAAATACCTCGATATAATAATGTTTACGAAAAATATGACATTTTCTAGTATATAATTGTTTTATTCTGTCCGCTACTTTGAATTGCCCATTATTTGCTTAATATTAGTAATTTTTAACATGATACAAGTAAATAGGTCCACTTTCGCCCATCGTACTAAAGGCTATGAGTTTTGTCCAGCTACAATCCCGATTCCGCCCACTGTGCGCCGCCTTGCGGATCTTCTCTTAGTTGAACGCGTTGTACACTCATCTGCACAATTATTGGAGGGGCGAGCAGCATGCGGCCAGCGTTTATCCCAGGGCCGGTGAACGCTGCGCGGCTTCGCGTTTGTTTTTATTTTCTTTTCTCAATCATAGTTAACAAAAACGGCTCGCGTCGTTAGCATTTATTCTCGTAAAATTAATATTTCGCAATTATAATCGATATTTTATTGTACTAGTGTTTTATTTTTATGCTTTCTGACTACTAATGGAATAAGTATTTTTTTATACTGCATGTTCACTAATATAGAAAATACGAAATGTTTCACTAATTTAAATAAAGATGTGTAATATACCTTTAATATTGGCTTTCCTAATTATTTGACAGTGTCGGTATTATTAAATTATTTTTAAAGTGTTTTAAGCTGATTAATAAGCAGAAGCAATCGAATAACAATCAGTCTTGTTCAAATCATTATTTCGTCTTAAATCTTTCGTTGTTAAAACAGTTGTTAAATGCCATTAAACTTCTCGCAATAAAACTATTAAAGTAAATTGTAAAGTTTCTAGCAATCGGACCTATTTGAACCAACTTCTTGCTCAACATTGCACCGAACCCAATATATTTTATTTCAAATTTGGCTGATTTATGATGAGTCATATTTTGATAGTAAGTAAATAAGGAATAAATGAATTGTAATTGAATGTTATTGCAATCCTCTATTTATACACATCATCATTTTGTAAACCCTGTACTAATGATAAAAAAACAGGGCAGCTGTCCGTTTAATTATTTTCAATCTATTATTTATTTGTTGCATTCATAAAAACTAGAATATTGGATAAAATAAAAATTGAAATTCTCCCCAAAATCTGGGGTATTTACCCAATTTGGCAGAGGCCAAATTAATACACATTATTTTCATGGCAATAGCAGTTATCAAAGATAATATTCCTATATAAAAAATATCATTGAAAATCCTATGTTCCGTTTTTTTCATATACAGAGAGTTTTATATAACACCGAACATGTTCATCCAATACAATTTTGACACCTTTATTTTTTAAGTTATGTGTAAATTGGGTTGCCTCTATGACCATTAAAAACTGTAGCCAATCAATCGCAATTAATGCCTCAACTTGTACACACAGGGAGTTTTTCTTTCAAATATACATGTGAGAATTACACAGTATATGTCGTAAATCTTTAGATACTTGTTGTTAAAAAAAAAAATTTGAAACTTGAAATGAGTGTGTTCCACTCCCAGACTAAGCATGAAGTAAAATTTCGAGTTTAGAAAAGCCTGAAAATTTGGTTTGGTCGCGTAGCGCGAAGCGCGGAGCGGCCAAACCAAATTTTCAGGCTTTTCTAAACTCGAAATTTTACTTCATGCGCCACCGGTACAAAACACTGACAAATTACGAAGTTTAAAACACACTGATAAACTTTCTATTGCATCAGCGTTTAGTACCGGTGGCGCATGAAGTAAAATTTCGAGTTTAGAAAAGCCTGAAAATTTGGTTTGGCCGCTCCGCGCTTCGCGCTACGCGACCAAACCAAATTTTCAGGCTTTTCTAAACTCGAAATTTTACTTCATGCTTAGCCTGGGCGTGGAAAACACTCGTTTAAAGCTTCAAATTAAATTCTTTTAATAAACCTAGCATCGGCAAATGTTCAACGTATGCTTCTGTATACTTAAAAGACAAATTCTCGTTATGAAAATGTTCGGTGTTACATAAAACTCTCTGTATATCCGGCATATAAATATTCACAAGGAGCTTATGAACATGAATTATTTTACTATTATATTTTTAAGAAATAATCTCTAATTTAATAACATAAAACACGTAGTTTGTTCAGCTGTCGAAACTGGAGTCTTAAAAGTAAAAATAATGTGTTATAATGACAAGAATAAAAATCATCGGTTTTGTAAATACCGAAAAATAACACAGGATCGCTTTCTAACGAATTGAAAACAATACATAGCTTGTAAGTATTATCAGCGTGTTTAAATAATACGAATCGACACTTTCCTTCGATCCGTCTTTTTTATACACTTTTTTTTCGTCTATTCCACGCGACGCGAGACCCTATCCGTTCATGCCAAGGAGCAATGCACAAATGCACAGTGAACTGCCGCTTTTCTCTCTGACTGTATTCGCCCCACTTGTCCTGTAAATTTGGCATCGGATGAGCTACTCTAAACTATATGGGTCTTTCCAACACGATCGGCGTGTTACACTGCGATAATCCCCTTAAACATTTTTTATTCAAAGTTACATAAATAAAAAAATCTTTTTACAATCAAAAAATGAATTTGGAGAATGTTTGATGGGTACTTTAATTGGAATTGGTAATAAAAAGAACGGAAATTATTTCTGTAAAATAGATAAATTATTTACGAATATACAAAACTAAATACATAGAAATATACATACATATAAACATTCATGTATGCAAAAAGTTAAACAAACATTAAAAACCTACATTAAATATACATATATTCAAAAAGTTAAAAATACGATATTAGAAATAAGAATTTAACACTATATCATTATATTAAAAATTCACAAATGCTGTACAATTTTTAATTTTCTTCTTTTATTAATAAAATTATAATGTAATTCCCATTTACATTTTTTAAATATACTACATTTTATTAATAAATCTATCATGTACTCTCTGTGTTTTCCGCATTCTGTTTCATCAATGCATATTTCTTGATTGTCTGTATTATTTATTTTTGCAATTATTTTATTTTTTATTTTGGGCCGAATAGTGCGTCTATGAGAATTTTTTTTAAATAATCCATTGAAAACTGATACCGATGTCACACAAATTTATCATTCCATCCGTCGGCGCTCTAAGTCCTACAGATGTCAGTGTTTTATTCTCGAAGTTTTTATATAAAAGTAATAACTCCGTTTTATCCATTAATATGTGGTGTTTCGGTTTGAGATGTTTTTCGCAGCTAAGACAATTACATTTTTCGAAACATTTTCTTCCCAAATAGCCAGCATAATATACTGCAGAACACTGTTCTAAATTATTCTTTATGCCAACTGTTATCGGATCTATTTCTGGCGATCTTGTATCTAGCGAATGTGTATCTTTATTGGCGTTCTCTGGAGTCGTCAATAAATCGTGGCATTGATTTATATCAAGATATAAATCGTCATCAGGTTCGCAATTAGCCCGATCTGGTGGTTTCATTAAACGGTATGGGGTCAGTTTTCCTAATCCTTTTTTCCTAATTTTTTTTCCTAATCCTTTTTTCCTAATATTTTTTTTTCCTAATTTCTATTATTATTATTTTCCTAATACTATTTTCCAAATTCACATTTTATTTCCGAGACTCATTTCCAAATGTACAGTTCAAAAACCAATGTAGCAACCGATGTCCTTTAAGTACTCCATAGCTTCCTCCCGCCGATCTTCATACTGGAGAACGACGTTCGTAATCCTTTCTTCGTTCTGCTCCATAGCTTTGCTCACGTCTCGCCGGACTCTTTTCCCTAAATTTAGGTCGCGGATCATGCCTTCAGTGTCAGATTGCTCTTTCTTGAGTTCCTTGAGGAGAGTGTACAAACCCTGATGGTTCTTTCCCACCACAAGTGCGAAACGAGTATGCCAACCTGTAAGATAAGATGTGGGATAAAGGACAGTTGTTGGATTCAGGAAAAAGTAAAAGGAAAAAGGAAAAGGAACCTTCTGAAAGGTTGTTGGTTCTCGATAGGTTTTGGAGCGTCGCATCGTACATGTTCCAAACATCTGGTGGGTATCGGGCATCAACGGCTCGACGTCTACCTCGAGCTGTCTGTCCTTTTACGTACGTCGTCTACGGGGTAGTAATACTTGTAAAAAATAACTGATGAGCAGACTGATAGCGGACTGATAAGAAAGAAAAAATACCCGAAAATAGTCGACCACCGATTTGAATGCAGGAGGTGCTTGGTTTTCGAATTCAGCAAACACAGATAACACGTCGGCGAGAGGAACGAACGCGATAGCGCACATCATTCGCGCTGCATCTTTTATAGTTCGATCTTTCTTATCGCTATACGCCACTTGCAGCCCCTCCTGTTGGATGTACCGGTACACTGCTTGTCGGAGGTGAAAAAAGCAGGCTCTGACTTTCGTACTCTCCGTCATGATTTTTCTAATTGCGTTCAGGATAGCGAGTTCAAAATCCGTCATCACAATAACCGACACTCTGCGTGGAATGCCTGCTTCCTCACACGCGTTTCTGATGACATCCAGTACTTTTTCGTACGTGACTTGTTTTTTATTTTCCAGCAGTGCGTATACGAGAGGGATAGCGACTATTTGTTGTTTACCGTTCCGAATTTGTGTCAGGGAAGCAAGGACAGTGAAGAGTTGAAAAAAAAATTGCGGTACAACCTGAAAAAATAATACGGTACAACTCGAAAAATAAAATAAAAATAATGTACATTATGAAAAGAATAAACCGGTAATTCTTTTTTTTAGCTTCAGTCGATTTTTGAGATTTTGTAAACTGAACCGGGGGTAAACGTGTATGGGAAGCATAAAACTTAAGTTCATTTTTGTGATGAGACTTACCGTTTAACCGCAAATCGTATTTTAAGTTCCGATTTTGAGGTTATATATGTACGTATTTTCGGCTAAATACGTACATTGCAGGTATAAATTGGGCACACGATGAAACTATGTTCTAAATTATAACGGAATTAATCGAAATTGTAGTATTACCTTCATGTATACAACCATTATCAGGATATTAATTTTGCACTACAATTGACATCTACTGACGTTTATTTTAAATAATCGATATACAATTCTAGATCCTATATTAGTGATCTCTAGATCATAACTATTTTAACTTATGATATTAAAAATAGATGGCGCCAGGTGTAATAAAATTAAATAAATAATATCCGTTCACGAAAATTTGCTCCAATTATTACAATTATGACTTCTAAGATTAATATTATAATTAAAATACTCTATTTTGTTTCTAACACGTGTAAGCGTTAATTCGTGTTGTGCTGCAAACAATTTTGTTAGCCTACAGATATTCCAGATTAATCCGAGTTGATTTTCGTAAACGGTTATCGTAGATTTATTAAAATCAAAAGTCTACCGCAATTTTATATACTATAACTGAGTAAGTAAAGAAAAAATTGATGTGTGATTATCTACTTGCAATAATGCTATGAGATCTATATACGGAAAAAATAGAATAGTGCAGAAAAATGCATAACATAACCTAAAAAGTAAAGTTTTAATTTAATTATGTTATGTATTAAGTAGGTACTGATAAAACCCTTTGATTGAAATGGAAATTAATTTATCCATGTAAGGTATGGTGAAGAAGTCAGTGGCGTACATATAGTACTAATTAACTATAATAATAAAACAATAATAATAGAAATAATACATTTTATTGGTATTAAATACTAAACTTTATATTGTAAGTAATGATTTTATTTCTGCCTTATCTGGCCTAGATCCGCTGTGTTTTGTATAAACAGGATTACCTCGTGTAGGATATGACTTTTGTCATGCACAGACGGTCTTGATTGAGGAGAGGCTTTATAATACGCATCCTCAACCCTGAGATTATATCTCTTAATCCCAAAAATGTTGTTTGAATTTTATGTGCCAAACAAAAACACACCATAAACCTCTGCCCTGTACATCAGCCACAAAAATTCCCTCCTCCCACCCCTCTCCACTCTAGTTGATGCCAGGTAAATCTGTGAGGAATAATAAAAAGAAATTAATAATTAGATATCTCCAGGACCTAGCCGAGTCCACAATTGAATTTCTTCAAGGCGACCAGACCTTCAATCTTATGTATTATAAGAACCGGTCGGGCTATAGACAAACATTTTTAATATTGGGCCCCATGATTAATTTTTTTTTTAAACGAAAAATATTTGGCTATAGCCAGGATTTGAAACTGTGCGTGCAGTTTCAAACCCTGGCTATAGCCAAACATTTTTAGTATTGGGCCTAGAGCAGCGCTCAGCCCGGTACTGGGCCGATCTCACTCTTGAACCGGTCGGGCTATACCCAAACAGTTTTAATATTAGGCAACATGATTACAGCGCTCGGTCTGGTCCTGGGCTGGCTCACCAGGCCGGGCCCTGCCCGGCCTGGTGAGCCAGCGCAGGACTGGGCTGAACTCACTCTTGAACCGGTCGGGCTATAGCTAAACATTTTTAATATTGGACCCCATGATTAAATTTTTTTAAACGAAAAATGTTTGGCTATAGCCAGGATTTGAAACTGCGCGCGCAGTTTCAAATCCTGGCTATAGCCAAACATTTTTAGTATTAGGCCTAGAGCAGCGCTCGGTCCGGTCCTGGGCTGGCTCACCAGGCCGGGCAGGGCCCGGCCTGGTGAGCCAGCGCAGGACCGGGCTGAACTCACTCTTGAACCGGTCGGGGTATAGCCAAACATTTTTAATATTGGACCCCATGATTAAATTTTTTTTAAACGAAAAATGTTTGGCTATAGCCTGGATTTGAAACTGCGCGTGCAGTTTCAAATCCTGGCTATAGCCAAACATTTTTAGTATTAGGCCTAGAGCAGCGCTCAGTCCGGTCCTGGGCTGGCTCACCAGCTCACCAGGGCCCGGCCTGGTGAGCCAGCCCAGAACCGGGCCGAACTCACTCTTGAACCGGTCGGGCTATAGCCAAACATTTTTAATATTATGCCCCTCAATTTAATTTTTTTAAACAAAAAATGTTTGGCTATAGCCAGGATTTAAAACTGAGCGAGCAGTCTCAAATCCTGGCTATAACCAAATATTTTTAGTATTGGGCCTAGAACAGCGCTCGGCCCGGTCCTGGGCTGCCTCATCAGGCCGGCCTGGTGAGCCAGACCAGCAGCTGGCCTAACCCATTCTTGAACCGGTCGGGCTGTAGTCGAGCCTACTCTTGACTTTTCTGAAGCCAGCCTGTTTGGGCTTATATGGAATATGGAATTTCATTATACATCGCTTCACTCGTTTGTATGAACTGTGACAATATTTTTGTTTGTTTGTACTGCATTAAGTTGAACTGACTTCAAGTTTGTGACTTTACCAGCTCACTCAATATTATAAAATGTTTGCAAAAAATCATATGTATGTAGGAGTATATCTACTAACCAAACTGGGTATGCCAAACGAACAGCATTAATGAGGCTAGCAAACTTGTTAACCCCATTTTTTCTACATTGCCTTCTCCACTGATATTCAACCAGCACTTCGACAAATCTGTGGTCTGGCACTCGTCGCGTACGAAACCAATCCTTCGCAGGCCTCCAACAGGACTCAATTCGTTGAGTATGTATACCATCCTCCGAAACAAAGCGATGCTCGGGATCGCTGTGGTTTACAACCCTATGCTGGAAGCCATACTCTGGTAGACTGGAGTACGCACGCCACATATCAGTGCGTATTTCCGTGCCTTCGGCCACATGATCTTTAATTATAGGAATAAGCGTTCGTGCATCTCTCACATTTCCTGGGCAGACCACCAGACGGAAATCTTCCGATTCATCCTCGATCATTCCGAGGACCCAGTGACCCTCAATTTGTCTTCCCCGATTGTACTTTCTCTTCCCAAACTTTGATTCGTCTATTTGTACGATTCTGCCGGGACCACCAATCTTCCCACGACTCTCCTCACTGATGAGGAAGTCATCAATCACAACTTCGCGGCAAAAATTGTACCTTTATATAGGATTTTAATGATTTACTTTTTACTACTACAGCAAAATGCTTTATTTTATATTACCAATCGCAAATAGTCTTATCGGATAAAGAGGTTTCCTCGCCTTCATCTCTGGCCTCCTTCCGACACTGCTCGTACGAGTAGTCCTCGCAAAACGAATACATAATGCTATAATAATATTATTTAATTTTTGTATATTAGGTATTGTTTAAAATTATTACCTAAACACTTTAGTCAGTGGCAGCTTGGTTCCTGCAAACCATGTGCCCCTTGCCATAGGCACATATAAATTGTGGCCCCCCTTACTGCATCGAAATGCACCCAGGCCCGATTGTGATGAACTGTAGTTCATCGGCTTTCGATGCCTTGGGCACATTTTTATGTTTAGCAAAAACCCATTTGCCTGGCACCATCTGAAGGCTTTCTCATCGGTGCCAAACTCCTCATTAAACTTCTTCTGGTTCCACATTCTAGTCATTAAGTTTTACAAGGAATTAAATATTTGTAAAGTGTTATAAGTTTAGTATGATTTTAACTGCTTACATATGCAGAATAATTAACTTACCTTCAATTACACAATAGTCCACAAAGTAGCACCTAAAAGTACGGTTTTTGTAATAAATTTCACTAAACACAATGAACTGAAGTAAAAAAATAAATTACACAAAATGTTTTGTTATAAACAACAAAACAAATCAAAAACATTCGAAATTTCCTCCTTTGGGTCGGTAAAGTAGGCATTGTCTGTGCGCCATCTATTTTTTATATTATAAATTAATTAATCTGTGATTTACTAATAGATGCCGATTTATATATCCATTATTTTAAATAAACGTCAGTAAACGTCAATTGTAGTGTAAAATTTATATCGTCATATTGGCTGAGTACATAAAGATAACACTACAAATTGTATGGATTACGTCATCATTTTGGAGATAATTCCATCATGGGTGTAATTCGTATGCGTAATATGCTTATTTTGTCGAAAATACGAATATATATAACCTCAAAATTGGAACTTAAAATACGATTTACGGCTAAACGGTAAGTCTCATCACAAAAATGAACTTAAGTTTTACGCTTTCCATACACGTTTACCCCCGGTTCAGTTTAGAAAATCTCAAAAATCGACTGAAGCTAACGAAAAGAAAACCCGCAAAAATCAGAATTCGTCCCATCCCTTCGTTTTCTTCGTCATCATTATCCTCACGCGAGTCATACAAAAGGAAATTTTCACCCGTATGTGTTTTCGCATATAACTCTGGTACTTCTTCCAAATCTTCGATGTCGATAGGGTTCGTTGGCATATTTTGTCTTCTTCTTCGCGAAATTAATTTTGCCATATTTGGCCTGTCAGGTAGATGAGCCAGAACAGCAGCTGGCACGCCGTCCAATTCTTCGCGCAACACTTGAATAGGAGGGGCTTCGGGGTGTTCCACCGCTTTTCTCTTCACGCGATATTTTAATTTGATGGCTTCGACGGCATCATAGTCTGGAGCGTGGTTGTGGGTGGCATCCAAGTTTTCTCCACCTTTTATGACGTCCACCGCCTGTCCGTGCGTCAACTGCAACCTCGTTACCGCCGTGGCATTACACAGTTTGCAGTTCCAAAAGACTCTTCCATTTTTTGTCAGGCGTTTACTATACAAAAATCCGCTCATGTGTAAAACATGGCTTAAGTTAATTTGAATCAGTTCAACGGTCATTTTTACAGACGCAAATTTGGACACACGCACTGAAATATTGACACTTTCTAGAGGTTTTGTTTGCCTGACAAATGACGGTTGGCATGGGAACTTCACGGTTAACATTGGAAAATTACGAAAATTAGGAATATTAGGAATATTAGGAAAAAAAAATTAGGAAAATTGTTAAATTAGGAAAATAATAAGTTAGGGAAAAAAATCATTAGGAAAATAATATTAGGAAAACTGTACCCCAATCTCATTAAACTAGTAATAGTAGTAATTCTGAAAATTGTTCGAAATACTCTAACTGTCGGAGTAGAATTACTACCCCCTGTTACGCCCCTGTTTAGATTTGTATTAGTTTCTAGTGTAGCCACACGCGCCGTGTGGCGCAAGCGCCCCAAAAGGGCGAGGAGTTGAATGTTAACCTGTACACAGAGCGGACCTGCCAATAAAATCATCAAAACAAACAAGTGAATTTATTATTGAATTCGACAAGCTAAAGTATGTTACGTGTATGACGCGATTCTATTCAGTGTAACGCACATTTTGGTCCTTCGAAACCGCGTCATAAGCCATAAGAGTAATTAAAATTGGCAATTACTCGAATCAGCATCGAAAAAACCTCGCCGAAAATCCACGCCATGAGGTCCGCACGAAAACAGTTCGCTCCATATCACTCGCACTAGGCACGGACAGGTACGCTCTATCTCGCTCGCCCGCTCGCTCCAGCCGGCGGACACAAGAAGATTCCCGCTCGCTCGCTCAAGCACCGTCCTCGCTCGTCTCGCTCTCGCTACTAGATCTGCATAAGGTCGTCTCGCTCGCTCGGAAGCCGGGGGCACACAGCCGGTGCACCGCTTCACAACACACAACACGAAAGGTAGTAGGTAAGATCAATCCATTCTTTCCTATTCACGAAATCTATAATCAGCCATGCCTCTCCTCGACTGTCCTGTCGATGAGGAGGGCGCACTCGAGTCAATAAGGGAGTGTTTAAAAACACGCGCCGGACTATTTAGGGAAAATTGTAGGGCAATTCACAGTGTGTCAAAGGTCAATGCTCACCTGCGATGAATACCTCGAAGGCATTTACGATATAGAACACGAAAATAGATTTGATGACGCGTTCAATGAAAAAGCAATTACTGACTCAACATTTTTTAACTTAAAAACGCAAGTCGAGTTGTTAAGTGCGCCAACAACAGTCGCGCCTACCATCCGCCAACCTCAAACAAGTCAAACCGCGGTCAAGCTGCCCAGGGCAGATTTACCTATTTTTTCGGGCAATTTCAACGACTGGCTTTCTTTCCGCGAGAGATTTAATTCATTAATTGACTCTAATAACTCTCTAGCCAATATAGAAAAAATGCAATACTTAGTATCAGCTCTTAAGGGGAATATAACAGTGGTCTGAAATTTAATGTTAGGTTTATTTAAAAAGTAAAGGTCCTAGAAAGTTGAAATTTTGACAGCGTATATTAAGCCTAATTATCTAGTAAAATATCGAAGTACTTTTTTTTAAACAATTTGCTTTCAGAGGTATGAAAAAAATAATGTTACATTTTTCAAAATTAAATAAAATATTCCCATATCTTACTAGTTTATACTATAAGGAATATAATGTGAACATTTCATAAGGATGCGATAGCTCATGCCCGAGTCAGGTTAAAATAAAAATCTTGAAAAATAAGACCGTAAAATACCGCCGCCTTGCGGATCTTCTCTTAGTTGAACGCGTTGTACACTCATCTGCACAATTATTGGAGGGGCGAGCAGCATGCGGCCAGCGTTTATCTCTGGGCCGGTGAACGCTGTGCGGCTTCGCGTTTGTTTTTCTTTTCTTTTTTCAATCATAGTTAACAAAAACGGCTCGTGTCGTTAGCATTTATTCTCGTAAAATTAATATTTCGCAATTATAATCGATATTTTATTGTACTAGTGTTTTATTTTCATGCTTTCTGACTACTAATGGAATAAGTATTTTTTTATACTGCATGTTCACTAATATAGAAAACACGAAATGTTTCACTAATTTAAATAAAGATGTGTAATATACCTTTAATATTGGCTTTCCTTATTATTTGACAGTGTCGGTATTATTAAATTATTTTTAAAGTTTTTTAAGCTGATTAATAAGCCAGAAGCAATCGAATAACTATCAGTCTTGTTCAAATCATTATTTCGTCTTAAATCTTTCGTTATTAAAGCAGTTGTTAAATGTCATTAAACTTCTCGCAATAAAACTATTAAAGTAAATTGTAAAGTTTCTAGCAATCGGACCTATTTGAACCAACTGCGACTTCATCAACGAATCAATGATATCAAAACTATAAGAATAGTAAGAATAACACCAATATGACGTTGTCGTAGATTAATGTTACAAATCAACTATTTTTTACTGAGCACAGGTAATATTTGTTTGACGAATGTTTAAAAAAATGTAGGGTTTAACTGCGTGCATATTCATTGTTAATTATTTTAGAAAAAATAGAACTATAATAATAATAAGGTAGTTATTATAATGCATTTCAAATAATAAGCTTCTTGCTCAACATTGCACCGAGCCCAATATATTTTTTTCAAATTTGGCTGATTTATGATGAGTCATATTTTGATAGTAAGTAAATAAGGAATAAATGAATTGAAATTGAATGTTATTGCAATCCTCTATTTATACGGCTCAGTCAACTTAGCCCCCCGAAGTTCGACTTTTTAAAAAATAACTGTTGCGCTAGACGGGCCTTAGCTAGCGCTAGCTAGCGCCACAAAAATTAGAGCTAGCGCCGTTTAGACAAGAAAGTTACGGGGGTTTGAACTTTCGGGGGGCTAGGTTGATGCTGGATGTTTCAAGTTTTCTTACAGTATTCGGATTCCTCAGAGCTAGCGCTACCAATTTAAAAGCTAGCGCCACCCCCACAACCCCAAAAGATTATACAACATTTTAAACCCTAGCCCCCCGAAATGAGATTTTTTTAATCAAATTGGGTGCAAAAGTTCAATTCAAGGCTTTAAACGAGTGTTCTCCACTCCCAGACTAAGCATGAAGTAAAATTTCGAGTTTAGAAAAGCCCCGTGAAAATTTGTCGAGGGTCGCGCAGCGACCCGAGACAAATTTTCTGGGCTTTTCTAAACTCGAAATTTTACTTCATGCGCCACGCGTATAAAACGCTGATTTCAAGTAAGGTTCAAATATATACATAAATTTCACAAAATTTTAGTGTTCTATACGCGTGGCGCATGAAGTAAAATTTCGAGTTTAGAAAAGCCCAGAAAATTTGTCTCGGGTCGCTGCGCGACCCTCGACAAATTTTCACGGGGCTTTTCTAAACTCGAAATTTTACTTCATGCTTAGTCTGGGAGTGGAAAACACTCGCTTAAAGCTTCAAATTGAATTCCTGTAAAAACAACATATATCTAAAGATTTAAACAAAATAAAGTGAATCTGGAATACGTCTACTTTAAAGAAAAACTCCCTGTATATCGTAGAATCAGGATATTGAGATAGATTGTGTTAGAATGAAAATAAAGTCAATTGAATAGCAACGAAAGGAGCTTAATCACACTTTTGTAGCATCGAAAAGATACCCATGTTTTGATTAGGTACATACATAACCCGATGTGTACTAGGTAAATTTTCAGGCATTCATTGTTTTTGAAAAGCGTTCAGTTTGAAACTCCCAACGAGTGTTTTCCACCGAGTAATAATGATTTAAGTTATCATAAAAAAAAACAACCGTGAGGTACGCCACTGTCTTGCTAGCACTAGCTATCTCTTGAATAACTTTCTCATTTTTCACTTGGTGAAACATTCTGAAATAATAATAAAGGATAAATTAAAAACACTTGGTTTGTTTCACTATTTGTTTCTATTTACTTGACTACTTTCGCTTTTTACGGCATTATCAAGAGTGAATCAAGAGTGAACTTTGATAATGCCGTAAAAAGCGAAACTAGTCGAGTAAATAGAAACAAATAGTGAAACAAAGCAAGTGATTTTAATTTATCCTTTAATATCACTAGCTATGTCGTTGTTAGTGTTTATAGACTTCAGTATAGCAATTACAATGCCAAAAAAAAATTTTAAATCGTACGGTTAGTTTCCGAGTTATAACGATCTCAATTATCAAAAACAATCGTCAGTTACGCCACTGTCTTACTAGTGCAAGCTATCTCGTTGCCAGTGTTTATAAATATTAGTATAGTAATTACAATGCCAAATTTTTTTTAAATCGTACGGTAAGTTCTTGCGTAATAACGATTTAAATTAGCTAGGAGTGAAAACACAATTGTCTGTTACGCTACTGTCTACTAGGCATCATGTTTCTAATAGCCAGTGCCTATGAACATAAATAAAGTAATTACAACGCCGAACTATTTGTTAAAAGCGGTATATTATATGCCAAACATCATTTTGTATTAAAATTCAGGAAGTAAATGGTAATACGCATACAGGATCTGAAAGCTCTTGCATCAAAATTTGGACGTGAACTTTTTTTTACCTGATATTTTTGAGAGAATATTTTTGTCATATTCTGTTGGCGCTAGCTCTAAGTTATATTTTCCACCCAATTTGATTAAAAACATCTCATTTTAGGGGGCCAGGGTTAAAAATGTTTTATCATTTTTTGGTGCTGTGGGAGTGGCGTTGGCTTTTAAATTGGTAGCGCTAGCTCTGAGGAATCCGAATAGTGTAAAAAAACTTAAAAAATCCAAACTCGGTGGGCTAGCATCAACCTAGCCCCCCGAAAGTTCAAATCCCCGTAGTTTTCTTGTCTAAATGGCGCTAGCTCTATTTTTTGTGGCGCTAGCTAAGGCCGGTCTAGCGCAATCGCTTTTTTCAAAAAAGTCGAACTTCGGGGGGCTAAGTTGACTGAGCCTATTTATACACATCATCATTTTGTAAACCCTGTACTAAACATAAAAAAAAAACAGGGCTGCTTTCCGTTTAATTTTTTTCAATCTATTATTTATTTGTTGCATTCATAAAAACTAGAATATTTGACCGAATATAAATTGAAATTCTCCCCAAAATTGGGGGTATTTACCCAATTGGGCAGAGGCCAAATTAATACACATTATTTTCATGGCAATAGCAGTTTGGGAAGATAATATTCCCATTTAAAAAATATGATTGAAAATCCTATGTTTTTTTTCATATATGTGCGGCATATAAATATTTACAATGAGCTTATGAACATGAATTATTTTATTATTATATTTTTAAGAAATAATCTATAATTTAATAAAATAAAACACATAGTTTGTTCGGCTGTCGAAACTGGAGTCTTAAAAGTAAAAATAATGTGTTATAATGACAAGAATAAGAATCATCAGTTTTGTAAATACCGAAAAATAACACAGGATCGGATAACGCTTTCTAACGAATTGAAAACAATACATAGCTTGTATGTATTATCAGCGTGTTTAAATAATACGAATCGACACTTTCGTTCGATCCGTCTTTTTTATACGCTTTGTTTTTTTCGTCTATTCCACGCGACGCGAGACCCCATCCGTTCATGCCAAGGAGCAATGCACAAATGCACAGCGAACTGCCGCTTTTCTCTCTGACTGTATTCTCCCCACTTGTGCTGTAAATTTGGCATCGGATGAGCTACTCTAAACTATGTGGGTCTTTCCAACACGATTGGCGTGTTACACTGCAATAATCCCCTTAAAGGCGAAGCTGCCGATGCAATTAAACATTTACAAATTACGAATGATAATTACGAATAGGCCCGAGAATTATTAAAGGCAATGTTCGAAAACAAACTCGTGATTGTCAATAATCATATCAGAGCGCTATTTGAGTTGGCCCCAGCCACGAAAGAGTCCTACAACGGTTTTAGGACTATTCTGAACGCTGTAACGTAGCACACGCACTCGCTAAAGATCATGGGTCGAAATGTTGATCATGACGATTTATTAGTTTATCTAGTCATCTCGAAACTTCCCTTTCACACGTGAAAGGAGTGGGAAGAAAAGCTTCCCAGCACGCAGTTACCTACATATGAAGATATAGATTTTTTAACGCAAAAATTGCACACGTTGGAGGCTTTAAACCTAAATGAAAGTCAAAAAATTACAAAACCTAATAAACAAGTCTCACTTCATGCCAATACTGGCAAATCGTTAATCACATGTAAGATTTGTGACAGTAATTCACATTTCACAAATCAATGTCCCGATCTATTAGATCTCTCGATAAACGCACGCATAGAACGAGCGCGTTCGAAACGTTTGTGCCTCAACTGCTTACGTAGTGGGCATCTTGCCAAAGATTGCAAATCTTCGCGCTGTAAAAAATGTAATCGGTCTCATAATACAATTTTGCACCTCGAAAACGCTATACAACACGATTCCATTGCCGCTAGTAACGATCGACGCCCCCCAGCTACAGCAATGCAAGTGTTTGACCATTATCAAGGGCCTTCGAATGTTATTCTATCCACTTGCATTGTGGAAATCCGCGTCGCGCAGGGCAACTATCGAGACGCTCGCGCAATGTTAGATTCAGGTTCGCAAATAAATGTCATAAGTAAAGAGCTTTCACAATCGCTCAAATTGAGTAGCAAAAGGACTAATTTACCAATAGTCGGTATTGATAGCAATTATACTAAATCGGACGCGGTGATAAACGCAAACATACGTTCAAAATTCCTAAAGTTCAGTGTCGACTTGGATTTTTATATTCTCGATAGCATTGCTACTAATATTCCTTCGAAATCTATTAACACGAGCGCCATTAATGTTCCTCGAAACGTTCAGTTAGCAGATCCACACTATTACCAATCACGACGAATTGACCTCCTTATAGGAGCGCAAGTGTTTTTCCAATTATTATGCATTGGACAAATTCGAACCAATCAGCCTGGCTTGGTCTTTCAGAAATCAGTCTTGGGTTGGTTAATTTCAGGCACGATTACAAATAACACGATACCAAGAAATACACCCGTTTCTTGTCAATTGAACACGCTGCAAACATTGAATGATAACATCGCGAAATTTTGGGAGATTGAAAATACATCAGAATCCATTCCGCGTTCTACCGAAGAGGCGGAATGCGAAGATTACTTCGCGCGCACGATCAGACGCGACTCGACTGGTCGATTTATTGCATCTCTCCCATTGAAGTTTGATCCTAAATTGTTAGGCAACTCGTTAGAAATTGCCAAAAAACGTTTTTTCGCATTAGAACGAAAGTTGCTGAAAAATCCCCATACGAAGGTTGAATATGACGCTTTCATACAAGAGTATTTACATCTCGGTCATATGACGCAAGTAAGCCCGGTTGACAAAGTAGACGAAGTGGGTTACTTCCTTCCCCACCATGCGGTATATAAGCCCGAGAGTTCCACGACAAAAACTCGCGTAGTTTTCGACGCATCTTCCAAAACCACAACAAATCAATCCCTTAACGATGCCCTTATGGTAGGACCGGTCATTCAAGATGACCTTTTCAGCATTCTAATTAGATTTCGGTTACACAAATATGTATTAAGCGCCGACATTAGTAAAATGTACCGACAGATTCTGATTGACTCAAATGACACATCCTATCAGAAAATCCTATATAGATTTTCGATAGAAGAACCCTTAATGATATACGAGTTAAAGACTTTAACTTACGGTACCCGCCCCGCGTCATTTATCGCTACGCGTTGCCTGAAAGAACTTGCGATTCAAATCGGCGAAAGGAATCGTTCGCTATCCGAGACTATCACGCGAGATTTCTACATGGATGATTGGATAACAGGTGGCAACGATATAAACGAGCTAATTTCGTTACGAAACGAGGTTATTGAACTATTGGAAAGAGCCGGGTTCCCTTTAAGAAAATGGGTATCCAACAATAAACAGCTTTTGAACGATTTAGAATCACGGGAAACTCATTTATTCCTAAATTGCAAAGAGTCAGAGAATTTTAAGACACTAGGAATTTCCTGGTCTCCAATTTCGGACACGCTCGAATACAGGAGTCACTTAGTGGAATCGTCACGAATAACTAAAAGAGGTATTTTAAGCAGTATAGCGCAAATATTTGACCCTTTGGGTCTTCTCGGTCCGGTCATAGTTCTAGCTAAAACTCTCATGCAAGAGCTTTGGAAGCTCAAGTTGTCCTGGGATGCGTCGGTCCCTCTCGAAATTCATACTCGGTGGAAGCAATTCACGCATGAATTACTCGGTATATCGCATATGTCCATACCGAGGCAATTAATTTGTGAGGTAAGCTCTAGACTCGAAATTCACGGTTTCGCGGACGCTAGCGAGCGTGCTTACGGCGCCTGCGTGTATTTACGAGAAATCCATTTTAACAAACCGGTAATATGTAAATTGATATGCGCCAAATCCAGAATTGCACCGCTTCAAACTCAAAGTATACCACGACTCGAATTATGTGCAGCATTGTTGCTGGTTGACTTGGTGCACAAGGTGTTAAGCGCTATGAACGGTGATACACGGTATGAAATCACGAACGTAACTTATTATTCCGATTCAACCATTGCTCTCTGCTGGATTAATGCCTGTCCAAGCCGCTGGAAGACGTTCGTGGCTACTCGAGTGACTAAAATTCGACGAGAATCCAGTACAGAGGCATGGTGCCATGTGGCCACACACGAGAATCCAGCAGACGTATTATCGCGTGGATGCTCTCCCGAACTTTTGTCTGCGAACCGCTTGTAGTGGAACGGCCCCGAATTTTTAATCTATCGAGACTTTGAACCGAAGCCATTTAGGCCAAATCCGAAGCACCTTGCTCCGGAAGCAAAGGTACTAAGCGCCCAACCCCACAAAACTGATGAAGCGGAAGAATTCGCGAATCACATGTTTTCTAGGTATTCCAGTCTTTCTAAATTAATTAGAATTATCGCTTGGTGCCGACGTTTTGTAGCGTATTGTAAGGACCGACGCTCGGAACGGTCCCGCGTATTAACGGCACAAGAATTAAAGGATGCTGAAATAGGGTGCATCAAACTCGTGCAAAACATTTCGTTCCGCTCGGAGATTAAATTATTATCTCAGTCACAGCAATTGCCCAAGGGCTCTAAGGTTCTCGCACTAAGTCCTTTCTTGGACGACACTCAAGTCTTGCGCGTAGGCGGACGCTTGCGTAACTCGGAATTGGATTACAATTCAAAACACCCAATTTTGTTACCTAAAGGCAAATTCTGCGACTTGATAATCCAAGACGTTCACGCTAAAAGTCTGCATAGCGGAATGCAAGGCACGTTAGCCGCGACCCGATACTGGCCCTTGGCTGGTAGGAACGCTACGCGAAAAATAATTCGAAATTGTCTAATATGCTTTAAACATAATCCCCGGCTTGGTGAACCGAAAATGGCGGATTTGCCAACGTCACGATTAAAGGTTGCGCGCACCTTCTCAAAGGTGGGTATCGATTATTTTGGCCCCTTTTTGGTGAAGAAAGGCTCGCGAAAAACTCGTAGGACCACGAAGGCTTACGGGTGCATTTTTGTATGTATGCTTACTAAAGCAGTTCACTGCGAACTGGTGGAGGATCTGACCACCGAAGCCTTTTTGGCGGCACTAAAACGTTTCGTCTCACGCAGAGGTTTGCCTAAAGAAATATTCTCCGACAACGCAACAAATTTCGTAGGTGCGGCCAACCAAATGCGCGAAATATCTCTTTTTTAAATGAACCCAAAAATCGAACCCTGATAATGCGGGAGATGGCCAGTCGCGGCATTGCCTGGAATTTCAACATCCCACGCGCTCCGCACATGGGTGGTCTATGGGAGGCGGCCGTCAAGTCATTCAAACGTCATTTTTATAAAATTGTTGGAAATGCACAGCTTACGTTTGGTGAAATGTATACCTTATTTACTGAAATCGAGTGCGTCCTCAATTCTCGACCCTTAACACCTATGTCTCCCGATCCCAATGATCTTGCTTACCTAACGCCAGGTCATTTCTTGGTTGGTGACTATTTGAAAGCGTTACCCGAGATCGATTTGCGAATCGAGAAAATGAATCGACTTTCCCGATGGCAGTACATCCAACGACTCCAGCAGGAATTCTGGCAGAGATGGAGCAAGGATTATCTGCAACAGCTACAGTTACGACAGAAGTGGAGGAGATCTGAGGGACCTGTCCTTCAAAGGGGCGATTTGGTTCTAATCTACGAGGATGACACCCCGTCGCTTCATTGGCAGTTAGGACGAGTCCTGGAAACCCACGCAGCGGCCGATGGAGTCATTCGATCTGCCACTGTCAAAGGTGTGCGTGGAGTGTATAAAAGGCCCGCAGTGCGATTGAGTGTTTTGCCTAGTGAGGCATAGTGCTAGCGCTAATTGCTTGAACTTAATGATTTTTAAATTTTATCGTTGTCTCAAATTAAATTGTTTGAAATGAATCATTTCAAGGGAGGCGGCATGTTACGCCCCTGTTTAGATTTGTATTAGTTTCTAGTGTAGCCACACGCGCCGTGTGGCGCAAGCGCCCCAAAAGGACGAGGAGTTGAATGTTAACCTGTACGCAGAGCGGACGTGCCAATAAAATCATCAAAACAAACAAGTGAATTTATTATTGAATTCGACAAGCTAAAGTATGTTACGTGTATGACGCGATTCCATTCAGCGTAACGCACACCCCCTTTCTGTCTGACAATTGAAAAATAATTTTCAAGGGCATCCTGATTGCACCTTGAAGTCAAAAGAAAAGAATTTTGATCGTTTACTGTGGGAGAATCAAATAATTGTAAGACGGAATTTATGGTTAAAACAATTCCGTCAAAACAAGGTGGCCGAGTTAATTTTCCTTTAGGGTTGAGTGTTTCAATAGATTTAAAAAGTGCCTGCCCCTCCAAAAATGTTTCTTTTATTATGGCATTTTTTAATGACAGTGCACATCTGTATGGATTCGGACTGTATAGTTGTCTACTATTTAAACAGTCAAACAGCTTATCTACAACGTTAATAAAATTTGCAGTATGTAAGGCTGTTTCACTATTTAAATCCCCCGAAGCTACTGCAGTTCGAATCGCACTAGACACACTTCTGCTCAAAATCTGAACAGCCAATTTGACAGGTTGTCTTTGGAATGAGGTGGGGTTCAAATGAATAGAAGTTAATTTAGTAAGTGCTCGAGTCATACCATTCTTATCCAGATCGTACACCTTTACTACGTCCTCTAAACATACCTAGTTTTCATTATAAATAAAATTACCGGATAATAAATTATTTCGAACGCTTTAAAAAAGATGCGGAACATCAAAAAGGGCAAAAATGTTCTTATTTTCGTGAATAAAATAAGGCCGATCTACGAAATGTTCAAACTTTTAAAAGCCCTTCGATTACTACCTGATCACAAACGATTAGTTTGACCATTAACCCTATTTTATTCACTTTTGTAAGTACATCTTTGATTAATATCGTTAAATCGGTATGCTTAACGCCTGTGCCCGTAACAAAGTATGCCAATGAAATTTTCCACCTAGAATATAGTCCCCGTGCCATAAATACCAATGCCTCCTTGGCAACTTTATCTGTTCGCCCTAAATGGCCCATATCTTCAAATCCTTCAATAAAATCCATGTCTTTGGAATATTCCAGGCAATGTTTTAAGGACATTTCATCGAACGATGCAGAACAAATCCAAATTATCATTCTTTTCAAAACTCGAAATTTTACTTCTACACTAACTTTTACACTAACTTCCAGTGAAATCTCCAACTACTTGGTTAGAGTGAAATAAATTTAGTATGTGAGTTATGAAATGTTCAAATTACGGGAAATGTGCTATGATGGATACAACACCATTTATTTTTAATTTTGTTTAATATTATTTAATGTGTCAAATTCGTGCTCCGAACAGAACTACCCATTTGTTAAATCTTTAATCGTATTATTAATACAAAAAATCCCTGACTTTTCGTTAAAAAGACGGAATTTCCCTGACTTTTTTCGGTGAATAAAATACCCTGACGTTTTCCTTTCACCTTTCACATGAGTAAAATTTTAAACTATAGCAAAATGTTTTAAAATGGATTAGTACTGAATTTTAGGGGTTTTTTCGATCATTGGGTGGGGTTGAAGATTTATAAGTAAAATTCCTTCTTCGTTATAATCTTTTATAAATATTCATTTATATTTACTGAACACTTTTCGGTTAATTCGGAATTAGGGAATTCCGTAGGAATATTTTCCAGTAATTAGCATAACACAATAACCATTGTCCCCATGCAGCCGCACGGAGGATGTCATAAATTTTAATCCGAAAAGTACGTAACATTTTAGTGCCCGCTGAGTGTTGTCGGTGTTGGTCAAATGGCACACAATAAGCGTTTATAAAATTTTAATCGGAAAAGTACAATGCTAAAATATATACCGTGTACATTTTGGGATCTGACTTTTGCTTTTGCAAAATAAACACTCATGTTGAATTGAATTATAGCTTTGCGTTTTAATAAATTTGATGCCAAACACTGATTTTTCGTAGTAACTACTGTTTTGACGATTTCATTTTCGTATAGAACTCAAAAATAATACCTCGAAAATACTGGTAGTAGGTAAAGAAATGATTCTAATTTTATTGTAATCGCTTTGGTTCAATAAGCGATACAAACTCAAATTCAAATTACATGGGAAATTTTTACATCAAGCATACAATGCGCCTTGAAACGGGACACAGAGTATATTTAAAACTATTTTAAAAACTTTCAAACGGTAATAACTCAAAAACTAAAAAAAAAAAATGACTTAACTGCATTTTGCACTGACCCCTTCAATTAAAAAAGAAACCCTTGTCGATCAATAGATTTGATCTGATCAATAGGATTGATCTGATTAGTTAATAATCAACCCCCATATCTTTAATTTGGTATACCCGATTTAGTGGAATACCACCGAGATTATAAGCACTTCGCATCGCAGTTTGTTTTCGCGATTTGGCGATATTTAATCTCAGTCTATTCGAGATACACCATTGGCTCAATCTATTTAGATCCTCTTGCATATTCTGCGATTTAGTGTAATCTTTAATATTAAGAAATACCTTCATGTCGTCAGTATATAGTACGTACTGGCAGTATTGAAATCAGTTGGAAACATCGTTTATAAATATATTGAATAATAAAGGCCCCAGGTGGGACCCTTGAGGCGCACCTGAGGTAACTTTAATAGTGATTGATATTAGATTACCAATACGAACAGATTGCGTTCTGGCTGTTAGATACGACTCAATCCAACTTAATAAACCACCACAAATACTAGTATGGTGAAGCTTCCGTAGCAAAAGTGTATGGTCAACGGTATCGAACGCCTTGAAAAAATCAGTATAGACGGCGTCAACCGAAGACCCATTTTCCAAGGCATCCGCAATAAACCAACAAGTTGGTTACAGTCGAGCAACCAGCATGTTGATGTTCTATTTGCATTGGGTTTAAATGGTAAGTCAGATATTGTGACATAATTTGATTAAAGATTTTGGGAATTGTTGACAAGATGGAGACAAGTCTATAGTTACCAACATTATTCTCAGGACCAGACTCATGAATTGGTAATCAGTGCATAGTTCCAGCAGGACGGCAAATCTCCCAGTTTTATAGATACAATAAATGATAGCCAAATTGGTCTGCTAAGTACGAATGCGCATTCTTTGAGTAATATACTCAGCAAGCTATCCGGCCCGAAAGAGTTCGATGCCTTCAGTTTTGACAATTCTTCGTATATAGAAATCGCATATAGAGATCGCAATTTCAGGACCATGTTGTAAATTGATGTGATTCGAGTCAGTAAAAGTATGTTGCGTTGTTAACGGGACATACGGAATATACAGGGTATCCTATTTTAATCTTAACAGGGGAATATCTCAAAATAAGTACGTCCAATCGAGAAAGTTACTGAATAAAAAGCTTTGTGGTTCGGAGGGGGATGACCGATTTTTCCATAAATTTTACCCCCCGACCCCCAAGGAGTGGATAATAGGGGTGACTTCAAAATCTTAAATAAGAACCCCCAATTTATATTCCAGATTCAGAAAGAGCATAAAAAACTAGATAGGTTTTACCTGAGAACTTGGTTGTTATTTGCAACAGGTGCCACTGTAATCGACAAAATTTGATAAATTTGATTTTATTTGATAAAACTAGTGTTTGGCAGACAATTAATTTTTAAAAAATTCTCAAGTCACTTAAAATAAACGCCCATGTAGGTTTATAAGGGTGCAAAGTTTGTTGACTGGAAAGAAACCCCTAATTTTACATAGAAAATCAAAATGACAAAGTAAAGTTAGGGCAAGGGCTATGTTTACGTAATTCACCTTTATGAACTGACCTTCACATCTTGTGAATGAGTGAGAAAAGTAAGAGATGAAAGAGAGAGACAAAGAGAGAATCTTTGAAACTTGAGATGGGCATTTTCAGCCCAAATTTAATATCTCTTAACCATTTTTGAATAATTGTTCACCAAAAAAATTGTGTTGGTGAGAAATTCCTAGTAGATGGAAATCATGCAGTTGTTGAATCAAAAGTTTTCTGTGAATAAAATGCTTAAATTTGGGCCTTGATTTGGTTTTCAAGTTACTTATGGTTTAACATTTTAACTAAGATTAAAGCAAGATTTAGGTGGGATTTAATGTTTTATTAAGTGTTCGAAGTGACCGCCATTGTTCCCAATACAGATATTTACTCTTTTTTCAAAGTTTCGCACAGTCGCTTCCAACGTAGGAGGGGTTATAGCCCTGCACGCTTCCCTTATGCGGTCGTTCATGTTTCCACGTGTTGTTGGCGGTTTACGGAATACAACACCTTTGATGTAACCCCACAAAAAAAGTCTGGCGCTGTTAAATCCGGTAATCTAGGTGGCCACTGTACAGGTCCTCCACGACCAATCCACTTTTGCTGATATGTTTCGTCAATAAAATTTCGCACATGTCCAGCCCAATGTGGCGGCGCGCCATCATGCTGGAACCACATGGTTAATCTGGTCAAGAGGGACACGTCATCTAGAAGCGCAAAAAAAGTCTAATTGCGAGAAACGCAGATATAGTTCCCCATTCACCGTCTCTTCAAAGAAATGAGGACCAATGATCTGCGAATCGACGATGTCGCACCAAACGTTGGCACTCCAACCATGTTGGTGATCAATCGATCGAACCCAAGGTTTTCATCACTCCAATAATGGCTGTTGTGTCTATGAACAGATATAACGTAATTAAGTGCACATACTCTTTTTTCCACCTTCCACAACCGCATTGGAATACATTGGATAAACACATGATTAACTCTAGAAGCACAAACTTATTTTGGTCACTTTAAAAAGAGGTAATAATTACTTTAATAATATGTATGTGACATTAAATACTCTAAAACTACTTACACCAGTGTTTCCCAAACTTGTTGGGTTAGCGGCACCCTTAAGGGGTTAGGGGCACTCATAATTTTGAAAAAATCGATTTTTCAAAAATGTCAGTATTCGAAAGTATGATCCTTCGACTATCATATTTCAAAATTTCATGGTGATCCGACATGTAGAAGTATTTTTTTTTTCGACCGCCGAAGCGAACAGTGCAGGCCGTCGGGCTGCGACCGTGCGGCGCTCCAGCCGCTCCGAACGCTATTTCTCTCGCGCTTGTGATATTAGCCTGCAGGTCAGTTTTAAAGGCCGTGCACATGTTTTAGAAACTTGTGCCGCCATCTATGATCATGTTAGAACTATTTCGATGTAGTTTGAACCTCAAATTCCATTGGTGTCAGTCGCCATACACGTGCCGGTGTTTGTTTCGCGCCGTGAAAAAGATACAAACGATGGGTCGAAACAAAGTGAGTCGAAGTGCGCGCAAGAGTAATCCGACGCGAAAATATCTAAATCGAAAAAGGAAGCAGTCTTTCAACCCGAAAACGCCAGAGATCGACGATAGCAGTTTCAGTGCATCGGCGAAGAAAATGAAGAGACAAAAGGAAGTCATAGTGCCGCAGGACGATTCCATTCAGTACCGGATCATAAATTTCGTCACCGTGTTTGCTGCCATCTCGAATTTGGTGAAGTGTCGCGAGTGCAACGGGAACTTGAAATTCCAAACTGACAACACGAGTGGACTGGGCTTCAGAATTGCTGTGATATGTGACAACTGCCCGATCGTTTCGATTCCATCTTGCTCTTTCATTGGGCACACGTACGAAATTAACAGGCGTTTTATATTCGCAATGAGAGTACTGGGACTTGGCCACGAAGGATGTGTAAAGCTGTGCGGGCTCCTGGACATGCCGAGTTTTCTGGCTAAGACAACGTACAACATTTTGATGAAGCAGATTCTGATATCGGTGACAGCAGTGGCGGATCTATTGTTCTATAAGGCAGTGAAGGAAGAACGAAAAGAAACTGTTCGGGAAACCAATGCAGCGAAGGACGACGAACTAACTGTGTCAGGTGATGGGACGTGGCATAAGCGCGGATTTACGTCATTGTATGGTGTCTCGTCGTTGATTGGCTACTACAGTGGAGAAGTTCTCGATGTAGTCACGAAGAGTGCGTACTGCAAAATGTGTGAAGTTTGGAAGGGCAAAGAGGATACTCACGAATACGACGAATATATGGAAACTCATCAAGCGGAATGTTCAGCAAACCATCAAGGATCAGCAGGGAAGATGGAAGTCGCAGCCATAACTGAAATGTTTTGCAACTCTGAAGAAAAGTACAACGTCAAATACGTCAACTATATCGGTGATGGGGATTTAAAAACATTTGCAGGTGTTCGTGAGGCTCATCCCTACGGTCCTGAAACAGTCATCCAGAAGAAAGAATGTGTCGGTCACGTTCAAAAGCGGATGGGCTCCAGATTACGCGCGTGTAAGAAAAAGACAGGAGGACTCTGCGGCAGAAATAAACTCACTGGTAAACTTATTGATAAGTTAACAGTTTACTATGGGTTAGCAATAAGACGACACAATCAATCTGTTAACGGCATGAGAAATGCGATTTGGCAACTTTTTACCACTACAACTACGATCACAAGCTGTGTCCAGTAGGAAAGGACTCTTGGTGTACCTGGCAGCGGGCGGCCGTCAATAACAACGTGGATTCATTCCACCATGATTATGTTCAATTTCCAGCTGATGTCTCCAAAGCCATAAAGCCAATTTATACCGACTTGACGAAGCAGGAATTACTCGAACGCTATGTGGGTGGTTTCACTCAAAACAACAACGAGAGCTACAACCAGCTGATTTGGAAAATCTGTCCGAAAATCCTCCCGGGAAGCTCAACGATCGTCCAAATTGCGGCCTATACAGCAGCTGTTGTCAACAATGAGGGGTTCTACAGCATCCTGATGATCTTCCAGGCGATGGGGGTGAACTGCGGCCCGAATATCCACAGGTTTGTTTCCGACAAAGATGAGCAGCGGATAGCGCTCAGTGACCGCCGCGCGCACGCTGCTACCAGGGAGGAGAGAATGCGGCGAAGACAAAAGCGAACGAGGAGTCTAGACGATTTCCTGGACTCGGAAGGACCACAGTACGGGCCCGGAATCGACGATTCACTGTAAGTCCATTTTTATGAACGTACAGAACATTTTAATGCTCTCCAAAATTTCAAAGTCGTTTTTCTCGAAACGACATTTTTCAATGCGGTGCCAATGATTCCAGCCAAAGTTCTGAACGGATCTGGATTAAATTTGTTGCTAATTACATTGTTGTGTACTTGGACGAAGGAATTTACGTTCTGATAAAAATTACTATATTTTTGGCATGCTAAATCAACCAAATTTTAGGTCATAAAACGCACTTTTTTTCAAACGGCCGCCATTTTGTTTAAAATCAACGTATTTAATTTTCCTTCGTCCAAGTACAAGGTTTTTATATATATTACTAAGATCAATATCGATTTTGTGTTTCAGATAAACAGTACGACCTCTGGGATTGGCACCGCGAACCCTTTATTCTGAAAGGAGCGCCCATGTACACAGTCTTTTTGTGTGTGTATACACATATTTTTTCAATAAAAAAATATTTTTATAAAGTAGAATAAAAGACCTTTGTAACGTAGTAATAGCTTTTTACACACAACCATTATTTTTCGAGAAAAAAAAATCCAAAAAACACCTAAAAATCACAACTATGACTGCCCCTAACTCCTTAATGTATCACTTTTTCCGCGAGCCCCAAGTCAAATCATTTTCGCCGTGTGTTTAACACCGTGCGCGGTGAACCGACAGCGCTAGGCAGATTCAACTACCAGCTTATTTTCGCGACGCTCCTGTAGCTCAGCCGCGGCGCACAGTTTGAAAACCACTGACATACCAATTTCTAAAACAATTTGGAAAACCATTTTCGTGCTTGTTTAATGTTTTGAACGTTTCATATGATCTTTTTATTACTTACCGATTAATAATGCCAACATTTTGAAAAGTTGCTTCGTCAGAGAAAACACAGTGGAAGAACCTTGGGTCTCTTGCAATTTTGCGTCGAGCCCAGTTGCAGAAGTTCAGTCTGACAGCGAGGTCCTCATTCGCCAACGACTGATTCAGCGAGATGTGGTACGGGTGGTGTTTGACCAGAACCAACGCGAGAACGGTAAGCAGTTTCTCATCAGGAACATTGGCCCCGTTCAGCAGAGACAACAGTTAGGAGTTTACTGCCAACTGTTGGGGAATTCTCTGATAACCGGATTGTTAATCGTGAACGTGTTTGGGATTTTTGCAATCGTACGGAATAGACCTGCCGCAGTACCGTTCATTAGGTACCAACATACATCACAAACAAATCCAAACATGTTGAATGTTGAACTTTTTGCTGAACGGGCCCATTGTCGTTATCAAAAACCGTCTTTTGTCTGTTGCGGCCAAGGTCACCTTCGCGAGCACGTCGTTCGAGTGATTGGATGGTGACATGGAACAGACATCTCCGATCCGGAAACCGACACCGATATTCACGCTCAGCCTCACGGTAGTTTCTCTCCGTGTGACCAATACACATCATCATATCGATAACTTCGTTCGGTAAATAATCCGATATTGTGAAAAAATAGGCTACGGTATTTCGAAAACGCTCAAAACCGACTGGCTGACAAAACTTTAATTGTTTTTAAACAGCCACCCAGATCACCGGATTTGACGTCGCTAGATGCTTTTTTTGTGAGACTACATTGAAGATGTATTGATTTTAAATGGCTTGTGAATTTTTTAATCATAAATTGTCAGCCCAACACTAATTTTATCTTTTATCGGAAACAATCAAATTTTCAAATTATGTCGATTACAGCGCCACCTGTTGCAAATAACAAAATAGTTCTGTGGTAAATCTACTTAGTTTTTTATGCTCTTTCCGAATCCGCAATAAAAATTGGGGGTTCCCATTTAAGATTTCAAAGGTACCCCTATTATCCACCCCCTTGAGGGTCGGGGGCTGAAATTCATGGAAAAATCGGATGTCCTCTGAGCCACAAAACTTTTAATTCGGCAATATTCTTGATTGAACGCACTCATTTCGAGATAGTTCCTTGTTAAGAATAAAATGGGACACCCTGTATACAGAACCAACAAAATCAGCAAATAAAGTTAAAATGTTATCTTGGCCCAAAATTGTGACGCTATTGCTGACAAATGAATCAGGCAATAAGAAACAACTAGATCTAGTCGAATTAACATATTTCGAAAACGCTCTTGAATTACATCTAATATTATTTTTGATCCGCGAGATATAATTTCTATAACAAGTGCTAGATAATACCCTGTACTCAACCCGCACCGTTTTAAATGCATTATAATGTAGTGACGAACCAGAATTATAGAATTTTGTTTGACATTTCTTCTTCATGGTCATTTTATTAATCAATTCAGAACCATTTAGGAAAACGATAATCATGCGTGTTTTTCGTAAATACAATTGGCACGAACCGATCAATTGCAGCAAATATAAAAGAATAAAATAAATCAACAGATACAATCTTGTCACCACTGAGCAAATAATCCCTCTGAAAACAACCGAGTACGTATTTTAAACATATTATGTTTACATTTGCGTTCTGCACTTCACAGTCTTATTTTTTTTTTCGTTTTGTTTACGAGGGGTGCCAAGTGAATTTTTTTGTCACAAGTTTAAGCCCTTTTTTGTATTTCGCTTTCAGTTTTCATTCCTTTGTCGATGCGTGTGTATTATAATATTGGAACCTCTTTTAATTATTATTTTTTTATTGACTTTTCGAAGCTTAAGATCTTTATAAACATTTTTGACATTATTATAGTTTTAGTGTTTGTTAGTGTAAGTATAAATATAAATAATTTAAGTGATTAAAACTTAGTGGTAATTTGGATTGTTATAAATTTAGTGCAGTTGTGTACAAATAAATATGAAACAAATTCTACATTATAAACTTGTTCATACTTGGTATAATCAAAAGAATAGACCCAGTGTAACATCTCAAGCGACACAAAAACTTAAAAAAATGAAACATTATCGGTTATACTTAAATCAAATAACCCTCGATACAAAACACGTATGTTTTGTGTTAAATTGAAAATTAGATAAAAAGCTTGCATCATACATTTACAACCATTTTATTAAAAAACACGAAATTTGGTTAAAAGTGTCGTTTACAAATATTGAAGAAACTCGAGGCAATTTGAAAATCTATCTTCTACAGCAAGTACATCGAAAGCTACAGCAAGTACATCAAAAGCAACTTGTAATAGCTTAGAAAATATTCATGCAATGCCAAGTACTTCACAGCCAATTGAGGAAATTCACAGCGATTTGGAAAATCTACATGCAAAGCCGATCACTTCAAAGCCATTTGAGGTAATATATACTAATTTAAAAAATGTACATCCAATGCAATGTACATCAAAGCCATTTCAAGAATTAAGTATAAGAAGTAAAAGAAGAAAAGTTGAAGAATTTGTACAACGTAAAAGTTACAATCAAATATCAATGGCTACCTGTAGTGTTTTACAAAAACATAAACAAACCAAGCAGCAAAAATTGTTAATGTAATTGTACATCAATCATCTCAAGATATAGATAACCTGTTGAGTAGTTGTAAAAGATTGTCACGTAGTGAAGAAACAAGACCGTTTAATAAGACGGAGCGTTAACCCTAATACTGCTTGCTAAATGGGTGTCTGTAGTTACTGCGAATTGAGAAAACAACTTAATTCGCGTGGTTTTAAAAATGTTGTGCCATTGTATAAAATGGTACAACAAGCAAGAAAAAAGATGTATCCGATCAAAATTACTACAAATACTACAGGTGCATTAGTTCAATTATAAAACCTTTTGAAACATACTTTCTTACGACTAGTACAGCGGCTCCATGTCTTCCAAAATACAAATGATTTTGATAAAATTAACATGATTTTAAAATATGGATGCGATGGAAGTTCCGGCCATAATGAATATATGGAAATGTCTCATAATGATAGTAGCTCAGGCGATGAACACGTTACAGATAAAAGTGTATTTATTTTTTCAATTGTGCTATTGAGAATAGTCAAGAAAAAAATGAAATCCTATGGAATGGAATGAAAAATCATGTTTTACATTATTCTGTAGACCAATTAAATTCAAATACATGAATGAAACAATAGCAGCAATTAAGGAAGAAGTTGATTTGATGAAGAAAGAGGTAGATAATTTAATCATTTTCACTACAGAAATAAATGGCAGGTTAGTCCAAGTTCAATTTATATTACACTTTACAATGAGAGATGGAAAATAAGAAATGCACTAATTGGAACCCCAAATACAAATTTTTTTATTTGTAAATGTTCTCCGAAAAATATGATTAAAGAGTTACTTCTTGAAACTGAATTTTTGGCATATGGTATATCTTCTTTGGACGCGTGGATAAAGTTTTTTGAATGGATTTTATCTATATCATATAAATTAGAATTAAAAAACCAACAACTCACGGTGCGACAAGAAATGAAAGAAATATAATAAATCTCCGTAAAAAGAATATTCAGAAGTTGTTGTGGAAACAGTTAGGTGGAGGCACATCGAATACTGGAAACGTAGCCAGAAAATGTATCTGTAATCCTGAAAAAGTTTCATCCATAACCGGTATAAATACTAATTAAAAGATTTCCAATAATCCTGATTGCTCTTTCGAGTAGATACAACATCAACCCACAGACATTTGATGAATATCGGTCAGAAACAGCTAAGCTGTATGTACAATTGTACGGATGGTATCGCATGCCAGTAAGCGTTCACTAAATATTGATACACGGATAAAATTTATTAAAACATTTTATGATACCAATTGGACAATTATCCTAAGAGGCGCAGGAAGCCATTGATAAAATATACAGACATCTGCGTGAGAACTACACCAGGAAAAATGCACGTGTGAATACAATAACTGACTTATTTCATATGCTTCTTTTTTTGGGGCGGAGGGGGGGAGAAGAAAATCCTCATGGATACCTTCTGTTATCCTGCCCACGGATGGGAGGGATAACAGTAGGTTATGTCAGACTCTTACTGACTAAAACCCCCTTCTAGTAAAATGGCTTTGTGGAAAATGGCTGGTGTGAGTACTATAGCAGTATTCATATATTGGTTTCGGGTGGGTGGGGTAGCATTTGGGAAATAAAGGTTTAAGGTTTCACTACTTTAAACTTCTTTCCCAAAAATTAAGTAACAACGTCTAGGTGGAGTCGACGTTTTTTCCTAGTTCGGAAGTTTTCAGGTACACCTAAGTGGTCCTGAAAGAGGGAGACGTCGAATTTCTAGCAGTTTTTAATCGCCAAATCGCGAGTGAAAACCTGGAGTTTGGGCACTTTCGTTTCACTTCGAAGTTGGACATTACTGACATACCACGGAGCGCCGACGATCCGGCGGATCATGCGGCTCTGGGTGGTTTCCAGTTGGTTCATCTGCGTTTTTGAGATGTGAATCCACGAGGGACATCCGTAAGTCAATTTTGACTTGATGATAGCTTTGTGAATGTTAATTTTATTAGCTAGGAAGGGATTGCTATTCGTGAGCAGAAGTGACTTTAAGTAGGGAGAGATAGCCGATTCTAGAACCTCCTCCTCCTCGCGGAGGAGGAGGTTCTAGAATCGGCTATCTCGTGGGAGGAGGAGGAGGAGGAGGAGAAGGATGAGGAGGATGAGGAGGACGATGGGGGGGGGGGATGAGGAGGAGGTTTTTGAATTTGGGCTAACAAGGAAGAAGAGGGAGTACTTTTTTTATATATTTTTTTTGTTATTTCTTTTTATTATTTATTTTAGTATTTAGTTTTTGCTTATTTATTTTTTTTTTTTAATTACAATGATATTTTAAATTAATTAAATCAGATATTTAAAAGCAGTTACCTGGGGAAATATTTATAATGGATAGTGGTTTTATAATAAAGTAGGCAAAAGTAATATTTGAAGCAATATATTTAAAATAATACAAATATACATAAAAATAGAATTGAAATTATAATTGTTCAGACATACATTTATTAAAGATACAAATAACTTTATAATACTTATAATGTAATTGTATCGAAAGAGTAAGCGTTTCTTACCCAGGTTTATAAAAAATAAAAATATAATTGAATGTTTAATCAAGCTCTTGAATTGCATCGTTAATCAGTTTATCCAACACCTTTTCGTTTTCTAAATCCGCTATACGTAAATGGCCCCATGCTAATGTATGATATTTATCATTTAAAATGTATCTTTTGTCGTCTTTTGAATTCAATGCAATTTTGTTTTGAAGTTCTGTAAACATATTATGATAACTGGATCTAAATTTGTACATTTTTTTATAAACTGCACCCCCATTCTCCACTACAGTAATGTAATCATTTACCGTTAAATGTTTTTTTATTACATATTTTTTAACACCTTTAGCTTTTATAATCGAGCTTGAATTGAGTAAATTTACACAATACGCCTTAGCACCAGTTCCATAAAATGATTCAATGATCTGACCTTTAAATTCGTCTTTCATTTTTCCGATGTAAGATTTATTTGGAATGATGCAATGCTGATTGTCAACTGGATAGTTGGATGTATCAAACTTATCAATATTAATTTTAATATCATCGTATACATTTTCTGTAAAAACTTGAAGAACTAACGAATCTGTATCTGTGTACAATAATGTTACGTTGTTATCGTACTTTCTCTTAAGGAAACTATAGAAAAAATCGTACATTACAGTTTTGGATAATTCTAAAATAGAAAATCCTACATACAGTGGTTTTGTGTACTGCACTTTGAGAACACCCATTTCCACAGCCACTAAATTATTACAAAATATTTTTGAAGATTTAAAATTTGGTTTCGATATATAAAATTCTGCACCAGGTTTCCTGAAATGAGAATCCCAATGCGTACATAATTTAATATCAACGCGATTTTCAACATTTTCCATCGTTTTTCCAAATACAACATTATTCATACTTTTGTAATGATTGCGTTCAAATTCATTTTTAGATTGTTCTCTCTTACTAGTATTGAAATCAATATATTTTTGCATCCAATTATCTTGTTTAAATTCTAAAATTCTATGTATCCGTCGCAATTTTAAGCCTTGTGTTAAACATTGTTTTAGATTTTTATAATGAATAATATATTTTTCTTTGTCATATAAGGTAGGAATTAATTTAGAATATTTTGAATTTGGAGGTATTGCCGATTCTGGGCAAAAAGGAAAATCATTATGATAATCCTGTAAAGCTATTGGATATTTTAAATCAACTTCTAACACATAACCCATCTCACCATCATCTTCCAGTGATGCGATATCAAACTCGAGAATTTCATTTTGATCAAGCCAGCGAAACTTTCCAACAGGAAGCTTACATCTCATAGCATACCCATACAAATTTGTAGCATCTAAATAAAGAATATATGAAGTTGGTTCAGAAGCATTAAAATTTGGTAAAAACTTATTATTTGCTTCAGCTTTTCGTTGAGTGCACATACTTAATCCACCTCTGATACCCTTTTTAAAAAAATGTAACATGTCAATGTCTGTCAATAATTCCAATTTTACATTTGTCATCCTCAACAAAGCGTCCCAAGCAAATCCCGGCGCTGTGAAATAGTGTGCAGGGTCGAGTTTGTAGAAATCTAATGACATTTTTCGAAAATTTTCAAATACGTCAACAAGCAACAACACATCAGATGTCAAATAAGTGTTTACGTAATCACGTAATGAATTACAATTAAATACATCCCACACTTTACAAGCTCTCTCATAGTTTTTTCTGGATATTTTTTCATCCGTTAAATGATCATAAAACTCATCCTCACTTGGCAAATGATTGTAATTTAATTTTTCAAATGAATTCATAAAACTATAAGGAAAAACGCCTTTCTGCCGTATTAGATTAAATTGTTCATCCTCCTGAAACCGTTTTCTTATTTCAACACACTGATCATTGTCCAAAAGTGATCCCAATGTTTCTAATGATTGTGATAAAAATTTAAATGAATCTACAAACCTTAGTTTTATAAATACTTTTCTCTTTTTTCCGTTACCATTAATATATTCACCAACGTGCACATTTTTTGTAAAAGTTATATACTTTTCTTTGTTTTGTGCAATAACATCAACATCTTCCTTGTTTAATGCAATATTTTTTACAAACATATGACTGTCATAATTTGAAAGATTATGAAAAAATATTGGAATATATTTTGGAATTTTATAATTAATATTGCAAACGGAATGGGCTGGGCCACGAAACTTTCCTGTTAAGTGATCATGATCATATACTTTATCATTTACTGACAATGTCCTTTCGCAAATATGACATACATTTCTTTCATATATTAGTTTTTCTTCCGGTGTTAATGGTAACATTTCTTTACGTACTCCTAAATAATTTTTATAAATAATTTTAATATCGTCTTCTAATTTGTTTACAAATTCTTGTGCAGCATTTTCTCCATTATATATATTAAACTTTGAAAGACTATCATCATATGAACATTTTATGTGGTATGCAAAAGCATAAGGTTCATGACGAAAACATTTAACTGTGTACGGTTTACTCGAATCTGTATAAGTAGTATTATTGTTAACATTTACTAACAATGCCTCAAAATCAGCATAAACTACAAAAGGAATTTTCATTTGTTTTTGATAATTTTCAAACTCTAATATATTTCCCAGAACTTCTTCACCCAATTTATTAATTTTTTTACTACAGTTCGGAAGAACAGCTTTTACATTTCCACAATCTTCTTCTTGATGTCTTTTTAATTCATCTTTTTTAGAAAAGTAAATTAAACAACCTTCGCATATAAATTTTTCATGACCATGTAATGATATTTGAGTTCCAATTAAACGCGACAAATTTTTAATCCAGCAATAATGATTCTGATTGTCTATTGAAATATACAACAAGTTTATATGAACTATTTTCTTATTCTTTGATATTCGTAATGGAACGAATTCATAGTCCATTTTATTTTCGTTAAAATATTCATTAGCGCCATAAACGTTTATTGAAATATTATTTTTACCTTCAAATATATTGATATCTTTTATTGTAACTGGAAATTGTAAATTTGAAAAGTCACATACTGTTGAGTAATGTGGATATGAAGATGGTCTCTGTGCCAGTCCTGTTGGAACCCGAAGTGCTGAAGTTATAGCCCAAGCAAAGCATGCATTGTCGGTATTGTAAACATTGATTACTGCACGTTTTGCCTTTATTGAAGCAGGTAACTCGATGTAACTAGATGCTCTCATTGGATTATATACATTGAAATTAAGTTCAATGCTTGTAATTTGAAATAATGTCCAACCTTAAAAAAAAAAGAAAAAAAATAATAATTATAACATTAAAAATCACCAAGTTTCTAACTTTACCTGAATCTTTCTCCTGAAATTCTGACATCTTGGTTTTAATTTCGTCGAGGAAGTGTGCGTATGTCTCATATAGATTCGTTGCAGTGGTGATAATTTTGTTCGACGTGTTAAATGATTTTATTTCAACATTTTCTTTTGCTGTCAAAAAGTACAATGCAAAGGATTCCATGTTTAATTTAAAATTTCCAATAACCGCCAATTTACTTTCAATGAGAGTAATAATTTTCTCCCTCACTGAAATGGAAAACTTGTCTAAATCAACATAGTGTCCAGGTTCGGTGATTCGGTAACTTGTTATTTTGCCCCCATAAGCTGTAGATATTTCCTCTACTCCATCATCAACAATAATAAATGCATTACTTTTGTGTAAATTAGTTCTCAAATGGGCGGCAAAACATGAGCTATCTACTGTTATGTTACATACATCACATATTCTGTGTTTTGATGTTGATGCAAGTTTTTGTCGTTTATTTGGAATTTCACAAACTTGTTTCGATGTGGATGGATTTTCCAAAGATGTTGATGGAAGTGGATTTACCATTTTGATATCTCCCTGTTGTGCGGATCGGGGTAGAATAAGTTTGATTGTTGGCTTTTCTCCTCTATTGCTTACATATGAGTTTTGCTTGGAAACACACGAGTTTTTTTCGTGTCGTTTTAAGTTGTCTCTTCTTGTAAAATTTTTACCACAATATTCGCACAAAAACATGCTTTAAATGTAATAAAAGAGTAAGTTGCTTTACACGTCAACACACGATATGATGCTTGGGCCAATACGTTACCTTTATATAGTGAACTTAATCAAGAAAAGAAAAGGAGGAGGTTTAACTATGAGGAGGGGTAAATTTAATATGACGAAGAACAACACATTCACTCACACATGCACACACTCACACAGAGAAAAAAAACATTTTACAATCATTTTAATCCTCTTCTTCATCCATGTCAGTCGATGTGTCCCACACTGATGAAGTAGAAGATGATGAAGATGAACTATCTGTTCGTTTACGTTTTACTGTATGTTTTGTTAGCTCGAATAACGGTGTGAAGAAACAAAATTCACAATAACGTTTTCGTTCTAATATCCATATATGCAATTTGTCTTTTCGAAATAAAATATTCTTTTCGTATTTTATCCTGAATAATTTTGTATTAGGTTCTAAATTGTAAATTTTTTTTCTACACCAACGGCAATATCGGTTTCCCTGTGTATCAATCCAAAATCTTTTTTTAACTAACACTAAAAATGGATTTTGTGGAATGTTCATAATTTTGGAAATATTACCATTAGGATTTAATAAAAAATCCACTATATATTTAGGTAATGGATTGTGATATGTAAATGGTCGGCATTTACAAAGAACCGAATACATATTTGCTTGTCGTAAATGTCCAAATGTCCAAACATAAAAACACCAGTTGTCAAAAATTGTCTTACCCAAACATTTTGGTATTTCTGCTAGGCGTACCATTTTTTTTACATCTAACCGATCTTCTATTACATTTAAACACACTTGTTTTAGAGCGATTGCTTGTAAAGTATTAACAAAACTCATTGTAGATAAACTTTAATTTGTGTTCTTATATTTGACAATGCAAAAATTGATTTGATTTATGGAAAAATAGCCGGTTATTTTATATTAATATTGTAACCTTATTGTAACGGTCAAAAGTATTGCAATTTAGCTCCGCCTTATAAATTTTCAAAAAGTGTTGCAATTTTTGCCCCGCCTTTTAATTTAACCACACCTTTATGAGTAAAGGTAATTTTAGTCCCACCTTTTAATTTTACCACACCTTTATGAGTAGAAGTTAACTCAAAATCTTTTAAGAGGTGTTTTACTTTAAACCCCTCCTCCTTATACATCCTCCTCGGTTTACAAGCTATTTAAGCACCAACACACTAAGTTGAGAGGAACAAACTGAACAGCGGTTTTAAAGTGTTAAAGTGAATCATGGGTGAGTAATTTATTTTAAATAAAACAACATTTAAAAAAATATGTTTTGTATTTATAAAAAAACATTTACATTTGTATTACATATATTTTATGTTTTATATTTTTTTATTACAGACCGCATACAAATGTATAACGAAATTAGAGAGGAATATTGCAGGCGATTCAACAACAAGCGAGTAAACAAGTTAATACGTGCATGTAAATAAGAGAAAATTGAGATTATAATAATTTACAGGTAACCATAATCGAGCTGGATGACTCGATACCGCCAATTCCTCTACCCCGGGCAAATATCATCATCCAGAGGTCAGAATATACGGCCATTGTTTGCCCGGAGGATAACGCGCTCGTGTGGGTGCGAATCCATAACACATTATAATTTAATAAAAGACTAAATATTTATAAAACATTTTTATTTGATATCCATGAATTATGTGAATCATCCAAACCCAACCATTTTACAAAAACTTTATTCTTCATTCTTTTAATAACTTTTTCGACGAGATATACATCCTGATGTTGAACTTTTTTTAATTTTTCCTCATAGAATCCTCCAATTATGTCCTGGTTTTTTATATCTCGTAGTAGATATGTTCTGGGGTTCGTGTTTTGAACTTTGGATACTGTGAAGATTTCGTTGGACCAATTTGGGGTGTAATTTTTATCAAATGCTTGACGATGTTTGCTAATCCTTACGTGGTCACTAACTTTAAATTTCTTCCTAAATCCATCAAAAACTTTTAAATTACTGTACACAGAATTTAACAATAATTTTTCCTTATTTTTATTTACTTGTTTTGGTTTCATACCAATTGTTCTATGTTTTGTATTATTATATTTATTAATTATATTTTGTAGAATACTAATCCAATTATAATTGCCTTGCATGCTAAATTCCTTCCACATCAGTTCTTTAATAGTTCTATTGTACCGTTCAACAATTGAACTTTTTAAAGATGAAAATGTGCTGTAATGATTAATTCCATATTTTTCACATAGTTTTTTAAAATTGTTGTTGTAAAACTCAGTACCATTGTCTGTTTGAATATTTGCAGGTATCTGCCTCTTTTTCAACAATTTTTCCATTTGTAAGGCAACTTCTTTTCCAGTTTTTGTTTTTAACGGTAAAGCCCACCCAAATTTAGAAAAAGCATTTATAACCATCAATATATATTTGTATCCTTTATTTTCCTTGGCATAAGGTATCATTTCAACTAAATCCGCTTGGTATAAATCATTTAAACTCTTCAATATTACTCGACGTCTACGAAAATGTTTCCGAACTGGGGCGTGAATTTCATCAATTACATCGCGTTTAATGTTGGGTTTCATTAGTATTTTGTTCGATTAATATCTCAATGCAAAACTTCTTATCGACACCTTCTGGAGTCGCTGCAAATCTGCGCTTAATTTGTATTGTATCATTCAATTTAAGGTTTGTTAATTCAGACAATACATACTTTTCATTAATAAATAGAATTACATTTCCCAGGTAATTTGTTTTAAGAACTTTTCCAGCGTATAATGTGTTTTTATATAATATATCACCCCCCTTATTATCAATTGTATAGAATCCATCGGAAGATACGTTTCCGTTGCCGGCAAGTGTCAAAATTAACCTATATCTTCTATCTTTATCTGTTTCATCGAATTTAAAATACCTCTGAATTATCTTGTCTAAATTGTTAGATTTTTTAATATAGCTCGAGACACTATGCCCATGTACATGTTTTCCAAATTTGTCAACAGTCATTGCACCAAAAATAGAATTTCCAAATTTGTCTAAACTCATTTTATACACCGGTTGCTCGTCTGGTGTCTAATGAGATAATAACATATGTTTATTTCAGGAGCCACACTTATATTACTTTATAATGTTTGCTTCCTTCAATTCTTCAATTATTGAAATTATTTCATTTGTATGCGCATTATTGCCAGCACTTTGTGAAGCTAATAATAAGCGTAATCTATCTACAAGTTCATTCGGATTATCCCAATATTGCAATTCTAAGGAAGAATTGGGAATAATTTTTTTTTGCAAACCGCGTCCAACTTTCCATTTTTTAGTCCACCACACTTTTGGAGGTTGACCATTTAAAATTGGCTTAATAATGTTTACATATTTCAAAGCTTTACTACCAATACGTTTTCCGCTTGGATCATAATTAAATCGCGTCGCAGATGTTTGCTCTAAAATACGTTTATAATTTCGAACATCGTCAGGTTTAAAAGTGTAAGGGTCCTTTTTGAAAAGTAATTCGTATAGACCGGTAGTGCCCTTATATGGCACATCGTTAATAACAACATTTGCTCCATCAAACTTAAGTGCCGCGTTTCCGATATACAAAACACCATCAAATGTTTGACGAACTCCATAACGAGTATCGAATTTATCTCCACGATCTAATTTAAAGTCAATCAAATATGCGCGAGGTATATGATGAAATTGTTTCAGGGTTTGTTGTAGGACTGACGAAGTATTAAGTTCGTCTACCAGTCTATCATGAGCTTCATCTAAACGTGTGGTAGCAGTCCGTAGGACTGTAGCGTCATCATCAGAATCTACGATCTCTTCATCATCATCATCATCCTCATCATCATCATCGTCATCATGTGTGACGTTTCCTGTTCTTGGCGGTGAAGTTTGATAAACTTCTTCAGTGTATCCTGTTGCAGTATCCTCAATCGGTGTTGATGTAATAATATCTTTTTTCAAATGCAATTGATGTCTCGGTCTTCTGGGTGTTGATGATGACGTTTTAATGGGTGTAAATATTCGTTTGTGTACTTTAATTTTCAACGGACGTTTTCTAATAGTTTCCTCAGATGAGGTTACATTGGATTGCGGTGTAGTAAATATTTTTCTGCGTATTTGCGATTTTCTACTTGAACCAAATCCCGTTTCTTTTTCTTTAACATAACTAGAATCAATAGGAACAAATTCTTCATTGAATTTACTAGCGATTTGTTTCAGTGGTTCACTCAAGGGTAATAACGTTGCGGCAAGATGTTCTTTTGAGTCTGCAATATCTGTTTTTAACGATCGAATTTTATCACGCAAAGCACTACGTGCTTCCACGAGTTGCTTTGCAATGTCTTTATCCATGTTAAGAACGCAAAGTGTCTGTAAACACTGATAACATCTGCATCGTTACAGCGCTTTTTAAATAGTCAGAAATTTATCGAAACCTTTTCGATAACGACCATTCGTTACAGGACAATCTAAATCAATTACGAATGGAGAATAAGGTTGCTTACAACATTCTGTGCAAGTTTCTAGAAATGTATTCAATGTCATGTCACCTATTACGTGATCATTGAAAATATGCTTTAAATTTGTTGCATCTTGCTTCAATATTACCAATAAATTACAATTGTCTCGAACCAATTGCTTTTGAATGGCACTGTAACTTTGGCATATTTTAAAACAATCAACATTTTTGTGTCGACCGTATGAAAAAAATTCCTTAATTACATTATGACCGGTCGGTGGAATATCATCAAATATAACAATGGAATATTCTTTAATATTTTCAGGCGGTCCAAGTGATTCAACATCCGAAAACTCAAAATAACCACATTCTGGCACGTCTTTTACTATTGATCGTAGATACGCGTATTTATTTTGAAATAATGATTTTGAACACAAGTATATGTTTTTAAAACGTAAACCGTTGGTTGCAAGTAATAATGATAGCATTGCATTTGTTTTACCGCAGCCAGAAGGGCCTATAATAAGACCTCTTTTGCAATTTCCTCCAAATAGATCACTATGTCGTTTATATCGAAACTCGTTAAGATCAAAATTTATTATTGGTAATGACAAGCAGTGATTTTCAACATTTTCCGACATAATAATGCTATAAAAAACCCAACCCTGCGTACAACTTAATTTTTGAAGGGTGAATGAAAAGAAATTGAATTGTCAACAGTTATATATTACAAATAATATTAATAATTAAATATAAAAACTAATACTAAATAATAACTATAAAAAACTAATACTAAATAAGAACTATAAAATAATTCCCTGACAGATGGTAACACACATCCAAATGACTAGGAGCGACACACATCAACCACACACGACTAGCAACAGACAATGACCACAAAAGCAGATGTAGCAATCAAACACCTCATTACAATTGTTTGAAAAGAATTAGACTTGAAACAAATTGACAAATTTAAAAAATAGTTACAAAAATGTAATGTGCTTTCACAATTAAATTTCTTTTAAACGTTTTTTTAAACTTGTCAATGAATAATGCTCCTCTCGTAGCTGATTTCGTTTTGCAGCTAAGTAATTACTAACGTCAGGAGTGTTAGAATTAGTAGATTGCACAACGAACTCAACCACATCAGGCTTTGAAAAACTATTCAAATTATCGATTATACTATCAATTCTTTCCAATCGATCATCAATGGATGTCATGAAAGAGTCTTTGCGAGCTTGCATAGAACGAATTGTTCCTTTATCACAAATGATGGCTCGCATAAACTCTTCGAAATTGTTAGTAGTAGTGGTTAAGGGAGGAATCTGGTTGGGTGGTATAATTGTCGGTGGAGGAGCGTTAAGATTGGGGTTAGTTGCTCTTACTACATCTGCTGATGAAGATCTTCCAGGTAAAACTGTATTGGTTATTTGCAATTCACGGACAGAAGATCGAACAGTACCGTTATCTTGAGAAAGTGTAATTTCTTGTGATAACCGCACTGATTTAAACAAGCCACCCAGCTCACTGTCTCCCATATCCGAAACTGCAAATCGACCATCAGTATTATTTTCCGACTCGACTTGGCTGGAAGATCTTTGGCACCCACCTGCAGGCCACAATCGCAACGGAGACTGAGTCATCTGAGCTGATTGCTGTGGCCCAGGTGTGCTCGATTTTGTCCCTGCAATTAAACAAAAAACATTGCAATTAATAAATATCATTAAATATTACAAAAAATACAGGACTTACCTCTCACGTCATTGGTTGCAAGTGATGCATCAAAACCTGGCTGGGAAACCACCAAGTTTACCAATGACTGAGGAAATGTATAATTTTGCCCAGTCGGTACCGCGACATAATTTTGTCCAGTCGGCATCGCGTAATACGTGGAATCGTTTTGCACGATGACAAACTGGTTTGAGGGTTGAGGTTGTGCAATAATTTGGAATGAGGATTGTTGTGGTGGTTGGATTTGCATATTTTGTTGGATTTGGAATGAAGGATTTTTTGTTTGCGGTTCGACTAGGTGTATGCTCTGAGGGCGTTGTGGTTGATGTGTGCTGCTGCTGTATTTGTTTTTTTGGCCCTGCTTGGATAATGTCGAAGGTTGGTGGTTAGAAGGCGATCCAACAAGTAACGGCATTGAACACATAGGATTCGTTCGCCCTGTACACAATAATTATGCATTAAAATTATAATTAGGAATAGAAAATAATACATAATAAAATATCTAATCAACCCGGAAATAACCTTTAGTCTTTCGTTCCTTTTTCGCTTTCAACGATCGATCAGTTGCCGGTTCGCCTTTCTCCTTCGAAAGCAATTTATTTGATGAATCATCTGCCACTGATTTCTTTTTGTCATTTGTAAACAAATCAAAATCATCCCATGATTCATCAAATGAAACTGAAAACAATAACAATAGATAATCTAGAAACATTTAAATAAGACGTGTTTTAAATACTTTTTACATCAGGTCCAATTATGTTAGGATGTGCATCTGAATTGGTGGTGCTCGTTTTCTCAACTTCACCTTAAAACAATAGACAATAAATAAGATACATTTGATTAAATAGAATTAAAAAAAAACAAAATACCTAACATATTCCCATCCATGCTGGAGTTCAGAAAATCGTCGATGCAAATGATCTTGTTACCTAAAAGCAAAAACAAACACACAAAATAAGAATATCCAAAATATGTTAAAAATATTCAATCACCAAAATATAAATAAAGACCACTTACTTTCCATTTTAGAGTGGAGATGTTGTTCGTTCCAAAACTTGCACTGGATGTGATTTCTTGGTTTGTTCTGACTTCTTTTATACCCAATTTTGAGGTCAGTAAACGGTAGCGAAAGTAAAACAAGTGAGGGGGAATCGAGGTTAAATTTTTTTCGGGGGGTGGGCGGAGTAGCCAACTGGGGCGTGGGGGAGGAGCCAAGGAGGGGGCGGGGCGGGGAGTGGCCAAGGGGGCGTGGCGTGGGAGGAGCCAAGGAGGGGGCGTGGCAATGGGCGTAACTGGAGGGGGTAATTTTATTTTGACGCCTCCCCGCTGCCGAAGGGGGGGGGACGAACGTATTTTTAGACGTTTTCCCCACTCCTACCCCCACTCTTCCCTCTCTCTTTGTGGGAGGAAAGTAGGAGGAGAGTAGGAGGAGACTAGGAGGAGATTCCTTCTAACCATCATTCTCTTTTTTTCTCTTTCTTTTTTTTCTCTTTCTTTTTTTCTCTTTCTTTTTTTTCTCTTTCTTTTTTTTTTCTCTTTCTTTTTTGTTTATTTTTTTAGTTGCCGCAATTAAAACAAGTTATATTATAAAAAACATTTTTTATTTCTTAATCATGGATACATTGAATATTTATTAAACAATATACATTGAACAATAACAATAACAGCAATCACAATTTACGATACTCTTGCAAAAGAAACAATCCTTCTTCATTGGTGGTGGTCCATCGACATGTGTCATCCAATTAGCCGTGTTGAAATGTTCATTGCATGGCAATCTTCCTTGTAAACATTTCATTGTGCGTATGTGGTCCGGTAATATGGGCCATAAAGTAGCGAGTTCCAATGGTGTCATTCGTTTTAGCAAATAAATTAATGTAGAATTAGTAGCACGTTGATCTTCTAGAAATGGTGTCCCGTCTCTACCGATATATTTTGATAATGCATTGTTAATCCTTCTTAAATAATTAATAACATAATACTTTAAGTTACAAGTATACTGTCGAACTGTTTCCATGTTAACACAGTTGTGAACCAATGCCGTCTGATATTATTTCACTTTCCGACTCAATTATATGCATTCAAGTTTGCTGTACATTTGTTCTTTTTTCTGTTCTACTCCATTTGCTGAAGGTTGTTTCGTCGCAACCTCTTTTATAAAATTGTTTCTTCTTCTTCTTCATCTTGCATGTAATAATTGATAGGATTTGACATTTTATCGTAGATATAATACACATTTGTTAATGCACACATTGTATAATCTGTATCTTTGTGATACGTACACTTTGGGTGAGACGCTGACAACTTTATATCCAATCTTTTAATGTCCTCAATTGGCCGATCCAATATTTTCTGTAGATATTGTGATTTTTGCTCACCTCTCACATAAATGTTTTTAGCTTTTTTACTAAACACTCGAATAATTTTATCAATTTTATTGAGTGGTACATTTCCACTAGTCCATTCCAAATGGTGGAAATTCGAAGTTAACCAATGTGCTGTTCGACGTTGCTTAGCAGGTAAACAATTTACAGAATGGGGAGCCTCAAACAAATAATGGCTAATTCGACTTTCGCTATCACAAATAGCCACTTCTTTCGGTAGTAATTTATCATTACTATCGTAAAAACCTTGAATGTCGATTATGATATAGTCCAATGTATCCATAATTTGTTTGTGTACTTCTTAATTCATTCACTTCTTGTACTTGACTGATGTGTAAAGCAAATTACACTACTTTTATAATGACAATCGCCCCTCCTTGTTTTATAGCAACAGGGAATTGCAGCAGGACGGGTAACACCTCTTTTACAACAATTCTTTTACCACTTTTGTTAGTGGTGCATAATAAAACGCCTTATCGTGCAAAATTAAACAGTATGCTGTTGTATTAGCCGGAACTGGTTCTTTTGAAGTAAATTCAATTTTAATTTCAACGCCACTTTTGTGAATAGTGTCTGCCTGATACGTACAATCGATTCCTACTAATGGAATTTTCTCTTTAAATTCTGCTGGTGAAAACATTGGTTCACTTTCTGGCACATAGTAGTATGATTGTTGGAATCTGCTATACATATCGTACACAATAGCATATTTATTGTTATCAAAATCAATATTTAAATTATCATACGGAAATCTTGTACCGTTCAAAAATACACTTAGGTTTGTCAACTTTATATTATCAAATAGAGCCATTGAAGACTTCATCTGGCCTTTTCGATTGGTTTGAAAACCGAAAATAATATATCTGGGCGTTTCAAGTTGCGGCGCCGTCTTTACGGCCCATGTATGTCTTGTTGTTTGCGGCAATGACGGATACTCATGAATCTCCCAACTTCTAAACCATAAATTGATATTTTGATTTTTGTCAGTTAATTTTGTCAAGGCTAACTGTTCTCGTAGACCGACTGCAATTTGAGGTATTCTCCAAATAATTTTATCTATTGTCAATTTTACTTTTTCTTTTTCAGCTTCACTTTGAACAATTACATCGTTATCATCGTTATTCCGAATGAGTACCAACTCTTGTCTACAGTTTAATACAACTTTCTTAAAATCTTCCGCAAATCCTAAAATACTTTTAAGCGGTACACTAATTGCAAAATGTCCATTGTCATCGACTATATCGCAGAAACCTTTTTTCTCAATGTCCCACCCTGCATTTTGTAATTTAATCATTTCATTTTTATTATACGAAAAATATCCTTTCATACATGATGTCACTCCCACGTTTCTAACGGAATCCACTTGAACACCATTCATTAAATACCGAAGATCGCTAATCATAAAGCCTGCTGGGTTGTTGACTAATTTTGAATTCTTACTAGCCTCATTTTTAACATTCCCATCCTCACCAGCTTTCCGTAGAGTACCCTCTACATATAAATAACTCTCTCCTGGTAATGTATAATTGTCAGTTTCAGGAACCGTTATCCTAATTTCATCATTATTATCAAAACTTGCCGATCCATAAGGTTGGTATGAATGATACTCGTAACTTACTATTGCATTGTTAGATTTAACTTTGTCGGTAACATTTAAAATGTCCATTATTTTAGTAGTTTATAGCCCAAATCATCTAAGAATATACGATTTTCTGTTGTTAACTTCTTCACTTTTTTTAGGCTACTGCACACATTTTTCATATCGCTACCCAATTTATAGGCTGACCGGTTTGCTGTGTTCTTCTTCTTCTTCTTAACAATATGGTTCCTCTTTCGATTCAACGTTTTTGAGTTATATAACTTCATCTCATTCAACCTTACGCAAGTGTAATCGTGTCCAACACTCTTACCACAATTGTACTGATAATATCTCCAGTAACAGATAAATATATAGGTAAATGTGGCGATTCTACCATCTTATATCCGGCCGGCACTTTAGGAAAAAAATGATAAAGCACGTGTACCGGTTCACCGTTATTATAAGAACCGCTCACTAAATTGCAATAAATTTGAATTGCATTGACTGTGTGGATTTTAACAATATTTTCTGCTTCATAACTCTTTCCGCCCATTAGTACTTTCTTATCAAATCCCAATAAGGTTCCTATACTTTTTTCAGCTGTAAAATCGATTTCTACATCGGTTTTTATGTGCACCTTCTGAGTATTATTATTACCGCGTATACGGACCAATGCCGTATTGTCAATGTCCCCTTCTATTTTAGTCTCTATAAAATCAGCAATATCATCTAAACCGTAAATTCCAACGGGCAATTCTACTATTTTTTTGTTGTTTCCTATTTTGTAGTGAAATAAATTATTTGATATGTCAACGTTTGGAATTGAATTGAATGACTCAAAATTGAGTAAAGCCAACTCATATTCTTCATCTTCATCTTTGCTCAAATAAATCGGTGGATTAAAATTGCAACTTAACTCGGAACTGATTCCGGTCAACGTAAACGTAAGCGAATGAGAAGTTTTCACCATTGCGTTTAGTCTTCGACTGATGTTTAAATTGTTTTCTTAATTATTTATTAAAAACATTAAACACAATTGTCCACAGTTTAAATCATCGATTGTCTGGTAGCGTTCATAGTTATAACTTATAACATTATTCTTATCATCTGATCTTAAATATTTTTCAATTTCAATGGAAGGTTTTAAATCACCGAAACTGTCAAAGTATTTTACTCTACTGCCACTTTTTTTATAAGCAACCCAATGCGTTCCTTCACTTTCTTTATTGTCTAAATTGATAACTGCACTTTCATTTTTTTTAATTTTTTTCGGTAATGCATTTCTCATATAGACACCTCTAAACGATGGTATTTTCAATAATTTTGCTATTTTTAAAATTTCCAAATTATTTAGAGGTCTTTTATGAAGGAACATTATTTTCAGTTTTTTGAATATTCGGGAAAATATAAACCACATCCTCTTTTATATGGTTTTATGTAATAACCAGAACCCACTGATTTGGCTTCCATAGCTCTATTGTGTCGCTCAGCTTCTTTTTGTTGTTCTTTAGCTGATTTTGCACTGTTTACTGCTTTCGCTATAGCGGCTGCCCCTCCTCCAAGGGAACCCAATGCACCTAAAGCTGCAAATAATGGAATCAACGGAAGAAATCCTCCTTGTTTCGGTATAGGAATGACTCTACGTTTTGGAAATTTAATTTTTCTCTTATATTTTTTCAAAACATTATATGCAGCTTTTGTAGCATCAAATACACTTTTATGTTTTCTTCTACTGATAGCGTTTCTGGCCAGTCGAACTGCCTTGTTAAACGTTAAAGTACCACCCCGACTCATTCTTTTGCGGTTTCTACCCTTGCTTTTTCTCTTTTTTAGACCCATTCCAAATGAAGTTTTCCCTTTCATAGCTGCTGCAACTCCTGCCGATGCAATCTTTTCTCCGGCACTTGGACCAACCTTCTGAATTATTTTTTTTGCAGTTTTGAGTAACCTCTGATCGGCTATATGCCTTTCTTTTAAATTATTTGTATTATCGTACACTATATCGTGCTCTTTACAAGCTTCGTCGAGTTCGTTTATTCCTTTATCGCCTCGCGCTAATCTCTTTTCTAATTTTGTTCCAGGCCCACAATAATTATATCCAGGTAAATGAATTTCAAAAGGCAGCTTGTTTATTAATTTATTTAGTAGCCCCCGACCGATCCATTTGATAGTTCTTTTACGACTGACGGGATAATAGACATACATTTTATTATAAGGTATACAAATAAACTGTGGCAACTTAAAAACTGTTTATTGATTTTTATAATTTAATTTTAACAAACATTTACCACTTCACCTAATACTAACACATATACTAACTATGTTCTACTTAAACCTTGAGTTATATACATTCTCCCTAAAACTACTTTGTAAACAAAAACTTATTGCTAATTCGATTCTTTTCATTTTTTCTTTGAATCTTAAAGAATCATAATAATATATATGCCATGCACCTTTCCTAGCTTCTTTATACGCAAATTTCCATACATACATATTATGAATAATATTTTTACTTTCACACATTACTACTTTCTTTTTACTTCCCATTATTATAAGAATCTAACATTATATGTTGCATATCAAAATCGAACAATAACTTATCATTACCATAAAGTAACAATTCATCAATCATACAAGCATATTCATTACATTCGCCTTGCATTATTTTCGAAAAACGAGTTTTCATATCCCCATCCAGTTCATTTAATAAACCCAAGCAAGAATAGTAATATTCACTAAACTTAAGATTTTTTAAATATTCCAAACGAGACGAAACAACATCAACCAGTTTCCACAATTCACGAAGACCTTCATACGATAAAAATACGTGATTTCCACCGATATCAATTCTTGCAACTTTACGACAATTATTCATTAAACTAAATGAAATGTTTACTCCATTAAAGCTGATTGTTTGATCCGTATCTACATAAAAAAATGTTTGGTTGATATTCACTTTTTGTTCTAAAAATACTGTCCACATCTGTTCATTCAAAGAAATTCCTTGCCCACCCTTACCCAATATTCTAATAACTGGTTCAAGATTAAGATCTATGTCCAAACCTACCGACACCCATTTAGAATTACTTTTATTTAAAAAATACGTATTCGACGACAGTAAATTTTTCATAGCGTTCTTCTTTTGTTTTACAAGTTGATTGTTGTGGTTGGCATCATCGTTGGTATCGTTGATATTCCATGGAACATCAACAGTAGTAGTCTCACCATGATTCGGTAGATTTATGTTCGAAAAAGGTTCTTCACCCTCTTCAAAAAATCCCGAGTCATTTGCTGAATTCGCATTATCAATTGGCCCATTATTTTGAATATGTGCTCTAATAATTTGTTTATTACTCGGGTTTTGTCGTTTCACTAAAATTTCACTTCAATCAATAAATTAATTTATTTTCAAAATAATTACAAATACTTACTTATTATTCAATTTATTATTGACAACAACACTAATTAGTGACACAGTTCTGGCAGATGTATTCTTGACAACAACACGTGTACTGTAATAAGTTACACCCATCCGGCAGATCTTATATAGTCCCATAATATTATGTTGGGGGGAGGTTCTGTATATATTTTTACATCACAACGACCTCACATACTTCTCCTCTGAAAAGGACTAACTACTTTATGTTTTTCCCGCCTAAAGGAGGTCGTTTGTCCACTCATTAGAATCCAATTGAAGGCATTCAATACCTTTAATCATCGATGTTGCTAACAACACTTTAACCGCATTGACAATATTTATTAATAGATTCATATATGACATCTTATGTATTATTCATCAGTCGCCCTTGAACCATCGAGATGAACACATCTTGTCTTGTGCATGGTCCGCCTATAGCGATACAGCGCATAAAAGCTGTAATGTATCGGGTGAAAATCTTAAGGGGGTAAGGGCCCCTTTGGATTTTGATTAGACACATTATTTGTCTTTAATGGATGCTAGACAATACGTTAGACCGTGGACTGTAAGCACTCAAGGGTGATATTTTTAGCCGATTCTATGAACCCTACCTCTTCTATTTGGTGAAAACTATCTTAAAATTATTAAGAGTATATTGCCTCTTTAGAATCAATAAAACCGTAAAGTAACCTCCTCCTCCTCCTCTTCATTTTATGAGGAGGAGGAAAGAAGGTTCTTTGGAGATTCTAAAAAGACACCTCCTCCCTACCAGGAGGTTTTAACTCTTTTAATCATTTTGAGGAGTTTCCTCTCAAATGAGGAGGAGGTTCTAGAATCGGCTGTAACCCTCTACTACTTTAGTTGCCCGAAGGCAGCATTTGCTTATTTGGTTGCAGAATGAACGTGTTTTATCCAGTTTAGGTGAATATCCATTTGTAAACCAACGTATCTCACTTCGTTTACCCATAGAATTTGTGTGCCTCTGAAGGTAAGGTTATTTTGGGGTTTTTTCTGGTTTGAGTGAAGTAGATAGCATGGCTTTTCTCTGGGTTAATAGAGATACACCATTCATCTGTCCACTCTTCCAGTTCATTGAGTGCGGCCTGGATTTTAGAAATACTGTGTGGGATTAAAAATATCCCAGATACAGATACAGATAAGCGGTGTCATCTGCATTCTGGGCCGTTAAGATGTTATTCGGATTGGGAAGGTCATGTACAAAGATGTTGCACAGGAGTGGGGAAAGTACTGACCCCTGAGGGACACCGGCGGTCATTTCGCGCGGTGCCGAAGTTGAACCGAGAAGGTGCGTTTTCGTATGAATTCTGCGATTATTTTTACCAAATATGACGGGTAGTTAAGTGTCATGAGTTTATACAGCAGTCCCTCGTGCCACACTCGATCGAACGCCTTCGCGACGTCGAGGAAAACAGCGAGAGTGCTGTGTTTTCTATTAAAACCGTTGGTTATAATGTCGCTGGTTCTAATAAGCTGGTGGTTACAGGAGAGGCCTTTAGTAAAACCGTGCTGGGTGCGCGGTAGTATTTTGTGGTCGTCTGTCCATTCAGTGAGGCGAGAATGCAGAGTGTTTTCGTAAAGTTTTCCTAACGTACATAGCAGTGAAATTGGCCGGTGGTTTTGCGGAAATTTGTGGTCCTTAAAAGGTTTCGGAATGAGTATCACTACTGCGTGTTTCTAAGTTTGTGGAAAATAGGCCGTTCTCAGACAGGCATATTTATATTTGTTAGGAAAACTACTCCGGTGTTAGGGAGATTTTTCAAGCAAGTATAGCTGATTTTATCGTGACCGGGCGCTTTATTGTTCGGCGCATGTTTGATAATGGTTCTGATTTCACCGGGAGATGTTGGTTTCGGTGTATGGTATGTGGATTGCTCTAGGCTATCCAATGCGTCGTCAACTTCCTCGAGAAGCTCTTCGCTCGTTGTGAGCGGATTTGGTGAGAACTGAGACTCCAGGCTCTCCGCAAAAGCCTCGGCCTTGTCCTCCGATAGGAAAGCAAGTCCGTTTCTTCCGTGGATAACCGGGGTAACTGTTATATTTCTGTTCGTGAATCTCTTAGTGAGCTTCCACATTTGGGGTTTATGTTGAGACGCGTCGTCGATAAGATGGTTCCAGCTATCATTTCTGAATTTTTTTATTTCTTTCTGAATCTCAGTGTTTAGCCTGTTGAGGTTGTTTTTCACCAGGGGGCAGCGTGTGTGCTGCCAATTCCGACGGATGCGGTTTTTCTCCCGAATTTTAATTAGGATGTTATTTGATAGCAGGTTGCTATTTTTCGGGACGGTTTTGGATTTCGAAACCGACTCGATTGTATTTGTGTTTAAATCTGTGTGTATTTCCAGAAAGACTGGATTGTGATCAGAACTGAGTTCAGAGTGCGACCAGGTGTCGAAGTCGTGCTCGATACGGTTTAACAGAAAGAAATCAAGGATGTCCGGCCTGTGGCCGGCATGGCTGTAAAACGTCGGTGACGGTTGACTAGCTATCTTGATGTCGTACGGGTGTTGTACGATGAAATTGTGCAATTCTCTGCCTTTTTGATTGGACCGGCGACTTTGCCAGCTCGCGTGTTTAGCGTTAAAATCGCCGCCGATTATAGTAGGCACATCTTCGGAGAAGATGTTCCTGTAATTGTTCAAGATGAGGGGTTTCGAGGGGGATTGGTATAACCTCATGATTTTAATCATTTCGCCGTTCGCTTTAATTAAGATTGAGGTTAGTTCCAGGTTTGCGAGTTGTGGATTCGCTAGCACGGTATGCTCAATTTCGTTATGAATGTAAATAGCTGTACCGCCGCCGTTTTGAACGTGGCGGGGATTTAGGTAAAGGTGGTATCCGTTAATGAATAGGCCCCGGGTATTCTTTGATTGTGATTCGCTGATGAGCATAACGTGGATTTTGTGGTGATGTAAAAACTCTTCGAGTTCGGTGGTGTGGTTAGCAAGCCCACAAGCATTCCAAGTGCACATTCAGATGGAATTGTCAGAAGCCATTTGAGTTTGTGCAGCCATTTTTAGTTCTGGGATTGTTGGATTTGGCTGAGGGTCCAGGTAAGGAGTGCGACTAGATTGGGATAAAGTGCCGCTTTTGTAAGTTGTGAGATTTGTGGAATTTGAGGGAGTTGTGTAATTTGTGGGATTTGAGGGATTTCATTGGGGGCTGCCGTTTGGGCTTGTGGCGGCGGTTGGGGTTTGTTTTGTAGCTGTGTTTGCCCCTGGGGTTTTACCACGGTGGAGTAGCTTTTGGTTGGCCGGTTTTTGGGAAATATGGAGCACCCGCGATAATTCGCGGTGTGGTTTAGGCTGCAATTGCAGCATTTGGGGGAGAATAGGTGTCTCTGTCCTTCCTGGTACAGTCTGCTGTCAGGTGGTCGCTGGCGCATTTGACACAGCGCGGGTTGACATTGCAACGGTGGGAGCTGTGGCCGAAGTATTGACATTTGTGGCATTGGTTGAATCCCTTGGAGGGTTTTTGTTTCTCCGCGTAGATGGGAGAGTGACTCAAGGTCTCCAGATTGTGGATTTCTTTACCCTCTGGAGTATTCTCTAGGTGTACTGACACCATGGGGAATTTTTTGAATTTATTGCCCACGCGGCGGACTGACAGAACGGGTAGGGAGAGAGCTTATAGCTGCCTCACTATCCATTCGTCGGATATTAAGGTGTCAACGCTACGGAATACAACTTTTAAGTCTTTTTCCTCGCTGAGGGCGTACGTGAAAAATTCCACGTTGTTGTTGCGATGGTAACGGATTACGCAACGATAGTTGTCAGCAGACTCCACCTGGAATTTCATGCAGGTGTTGAAATATTTGCATTTAAGGCAGTTTACGCCTTGTTTGGATAAATCTCCGAAAATCTTTTCCCAGAGATTTTTATTAAGGACTGTGATAGGAGGCGGACTATTCTTGAAATGCTCGAAACCTTCGTTCGAGGCTGCGATCTGTTCCATCGATGGAATTTCGGTCTTTTTGACGACCGTGGTGGTGTAGGTGATGGTTTTTCGGGAAGTTTTGCCTGGGGTTGCGGCTTAGGAGCCGGTTTCAGACTGGCCTTCATAGTGGCGGAGGCGCGCATTAGGCTAGCGGGCGGAGGAGGAGGAGTGTTTGCCGGCGAGCGGCGCTGTCTTTTTTTGACAGGGATAAAATCGCCTTGCCCGTCGTCTTCGTCGCGGATTTCCTCGTCGAAGACTGGGGGAGTGCGTGGCTCGGTAAAGTGAGGCGAGAAGGAGCGGCTGGGGGATCGGATTCCCTCAGGGGCTTGGGAGGACATAACGTCCATAATTTCCTCGCTGTAATCAGCGGGACGTGGGTTGCGGAGTTGCTCATTTGCAATACGGAGTTGCTCGGTTAAGGCGGGGAGTTGCTCATCCTTGGAGCGGACTTGGTCGGTGAGGGAGGCAAGTGACTGGGAAAGGACAGCGATTTGCTGATTCAAGTCGCGAAGCTCTTGGCGAACCTTTACGTCGGCGGGCACTTGGGGTTGTACTTGGGGTTGCTTACGCCGGGTTCTCTCTACAGAGGGGTAAAGGGGGTCCGTGGACCGTTTTCCACGCCTGAACTTACCTATGGCTGAAAAACGGGGGTTAGGTAGGCACCGGGTTCAAAACCCCCCGGGCCTGCTTATTATTAAGCGGAATCAAGGTTTGAGTTGTTGAGTGCAACACTTTAAAACTTGACTGCCACCCGACAATCTCCAAGCGTTCCTCGCGGAAATTAAGGCAGATTCTCGGATAGCGTGCTAATTTCTTAAAACCTGAACAGGTCCCCCTGCAAAGGTCGTAAGAAATTCTCTCGTTCGCGCCTTTCGGTGTCAGGGCAGTATAAAATACGCGCTAACCACGGAGACGTTCTCACCACTGCAAGGGAAAAGATTACAACTGGGCGGATGGCGCCTTTGCCGTGTTTGACACAAACGAGCTAAGAAGCTCGGTCAAACCCGGTAAAGGGTGTTGGGTGAATAGAGTAGAGTGGTAAATTCTCTCCAAAACACCAGGTCCGGCAGATAAAAGAAGTATTCAAGAAAGACGCCGAGGTAATTGTTTAAGATAGTCTCGAAGCAAGAAAACCATCAAAGCAGACGATGCTTTCGGTGCTGTGTCTAGTTTTCCTGGAGCGTACCCAGATGTTCAATATTCCAAATTAATTAAACGAAACGATGTGAAGATTTTATTCAAATTACCCGAAAATAAAACGTTTTTACTTAAGCTATTAGAAATCCTTGATATAAAATTATGGATTTTGTATGTATTCTTATTTGTTATATTGACGATTATATTGTATTTATCTGATACAATGATTTTCGCAGATTCCTGGATGTATTTACTACAACCTGGTGATATAAGCACTACAAATATAAATAAGTTCTCAATGGAAACCTTTTGTTCCGATTATTTTACGAAATAAATTATTTTTTAGCGACAGCTCTGAAGTTATACACAGAATAATTAATCAAAACGTTTCCGTTGGATACGCGTTAATGCAACGCAATATTGATGGTATTATTGATTTTATGCTTAAAAATAACACCTATAACCCTTTTTATATTCTTGAAGATTCGTTTATTCAAACCTATGATGCCGAGTATATATCGGGTAAAGTTTCACAGTATCGTTCTACAATGAATTATTTCGTGGGAGAAATGGCATGGGACAGGTCATTAACTACTCTTAGATCCCAAAACACTGAAAACATCGCTGAAGGAAGAATTTTGTTCCGAAAAGGAATGGCAATAACAGAATCTATAACAATGACGCACACGAGACCTATATTCGTATTGTGTGTAGTTGGAATGGCTGTCGGTATTTTTAGCTTGTTGTGTGAAATTGCTATTAAATGTATACGTCCACAAATAAAAATTATAAATGTAGAAAATCCTTCAAAATAAGGATGGTGGCAGTGACCGTTAATTTTCCACTTTTAAATCTATATGTTGTTTTATATAATTATTAAGATTATATATTGAAATGAATAAACTTTGTTGTAATCTTGAAAATAAATGTACAGATGAGCACAAGCAATCATAAAAAAATAAAACTCATATTTTGTTTTGTTGACACCATTAGATTAGTCAAATCCCAAATCCTTTCTGTACAATTTCGACGATTCTTATCTATTCTCTAAACTCGCCGCCTTGAAAGTGAGGTTTCGAACACCGTTTCGACAACTCGAATTTCGCATTTCCGGTAGTTCACTTTTAGCACGAGTTCAGTAAAGTTTAAACCACGCATGCAAAATTTGATAGCTGAACTGTCATTTCAGTTGAATTATCATTTGATTATAGAATGCAGAAGTTGTGGATTTTAAAGAATGACAAAAATAATGTATTTGAAGAAATTTGCGAAAAGGGTTGTTGGTTTGAAGATAACAAGTAAAGTATACCACGTGCTGAATGAGTTTGACGTGAGTGAGCTACAAGTGTAAGCTACGATACAAAGAAATAACTGCAACGGATAGAAAGAATATATGCCCTAAGGTGTCTACGTAGGGAAATGTGCCTGAAAAGAGAAAACATGATTAGATCAATGATTCCCATAGTGATTCTTAGAATTGAATTCCGCATCAATTAGGTATATTTTATTATAGATTTGATTTAAATTTCAAGTATATGGAAAAGTATCTCAAACTAAATTTGTTCTACTTTTATTATTATTATCGCCTTTACAAAATATTTTTTTTTTAATTTGTTCGCTATATCTTAGTAAATATCTGTTATAAATCTGTTATCGGCAATTGAAGCCTACGTGACTGCAGGCGTGCGAAGATGCAGATGAGGGGAAAACCGGGAACTCGAAAAGGGCATTCAAGACCTGGCGTCTGGGGCAGACCTGAGTCTTCGGACGATGGATTTTTGAAGGGGACGATTGTCCAAGTCGGAGCTGTAGACCTTCTTGAGATAGCCTCTATGTCCCTATCTTGGATAGGGCTAACTTACACATGGCGGGGTTGACTCAGCCCAGGTGCTTGTCGCCGCTAAATGACTAGTCGGGGGTAGGCCTTGAAAAGCCCAGGGGTGTCTACTCGCCCCACACGTGGGTTGGTCTCTGGCGGGCAGTGGTTCGCAGATATGGCGGTGATCCACCAGTCCTTAGAAGGACGCTCGAAAGGTATACACCGAAAGGTACAAACCTGGGAACCGACGCTTGGTTATCACCCAACTTAAACATAAATAAAATGAAGTAATATTTTCTCAACCCGCGAACGACAGAAATGGTTCTTTATTGGGGTAAAATAATGTAGGGGTGCGTGAGAAGATCTTACGATGTATGGTCCGTTACAATAGTGGACGCGCAGGTATATGATTCGAAACAAATAGAATAGGTGGATTTTATACCTAGCGACAAAATAAAATCAGAACACCAAGTATTTATTGCACGATTTTAATTCAACTTGAAAAACAAAAAAACAAATGAATAAAAATTAATAATGTGTTGGGCCTCCACGATTTCCCAAACACTCATTAACACGTCGAGGCATGCTAGAAATCAGGCTGTCAATATCGACTTGGGGTATTTCATTCCAAACTTCGATAATTTGACCTCTAAGTTCCATTACAGTGTTAGCGGGGCGCTGTAAGTTACTTATTCTAACACCTATCATATCCCAAACATGTTCTATTGGCGATAGATCTGGAGAACGAGATGGCCAAGGTAACAAATTGATTTCGGCACTATCAAAAAACTATCTTGTAATGGCCGCTGTGTGAGGTCGAGCATTATCTTGCTGAAAAATGGGGTTCTGCAAGCCATTTACATAGGGCACTAACACTGGCCGTAAAATGTTGTCAATATGCCGAATCGCGTTAAAACTTGCTTCTAAAAAAACTAGAGGAGACCGACTACCATAGCTATCGCCCCCCAAACCATAACTCCCTGTGTAAGAGCCGTACGTCTTTCAACAGCAAATTGTAAAATTCTGCGTTCACCGCGTCGACGTCTCACTCTTCTGCGACCATCATGAGCCCATAAACAAAACCGAGACTCATCGCTGTCTTTTGTCTTTCCCTGCACCAATCAAGTCTTGCTCTGCGATGCTACGGAATAAGAGGTAGACACAATTGTGGACGGTAGGATCTTATACCAAAACTGCGGATTCTTCTGTAAACAGTAGCCATGGATACTCTTTGGCCATTTAGAGCCAACCAGTCATTTCCCAATGCCCGCGACGTTGTAAATCTGTCCCTTAAAGTTGCAAGACGAAGAGCTCGATCTTCACGCTCAGTGGTGCTTCTTGGACGTCCTGATCCAAGTCTACGTCGATTCTCCCCAGCTTCGGACCATCTAGACCAGCAGCGTACGATCACCGATACACTACGGCCTACCCTTTCAGTAATAGCACGAACCGAAAAACCCGCTTCTCGCATTCCAATAATGCGACCCCTTTCAAATTCACTTAAATGATGATATTGTGCACGCCCTAGAACACGGGGCATCTTTTTATGTTTTACAAACTGAAACGTCAAACTACTCAGAGGCTACTTGGATATTAGAAGCAATTACATTCAAAAATCACCAGTTTTTCATAATGGTGAAATCAAGGAAAAATACCATTAAATAGTAACCAAAACAATTGATTTTTTGATCATCGATGCAGTTCATTTACATGATCAAATTCTGTAAATTTCATTAAAATCGTCCAATAAATACTTTGTGTTCTGATTTTTTTGAAAGGCAGTATATATGGAATAGAATGCAATAAGAAAAGAAATAAACGTATATAATATATAGTAATAAATAACGTCAAAGTAAAATGTAAAAAATTAAATAATAAGAATATAGGATCGTCTTTGTGCACTATATCGGCTCACATAACACCTCCCTCCTAAGAATGAAGATACAGGCTTCTCTGCGTCTTCATTGATCATCGTATAACCTAGGGAAGCTGGAACGGAGATTGTAGGTCCTCTGTGGACGTTCTTATAGCTGGGAGGGGCGGTGGGAAGTAGTCCTGCCTGTTCTGGCTCCTTTCGGAGTTCTGCCCTTGCTCTTGTTGTGGCATTGATTGTATATTTGTATACAACATCCGCGTTTGTTGGAACCGTTGTCTGAACACAAGCATTTTTTTAGCAAAAATAAAGTGACAGTGACTCAGAATTCTGTACAGTAGGGAGCATCCAACAAGGTTTCCAATTACGGAAAAAGCGAGTGTATACGAATTCGAATATTTGATAATATGATGGTCTAACAGCGAATCCCTTAGGCGTTGATCCAAGTCGCTAAGTCGGCGTGAAGCAAAGTTCAAATCGTTCATCTTGATATTTGAGAATCGGATTGGAGTAAACTCATAGTTATGAAGAGTTTTGTTGATTTTCTTCGGGTTACCGCAGTCATCTTCGACTATTGGAACATCTGGTACAATATGGTGATATTCCGATTGTGCATTATTTGAAGCTGTAAGCTGGACGCCCTTCCCGTAGGGTCGACATCCCTTCTCTAGAGTCAATGTTCCTAATGAATTAATAGTGAAATCCATGTTTTTTTTTGCCGCTGCACATCACTGTTAAAATGGTGGGATAGGATAATGCGAAGATCCATCGATTTCGTTTTAATTGATGCCAATTATTTAAAGCTCCCTTAGCTAATTGGGTGTTACATGATGCTGGAATTTTTGGACTGTAAGTGAAAATTAATAGTGTCTCATATGTTTCATCCATCATGGTAGAGTATATAGCTTGTTCATGGCATATGTATTCATTCTCTAATATTGTTTGACAACCTATTATATCATGAAGCCTGAAGTTATTCGTTCTGCCTGACGTAATGGCAAACTATTTATAAGCCGGGACAATAAATAGGTAAGTATTAGATAGTTCACTTTGGACAGGTAGAGAAAATAGGTTGTAAAAATTAAATAATAGGTTACTACTTAGAGGAATTTTGATAATGAATACAACTTTTTTATTATCACAAAAGACAGTTAACCTGCTCATTTAAATTAATTTTGCTGCGTTAGCATCTGTTAAATTAAAGGGAAATTCTTTTCCATTATGTGGTAGTTTTTTATTCAAATAATTCATCAAATCCAAAGGTGTAATAACAGCAGGACGTAAAACATTTTGCTTTGCGTATAGCTGACTTTTCTTTGATAACTTCTGTTTCGTTATTCATAATACTAGTGAATTTATTAAAAATCTTTAAGTTTTCATTGTAATTATGTTCATTTAATTTTAAAGTAGTTTCTGATTCATTGAAATTTTAAATTGTTGTTTTGACAATTTGAATCTATTTTTTCATTAGTATTTTAAGCTCCGCTTTAGATTTGTTATTATCTTCTAAAATCTTGTTATAATATTCAGCATCAGCTGCATCTAATGATCCAGTGAGCCATTTCCAAGCTGTTCCAAACCCATTGAATATACCTCTCTTGCTCACTCTGTGATTTAATAAATGTTTCAATGATATCTCTTTCATTTTCAATGTTTCAATTTGTGAGTTTATTAAAGTTAATGTTTGTTTACATTCAATTAATTCAGTTACTAAGAATTTAGCATAAAAACAAATATTTTGAGCTTGTTCATGAATTTTTGAAAGATAATCAAGTATTATTTCATACAAGGAAATGTTCAGGAAGGTTAAGATTTGCCAATAATCAGAGTAGATCTTTACGTGTCCTAGGTGTTCGTAGAACAGCCCGAAGGTATTATTTAGGTAATCTACTGGCTGGCATTGTGCTGACCCGAGGAGTCCGCACCTGAAAAGAAATGTTTCAGTCGATTAATGTGGACTTTTGTTGCTTGATCCTTAACAAGTATGACATCAACAGGACTAATGATCTCTATAATCTTATATGGACCTTTCCAATTTAGTTTCTTACAAGTACCTCGTTTACTACCATCGTTTCTTAATAAAACCATATCACCTATTTCGTACTGAATTTGTCGTAGTTAATTTTTGGTCGCTCTTTTGAGATTAAAATATTTTCTTTTGCTAACCGATGAGCAGTATTAAATTTTAATTTTAATTGATCAACATAATTATCGTTGCTGTATTTAAATTCCGGTTCTGGTAATAATTTACTAGGAATGATCGGCTTGTGTCCGAATAAAAGTTCGTAAGGGGTGAATTTAGTCGATGTATGTTCGGTAGTATTATATGAAAACATCGCGAATGTAGTTAACTCATCCGAATTATTTCGGTTTTCATTAATGTAATGTTTCGAAAAGTTCTTTAATGTTGAATGGCTGCGTTCTAAAGCACCATTAGTTTGTGGATGATACGCTGTTGAAAATACATGCTTAATTTTGAATAGTTTAGTTACCTCCTTAATCAGATTTCATGTGGAATCAGTACCCAAATCAGTTAAAAGTACCTTTGGAATACCGAATTTTGTAATAACTTCAACTAATTTGTCTGCTATGGTAGTAGCTTCGTGATTTTCTATGGGAAAGGCAAAAGAATATTTAGTTAAATCATCGTGTATTGTGAGGATAAACTTATTACCGTTTCATGTCAAAGGCAAAGGACCGACAGTGTCCATAAATAATTTCTTAAATGGCTGTGAAGAAGTAGAAGTTATTTCCATTAGAGCGTTTGCATGATTTCTTATTTATTTGGCATTTGGACAATTTTTTACGTATGTCCTAATATCGTTGGTCGTAGTATCCCATTTATATTTGGTTTTAATTGTTTTGTACGTTTTCTGAAATCCACAATGTCCTGCAATTAGAGAGTTATGATTTTGTTTTAGAATTACTTCAATTTCGTCTCGAGTCGGGACGACTAATTCTCTAGAGCATAGATTTATTTTTATGTCATTATCATTTCTGAAAACGTATGGAATGACCTCTTTTAATTTATTTAAATTTAATCTAAAAAATTCGTCTTCCGGGTTAGTTATTTCATCAACGTCATTTTTTATTAGGTGTTCTCTTAGACTTTGTAATATGTAAAAGAAGTCCTTATACGAGATGGGATCGTAAAATATAGTTTTAATATGGCATTTAAAAATGTTACCATTCTGCTCGACTGTATATAACTCCGGTATTTCTTTTTCGCTGGAAGGATTGCTTATTTCATGTAAATTATTAAAATTTGATTTAGATGACATTTGATGGAATTTATAAAAACCTTCAAAAGAATCGCAAAATGTTAAATTAATATTAGCAAATGAGGTTCGAGATAAACAGTCAGCATTTGAATTTATTTTGCCTAGTTTATACACAATCTCGTACTTGTATTCGGATAACTTCAATCGCCACCTAATTGGATCTTTTATATTAAATAACCAGGTCAGTGGTCGATGGCCAGTAAAGACCTTAAATTTAGTTCCGGATAAATATGGACGGAAATGTTTAACAGCCCAGATAATAGCCAGTAACTCCGTCTCAGTAGTGGAGTAATTATACTCAGCTTTGTTTAATGTACGGTTTGCGTACGCTATTGGCAAATCCTCACCAATTTTGCCCTATTTTTACTTTTTATCCTATTCCGCATTTTGGTTTTAATATCTACTCCAATATCTATTAATTTGTATCGATCAGCATATTCTCTTAATACTGTGTTTACTCGTGACATCAATTCGGGGCATAACTGTATTCTTCCCGCTAGGTCGTCAGTTTCTGGAAAAACAAACCCTTCAATTCATGGCCTTGCATCGTGTGATAGTATGTCTATCGGGCCGTATCCTAAAAGGTTTTCTGTTGGGTCAGAGCGTGGCGGCCGAATCGCCGCTGGTAATGGAATCCAATCCTCATCACCATTCCTGGTTGCTTCTACTCTTCTTGCTGTGACGTATGGTGATATGTAACACTCATACAAGTTGTGATTGTCTGCATAAATTGGACCGAACGTCCCTGGTCCTACATCATCGTCGTGTCCTTCGAACCTCATGGGTCCACGCAGTACTGCTGTTGTTGGCAGGTTGTAACGTACTTCATCACCTGCAGCTGTGTTTGCATTGCCTATCGTGCTGAGGTATTCATGGATAGGTTGTGGAATATTCGTTTCCTCTGGAAGTATATCCTGAGCATAACTACTTTCAGGTATTGGCCTTTCACCATTTTCCTTCGATCTGTCAATTAACACTGCGTTTAGAATTGTTGTATTGTAGTGTAAATACATCGAGTATGGTAGGCGCTTATCGATCCTGGGATCTATGCCCTTCAAGTCATTAAATGTTCTTTCACATAAATCTATGTAACCGGAATGTTCAAAGTTCTGGCCGTATAGTTCGTTTACCGGGATGCCTGCCCCATGGGGGCCTAAATCATATAGGGGCTCATCGGTTGGTGGTGTCTCTGTTCTTGCAGCGAGGGGGTTCACTGCCTTCTGGAGTGCTGTTTCTTCCTTTTCCTTAATCTTGGGGGGTCCTGGTTTAGCCTGTGACTTCTTTCCGCCCCTCCAATCCTTGGAGCGCTGTGTCTGTTTGCCTCCCCTCGTCACTGGTCGTTGCTCGAAATCACGTGAGTCAGCCCAATTAACGTTCCGTTGCTGGTATTCATATGCGCGAGTCTCGTCACGCGTCCGGGGCTCACCTCTGGGAATGTGACTCGACATCCATCCGCCTCTGCGGGAATAGCTTCCACGTCCGTGGTTCATTTTACTGAAAATTGCTATAAAGCTGTCTTCAAAAAAACAATTTTGATCTGGGAAACCTGAAGCATCGGTGGTTAAAATAAATTCCCTTGTAAAATCAGGATCCTGAAGAAGAGGTTCGCTAGTCAGAATTTCTATGAATTTCTCGAAGCTTTTCTGCTGATCTTTGCCCCAATTAAAGCAAGCACCTTTTTTTTTATAAGTTTGTCAGAGGTTAGTGACTTTTGCAAAGTCAGGAATAAATTTCCTATAATAACCTGCGAGGTCTTAAAATGATTTAATGTCCTGATTTTTGGGCATTGCAAATTTTTGTATGACATTAATTTTATCTGCATTCGGCTTAACGCCTTTATCAGAGATCACGTGACCTAAATATGCCACTTTATAACGCATAAATTCACATTTATCTGGTTGTTGTTTTTAACGGTTGATTCTTAATCTGTCAAAAATAGCTTTAAGTTGATTATTGTGATCCTCGATGGAATTAGCATAGATAACAATGTCATCTAAATAAACAAAACACTGTAAACCTTGTAACCCTGTCAATACATTGTTCATAAGTCTTTGAAACATTGCCGGGGCATTTTTAAGTCTGAAAGGCATACGCTCATATTCATAATGACCCGAAGGGGTTGTAAAGGCCGTTTTGGCACAATCGTTCGATTTATTGAAGATCTGGTGGAAACCAGAAGCTAAGTCCAGAGTAGTGAAATATTTACAATGGCTTAATTGGTCTAAAATGTCTACTATATTGGGTAATGGATATGCATCACCAACTGTAATATGCGATAATCGATTACAATCCGCGATTTATTTTTACCTGAGGCGTCTGTTTTTTTCGGCACCACCCACAACGGCGATGACCAAGGAGAGACGGAAGGTTTTATTATACCTTTTTTTAACATTTTCTTCACCTGTCTATTAACCTCGGCTTTGTGAACTTCAGGGTACCTATATGTTTTTGTAAATATTGGGGTTTAAGATGTAATGGGTATTTCATGAGTAACCGCGTTTATATAAGTTAATGAGTTACCTTCTAAGTGAAATAAATCCGCGAACTCCTTACATATATCGAGGAGCGCATTACGTTCCTCTTTATTCAAATGGTCTAATCTCAATTCTTTAATTAATAATGGCTGTCTATCGACTGTTTTACTTACAGTTTGTGAAACTTGAAAACTTCGGCGTGGAATTGGTTCAAATTTTACCGCGGAATTAGTTAATTAGTATTTGAATTCCGAAGTATTTATTATTCTGGCATAAGCCATATTATTTTCATTAACTTTAACGATGGCACGGCACAAATGAACATCGTCAGAAATGTTTATTCTCCTTTTTTAATTCTGAATTTAAAATTTTAATTTCAACTAAGGTTTTGCTTCGCGGGCCGATAACTTGTTTTTTTTCCGAATGCGCGTTTTGATTTTGAAAAATTGGCATTGTAAAATCATTACTACTAACTACTTTTTGAATAAAAGTCTATTATGGACTTAGTTGATTTAAAATAATCTTCTCCTAATATTCCGTCATATGGGAGTATTAGTTTGTTCAGCTAATACATGAAAAGTATGACTTATATCATTTATAATTGATTCTAAGCTAATAATTGTAGTGTTAGTTTCATCTTTACTAATTCCCTTAATTGTAATTTTATTATTAGATTGAAAAGCTAGCGCCAATATCAATTAGAAGTTTAAATATCCTGTTTTTAAATTTCTTACTTGGTATTTTAATGTATGGCGCAGCTTGTGAAGTAAATATATTTACTGCACTACTGTTATCTGAAAAGCATTTTTGTTCTCGCAGTGGTTGTTATCGTCGCGTTCCTTGGTCCTGTTCACCTGGAACGCGGCCTTTCCCGTTTCTTGAATTCTTATTCTTTAACTTAAAAGAATCATCTATTACATGGCCTAATTTCTTACAAAATTTACAAGATTTTTTTGTTAAACTACTACTTTTCTTATTTTTATGTAATACATTTGATTTTTCATAATATTTATTTGGTTCATTATTAGGTTAATTAAAGTATTTTGTTCCTTGAGAATATCTATTACTATATGGATTTGACTTGTACATATTTAGTATTTGTTTTTCGTTCAACGCGAATAACACGGCTTCGTTTAAGTTTTTTAAATCACGATTCCTTGAGTGATTAGATATTTCAGGTATACAATAGTAAACTAACCTATTCAATGCTATTTCATTTAACATTATAATTATCCCTGAAAGATCCGCAGGAAAAAAAATACAGTAAACTAGCGTAGTTATACGTGACAGTTGGAATATCTATCTGAGACTAACTTAATATCTAAAGCTTACTGCTATATACAGGGTATCAATTTGAAAACAAGCCAGCCACAATATCTTTGGAACCGTAATAGTTAGAGAACATTTTCCACATAACAATCTTCTGCAACCAACCCCTTAGGCTGTAGCCACCCTTGCCCATTTTGTTTAAATGGCATGACCCAACTGATATATCATTACAAAGGTCTTTCAAAATGCTAATCAGTGGTACCAACTAAAATTTGTATTGTTACATACAAAATGAAAAAAAAATATATTAAATTATAGTATGCTTAAAATGATTTTCTATCCTCAAATTCCTGTCATACATTTTGGAAGATCTGTCGTGGAATAGCTCGACACTCTTGTATTATTTGTTTTCGCAGATCTTTAGGTGGCTCCATAAGAAGAAGTCTAATGGGGTCAAATCTGGAGATCTAGGTGGTCATTCAATTGGTCCAATCCATTGATTCCCAAAAGTGTGGCTTAGCCAGTCTCTAACAGGTACTACATAAGGCGATGGTTGAAAATGTAATAAATTGCCATTCAAGATTAGTTCATCATTTTTATCTCTTTGATGTTCTAATTCATAGTACAGTTTACCATTTAAATTTTAATCAATAAATAACGGGCCAATAATGGAATCTCCGAAAATACCTGCCTAGACATTAATTTTTTCGGGATACTGCGTGTGGACTTCTCTAATAAGATGGTCACTACTCCAATATCGACAATTTTGTTTGTTTACATTGCCATTAAGATAAAAAGTACATTAAAACAAATGTTTTTCACTAAGTCAGGCTCAGCTATAATTGTATGAGTCATCATTTCGCAAAACTCAATTCGTCTGTCTGGATCATTATCTCCAAGTTCTTGCGTAATATGCATTTTATAGGGATAAAATTTGTGTTTTTTCAAGACTTAGCGAACGGATTCATGACTCAATCCTGTTACTCTAGACATACAACGAAGTGATGAAGTAGGGTCCATAGCAATTAGGCCCAGGACTTCAATTTGAGCCGTTTTATTTAGGAGCCGAGGTTGATCTCTTTTCTTGTTGATGACCGATCCTGTTTGTTTAAATTTTAAAACTAGATCTAGGACATACTGTTGACGTACATTTTTTTCAGGATGTAATTCATTGAATGAAATTGTAGTTTGTCTAGTACAACGGTTTTTAGAACCATAAATTAAAATAATTTCAAAACGTTCGGCTATTGTGTAAACCATTTTATAAAAAAAAAAAAACAAGTTTAAGGTAAAGAGCACAGATTATTTAAAGATAGTCACAACAATACGAATGGCAGTGTCACATATTGTGGTTATTTGAATTAAGTTAATGAAAGATTTATTTTTATTTCATTGGTGTTTTTTGTCAACGTTTTTTTTTATATTGCGGACAGGTGCAATTGATTTAGTTAATAAATGTATTCCATTGAACCAAGTTTTGTAATTATTTTAATATTGTTTTTTAGAGTTGTCCATATTTTAATAAAACAATAGATAACTCTGATAAATATTGGGTATTGGGTATGTTTATCTATGCTTTTTCATTTGTAATTTGTAAAAATAAATTGTTATGATACCTAATTTGACAACAATTTTAAAATCAAATAAATTGATTTAATTTTTTGTTTGCTTTTTCTATGTAACAATAAACATTTTAGTTTGTACCATAGATTGGCATTTTGAAAGACCTTTTTAATGAGATATCACAAGTAGGGTCGTGCCATTTAAAAAAAATGGGCAAGGGTGGCTACAGCCTAATGGGTTGGTTGCAGAAGATTATTATGTGGGTTAAAATGGTTCCCCCTCCATATCCTAGAAACGGTTTTGAAAAATTTTCTCTAACTGTTACGGTTCCAAAGATATTCTGACTGGCTTGTTTTCAAATTGACACCCTGTATAGAAAAGTGGTGTGGGAACCGACGCTTGGTTACCACCCAATTTAAACATTAATAAAATGAAGTAAGATTTTCTCAACCCGCGAATGACAGAAATGGTTCTTTATTGGGGTGAAATAATGTATGGGTGCGTGAGAAGATCTTACGATATATGGTCCGGTACAATAGTGGACGCGTAGGTATATGATTCAATACAAATAGAAAAGGTGGATTTTATACCTAGCGACAAAATATATCGAATAGAATGCAATATCAAAAGAAATAAACTTATATAATATATAGTAATAAATAAAATCAAAGTAAAATGTAAAATAATAAGAATATAGGAATGTCTTGTTTAATTAATATGAACCGCTGCTTTAGTTGCAAACAAGTGGGCTATTTAAGAAGGAATTGCCCAAACGCGAAGCAACAAAGGGCTATTAAATTCCACAACGTGAATTATTTAGGGAAAGGTAGTAATGACAAATTCTTTAAAAATGTATTGATAAACAATAACCTCCAAAAATGTTTTATATATTTTGGTAGTGAATGTTCAGTAATAACAATACATTTTTCTAAACAATTAAAATTAAAATTAGAACTAACTAAAAATGTCATACTATCTACCTTAGGTGATTCAGAAATAAAGCCGCAGTATACAGTCCATACAACTTTTAATTTAGAGGGGATGGAAAAGTATCTTTAATTTTATGTTGTAGAGACATGCGTGATGGGGGTCGAAGTTCTCATTGGACAAAATTTTACCGAATTAGATGACATAATATGCACAAAATAATATCTTTTTCGCAGATAAATTAACTTCAGAACATAAACATTCCACAATTACTGGGTCAGAATACAGAACCCCAAAATTTGGAAAAATGTATGCGATCTCTTAAATCAGTATCCAATGTGCACAACAAGCAATATTTCTTAATTAAGAGTTTCCTCGTCTACAGAGATGAGGATAAATCTAACTACCGATAAACCCATCGCGCATAGACCTAGACAATACTCTGATTTTGAAAGAGCAGAAATCAGGGCAATTGTCGAAAACCTCCTAACTAACAAAATAATCAGGGAATCCGAATCACCTTACGCTAGTCCAATACTACTAGTAAATAAAAGGGATAGGTCAAAGGGGTTATGTATAGATTAAAGGGCTATTAATAAAATCACAATTTAAGATAAATATCCGCTACCGCAAATAGAGGAACAATTAAAGGCCCTCGCCGGATACAACTATTATTGTAGTTTAGATTTGACCTCGGGATATTACCAAGTACCTATGTCTGCACAATCTATTCTAATTACAGCGTTTGTTACGCAAGATGGGCATTATGAGTTTTTGCGTGTTCCGCTCGGCTTATCAAATTCTCCCGTGGTTTTTCAAAATGCGCTTGATATGGCATTGGAGCAGCTGCGATTTAGTAAAGTACTAATATACTTAGACGATATATTGATATCAGCGAAGACCACCCAAGCCTCCCTATCAGTTTTGCAAGAGGTCCTAAATGTATTTACCTTAAATATTGAAAAATGTTATTTTTTTTAAACAAGGAAATGAGTACTTGGGATAGAGAATAAGCAGGACTTTTATTCAACCGAGTTCAGAAAAAATTGAAGCGCTTCGGAATTTTCCGAAACCTACAAGCGTTCATCAAATCAGACACTATTTGGGCTTGACCGGTTATTTCCGTAAATTTATTAGGGACTACTCTGTCAAATCCAAACCACTGTCCACGCTTCTTCAAAAAGATGGAAATAGGGAGAGCATAGTTTTTGACCCAATTTTGACTTTATTTGATTCTAATTTGAGTACAATTTTATATACAGACGCGAGTAGGTGGGGTCCAGCTGGAATTTTGGTACAACTACATAATAACAAAGAGAAGGTGATAGAGTATTTTGGTCGAAAAACTTCTTATGTCGAACAAAAGTACCATTCATACGAGTTAGAAGCTTTGGCGATTATTTCGACAGTACCTACTGGGTAGAGGTCCAGCATAGCACCTAAACAGGAGGCGTTTGGGGCCAACCTGAGTCTTCGGACGATGGATGTTTGAAGGGGACGATTGTCTAAGTCGGAGCTGTAGACCTTCTTGAGGTAGCCTCTGTGTCCCTACCTTGGATAGGGCTAACTTACACACGGCGGGGTTGACTCAGGCTTGGTGCTTGTAGCCGCTAAATGAAGAGTCGGGGGTGGGCCTTGAAAAGGCCAGGGGTGTCTACTCGCCCCTCCGATCCACACGTGGGTTGGTCTCCGGCGGGCAGTGGTTCGCAGATATAGCGGTAGTTCGCAGATATGGGGGTAGTTCGCAGATATGGCGGTGATCCACCGTTCCCTGAGACGGACGCTCAATCGGTATACACCGCAAGGTAAAAATCGGAGCACACTCTAGTACCTACTATGTAGGGCGTTCACAATAGTCACCGATTGTGCAGCGGTCAAAAGTACCTTTGCTAAAAGTGACGTGAACCCGTGCATTGGTCGATGGGTGCTCTCATTAAATGAGTACCACTACGAAATAAGACACTGTAGTGGTCAGCAGATGCAGCACGTCGACGCTTTAAGTAGGATTCCCTCGATTTACAACGAAAGCGTTGGTCTGGCTGTAATACACGAATCTGATTGGCTGTTACCAGTGCAAGAGCATGGCCGCCATATACAAAAGGTAAACAACATTTCGGAATCTAGATAATTTAATAAAAACAAAGATATTTTCCAAGAGTATTCCTTGAAAGGTGGTAACGTTTACAAAATTACTGAACATGGTAGGAAGTGGGTGGTACCAAAGGCAGCTCGAGGTAATGGACAGGTTGAAAGGTATAATCAAACGATATTAGATTCACTCGCAACTATGGGGGCAAACAAGGACAGCAATCGATGGGATGGGAGTATTATACAAATACAAGTGGGGCTAAATGGCACAATTAATGGTGGTATAGGTATAACGCCGAGTCAAGCACTAATGGGGTATCACAGGGAATGTTAGATTCGGAAGAGAGGTCAGAGATAAACGTGGCCGAAGTGCGACAACGGATGATGGAGTACGTGGAGAAGTACCAAGCTGAGCAGAAACTCCGGTTTGATAAAAAAACTATAGAAAGCAAGACTGTGTGCCGTTGGTGACTTGGTGCTGCTGAAAACTGCGGGTACTCCTGTTACAGAGACAAGTCAAAAGCTTTTACCAAAGTGAAAGGGCCCGTTCAAAGTTGTTGAGGTACTAGGAAATGACAGACATCCCTGGGGCTACGAGAGCCCGGGTCGCATATGATAGTGTCGTAGGCGTAGACAACATGCGTCCGTAGATTCACTATGACAACCAGTGATTGGTTGGGTAGGTATAGATGTCAGGTGTTACCGGTCTCCTCCGGCGGGCTATACAGCGTATCACTGTAAGGAAGGTCCGTCGGCTGTAAGAGCGTGTAGGGGTATGGGAGAGCCTGAGCGGTCACGGGGAATAAGTGTTATGCCAGCACTTCGTGATTATAGTTATGTAGTTAGATAGTACCAATACGGTTAAGTTATATCTATATTTAATGTTACTTGTATTGTTATTTTGGTAGTTTTTTTTATAGTAGGATAGATGCCACGAGTTCCTGTCGTCTGCCGCACTTAAAGTAGCGTAGGTTTACTTGTCTTTGTCATCGGCAATTGAGGCCTACATGACTGCGGGCGTGCGAAGATGCAGATGAGGGAAAAACCGAAAAGGGCATTAAAGACCTGGCCTTAACGAAGAGTGGATGTTGTTTTTAGTCTGCTTTTTCTAAAAATAAAGCTCAGCGTTATTTGTAAACAGTGTGGTTTAATGTAATTATTAAATTTTATAATTCGTAACATATCTTTATATCAACTTTACTTTAAGTAAAATTTCGAGATTAGAAAAGCCCCGTGAAAATTTGTCGAGGGTCGCGCAGCGACCCGAGACAAATTTTCTACGCATTGCTTTTCTAAACTCGAAATTTTACTTCATACTCAGCCTGGGAGTGGACGACACTCTTTTAATTTTCATTAGATTTTCAACATATCGTGAATTTCATTAATTTGTAAAATGTTTATGAAATGTTTAATATTTTGTCAATTTATAAAATGTTCATCAGATTTTCAATATTTTTATTCAGATTTAAAACAATATTCAAAAATTAATTCATAATTTACCAAATTCATCAAGACATACTTTTTTGGTGTCGAAAAAATTAAATTATGTCAAAAGCGACAATTTGTGTAAATAATAACTGTGCTCATTATCAATAACAAACAGTTTGTTATTGATGATGAGCACTTTGTGTCTCGCAATGTACATCTAACGATAAAAATAAAAGGTGAAGTAAGTAATAACACTCTTTTTTAGTGCATGTAAATAATGACGAATCTCGAAAAAATCGACAAAAAATATAAAAAAAGGCGAGGTGTCCTACAAATATAATTTTAATTATTGAAACTTTCGACTTAAATCGACAATTCTGACATCAGATTCTGACATTCAGAAATTGACAAATCTGACATTTTCGATACTTTAGACATTTTTGATAATTTACACTTTTTAACATTTTTGACGTAAATTAACAGTTTTGAAATTAGATGATATTTTCAACATTTTTTACATTTCTAATATTTTTGACATTTTATTAAATATTTGGTATTAGAAAACGCTTCTGACATTAAATGACAGTTTTAATGTTACTTTTGACTAACAATGACAGTCTAGACATTAAATTGCGTTTTTGACATTGAATAAAAATGAATGACAATTTTTATGTTTTCGATATTTTTGACATTTGTAATTTTTGATAATTTGAATATTTTTGGTATTTTTGAGTTTTCGTTTTTTTTTTGATTTTGTCGATTTATACATTTTTTATCAGATTTCGATTTTTTGAACTATTTATAAAATTTCCTTCAATTTTTAATATTTCTAGATTTTCATCGATTTATAAAATGTTAAATACTTTGTGATTTTTGTCAATTTATAAAAAATCAGATTTTCAAATTTTGATGTTTTTATCAATTTAGAAGATTTTCAATATTTCCAATTTTTTTATTAATTTATAGGTGACATAAAAATATGTCAACTGTGACATAAATGTCAACGTGCAATGTCAAGTATTAATTGATAATCGGTCAATATTTTTCACCTAACTTGTCAATTTTGACATTTTTTATATAATTTGAACTTTAGTTAAAACCAGTGTTTTATGCGCGTGGCGCATGAAGTAAAATTTCGAGTTTAGAAAAGCCCCGTGAAAATTTGTCGAGGGTCGCTGGCGTGACCCTCGACAAATTTTCTACGCGGGGCTTTTCTAAACTCGAAATTTTACTTCATGCTTAGTCTGTCACAACTATCAAAATGGTTGTCGCAAGTCTCATAAAGAAATACAATAACATGACCATCTAATAATATATTTCAAATAAGTTGTCTCAAATTGACAATAATTGGTTGACGCCGATTTGTGTCAAGTTTGATGCATGGGACTAAATGTCATTTCAGTTGACAGGATAAACTGATGTCTGCTGACGGCGACTTATGTCAAGTTGATAAAATGGACTAAACGCCGGCTATCGTCATCTTAAGTCAAGTTAACACGATAGACTAATGTCAATCAAGTGACTTACAGTCATAAAGTCACAATAAACTTTTGATTGTTGACTTATCTAACACTTGGTGAAACATTTTTACACTTTTTATATAAGGTTGATAGAATAAAACACTTGGTTTTTGTTTCACAAATTCAATATTTTATTTCCACGACTAGTTTCGGTCAGACGACCATTATCAATGTGGTTTACAAGGATTACTATGATTTACAAAAGTGCGGCCCGCATTTTATACATTGGGGATTAAGGCTAATGGCTTAAGACTAAGTAGGGTGGGAGGAGACCTGATTACTGGAGCGTAATTTGACAAAGGTGTCGATCAGCGGGGGGTTAATTGCGTCTAAATTGTCGTTGGTTACATATAGGCCCTTTCTGATCGCATCCTTAATGTAAAAAATTTCCCAGTAATTAAGTTTCCTCGATTTGTTTATGATTTTTAATGTTTTAAATTTCGAGGGAGTGAAAAAATGGCCATTATCAATACAATGCTTAGCGAAGCCTGTTTTTGCCTGGTTATCCAAGATAGATTTTTTGTGTTCTTTTAAACGAGTATTAAAATTTCGTCCAGTTTGGCCGATATAAATGGCTTCGCAGTCGTTGCAGTGCAATTGATATACGCCGCTTTTTTCACCCCTTTCTGTTTGATCTTTGTTATTAATTAATATTTTCCCTAAATTGGTTTTATTAACACAAATAGAATTGATGTTTAATTTGTTCAGCGAGTTGATGATTACATTTGATTTATTATTAACAAAATTGATAGAGACATATGATTTTGGATTTACAATTTCCGATCCAGCGTAAATTAACTTCAACAAAGAACTCTTTCGTTTTTTATTTACTATGTGATCGATGATTTCTTCTTTATAGCCATTGTTCGTGGCTATGGTTTTTATTGTTCTAAGTTCTTTGTTGAAGTCAATTTCTGATAAGGGTATACTAAACAATCTGTTGACTAAACTATGGAAGGCGCTCATTTTAATTTGTATAGATTGGTTGGAATTAGATGGTATTATTGCATCACTGTAGGTTGTTTTGCGAAAGATATTATATGCAATTTTACCGTCTTGACGTGTCAGAGTTAAATCCAGAAAATTCAGTTTGTTGTCTTGTTCTTTTTCAAGTGTGAATTGAATTGATGGTTCTATTGAATTTACGTAAGTTAGAAGTTGATTTAGTTGCCTGTCGGTTCCTTTGAAGATGCAAAAAATGTCGTCTACATATCTTGACCAGTGCAATATATTGTCTTTATTCTTATTGTTAGAGTCGTTTAAAATTAGTTCTTCGAAGTAGTTCATGTATATTTCAGCAAACAGTGGCGATAACGGTGATCCCATTGGTAGGCCCTCTGTTTGTGAATACAGAACATTGTTAAATTTGAAGTAATTCTGATTTAAACAAATGTTAATTAAGTTTTCTAATTCTATTTTTGCTGTTGGAGTTTCTGATGTGGAATCTATTTTTGATTTAAGGATTAATTTTAATTTACTAACAGGGATGGAGGTGAACAAGCTCTTGACATCTAATGAAATTAATTTTGCACCGGAAGGGAATTACTTTGTTTAACAGTTTGCAAAGTCGATATGAGGGGGCATTCATATAGGGTACTACTGGTCGCATAGGTATATTTTCTTTGTGAATTTTCGGCAGGCTATAAAGTAAAGGAGGAGAAGGGTTCATATTGATTAATTTGTAAGTTTCTTCTGGTTTTATTAGGGTTTTGCAAGATTTTAGTATACTTTTTAAGTCAATCTGAAACTTACTAGTTGGATCTTTCTTTAAAATTTTAAAAGTCGAGTTCTTAAAAAGTGATTCTGTTTTGTTGATATACTCTGTTTTGTTAATTATTGTTACTGTGTTCCCTTTGTCGGCTTTGGTAACTACTAAATTATTGGATTTGAGTTTAATTTTAATAGATTTAATTGTTTTGTTTTCAAACTGAGTTTTTCTGCATTTACTTCTGCTTGTTTTGCTTAAAATCTGAGCGCATTTTGATTTGTGGTAATTAATGATAGGTTCGGGGATTGAACTAGATACGGAGCTTAGAGCGAATTCCGTATCAATTTCGAGTTGTTCAATACCGGAAACATCATCAATTACCGGGCTGTATTTCAAACCCTTACTCAGTAATTTTTCTTCCTGTGGAGTTAGTGTACAATTTGAAAGATTTACTACTCTTGGTGCGAATTTGATGGCGTTATTTTGTGAAATTGTTGAATTTGTATTTACATGTTGGAAACTCACTAGATTATTCAGTTTACACTTCTGGATCTTGTACTGCTTGAAAATGGATTTCCTGGTTTCTTCTCTTATTTTTCTGTCTAGTAGGTCGAACTCAAGTGGATGCAGCCTGTGCAATAACTCGGAGTGGATGATTTTTTGTTGTAGTCCCAGGTAATCCCGTTGTTTATACCATGTTTTGATTTCTTCTTTTAGGTACAATTTAAGAAGTGATCTGGTTGTCTTTGTATTGCGGTTAAACATATGTTTAATGTAGTTTGGTATAACGTTTTTCTTTAAACATTGGCTATTGAACCAGATGTGGTTGGAGCTCTTCTTAAATCTAAGTAAGTTTTTCTTGTATTTAAAGATGAGGACTGCTGTACTGGCGCTGTATAAAATTTTGATTGTTGACTCATCTAACACTTGGTGAAACATCTTTACACTTTTTATATAAGGTTGATAGAATAAAACACTTGGTTTTTGTTTCACAAATTCAATATTTTATTTCCACGACTAGTTTCGGTCAGACGACCATTATCAATGTGGTTTACAAGGATTACTATGATTTACAAAAGAGCGGACCGCTCTTTTGTAAATCTTAGTAATCCTTGTAAACCACATTGATAATGGTCGTCTGACCGAAACTAGTCGTGGAAATAAAATATTGAATTTGTGAAACAAAAACCAAGTGTTTTATTCTATCAACCTTATATAAAAAGTGTAAAGTCACAATAGTGAAAATACAGTCGATATAGTGATGTAACCCCCATACACCTCCCCCTGGCTACGGCCTTGCTGGTGAGCAACCCCAGTGTACAAAGGTTCGTCATTGAGGGTTAGAATTTGAGCGTTAGATTTTTCAAACGCTCACCAATAATTTATTTCTGCACAGATTTTGTTGGGATTTTCTGCAATGCGTAGCCCAAAGTGTCACGCACGCACTTCTGCCGCACCACCAACTGTCAGGAATGGTCGCATTATATATCGGCAGGTGTGATTTGCTTCGGAATTGACCCATTTGCAACGGACATGAGCCGCGGGGAACGCAAGGCGTGCATTAGAAAATTTGAAATTTCTAAACGTTTCACAGTAGGCCAAAGCATAAAAGGACCTGGCCAAAATAAAAAAGTAAAGTTTACCGACTGAATTCTAGTTCATAAAATTACATGTAGATGGCATAAGTGGACACTGATTTAGTGCTGGAATGACATTCCAGTCGCTAATCTCCTTTAATTCACCCATCGAAAACAGGTGAAATCAAAATAGTAAAAAGTGGCCATTTTGAAAGCTGCAATTGCGAGTGTGCTACGCGAATAATTTGCAATCCTTGCCTCGATTCGCGTCTTCCAATAATGGATTGTAAGTTCAACAGATATACACACGAATATATTGAATATATTTTCACAAATCTCGCGTTCCTTTTAACCTTATTTCCGTAGTGTAAAATATTTACAAATTGTTGCGTACAAAAATGTCTCCGCATTTCTACGCTTGGGAAAATAGCTTCCCTGCTTTGTATTACTGTACATAAGAGGAAAAACCAAGAACTAGCTGCTACTACCTGCTATTTTTCCTACAATAACGGTTTATACGCTGCAGCATATAAACAACCGGCCATGCTATGCGAGGGGTATCGTTGGCGGAAATCGCGTTATTTGTCAACAGAAAATACCTTCTACCTAGCGGGCATCAAATTCGTAAACAGACCTCGAAAACCTATGTGTTGCAAATGTTGTACGATTTCATAGATTGTTAGATTTTGATCAGTCATTTTGAATTTTTGACATTTAATTCGTACGCAAAATCAGTGTAGACATTTACTAATTCTGTACAGGTTTTTAAATATTTAATCCAATCATAGTGGATCCGTTATTTTGCATTTTGAAATTTCGACATCAAATTCGCAATCGGCAACCTCGAAAACCTATATGTTGTAAATTTTGTACGATTTCATAGATTTGCTATATTCGATCCGCCATTTCAATTTTGAATTTTAGACATATAATCCGTAATCAGAGACCTCAAAAACTATATTGTACACGTTTTAGAAGACTAATATGGACATTTACTATCTATAATGAGATACTAACGGATAACCAGTACGGGTTTCGCGGTGGACGTTCTACGGGGAGCGCGGTTATTGCTTTTGTTGAGGAAATCATGACTGGTTTCGAATCTGGTCAATATTCAGCGGCCCAATTCTTCGACCTAGCAAGGCTTTCGACTGCGTTCCTCATGACGTCTTGCTGCGAAAGTTGTACTTTTATAATTTCAGTCCAGCATGTTGTCGGTTAGTGTGCTCATATCTACAAAATAGGACACAGCGTGTCACATTTAAAAACCGCACATCAGCACTTGCTGAAATCACATGTGGTGTACCCCAAGGGTCTATTTTGGGACCACTGCTATTTTTAATATATGTCAACGATTTACCTCCACATATCAGCACCGGTACAATAATCATGTATGCAGATGACACAACTTCAATAAACAAATCTAGTAACTATGAAAATGCGCTGCAACACAGAGATTATATAAATAACAAAGTCGCGATATGGTTCAACTCCAATAAGCTCTCTCTCAGTGCAGCAAAGACGGAAAAACTTACTTTTTCACTCAATGCTGGCAATGAAGAACACGGGTCTTGCAAGTTCCTCGGTTTATGTCTTGACACCAAGCTAAGTTGGAGAGAGCATGAAAAAGACCTGAGCAGTAAGCTTAATGGCGTCACTTTCTTACTTAGAATGCTAAATAAGTCTGTACCTTTATCAACACTTATGGCTGCGTATCATGCTCTCTTCCAATCGAAAATCGGGTACTGTATCTTGGCCTGGGGACACTCGAGTATTGCTTCTCGTGTGTTCAGCTTACAACGTCGAGCAGTCCGTATCCTAGCGGGTATAGGATATAGAGATGAATGCAAGAACCACTTTCAAAGCCTGAAAATCCTTACATTGCCAGGCCTGTTCGTTTTAGAATGTCTACTGCATGTTCATAAAAATGCAGATAATTATGTCACACATAACCAAATTCATGGACACAATACCAGAAGTCGTGATCAAATTTGTCCCCTAAAATTAAGACTATCTATGTGCCAGAACAGCTCAAGATTTTATGGGCCAAAGTTATTTAACATCCTGCCACAGACAGCGAAATCTCTCCCCAATAAGAAGTTTAAGAATATTCTTAAAAATTACTTAACAAATAAAGCATTTTTTTCAATTGATGATTGTATCTCAAACAACTTTTCCGATCTTGGATTGTAACGTGTACCCTATTTTATGTGATCAATGCTTAAAGTTTTATTCTAAGCCATTAATTATCTAGTTTGATGTGCCGCCTCTTTTTTAAAATGTCTGTGCTTGTCTGGTGGATTTGTGATTTTGTGTTATTTATATATACACTGATTTTATTCTACTTCACTTGTACACCTATTTTCTAGTTTTAATTAATGTATTTAATCATAAATAAGATATTTAAGCCATTAGTCTAGTCTGATGGACCGCCTAAATTTTGAAATGTTTTGCCGGTCTGTTTAACAGTGATCCGTATTTTATTTATATATACACTGATCTTATTTTATTTTACTTGCACACCTTTCTTATAGTTGTTTAATGACCCATATATATATATATACTTAGTTTATCATACTCATTAATAGATTTTAAGTTTGCAATACTGCAATGTATATCCAGTTTAGGTATTCCTTCTCATATATTTACTGACGTGTGTAAACCTGTAAGTCTTAGCACGAATAAACATTATTATTATTATTATTATTATTATTATGTACAGGCGTTTAAATATTTGATTCGACATTTTTAATTTTGAATTTTTGACGTCAAATTCGGAATCAGCGCCCCCAAAAACCACAGAAAAATCAATTTGAAGCATATTCTTACACATGTTCATATTTTGACCAGATTTTTTCATGCTTAGGCCCACTGTGCATTTGTCAGATTCAGTCAGCCATAATAAAAATTGTATAAATATTGTACAATCCTCGTGCGTGAACAATTTTCCCGAGTTCACGCATTTGAAGGCACCTGCTCCTTCGTCGCTTGTGCTTCAAAAATGCGAAATTGTTTTATGCGGGTGGCGCATGAAGTAAAATTTCGAGTTTAGAAAAGCCTCGTGAAAATTTGTCTCGGGTCGCTGGGGTCACGCAGACAAATTTTACTTCATGCTTAGTCTGTCACAACTATCAAAATGATTGTCGCAAGTCTCATAAAGAAATACAATAACATGACCATCTAATAATATATTTCAAATAAGTTGTCTCAAATTGACAATAATCGGCTGACGCCGATTTGTGTCAAGTTTGATGCATGGGACTAAATGTTCACGCATTTGAAGGCACTCGCTCCTTCGTCGCTTGTGCTTCAAAAATGCGAAAATTGATTTACCGCACTTGTTTTGTTAATAACTATTGTTTAATGTTGATGATTTGGACACTTTTCATAAATTAAGTCATATTGTATGTCAAAATATATTTAAAACAAAGTAAGTATTTCGTTTTTGTAATATTTATGATTTTCATCTTGTATATTTTATTTTTCGACAATTTTCAATGCTTTTAAATTTTGAAGATATAGTGTTTTCTAATTTTTAATTTAAGTTTTAATGTTGATGATACTGTCTTATATGTATTCATCAATTTCTATATTTATTAATAGTTTTTAATGTTTTGAAATATTAAATATTATTATTTTTATCAATGTGATTATGATTATGTGATTGTCATATACAGAGTGGCTGATTTTCAGTGTCCAGCTTATATCTCCTAAAATATTGAAGATAAAAATAAGTTTAATATAACACTAAGTATACAGAACGTGATCTACAAAAGATACAAGCACGAGCAGGGACTTGAACCCTAGACCCTTGGATTAAAAATCCAATGCTCTACCGACTGAGCTACCAGGGCTATATAAGCCAAACAAACAAAATTTCGTTCGTTGATCCGTTAAGCCGTAATCAATAACAAGAAAACATATTATGTTTTTGATTGGGCAACAGAAATAAAAATCGCCCGAGCAGGGACTTGAACCCTGGACCCTTGGATTAAAAGTCCAATGCTCTACCGACTGAGCTACCCGGGCTCCATAAGCCAAACAAACAAAATTTCGTTCGTTAATCCGTTAAGCCGTAATCAATAACAAGACAACTTAACATGCTTTTGATTGGACAACAGAAATAAAAATCGCCCGGGCAGGGACTTGAACCCTGGACCCTTGGATTAAAAGTCCAATGCTCTACCGACTGAGCTACCCGGGCTCCATAAGCCAAACAAACAAAATTTCGTTTGTTAATCCGTTAAGCCGTAATCAATAACAAGACAACTTAACATGCTTTTGATTGGACAACAGAAATAAAAATCGCCCGGGCAGGGACTTGACCCTGGACCCTTGGATTAAAAGTCCAATGCTCTACCGACTGAGCTACCCGGGCTCTATGAGCGAATACAAACAAAATTTCGATCGTCGATCCGTTAAGCTTTAATCAATTGCAAGACAACATAACATGTTTTTGATTGGCCAACAGAAATCAAAATAGCCCGAGCAGGGACTTGAACCCTGGACCCTTGGATTAAAAATCAAATGCTCTACCGACTGAGCTACCCGGGCTCCATAAGCCAAACAAACAAAATTTCGTTCGTTAATCCGTTAAGCCGCAATCAATAACAAGACAACTTAACATGCTTTTGATTGGACAACAGAAATCAAAATAGCCCGAGCAGGGACTTGAACCCTGGACCCTTGGATTAAAAGTCCAATGCTCTACCGACTGAGCTACCCGGGCTCCATAAGCCAAACAAACAAAATTTCGTTCGTTAATCCGTTAAGCCGTAATCAATAACAAGACAACTTAACATGCTTTTGATTGGACAACAGAAATAAAAATCGCCCGGGCAGGGACTTGAACCCTGGACCCTTGGATTAAAAGTCCAATGCTCTACCGACTGAGCTACCCGGGCTATATAAGCGAAACAAACAAAATTTCGATCGTCGATCCGTTAAGCTTTAATCAATTGCAAGACAACATAACATGTTTTTGATTGGCCAACAGAAATCAAAATAGCCCGAGCAGGGACTTGAACCCTGGACCCTTGGATTAAAAATCAAATGCTCTACCGACTGAGCTACCCGGGCTCCATAAGCCAAACAAACAAAATTTCGTTCGTTAATCCGTTAAGCCGCAATCAATAACAAGACAACTTAACATGCTTTTGATTGGACAACAGAAATCAAAATAGCCCGAGCAGGGACTTGAACCCTGGACCCTTGGATTAAAAGTCCAATGCTCTACCGACTGAGCTACCCGGGCTCCATAAGCCAAACAAACAAAATTTCGTTCGTTAATCCGTTAAGCCGTAATCAATAACAAGACAACTTAACATGCTTTTGATTGGACAACAGAAATAAAAATCGCCCGGGCAGGGACTTGAACCCTGGACCCTTGGATTAAAAGTCCAATGCTCTACCGACTGAGCTACCCGGGCTATATAAGCGAAACAAACAAAATTTCGATCGTCGATCCGTTAAGCTTTAATCAATTGCAAGACAACATAACATGTTTTTGATTGGCCAACAGAAATCAAAATAGCCCGAGCAGGGACTTGAACCCTGGACCCTTGGATTAAAAATCAAATGCTCTACCGACTGAGCTACCCGGGCTCCATAAGCCAAACAAACAAAATTTCGTTCGCTAATCCGTTAAGCCGTAATCAATAACAAGACAACTTAACATGCTTTTGATTGGGCAACAGAAATAAAAAATCGCCCGAGCATGGACTTGAACCCTGGACCCTTGGATTAAAAGTCCAATGCTCTACCGACTGAGCTACCCGGGCTCCATAAGCCAAACAAACAAAATTTCGTTCGCTAATCCGTTAAGCCGTAATCAATAACAAGACAACTTAACATGCTTTTGATTGGGCAACAGAAATAAAAAATCGCCCGAGCATGGACTTGAACCCTGGACCCTTGGATTAAAAGTCCAATGCTCTACCGACTGAGCTACCCGGGCTCCATTAGCCAAACAAACAAAATTTCGTTCGTTAATCCGTTAAGCCGTAATCATTAACAAGACAACTTAACATGCTTTTGATTGGACAACAGAAATAAAAATCGCCCGGGCAGGGACTTGAACCCTGGACCCTTGGATTAAAAGTCCAATGCTCTACCGACTGAGCTACCCGGGCTCTATGAGTGAAACAAACAAAATTTCGTTCATCGGTCCGTTAAGCTTTAATCAATTGCAAGACAACATAACATGTTTTTGATTGGCCAACAGAAATAAAAATCGCCCGAGCAGGGACTTGAACCCTGGACCCTTGGATTAAAAGTCCAATGCTCTACCGACTGAGCTACCCGGGCTCTATAAGCCAAGCAAACAAAATTTTGTTCGGTAATCCGTTAAGCCGTAATCAATAACAAGACAACTTAACATGCTTTTGATTGGACAACAGAAATCAAAATAGCCCGAGCAGGGACTTGAACCCTGGACCCTTGGATTAAAAGTCCAATGCTCTACCGACTGAGCTACCCGGGCTCCATAAGCCAAACAAACAAAATTTCGTTCGTTAATCCGTTAAGCCGTAATCAATAACAAGACAACTTAACATGCTTTTGATTGGACAACAGAAATAAAAATCGCCCGGGCAGGGACTTGAACCCTGGACCCTTGGATTAAATGTCCAATGCTCTACCGACTGAGCTACCCGGGCTCTATGAGCGAAACAAACAAAATTTAGTTCATCGATCCGTTAAGCTTTAATCAATTGCAAGACAACATAACATGTTTTTGATTGGCCAACAGAAATAAAAATCGCCCGAGCAGGGACTTGAACCATGGGCCCTTAGATTAAAAGTCCAATGCTCTACCGACTGAGCTACCCGGGCTCCATAAGCCAAACAAACAAAATTTCATTCGTTGATCCGTTAAGCCGTAATCAATAACAAGAAAACATAACATGTTTTTGATTGGGCAACAGAAATAAAAATCGCCCGAGCAGGAACTTGAACCCTGGACCCTTGGTTTAAAAGTCCAATGCTCTACCTTCTGAGCTACCCGGGCTCTATAAGCCAAACAAACAAAATTTCGTTCGGTAATCCGTTAAGCCGTAATCAATAACAAGACAACTTAACATGCTTTTGATTGGACAACAGAAATAAAAATCGCCCGGGCAGGGACTTGAACCCTGGACCCTTGGATTAAAAGTCCAATGCTCTACCGACTGAGCTACCCGGGCTCTATGAGCGAAACAAACAAAATTTCGTTCATCGATCCGTTAAGCTTTAATCAATTGCAAGACAACATAACATGTTTTTGATTGGCCAACAGAAATAAAAATCGCCCGAGCAGGGACTTGAACCCTGGACCCTTGGATTAAAAGTCCAATGCTCTACCGACTGAGCTACCCGGGCTCTATAAGCCAAGCAAACAAAATTTTGTTCGGTAATCCGTTAAGCCGTAATCAATAACAAGACAACTTAACATGCTTTTGATTGGACAACAGAAATAAAAGTCGCCCGGGCAGGGACTTGAACCCTGGACCCTTGGATTAAAAGTCCAATGCTCTACCGACTGAGCTACCCGGGCTCTATAAGCCAAACAAACAAAATTTCGTTCGGTAATCCGTTAAGCCGTAATCAATAACAAGACAACTTAACATGCTTTTGATTGGACAACAGAAATAAAAATCGCCCGGGCAGGGACTTGAACCCTGGACCCTTGGATTAAAAGTCCAATGCTCTACCGACTGAGCTACCCGGGCTCTATGAGCGAAACAAACAAAATTTCGTTCGTCGGTCCGTTAAGCTTTAATCAATTGCAAGACAACATAACATGTTTTTGATTGGCCAACAGAAATAAAAATCGCCCGAGCAGGGACTTGAACCCTGGACCCTTGGATTAAAAGTCCAATGCTCTACCGACTGAGCTACCCGGGCTCCATAAGCCAAACAAACAAAATTTCGTTCGTTGATCCGTTAAGCCGTAATCAATAACAAGAAAACATAACATTTTTTTGATTGGGCAACAGAAATAAAAATCGCCCGAGCAGGACTTGAACCATGGGCCCTTGGATTAAAAGTCCAATGCTCTACCGACTGAGCTACCCGGGCTCCATAAGCCAAACAAACAAAATTTCGTTCGTTGATCCGTTAAGCCGTAATCAATAACAAGAAAACATAACATGCTTTTGATTGGGCAACAGAAATAAAAATCGCCCGAGCAGGAACTTGAACCCTGGACCCTTGGTTTAAAAGTCCAATGCTCTACCGACTGAGCTACCCGGGCTCTATAAGCCAAACAAACAAAATTTCGTTCGGTAATCCGTTAAGCCGTAATCAATAACAAGACAACTTAACATGCTTTCGATTGGACAACAGAAATAAAAATCGCCCGGGCAGGGACTTGAACCCTGGACCCTTGGATTAAAAGTCCAATGCTCTACCGACTGAGCTACCCGGGCTCCATAAGCCAAACAAACAAAATTTCGTTCGTTGATCCGTTAAGCCGTAATCAATAACAAGAAAACATAACATGTTTTTGATTGGGCAACAGAAATAAAAATCGCCCGAGCAGGGACTTGAACCCTGGACCCTTGGATTAAAAGTCCAATGCTCTACCGACTGAGCTACCCGGGCTCTATAAGCCAAACAAACAAAATTTTGTTCGGTAATCCGTTAAGCCGTAATCAATAACAAGACAACTTAACATGCTTTTGATTGGACAACAGAAATAAAATTCGCCCGGGCAGGGACTTGAACCCTGGACCCTTGGATTAAAAGTCCAATGCTCTACCGACTGAGCTACCCGGGCTCTATGAGCGAAACAAACAAAATTTCGTTCGTCGGTCCGTTAAGCTTTAATCAATTGCAAGACAACATAACATGTTTTTGATTGGGCAACAGAAATAAAAATCGCCCGAGCAGGGACTTGAACCCTGGACCCTTGGATTAAAAGTCCAATGCTCTACCGACTGAGCTACCCGGGCTCTATAAGCCAAACAAACAAAATTTCGTTCGGTAATCCGTTAAGCCGTAATCAATAACAAGACAACTTAACATGCTTTTGATTGGACAACAGAAATAAAAGTCGCCCGGGCAGGGACTTGAACCCTGGACCCTTGGATTAAAAGTCCAATGCTCTACCGACTGAGCTACCCGGGCTCTATAAGCCAAACAAACAAAATTTTGTTCGGTAATCCGTTAAGCCGTAATCAATAACAAGACAACTTAACATGCTTTTGATTGGACAACAGAAATAAAAGTCGCCCGGGCAGGGACTTGAACCCTGGACCCTTGGATTAAAAGTCCAATGCTCTACCGACTGAGCTACCCGGGCTCTATGAGCGAAACAAACAAAATTTCGTTCGTCGGTCCGTTAAGCTTTAATCAATTGCAAGACAACATAACATGTTTTTGATTGGCCAACAGAAATAAAAATCGCCCGAGCAGGGACTTGAACCCTGGACCCTTGGATTAAAAGTCCAATGCTCTACCGACTGAGCTACCCGGGCTCTATAAGCCAAACAAACAAAATTTCGTTCGTTGATCCGTTAAGCCGTAATCAATAACAAGAAAACATAACATGTTTTTGATTGGGCAACAGAAATAAAAATCGCCCGAGCAGGGACTTGAACCCTGGACCCTTGGATTAAAAGTCCAATGCTCTACCGACTGAGCTACCCGGGCTCTATAAGCCAAACAAACAAAATTTTGTTCGGTAATCCGTTAAGCCGTAATCAATAACAAGACAACTTAACATGCTTTTGATTGGACAACAGAAATAAAAGTCGCCCGGGCAGGGACTTGAACCCTGGACCCTTGGATTAAAAGTCCAATGCTCTACCGACTGAGCTACCCGGGCTCTATGAGCGAAACAAACAAAATTTCGTTCGTCGGTCCGTTAAGCTTTAATCAATTGCAAGACAACATAACATGTTTTTGATTGGCCAACAGAAATAAAAATCGCCCGAGCAGGGACTTGAACCCTGGACCCTTGGATTAAAAGTCCAATGCTCTACCGACTGAGCTACCCGGGCTCCATAAGCCAAACAAACAAAATTTCTTTCGTTGATCCGTTAAGCCGTAATCAATAACAAGAAAACATAACATGTTTTTGATTGGGCAACAGAAATAAAAATCGCCCGAGCAGGGACTTGAACCCTGGACCCTTGGATTAAAAGTCCAATGCTCTACCGACTGAGCTACCCGGGCTCTATAAGCCAAACAAACAAAATTTCGTTCGGTAATCCGTTAAGCCGTAATCAATAACAAGACAACTTAACATGCTTTTGATTGGACAACAGAAATAAAAGTCGCCCGGGCAGGGACTTGAACCCTGGACCCTTGGATTAAAAGTCCAATGCTCTACCGACTGAGCTACCCGGGCTCTATAAGCCAAACAAACAAAATTTTGTTCGGTAATCCGTTAAGCCGTAATCAATAACAAGACAACTTAACATGCTTTTGATTGGACAACAGAAATAAAAGTCGCCCGGGCAGGGACTTGAACCCTGGACCCTTGGATTAAAAGTCCAATGCTCTACCGACTGAGCTACCCGGGCTCTATGAGCGAAACAAACAAAATTTCGTTCGTCGGTCCGTTAAGCTTTAATCAATTGCAAGACAACATAACATGTTTTTGATTGGGCAACAGAAATAAAAATCGCCCGAGCAGGGACTTGAACCCTGGACCCTTGGATTAAAAGTCCAATGCTCTACCGACTGAGCTACCCGGGCTCTATAAGCCAAACAAACAAAATTTTGTTCGGTAATCCGTTAAGCCTTAATCAATAACAAGACAACTTAACATGCTTTTGATTGGACAACAGAAATAAAAGTCGCCCGGGCAGGGACTTGAACCCTGGACCCTTGGATTAAAAGTCCAATGCTCTACCGACTGAGCTACCCGGGCTCTATGAGCGAAACAAACAAAATTTCGTTCGTCGGTCCGTTAAGCTTTAATCAATTGCAAGACAACATAACATGTTTTTGATTGGCCAACAGAAATAAAAATCGCCCGAGCAGGGACTTAAACCCTGGACCCTTGGATTAAAAGTCCAATGCTCTACCGACTAAGCCACCCGGGCTCCATAAGCCAAACAAACAAAATTTCGTTCGTTAATCCGTTAAGCCGTAATCAATAACAAGACAACTTAACATGCTTTTGATTGGACAACAGAAATAAAAATCGCCCGGGCAGGGACTTGAACCCTGGACCCTTGGATTAAAAGTCCAATGCTCTACCGACTGAGCTACCCGGGCTCTATGAGCGAAACAAACAAAATTTCGTTCGTCGGTCCGTTAAGCTTTAATCAATTGCAAGACAACATAACATGTTTTTGATTGGCCAACAGAAATAAAAATCGCCCGAGCAGGGACTTAAACCCTGGACCCTTGGATTAAAAGTCCAATGCTCTACCGACTGAGCCACCCGGGCTCCATAAGCCAAACAAACAAAATTTCGTTCGTTAATCCGTTAAGCCGTAATCAATAACAAGACAACTTAACATGCTTTTGATTGGACAACAGAAATAAAAGTCGCCCGGGCAGGGACTTGAACCCTGGACCCTTGGATTTAAAGTCCAATGCTCTACCGACTGAGCTACCCGGGCTCTATGAGCGAAACAAACAAAATTTCGATCGTCGATCCGTTAAGCTTTAATCAATTGCAAGACAACATAACATGTTTTTGATTGGCCAACAGAAATAAAAATCGCCCGAGCAGGGACTTGAACCCTGGACCCTTGGATTAAAAGTCCAATGCTCTACCTACTGAGCTACCCGGGCTCCATAAGCCAAACAAACAAAATTTCGTTCGGTAATCCGTTAAGCCGTAATCAATAACAAGACAACTTAACATGCTTTTGATTGGACAACAGAAATAAAAATCGCCCGGGCAGGGACTTGAACCCTGGACCCTTGGATTAAAAGTCCAATGCTCTACCGACTGAGCTACCCGGGCTCTATGAGCGAAACAAACAAAATTTCGTTCGTCGATCCGTTAAGCTTTAATTAATTGCAAGACAACATAACATGTTTTTGATTGGCCAGAAATAAAAATAGCCCGAGCAGGGACTTGAACCCTGGACTCTTGGATTAAAAGTTCAATGCTTTACCGATTGAGCTACCCGGGCTCCATGAGCCAAACCAATAAAATTTCGTTCGTTAATCCGTTAAGCCGTTATCAATAACAAGACAACTTAACATGCTTTTGATTGGACAACAGAAATAAAAATCGCCCGAGCAGGGACTTGAACCCTGGACCCTTGGATTAAAAGTCCAATGCTCTACCGACTGAGCTACACGGGCTCCATAAGCCAAACACACAATATTTCGTTCGTTGATCCGTTAAGCCGTAATCAATAACAAGAAAACATAACATGTTTTTGATTGGGCAACAGAAATAAAAATCGCCCGAGCAGGGACTTGAACCATGGGCTCTTGGATTAAAGTCCAATGCTCTACCGACTGAGCTACCTGGGCTCTAAGAGCCAAACAAACAAAATTTCATTCGTCGATCCGTTAAGCCGTAATCAATAGCAAGACAACATAACAGAATTGTTGTATTTTTTTTTTGTTAAAATTATGTGTGTAAATATTTAATTATTTGTGTGAAATTTGGATTGTAGTATCTAGTTGATTATTGTTTATATTTTTTTGATAGAACTGTTGTTCATACTTTTTGCTTCTCTAAACATTCCCTGTAATAGGAAATTATCTCGTGCTTCATTTAAGAATTTCATTATGCCCCTTCTTGTGAAAACGTTAGCTTTTTTGGGCCTGTGCCTAGATTCTTTTATATTAGCAATTAGTGGGAAAAGAGAAAATAAGCCAAAAGATAAATATCATTCATATTCATTTTATACTTTTTTTACCATGTCTCGAACACGTTGTATTCTCATACCGAAATTTGGAAGTTTCCGGAACTATTGACGATCATCCCATATTCCATGCTTCTTCTAAATCAAAATCTTTTACTTCAGAATCCCTTATAGTTGATTTCCTTTCTTCTTTTACGCGAAAGGAATGCAAATCTATAAAAGCCGCTAAATTGACACTAACTTTGCAGTTTTATTTTTAATTATTTCTATAGTTACTATCACAAGCTGCCTAATGTATTTACATTTTTTATCGAAAATTTAAAATTTAAATTGTTATACAAATACTCCACCCTTTATGTCAACGCAATAACCGAAACATCGGCTCCGTTACATCGTAAATAAAAGTAGTGAATTCAAAAAGAATAAAAATCGTAAACTGGTTACTAGAGTAAGAAATAAGTGGTGAAGGTGCAGAAGGAAGATTTAATTCCGAAAAGCGGCTTCTAAGGCAAAGCGGGAGTGGAGAAGAAAATTAACAGAAATTAAGGTTAGGCGATATCACGGAACGACCCGGGTCAACGGTTGTGGCGAAAACAGGGAACCCAAAATACGCAGACTGTGTAAGTTGGGAAACCGAAAATTATCGAAGCGAAATAAACAAAATACGCAAAAACCAAACCCCAAATAGGAACAGGACATGAACGAGCGCAATACTGTATTTAATATGAGCAAAAAGATAATAAGGTCACCTAAACAAAGAAAATTACAAAAGGAAAAAAGAAAGGCCAAATAAGAGAAATTTGAGAACGAGAATAACAAATCAGAGGAAAACCAAGAAACAATGGAAGAATTAGTATAAATGAAATTGCCAATTCTTGGTTGCAGAATACTTCAAACATTAAAAGTGCGATTGACACAAGTTGTTACATTTGCAGTAGGTTGCTGTATGTAACAGCAAACACTTGTTGTATAATTCAATATCCGTCGGGGTATTAGCCCGGGAAGTAGTTGTTTCAATGAGTGTTTGATATAGTCTTTGTAAGACTAATTTGTTGTAGATTGCGAAAAGAATCGCACTTTTAATGTTTAATGGAAGAATTGATAACAATGATGCAAGATTTAATGTGGGAAGTGAAGAAAAGCAATGAAGAGCTTAAAATGACTAACGAAGAGATAAAGAAAAAGAGTGAAGAACTAATAAATCTAAAACACGAAATACAAACAATAAGAAGGGAAGCAAATGAGAAAGAAGAAAAGTGGGAAGACGAAAAACACATAATGATGACAAAAATACAAGGATTAGAGGAACGAGTGGAAAACGCAGAAAAAGAAAAGAGAAGTAATATCGTAATAAAAGGGCTAAACAATAAAGGAGAAAAAGTAAGTGAGAGAAGAGATAGAGGAGTTCTTAACAAGAGAACTAAAAGTAGAAATAAAAATAAAAAGCGCATACAAAATTAAGAATCACCTAAACCAAGATATGATCATAGCAGAAGTAGAAACGTGGAAAATGAAGCAACAAATCATAAAAAACCAAGAGTAATATAAAGCATACTAAAATATACATAGACAATGATTTAACTCAGGAAGAAAGAGCAGTACAACGAGAAATCAGAAGCATATATATATATATATATATATATATATATATATATTAGCACTGCGAGCCTAGTTGGCCCATGGCTTGATTGATAATGCTCTTCCATGTCTTTTTGTTCTTTGCTTTTTGTTTCCATCCGGTAATTCCTAATTTCTCCATGTTCTTTTCTATTTCTCCTTTCCATCTCGTCCTTGGTCTTCCTTTTTTCCTCCTTCCTCCTATTGTACTGGTGAGTACTATTTTTGGTAGTCTGGTTTCTTCCATCCTCTGTACATGGCCTAACCAGCGCAGCCTTTGCACTTGAATTACCCCTGTTATATTTGTTCCTTTGAACATTTCTTTAATTTCGTTGTTTGTTCGTCTTAGCCATAGTTCTCCGACCTTTTTTCCTCCAAATATCTTTCTTAGAACTTTCCTCTCCCACACGTCCAACCTTGTTTGTTCCTTTTTAGTCATTGTCCATGTTTCACAGGCATACATTACCGTCGGTCTTAATACTGTTTTGTATAGCTTTAGTTTGGCATTTCTAGAAATGTTCTTACTTATTAGTATCCTGTTTAGTCTCCCCATGCACCCATTCCCTGCCATTACCCTCGCTTCGATTTCCATTCCATTATCAGGTTCCCTCGTAAACAACGTTCCTAAATACATATATCTGTCTACTTCCTCGAATACTAGTTCTGTATTATTCTTCGTTTTTATTGTTATCTGTGTCCCCTTTCTAAAATCCTTTTTCGTATATTCCATGTATTTTGATTTCGCTTGGTTAATTATCAACCCCATATTTCCTGCTATATCAACCAATCTAGTAATTACTCGTATTAGTTCTTCCGTACTTCTGGCTAGTATTACTAAATCGTCAGCAAAAGCTATGCACTGGTGTTTCTTCCTATATACGATTCCTGTTTTGTTTAGGTTGGCGTCTCTCATAGCTTTTTCTAGTACTAGGCTGAAAAGGATAGAAGATAGGGGATCCCCTTGCCTTACTCCTTGACGAATTTTGAAGCTATCGCTGACGTTGTTATTAATTTTGACCTTACTTTCAGTGTCTTGCAATGTCATTTGAATCATGTTGATAAGCTTCTCACTGACCTCGAAATAATTGAACGCTTCCGAAATGGCTTCCCCTTTGACTCTGTCATATGCTTGTTTGAAATCAATGAAAAGCATTACCGTTGGTTTCTCAAAGTTTTGCTCCTTCTTTGTCTAAAGTTTCTGGTAATAATTACTAATTTATTCTTTAAATCCGTTCCCAGTATTTTATATGCTACGTTTAGTAGTGAAATGCCCCTGTAGTTTTGGGACTCGCTTTTGTCACCTTTTTTTGTGCAGAGGACAGATTATAGCTTCTCTCCATTCTTCTGGCATTTCTTCCTTCTTCCAGACCTCCTCAAGTAACCTCTGTATATACTCTACCAATTTGCTACCCCCATGCTTAAATAACTCCACTGGAATTCCATCACTACCCGGGTTCTTGTTGTTCCTCATTTTCGTAATAATGTCTTCTATTTGATCTGTACTTGGCGCCAACTGTAAGTCCAGGTTAACTACTCGCTTAGGCTGTGGAATTCTTTCATAATTTTTTTCATTCAACAGCTCGTTAAAATACTCCCTCCATCTTCCCAATTGGTCTTCTTCTCCCGCAATCAGCGTTCCCTCCTTTGTCTTGTAAAATACCGGATTGGCTTGGAACCCTTCCCTTTCCTTTCGCACTTTTTGGTATAGGTTTCTGATTTGGTTGTTATTATAGTCCTCTTCAATTTCTTCTATTACTTTTTCATAGTAGGTTCTTTTCTTCTTTCTTAGGATATTTTTTGTTGTTTTCCTTTGTTGCTCATATTTCTGCTTAGCTCTTTCCGATCTTTCTTTCAGCATTATTAACTTTAACTTCTTCCTGATCTCCAACTCTCTTTCACAGTCAAACCACTTCTTCTTTTTCTTCTTTTCCTCTTTACTGCATCTATCCACAGAGTCCCTTAATTTATTTTTTAAGTTCAACCAATGTTCTTCTACGCTCGTACTCTGCCCTATATCTTCCAATTCTTTGTCGACTATTTCCTTGTATTTGACCTGCTCCTCCTTACTTTTAAGTCTCGTTACTCTTTTATTTGCTCTTTTCTTTCCGAATTTATTTCGGATGCTGGGTATTATTTGTGTTAGTCTGGCGCCCACCAAAAAATGGTCACTTTCTGCATCTGGTCCCCTATACGATCTAATACTTTTCAGCGCCTTTTCTTCCGGTTTTTCTATTAAGATATGATCAATCTGATTCACAGTTTTCCCATCTGGTAACCGCCATGTTCCCTTAAAGATTTCTTTCCTATCATAAAACGTACTGACAATACTTAACATCTGTTCCTTTGCAAAGTCTATAATTAATTTTCCATTCTAATTTGTTGCTTCGTGTTTACTGTACTTACCAATAGTTGGCATATACACTCTTTCCCTGCCTATCTTAGCGTTTGTGTCGCCCATTGTTATTTTCATGTCATATTTTGGTATATCTTCGTAAACTCTGTCGATCAGGTTGTAGAATTCCTCTTTTACTTCATTTTACTTCAATCTCCTTCTCCTCTGTTGGGGCGTGGACATTGATAAATGTGATTTTTTGGTATTTTCCTCTGGTCCTTAATGTGCATATCCGGTCTGATACTGCTTTAAAGTTTATAATTAGTGGTTTTATTTTTATTCCTATTATGTATCCTACTCCTAATCTCCTATTACTTCCACCACTATTAAGGAACACACAGTTCTCAACTTCTATCGCCTCGTTGCCTGATTGTTTTGTTTCCTGCAGTGCTATGATATCGAACTGGAACTTTTTTAACTCCCTCACTAAATGTTTCAGTTTTCCTTCTCCGTGTGTACCTCTTACATTCCAAGTTCCTATTCTTATACTATCCTCTTTATTACTCATCCGTTTCGCTTTATTTGTCTTTGCACATGACCCATTTGATACCCTTTCTTTTCCGTGTTCTCCTGTTAATCTGTCGACTATATTTAATGATGCCTTATTCGTGTCCTTGATCGTGTTTGTTCGCGTCGTATCCGAGTTAGCTGTTATTCTTTCTTGTATCAGTTTTTTTGGTCCGCTCTTCGTCCACCAGCCGTAAGCCCCTTTTCTCTTGCGTCCCACTTAAATTCTTCATTGTTTATCACTAGTTTTTGGTACCCTACTTTAATCTGTTTTCCTTGACTAGCTTGTTCTCTTGCTATGCTCCTAATTTCTTGTTGTATTTCCCTTTCTTTCTTTGTTAGATCGTTATCTAGGTATATCTTCTTGCCCTTCAGCTTGGTTTTGGCCTTCATTATTTCTTGTTTTTCGTTCCAGGTTTTAGTTTCTGCTATAATCATCTCATTTTTAGTCCCCTTGTTAATTTTATATGCTGTTATTAACGTGGTTTCTATATTCAGTTCATTTCTTATAAATTCTTTCATTCTTCGAGCAATATTACTATCTTGAAAGTTCAGTCCTTTAATAACAATATTATTCTTCCTTTTCTGTTTTTCCATATTTTCTGTTTTATACTCTAGTTCCCCTATTCTGCTATTTAATTGTTCCTTTTCTTTATTCCATTCTTCTTCTTTTTTTCCCATGTTTTCTCTTAATTTTCTTAATTCTTCTTTTATTTCACAATTATTGTTCTCCATACTTTTTTTCATATCTTTCATCTCGGCCATCAAATCTTTAAACATTTCTTTCAACTCATTCATTTTCTGTTCACTCATTGCGTTTGTTGGTTGTGTGCAATGGTTTTGTGCTTCTTTTCTCTTTTCAACTTCTTTTCTGTGTTCTGGAGATCTTAGCACTTTTTTTGCTGGCTTTAAAAACGCCGTCCCCTTTGTCGAAGTGTGTATCGCCTATTTCGTTATCTCTCTCTCTCTCTTTTGACTCATTAGTACTGTTCGTACAAGACCACATCTTCACGTTACAGCAAATAATAGAAAAATTTCAACAACAGAAGAGAAAAGTGTACCTTGGATTCATCGATATGGAAAAAGCATTCGACAGGGTGAAAAGAGAAGAACTATGGGTGTTTGGTAGCTTTGTAATAGCGTAACAGGGGGGGTGGCCTCTCCAATCCGGGAGGATTAATTGTGGAAAAATGGAACTAACCTTAAGCCTCGTACGGTCTTGAAGAGGACTGGCGGCTCTCTTCTGGTCTTCTACTTCCTTTGGGGTTGCACTTTTAAAGCCGGAGGCAAGTCTATAGCCGGGGGCAGTTACTAAAGCCGGAGGCAGGTACAAAAGCCGGAGGCAAAACTATTTAAAACTGTTGAGGCGCGGAGGCCGTCTTCTCTCGCCCGATGCAAGAGTTACACTATATGGTTATTTAGGAGGGGGTAAAACCGAAAGATATGGTGGCGAGAAAATGGGATGATTGGGTTGGAGAGCCCGCAACCCGATTTGCACCGAACATACCCCCCACCCAAATGGAACATTTGAAAATAAATTACATTAGTTCCAAAAAAAAAACAAACAAAAAATAATAATAATTGAGTAAATTGTCAAAAAAAACTAATTGTTAATTGTGACAAACAAACAAACAATAAGCGAAATCAGAAATATTATTATTGAGGCGGCAAAGCTATGAGCTTATTGAGTGGCCTCAAAATCTCTCCCGTTCTCGTCCGTACTTTCACAACTCTGGGCACACCGTCCGCACCGGATATCAAATGTGTAACACGTCCCTTCGGCCACTGTGTTGTTGGCGTACCAGGACTGTACCAAAAAACTATATCGCCTACTGAGACCGTTTGTGAACCTGTATCCCATTTTGGGCGGAATAATTGACTATGGAGATATTCTCGACTCCAGCGTTTCCAAAATGATTATACTAGATGCTTTGTCAATTGCCATCGAGTCAATCGATTTTCAGGTTCCTCCAAGAGATTCATTTCAGGTCGCGATAATATGGGACCTCCAATCAAAAAGTGCCCAGGTGTGAGATAATCAAAACCACCGTCTGGTGAGTTCGATAATGAACAGAGCGGTCGAGAATTTAATATTCCCTCAACGCGAACCAAAATCGTATTAAATTCCTCAAACGACAAAATCTGTTCTCCTACTACTCGCTTGAAATGAAATTTAAACGATTTAACTCCAGCCTCCCATATACCGCCGAAATTCGGAGCATACGGAGGATTGAAACACCATTCAACATTGCGAGATGAAAGGTATTCCATTAATTCATCATTAGATGAACTAAGAAACTGCGATAACTCGTCGATTTGTCGAGCTGCACCCTTAAAGTTTCGACCCTGGTCGGAATATAAACGAGCAGGAAGACCACGACGAGCAACAAAACGGTCCAGTGCTGCTAGACATCCGTCAGTGGAAAGACTGGTAACTGCCTCTAAGTGAATGACTTTCGTTACCATACAAACAAATAATGCCACGTAGCATTTAACTGATCGGTTGGTTCTAGTCAGCGAAGCTTTGATAAAAAAAGGACCGGCGAAATCCAGACCCGTATGACTGAACGTTCTGGAGGGTTGTACACGATACGACGGAAGATCAGCCATAGGGGGCTGAATGGGTTCCGCTTTGAAGCAATAGCACTTCAAACAACGAAATATTCGTTGTCTAATGATATTTCTGGCTGAAGGAATCTAGGAATTGCGATGTAACAATGATTGAATAAGCTGTGGGCCCCCGTTCCCCGAGTACAAATAAAAATGATCAATCAGCAACGTTGCTAATCTACTAGAAGAGGGGATGAGCACAGGATGACAGCTATTCTTCGATAAATTGGAGTGCTTTAAACGACCCCCCACCCTGACGAGACCTTGGGAGTCCAGAAAGGGCGACAAACTGCGATAACGTTTCGAACAAATGTTTCCATTTTCTATCAAATGGATATCTGAACCCAGAAGCTGAGCCTGGGTGATTCTTGCTGCAAAATATAGAGCGTTGCTATATTCTTGAGCAGACAATGGACCAGTGAAAGGCTCCACTGAAGAATCTGTACGTTTAACTTCCAAATTGTGAATATAACGTCGAACATACGCTAATTTTCTTTGCAATTTACAGAGATTTGAAATTTAATTAAACAAATCCTCATAATGAAGCGAATCTACCAACAAAATGCTCGAAGACACAACGATATTTCTAGCTTCTGGAATTTCTTCATAAGACTGAATTGCATCACCAGGCCATTCGTCTAATGGTTTATAAAGAAATTCAGGACCTCGCCACCAAAGTGAAGAGTTAAGTAATTCACCTGGCATTATTCCACGGGACGTGTCTCCATATCGCATCAGGGGCGTACTCATGTATCTGAGATACACGATTAGAGACGAACGTCTTTAACATATGAGGTGGTGTGCGTAACCAGGCAAGAACAGTTATAGAATCCGTCATGCATATGGGCATGTCCATTTGCACAGAGGCAAATGACGGTTTTATTGAACGGAAAAGTTTAGCAAGAACACAAGCGGCACCTAGTTCGAGACGTGGTATTGTCCATGTTTTAAGAGGAGCAACACGAGATTTTGCAATCACTATATTAACGAGAATTGTCTCTTCTAGTTCGACTCTGCAGTATATTACAGCAGCCATGCCTTGCATGCTGGCATCAGAAAACCCTACAAGTCGGGTACGCAATCGTTGAACAGGAAGTATGCAACGAAAAATTGTAATCTCTTTAATCAAATAAAATTCTTCCAGAATTCTGTTCCATTGTTGGGTGATATCTGGTGGTAAAACGTCATCCCAGTCGATTTTCGGCAACCAAAATCGTTGCATCAAACACTTGAGGTAAAATATAAATGGGGAAAACATCTTCTGAAGGCGTAACAACATAATAAAAATAATCAAGTGTTGCGTTCCAAGCTAAACCCAGTATTTTGACCGTTGAGGAAGAGATAGGTAGTGTTTGAGAAACGGTACCATCAAATTCAATTATTGAATCATCGGAACTAGCCCATTTTCCTAAACAAAAACCTCCCAATTTCAATAGAGCAATCAACTGATCTCTTAAGAGGATTGCAGTGGTTACATCCTCAGCACCACATAAAATGTCATCGACATAAACACCTGTTTTCAAAGCTGCAGAGGCCAGCGGAAAATTAACACCTTCGTCTTCAACTAATTTTTGAAGAGCGCGCTGTGCTAAAAAGGGACTTGATGTTACGCCAAATATAACACGAGTGTGTTCCCATTCAAGTACGGGTTCCTCTGGAGAAAATCTCCAGAATATGTGTTGGTATAAACAATCATCGGGATGTAACTTGACTTCCCTAAACATTTGACGTACATCACAGGTTAGTGCGACATTATGAAGACGAAATCGAGTAATCAGTTGACTAATGTCTGATTGAAGTTTGGGTCCCGAAAGTAATCTATCGGTAAGACTAATTCCACGGCTATCTTTCTCAGCTGGATTAAATACAACTCGAATTACTGTATTATTACCAACTCGCTTCGAGACACCATGATGGGTCAAAATATAAGATATGGAATAAATGGCACGTACTAAATGCCCTTGTGAAATATAATCCCTTATATTTTGAGAATATAAGTCATATAATTGGGTATTACGCCTAAAAGACATTTCTAATTTGTGAAAACGAGTAAGAGCTGAAGCTCTATTTGAACCAAATGATGGACGATATCCGTCCTTGAAAGGTAATCTTGCGATATACCTACCATCACTATCCCGAGTAGTGGTATTTCGAAAATATTCTTCGCAAGCGACATCTTCCGGAGATATTTTTGAAACTGAGGCAATCTCTTCGCATTCCCAAAATGAGCGAAGGGTTGTGTCTAGGGAAGGTTCATCAACTATATGAGTGAACATAGAGTTCCTAACAAATGAGTGGGTATTGTAATCAGGAACGGAGCCCATGATTACCCATCCTAATGAGGTGAGAATGGCACTTGGAGTTCCTTTGATATGTGACGAATACTCAGGGGTAATATCAAAGAATGTACCAACTCCTAACAAAATATCTATTTTTGAGGGTTTGGCAAAATTAGAATCTGTCAAAGTCAAATGAGCAAAACGCTGCACTAATTCGGAAGAGATTGGAACTGTAGGAAGTTCCGCAGTGATTCGAGGAAGAACCACAGCTTCAAATTGTATAGTTGGTTCTGGAGAAGTGAACGGTGAAATGCTACAAGTCACAAATCCTTGCGGTCGATCGAGTGAAGTTTTTCCAATTCCCTGAAGAGAATATGAATATTTGCTTCGATATAAACCTAGTCGATCTGCTAAACTAGTAGTAATGAAGTTTACTTGACTTCCAGTATCAAGTACGAGTCTGCAAGGGTGCCATTAACCTGACGAGCTTAAAATCTGAGCTTGTGCAGTACCCAAAAGAGTTAACAATGGTTTGTTGTTCGTACCAAAATTCGCAAATGAAACCGAAGCCGATGTTGGATGATATTCAACGGAGGGAGGAACCTTTCCCAATTTAGAATTCAAATTATTGTCAAAATGCAGTAATGTGTTGTGAGATTTGTTTCCACAAACGCGGCACGTGTACTTTGAAGTACAATTAACAATTCTATGAGTTCCTAAACAGGCAAAGCAATGTCTATATTTTTTGACTAAGTTGTATCTCTCTGTTGGAGAACATTCAAGAAATTTAGAGCACTTAATGAGTTTATGATTTTCTTTACAAAGTGAGCACGATGCATAAAAATTGGTTTGCTTTGTATGTTCTACTGCCATATGTACACGTTTTTTATCTGCATGTTTGACATTAATTTGAGGGGTAGTTTTACTAGGGGAAGCAACCGAAGTGGACATCAATTTCGACACTTGACACTTCTCCTCTAGGAAAACAATCAAATTATCCAAAGTAGGAAAATCCACATTCAAATATTTAGATTCGAAACCCTTCCGAGTATTAGAATCCAAACGACGCAAAACATAATCCAACAAAATGTAATCTTCCAAATTATCAATTTTTAAAGCACGAAGAGCAGTGACATTCGGATGAACCACATTAATTAAGTCTTCTATCGATTGAACAGAATCAACTTTCAAAGAAGGCAAATTAAAAATTTGTGAAAGATACTGATTAGCTATGACCCGTTATTTGTTAAAACGCGCAACTAAAAGATCATACGCTATGGTATAATTCTCGGGTATAAATGGAACACTTTCTACTAATTTAAACGCACTTCCACCAAGATAACCAATTAAATAAGAGAATTTATCAATATCTGATAAATCAGAATGATGAATGAGACGTGGCGATCAAAGAGCGCAATAAAAGAGTGGAATTTATCAGGAGAACCATCAAACTTATTTATCTGAATTTCAGGCATCTGAGCACACCTTCTGCTTGGTGTAGCGGGTGATTTTAAAATCATTTCATTATGTTTTGTCAATATCGCGATGTATAAATCGTCATAAGATTTTGCTAATTGATTAGTGTCGACTTTAAAGTCATCGTGGTCAACTGACAAAGCATCTAGTTGGTCTAAAATATTTTGAAATTCAGCGCGATTCGTTTCTATTAAGCTAACACAAGTTTTGAAAGTTTTGGTTTTCGCTGGCAAACCTACAATTAAATTATAGCAATCTTGTAATTGCGTCCACAGACGCTCTTTTCGGCCTGTTAAAACTTTAAATGTTTTCGAATCCTCACGTGAGGGCGGTGTTTTATCGTTATTTGTAGCCATTTTTAATAAACAATGCAAGCGCGCGGCTGAGTGCGATTCCAGAGATGCGAGAAATACGGAACAGCTGACTGCTGGAACGGAGAGCGCGTCGTATGTGATGCGCGAGTTATCTTTCGCGGACCGAAGATTAACTTTTTAAAAATAATTTATTTTGTTGGGAGTGGAAATCGACTGTACCTGCTCAACGTCGCAGCGTAAATTAATTCATCATAGTGCGATAAGATGTATTTATATCAAATGGAATTCTTCTCGAAGCATAATTCTAGTGTGGGTGGTGCGATAACTCCTCCATCCGTAGAAGTGACATCGTCTAATAAGGTCCAGATGGAACGTTAATAGGATTTGCATTACTTTTAATTATGAAAGATTTTAATTTTTGTCTGTTCTTAATAAAATATTTAAGCAAATACAATATTATTATCAAAATCAGTATGCATGATATTGCAACTAGCATCCAATTAATTTTGTAGTTATGGGTTTCAAGCATTTGCTGAGATTCAACGTGTTTTTCCAAAGTGTTTATTTGTTGTTTTAAAGTTGATAATTTCGATATATCGATTCCAGTTATATTTGTTGTTTTTAAGTTTGCATTTAATTCACTTTGTTTTACACGAATATTAGGCATTGTAATTAACGATGGGGAATATTCTGTTTTAAATTTTGATATTAATGTTTTTGAATTAAATTTTCCTTTACATCCATGAGGTAACGAAATTAAATAATTTCCAAGAAGTGATTTTCGTTGTATCAATTTTGTTGAACAATGAATTTCGATAGTGGATTCATTTTCAGCAATTATGATCCATGAATTGCTATTATCAACTTTGATAATTTGGTTTCCAAAATTAGAAATTTTTCGAGTTAAACAATTTCTTTCTTTTGCGTAAGTGATTAATTGTACTGCACATGTTTTTTCGTTTAGGTTATGTAAAACTTTAGCTTCACATAAATATGATGATTTTTCAAGGTGAAAGCAGCGATCGTCTTCTTCGATAAACGAATTTTCGTTTAAAAGTATGAATTTAGAATCTGGTATTATTAATTCATTATTTTTATTTGGAATAGGGTAGAGTTGATAATATTCATATTTAGATTTTTCAATTAATGGAATCTTAATGATGAAATATATGACCATTTCTTTTTGGTATGTTTTGACTTTTATAATTTCTTCGTATTTAGGCATATTTTCTAATGTTGGTTCGAATAAAAGAGATGTATCTTGCAGATGTTCTTCAATTCCTTTCAATTCATTTTGTAATTTTAGAGGATTAATAATGCTTGGGTGCATTTCTGAATGTCTAGCAAAACTTTGGGCTGTTATCAATTGATTTAAATAATCATTGATTTCATTGATCGATGCGACTAAAGCTAGTTGGGTATTGATTGTCATTTGAATCCATGCACAATCTGATAATTTTGTTATCGACATTTTTAAAGTGTATATATCATTTACAATTGTGTTTTGGTTTTTAATTAATATTGAAATACTTTTATTAGTTTCATCTATTAATTCTTTTGTGATTGAAATTTGATTTGTAATATCAGCCTTTAAATTTTCTTGATTATGAAATAAGTTTTTAAAGTTGTTTTCGTATCTTTCGCCGTCTTCTGCATCTAAGTTTCCAGTGAGTGTTTTTTGAATTGTTCCAATAAAGTTGAATAATCCTCTTTTAGTTCTTCGGTATGAAGGTGAAATTTCATTAATTAAATTGTTTGTACGTCTTGTTTCTTGTTTTAAAATATCAAGTAATTGTTTAGTTATGTCTGTATTAGTATGACATGATTTTTCTTTTAAGGTAATTTGTCGTTGAAATTCCTCTTGGTGCTCTTCAGATATCTTTAAAATTTCGATTAATGATGTAATGTCGATTGAATGTATTAAATCCCATTCTGATATTATATTGCTCGCTGTTCCCATTCTAAATGTTATTAGTCCTGGATGATCTGGTATTTGATTGATCATTTCGGTTTTGATCCTCCATCTGAAATGTTGATTTTAGATTAGTTAAGTGAACCTTTTTAATTACGTTTTCTTTTATTTGTATTTTTGCAACATTGTCTGGGTCGATAGATATTATTGTGTAAGGGCCGTGGTATTTAGCGACGGTTTTCTGACCTCTTTTAATTTTTTCTCTTATATAAACTTTTTGATTAGGCCTAAAATTTTGAACATTTTTTAATCTGTCGTTATGATATTTGATATATTTTTCTTTTTGTTTTACATTCGTGGTTTTTACTAAGTCATGTAAAATTTTCATTTGTTTTAAATGTTCGTCGATAATATTCTCATTCGTAGTAATTTCATTCACGGTGTTTGTATCAGTTCCGTATAATATTTTTTGTGGTGATTTTCCGGTGTTTGTATGAATTGTATTATTGTACGCCAATAATGCTAATTTGACAAGTTCTTCAATATTTAATGATTTTGTTTCTTCTTTAAGTCGAAATATTCTGATATGTTCAATTAATGTAGAATGAAGTCTTTCGATTGGTCCATTGGAATTTGGGTGATCCGGTGTAATAAAGTGAACGTTGACAGCATGAACTTCTAAAAGGTCTTGTACTAAAGTATTTCTAAATTCTGAACCATTATCTGTGGTAATTTTTTCAGGAGTTTTATATAATGAAAAATATTCAATTAATTCTTTTCCAATAACTGCTGCTTCTTTACATAAAATCTTTTTCGCATATCCAAATTTCGAAAAGGAGTCTATTATCGTAAGATAAATTGTTTGTTCGATCTGAACAACATCCATAAATTCGAATGGTTTTCTTAAAGTCAAGTTCAATGGAATTTTAGGTGGGTGTCTGTCGTATTTTGCTTTTTGGCAAATTTCGCAGTTGTTTATATAATTTTGGATTGTTCTTATCATATTTTCGAAGTAATAATGCTGTTTTAATTTATTGTATGTTTCAATGGCTCCTCTGTGATTTGTTTTTCCCTCATGGTACATTCTTATTACGCTTTCATTTTTTTTCTTGAGTCTTCAAATTTTTGTTCTGTTTAGTATGCCATATTATTTTGGGTGCGTTGTTGTTGAATATTTCTGAATACAATTTTGAAAGTTCAGTATACAATTCTTTTCTCGGAGAAAACATGTGAAATGTTTCGTTTTCCATAGTATAATTTTTTAAGATGTTTATCAAATCCTGTTTTGAGTAATTAACGTCTATATAGATTTTTGTTATTTTTCTCTGTCCTAATTTTTCTGATTTCGATTGTTTTGAGTTCTCTGATATTTTTATTATTATCTGACGTCTTTCTTTATTAATCGGTTCTTCACTTATTTTTATTGATTCTCTCGGTTCATCTGTTTGTGTTGAATGAACAGTGTTCATGGTTTCGTCTTCTAGTGGAATTTCGTTGTAATAATCGATCATAGGTTGTGATGAATTTGGCTGTTGATTGTATGGATTTATATCTGGTGTTTTCAAGATTTCTCTTTCTCTAATGATGTCATCTAGTAATTTATCAATTTCTTCGTCTACATTTCCTTTTGTAGAAAAATTCTCTATTGGGTGAATTTCGAATGGTGTTCGAGATAATGCATCAGCATTTGTATTTAATTTTCCTTTTTTGTATACTACTTTATAATCGAATTCCTCAAGTTTTATTTTCCATCTCATTAGTTTACTGTTGGGTTCTTTTAAATAATTTAGCCATTGTAAAGGTCGATGATCGGTGTAGATTGTGAATTTTCTTCCGTATAGGTATGGTCGGAAGTATTTGATTGCCCAAACGATTGATAATAATTGTTTCTCGATTGTTGAATAATTTCTTTCGGTGTCATTTAAAGTTCTTGATGCATATGATATGGGTCGATCTTGTCCTACAGTTCCCTGTGATAAAACTGCTCCTAATGCTTCATTTGAGGCATCTGTTGTTAATATAAATGGTTTGGTAAAATCCGGGAATTGAAGTATTGGACTGTTTGTTAAAAGATGTTTACAAGTTTCGAATGATTGAATGAATTCGGATGTATGTTTTATTTCTGCGCCTTTTTTAAGACACAATGTTAAAGGTTTAGTTAATTTCGCATAATTTTTTATAAATTTCCGATAGTATCCTGTTAATCCTAAAAAAGCTTTAATTTGTTTTGTTGTCTTTGGAATTGGATAATCTAAAACTGCTCGAATTTTATCTGGGTTAGGCGATATTCCTTTTTCTGTGATAATATGTCCTAAATATTTAACTTCTGTCTGTAAAAATTCAGATTTATCTAGCTGTACTTTGAAATTTGTTTATCTAAGTCTTTCGAATACTTTCTTTAAACTTTGAATGTGTTCTTGAAGAGATGTTGAAAAAATGATTACGTCATCTAAGTAAACCATAGATATGTCTCTTAATCCGGTCAAAACGTTATCCATTGCTCGTTGGAAGGTCGCTGGAGCATTTTTGAGTCCAAAAGGCATCCTTAGGTATTCATAGTGTCCTTTGTCTGTCGAGAATGCTGTTTTTTCTATGTCTTCTTTATCCATTTCTATTTGGTGAAATCCACTTGCTAGGTCCAAAGTAGTGAAGTATTGGCATTTTCCTAATTTGTCGAATATATCTGTTATATTGGGTAATGGGTATTTATCATCAATAGTCTTATCATTCAATTTTCGGTAGTCTATGACTATTCTCCATTTCTTCTTTCCGCTTGCATCAATATTTTTCGGAACTACCCATAGTGGTGATGACCATGGTGATTTTGAGGGTCTAATTATTCCTTGTTTTGTCATAGATTCAATTTGATTTTCGATTTCTGTTTTATGAAATTGGTGGGTATCGATAAGATCTAGTATGTATTGGTAACTTATCTGTTGTTCTGATTGAGTGTTTAACTTGATTGGTGAATGATAAAGGGATTCCTGGACAGTACATAATATCTCTGTATTCATAACATAAATTTCTAATTGCTTTATATTCTTCTTTGTTTAAATGTTCTAAACGTAAGTTTTTTAAATTTTGTTTTTGAAGTGCGTTAAAGTTTATTTCTGTTTTTAATTCATTTTCTTCAAAGTTAATATTATTAATTTCTAACGGTCCTGAGTGAATATTTAGTTCTGGAAGTATAAATGTAATATCTTCTTGAGTTGGATTTATTATAAGAATGTTTGTTGAATTATTTTCTATTTTACATATTCCTGCTGGTATTTCTAATTCGTTATTAAATTTGTCATTTTCTATCATTCCATCTTTATTCTCACAGTTATGTGTCATTAGATAAATTTGTATTTGTGTTAATGATGGTACTTTAATTTTCTTTTTGCATGTTAAAATAATTTCGTTGCATTTGTTTTCTGGTAAATGAAGTGGAATTTGAGCATGTGGTGTAACTATTTTATTATTTTTGAAGTCTATTACTGCATGTAGTTTTTGAAGTAAATCGGTTCCTATTAATCCTTGATAATCCTTATGAAAATTAAAAATATAATGTTTATGTAAAATATCTGGTCTGTTGAATATATCTGATAATCCAATGTATATAGAGTAATTATGATTTGTAATTTGATGTGGAGTTTTAATTTGGAAGGGATCTATTTCAATTATGTCTGGAAAATATTCTTCTGCAATTTCTTCATTTATTAGGGTTCTAGTTGATCCAGTATCAATCATAAATTTCGCGTTAATTTCGGGAATTATTATGTAAGGTAATTTATGAAAATTCGAGATTTTGAGTTCTAAGTATTGGGGTTGTTCAAGGCTGGTGTTGTAAAATTTTCTTCTGTTGAATCTTTAATATTTTCTTCATATTGCTCTCCATCATAGAATTCTTCTTGTTCATATTCTTCAAATTGTTCGTACAATTGTTCAGGGTCTTCTTGGTGATAGAGTTCTTGTGCTATATATCTTGGTTGTTGTTGTTGTGGGTATATCATTGCAGTATTTCCTGATGAAATTTCCATTGGTGTTGGTGTCGGTTTATGAAATTTGCGAAGTTTTGAGGTATTAGTTACTCCGGAAAATTGTCTTTTTATTTGATTTGGTCTGACAAATTGTTGTTGTTGTGGTTGATATTGCTTAAATTGTTGTTGAGGTTGAAATTGTTGTTGAGGTTGAAATTGTTGTTGAGGTTGAAACTGTTGTTGAGGTTGAAACTGTCTTGTTTGTTGATATTGTCTTTGTGAAAATTGTTGATTAGAAGTTGAAGGATTTTGTTGTTGTTGATAATTCGGATTATTTCGAATCGGTAAAGGTTGAATTCTCAAATTATGATTTGGTGTTTTATTTTGTTTTCCTGAATTTTGATTTGAATGTAACTGAGTTCGGTGGTAGTTCATATTTTCTTCTTCTACTGCCATACGCATTGCGTCTTCGATTGTTGCTGGTGATTTACAACGTAATAGATGACTCATGTGGCTGTTTAGTCCTGCTAAATATGCTTTTAGTGTTGTTGCATTATATAAATTTCTTTTTGCGTCTTTGATATCTTGGTGAATATTTTGAAGTTCTAATTTATTCAAGAAAAGGCATCGAATGTCGATACATTTGTCTGCAAATTTTAAAGGTGTTTCATTTGCTTTTTGCTTTATCATGACAAGGTCTCTTAAAAGTGATTCTTCATCTCTCTGATCTCCAAATAGTGAAATTAGTATATCTTTTAATTCTTGTAAGGTGTTAAACGGTCTGGCTGCTAACATTACTGCTGCTTTTCCAATTAGTTTTGATCTTATGTGACATAAGGTGAAACCTGTTCTTGCGACATCGTTATTTGGTGCCATCATTGCCATTACAGATTCACATGAACTTATGAAAGTAGATAATTTTGAAGGTTCTCCGTCAAATTTAGGAATTATGTCTAGAATGTCTTTAACTGAAATTTGTGGTAAAGCCATGTTGTTTATTTGGGGGTTATTTATTTGAGGGTTATTTATTTGAGGGTTTATATCGATGTTTTGAAAATGTTCTATTAGTTCGTCTAAATCGTTTAAATTATTTAAATTGTTATTCGTTTACTTACACGAGGATTAAAATGATGATTCCTTTGATAATGTTCATTTGAATTGTATCACTTGCACAATTAAATTATTATTTTAATTTTGATTGGAAAAATATGTTGAATTGAACTGTATTATTTTTGTAAATTTCGAATTTTTGAAAATACTATTGTTTTTTTTTAAAATGCTATTGTCGTCGATATCGTTTAATTTGACGTTTTATAACCAAACAATGATATCGGCATTTTAAGGTGAGGATGGGAATTTCGGGTAGTCTCGATGGTTTCTTTAAAGATGGTTTCTTTCTTCTGTGTCAAATTTCTATATAGGTATTAAGTTCTCCTATGGTCTTTGAAATTGACAACTGTCTTCTTTTCTTCAAGGGCTTATAATAATTTGACACTTCGACATCAAATTATTACGTGCAAGGCCTCATGGTGATCCTGGGATTGGCTTCTTTTTCTTTCTTCTTTTCTTCTCTTCTTCTTGGGGGACTGGGATCCGTCGGAGAGTCTGGTCGATCCAGATGTCGATCACGATGTTCCTCTCTCGTGGTTGACTCCAATAGTCAGGGGGAATTTGTTACCGTTGGAAGAGTCAAGGCGATTCTAGAAACCGAACACGATGTTCCTCTTCGATGGTTGCGACTCCGATAGTCAGGAAATTGAATTTACGTTACAAGCCGGACAAATATACGACGATTTTGGGTTTTTGGTGAATCGTTGAAACGAACGAATTTTTGATTAATTCTCCAAAAAAATCCGAACGACTGCGCCAGTTATCTTTCGCGGACCGAAGATTAACTTTTTAAAAAGAATTTATTTTGTTGGGAGTGGAAATCGACTGTACCTGCTCAACGTCGCAGCGTAAAATTAATTCATCATAGTGCGATAAGATGTATTTATATCAAATGGAATTCTTCTCTAAGCATAATTCTAGTGTGGGTGGTGCGATAACTCGCGCCTTACAAAAAAATAGGAAAATAGAATAACCCAATTCGAACTCTGAACGCTGTACTAACTACGCCTCGGTAATCAAATCGCCAAATGTCGCATATTCAATTTGGTAAATAAATGAAAAAGGAATTTTTTCGACTTATACACCGACATTCCACATTCCTATTCCAAACATGAATCCAGAAATGTACTCATATTTACAAAATGTATTGTAACGGTTTTAACCCTCCTTTAGGGTACACCTCGGGTTAGTCCAGGTTCAGGTTTAATCAGAGTCCCTGTTAGTGCAGAAATAATGTAACAATATTTTGTAAAAAATAAAATTTATTCCTAAAATAATACAAAATAAAAATAATCTTAAAATAAACAAAACGCAACCCTATGTACATATAAATTCCAACTCTGGCTCGGTCTTCTCCTCGTACCGCTCCGGGTTCGGTTCTGGACCGTCAGGTGTCTCTATTAGGAGAAAATAAACCAATAATTAATTAGGCTGGTTAAGTTTAAATAAACACAATAAATAAATATCTACAATATATTTATATACAATTACAGGCCTCCCTACTGTAGCACTTATGCGTAGCAGCAGTAGTAGGAAGGTCTGCCAACTTCCAGTGTTGGTTAGCGGTCGCTTATGCGTAGCAGACGCGCAAACTAACACGTTTCCGCTGCGGTAACAGTGGCACACATATACGGGTAATACAGCTCAGAGTGGGATCCGGAGAGCGCTTATACGTAGCTGAACTCCGGCCACTTCTGATGCAAACGGGATAGAGAGAGAACGCTTATACGTAGCTGAACTCCTCTACTACAGGTATTTGAATTCAACAGAGAGAGAACGCTTATGCATAGCAGAACTCCTCTGTGATTCAACGGAACAGGTACGGGTATTTGAATTCAACAGAGAGAGAACGCTTATACGTAGCAGGACTCTCCTGGAATTCAACGGGTACAGGTAATGCTAGGTTCTAACGAGGAGGAATCGCTTATACATAGCAGAAACCTCTCGGTACTCTAGCCGGTCTAATTTCAACTCGCTTATGCATAGCAGAGATGCAATTAGGAGGCTACTCTGGAAGATCGCTTATTCTTAGCTGAAATCCCAGCGCAGTCTGATTTCTGAGCGCTCCGGCAACTATTTTTATAGCCGGACCCATAAATCTATTAAATTAAAGACAGGCAACAAAGTGTTGCCAACTTATTGTAAATTTCAGGCATTATCTGTGAAATAGATAAATTAAAATAAAGACGTACACTTTCATAAAGTTAATAATATATAGATGGACTAGCATCGATTGCCAACCCATAAATCTCACATTTATCAGCTGTGACAATCGATGCAAGTAAAGTTCGTTACAGTATTGGGAAATATTTTAATACTCGTAATGTCTTTCTTTGTTGTGTATCAATAACATAATGAATCAATGATCCGCGGCAGGATCAGCTATACTGAAGAGAGATAAATCTCGAAACGCGTCTATAGATGGCCTAAGACATTAGTTTTAATCCAAATCCTTTCACTTCTAATTTGTTGCTATCTCTCCTTTCATTTTAAATTTGTATTGTTAGTTGGTTTGAAGAGAATTTGACCTAAACGTTACATATACTTTAATAGAGCGTTGTAACAAATCAAATTAAATAAGATTTTAAATATTTCATTGTATAATTCAATATCCGGAGGTGTATTTGCACGGGAAGTAGTTGTTTCAATGGATATTTATCGTCTTGTTGTCTTATTAATTTAGACATTGTTTGCATTTTCACGAATAGTTTTTTCGTAATTTTATATATTAAAATTAAATCAATATGAAGAAAAAATAATGTTTCGTATGGAAGTATTTAACGGATTTATGTGATCATTTGACAGTGTTCCATTACTTGATTTATATTTAATTTAAACACTTTTTGTTTGGAAAAACAATAGTTTCAATTTATTCAAAAAGCATTAATGTACAATATGTATAAGTTTCAAAGTTCTATTTTCATTACTATTGAAGATTAATCGTTGTTCATTCTTATGGCCAAATAACATGTGAATTTCCGACCTTAATACTTAATCAAGGAGTGGAAACACTTGTTAGAAATTCATAAGTGCACACTTTTTGGGGGTACATCAGGGATTTTCGCGAATTTCACATATATTATAAAGGCTATCAAGACATGGTTTTTGGTTGTTACTAGAGGTTAAACAAATTATTGTTTCAAAAATTATAATAATATAAACTTTTAGTACACTTGTATTTTAAACTCAAAAATATCGTAAACCGTTACTGATACAAAAAAAGTTATACTTGACTTTTTTATGCTTAAATGTTCAAAGTTTGAAATAATTTTTTTTCCAAAACGAAAACACTTTATTTACATAGATTTATTTAATAAATAAACCAAATCTCACAAAATAATCAAATACTCATGATTTAATTTTCTCGAAAAAAATATATATTATACCCCAATCCTTTCTAAAAATATTTCCGTTTTCAAAAGGATGGGCACTTTAAAACTTTTTGAGATATGATTTTTTTACCCGAGCAAATCTCACAAAATAATCAAATACTCATGTTTTAATTTTCTTAAAAGAATATATGTTATACCCCAATCCTTCCTAAGAATATTTCTGTTTTCAAAAAGATGAGCACCTTAAAACTTTTTGAGATATGATTTTTTTACCCTGCTGCATTGGCGCGAGGCGCTCACCCCGATCCGGGCCATTACACCATTGGCGGGAGCGCCTCATGTCAATGTAGCGCTCGGGTAAAAAAATCATATCTCAAAAAGTTTGAAAGTGCCCATATTTTTGAAAACGGAAATGTTCTTAGAAAGGATTGGGGTATAACATATTTTTCTCAAGAAAATTAAAACATGAGTATTTGATTATTTAGTGATATTTGTTTTATTTTTTATTAAAAAAAATCTATGTAAATAAAGTTTTTTCGTTTTGGAGAAAAATGTATTTTAAACTTTGAACATTTAAGCACAAAAAAGTAATGAATAACTTTTTTTGTATAGGTAACGGTTTACGATATTTTTGAGTTCAAAATAAAAGTGTACTAAAAGTTTATTTTGTATAACTTTTGACACACTGATTTGTTTAACCTCTAGTAAAACCAAATACCATGTCTTAATAGCCTTTATAATATATGCGAAATTCGCTTAAATTCCTGATGTACCCCCAAAACACTTATTTAGGGAATGGCGGATATGTATACTTCTAATAAAAATTCGCTGTATCGATGATCTTTACGTAAGTTGCGGACACCACAAAACTATTTGATGCATTTATTCGTTTTAGGGCGCATTTTTATATCTAAATAGATACTGAACATTATTTAAAAATCATTTGAGAAACAGGAAATGTAACGCACATACCGGGTGTTGACTTGGCGGACGCAACATAGAAAATCCCATTTAAATTTTGAAATGTTCAAATTTTAGCTCCCCTATTTATTTTAGAAACAAAATGTATTTACCTTTTTTGTAGAGGCAAAAATTCTGAATTAATTTATGTTAACGTTTATCACTTTACGTTTCTCTTAGTTAAAATAATTAAGAAAAAATAAAGTGAATTTATAAAAATAATGACATGCCATGGAATTGAAACAGCCACTGCGGATGTCAAAATGGCAAAAGATATCGTAGTCACTTGATTAAAGTAAATGTTTTCGAAATGATTTACACTATACAAGAAAAATGTCATTATTTTTATAAAATCACATTACATTTTCTAAATTATTTTAGCTGATTGTTTTCCGACATTCGTTGATTTTGTAAAGAGTTCAATTTGCAACTTTAAACGAGTATTTTCCACTCCCAGACTAAGCATGAAGTGAAATTTCGAGTTTAGAAAAGCCCCGTGAAAATTTGTCGAGGGTCGCGCAGCGACCCGAGACAAATTTTCTGGGCTTTTCTAAACTCGAAATTTTACTTCATGCGCCACGCGTATAAAACACAGATTTTAAGTGATGTTAGAATATACATAAATTTGACAATATTAAAATTTCGAGTTTAGAAAAGCCCAGAAAATTTGTCTCGGGTCGGGTTCGAGTTTAGAAAAGCCCCGTGAAAATTTGTCGAAAGTCGCGCAGCGACCCGAGACAAATTTTCTGGGCTTTTCTAAACTCGAAATTTTACTTCATGCGCCACGCGTATAAAACACAGATTTTAAGTGAAGTTAGAATATACATAAATTTGACAATATTGAAATTTCGAGTTTAGAAAAGCCCAGAAAATTTGTCTCGGGTCGCTGCGCGACCTTCGACAAATTTTCACGGGGCTTTTCTAAACTTGAAATTTCACTTCATGCTTAGTCTGGGAGTGGATCACACTTGTTTAAAGCTTTAAATTGAACTTAAAAAACAGGGAATATCCGCAATTGTTGTATAAATTCCATTATATGTCATTATTTTTATAAAATCACATTACTTTTTCTTAATTATTTTTTTCCTCTACAAAAAAGTGAACATAGTGACATATTTTGTCTAATATTTACAATGAATGCGCATATTATTTGATATAACGTACTTTTAAATTATTATCAAATTAAACTGCAAAACTTGAACATTATTATACTTCAATATAAATAATATCGAAATTACAATAACATTACAATCAATTCAACATATAACCATGTAATTCCAATTGTCTGTACAAAATGATTACGTAAAACCGAACAGAAAAACAAATCGAGCATTTTATTATAAATTAACAACAAAACCCAATCCATTAAAATAAGCTTTTACAGTATAATTCAACACATTATTTACTTACAAAATACTTTTTAATAATATGTTTTCCTTTCAACCCGATGAAACAACAATTTTCCCCGCAACTCAACTCGTCACTCACAAAAAAGAACAGCAGTGAACTATTCAAAAACAGTCTAATGCGGGGTATCAGCAACATCAGTTAAATCGAATAAAATGTAGCAATAGTTACATACATGCTAAAAAAAATCAATTGAATTATATGTTTTAACGTTGATGACATGAAAAATGTCTGTTTCAATCGAGAAATAAATTTAATCTTCGAATAAGAATCAACCAGGGTCGATGAAACAGGACAGTAATATTTCATTCTAATAAAAGAATTAGGCATTATTTGCTTTATTATTATAAATAGTGCTTTAACTGAAATATTCGCAGTTATAAACAACATTTATTTTACCGGAGATTCATGACGAATTTACAATAATGTTGTTTTTGACGAATTACATATATGGTCGTGTTAAGTGAAATTTTAAAATGTTCTTAAAACTTGACCACAAAATAAAAATAGTTATGATATTATAACTAAAATACATCAATCATTAAATTATTATTAAATAGATTAACATTTTCTAAAAATTGATATAACGTAAAGTAAAACGCTATAATAAAATAATTATTTGTACTTTTAAATTTTCTTAAGAAAAAAAATCAATTATACAATTATTATTTAAACACTGTCTTAAAAACAAACCGAAGAAATACACAAAACCAGCAATTATAAAACTAGTGTTTGAAGAGTTAACATTTCGTCTTAAAATTGAAGAAACGCAAAGCAAAAAAAGCAGTTATGAAATTATTAATCAAGAGCTTCATCATTTTCCAGCTAACTTTAGCCTACACGCAAGATGACTTTATTAAAAAATATTTTATTTATAAAACCAAAGTTTGTTACTTTCAAAACGAGGGATCCATGGAACTCGTCATTCAAAAATTGGAGATACCAATCTTTAGGCTAACATCCCTTGACAAGCAAATTTCTGGCATTAAATGTGATGGTTACATCATACATTTTGATGAAACTCTTAGGAGTTTTGATAAAACTCAGTTTGTTGTGCATAGTCGTGTTTTGTTGTTTCGTGTGGATTGCACAATGGTTGAGATGGTATTTGAATATTTTGGGCAACCTATTGATGTCTACGTTCTGCATTTTTCAAAGTATTTACCGGATTATTCTTCAATGGGAAATATTTAAAATCACCCTTGATTTTACTTTTACCAATAAGAAAATCATATTCTCCGATTTCATCTATACTTTCGCCTCATAACATTTTTCTACAGTCCTTAATTCCTTTCCGTGTTTCTCCAAAAAAATCATTTTCTTTAATGCCTGCTTCACATTTAACACACAAAGATTTCCTAAAGCACTTAACATTTTTTCATCCCTTCATTTATTCTAATCCTTCTTCACTAAATTCATCTTCTTCAATGTATTCTTTGTCTTCATCGCAGGAACATATTTTGTTCAAACCAGCTATTTTTCAGAATAAAATTCTGGCATTAACTTTTCCTTCTCAAAAACGGTTTCCTTTGACTCCTTCCTTCCCTTTATCACAAGAAGAATTATCATTGCAAAAGCATTTAGTTTCTTCTTCACGGAAATCAACTTTACTTCAGTCTTTAAATTCTTCCGTACTTTCAAAACTGAGTTCGTTGCCTTCATCACAAAAAATTGGTCAGCCTTCAATTGCTCCACAAAAATGGTTTAAGATGAAACAGAATTCATTATCACAGAAATATTTTCAAATAAAACCAAATGTTCCTCAACATTTACTTTCTTATTCACCTTCTCCAAAACCATCATTCTCTTTAAATTCCCTTTCATTTTCGTCACAGAAAGAATTCTTAGTTCATAAATCAACTTCTGCTCAGTTTTCCACTATTTCTCCATCAACTTCTCCACGTAAGCAAGTTTTTCATACAAAGAGGCCCTTTATACATTTTTATCAATTCTTTAAGAATCATAATTCGTCTTTCTATTTAAAAAAATTAGCTTTCATAAAATCAGTTGCTTCTTCATACATTCAATTAAATCATTTTTGTGATTTTCTTCATTATTATCATATGAAAATTGATTTTGACTATTCCAACTTTAATTACTTTTGCTGTACATTTCCTTTTTATAAATTATTTTTGAATAGTGTTTGGCCTTCTAAATCTCACTCCTCAGCATTCTCGCTTTTATTTCCAAAAACATCCGAATCTCGATCTCCTCAATTTTTAAAATGTCCCCTTTCTTTTTCTGAAACTAGTCAATCTAAACTGTTTGAATCTTTAAATTCCTCTCCTAGAATTAATAAATTTCAAGAAACCCAACCTTCTCAAAATTCGAAATTCCAAATGCGTCAATTCTTTACTTTCCTTTCTTCTCCTATAATTTCTAAATCTGAACTTTCTAAACCCTCAATATTTTCCTTTTCTTCTTCTCCAATTAATGAGCCGCAGCAGTTTAAATCCTCCATATCTTCTCCTCAAAATTTAAAATCAAAAATATTTTCTTCCTGGGCACCATCTCCTCAAATTAGAAAACTCCAGCCTTTTCAGTTGCTAAAATCTACCAATTCTCCTATTCTAACTACTAAATCACAGCCTACTTTCATTTCTTCTCAAACTTCCGAAATTTTATTTCAATCTCCTTTTGCTCCTCAAATTTCCAAATCTTCAACATCTTGCCGCTCTTTTTCTAAAATCAAGAAATCCCCAACACTATCCCAAGCCTTTTCTTCTTCCCAAACAATTAATTCCCGAACTTTCATTCCACCCTTAATATTTTCAATGTTTGCTCCTGAAATTATTAAAACATCAACATATCACGGCCCTTTTCCAAAAATCAGTAAATCCTTAACATCTTCGCAATTCTCAGTTTCTTCTTCTCAGAATATCAGAACCCAACCACTTCGAAACCCTTTCTCTCGGTTGAATTTCTTTCCTATACCATTTCTACCAAAAATACAAAAAATCCAAAACTTATACGAGTCAACTCTGCCCAACAAAACAATAAAAATCCTAACATGCTTAGTTCCACCTTTTGTCTTGCTAGACAGAGACACCAACACTCTACAAGGAATCGAAGTGGAAATAATCAAATACCTCACGAAAGGATCATTAATTGAATTCAACGTCCAACCAACTCAAGATTATTCTTCGCTCCGTGAGAAACTGAGTAATAATTTTTCAGATCTTGCAATAGCCTCATTTTGGATGCGGGGCTCTGTAACAAACATCGACTTTACTTTCCCTACATACCAAGTGAAATCCACTTTCTTGGTCCCTGCCCCGATCCCTCTACCGATAGAAAGTTATATCATACAATCCCTATCTTTAAAATCGTGGTTTTTAATTATCTCCCTAATAATTTCATCGTTGGCTGTTGCAAAAATAATCACGATACTGCAAAAGTTGAAGAATAGCAGTTATTTACTGATGATCAGAGTATTTTTGAACAATCCACCTTTCCTCTCTCGAAATCGTTTACTAAATTTCTGGATCCTAATCTGCTCTATGTCCTCTTTGTTGATTTACGTTGCGTACTCTGCTGGATTTACTTCATACGGAATAGTCCCCCGTTTTTACATGGAAATCAAAACGTTCTCCGACGCGCTGAAACACCCATTCAAATGCTACTCGCCGGCTTTAATCGACGACGAATTACAAGCAAGCCACAAGAAAGAAATCCGTTTATTCCACTCGAAAATTGTTTATAATCAAAAAGACGGTCACGATTATCCTTGCGTCATGGTTGACATCTTTGCGGATAAATACGTTTTGGAAATGGCGATTAAAAACCCTGAGAAGTACAAGGTTCTAAATGAGGGGTTCCAAAATCCTTATTTGGTAGTTTTGCTACGGAAAAATTCGCCATACAAAAAGATGTTTGATGAGCGGTTGATTTATCTTCATCAAACTGGGATTTTGCAACACTGGTTTACTTCAGTGCAATACAAGTACGGTTTAAGGTTTATGATCGAAATGGAGCAGGTTTTTAGGAATAACAAAAACGGGAGAAGTGAAAAGCACCCAACTGGTTTTAGGCAATTGTCTGCGGCGTTTGCTTTGTTGATTTTCGGATGTTTTGTTTCTTTTGTTTGTTTTATTGCTGAGAAATGTTTAAGAAGAACTTCTGATTGTTAGTTAAGTTACAATAACACATTTATTTAATGTTAAAATTATATATTGGGGTTGTTCAATAAAAACACGTTTAGATGCTACAAGACATTTTATATTAAACAAATTCAAAATAATCTTCCACAACATTAAAGGGCGCTTTTGTGTGGCCCGCGGCAACATACGCCGTCTATGTGCGACGACATGAAAATGGCTAAAATCTTCCGATATCTACCTCTTTCCTAAAATGTTGGAGGGTAAGTGGAAAGAGACCGAGCACTCATCCCTTATGAACACCAACCACATTTTCTGGGTGTCAATGTCAACCCGATATTAGCAGATAGTAAGAAGTCTATCTGTTTAGAGTTGAAAGTAGTATTATATATTATCACGAGAGTAGTAATTTTTTTCGACAACAAGTAACTCCTTATATTATTAAATGCAAATTTTACTAAAGAGGGTGTCCAAAAATTTGGAAAAACAAAATGTGTGATAAGAAAGAAGTACCTCTTATTATAATTTTAGAGCAAAAAGTAGTTGCAAAAAGTAATTTGCTATGGAACATTATGTCCAATGTAAAATTTTAGGTCAATAGGATTTTTTATAATGTATCTATTTCTGATGTTTAATTGTTTAAAACAGGTATGGGCAACCTTTGACATGTTGAGGGCCAAACTTTAGCGGGCAAATACGTTCGCAGGCCGCGTTTAAAAGTACTTAGTTCATTTTAAAGTAGTGATAATATTTTTTGCGATAGATAGTAGACATGAAATAATACGACAATGTTATTATAGTACAATTTATAAAAATAACAAAATGAAATTTAAAAAAATGGTACATTATAATTAAATCGTTAAATTTGCAATTGTTACAAACTACGAAGGTTAAATACACCGAAATCAATGAGACACTTGAGCTTGAATTTGGGAAACTAATCCATCTATATTTGGATTAATTCCATTGACACAAAGACGTAAAGAATTTTACAAATTATCGTCAGTCAGTCTTGTACGATGTGTTGATTTATTAACTTTCATCAATGAAAAGAACTGTTCGCAATTATAAGTACTGCCAAACGCACAAATCAATCTTCTTGCGAATTTTCTAAGCTGCGGAAAATTGTCTTCTTCTAGGTATTTTTTGTAAGTAACTTGAGTTCTTCAGCATATTGAGCATAAGCAATATTTTCATACGCAGAAAGCGTGTTGAAATGGTAACTGTTACCAGACAGCATCTGTGACTCCCACAAGCGTAGTTTGATCTGAAACGCTTTTAAATGGCTGTACAAATCATTTACTAACTGTCCTTGTTTTTGAAGTTTCAAATTTAAATCATTCAAATAGCCTGCAAGATCGACCAGAAATGCTAAGTCACATATCCATTTTGGGTCACTTAATTCAGATATTGGTTTATCTTTTATTTTCATAAAGTCTGCTATCTCATTTCTAAGCTCGTAAAACCGTTTCAACATTTTTCCTTTGCTCGGCCATCTGACTGCACAATAATACGTTACGTCGTTATATTCAGCTGATATTTCATCCAAAAATGCCTTGAACTGACTATGGTTAAGCCCTCGGGATCGAATAAAGTTGATAGTTTTTACTACCACATTCATAACATTCTGGAGTCGAATGGACTTAGAACACAAGTTCTGTTGGTGGATAATGCAATGAAGGACTATTAAATCATCTTTTTGCACATTTAATTCTGTTGCTTTTTCATTCAAAATTCTGATGAAACCTTTACGTAAGCCGACCATAGAAGGTGCACCATCAGTGCATACTCCAATTAATTTTAACCATGGCAAGCCAAAACTTGTGAATGCTTGTTGAACTTCAATAAAAATATCCTCTCCCGTAGTGGTTCCTTTTAGCGGCTGTAAAGCAAGCAATTCCTCAGTAACAGTGAACTCCTTATCATCACCTCGAATAAATATAGCCAGTTGAGCTGTGTCAGACAAATCGGTGCTCTCGTCTAATGCTATGGAAAATGATTCAAAACCAGCCATACGGTCAGTCAATGTTGTTTTTATATCATTAACCATCATTTCTATACGTCGAACAACAGTTCGTCTTGACAAACTAATTTTTTCAAATTCGTTTTTCTTTTCAGGACACATAATACCGCAAACTTCTAACATACACTTCTTGATAAATTCTCCTTCGGCAAATGGTATTAATGCCTTTGCCAATTTTGAGCTAACTATAAAACTAGCTTTCACAACATTATCAAGTTGTGTTCTTTGTTTATGAAACATTTGTTGCTGCTTTTCCAAATTTGCGGTAAGCTTCTGGATTTTGTTTGTTCTTAATTGTCCTGTCAGTGAGTGCAGCGTAGCATGCTTAGTTGAGTAATGCATCTTTATATTGAATTCTTTCATTACTGAAATGGATTCATTACACAGCAAACAAATAGGCTTACCATTGTGCAAGATAAAAAAGAATTCTTCAGTCCATTTTTCTTGAAAATGGCAACCCTCTGTATCTACTTTTCGTTTCTTTCCACCTGACATCATTTTTGTTTACCCTTCGTTCAATAAACTTAATAACAAACTACAGTTAGTAACCACTCAAGATGCACACAAAGTCACAAAGCAAGTTGACGCTTCGAGCAGTTCGCTAGGATATCGCTTGTTATCACCTCGGTAGCTCAAAATAGAACTGAACTAACGTTCGGGCCATCCACCCGCTTATATAGGCAAAATGAACGAATAATCTGGAATAAACTAGTTTAGAATAATTTAGAAGCAATAAATCTTTTGATGTGGCGCCCGTGAGGCGGCAAACCTCAAAGAATTTGATCGAGCAAGTCGAGTGGCGGCGATTATCAAAGAGTGAGGCGGCAAACATCAAAGAATTTGACGTTTGCCGCCTCACTGTCACTCCCGTGAGTATAAGTACCTAATGTAATATTTTTTTAATTGGGTTTTTTCAAAATGTCTCGCGGGCCGGATCATATCTTACAGCGGGCCGGATCCGGCCCGCGGGCCGGGGGCTGCCCATATCTACTTTTCGTTTCTTTCCACCTGACATCATTTTTGTTTACCCTTCGTTCAATAAACTTAATAACAAACCACAGTTAGTAACCACTCAAGATGCACACAAAGTCACAAAGCAAGTTGACGCTTCGAGCAGTTCGCTAGGATATCGCTTGTTATCACCTCGGTAGCTCAAAATAGAACTGAACTAACGTTCGGGCCATCCACCCGCTTATATAGGCAAAATGAACGAATAATCTGGAATAAACTAGTTTAGAATAATTTAGAAGCAATAAATCTTTTGATGTGGCGCCCGTGAGGCGGCAAACCTCAAAGAATTTGATCGAGCAAGTCGAGTGGCGGTGATTATCAAAGAGTGAGGCGGCAAACATCAAAGAATTTGACGTTTGCCGCCTCACTGTCACTCCCGTGAGTATAAGTACCTAATGTAATATTTTTTTAATTGGGTTTTTTCAAAATGTCTCGCGGGCCGGATCATATCTTACAGCGGGCCGGATCCGGCCCGCGGGCCGGGGGCTGCCCATATGTGGTTTAAAACCTGGGTCTCCAAACTATCTTCTTCGCGGGCCACAAATACAATTCTACATAATAAAGTCGGCCAAGATCCGATTAATTTTATAAAATTATGAAAAATTTAAGGAACAATTGTTACAATATTTCAAAATATGACATTTACAAAAAAAATTACAAACAATCGCGGGCCGGATTCATGCATGTCGCGGGCCGGATTTGGAGACCACTGGTTTAAAATAATGATATTATGTACTAATATTTTTCTGAATATATTAAATAAACTTGAGTTGCTTATATCAAGCTGAAATTAATGTTGCTGTAGTAGTTCTGGTGCAAGGAATATATTTCTATAGGTTCGTTCTAGAGAAAACTGTTATGGCAAAATGTTGCTAAATCATTATTTCTAGTAGTAATTTTAAAATTAATATATAGAAAACGTAAACGGCAAGTTCTTTTTATAAATAAAAGGGGTTTTGTTTGATTTGTCGATTAGAATGCAAAGGGTTTTGTGAGTAATGCTTAATAATTATTTTGGATCTAACCAATATTTTTTTTGAGAAATTTGAGTGTGTAAATGAGGATTTTCTAATTTAAAAAATTAATATCTCGAAAATGTTTGCAGATCTATTTTTTTTAAACTGTCAAGAACCCTCTTTGTGTGATCTTAATTTATATTAAAATACTAAAGGAGATAAGCCTATTTTGTTTTAAATTCGTTATAACATTAAATTAAAATGAACACTTAAGGGGATTATTGCAGTGTAACACGCCGATCGTGTTGGAAAGACCCACATAGTTTAGAGTAGCTTATCCGATGCCAAATTTACAGGACAAGTGGGGCGAATACAGTCAGAGAGAAAAGCGGCAGCTCGCTGTGCATTTGTGCATTGCTCCTTGGCATGAACGGGTGGGGTCTCGCGTCGCGTGGAATAGACGAAAAAAAAAGCGTATAAAAAAGACGGATCTAAGGAAAGTGTCGATTCGTATTATTTAAACACGCTGATAATACATACAAGCCATGTATTGTATTTAATTCGTTAGAAAGCGTTATCGGATCCTGTGTTATTTTTCGGTATTTACAAAACCGATGATTCTTATTCTTGTCATTATAACACATTATTTTTTCTTTTAAGACTAAAGTTTCGACAGCCGAACAAACTATGTGTTTAATTTTATTAAATTAGAGATTATTTCTTAAAAATATAATAATAAAATAATTCATGTTCATAAGCTCCTTGTAAATATTTATATGCCGGATATATACAGGGTGTCTACGCTAAACCATTCGTTAAAAGTTTATGGGGTTGCCGTTGCACAAAAAATTGGAAAACAATCCTTGGCATATGGTTGAATCAGTTCTCCTCATGTGCAATATTTCAACTTTATAGCACTTCCGGTTCCACCGGAAGTAGCACCAAATTTGTTATTTTAAATAGAACACCCTACTTATTAGCAATTTTTTGGGTTTCTCGTTTAAATTGCAACATATTTTATTCAAACATATGTACACTTTCTCTTATAGTTTTCAAAAAAAAAAAATATTTCTAAAATTTTGACCTTTAAAAGGCATCTCGAAATCTGTCTGTAACTTCTCTTAAGAATAAGATAAACATATGATTTATATCTCTACTTGTACCTAGAGAATGCCTCTATGAGTAAATTAATTGGAAACTGTCAATTTTGACAATAAGTGTTCTTGAAATGTCAATATCTAAGTGCTTTCTTCAATATCAAGTAATAATTTTTTTTTAATGGAATGATCCAATTTTTATCACATAGTACGATTGGAGGGAAAATTTCCTACAAAAAAGTATTATACAACTATACTTCTAAAGCGAGTAGTTTTCGAATTACTTCGAAAATTCGTTTTTCGTCGCATTTTGCAGGGTAACGTATACCAAATTCAGCTTGTTTTCTTTAAATCTTTAGTTATTCGTTGTTTTTTTTTTAATGGTTCAATTTGAAGCTCTAAACGAGTGTTTTCCACTCCCAGACTAAGCATGAAGTAAAATTTCGAGTTTAGAAAAGCCCCTTAAAAATTTGTCGAGGGTCGCGCAGCGACCCGAGACAAATTTTCTGGGCTTTTCTAAACTCGAAATTTTACTTCATGCGCCACGCGTATAAAACACAGATTTCAACTGAAGTTCGAATATAAATAAATTTCACAATATTTTAGTGTCTTATACGCGTGGCGCATGAAGTAAAATTTTGAGTTTAGAAAAGCCCAGAAAATTTGTCTCGGGTCGCTGCGCGACCCTCGACAAATTTTCAAGGGGCTTTTCTAAACTCGAAATTTTACTTCATGCTTAGTCTGGGAGTGGAAAACACTCGTTTAAAGCTTCAAATTGAACTCTTTTAAAAAACAACGAATGTCGGAAAATGTACAGCTTTATTCCCTGTATATTATTCAAGTAGTCATTTAGTTTCCATCATTGTCATAGTACTATTAAAAATTATTACAATAAATAAGTTGTTCTTTAATGCTCATTGTTTATTTTGTTAGGGCGTAGGTAAAGTATCGTACGTTTCTCGAGTGGTATGGCAATTAAATACTCGCGGAATACTGCACTCGCCGCTGCGCGGCTCGTGCGCAACATGTCCGCTCATATGTAATATACTGGATACTACTCTGGTTACGTAATATACTGTTATTATTTGACATTTTGCATTACATACGCGACAAAACAAAATCATTACTAGTTGCCTACTAAAATTCAGTTGCGAATTAATATCCCTATAGAGGCATCTCCTAGGTACAAGTAGAGATTGAAATCATATTTTTATCTTATTCTTAAGAGAAGGTACAGACAGATTTCAAAATGCCTTTTAGAGGTCAAAATTTTAGACATTTTTTTTTTTTTTGCTTTAAAACTATAAGAGATAAGTGTACATATATTTGAATAAAATATGTTGCAATTTAATCGAGGAATCTAAAAAATGACTAATATATAGGGTGTTCTATTTGAAATAACAAATTTGGTGCTACTTCCGGTGGAACCGGAAGTGATATAAAGTTGAAAATATTTCACATGAGGAGAACTGATTTAACCGTATGACAAGGATTTTTTTCAAATTTTTAGTGCAACGGCAACCCCATAAACTTTTAACGAACGGTTTACCGTAGACACCCTGTATGAAAAACGCGGAACATAGGATTTTCAATGATATTTTTTATATAGGAATATTATCTTTCCTAACTGCTATGGCCATGAAAATAATGTGTATTAAATATCTTGTGGTGGAGGCGGTTACTTTGTGATACATTGTAAATATTTAAATAATTAACACTGATTACTTTTTTGTATTCACTTTTTATTTTGTACTGTGACTAGTTTCGACTCAACAGCGAGTCATTCTCAAACTAACTACTTAAAACTAACATTGCAATCTTATATATACTTAAAATTATTTATCAGGTAGAAAAGCGTCAAATAGAGGCGTATACATAAGTTCCGTCTGGTCGTTTATTAGCGGGATTCCCGGATTCAGTTTTGCTTTATGAATCTCTAATGACTCCAGAAGGTTCATTTTACGGCCTTTTTCTACACAATGCAAAACTGAAAGTACATCTTTATCAAAAGTATGTCCTTCTTCCATGAGGTGATTAGAAAAAGTGGATTTATCCTGTTTTAATTTATACGCTCTAAGATGTTCTTTCAGCCTAATATTGAAATTTCTACCAGACTGACCTATATATACCCCTTTACAAGACTGACATGTTAACTTATATATCCCGGATTTATTGTGAATGTTGGTTTTTGTTTTTGAATTGAACATTTCATATTTTAGTTTCGAATATGGTTTAAATGCGACTGTTATATTCTCTTTTTTTAATATATTTTTAATTTTAAGGCTTGAAATGCCGAAATTGGTCAGTGGGGCGTATTTTTGTTCATTTTTATTAGTTTTAATGGTTGCATACAAGTATTTTTTCATTTGTTTAAATTTATGTTTTTCTATTAAATTATCTATTAGTCCTGTGTTGTATCCATAAAAAGTGAATACAAAAAAGTAATCAGTGTTAATTATTTAAATATTTACAATGTATCACAAAGTAACCGCCTCCACCACAAGATATTTAATCGAAGCTAGTGTAGCAAAAAAGGCGAAAATCTACTTAAAACTAATGTTGAGAAAAGTACAAGCATCACAAAACATTTGGTTCAATCAACAGTGCATTAAAACAGGAATAATACCACATTACGTTCAACTGAAATCAAACTGCAAAACGTTCGCCGCCAAGAAAACGATAAAAATCGCTCAGAAGCTCTGGATAAAGAAGGAGATCAAATTCTGGTTCAAACAACGAGAAAGTATTTTCACGTACTTAAAAATACTTCACATTGAACTAGCTCGTCAACTACATCCAGTCGAATTTGACCTCCTAGACGACTACATTAGATGGAAAGCTAGTGTCGCAAAACACCAGAAGTACACAGCACAGAAGAAGAAGTTGGAAAAACTAAAAAGCCAGAAAACACCGGAACAGAACCAGCATAAAACCCAGGACTCACAACGTACCTTCCACTCCAGAGTTATAAACTGCACCGAGGTAAACAACAAGCTATGTATTGTTTTCAATTCGTTAGAAAGCGTTATCGGATCCTGTGTTATTTTTCGGTATTTACAAAACTGATGATTCTTATTCTTGTCATTATAACACATTATTTTTACTTTTAAGACTCCAGTTTCGACAGCCGAACAAACTATGTGTTTTATTTTATTAAATTATAGATTATTTCTTAAAAATATAATAATAAAATAATTCATGTTCATAAGCTCATTGTGAATATTTATATGCCGCACATATATGAAAAAAAACATAGGATTTTCAATGATATTTTTTAAATGGAAATATTATCTTCCCTAACTGCTATTGCCATGAAAATAATGTGTATTAATTTGGCCTCTGCCCAATTGGGTAAATACCCCCAATTTTGGGGACAATTTCAATTTATATTCGGTCAAATATTCTAGTTTTTATGAATGCAACAAATAAATAATAGATTGAAAAAAATTAAACGGAAAGCTGCCCTGTTTTATTTTATGTTTAGTACAGGGTTTACAAAATAATGATGTGTATAAATAGGCTCAGTCAACTTAGCCCCCCGAAGTTCGACTTTTTTGAAAAAAGCGATTGCGCTAGACCGGCCTTAGCTAGCGCCACAAAAATTAGAGCTAGCGCCATTTAGACAAGAAAACTACGGGGATTTGAACTTTCGGGGGGCTAGGTTGATGCTAGCCCCCCGAGTTTGGATTTTTTAAGTTTTTTTACACTATTCGGATTCCTCAGAGCTAGCGCTACCAATTTAAAAGCCAACGCCACTCCCACAGCCCCAAAAAATTATAAAACATTTTTAACCCTGGCCCCCCAAAATGAGATGTTTTTAATCAAATTGGGTGGAAAATATAACTTAGAGCTAGCGCCAACAGAATATGACAAAAATATTCTCTCAAAAATATCAGGTAAAAAAAAGTTCACGTCCAAATTTTGATGCAAGAGCTTTCAGATCCTGTATGCGTATTACCATTTACTTCCTGAATTTTAATACAAAATGATGTTTGGCATATAATATACCGCTTTCAACAAATAGTTCGGCGTTGTAATTACTTTATTTATGTTCATAGACACTGGCTATTAGAAACATGATGCCTAGTAGACAGTAGCGTAACTGACAATTGTGTTTTCACTCCTAGCTAATTTAAATCGTTATTACGTAAGAACTTACCGTACGATTTAAGAAACTCTTTTGGCATTGTAATTACTATACTAATATTTATAAACACTGGCAACGAGATAGCTTGCACTAGTAAGACAGTGGCGTAACTGACGATTGTTTTTGATAATTGAAATCGTTATAAGTCGGAAACTAACCGTACGATTTCAATTTTTTTTTGGCATTGTAATTGCTATACTGAAGTCTATAAACACTAACAACGACATAGCTAGTGATATTAAAGGATAAATTAAAATCACTTGCTTTGTTTCACTATTTGTTTCTATTTACTCGACTAGTTTCGCTTTTTACGGCATTATCAAAGTTCACTCTTGATTCACTCTTGATAATGCCGTAAAAAGCGAAACTAGTCAAGTAAATAGAAACAAATAGTGAAACAAACCAAGTGTTTTTAATTTATCCTTTATTATTATTTCAAAATGTTTCACCAAGTGATAAATGAGAAAGTTATTCAAGAGATAGCTAGTGCTAGCAAGACAGTGGCGTACCTCACGGTTGTTTTTTTTATGATAACTTAAATCATTATTACTCGGTGGAAAACACTCGTTGGGAGTTTCAAACTGAACGCTTTTCAAAAACAATGAATGCCTGAAAATTTACCTAGTACACATCGGGTTATGTATGTACCTAATCAAAACATGGGTATCTTTTCGATGCTACAAAATTGTGATTAAGCTCCTTTCGTTGCTATTCTATTGACTTTATTTTCATTCTAACACAATCTATCTCAATATCCTGATTCTACGATATACAGGGAGTTTTTCTTTAAAGTAGACGTATTCCAGATTCACTTTATTTTGTTTAAATCTTTAGATATATGTTGTTTTTACAGGAATTCAATTTGAAGCTTTAAGCGAGTGTTTTCCACTCCCAGACTAAGCATGAAGTAAAATTTCGAGTTTAGAAAAGCCCCGTGAAAATTTGTCGAGGGTCGCGCAGCGACCCGAGACAAATTTTCTGGGATTTTCTAAACTCGAAATTTTACTTCATGCGCCACGCGTATAGAACACTAAAATTTTGTGAAATTTGTGTATATTTGAACCTTACTTGAAATCAGCGTTTTATACGCGTGGCGCATGAAGTAAAATTTCGAGTTTAGAAAATCCCAGAAAATTTGTCTCGGGTCGCTGCGCGACCCTCGACAAATTTTCACGGGGCTTTTCTAAACTCGAAATTTTACTTCATGCTTAGTCTGGGAGTGGAGAACACTCGTTTAAAGCCTTGAATTGAACTTTTGCACCCAATTTGATTAAAAAAATCTCATTTCGGGGGGCTAGGGCTTAAAATGTTGTATAATCTTTTGGGGTTGTGGGGGTGGCGCTAGCTTTTAAATTGGTAGCGCTAGCTCTGAGGAATCCGAATACTGTAAGAAAACTTGAAACATCCAGAATCAACCTAGCCCCCCGTAACTTTCTTGTCTAAACGGCGCTAGCTCTAATTTTTGTGGCGCTAGCTAGCGCTAGCTAAGGCCCTTCTAGCGCAACAGTTATTTTTTAAAAAGTCGAACTTCGGGGGGCTAAGTTGACTGAGCCGTATAAATAGAGAATTGCAATAACATTCAATTTCAATTCATTTATTCCTTATTTACTTACTATCAAAATATGACTCATCATAAATCAGCCAAATTTGAAAAAAAATATATTGGGCTCGGTGCAATGTTGAGCAAGAAGCTTATTATTTGAAATGCATTATAATAACTACCTTATTATTATTATAGTTCTATTTTTTCTAAAATAATTAACAATGAATATGCACGCAGTTAAACCCTACATTTTTTTAAACATTGGTCAAACAAATATTACCTGTGCTCAGTAAAAAATAGTTGATTTGTAACATTAATCTACGACAACGTCATATTGGTGTTATTCTTACTATTCTTATAGTTTTGATATCATTGATTCGTTGATGAAGTCGCAGTTGGTTCAAATAGGTCCGATTGCTAGAAACTTTACAATTTACTTTAATAGTTTTATTGCGAGAAGTTTAATGGCATTTAACAACTGCTTTAATAACGAAAGATTTAAGACGAAATAATGATTTGAACAAGACTGATTGTTATTCGATTGCCGACACTGTCAAATAATAAGGAAAGCCAATATTAAAGGTATATTACACATCTTTATTTAAATTATTGAAACATTTCGTGTTTTCTATATTAGTGAACATGCAGTATAAAAAAATACTTATTCCATTAGTAGTCAGAAAGCATGAAAATAAAACACTAGTACAATAAAATATCGATTATAATTGCGAAATATTAATTTTACGAGAATAAATGCTAACGTTTCGAGCCGTTTTTGTTAACTATGATTGAAAAAAAAAAAAAAAACAAACGCGAAGCCGCACAGCGTTCACCGGCCCAGAGATAAACGCTAGCCGCATGCTGCTCGCCCCTCCAATAATTGTGCAGATGAGTGTACAACGCGTTCAACTAAGAGAAGATCCGCAAGGCGGCGGTATTTTACGGTCTTATTTTTCAAGATTTTTATTTTAACCTGACTCGGGCATGAGCTATCGCATCCTTATGAAATGTTCACATTATATTCCTTATAGTATAAACTAGTAAGATATGGGAATATTTTTTTTAATTTTGAAAAATGTAACAATATTTTTTTCATACCTCTGAAAGCAAATTGTTTAAAAAAAAAGTACTTCGATATTTTACTAGATAATTGGGCTTAATATACGCTGTCAAAATTTCAACTTTCTAGGACCTTTAGTTTTTAAATAAACCTAACATTAAATTTCAGACCACTGTTATATTCCCCTTAATCCCGATTGAAAAATATTTAGTTACATATAAAAATTATTACATGTACACAGCTGAGAAATGCAGAAATCTAAATGGTACTTACTTTTGCGCAAATAATGATCTTGTTAATAGTCAAAAACAAACTGATTGTATTTTTCAAATTTTACAACTTACAAATAATTATAGCTCATGTAATTATCAATCAATTAATATACCTAACTTTATTATTGAACAAGTAGACAATTCCTATTATATAGGAATCTTTCAAAATTTTACTAAAATAAATACTAATTGTAAAACTGAAAATATTTTAAATTTAAAAGGCAACTTTTTATTTAACTTACCACACAATTGTAGTTTTTCTACCAAAGAAATGAACATTATTAATAGTTATAGTGTTGAATCTTATAGTTCGCCTATATTACTTCCTAATATTGTAATTGACAATAAAAATAAGTCAAGTGAAATTGCGACTATTGAAATAAGTGATATTAAACCAGATAAACTTAAAAAGTTACAAGATCATGTTAAGCAGATTAAATATTTATCGCCGAAAAGAGTGAACAACTTTCATAATATTAGTGTTTGGACTGTTATATTTTATATTATTGTAATTGTATGTGTATGTTTTATTCTTTATAAATATGTTATTATCCCTTATATTGTAAACAAACATAGTTTAAATGCGAATCATGAACCTATACAAAATTTATAAAATCCTTTATATTTATCAAAAATATAAAGCACCCTCTAAGTGGGAAGGAGTTACGTATCTCTCTCAATGCATTCCTTATGATAGATAATTATGCTTATTCTATTAAATGTTATCTTTGCATTATTCGCATTTACTCTTATATATAATCTAATGCATGCTATTGTAGTCAGTTCCTGATAGAGTTCCAGCCTTTAATTAGTATTCGCGCGTATTGTTGTTGTAATTCAGTACTTATGTGTAATAAAAAATATATAATTAAATAAAAACGTTTTTTAAAAAACCAACCGCTTGGTCGAAAAACGTAAATCGCGAGCCGTTTTTGTTAACTATGATTGAGAAAAGAAAAGAAAAACAAACGCGAAGCCGCGCAGCGTTCACCGGCCCAGGGATAAACGCTGGCCGCATGTTGCTCGCCCCTCCAATAATTGTGTAGATGAGTGTACAACGCGTTCAACTAAGAGAAGATCCGCATGGCGGCGGTATTTTACGGTCTTATTTTTCAAGATTTTTATTTTAACCTGACTTGGGCATGAGTTATCGCATCTTTATGAAATGTTGACATTATATTCCTTATAGTATAAACTAGTAAGATATGGGAATATTTTTTTTAATTTTGAAAAATTTAACATTATTTTTTTCATACCTCTGAAAGTAAATTGTTAAAAAAAAGTACTTCGATATTTTACTAGATAGTTGGGCTTAATATACGCTGTCAAAATTTTAACTTTCTAGGACCTTTAGTTTTTAAATAAACCTAACATTAAATTTCAGACCACTGTTGTATTCCCCTTACCCACGGGTAATTTACCACAGGTAAAATATATTGTTATTATGTGTTTTTAATCTAGAATACTTTCAATTTATAAACAAAATTTGATTTGATAAAACACATACACTTACAAAAATACAATCATACATACCTTATTGCAGTAGCGTAGATAACTTTTTGTGATGGCGGGGTTTTGAGTTAGTATGTTGCTTTATAAATTTTTTTTTTAAGTTTTAAAAAAATAAGTTCAAAAAAGGATGATATCTTCATAATAGCACTTTCTTTGTCATTTAAACAATTGATGATTGGCCATTTTACATTAAATCAGCGTCTTATACGCGTGTCGCATGAAGTAAAATTTTGAGTTTAGAAAAGCCCAATTTGGCTCGGTCAATCCGCTTCGCTACGTGCCTGTGCAAAATTTTCAGGCTTTTCTAAACTCGAAATTTTACTTCAATCTTAATCTGGGATTGGAAACACTCGTAAGATGATGAGACATAAACTTATTTTGCAGTTTTTTTTACTGTAAAATTTATGACTAAAAGAAATAGAGTTGATGTTTTCCTACCTTCCAGTTTGACCAATTTTCAATTTGATAACGTTGAAGTTTAGTTAATTTTTGTTTTCAGAATAAGGTATTTTACGTTTACATACTGTAACTGAAATTATAAATATTTCAAAAATTACCATTTTTAATTATTCAGTTTCAAAAACGATAATATTGTATCGTAAATTTAAGTTGTGAGACCCATAAATTGAACACTTTATTTGAAAATCTTACCAAAAACGTATTGATAGTCGAATTTATTTAAAATTCTAAAAATCTACTAAGAAATAAGCATATTTTAATATTCGACACAAAAATATATAATTCTTTCACGTATTAAAGTTCTGAGATCCTAAAGTAGATTTGCATAAATGAAAATAATAGATTTTTTTTAGACATTTTTGTATTTGTATTTGTTTATTTAATATAGAATCTCCAATTGAACACAATACATCAAAAACGTAGACAGTTTAAGATACTGTGGTAAAATTAAATACAGGGAAGTTTTCTTTGAAATATACATATGCATAAGTTTTTTTTTTAAAGAATTCGATTTGAAGCTCTAAACTAGCATTTTCCACTCCCAGATTAAGCATAAAGTAAAATTTCGAGTTTTGAAAGGCCTAAAAGTTTGGTTTGGTCGTGTGGCGCGAAGCGCGAAGAAACCACACACTTAGTATTTGTAACAGGTGAACTTCAATCGAAATTAATGTCTTATACGCGTAGCGCATGAATTAAATTTATAACAGAATAAATCGCTAACATAGGGGGGGATTCATTCCCTAAATACCATCTACGCCACTGCCTTATTGCACTATAAATATTATTTGTATGCACCTTTTTCCACTTACTATCACATACATCAATATCCACCTTATGAGCATCCGCACATTTAAAGCGTAATAAAAATAAAGTTTGTCTTTGTCAAGAGAATTAAACAAAACTTATTAGTCGCCAATACACACTAAACAATATTTTTTGACATATTGTTCATATTGTTATGAAAATGCGCTATGGTTACCCTAAGTCGGTTGTTAATTACGGGAATTGTCAGATTAGGGTGTTGTATTTAATCGATTTGATTAAAACGTAACCAAATAGGCCATTGCATAACTTATTGATTAATGTGTTAAATTTATGGAATCATTTATTTATTTATTTATTAACGGAATCTCCATTTTATTACATAAGTGTACATATACATATTGTAATATATGATAAAAATAACAAAAAACATAAAAATCATATAAAGAATTACATTGATTACAACCGACTAAGATTACTGAACAAAAATAACAAAAACCATATAAAGAGTTACAATGATTACAGCCAACTAAATTATTACTGAACTAGAGATCTAACAGTCAATGACATTGGATAGCCTAATACGACGTAATTGGACCTTAAACTGATGAATTGATGGTGTAAATAAAACAAAGTTGGGATTATTGCTAATACCATTGGCATACCTCATCATACGATCGATGGGATTAGACATCCCATATCTGGTCGAATGAAAACGTAAACGGAATATAGGCCTATGTCTAGCTTGAAGACCACGAGGTATAAAGAAATTTAGTGCCTCTACCAAATAACAACAGTTAATTAGACCATTAACAATTTTGTGTAAGAAAGTCAAATTTAAAAATACTCTTCTTTCAGCTAACGATCTCAGGTTCAATAGCGATAACATGCCACTATGACTAAAATTGATACTAGCTACACCTAGCCGAGAAGACATAATTTTTAGAAATTTCCCCTGAGTCATTTCCAGCTGATGGATAGCGTTTTTTGAGTATGGTGCCCAAACAATAGAAGCATACTCCACATGTGGGCGTACCAGGGACAAATAAAGAGACTTGACCGTAGTGTCCTTGAACTGTTTACCGAATCTATATACAAACCCCAACACTTTTAATGCCTTGTTACACACATGCGAAGTATGCTCCTTGAAATCTAATTTTGTTGTAAATATTACGCCCAAATCCTTAACTTTATTATTCAGAGGTAGAGGTTGATTATGTAAACTGTAGGTAAATTCCCCCACACGCCCTCGACTAAAAGATATGGAAAAACATTTACCCAAGTTCAAATCCAATTTATTAATTGTACACCAAACAGAAATCCTATTTAAGTCCTCTTGGAGTTGTAGCTGATCAGAAACATTTTTGCACTTTTTTGTAAACCTTGAGATCATCAGCATACAGAAGAAACTGACTATTTTTTATACTTAACCCAATGTTATTGACGAAGAGTAAAAATAAAAGCGGACCACAGTGTGAGCCCTGGGGAACACCTGACGTCACTGGTATTGTATTAGATACATGTTGACCCACACGCACACGCTGAGATCTTCCCACCAAATAACTCTCTAACCAGCGCACTACATTGCTACCAAAACCGATACCCTTTAATTTGTGAATTAAAATATTGTGTTGTACCCGATCAAATGCTTTAGAGAAGTCTGTATAAGCTGAGTCCACCTGTGCACCTTCTTCTAAAGCATCTGATATGAAAGTTTGATACGAGACCAGATTCGTGACGGTTGACCTGCCATTGACAAAACCATGTTGTTCATTGATAATATATGGTGAACATAACCAATTCAATTGGTCGTACACTAAGCGATCCAGAAGTTTCGGGACAGCAGACTGTATAGCAACACCGCGGTAATTGTTGACGTTGGACCTACAACCATTTTTAAAAATGGGTACGACGTAACTGTGTTTCCGTTCATCAGGGAACACACCGGTAGTTAAAGATGACTCAAAGAGTAAATGAATGGGAAGACTCAACGCGTATACGCATCTTTTTAAAAGATAAGGTGGAATGCCATCAGGGCCAGGGCAGCACGACTCCGGTAGTGAACATAAATTATTAAAAACATCTTGAAGAGTAATGCTGAGCGCCTTTACATCCAGAAATGACGATATATTAAAATCAGGTACGGGACTAGAATCCTTCTTATACGTCTTTGTGAAATGAGACGCAAACAAATCAACACAACCTGCAACTGTATTACTTGATATATTGCCCAAGTACATTTCTTTTGGGATACCATTTGTTTTACGGCACGCGTTAACGTGCTCCCAGAAAGATTTCGGGTTGTTGGATATATTATTTTCCACCGAATCTATATAGTTTTTATACAGCGTCTCATTTAATGCTTTACATTGACACCGTAGTTTTTTAAATAGCTCATAATAATGAGTGTTACCCGTACTCTTATATTTGAAGTGAGCTTTTCGTTTATCATTCGTTAATCTTATCAAATTTTTGTTGAACCATTTGGGGTAGTGAAACGTATTTACAAATTTAAGAGGAACAAACATATCAATAGCGCAATTAACAATTTTGTTAAACACCAACACATTAGAATTTACACAATTACAAGATAAACCGGTATGCCAATCAATGTTTCCTAAGTAATTATTTATCGCATTGTAATCAGCTGACTTAAAATCGTAAACCCAACCGGCATTATGCGAAGATAGTTTAGTATCAGAACATCGTAACTCCACAGAATACGGAATATGGTGAAAACTAGATTGGCATAACAAATCACATGCTTTATCAATACACAGGTTATTGGTATTAGAAAATAACAAATCCAACAATACACCACGGTCATTCGGGATGTGATTCACTTGGTATAAATTATGGAAAGACAACACTTCAGCCAATGCACCTGCTGTAGCATTTGAATTGTTCATGTTTAACACGTTTTTACCGAACGTACCCCACGAAGCATTGGGCAGGTTATAGTCTCCACAAAGTAAAAAATCACAATCCGAGTTACGTTTACAGATCTCATCGACATCTGTGGCGTGCGATAAATAGTGAGTATAATCCGAGCCTGGTGGAATGTAAGTTGATCCAATAATTAACTTATCCAGCACTTTGACAAATATGTGTTCAACATTTTCACTGCTATGTAGTTCAACACTTTTTACACTATTTTTTATTGCAATTAGTACTCCACCCCCTCTGACCTTGGAACTACTATGTGTTGATCTATCCCGTCTATATATATGAAAGTCAATTAACCCGAATTCGGCATTATCTACACCACTGTCCAGCCAAGTTTCTACCAGAACAATTATATCATAAACACTCACGTTAACATTTAATAAAAAGGATTTCATTTTTCCCTTCAAGCCACCAACATTTTGAAAGTAAACACCTAGTTTTTTACTCCTTTTTTTCCTCTGATTGCCGACGACTTTATTATAGACGGACGCCCATGTGAGTATTTTATTGTTAAATCACTTTCTCCGGAAGCTTTTCTTGCCTCTAATTCCTTCTTTAAGTTCTTTAGGTACTCTCTTTGCAATAGGGTCTGATCGTTATTAAATTTTACATCGCCCATATCAGCTACACGCGCACCTTTCAATATATCAATTGCTTCCTGTTCAGACGAAAAAACTAATTTAACTGGACGGCATCCCTTACCTTGTTTACCCACACGAATAACCTTCTTAGGCACAAATCTAATATTGGTATCAATTAACGTTTTTAGAGCAACTGTATCATTCTCAATTCTTTGGTTTAAAGTCCCCAGAGATTGGGGATTTTTAAATTAAAAACTATTGCATTGCGTGCTCTTAAACGTCTCTCCTCGATTTTATGAATAGTTTCGTTTTGATCAATAACAGAAGGAGATAAATTCCTATCACTATTAGTAATTGTGGCCTCTAATGTGGCAATTCTATTATCGAGAGTTTTTAATTCATTTTTGATATCCATCAGAGCGTTTTGAAATTCAGATTTGACAAGTGGCAAAAACTCTTCCCTAAATGAATACGAACGACCGTTTAAAACACTTAAAAAAAGAGGAAAAAAGAAACTACCTGCTATTCTAACAGAAAAGATCATACATTGTAACATCAACACCCCATAAATTGTGGTCTCTTTTCTTCCATTTTCGTGCTTGTAGAGGTGTCTCTCTTTCAAATTTGCTGGTTCTGCCGTTTTCAAGAGGTCCGTCTATGTTTATTAGAAGAGATTCATACAATCATCGGAGTTTCTGAGGGGCACCGGGTCTCGGAACGCTGCGTATCAGGGGCAGTCCTGTTTGGAAATCCGAACGACCAATGAACAGGAGCAACAAAATTATCTAAACCCATAGAAAGGAAATACAAATGCGTAGTGTAGGCAGAAGAAGGACACAACTACTTTCATTTAAGGGTGCGCTGGAGAGGGCCTCTCCAAAATGTCTAAACCAGCAAATTTTAAAGAGAGACACCCTCTACAAGCGCAGGAGTATAATGGAAGAAAAGAAACCACAATTTATGGTGTGTTGATGTTACAATTTATGACTTTATCTGTTAGAATAGCAGGTAGTTTCTCTTTTTTCCCTTTTAAAGCGTTTTAAACGGTCGTTCATGTTCATTTAATGACTCCAACAATTTAACTCATTAATCAATATGTTATGCAAGGGTATTATTTGGTTACGTTTTAATCAAATCGATTAAATAAAGCACGCTAATCTAGCAATAAAAAAATGCAAAATAAGGTTATGATCAGCGTTTAAAACGTGTACTTTAAAACATGTTTAAAACGTGTTTAAAACAGAATATACAGGGAATTTTTCTTTTAACTATACATATCCCGATAATTACAGCGTTTTTTAAAGTTGTGGGAAATCGTTGTTTTAATGCGGTTAATTTGAGGGTGTTTTCCACTCCCAGACTAAGCATGAAGTAAAATTTCGAGTTTAGAAAAGCCTAAGAATTTGGATTGGCCGCGTAGCGAAGCGGAGCGGCCAATCCAAATTAGGCTTTTCTAAACTCGAAATTTTACTTCATGCGCCACGCGTACAAAACACTGATTTACAGTGAAGTTAAAAAACACACACTTACAACAACGATTATAGGCATCCTAGTATACGTTGGAGTTATTGGGTTGCCTATAATCACTGTTTTTAACAATTTTTTCAGCTCAGAATTTCACTCACGTTTTATCTACATCTACAAGAAGAACCCTCTCGGATTTAAGTACTTTATTCCGACTATTAAATAATACAAGTGACTGCCCGGAACTGCTCTCTATGCTGAATTTTTATGTTTCATCCTCCACCCGCAGCCTGCGACACACACCGCTTTTTCGGATACGCACACATAATTCAAATGTTGCCTCTCACAACAGCATTACAAGGATAATGAGCACTGCCAACGATTACAACAAGTTCCATTGGTTTCAATTATTTACTGGCTCTTTGCAATTATTCAAAACCAAATTATATACTCACACGGTATATTCATAGACTTTTTATATATTTTATGTATTAATGTTACATTTATTTTGTAAGTTTTAAAATATTATTTGTTTTGTATATCTATTTTGTATAAAATGGGGGTTCCCGTCAATAAATATATTATTATATTATTATTATTATTACATATTAGATTGCTAAAGCCGTATATTTTAAATTTTACGATATTTTAGTGTTTTATACGCGTGGCGCATGAAGTAAAATTTCGAGTTTAGAAAAGCCTAATTTGGATTGGCCGCTCCGCTTCGCTACGCGGCCAATCCAAATTTTCAGGCTTTTCTAAACTCGAAATTTTACTTCATGCTTAGTCTGGGAGTGTAAAACCCTCGTTTAAAGATTCAAATTGAAATCTTACACAAAACAACAACGAATGTCAAAAAATGTACAGTGTATGCTATGTATACCTAAAAGAAAAAATGGCTGGAGCCATCGAAAATTTCTTGTTCGGGGTCATCTGACATGCTTTAGTAGCTCATATCACCCTCTGTGCCGTAGACTAAGATTATATTTTAATTTCCCGAAATTCTCTAGAAATAATTAATTTTTCTTTTCATGGGCAAGTAGTAACAAACAAATACAATTCTTCTCTCTATTTTTGATATTTATTGTCATAAAACCACATATCTGTATTTTTTTACAATATGTAAGCATTTTCTTTAATTTTTACAAATTTAAAACATTTTCTACTATTTTGATAGATTTTTTTCAGGCATGGGAAGTTAGAAATACACTAAAAACATTTTTTTTTTAAATTAGTAATAACTGAAATATTTTAATTACAAAATATTTATCCTTGTCTTCGCGCATTCTCAAGTCAGGTTAAATAATACAATGTATTAAATTTAATGTACTGTATCTTCAATTCATTGTAAGTTACGCAGTTAATAAAGTAATAAATACACCTACATTATCTTTATTGAGTTAACAAATAAATAAAAATTGAAATGTTTGCCAAATGAAATATTTTCAAGACTATACGACTTCCAGTTATACCAGAAGTAAACACTAACTCCCTTATTTTAAATAGAATGTTATACTTTTTATTGAGAATTTGGATTCTACATAAAATTCTATGAAAGAAATCGCAAAGTAATATAACCTCTAAATGTAGTTTTATTGACTTATATATCAGCCCTGAGGACGGGCATCCAGCTGATTCATTAATATACTGATAGAAAGTGTTTATAAACAAAATACTGGTAATAGTTATGCTTTAGTGTTTTAGCTGGACCGGATTCGAATCATTCAGGATTCAAATCCTGCAATCGAATCTTTTTAGAGGATTCAAAAGAGGCGTTCGAATACTTTAGTTAAACTGGATTCGTGATCCGGATTCTTAACATTTTTTTAAGACGATTCGTATTCGAATCCAAGTGCGGGTGATTCGAATCCTCATAGAAGGATTCGAATACTTATAAAAGGATTCGAATACTGTTATATATGTATATATGTATTAAATGGTTATTATTTTATTTTATTCTATACTGTATATATTATTGTGTATTGTTCTACAGAAAGAGTTTTTTGTTATATCTGTAATAGTCTAAGAGCCCGTGAACCCCAGACCTACGTTATTTTATAAAAGCTGAAAGTTTGTCAGCGGATGCTCCCAACACAGGTAAGAACGATGGAACATTATGGAGTTTGGGTTATAGTGGCTTTGGCAGGTAAGCGGTACTAAAGGTGTGTAAAATACCGATCTAAATACGTCAAATAATAAAGTGCAATTTTTCGGTATTACCTTCAGAATATTATTAAAAATCACGTTATTCATTGCCAGACACTTAACATAGTGGCAACCCCTTGCCAGACACCCTTAATGTTCATGAAATTATAATTTTACTTACGTTATAGTATAAAAGCTGATTTTTATATATAATACTTAGCTAATAAGTAGATGATGTTTCCTCATTAGCCAGACACTTTTGATAGTTCCAACCCTTTGCCAGACAAGCTTGTAGGGTAGCTGTAGGAGAGCGCGAGACAGTATGCATATGGGTTTTGTGCGAGTGAGATGGCGATTTAAGTCTACCGCGGCTCCTCACTGCGCAGTTGTTATTTCTACTGCGCAGTGAGTTTGTTTTTCACACTACCCCGTTTATGTGACTTTGTAAATAAAAGTGAGTTTGTTTCAAAAAACAAGTCATGGGTGATACATCAATTTGTGTTATTTGCAACAAAAGTAGTAATAAAATAACATTATTTTCTGACGAGACATTGAAAAAATGTGAATTAATTTTAAAATTACGAAAAAAACATAACCTCAAATATAATGACATCATTCTTCCACGTGAATATACCGACGGTGGCTATCACAGGGAATGTTATAAATCATTCACAGGGCTGATGAAGAAATATTTTACCTCAGAACCAAAAAAGGCTCAAAAGACTGTTGAAACAGAGCACGAAAAAGATGCATCTAAAGACGTTAATACATCAACAGACGATTCAATACCGGGTTCATCGCATTTGGCTGAGTCAACTGTATCACAACTACCTTCAGCTTCTCAATCAACAGAACCTCAACCTTCCCAGGTAGCTGTGGACATCATTGAACTTGAAGAAGTGAGTAAAAATGCTAATGCAACCACTGAAGTAAATAATTCATTTCAAAGTGACACCAGTGTTGATATGAGTACAAATGTTTGTTTATTTTGCAATAAAAAAAAAAAAACAAGTGAGATCAAAAATGCTTTCACTCCATGAAGGTGATAAAAATCAATTTCAGTCTCGCATAATGTCTAGTATCGAAAATCAAGAAGAGTATAATGAGTTGTTCAGTAAATTGGATAGTATTGCAGGTCCGAAAATATACTATCATACTGCATGTAGGGTTCAGTTTGATAATAAAATATCTTCGTCGGCGAAAATATCTGTTCAAAGTGATTGGCATCATAATCGAAAGTACCACCAAGAAGCTTTTAATAAAATTAGTAGCATTATAAAAGAAGATATTATTAACAACGGACGCTGTCATTTATTGAAATATTTACATGAATTATATACTGATTCGTTAGAAAGAATTTATGCAGAGAATTCCATTGAAATGGATGCTACTTTTACTGCACAACACCTTGAAGAAAAAATTGATAAGAAGTTTTCCAAAGATATTAAATTTTTTACAATCCGACATAAAAAAATAATAGCACCCAATTATATGAAGACGATTGACGAAACAGTATTGGACAACTTAAAATCGGAAAATATTTTACAAAAAGCGGCATTAATGCTACGAAAAACTATTTTGACAATGGACAAGACAAAATTACCATATAAAAATCTTTCAGTAGAGCATTTAATTGCAGGTGAAGCTTCTATACCGCAAGAATTATATGATTTTTATTCTACTCTCATAGGTGGTTCTAGACAGAAACGAAAAAGTAGCTTAAAATGTGTTCGTCAAGTACGGTCTTACTGTCAAGATATTATTTATGGAATTCATAATGGTCAAGTCAAGACGTCTAAACATATTATGCTGGGTATGACTCTGAAGAGTTTAACTAGTAGCAGAAAAATTATAGATATAGTCAACAGATATGGTCATTGTATCAGCTATCAAAGTGTCGAAGAACTTGAAACAGAAATTACCTATGCTTCCATTGAAAAGTCAAGTTTATGCCCTGAAAAAATTAAAAAAACACCTACACTTTATACTGGACTGGCTTATGATAATTTTGACCGATTCGTTGAAACTACTAGTGGGAAGGACACTTTACATGATACCGTCGGAATCATTTATCAGAACATCGAATTAAATACATCTGAAGAATCTGAAATATCCGAGGTACCGGTTCCCACTAATAGAAACGATTCACCACAGAAGAGGAAGAGGAGAAGAAGAACTTTTGAGGCAATAACTTCAGAAGAACTTTTTTATCCAAAAAAACCAAAAATGACAAGTAATTTGCAAGTAACGACCGATAAAATTGAAAATGTAGACTCCAATAATTTACGATTGTATACAGAAATTGATAATATTTGGATGATTAGTCATGCATTAGAATTACTTGACACTCCAATGTGGGTTGGTTTTAACTGTAGGATTCATGATATTGACACTCTGCAACAACACATATCTTATTTGACTCCGATAAATGCCTCACCAACAAGTTATTCTGTGGTTTTAGAAACCATGCAACAAAGTAAGAAAATTGCTGAAGAGTTAAATCAACCATCCATTCAAATAACATATGACTTGGCTATAGCCAAAGTCGCTCTCCAAATACAAGCAACGGAAAAACCTACTTATGATAATTTATTTATACATTTAGGACCTTTTCACATTATGATGGCTTATTTCAAGGCAGTTGGTAAGGTGATTTGTGACTGTGGATTAACAAATGTAATGGTGGAAAGTGGCTTATTGGCGAATGGATCAGTAAATGGATATCTTGACGGCAAGCATTTCAATCGCTGCAAAAGACTGCATCCTTTGGTGGCATTAGGATTGGAAATATTACAATTTAAATCCTTTCTTAAAATGAGTAATACGTCAGTAACAGATGATATGATTGAAGAACTTTACAGACTACAAAACTGTAAAATATCATCATTCAATATAGAACATGAAGAGCTAAAAGAATTGATGAATAATTACTGTATTTATAAACAACGAAGTCTCAATGGTGAGTATGGAAAGACTCAACAATTTTATGCAATTTATATTAATCTGATTAATCATTACCTACAACTATCACGAAGCATACGTGTTGGAGACTTCGAACTTTTTAAGTTAGTTTTACCTAAAATGACAAATTTATTTTTTATCTGTAATCAGCAGAACTATGCTCGATGGACAGTGAAATATACTGATAATTTGATGAATGTAGCAGAAACCCATCCTGATTTATTTGAAGGGTTTCAATGCGGTTACTTCGGTATTAAAAGGACAACTAAGCAATTTTCAAGACAACCCATTGATCTGGTTTTAGAGCAGACTATCAATGCAGATGCTGCACGAAGACTTACAGGAGTTATACACTTTACAAATTCAATTTCAGCCCGTCAACGGTGGGCTCGAAACCATGATGTAAGATCTACAGTTATTAGTTACGTTTACCAAGAATTGGGGCTACAAACTCACCAAGATGTTTCTTCGGACTTGAATGAACACAATATTCAGAAAAATATAAAACAACTAAAGAAATTTATTGAAACATTTGAACAATTTATTAATCCATTCAGCTCAGAAGAATCAAAAGATCATTTAATAAACATTTCATCTGGTAAAGCTGCTTCGGAACTGGTGGAGTCATTTCTTCTCAATATTGAAAAGAATGGTGATTGTCTTCGGAATACGTTTATTTCTGAATGTCACACGGACATTAGTCGATTTGAAAAATCTATTAAAAAAACAGCTCTTAATAATTTTTTAAAAGATTTGGAAAAAAAGAAGAAAATTCAAATCGGTGGTACAATTGAAGAGGTAAAAATTCAACGAGATTTGTTTGGCCGTATGCTAGGGATCTCGATGGACTATAATGTGGATATCTCAAAAATGTTGTCATACCCAATTAGCGATGTGCCTTTATCCATGTGCCATTTAAATGGTACTATTTGTAAGACGGATAAATCTGCCCTAATGAAGTGTTTGGAAAAGGAGGTCCAGCATCAGCCACCAACTACTATAGATGTCGTAATAATTTGAAGCACCAAGAATTGACGTTATTTTTGATCAATATCTGACTCCATCGATCAAAGATTATGAACATTCTCAGCGTTTCGAATCAGCACAATTGAGCTACACCATAACTGGACCTGATCAAACACGTCCGAGTGATTTTACAAAAGAATTAAAAAATTCAAATTTTAAACAAGCTCTGGTAAATTTTTTCATTTTGCATTGGGTCAGTGATGAAATAATACCCTTCATTAGAAACAAAACTATTCACATCAATTCTAAACAGTGCCATTCTTTTGTTGTTGATGCTTCTAATAAGATAGTAACAAGGGTTGTAGAAGAGTTATCATGTCCAGAACATGAAGAGGCTGATACCAAAATAGTCTACCATGCGTGCAGTATTTCAAATCAAGTGAATATTGTGATCAGAAGTGTCGACACTGACATTGCAGCCATTATGCTTGGTCATATGCACCATCTACAAAATGATTCACTTATTTGGATGCTGATAGGTACTGGGAATAACTTGAGATACGTAGACCTCACGAAGATATACGTCAAAATAGGACCATCTATTTGTAAGAGCTTACCAGGATTCCATGCAATCACAGGGTGTGATTATAATCCCGCATTTTTCAGAAAAGGAAAGTTGAAGCCTTTTAAAATATTACAAAGAACGGAAGAATATCAAGAAGCTTTCATTAAATTAGGTAAAAACAAATTATTCGAAAATGAAATTGAACGACAAAAATGTTTTGATATTATTCAACAGTTTATATGTGAGGTTTATAATGTCAGTTCGATAATAGATGTTGATGCAGCACGACTTCAACTTTTCATTAATACTTATCAGGTTTTAAATATTAATGAGGCGTTTAGTCGTAAAAAACTACGAAATTTTGATGCTAGTAGTCTGCCACCGTGTAAATCCGAACTGCTACAACAATTTCTGCGAGCCAACTATGTGTCTAGCATTTGGAATAATGCAAATCAGCAAATTCCAACAATTTATCAACCTGAGAATAATGGATGGGTACTCGAAAATAATCAGTACCATTTTAAATGGTTCGAAGGTGATCAGTTACCAAATTTCGTTAGAGATTCACTGAAAACTGTCTCAGGTATAAATACTTCAATCTATTTTTCTTTTTTTTTTAATACTTTTAATTCCATTAACTTTTTTTACATTTTTACAGAAACTGACGAAGAAGAAGAAGATCACGATATCGAATGGAGTAACAGTGACGAAGAAATTGATAACATTGGTGATAATAATGATAATGAATGAAATAATATTATCTTTCATGCTCTATTTATCCTTTATAATAACTTGTTTCATTAACCAATTTTTAATTAAATTTTTAAGGAATATTTTATTATGTTTTTTTTTTAAACCTGTTATTGACAGAATAAATTAATTTTTTTAACAATTTAAGGTAGTTGTAGCATGGAATGTCTCTTTTTGCAACAACAACTGCGCAGTGAGGAGCCGCGGTAGACTTAACTCGCCATCTCACTCGCACAAAACCCATATGCATACTGTCTCGCGCTCTCCTACAGCTACCCTACAAGCTTGTCTGGCAAAGGGTTGGAACTATCAAAAGTGTCTGGCTAATGAGGAAACATCATCTACTTATTAGCTAAGTATTATATATAAAAATCAGCTTTTATACTATAACGTAAGTAAAATTATAATTTCATGAACATTAAGGGTGTCTGGCAAGGGGTTGCCACTATGTTAAGTGTCTGGCAATGAATAACGTGATTTTTAATAATATTCTGAAGGTAATACCGAAAAATTGCACTTTATTATTTGACGTATTTAGATCGGTATTTTACACACCTTTAGTACCGCTTACCTGCCAAAGCCACTATAACCCAAACTCCATAATGCTCCATCGTTCTTACCTGTGTTGGGAGCATCCGCTGACAAACTTTCAGCTTTTATAAAATAACGTAGGTCTGGGGTTCACGGGCTCTTGCTCTATAAGATAAGCCGCGTCCCAGATGTTCTCGGACGCGCAGTGTGAATTAGCGAGTAGAAGAATAAACACCTTAGCATATTATAAAGTGATTTATTTACAACGTTAGTGATTCCCCACTTACTAATACTAAATTCGCGTACATTAAATCTGCGTATTTAACAGTGGCGACGAGGATATTTAATTATTTTATCATATTATAAAATAATAAAAGAAACGCGTGGACAATGGCGGACCAAGGAATGGCGCACGGGGTGATTGGACATTTACGTGAGTTTAATCACACTTTAAATGATTGGACAATTTTTCAACCGCGCCTGTTAAACTATTTTACGGCAAACTCCGTAAAGGATGATCTAATGAAGAGGGCAATATTTTTAAATTTATTGTCGGAGCAATCGTACAAACTGATCTACGATTTATGTTTACCGGATAAACCGGAGGAAAAAACATTCAAGGAATTAGTGGATATATTTAATAAACATTTTGGTGGCCAAAAATCAATATTTGGTGAACGATTTAAATTCTACAACGCGAGACAAGTGACTGGTGAATCGGTTAAGGATTGGGCAGCAAGAGTCAGAAGTTTGGCTGGTCATTGTGAATTTGGTGAAGAATTGCAAGTTTGTCTGCGAGATAAATTCATAATGGGTCTCTGTGAGAAGAAGATTATGGAAAAGATGTTTGAAGAAAAGGCCGACTTATCCGGGGAGGACGCAATTCGCATAGCAAGCTGCAAAGAAGCCACATGGTCAAATCCGGAAATGGGGGAGCCATCTTGTTTCGTCAAAGGAGAACCCATCCATCACGTTAGATCATCGGGAAAGACGTCATCAATGGTTTCGCCATCTTGTGACGTGTGCGGAAGAAAGAATCATTCATCAGTAAAATGTCGGTATCGTGAGTGCATATGTCATAATTGCAATGTTAAAGGTCACCTTGCGCCAGTATGCAAAAATAAAGAATCAAATTTAGCTAATAATAATGATAATAATTATCATCAAAATAATAAAGTAAATAAAAGTAAAAAGAAATTTCATAATTATATTAATGAGGATGAAAACAATTCACTGTTTACTATATTAGGAAATTTTAATGGAGGAAAACCGTTTTATGTGGATGTACAAATTAATAACTTAGAGTTAAAATTCCAAATTGATACTGGTGCAAGCGTTTCTGTTATTTCTGAAAACATGTTTAATAAATATTTTTCTTTTATTAAGTTATGTCCACCACAAAAAGAATTATTCGCTTATACAGGAAGTAAAATAATTCCTATAGGCAAAGTTGAATTATCCGTTAATTTTCAAAATAAAATTTCAAATTTAGATTTTTTTGTAATACAAAACGGCGGACCGCCTCTCTTAGTCAGAGATTTTTTAGAGAAATTCAAAATTGGTTTAGAAAAAATAATTTACTTAAATGGAACTAATGAAGTTAAAAAATTAAGAAGTAAATTTAAATCTGTTTTTGAACCAAGTCTCGGTACGTTTAGTAAAGGTACCGCTTCCTTAAAATTTAAAAACACAACTATAACTCCAAAATTTTTCAGGGCAAGACCAATTCCATTTGCACTCAGAACAAAAGTGGAGGATGAACTAAATCGACTGCAAGAGATGGGAGTCATAGTTCCAGTTGATTTCTCGGAATGGGCAACACCAATTGTTCCTGTTTTAAAGGCAAATGGAGAGGTTAGGATCTGTGGAGACTTCAAAGTAACAATTAATCAGTTTTTGGAAACAAATAAGTATCCTTTACCTCGACAAGAGGAGTTATTTTCTAAATTAAGCGGAGGCAAAGAATTTACAAAATTAGATTTAACTAATGCCTACCAGCAAATTAAATTAGACGAAAAATCAAAACAATTAGTTACTATTAGCACCCATAAAGGGTTATTTCAATATCAAAGATTGCCTTTTGGTGTAGCATCTGCTCCAGCCATATTTCAAAAAACAATGGAGGCACTTCTGTTGGTATCGAGGGGGTCGTTTGTTTTCTGGACGACATTTTAATTACCGGTAAAACAAAATAAGAACATGAAAAGACATTGATTAAGGTGTTGTTGAGATTAGAGGACTCTGGCTTAAGAATTTCCTTAAATAAATGCTCATTTTTTAATAAATCCGTTACTTATTTAGGTTTTGTCATTGACAAAGATGGTTTGCACCCATGTAAAGAGAAAATTAAAGCAATAAAGGATGCACCAATACCTCAAAATGTTTCTCAATTAAAGTCATTTTTGGGGTTGGTAAATTACTATGGTAAATTTTTTAGAAATCTGGCTACACTTTTACATCCACTTTACAATTTATTAAAGAAAAATGTAAAATGGCAATGGTCTGAAGATTGTCAAGAAGCCTATAATTTAATTAAAAATAAATTAAAATCTGAAGATGTCTTAGTACATTTTGATCCGAAATTACCTGTAAAATTAATCGTAGATGCTTCAAATTATGGAATAGGTGCATTAATTTGTCATGTACTACCAGACAAAACAGAAAGACCTATTGCGTTTGCATCTAGAACGCTTTCAATTAGTGAACAAAAATACGCACAAATAGAGAAAGAGGCTTTAGCAATCATATTTGGTATAATAAAATTTAATGAATATTTGTATGGATCAAATTTTACCATAGTAACTGACCACAAACCATTAATTTATATTTTTCATCCAAATAAAGGCATACCTCAATTTTCAGCAAACCGCTTAAGGCGTTGGGCAGTAATATTATCAAATTATAACTACCAGATAGAATATGTATGTATGTATGTCAAACGGTATGAATTAACTGTCGAAAGTAATTGCTTAATTTGGAATAATAGATTAGTTATACCTAAATTGTATAAAGATAGAATTTTACAAGAATTACATAAAAGTCATTTAGGTATAGTAAAAAATGAAAGGGATAGCTAGGTCATATTTTTTGTGGCCAGGAATAGATGATCAAATTGAAACACTGTGTAACTCTTGCGAGGCTTGTAGTTTAAATTCCAGCAGCCCTGAGAAAAATAAATTAACACCTTGGCCATGGCCAGAAAAACCCTGGGAGAGAATACACATTGATTTTTGTGGACCATTTCTAAATCAATATTTTTTAATTATTGTTGATGCTCATTCAAAATGGTTAGAGGCATTTCCTATGACCACAATTACTTCAGAAGCTACAATTAAAAAATTAAGGGAAACGTTTGCAAGATTTGGCTTACCTAAAATTTTAGTTTCTGATAATGGAACACAATTTGAATCGTCACATTTTAAGGAATTCTTAAGCAAGAATAATGTTAAGCATATTTTATCACCACCATACCACCCTCAATCCAACGGAGAAGCAGAAGCCGGGGTAAAAATCGTAAAGAATGCATTGAAGAAGGCAATATTTAATAATAAAAATTTTGATCTAAATCTATCATTATGCAATTTTTTATTTGATTATCGAAACTCCACACATACTACAACTGGTGTTGCTCCGTCTGAGTTGATGTTTAGACACCGAATTAACACTCGGTTTAGTTCATGGCTTCCAAATAATAATATATCAAGAGAAAATGTCATTAAAAATCAAAGTAAACAAAAATTGTATTATTCGGGTAAACATTCTCAAATCTTTCATGTGGGGGAAAAGGTAATAGCAAGAAATTATAAAAATAATAAGATTTTTTGGGAAAAGGGCAAGATAACCAAACAAATTAAAAAAAATGTTTATTTGGTTTATATTCCTGAAAAAGAAATGACGTGGAAACGTCATGCAAATCAATTAAAAAAAATGTCTACGCCCATAATCAATTCAGCATTACCAACTCAACCTGTAATTACAAGTCCTGTTACACCGGTTACAGGGGGTGTTGATAGGCCCAAAAGGAATGTTAAACCACCTGAAAGATTAGGGTATTGAAATATTATGAATGTTATATTTTAGGCTATTGATTATGGTAAATTTAATTAATAACGTTTTCTTTAGGGGAGAGATGTTATATATGTATATATGTATTAAATGGTTATTATTTTATTTTATTCTATACTGTATATATTATTGTGTATTGTTCTACAGAAAGAGTTTTTTGTTATATCTGTAAGATAAGCCGCGTCCCAGATGTTCTCGGACGCGCAGTGTGAATTAGCGAGTAGAAGAATAAACACCTTAGCATATTATAAAGTGATTTATTTACAACGTTAGTGATTCCCCACTTACTAATACTAAATTCGCGTACATTAAATCTGCGGATTTAACAAATACTTACAAAAGGATTTGAATCGTCAAAAATAATTCGAATTAATTGTGAGGATTAACATGAAAAATTTGTTGTGTGTTTTTGAATTTCTCGTCAAATCACTGTTTAATACGCGTGGCGCATGAAGTAATATTTCGAGTTTAGAAAAGCCCCGTGAAAATTTGTTGTGGAGGGTCGTCATAAAACCACAAATCTGTATTTTTTTACAATAGGTAAGCATTTTATTTAAATTAGGGGCAGACTTTAATTATTTAAATGTATTAATGGACTCTGGATCCTTGCCCATGGGGATTGAAATACGAAGGTTTAACTTTATAAGGAAAAGTAATGACTTGAATAACAAGTCTCCAACTACAAACTCTCGGATTAAATGACTAAACTACAGCATAATTCATCAAATCGTGCGGTCAATCGGTAATTGTGTTGATAAAATCAATGTAAAAATTCAAGAATTTAAAACATGCAATGTAATTTGTATAACAGAGCACTGCAAGTCGACCGAAGAACTGAACGACTTTCCAATCAATGGATTTAAACTTGTATCAGCCTTCTGCAGAACTAGGGGTAAACACGGCGGAGCTGCACTCTACTGTAGAAACGGAAAACACTTCAAGCTAGAAAGAAATTGAACAATTTCTCCATCATCAATGAGTTCGAATGATATAATATCAGTGTATCGTCCACCTAGCAGAAATAAGGACATTTTTTATGGACAACTTGAACGGCTGTTAGAGTGTATATACCAGGAGCAAAACATTATCTTGATATGCGGTGATTTTAACATTGAAATGAAAGATGATAACACCGAGAAAAAACATTTATTGTCTATATCAAATTCTTTTGGTTTAAAACTAACAATAAGTGAATATAACAGGGTAGTCAATAATTGTAAAAGCGGTTTAGATAACATTCTAACTAATTATGCGGGTGAGTATGCATCTGAATTGATTAACATGCATATTTCTGACCACTTAGGTCAGAAATGAACAATATAAGTGTCCCCTGGGAGCAGTGGTGCCAACCCTACCGATTTTTCGGTAGATCTACTGATTTTTAGGTGATTATACCGATCTACCGATTTGCTTCTAAATTCTACCGAATTCTTTATTTTTTTCGATTTTGTAGTATTCTGTATTTATTTTTGAAATATAGTTCATAAGAGGCCAGTGAATCCCCTTATGTATTGATATAGAGTGCGGGGAATTACTTAAAATGGTCTTTTCGCAGACGGGGAATTATTTCCCTCGAAAAATGAATCGTAGTCCGGTCAGTCCGATGTTGAACTTGTGCTAAGTTTCGCTTAGAAAGTGTACTTTGTAATTTAACATGAGTGATTCAAGTAATAATGGTAAAGGTTCAAGTGCTGGAGTCATTAAGAAAAAGAAGTATTTACAATTTTATAAAAACGAATGGGAAAAGATACCTGAGTATAAAGAAGGGCTAACAAATAGCAGAAAAGGCGTACAGTATGCAACATGTAAATCATGTGACAAAGATATTAATATAACAAGTGGTAAAAATGCATTGTTTAAACATAATATTTCAACAACGCATCAGGCAAAAATGAAAAGTATGTTAAAGCAATCTACATTGATGGCTTTTACCACTACAGGTTCATCGAAAGCAAAATGTGACGAGGATATTAAAAAAGGTATATTATAATGTCGGTTCATTTTTATAAACAATTGTCAGTTTGTAACGTAGTCAGTCTCATTATCATTCATTATTATTAAGATTTGTTATTACTTACCTATTATTATTAACACTGTAAAAAATCGATTTTCGTAATTTGAAAATGTATTTGCCAACCTTAAATAATATCAATAAGCGAGTGCGTAAAAGACGCGATCAATTGCAGTTTAAGGGAGATTTATACCGAAATGTCAAAATAATGATGAAATAAATATTACGCAGTGATAAATATTAATTGATGAATTATTATTTAAAAATAAATAAATAGTTAAAAAAACGTGCCACTATTGGCCATCAGGTTACAAACGCAAATGATCGCGTATTTTACGCATATTGAGTATTATAAAAAATATTGTATTCTTTTCCACAGCCGACATGCGACACAGGCATGTTGCGTATAAATCAGTCAAAAATCTCTTTTTAAATAAAAGAAAAGATTCGTTCCTTACTTCACATTTTATAGACTGTTTGATATTAGCAATTGTTTATTAAAAATAATAGACTAGACTAAATTAATTGTTAATGTGGTTACTATTTCTAGGAGAAATACGTTTAGCAGCATTTGGTGCAGAACACAATTTGTCATTTGTTGTTATGGATCATCTAGTCAAAGTAATTGCTGCTGTTTGCCACGATTCTAATATTGCTAAAGGTTTAGCTTGCGGAAGAACAAAAACTACTACAATAGTCAAACATGTTCTAGGAAAAGAAGCCCTGGATTCACTTTGTGAACTTCTTCGCCACAATAATTTTTCCTTAATAGTAGATGAATCTACGGACAGAAGTACAACAAAGCACTTGTGTTTAACAGTAAGAACTGTTTTAAATGATAGTGTCTCTGACATGTTTTTGGGTTTAATTAAACTGTCTGGGGCTGATGCCACTACACTGTACAGTAAGATTGTAACATTTTTTGAAAAGCATGAAATACCATATAAAAAGAATTTAATCGTTTTCGCTTCTGACGGTGCAAATGTAATGATGGGGGAACATCATTCGTTAATGTCGTTATTGAAAAACGATATTCCCTCATTATATGTAATGAAATGCATTTGTCACACATTTCATTTGTGTGCCTCGTATGCCTGTAGAAAAGTTCCAAGGTTTGTAGAAGATCTCACGAGAGATATTTCGAGTCCTAAACGAATTTCAGAGTTTACAGAGTTCCAAAATTTTTGTAATGTCAAAGTGCACAAAATTTTACACCCATCCCAGACAAGGTGGTTATCTGTTCTATCAGTAGTATCAAGAATTTTGGAACAATATGATGCTCTGCAATTGTTTTTTACAAATGCAGTCAGTAGGAAAGATGTGTTAGCTGCAGAGAATATATTAACAAAATTAAATGATCCAGTTGCAAAATTATTCCTACAATTTTTAGAATTAGTATTGCCTTTTTTTAATAATTTGAATAGAGAAATGCAGTCAGAAAGTCCAAAGTTACATCTTATTTATAGTAATATTTGCAAAATTTTAAAAACTATTTTTGACTGTTTTATTAAGAGAGATTATTTGCAAAATACTTCAATTGAAAATATTGACTTTAAAAATTCTAAAAATTATTTAAATATTGATGACATGTACTTTGGTGCGAACGTAATCCAAACAATTGCTAAAGAAGAGATTACTGATGAGAAAATAAGTTCTTTTAAATTAAGATGTTTGGAATTTTATGTAGAAAGTTGTAATCAAATAGTTCAACGTTTTCCACTAAAAAACAACCCACTAAAATTATTTAAGTTTCTTGATCCTGTGGTAGTTAAATCTGGTTCTGTCCATTCGATTTCAGACGTGGCCATATTATTTCCAAATTTAATAGATCACACAAATTTACAAACATTGGACAGTGAGTGGCGATTGTTGAGAAATACTGATGAGATACATTCATTATCCAATGATATACAAACATTTTGGAATGACGTTCACAAATTTAAATTCGGTGATGAAACTTTAATGTTTAATTCATTAACAACTTATGTGTACAACTTATTATGTCTTCCACATACATCAGCCAACATAGAAAGAATTTTTTCATCTATAAATTTACTAAAAACGAAACAACGAAATAAACTGGAAACAGACACTATTGTAGGATTATTACATACTAAGCAATATATAGGTGACCAAGAATGCCATAATTTTAAAATTGAAAAGAAGTTAACATCACTTATGAATAAACATAATTTGTATGAAAATATTAATGAATCCCAAAACTGATAAATTGCCCCATTGGTTCCCTATGGATAGAAATTATTAGTAAATATTCATATTATTTATTATAAACTATTATTTTTTGTATAATTCTTTTTGTTCATTATTTATATAAGTATAAAGATTAGTTATATAAGAAATGTTTAAAAATTTTTGTTTAAAATTGTTCGCAAATGCATTTTATTTTTGTTGTATTATTTATAAAAATGTAATTTTAATAAATTTGTAAGTAACATTTAATAATTTTACTTTTAATCCCTAAATAAAGACAAAATAAATTAAATAATATACAAAATTTAAATCTACCGATTTTTGTGCGTAATCTACCGAAAAATTACGGCGATATCTACCGATGAAGCCTTGCCAAGGTTTGCAACACTGCCTGGGAGTTCTACGTGTGAGATCCATCTCCAGAGATTTTTCAATGATAACAATAAACAAAATTTCAAAGATAAATTAATTTCATGCTAGTGGGAGTCTGTGTACAATGTTAATGCCCATGATGTTAATGAACAATGGGAACGTTTTATGAATCAATTTAAAATCATGTTTAATAGCAGTTTTCCAATATTAACAACAAAAAGAATGAAACAAGGAAGCGGAGCACTGTATGCAGACACCCCAGAACTTAAAAAATGTAAAAACGAACTAGATATTTTATATGTACTATCACAGCAGAGCGAACATTGTAATAATTTATATAAAATCAAGAAAAACAATATGACGAGTTATTAAGGTCATTAAGACGCATACATTACGAACACAGAATCAAAAGCTCTGCTAACAAATCTAAATGCATGTGGGGTATTTACAAACAAATCACTAACAAGTGCTTATAAATCGATACCCGGGAACCCAAATACTATTGTTCGGAAATATAATGAATTTCTATTAAAAAACGCTGAAAACATACCTTCACAGCGCCAAAATAACAGAAGTAATAGCTTCACCGATATTATATATAACCAACAGTAAATGTTTTTACCTCCTGTAAAAGTTGCGGAAATTTTGAGTGTCTCAAAGCGAATGAAGAGTAAATAAAGTAGAGGGGATGATGAAATTACAACTAACATCATTAAATATACTATCGATGTCATAGCAGACGTACTAACATATATAGTCAATAACTCACTAAAGTTTGGAGTTTTTCCGGATAACCTAAAACTAGCGGCGATCAAACCTATATATAAGAAAGGAGACCCTGACGTATTAGATAATTATAGGCCAATAAGTCTTTTACCTTCATTTTCAAAAATATTCGAACTTTTAATGCTTGATCGGTTTATTAATTTTTTTAATAGGTGCAACATTTTATGCGAATCCCAACTAGGGATCACAATACCGGGATCCCGGGATCCCGAATACCGGGATCCCGGTCATTTTTTCCCGGTATTACAAAACCGGTATTGATGCGAAAATCCCGGTATTACGGTATTTATATAAAATTAGTTTCTTTGCAAAATACAAATTTGAAAATGGATTTTCTATTTCATTAAATTTTAATTTATTAAATACGTGTTGACATTTCTACGGCGCCTTATAAACTCAATGACTAAATGTCGTCACTGCGCCACCATAAAACAGTAAACAAGGAAATTAACTTAACGTCGTGCATGTTTCACACGATAGATCCTGTGAATCCCCGTGCACTATATTTAATACGCCGACCCCGTGGAGAGATCACGTTGCGCTCACCCCGTGTCCTCGAGATAGTTCGTGGAGACGTAGTGAAAAGCGCAATTCACACTGCCTATTTTAACCCATAAATACTAACGCGGCGCATAGTGTGGCCGGTCGAGCGATCGAAAGACTGATTTATGGATAGAACTAAATTTAAATAACACACAAACACTGAAAACACGAGCGTACGTGGCATTGAATGGGACTGATTTAAAATTTCGGCTGTGTGACACATGCTTCACATGCGTTCGCGCTGACAAATCAGCGAACAACACGTGAACTCTTCTAAGAGTTTTTATTCGACCCCTATTATTTTACTTGCACTGCTACATGTAACAGTATAACAATATTGTGAAGTGAGTTTGTGTTTACTGATTGTTGTTGATCCTTTATTGTGGTTGATGTTCTTGTATATTTGGACGTGTCATAATAATTTAACATTGTAATTATTTTTCTGTTATATATATCTTCAAATGTTAATATTAATTTTAACTAGGCTTATTCGAGATGTCAACAAAAAGTGAATTTGGTGAACACAGAAAAAGCAACAATGAATCTTCCATTTGGCATCATTTTCTTATTGAAAGAAATGGTCAACTAGCCAAATGTAAACAGTGTTCAAAAGAAATAAGATGCGGAGGAGGATCTACTAGTGGTCTACATACACATTTAAAAACAATGCATGGAATAAGAAAAAGAAAAACTAGTGAGATAACTTCAAGTATAAACAGTGAGCAAGATCAACCAAGTCAATCTAAAGAGTCCAATTTAATTACAAGTTTTTTCAAAAAAGATAAAAATGAAAGCCTAGCTAAAGTTCTAGCTCGTATGACTGCTCGTGATGGCCTATTATTTAATATTTTTAATACATCTATTGATATTAGAGAAGGATTAATTGCTCGTGGGTTTAAAGAAATTCCGAAGTCAGCAATCACCATAAAAAATGTAGTACTAGATTACGGAAAACATATTCGCACCACTATAAGGGATGAAATAGCCCAACTTAAATCCAAAGGCAAACGATTTAGTGTTACGTTTGATGAATGGACATCGATTCGCAATCGACGATATTTAAATATAAATGTACATACTACGGCAGGGCTTTTTTGGAATATTGGACTAGCACGCGCGTTCGGAAGTATGCCAGCAGGGAGATGTTTAGTGCTAGTGAAAGAAAAGTTGAATGAATTGGATTTTTGTATTTCTAAGGATATAGTCTGTGTAACCACTGATGGGGCGTCGGTTATGGTCAAATTAGGAAAGCTTATTGATGCTGAACAACAGCTCTGCTTGGCGCATGGCATCAATTTAGCTATAACCGATATACTATATAAGTCAACACAAAACGAAGCACTTGATGTTTGCGAAATGCACGACAAAGAGGAAGATAATGATGTGGATGAGGAAGAAAATCTTAGCGGTGTTATCATAGAGTCTAATTTAGTAAGTAATATCGATATCAGTCATATTACTATTGGTCCTCTTGTTAACAAAATACGAACAGTTGTGAAGATATTTCGTAAGTCACCTACTAAGAATGATATTTTTTTACAAAAATATATAAATGAACAATTTGGTAAAGAGGTCGCTTTACATTTAGACTGTAAAACACGATGGAATAGCATGTTATCTATGCTGGAATTTTTTTACAAATTGAGATATTGCGTACAAAAGGCCCTCATAGACGTAATTTCCGGAATAAACTTCTGCGACGAAGAATTTACTTTATTGTCTGAAACCATTACTGCCCTAACACCAATAAAATTAGCAGTTGACGCATTATGTCGTCAAGACGCTAATCTTTTAACTGCAGATGCGACGATAAAATTTATGATGGAGGCTCTTTCTAATCAAAATTGTGCAATAGCAAAAGAGCTCTACGATGCTTTAAAATTTCGAATTTCGCAGCGACGAACTGATGTGTCACAATTACTTTATTATTTGCAAAGTGGAGAACAAGATTTAGATCAAATTCTGTTTCCGAAATTAACTAAGCCAGTTATGACGAGAATAATAATTCGATTAATTAAAAGACTCTCGTCCGAAAATTCGAACCAAGAAAAACAACCCACATCAGAAGAAGATGTAACCTCAGGACCATCCTCAACAAATCCGACAAATGCAGGTATTCCAACGCAAAACTCAATCTTTGAACAGAACAACTTAAAACTTAAATTACAATTCGCAATTTAGCAGAAACTTTCAATCCAACCAAGGATTACAAGAGTTCAAGGATTAGAACAAATTATTAAAGATGAAGTTGCAATTTTTGAGAAAACAGGAGCCAGAGGAAAACATTTGCAATTAGTCTATGATTATTTACTTACAATTACACCAACAAGTGCAGAATCGGATAGAGCGTTTTCTGCTGTAAGTCAAATCTGCACGAAGATCCGATCCCGTTTGAGTGACGAAACAATTGATTCTTTATGTTTTTTACGCGCATACTTTAATAAGTTAGACGAGAATCGTGAAACAAATTAATTTAGAACTAGATAAAAATGTTTTGAAATATTTTGTTAGATTTAGTGCTTCCTTTTATTACAATATTTTACAAAACTGTTTAGTTTAATTTACCAACATATCTAGTTTGATTTTTTTTGTTGTTGTGAAGTTTATAAAGTTAATAAAGATATTTTAATGATTTCTCTAATAACAGTATTATTAATCATAAGAATCTATTTTTAAAATATTTTTAGGAATACCGGTATTAATACCGGTATTCCGGTTTTGAAAACTAAAAATACCGAAATACCGGTATTCATTTTTTGTCCGGTATTGAGAACCCTAATCCCAACACGCTTATATGAAGGGAAAACCGATCAATACTGCTATATTTCAATTTACTAATTATATAAGTGAGGCATTCGAAAACAAAGACATGGCACTTGGGGTTTTCCTAGACCTCTCAAATTCATACGATACAATGGATCATCCTTTCTTGTTAAGCAAATTAGATCGCTATGGAGTACGAGGAAATGCTTTATCGTGGATCAAATCATACCTGAGCAACAGGAATCAGAGAGTCAGTATAGAGAAGGATGGGAAGCCATTTAAATCGGAAATTCGACGCTGCGGAGGTGTATTAATACCCCAAGGAAGTATCTTAGGGCCAAATATTTTCATCATCTATATAAAATTATGCATCAATTAAATGTAAATTTCAACATCTGTATAACTAATTATGCTGATGATACCAATTTTTTAACAACTGCAAACCTCCTCCCAGAACTTGTAGAAATGTGCGATCAGGTATATGGAAAATTGGACGATTGGTTTTCAGCGAACGAGTTAAAATTAAATAAAAACAAAACCCAAGCAGTACTATTTAAAACAAGACGAAACAAATCAGCAACATCAACAATTACAGCTACGAAATAATACTATCGAACTAAAACCGACTGTAAAATTCTTGGGCATCCACATTGATGAATTTTTGGATTGGAGCTCACACGTTGACTTCCTAGTAACGGCTAAAATGTGCTATATAATTAATAATATTAAGTCATATGTAACCATGGAGTCCATTAAAATGATATATTATGGAAGTTTTGAATCAATTCTAAGGTATGGGATAATTTTTTGGGGCAATAGTTCATCAATTGAAAATATTTTTAAAATCTAAAAAAGATGCACACGAACCATTTTTAGATTAAAATATAGGGACTCTGGATACATTATGCTTAATGTTCGCGTAATATATTTGCGCTTCTTTTATTCGTCCTGGAAGAGATGTTGAATTTTGAAAACAAATACTAGGCACTCAAATATGAAGATTGAGTGCACAGTTAGGACTTTATTTGCCTTAAATATTCCTATATTTAAGGCAAATAAAGTCCTAACTGTGCACTCAATCTTCATATTTGAGTGCCTAGTATTTGTTTTCAAAATTAAACATCTCTTCCAGGACGAAGAAAAGGAGCGCAAATATATTACGCGAACATTAAGCATAATGTATCCAGTACACCGATTGACCTTGACAGAAAGAAACGCGATGTGCCGATGTATTAAGTTATATAACACCCTGCATAAGAGGATACAAGATATAAATAACTTTAAGAAATATAAAAATACTGTGTATAATTTATTGTTAAACGCGGAACTATATCTGTGGCGGAGAGGAAAAACCATCTAAGTCCACTTTTTTTCGAAATTGAGTTATTGATGGAGAGGGGTAGATTTTTGTTCTATCTTTCATATAAAACAGCTATAGAAGCATTATGCAGCTTAGTTTTCAAGTTATTCTAATGTGGCTAACCATTTAAGTGCAATGGGAGGGGAATAACCATCTAAGTCCTCGTGGAAGGGGAAAAACGATCTAAGTCCATGTAAAATTGAGAGGATGTTTATTATTTGTTGCCCAGTCCTTCTAGATATACTTTTAAGTGTATATTCTATAAAAAAAACTTTAACGGGACAGCTTATGGTACTATTTAAGGTATAAGTGATTAATCGAAATACGTGAATATTATAAGTTTTTATCACTAATCCACTAAAATATTTACAATGTTTAGTTATTACTCTATAGTTACAATAATTTAAGAATAGCTGTAATTGACACTTTTCAGGTGACTAAGACGGTTCGACCGACGAACGTTCTGTACATTTTTGGGTGCCGCATCCGTTTCAGGTACTTTGGACTTCGATTTCCGTTTAGTGGTGTCCTTTCGTTTCGAGTTGCTACTCTGACTAGTTTGCTCGCCTCCATCATTAATCAGATCTAAATCTGGATCGATATTCCTCTCTTCCCCGCCTACGCTTACAGGCAACTGATTATAAAAATCGCGAGCCTCTGGTCTTATGAGACTAAGTACAGACAGTAGATCTCTCTTCTTTTCAACGCTTATCTCTACCGGTTCGTTGTACAGTAGTGTGACTTCGCTCACGTTTACATTGGAATTCGCGTTCCTTCTTAAATCTAATACAGAAAATGTTTCATTTTCCGAAAGACTCTTTTTGTACAGAATGATTCCTTGCTCTTTCTGATATCGAAGCCACTTTACCTCTTGCCAAAGGAAGCGTTCGTCTTGAACATTTTTTTGACGGGCAACTAAGTCAGTTTTATACAATTTCTGGAAATCGTAAAAACTGTCTTGAGTCATCACAGTAACTTCCATTGGGTTCGAAGCTTTGCAAGTGGTAACAAAATCATACCAGTCAGCAGGCAAGTGAATTTGGGGGGACGATTGATTCTTCGCACGTTCAATGATCGCATGGTCAGAGTCACATTCCATGTGCGTATGGCCAGGTTCAAGAAATTTGTGATCGATGGTATGAATATGTGGGTGGTTAGCTACAACGGTAGAGAACATGGCAGAGACAATTTTATTTTTTTTCTGTCCTCCACACGAATCGGAGTAAAATGTAATCTTGGAAACGTCGGCATCACCTTTTTTTAGTTATGTATTCAGACATGATGCAATTTCATTGGCTCCTCTCCTAGCTATCGATTCGTGCCACATGAAACAATCAGTCTTCGCCAGCGTGTTATTATTTACAGTCAGATTGAACGTCCAAAGAGGTCGCTTATAAAAAGAGACGGATGTGTACAGCAACGGTGTCGGTAAACACTGCTGTAAATCAAAGGTGCAGGTGAGGTTTGTTCCATTCGACGCTTTCGCAGTCTTTTTATCACTAGACTTGCACTTATATGCTGAGTCTGCCGCGTTCTAATGAGCAGTTCGCTGCTCCAAAATATGTTGTTTTTTATTTTCATCGGATTCGTATTTTAACTGTGCCGCGTAAGTATCACACTTATGACAAGTGTCAAGTGCAGGCTGTTTGAACTTGAGACCTGTCGCACTAAAAACTTGTCGATACACCCAAAGCGGTTTTGGGTTTTTCACTTCAGTTTTGTAGAGGTTGTACATGCGTCGAATGGTCAACCCCACTTGCAAGTACTTTTTCGAAGTATGTGATCGCGAGTAATGACTTTCGTAAGCCGGAAACTTTCTGATGTGACTCTGTATTTCTGCGGTTTGCTGTGCAGTAGTTTTATTTGGAGGGGGTTTCTAGCCTCTTTTTTCGCTGTTGGGAATAACTCCGACATTCACCCAGCGTTTTGCCAAATAATTCTGAAGGAACGATTCGGTTTCTCCTATAGTCTTTCTGAAACATTGTCTGCAAACTTTCACGTTAGTACCCTGGGAACGTAAGAAGTACTCTGCCGTACACTGTCGAATTCTCAGGGACTCTTTCCTTTTTCTACATCTTTGTTTAGGCTTGACTGTAATCAGTTTTTGAATGTACGCAACACGTTTAGGATAACTGCCTTGTGCCCAGTAGTCGTTGAACACCAGTAACTGGTCTTCTCTTGTGATCTTCAAGTTGCAGTCGCTTCTGCAGCCAGTCAATACCAAGCAGGATCTCTCCTTGGCAGTTTTCCCAGTCTTCGCAGTGTACGATTTACCAGCATTTCGTCGTTGTTTCCTGCATTTCCTTCTATGCTTGGTGGACGGTTGACTCGATTCCATATCTAGATACAATACAAGAAGATTTATTACGTGCGTCGGCTATTTAATATAACAAATAAATAAGAAAATATCACATTAATTAATTTATAAAAATAATAATATTGTCTTAGTACCTTATTCACCATTCATAGGAATCTCTTCTTGTGACGATTCGCCTGCTTCAGATGTCTGGCTAGAATCAGGCTCAGGTGCGCCATTTCTTTCATCAAGAGCATCTTCAATGATTTCACGATCTTGGGCTGTTATATGATTAATGTATATTAATAAATTGCACAAATTCTCAGTAATAAGTTCAAATATTACAAACATTACAAAATGTTCTTTGTTAAACTTATATTTCAAAATAAGCCTTCTGAGAAAATGGTAAAGTTACAAACACATTTACAGATAAAAGCATTGCTCATGGTTTCCATAGTAGTAATCACCATCTGTTACGTCTGGTCCGTCCTCTGTGATTCCCGGTAGATGATCGAGTAGGTGATGTGTATCGGCATCTGCTCCTAGAGCACTCCTGTCTTGATCTTGACGAGCTTGCTGCCCTTGCGGTGCAGGACGACACCCTCCAGGAACAGCCCATTCACGTAGACGCCCTCTAGCGGCTACTTCTTGATGTAGTCCGTGTTGTTCCTGGTGATGAGGTTCTCCAGTACCATGAAATCCAAGGCCGAACCCTTGTGCGCCCTGGTCACATTCTAAAAACAAACATTTTATAGTGTTTTCGAGCAAATATTGGAGTAAAAAGTCTAGCCTACCTGTCTCATGGCCTTGCGGGTTGAACCTTCAGCCGAAGGTGGTCAGAGAGAACCCCGTCATCCAGAAGGTGCTAGGTCGCCCTACGTGGGCCCAGACTCGGAACTGGTGGTCCCGCTCCAGCAACGCCAGCCAGTGACGATGAACTTAAATATTCTTGAATTAAATCCATTCCTCAGGATTGAGAAACGAACGGAAACCAACGGCTTACATTGTTGCAAATTACTTACATCGCATCAGCAACGAAGTTGTTTATGTTTGATTTTCTACCATTTTTTGACATGTTGATGATGGAGTTCCATATTTCTCCAATAGATGGCGCCACACCGAATGAATGTTTTAAAATTGTCCTATAGCGCGATATGAGATTTTTCGATCGGTTTGCAAATATAATATAGTTCAAAAGGTACGTGTTCGTAGAGAAAACGATCCTCAATCCGAGCGGTGGTGTGAACAACCTGCGACTTAATGTTTAGGCGCAATTTTACGAGGTTAGAACATGAAATCCCGTGGGTCTGAATATCATTTCAATAAATTTGTAATAAATAAATAAATTTTAAATACATTTAATAATAATTTTCATAGAATTCTGGGCGATAATCTCTCCAACAAGAAAGGGAATTTCATCAAATCTGCATTTAAATAATGAAATTGTCACTCCCTATAAAAAATAGCAAGTTAATCAATCAAATAATTAAATCAATGATTTCATTCAATTGATTTATTTTTATTGAACTTTATAATTGACAGTGAAATCTAGCTACATTTAGGCGCCAAATTCAAACCAGATCAAATTAAATGGACGCGCGTCAATCATTATAAAATATGATTGGTTTAGATTGAATTTGGCGCCTAAAGACGTCAAGATGGATGCCAGTTTGCGCTACTGTCTTAACCCATTGAGCGCCATTGATGCATACACGTAACTTTATTAATTTTTTGTTAATTAAATTACTAAATAAATGAATGTATGATGAAAAATGTAAATATTTTGTTATTTAATTATTTCGATTATTGCTCATTTAAAAAAGAAACAATGTCAGTGTATTTATAACTTCATAATATTTCAGTGTTTTATAAGCGTGGCGCATGAAGTAAAATTTCGAGTTTAGAAAAGCCTGAAAATTTGGCCATATTAGTTCACATTAATAATAAGCTGATTAAGCGATCGATATTAATAATCAAAACTTCTGATATTCTGCACACCTGATTAATTCCCAATTAATGGGGGCAAATACTAGTGATGGGCAAGATTAATCAAAGAAAATTGACTACTCGATTAGTGCAAGTCCTCGAGTCGCCTAATTATATGCTGTAAATCTATTTAAATTCTTTGTTGTTTTTCTTTTTTTAAGAGTTCAATTCGAAGCTTAAACGAGGGTTTCCACTCCCAGACTAAGCATGAAGTAAAATTTCGAGTTTAGAAAAACCTGAAAATTTGGTTTGGCCGCTCCGCGCTTCGCGCTACGCGACCAAACCAAATTTTCAGGTTTTTCTAAACTCGAAATTTTACTTCATGCGCCACATGCTAAACCACTGATACAGTGAGAAGTTTTCAATTCGAGCGCTCCGGATTTTTGGCGCCCAACGCGGGGCCGGCGTTAGTCTGTCCTCTCTGATGACCGGATTGTTAATTGTGTTTATTCACAAAGAAAGAAAATTGACTACTCCATTAGTGCAAGTCCTCGAGTCGCCCAATTATATGCTGTTAATCTATTTAAATTCTTTGTTTTTTTTTTCAAGAGTTCAATTCGAAGCTTTAAACGAGGATTTCCACTCCCAGACTAAGCATGAAGTAAAATTTCGAGTTTAGAAAAACCTGAAAATTTGGTTTGGTCGCGTAGCGCGAAGCGCGGAGCGACCAAACCAAATTTTCAGGTTTTTCTAAACTCGAAATTTTACTTCATGCGTCACATGCTAAACCACTGATTCAGTGAGAAGTTTTCAATTCGGGCGCTCCGGATTTTTTGAGCAAACGCGGGGCCGGCGTCTGGGTATACACCCCTTTAATTGTGGTATATACCCCTTTAATTGTAGTATATACCCTTTTAATTGTGGTATATACCCCAATAATAAACACAATTAACAATCCGGCGTCTGTCCTCTCTGATGACCGGAATGTTAATTGTGTTTATTATTGGGGTATATACCACAATTAAAAGGGTATATACTACAATTAAAGGGGTATATACCACAATTAAAGGGGTGTATACCCCAATCAATGGGTCCGTTCATCAGAGATTATTACTCATTTAAAAAAGAAACAATGTCAGTGTATTTGTAACTTCATAATATTTCAGTGTTTTATACGCGTGGCGCATGAAGTAAAATTTCGAGTTTAGAAAAGCCTGAAAATTTGGTTTGGCCGCTCCGCGCTTCGCGCTACGCGACCAAACCAAATTTTCAGGCTTTTCTAAACTCGAAATTTTACTTCATGCTTAGTCTGGGAGTGGAAACACTCGTTCTAAACTTCATATTGCACGTTTTTATATAAAATCGAGGAATGCCTCACAACTTACAGCATATTTATTATAAATATTTAAAAGAAACATTCACAATAAGTCATTCATAAAAATAATATAAATAAGTGCATAATTTTACCTAAAATTAAATTATAGAGATAACTCTATAATTGCTCGGGCGTTAATGGGTTAAATAAAGTAACACTACTATTTTCTGTCCAACGGCGATACCTGGATTGCTTCAAGTCGGTCAAATCCGGCGACGGCTCGCAGAATAACTTCAGGGTTGGCCACAACGCCAAGGCACACAAAATTTGAGGTTAGGATACATTTTACTTTGGGTCTCCGGCCTACCCTGAAGGTAGACTGCGAGCCGTCGCTGGACAGAACTGACTTAGGCCCTTGTCCCACCAAAGCTACGCGACAACGACGCGACAACGACACGATTTCGACATGACACAAGCCGGCGACATGGTGTTGTCTCACCAAAACGACGTGTTTTCTACATTCAGTTTAGTGAACAATGTCATCAAGTGAAGACGACGATTTGATTGCAATGTACTGGTACTTACAAAATAGAAACAAATCTAGAAAGTCTAAGAAAAAGAAATGGTGGGTGCATCCTTTTATTTCAAGAACCCAAAAAAACAGAATGTTTGTTGCTGCTAAGGAACTCGACAGACTCCCAGTGAAGTTTAAATTATTTTACCGGATGTCAAAAGAACTGTTTCTTGAGCTGGTTGAAAAAGTCAGATTTCACGTCCAAAAGAAAGATACAAATTTCCGAAAAAGTGTGAGTGTTGAAGAAAGGCTATTAATAACGCTAAGGTAAGCAAAGAATATTATTTCTAACGTGCAATTTCTGATCACTCACCAGTGATGAGAACTGTTATATAAATTAACAAAAATTGTATAGTACTGTATATTACTTTTATTGCGGAAAATATGTATAATCTACAAAGTTAAATTAGTAATTTGGTGGAAGGTTAGATGTGTTGTTGTTGTAGGAGAGAGGCCATTGATTTCCGCTGGAAATATCGTTTGGCTCACGCGAATTCGTGGTGCTAGTGTGGTTTGCCCACCGATTTTCAACGTCGGTATTGCTAGGTAAAGGTAAAGGTGCCCTGGTTGTATTTCTGCTGGACCATTCATTTTCGTCGTGGGTGCTTGCAGTTACAAGAGGTGCAGGAGAAGGAGTTGTAGTCAGACTACTTTCGTTTGTCCATGAATTTAGGTTGTAGGTGTGGATAGATGATGCAGATGAAGGCTTACTACTAGTATGGAATGTAGGTGATTGTCCATAATTTGCGTTGGATGCTGTCACTGAAAGTGGTCCATCTAAAATGTCGTCAATGAGATACATTACTTGTCTTTTAAATCGTCTGGATTGTTGAGGGTTCATCTGATTTACTTCTGGTAACAAACTCAATAAGAACATTTTATTTGGGTCCACATTTTCACTTCTGTTCTTACGACTTTCACAGAACTCGACAAATGTTCCATCAACATCGAGTACTTCTGACTTTCGTTTTTTAGCCTTGTTTTTAGCTGTTTTTTGAACGGCGTCTCCTCTTTTAATCACTGGCTCTGTAGGTTCAATCACATCAGCTTCAGTGTCCTCCACTGCAATCTCATTTTGCACCTCAAGATTTTCGGATTCGGATTCATTTCCACTCTCAATATTTTCCGTGCCTCTAGCAACTGGTGATGGTAAATTTCCTTGTGTGTCGGAGTCCGGGGCATTCGTCTTTACAAATGGCAATAAGAATTGCATGCTGTCGTTTAAATAGTATGGCTTTTCAGATTTAGTCGATGATCCACTTGGAGCTGATTTTAAATTCCTCACAAACGCTGATCTTATGTTTTTCCATTTTTGTTTACAGGTGTTTACTGCAACACAAAGTATATATAGTTGTTTCTCAAAATTATTTTTTTACGAAATTGAGTTTTACAAAATTTATCACATAGTTTTTTTATGTGTGATATAGTTTGTTGTTTTTTACAGATATCTTGCCACGGGATGTACCTTCAGTTCTCTTGCGTTTTATTTTTCTCGAGGACATAACACTATTGCAAAAATTGTCTTTGAAACAACAGAAGCTATTTGGAACAGTTTACATGAGCAATATATGCCAATTCCCAATCGAAATCAGTGGAAAATAATAGCAGACAGATATGAAGAATTGTGGAACTTACCAAACTGCCTGGGGTCGATCGATGGAAAACATATACGAATTCAAAAAATGCCTAGAACTGGTTCTGAAAATTTTAATTACAAATCGTTCCACTCCCTTGTCTTGATGGCTTGCAGTGATGCTGACGGGAATTTCATTATGATCGAAACTGGGTATGCTGGGAGAAATAGTGATGGTGGCATTTTCAAAGCATCACGAATGGGTCAGTGGATACAACAAGGATTAGATTTGCCAGAACCCAAGCCTCTGCCTCGTGATGAAACTGGTCAACATTTTCCGCATTACTTTGTTGCTGACGAAGCATTCCCGCTTCAGAAATATCTTATGCGACCATATCCGAAAAGAAGACTGAATAACTAGAATCGAATATTTAATTACCGACTAAGTAGAGGCCGCAAATCTATTGAATGTTCGTTTGGCATGATGACACAAAAGTTTCAGGTGTTATTGACTGCGATTCGTTGCAAAACAGTGAAATCTGTTAATCATATTATTCGAGCAGTGTGTATCCTCCATAACTATGTTCGCATAAGAGAAGGAAGACCGTATTTAACAGAGTATGATGTAGAGGAGGAGGGGGAAGACGACACTAATGACAGATCATCTGACATGTCTGTAAATGAGCAAGAAGTAATTACTCTTTGTGACAGATCAAATGCACAAACTTTAAGAGATTATTTATCCCAGTACTTCCTACGGGCACCTCTATCTTGGCAATGGAAATATACCATTAACAATTAAAACCTTTTTTAAATTTACAACGCAAGTTTTTTTTACAAATAAAGTATTAATAAATAATGTACCTGTGTCGTTTACTTTTTTGGCTACTGCCGCCCAAGCTTTTTCGGTCACATCTTTTCGAGAATATTCTGCTGACCTATAATCTGACCTATAATTGTATAAGCACGTATATTCTTCTACAGCATCAACTAATTTTTCATTGAATTCCTGTTCATTTTTCTGTTGGGCCGTGATGTTCATTTTCCTTTTCGTCATTAAACGCAAAGCATCACCGCACACACAGCTTGGATGTTGCTTCGCAACTGACCTGTCGAGTCGCTCGGCAACATGAAACCGACACGCAGCTTAGATGTTTCTTTGCTGGAGCGTTGGTGGGTATACGGTGTATATAAACCATGGGTTAAACACGAAAGATGCAGACTTGAGACGGCGAACAGTCAGGTTGTTCGTCTCTCCACTCTGAAGCCCTCTCCGTCGCTTTCGAGCTGCTCTCTCTGTTATTAATTATTCTTAAGCTATTCAGCTACTTTACAGTTAAAGGTGCTCTGAGGAAAATTATTGTTCTTTTTAGAATAATAATTTTCTTTTCAGAACATCCAACACCCTTTTACCGTTGTCTGGCCAAGCTTTTTAGCTCGTTTTTGCCAGCGCGGAAAAGGAGCCGCCGGACCTGGTGTTTGGAGAGAATTGAACACTCTACTCCATTCACCCAACACCCTTTACCGGGTTTGACCGAGCTTCTTAGCTCGTATTTGTCAAACACGGAAAAGGCGCCATCCGCCCAGCTGTAATCTTTTTTCCTTTCAGTGTGGAGAACGTCTCCGTGGTTAGCGCGTATTTTATACTGCCCTGACACCGGAAGACGCGAACGAGAAAATTTCTTACGACCTTTGCAGGGGGACCTGTTTAGGTTTTAAGAAATTAAGCACGCTTATCATAGCACGCTAACCGAGAATCTGCCTTGATTTCCGCGAGGAACGCTCGGAGATTGTCGGGAGGCAGTCAAGTTTTAGAGTGTTGCACTCAGCATTTCTACTCTTGATACCGCTTAACAATAAGCAGGCCCGGGGGATTTTGAACCCGGTGCCTACCTAACACCCGTCTTCTACGCCATGGGTAAGTCCAGGCGTGGAAAGCGGTCCCAAGACCCCGAAGCCCACTTCGACCCTGTCTACCCCTCCGGGGATAGATCCCGCCGTAAGCAACCCCAAGAGCAACCCCAAATGCTCCCCAATATAGACTTTCGTCTTCGCGAATTGCAAGACCAAATCGTCTCCCTTACCACCTCCCTTGCCACCCTCACCGAACAATCCCGCTCCAAGGACGCGCAACTCGCCGCCTTAGCCGAGCAACTGCGTATCTCTTCTGATGCAAATCAGAAGCTTCAGCAGCAGCTGAATAATTTCTTCCGAAACCCTCGTCCCGCTGATTACAGCGAGGAAATCGTGGACATTATGTCCCCGGCCTTCTCGCCTGTTCTAAGCGGGCCCCACACGCCCGAGCCGTCTCGCACGCCCTCAGTCTGCGACGAATCCTCCTCCTCCGACGACGAAAATTTGTCAGAAATGACACTTGTTTCGGAACTAGCTCCGCTAGCGCCACCCCAGCAACCGGCCGCCGAAGCTACTGCTCGGCGAGCCAGCCCCTCCCCACCGGCTAAGAAAGCCAAAACTACTTCGGCCTCCAAGCCGATCTCCACCGCCACTCCGAATGGTTCCAACGATGAAGGCTTCCAAGTCTACATCGATCGGAACCACCGGAAGAAGGCGATGCCTTCAACCTCGATGGCTCCGGAAAAGCTTACGTCTCACGACCGCCGCAAAACCAGCTCCCCAACCCCACCCATCGCTGTTAAACTAGCAAAAGCAAAGGCTCCGGCGAAAGCTGAGCCTGCGCCACCAACTCCGGCTATTGTTTACCACACTACCGTGGTAAACAAAAAACAACCGCTTCCGATCGATAAGATCGACGAAATCGAGGGGCTAGAGAATTTCTCTAGCAATCCTCCGCCCATCCATATCCAAGATGTCCACAAATGGGACGATATTTCCGCCCACCTATACAAGCACCTGAGAATTCCCGTCCTTAAGGCCAAAAATCTATCCAACTCGGTTAGATTTTGCGTGCAATCCGCTGATAACTACCGAGTAGTTATCAAATACCTTCGGAGCATAAATGCTCAATTCTACACTTACACTCTTAACGAGGAGAAAGAGTTGAAAGTAGTTATCCGCGGAGTTGGCACGCATGTGACTGATGAATCCATCATCAGACAACTCAAAACCGAGAGTTTCCCAGTCCTGTCTGTTCGCCGCATAGGCAACAGACACCGAAAATTCCCCCTGGTGGCTGTTCACCTAGAGAACACCCCCGAGGGGAAACGGATTTATAACCTCGAAACAATCAGTTTCGTTCCCGTCACTGTGGAGAAGCAAAAGCCTTCTAAACAGGTAATCCAATGCCACAAATGCCAACATTTTGGCCACAGCGCGCATAGATGCAACATTGCACCACGTTGTGTCAAATGCGCAGGCGATCACCAAACAGGCGATTGCACCCGTTCCGATCCCGATAACGATCCTCCACCAAAATGCTGTAATTGCGGCAGCGCCCACACCGCGAACTATCGAGGTTGTTCGCAATACAAAAAATCGAGCTACGCAAATGTAGCTCAACCAAAACCGGCCCTCAAACCGGCCCCACAACCGGCTCCCAAACCGGCCCCAAAACCGGCTCCTAATCCGGCCCCAAAACCGGCTCCCAAACCGGCTCCCAAACCGGCCCAACAACAGGCCCATACGTCATATTACGATATGATGTTCGATGAAGAATTCATCAGAAGGGTAGAACGCCTTGAGCGTCTCGCCCCCCTAATGCGCCACTTAAACGCCTCACCGCTTTAAAATGGCTGCACAAAATTCACAAATTGCCACCGATCAGATGTGCAGAATATGCACCTGGAATGCCAACGGGCTTCCATCCCAAACGTCTCAATTAGAGGAATTTATGCATCGCCACAACGTTCACATCATGCTAGTGAACGAATCACACGCCAAAAACCGTCGTGGCCTGTTTATCAACGGGTACCGACTATATCTTAATAGCCGCCCCATTGAAAAAGGCGGCGGCACAGCCATTTATATTCAAAATGGCATAGAACACACTGTTCTTCCAAATCCCCAATCAGAGCACTTAGAACATACCTCCATTTTAGCCCGTATAAACGGAGAAAAAATCAAAATATTGAGTTTATATCACTCACCTTCAAGACCATTCACTGAAAACGACTACAAAAACATCTCCGAAGATGTCCCCACAATTATAGGCGGCGACTTTAATGCCAAGCATCCTAGCTGGCAAAGTCGGCTCACAAACCGGCGAGGCCGCGAGTTATTTAACTTTATAACTCAACACCCTTACGACATCAAAGCCGTAAGCCAACCCTCCCCAACCTTCTATAGCCATGCAGGCTACAGGCCCGATATTCTCGATTTCTTTCTGATAAACCGAATCGAGTGCGACCATGACATCTGGTCAATTTCCGAACTCCACTCCGATCACAATCCTGTGTTTCTGGATATTCATGTCACTATATCCAAAGTGGAGAAAACTATAGCCACGGTTAACTGGCAGCAGTTCAACCAAAAAATGCTCGAAAAACTCACTGCTATTCCGAAAATAAGGAATAAGGAGGAGATAAATGAGGCTATAACTTTCCTTACCAACTCAATCACGGATGCGGTTGAGACGGTTTCGAAAATCAAACCTGTCCCGAAAAACAGCCGCCCACATCCAAATAACATCCTCGGTAAAATTCGAGAGAAAAACCGCATCCGCAGACAATGGCAACACACCCGTTGCCCGCAAATGAAAACAAACCTCAATAAACTCCAAGCAGAAATTCAGAAAGAAATCAAGTCATTTTCAAATTCCAACTGGAATCGAGTAATCGAGGATGCATCATTACACAAACCTCAAATGTGGAAACTCACTAAGAGATTCACAGCCAGACATCGAACGACCACTCCGGTTATTCACGGAAGAAACGGACTTGCCTTCCTTCCGGAGGACAAGGCCGAATCCTTCGCGGAAAGCCTAGAGTCACAGTTCTCCCCGAATCCGCTCACAACATGTGACGAATTACTCGACGAAGTTGAGGAAGCATTGGATCGCCTTGAGCGAACCCCAACCCATACTCCGAAACCAACATCTCCTGCAGAGATCCGCAAAATTATCAAATATGCGCCAAGCAAAAAGGCGCCAGGTCACGATAGTATAAGCTACACTTGCTTAAAAAACCTCCCCAACAAAGGAATAGTTTTCCTAACTACCTTGTTCAATGCATGCCTAAGGATAGGCTATTTTCCAAAAGCGTGGAAACACGCAATAGTGATTTTAATCCCAAAGCCTGGAAAAGACATGAAATTTCCACAAAATCACCGGCCTATTTCCCTTCTGTGCACACTGGGAAAACTATTCGAAAAAATTATCCATGTCCGCCTCAGTGAATGGTCGAATGATCACATGGTCATCCCAAAAACGCAACACGGCCTCATAAAAGGCCTCTCATGCAACCACCAACTTGTTAGAACCAGCGATTACATAATCGAAGGCTTTAACAGAAAGCAGAGCACGTTAGCCATCTTCCTCGATGTTGCGAAAGCATTCGATCGAGTGTGGCACGAAGGCTTGTTATATAAACTCATGTCACTTAATTACCCCACATATCTAATCCATCTGATCAGGGAATTCATACAAGACCGCACCTTTTCGGTTCGTTTCGAAAACGCCACATCTCCGCCACGCAAAATGACTGCTGGCGTCCCACAGGGGTCCGTACTTTCCCCGCTCCTTTTCAATATATATGTTTATGACCTGCCAACATTAAACAATGTAATTACGGCCCAATATGCAGATGATACTGCTTATCTATATCGAGGCAAACATCTGCCCTTTATGATTCCGAAACTCCAGACCGCACTGAACCAACTGGAAGAGTGGACAAACGACTGGTGTATTGCTATAAATGCTGAAAAAAACCAAGCAATTTACTTCACCCCATCTAATAGATCCCCACAAGAAAACCTCACCTTTGGAGGCACACCAATTCCATGGGTAAAACAAGTGAAATATCTTGGTTTACAAATGGATAACCACCTTAACTGGGCAAAACTGCGATCACTAAAGCTAATTCCGCCTTCGGGACTCTAAAATCATTGCTTTTAACAAAAAGCACCCTTTTCTTCGCCAGTAAAATTCACATTTACAAGGCAATGATTAGGTCAAAAATGACCTATGGTTGTCCGTCATGGATACACATCTCGAAAACGCAGATGAACAGACTGGAAGCCACGCAGAGCCGCATGATCCGCAGGATCGTAGGCGCTCCGTGGTTTGTTAGTAACGACCAAATCCGAAACGAAACGAAAGTACCGAAATTACAGGATTTTATCCGTCAATTGGCAATTGCACATTCCTCTAAATTCGACGTCTTCCTTTTAAAAGATACCCTCGAAGTTCCTGAAAACTTCAGAACTAGGAAAAAACGGCCACTACAACTGGACGTTACCAATTAATTTTTTAAAAAATGTTTCAGTAATGATTCTGACCCTTTTTTAAAAAAGTATACCCCACCCACTCGCCACCAATAAATGCTACTCATTTTGAGTAACAATAACAGTCACTTATCCAAAGTCACTAAACACACCAACATCACTACAAAGTAGTAAAAATTCCATTTCGAATTTGACCTATAAGAGGGGGTTTTTAGTCCGTGAGAGTCGGACATAACCTATTGTTATCCTTCCCATACGTGGGTGGGATAACAGAAGGTATGCATAATGCATTTTCCTCCTCTCTCCCGAAAAAAAAAAAAAAAAACGAAAGATGTACGCTGGCGACATCGCGTCGTTGTCGCGTCGCTGTCGCGTAGCTTTGGTGGGACAAGGGCCTTACACGACTGGCAACACTATGTACTCACCGTGGTCGCTCCGAACGTCAGGGTCGGCTTACTCTCCGCTTCGAACGTCGGTTTGGCCGCTGGCTTTTCCGCCTTCGGACTAGATCAATATATATTGAATATATTGAACTTACTTCAAAACATAATGTTCAAACATGACTAAATATGTCGATTCTTCTACTCGTTTCATAATAGATATGATTTTATGTATGTTAGGGGAAAAACCATTTAAGTGACATGAGAGGGGAAAAACCATCTAAGTCCATTTAATTGATTTCTACGGCATGACACATCCGTGTGGTGTGGCTACATACATTTTTGTGATTTATGTAATATACAAAGTCGTTTCTAACTCAAAACAAGCTACTCTGAACGGAAATACGGAAAGTAGCCATCGAAACTTTGAACGCAAGTCCAGTGGACTTAGATGGTTTTTCCTCTCCGCCACAGATATAGTATTAATGAGTTTTTTGCGATGGATATTATTAAGTAGAATGATTAGTTTAAGTTGTTTTTAATATTGTTGTATATCCCTTCTTTTGACATAATTTCACTTATGTTCTCAGAACTGTAATTCTTTTTTGTTAACGTTTCTTAAAATAAAGCTGGTTATTATTATTATTACTATTATTATTATTAATATAACTTTCTTTTGTGGGAAACCCCCAGTTTGATAAATTGCTTTCATTGTTTTTGTGAATATTTAAGTTGATTTTATAAATGTTTACGTGCTTTGTAATTGTTATGATGCCTATTGATTTTGACTAATTTAATAATATCATATGGCTTTTTTGTCAGTGTTTTGGTCAATTTGAATGAATTACCATGACTTTACTCTGACTTTCCCGGTTTTAATGATAGTCAGTGAGTTTTCTATTTACGTAGTTTTCAGGCATTCGTCGATTTTATAATAGAGTTGAATTTGCAGTTTTGAATGAGTGTTTCCACTCCCAGACTGAGCATGAAGTAAAATTTCGAGTTTAGAAAAGCCCCGCGTAGAAAATTTGTCTAGGGTCGCGCAGCCACCCGAGACAAATTTTCACGGGGCTTTTCTAAACTCGAAATTTTACTTCATGCGCCACGCGTACAAGACACTGATTTGAAATGATGTTCAAAAACATACAAATACATCTTTAATCAGAGTAACACGAATCACGAATACTCGAATAAAGGATTCGTAAGAGATAAATATGATTCGAATCAAAGATTCGAATCCTGTTTTTTCGAATCACGAATAAAAATCCTTTAAGAATAAATTTGATTTTATGATTTTTTTACAACCATTAACATATAAATATCGTTATCAGTTGTTTTAACAAAAAAATTCAAAACCTAATTATTTATTATTAACACTGAACATCGTTGATTACAGACTAAATATCATGATTCTGATTCGAATCATATTAGATGATTCGGATACGTGATTGGAATCCTTTTCACGAGGATTCGTCCCAGCTCTGGTTAGTGTTACTTATAACTATAAAAAACTAGATTTTTCAATAGAGTAATACAAAATTAAAGAAATTCATTTTTCTTTACATAAAATGTTCAAAAATGGTTCACAATTATTCATTAATATTTGTCAGTATTGTCAAATGAAATTCATCATTTCCTGTGTGAAAAATAATAAACTTTTATTGTTGCACGACACTTTTTTTTAATATATGTTGTGTGATAATCGATATTTATTATTATTACAGAAGTTTGACAGTTATTAATTCATTTTTAATGCTAACATTAAATGACTGCTGTCAAGATTTTGTTGATTAATAGATATGACGTCATTGTCTCCAGGGCACTCTTTACAAAAAATAAATGATTATATTTCATTTTACATTTTACAAAAAAAAGTTAGCTATGGTCCCTGAGTAACTGTTATATTTATCTTAAATCAAAATATGCTACTAGATCCCTCATTAAAAAGTGCCTGTATAACAGCAAAGTTCTAAAGGGCTAGATTCAGTAGTTTGTGATTAAAAAAATAAAAACCGATTTTTAAAAAAATATTTATTTGCTGTTATCTCGGAAACAAAAGAAGATATTTACAAATTGTTTTTAGATTATTGGTAGTCCCTAAAATACGCCATTTTTCCCTAAATTACCCGACTCTCTATCTCTTCAAATAACCGAGATCCCCATACATTCCGTCGACATACGGACACCCTGTATTTCACAGAGCAATTTTTATCATTTATCGATAAACTGGTATACTATTATTAGGAAGAATTTACAATCGAAACTATTTTTTGACATAAATATTAATTATTATAACACACTGGTTATGGTTGTGGTCGTTTATTTACAGAATGTACAGATTATCGTAATCGTAAGTATTTGAGGTGTAGTGGTCGGTGCGGAGAGTGGGCGTGGGCGGCTAGGGCTTGTTCCAGGCGTCGGCGTCCAGGCGTAGGGCTGGGCGATGTCTTGACGCGGTAGCGGGTTTAGCGTAGTCACGGACTGGAGTTTCAGGCGGTGAGCAGCGTGATCGTGGTAGCGTAGCGTAGTCGTGGTTGCGTAGTGTATTTAGTAAGCCGAGTAGACGAGCGTTACTAAAGAGAGCTGTTAGGCCGAGAAGACGAGCGCTAACAGACTGACGATTGTAAGGGCGGCTTCCCCTTAAGTAGGGTGCGATGCTGGTGTATGAGTGAGTGGGAGTGGAGAGGGATGCTGTCCTTCCCTGGTAGGGGTACGACGCGGTTCGGCGGGCGCCTTGGCTACCTGCGAAGGGTCGCGCGCTCTTGGGCCGCACGGGGAAGTGTTACATTATCTATTTATTTTTATTTAATTTTATTTATGGGCCCCACGGGCCCAGGTTTCTAGCAACCTCTATGGATACCCCACTGAATTTTAGGTGTTCATTTTGGCCCTCGAAGTAATTTTAGTTGTCCAGCCCTCATCTTATGTTTTATTACTTAATTAAATGCATTTGGTTTTCATATTTCTGTTTATATAATTACTCCATTTATTTAAAATTTCGAAAAACTATATAGAAAAGAAATACAATGAATTACTTCTTTATAGTTTTGTCCTCCATCATAACTCCAACAATATTTACATGCATTTGGTATTTATATTTTGTTTTATATGATTACATATTTATCTAACATTTCGAAAACTATGTACAGGGTGTTTTTTTTGTTCGTTGATATTATAGGGTATAGGCTAAACGGTAAGAAATACAAAAAAACTAAGATGTGTATCCCGTTCTCTGCTTTAGTGTTTAGTTTAATGGCGCAATCAGATCTACACTAACTAGATTAGTTTAGAAGATACAGGGTGATTCTCAAAATATGCCGGTTTTTATTATCTCTTATGACTCGGTTATTTATAGAGATACAAACAATATTTAAATACGAAAGTTTTATGACATTTTACTTATAAAGATGTTATAATTTTTAAGATATTATCAAAACTAATATTTTCTTAAATGGGACACCCTGTATCTGAGTACCTAAACAAATTGCATTTGATATTGTGATTGCAACAATGTATAACACTTGATATTTTGTTTCGTCCTAAATAGCTAAAATACCAAAAAAATAAAACAAAAAGATTTTCTAGATGGCCATGAATTGAATTCTGTAAGCTTTTGTTTTTGTTTGTTTACATGTCATAAAATTCAATATTAATTACGTATTGGTTTTGATATTTTGCTGTTAACGAAATATTTTCGATTATATTCCTTTAAAAAAGGAGTCTAAAATGAATATTTTTATAAACTATAAAAAGTTAAACATTTTGGGTGTTATATTGAGGGCAATGAAAATAAAGACGCAGCTTTAGACCTATACTTTGAGCGTTCTCCGGACCGACGGCAGCCAGAAAATGAAATATTTCAAATATATTTATATCACAATTCAAGTGAGTATAGATCATTTGGAAAACCAAGAGGTAAGATTTACAAAAAAAGAAAATAAAGATTCTACGGCATCTAGCCGTAATATTGAGAAATATATTGGCACAACTAAATTAAACGTTTTAAAAACGTTAAGCAAGCATTCGTATTAACCGTATAAAATAATAAAGGGTCATAACTTGCATCCTAGAGATGAAGAGCGGCGTTTAGAATTTTTAATCGACAGAATAATCGATATTTTTTTTGGGGGGAGAGAGGAGGAGAAAATCCTCATGGATACCTTCTGTTGTCCTGCCCACGGATGGGAGGGATAACAGTAGGTTATGTCAGACTCTTACTGACTAAAACCCACTCTTGTACGTCAAGTACAATAAAGAACTTTTTATACTTTATAGGAAGAAGTAGTAAAAAATGACTTTCTAGAAAAATTGACTGGTGTGAGTACTATAGCAGTATTCATATATTGGTTTCGGGTGGATGGGGTAGCATTTAGGAAAGAGAAGGTTTAAAGTTTTACAACTTTAGACCTTTTCTTTTTCTCCCAAAAATTAAAATAACTACTTCGGGATTGTTGGAAGCCATTTGTTTGGATTTGTGTTATTATTGGTTCTGGGATTGGCCAAGGGCTGTGATAGTGGGAGCGAGTTTAACGAGCAAGGTAAGAAGCGCTGCCAGATTAGGATCAAGTAACGCTTCTTGGAGTTGTGGGATTTGCGGGTTTTGAGGGATTTTATTGGGGGCCGCCGTTTGTGCTTGCGGCGGCGGTTGGGGTTCGGATTGTGGCTGAGTTTGTCCCTGAGGTTTGACTACAGAGGAGTAGCTCTTGGTTTGGTTTTTCGGGAATAGGGAGCATCCGCGATAGTTCGCGGTGTGATTTTCGCCGCAATTGCAGCATTTAGGGGGAGGATCGTTATCGCTGTCCTTCCTGGTGCAGTCTGCTGTCAAGTGCTCGCCGGCGCATTTTACGCAGCGCGGGTTGACATTGTATCGGTGGGAGGTGTGCCCGAAGTATTGACACTTGTGGCATTGAATGGAACCCTTGGAGGGTTTATGTTTCTCCACAGTAATGGGAGAGTGACTTAGGGTTTCTAAATTGTAAATTTGTCTGCCCTCTGGAGTGTTCTCCAGGTGCACTGAGACCATGGGGAATTTTTTGAATTTATTCCCCATGCGGCAGACTGACAGAATGGGTAGGGAGAGAGCTTTTAACTGCTTCACTATCCATTCGTCGGAGATCGAAGTGTCAACACCTCGGAGCACAACTTTGAGGTCTTATTCCTCGCTGAGGGCATACGTGAAAAATTCCACGTTGTTGTTGCGGAGGTACCGGCTTACGCAACGATAATTGTCAGCAGACTGCACTTGGAATTTGATGCAGCGGACGAATAATTTACATTTGAGGCAGTTTACGCCTAATCGGGTTAAATCTCCGGAAATCTTTTCCCAGAGATTTTTATTTAGGATTGTGATAGGTGGAGGGGTGTTTTTGAAATGCTCAAAACCTTCGTTCGAGGCTGCGATCTGATCGATCGATGGTAATTCGGTCTTTTTGACGACCATGGTGGTGTAGGTAATAATTGGTTTTGGTATTTCGGGGAGTTTTGCCTGGGGTTGCGGCTTGGGAGGTGGTTTTTAACTACCCTTCAGGGTGGCGGATTCGCGCACCAGGCTAGCATGCGGAGGAGGGGTGTTTGCCGGTGAGCGGCGCTGTCTTTTTTGGACAGGGATGAAGTCGTCTTCGTCAGGGACGTCCTCGACGAAGGTTGGAGAGGGGGTGCGTGGTTCGCTAGGGGTAGGCGAAAAGGATGGGCTGGGGGATCGGGTTCCCTCAGGGGCCTGGGGGGATATTACGTCCATGATTTCCTCGCTGTAATCAGCGGGACGTGGGGGGGTGGGAGTGGGGATTTGCAATGCGGTGTTGCAATGCGGCGATTTGTGCACATACTTCGGGTGAGGATTGGTCTTGGGGTTGTTTGCCCCTGGAGGAGTAAATGGGGTCGGAGGAATTTTCGGGGTCTGTGAACCGTTTCCCACGCCTGGACTTACCCATGGCGTAGAAGACGGGGTTGGGTAGGCACCGGGTTCAAAATCCCCCGGGCCTGCTTATCGTTAAGCGGAATCGAGACTTGAAATGTTGAGTGCAACACTCCAAATCCTGACTGCCTCCCGACAATCTCCAAGCGTTCCTCGCGGAAATCAAGGCAGATTCTCGGTTATCGTGCTATAATAAGCGTGCTAATTTCTTAAAACCTAAACAGGCCCCCCTGCAAAGGTCGTAAGAAATTTTCTCGTTCGCGCCTTCCGGTGTCAGGGCAGTATAAAATACGCGCTAACCACGGAGACGTTCTCCACACTGAAAAGGAAAAGATTACAGCTGGGCGGATGGCGCCTTTCCGTGTTTGACACAAACGAGCTAAAAAGCTCGGTCAAACTCGGTAAAGGGTGTTGGGTGAATGGAGTAGAGTGGTGAGTTCTCTCCAAAACACCAGGTCCTGAAAAGAAAATTACTATTCCAAAAGAACAGTAATTTTCCCCAGAGCACCTATGCTGTAAAATAGCTAAAAAGCTTAAGAATGATTATTAACAAAGAGAGCAGCTCGAAAGAGACGAAGAGGGCTTCAGAGAGGAGAGACGAACAACCTGACTGTTTGCCGTCTCAAGTCTGAATGATAATCGATATTAATCAAACATAAATCCTTATCAGGCGGTCGTCAGGGTGCAACAAGGACGGTTTGGGTTCCATGTATGGGTGGCGCTTTGTCAAAACAGAGTCCTTAACTACAGTTTGAATGCTGACGGATAAATCCAAATTTTGAAAGAATAAGTAATAATCGAGTTGTATAACATGCCATTGGCTATAAGAAATAATGTTTATTTACAACAAGACGGTGTTCCAGCACACAATAGCTATATGGTAGGGCACTTACTAACTGCCAATTTTGGCGAAAACGTTTAATTTACTTGTGCCAATATATTTTTCAATATTACGGCTAGATACCGTCGGATCTTTATTTTTCTTCTTATAAATCTTACCTCTTGGTTTTCTAAATGATCCAAACTCACTTAAATTGTGATATAATCTTTAAAATATTTCTTTTTCTGGCTGTCGTCGGTCCGGATAACGCTCAAGATATAGGTCTAAAGCTGCGTCTTAATTTTCCTTACGGCTATATTGAGGGTAATGAATATAAAGACTTAAAGTGCTTAATTTTTCATAGTTTTAAAAAATATTCATTTTAGACTGATTTTTTAAAGAAGTATAATAGAAAATATCAAAACGAATACGTAATTAATCTTGAATCTTACGACATGCAAACAAACAAAAACAAGAGCTTAAAGAAATCAATTGATGGCTATCTAGAAAATATTTGTTTATTGTTTTTTTGGTATTGCAGCTATTTAGGACAAAACAAAATATTGAGTGTTATATATTGTTGCAATCACAAGAAAAAGTGTATTTTTTTTAGATACTCAGATACAGGGTGTCCTATTTAAGAAAATACTAGTTTTGATAATATCTCAAAAATTAAAACATCTAAATTCTTTTAAGTACGCCACTGGATTCTACCTAAAAAGTCATAAAACTTTTGTATTTGAATTTTGTTTGTATCTCCATAAATAACCGAGCCATAAGAGATAATAAAAATCGGCTGATTTTGAGAATCTCCCTGTATCTTCTAAACCAATCTAGTCAGTGTAGATCTGATTGCGCCATTAAACTTAACACTAAAAAAGAAAACGAGACACATATCTTAGTTTTTTTGTATCTCGTGCCGTTTAGCCTATACCCTATAATATCAACGAAAAAAAACCACCCTGTATATAAAACAAATAAAATAACCCCCTAATAGTTTTGTCTTTGACTGTAATACTAACAGTATTTACGTGAAGTAAATCTGTTTCCGATAAATAATTGAGCGCACTTTGCGAGAATTTAGGATCGATGTTACACACACACGAACACACATTTTCATTTAAAAAAATTACAATAAGAACGGGCAATCAATCATCTCAAGCGTTAATGAAGTTTGCTCAGAAATCAAACATGAAATTCCAAACGACTACAAGTAACTGATGACCACGCACGGGGCCCTCGCTCGCCCTATCATGTTGGGTCAGTGCTGCGGACTTTTCCCAATACTCGGCGTAAAGGAAGGAAATATCCAAAATGTCAGATTCACTTGGGCGTCCGTGAGATTCTTTTACTGTTTGTTGCATTTGATTTTGCACCTGATCGATATGCTTATTAATGTGGCGTTTATGATTAAGGCAAAGGAATTGATTTTTGATGATTTTGGTGAGTTTTGTAATCAGAATTAAAATTAATTTTATTTTTAAATTAGTCACACTTTTATTTGTCGTATGTTCATTCGTAACAACTGCTCTGTTTCTGCGTTTGGCAATGGTTTGGCCCAAATTAATAACGTGCTGGAGTCAGATTGATACATCTATGGACATTGTGTATGGATTTCCTACAACATTGAGGAGAACTTTAAATTTTACCACTATGATTGTTATATCGGCAGCCGTTGGTATTATATGGATGTTTACTGATTTTGTGTAAGAAATTAAGTATTTTTTTTTTTTTAGCAGAACACGCGTTTTTCGTGGGGTACACGATAATCAATTTCACTAATAGCATGCAGGATTGTGCTAAACAATTAGAAGAGATTTGGTTAAAAGTGTTTAGGCATGTGTTTTTTATTTTGCCTTTTAATTGGTTTTTGGGTATGATTTGCCAGGTATAAGCTTTTCATTTTAATATAAAAAATATTTTTAAGTACCTACTTTTGCACAGGGTGCAGCATATTCGATTGTTTCTTCAAGTAAAGTACCACTCATATAAATGAAAAACTTCTGCATTTAAAAAGATATTGACATGCGGTAAAAACTTTTCTTACCGGGGGCGAGACATCGCTTGCTTTTTTTGCTTAAAATGACCTCCAGAATACACCTCTTAAGTGGCGGGAAGACGCCGTGAATCACCCTATATAAATCAATAATGTTGATCATTTTTATAAAATTTCAAAACTTTCGAGCTTCAGCATTTTTAAAATTAACAAATATTTGAAACAATTTAAAAAGTTCTTAGAAAATATCGCAAATTTAGTAAACATCGTTGATTTTAAAAATGTTGAAGTTTTTCATAAAATTACAAGGTTTTTCTAAATTTTTAAGATTTTCGTCCATTTTAAAATTTTTTTATACTTTTCATGAACGAATGAATTTTGGTGAATTTTCAAAATGTCTGTTAGTTTTTGATTTCCGTTAACTTTCTAATTCTTTATTATAATTTTTTTATTTTCGTAAATTTCGAAGATTTCTTTCGATTTTTAAATTTACGCTTTTTATGAAGTTTTAAGATTTTAGTCGATTTTAAAAATGTTGACGATTTTTGTGAATTTCAAAGATATTTATAAAAATTCTGATTTGAATTATTAAAAATGTAAGATTCATAATTTTATTACTTCTTTTATAAAAATCGCATTTTTATTTTATATAAAACAGAAAAAGACAAAAAAGCCATAGAGAATTGTTGAACGGGTATCGACCAAATTTGCAGGCTTTTCTAAACTCGAAATTTTACTTCATATGCTAGGCATATAAAACAATGATTTTTCTTACGACCGATAGAAAGGTGACAATTGTATATTTGTATTTTGACAAGTAATGGCAGTTTTGAAAATTGCATTCTCAAAACTAGTTTTAAATGTAAAGACGTTTGAGGACGTCAGTGTCAAAATTATTAAAATTAAATGAGTAGTGACGAAGAACAATTAACGCCGTATAGTGTAACCGTAACCCTGAAATGGCTAAAAATACTTCAGAAAAGCACAGGCTTTTTTGATAGGTTTATTAATAATAATAATAATAATATGTTTATTAATGCCAAAACCATATACATAGTTTACATAGGTCAAATTATAGATATAGATTCAAACACAGTACCTTGATTTAAGGCAACATAGATACATAGATAAATTAACATTTTAAAAATTCTAGTTCTTAGCAGCAGTATACGTTACAAACAATTACATAACATATTAAAATTACAGTTTAAAAAATCGTTAAAATTATAAAATGCATTCTCGACTAAGAATTTTTTCACTATAGATTTAAAAGATTTAAATTCTATATTTCTCAGTTGAATTGGGAGTTTGTTAAAAAATTGTATACTGTAATAATTTGTTCCAGTTTGACTCCGTGACAATCTAATCCTTTGTTGGTACAGATTTCCTCTCGCTCTAGTGTTATATTCATGAATATCGTCATGCAGGTTATACTTGTTCATATTCTTTTTCATGGAGAGTAGACATTCAAGAATAAACAATAATATTTGAAGACGCACAAAATGATGTTTACAATCGTCTTGATAGCCAATTCCAGTAACTATCCTGATTGCTCGTCTTTGCAGAGCGAACAGTCTGTGACGGCTGGACGAGTGAACCCATACTAATAGACCATACGCTAGATGGGCATGTATGAGGGAAAAATAAGCTGAACGAACCATAGCTGGCGATAGGTTATTACAGAGATTTCGTAAGAGAAATGCTGATTTATTGAGCTTGCTAGCAACTACTTCCCCATGATCTGCCCATAATAAGCGCTGGTCTAGATGGATTCCCAGAAATTTGACATGGGTATCGGTAACGTCCTTGATTGATTAATTCAAGGTGAATGTTTTAGTGACCGTCTTCTCCTCATTTAGATAAAGTCGATTGCATCGAAAACAGGCGGCAGCCTTCGTTAAAGCCGTTGTATTTTTAGTACTAATGACCTCCATATCTGAACCAGAAGAAACCAGCGTGGTGTCATCTGCGAACTGGATTATTCTACCACCTTCAATGTAGTTCGAGAAATCATTTATATAAATAGGAAAAGTAGCGGTCCCAAAATAAAGCCCTGTGGCACACCTCGATCCAGTGACATCGGTTTTGAGTACATACCATTATGGAAAACAACCTGCTTTCTGTTCGTCAGGTAGCTTAGCAACAGTTTTTGACTGGTGACGTGAAAATTGTATATATGTAATTTATCAATAAGAGTATCGTGAGGTACGCAGTCAAATGCTTTACTCAAATCAATACAATTAGCCACCGTTGACTGTCCTGCTTCAAACGACTCAATGATTTGCTTGATCAGATCCATTACGGCGTCCACGGTAGATAATCCTCCATGAAAACCATATTGGCTACCAGAAAACAAGCTGTTTTCCACAAAGTACGCAGTTATTTGTACCGACATTACCTTTTCCAAAATTTTTGCAAATACAGGTAGCAACGATATAGGTCTATAGTTGTTCATATCTTCTATATCACCCTTTATATAAATGGGAATCACCTTTGCCAATTTTAATTCATCAGGAAAGTTACTGGTGGTCAAGACGAAATTTATCATATGCGTTAGCGGTTTCACGATGGCAACAGCAACGTTTTTGACCAAATCCATACTTAGTCCGTAAATATCACAGCTCTTTTTTGACTTAAACGATTTTAGTATATCTAAAACATGTACAGGTAAAACGTTACAAAAGCAAAAACTGGACTGACACTTTATCACAGATTTAGTTATCTCTAGAGGATCAATATCACATGTTTCCATAGTCTTTTCAATTTCATCAGCAACCGAAGTAAAAAATAGGTTGAAATTGCTAGGTAAGATTTTATTTGTTTTGGAGTTTACATTGGTATTAGATGGCCTCTTTCTATTGATTATGTCTCATAGTGATTTTGTTGGGTTTACTGAAGCGCAGATATTTGCGTCATTTGCGGAAATTTTCGCATTTTTAATAGCCTGTTTGTATTTAATTGATAGAGTTTTTTTAGATTTAATAAATTAATAGTGGGGGTCCTGACAGACATTTCTTGTACTAAGTGGAGAGTTTCTCTCATTTTTTTTATATCATTAGTAAACCAACTGGTGTTTCGGGCCTTGGAATTAGATTTATTATGTTTGATTTTGTCTGGAAATGCTGTTTTAAAATGTTTGTTTACTATAGACATGAATGTATTGCACATGAACCCGGTGTCGCAATCGTTTAGTATCCATGGCTCCTTCAAAAGCAAATTATAAAATATTTGAGTTCCTTTCGACGTGATCGGTCTTATAATGTTGAATTCGTTTTTGACAGAAGTATTAAATTGTGTACGAAGAATGATGCCATCGTGATCAGAGAAATGAATTATTATTGGTTCAACCTGCACCAACGAAAGATCAAAGTTAACGAAAATATTGTCAAGGCATGAAGTACCTCTAGTAGGAAAAGTAACAGTTTTCCAAAACCCAAAGCTAGAGAGAAAGTCGCGAAGTAAAGTAGTATCTGAGTTATTGTTGATAAAATTTACATTAAAATCGCCACAAATTATTATATTGCTGCTAAGAACATCTATTTTACAAAAAGCACTATTTATTTGTTTTATAAAATTGTTAAGGCTACCATTAGGAGACCTATACATAACAAGCACCACTACATTAAAGTCTGGTATAGAGCAACCACACATTTCGCAATCTAGTTCACTTGATAAATGATCAATATTTATTACATTATTTTCCAACCCTGATTTTATCATAGCAAGAACACCCCCGTGCATGTAGGTTGCTCGGGAGAAATGAGATGCTACTGTGAAGCCATCTATGTTTAACAATGGCGTTTTATGAGGGGTAAGCCAGTGCTCCGTAATGCATAGTGCACTGAATTGATGATCCACGCAAATGGCTTCAATTTCTGGTATCTTGCGTCTGATCGATTGTATATTTAAACATAAGACATTAAAATGTATTGTTTTGTAATCGCGTCTATTTGTACGATCATTTGTGTTTTGCAGATTCTGATTATCGCCTAACTTATATATTATTCCATTTGATTGGGAAAACGATTCTTGTGAAAATTCGGCTCATAGAAGAGTCTGAACATAACTCCAATGGGCCAGAAATCAGCATTCATGTTTGTGTAATACTGGCAATGTGAGTTTAAAGGCTTTGTAATTACCAGATTTTACCACTAGCTCCGAGACGGTTATCTCCACATCTGGCAATTTGTTGTGTACATAATCGGTTATTTCATTTATAGTTACGTGTTTATTTACTTTACTTAAATGAATCTGAGTATTGGGAATAAATGCACTAAAGGTGGTGTTTTGCGCTTTTCCATAGTGTTTCGTGTTATGTCTTTTTCTTCTTTTGGGCAGTTGAAATCCATCTTTGTCTGCCAGTGTAGTAGTCGGATATAATTCACGCTGGACGCCTTGGGCTCTGTTGAGTTCCGACGCACGCGGGCGCAATCCAAGTGCGTTCGCGCTCTCCGTACACGCCGCCGCCGACGATCCGGGTTGTGGTTGAATATTCTGCGCAGGTGATTTAGGAGCCTCATGCTAAGCTGAACGCGTCGGCGCTTAATTTTCATTCAGTTTTGTTGCCGATGGCATAGATTTGCTGGAATCGATCAGTACTCCCGCATATTTTTTCTTCGTTCTAACCTTTCCAGTCGTTTCGAGGTTACACAGTTTTAAGTTCATTCTTTCAATTTCTACATATTTTTCAGCTACTGCTGTCTCCAGATTCCCAACTTTTTTCAATAGTAGACTATTGCTCAGGCGTAATTCGAGAACTAACGCTCTAAGCATAACTACGTTGACGTTCGGATCAGCGGCCGCCACGGTAATCTCGTCATCATTAACAATCAAATCTATTCCACAGCACTTTTGAACCTTATACACACAACCATGATGATAGAGGGTCTTACAAATGGTGCATTGGATCCCTGATTTTGCTATTGAGTTGCATTTGCACTTCTTAGTTGACGGAGCACTTTCACACACATCTTTTTCGCGCGCCATATCAACTATATATTGTGTTTGAAATTCGATTAAAAATCGGCTCAACAACTGGCAGAACAGTGGACTGTGAAAGTTCCTTGAGCTCGAACAATATTATTTTTACACCTGGATTTGATAGCATAGGAAAGTTCTTAAATCTTCTTACTTAGCTGGACAATTTATCTCACTTTCAGGTTGAAAAGGGTTATCAGAAAAAATACACATCAACAAGCTTTAATCGATTTATTAAATATCAGCTCAATGTCAATCAAAGGAATAAAGCACCAAAAATAGTTGTAATATTTATTTATAATTCAAACAAAATAAAATCAACAAGTTCAACAAAATATAAATTCTCTTAATAAAATTAAATTCAGTCTTTTAAGCCTTAAATATAATTAGAACACAATCAATAATTCTCAGAGATCAGAAACAACAACGAACACTTCAAGTTTCAATAATAGTTACACAAATATGAATTATAGAGGTTTTCTTCTTCATTAAGTTACAGTATTTAAACTCAATCGGCTTCACCGCAAATACAATAGAAATACAAAACTTAACATAACACATGCAAGTGTTAGCGTAGATACTCACTTGTATCTTTAATGAAAATTCTCGCTAACCTAACCACCAGAACAAATTAGCTATGATTCTGTCCTGTCAGTCTTTAATTTAGTTAATACTGATTAATGTACTCGCAAAGTCCCTAGTAAAGGTTTTGTTGATAGAATCAGGATCTTCGAAATGAGAACCCAACAAATCTGCAAGGTTCCCCACGTATTTATTGAACTATCAGATCTGCTGACTGATTTAACTGCAGTAAAAGAGCTGGTGCATTGAATTCTGCAAGGTACCCGACGTGCATCAAATACCTCAACTCCAATACCCCAAATCAAACGGTCAGAAGGTAAAAGGGGAGAAAACTAAGAACTCTCTAGTTCCGCAAGGTTCCCCACGTGCGTAAAGAGCTGTTAGCGTTCAATAGTTATCTGATTAAAGTAAAACAGACAATGCACACTGATTTCCGCTAGGTGCCCCACGTTCCTCATGTGCATTAAACTGATCCCCTCAAATCAAGACACTTTACAGGGTGAAGGTAAAAATGTTTAGAGTGTGAACTCTGCGAGTTGGTAAAATTAATAAAACAAGACAAAATCAAAATATGAAAGTTCACTGTCAAAGTGATTGAAATCAATTAAATCAAAATAAAATAAAAGATATATATATATATATATATATATATATATATATATATATATATATATATATATATATATATATATATATATATATATATATATATATATATATACCGTGTGGTGGCAGACTCCAAACGAAACTCACTCTTTCTACGAACTAGCCGAAAATTGATTACTAAAATTTTCTAAGTGTAGAAAGAATTAAAATGAAAATCAGACTAAGGGTTGAGAAGTGAAATGTGAACAATTGCACTAAGTCCGGTTGGAGAGAGTTTCGTTTCGAGTCTGCTGCTGATGGTGGAGTTTTCAAGGCGGGCGAGAATTCCGAAGAATTACGGCTCCGTCCGGCGCTTTTATGACCGGCCGCAGCGGTGGGGACCGGCCGCAGCGGTAGGGACAAGCCGCGAGTCGAGTGGGAGAGGCGCGCGCGCCGCTCCGACTCGCCTGGCGCACGACCACGCGGACACCGCGTGATCGCCAGATGTTCATTTTATCCTAAAAAATGGATCGAAAATTGATAAGTTATAATTATAATGAAAATAATACAATCCAAAGGACAATGAAATAAACGTTTTAAATTTTAACAAAATAATAATGAAAATTTAATCATAATTTTTTTTTTTAGGAAGTTATTATACTTTGAAGAAGACAATTCTGTGAGAGACTTTAAAAGTTTAAATAGCGCATACTTTCGTGGTCTATATGTGAACTATCAAGTTAAATAACCAGTAAAAAAAACATATTTTTTTAATAAGTGTCTATTTTAATTTGATATTGTGAGTTTATTATGCAATTAAACTTATTTATAAAAGCATAATCATTACAAGAAAATTCACGTTTTTTTAATATTACATTTTTGTGTTAAGAAAACTGTTATTCCTATTAATTGAAGTTTTTAGAACAGATGATGTGTGTCATAAACATTGCAAATTATTCAACTTTATTTATTAGTATTTTTGTCCAATTTTCAGTGCAACGGTTATACTCTGCGCCGCCGCTGTTTGATCGTAGGAACAGCAGAGTGTTAAACACGTTTTGAAAGCTGCATTGCATGCTCATACCTTGCTTTTACTCGCCCTGCGGGCTCATAAATGCAATTTGGTATTCGCATGCAATACGAGGCTTTCAAAACTTGTCAAACAATCTACTATTAGGTGAAGTTCAAATGATACTGTTTATCAAAGCTGGGACGAATCCTCGAAAAAATGTCTCGATACACGAATCCGAATCACCTAATATGATTCGAATCACAAATACTATAATTAAGGATTCGTAAGAGATAAATATGATTCGAATCAAAGATTCGAATCCTGTTTTATCGAATCAAGAATACAAATCCTTTAAAAATAAATTAAATTTTAGTACATTAACCAGGATATCGATACATATCGAACGTCCCTACCTCAATCTAAATTTAACACTTAATACTAAAACTACCGCTTTTAAGTTATTCATTTGTTGAGAATAACTAATCGAATGGAGGTGACCATCGGCTGGATGTGCGGAATAAGAAATACGGAATATCTACCAAAATCTCGTGTCACTATTACAACCTTGCCAATCTTTTTGAGAGAAAGAGATGCATAACTCGAGCATACGGGTTAGAAGGAGGTAGGACCAGAAGGCTATTCGAGGGGGTGAGGTAACGGGCCGTCTGGTAATTCCTGAGCGAGAATCCTAAAAAATCCACGATAACGTGCTAACATCTCTCAGGGTAGGACAAAGTTCTTAAAAACCCCGTAAACTATATGAGGCCATCACTGCATTGACCAAAATATTCGTCTCGGCCTGAAAACCAAGCTTGACGTTTTCGCCCATTCAGTTACCATTTTGTCAATTCAACGCTTGTATGTTAAAATTAAAAATATAAGGATTAGAAACAGAATACTGAAGAAGCTGTCTAAAATGCATAAAAAAACAGTAAGTTTTCGAATAATATAAAAACAGCTATATGTATTTTATACAAAATTTTTCAACTAGAAGGGCAAAAAAATGACGAAAAGTATAAATATTTGTTGTAAATAGTAAATAGTTTGTTAAAAAAATATCAAAATAATGAACATTAATATTCAGATCAAATGTGGTTTGTATATTATTATTAAGTTAAAAAAACTAAAATTAAAAATTCGAACATCCACTACTCAGCTTTTCCATTATTAGTTGTAGAATTCGTAGAAAATAAATTAACAATTTATAGAGAATTTAATTTGACAAATACTCGATTGCAGGTTTTAAATCTATTCAGTACATTTAACTGGAATTACACGGATTTATTTATAATGTTAATCAGTTTGGCTTTAGCAGAAAGATTTGCTCAGGTTAACGAAAGAGTAACAAAAATGGCTGAAGATCATGTATGCATTCAGATATATATTTTCAATAATTTCACATTTAGTCACCGCATATTTTTTTAACAGATAACCGATGAGGAAGCATGGATGGCAATCAGAGAGAATTACGTCAAACTGAACGTCTTGTCAAAAATGTTAGACAACGCACTTGGAAATATCATCCTCTTATCTTTTGTATACAATCTCTTCGTCATTTTAGTACAACTGTCACACGCTTTAGAGTAATGCATATTTTGAATTGAAATAAATAAATTTACTATGGAAATTCCAACTCCGTTATACATGTTAATTCAATAAAATAAAACACTTTAACTTTGTTTGTATAACACAATATTTTTTTATTTTTGTGACTGCAGTTTCGGCAACTCAACTTGCCATTATCAAACGGAGTGATTCACAGAAAGCACCTTTCCGATCAATTACTTATTTCGGTAATATTAGCCTACAAATTAAAAACATCCTTAAGAAACATAATATTAACATTGCTTTTAAAACATTTTGTAAAACAGAAAACCACAAATCAAAACAAAACAATGTAATTTTAGCAAATCCGGTATTTATAAGCTTGTTTGTCCCGATTATGATGGAATATACATAGGTAAATCTGGTCGTAAATTTAGCACTCGGCTCAAAGAACATCAGCGATCTTTTCGGTTAAATCAATCAGAAAAATCAAACTTTGCTAAACACCTCATCGATGAAAACCATTCTTTTGGCGAGGATGTACTTTCATTCATTATGCCGAAAAGGGCCGAAAAATGAACCCTTTAGAATCCTTGGAAATACAGAAAGCCCGCGCTAATCCGGAAATTCCCCTAATTGACGACCAGGCTGATTAGGTGTATACCCCCATTTTTAATGCTGTTTTGTAAATAACCATTCTTGTATATACAGAGAGTTTTGTGTAACACCGACATTTTCATCCAATACAATTTAACACCTGTCAATTTTAAGTTTTAAGTATACATGTCTCAATTACAGCATATATGCCGTACATTTTTAGATAATCGTTGTTTGTTTAAAAGAGTTCAATTTGAAACTTAAAATGAGAGTGTTCCACTCCCAGACTAAGCATGAAGTAAAATTTCGAGTTTAGAAAAGCCTGAAAATTTGGTTTGGTCGCGTAGCGCTGTTGTGTATTCACACTAATTAATTATTATTACATATTCTTAATTAATTCTTAATTTTAATCATACATTTATTTCTTATTTTATATTATTTCCTATCGTTTATTCTTAGTATCTTCACACTTTACTTACCCAGCTAATAAATCGTGTTTTGTAGATAAGGTGGTTGGGTGCTATTAAGATAATGCGCTCGAACACCTTATCCTTTGATAACCAACCCTTAATTGATATTTATTAATTTGTGATTATTTTTATGTCTTTAACCCTTGTGAACTTGGATGATTGGGCTGTCGGAGATTATTCTATTTTATTACTTCCCTTACACGAAAATGCTCTTTTCTTAATATTCATTGACACCACTCATCCAAGGGTTAATCTATTTGTGATAATGTACGCATATAAATACCGTTATCTTTGTGCCCAGAACTCAATATCGTTCTTGTATCCGAACTGTAAACATCGAATTTTAATAAAATCAAGTTAAAGTGTGAATTGTTTATACAAATCTCCCGAGGACCACAACAAAAATTGGCGCAGTCGCTAGGATTCTTCGACGATCGTATCATCCGCGAAAATTGCGTAAAAGTAAAATTACATCCGGAGAAACGGTCGACGGTTTCAACCGTGAAACGAAGATCATCAATCAGCACCAGGAGCAGATCCAGGAGCAACGAACAGAAAGGTTAGTGGAGATTTACTCTTTACATTCGTGACTTGATTTGGCAAAATGACTGATACCCCCACAAATTCCACAACTTCCACCACTACCCATCAACCATAGTTTATCTCTCTAATTTTTAATTAAATTAATTCCGGAAACTTTTGACGGTGATAGATATAAATTACGTGGATTTATTAAACAGGTAGATGCTGTTTTTGAAATTGCATCGGATGCACAAATCACTCCGTTACTCTTATACGTAAAAAGCAAAATTGTAGGGAAAGCTCGCGAACAAGTCGATATTCACTGTAATTTACAAACTTGGGAGGAAATTTCGGCATTATTAATTAATCTATATCAAGACAAAAAGGGCGATGAACAATTATTAGAAGAATTAAACACGATTCGACAAAGCAACAGTGAATCAGTAACTAGTTTTTACCAAAGATTAGAAGCTTTAACATCACGTATTTTAGCAAACGCACATGCTACCGAAAGTGATAAAAACAAATTAATCGGTAGACTTTCAATGATTAACGACATGTGTTTGAATAGATTTATTTACCATTCACAACCACAGATCTCTCAGATGTTAAGGTACAGAGAATTTAAAAATATGAACGAGGCTTTCACTGCTGCTTTGGGCGAAGAAAAAGCGTTAAGAATTAACTATAAACCTAAACCATTAGTTCATAAACCCGTGAATTATAATCATCTACCAACTAATCGACATTATACTAATAATAATACTCGCCCAACCCCAAGAATACATTACACAAAACATGATCGAGTTCCAACCACTTCATTTAATCCAAACAATAAACAATGCAATTATTGCAAAAAACCGGGACACACTATTGACGAATGCCGTAAACGTAAATATAATAATGAACGTAAACAGCATCAACAAAACATAAATAATGAATCCAGAAATGTCAATTTTAATAACCCGGTTTTTCAGAAAATTCCCACAAACTCCAATTCCCCAGAAACAAACGTCCTCGACCAGTTTACGAATCTTGCACTATAGCAAATACGTATTTAACTAATAATAACCTCACATATACTTTATTTGAAAACGACTTGGCAAAATCACCTAACAATGTTCTAAAATTTCTCGTCGACTCAGGCGCTTCAATATCATTAATAAAAAAGAGTAGTTTAAAATCTTTTCCTAATCTCTCAACTAATTTAGTTATCCCCAACGGATTAACTAATAATCCAGTTCAAACATTAGGTGAAACTAATTTAAATCTAAAAGTCAAATCTCTATCTTTCTGCAGTAAATTTCATATCATTGATAATGACACAAATATCCCTTTTGACGGACTTTTAGGGGACGACTTCCTTCAAAATCAAAAAGCTAATATAAATTATTCTAATTCTACTATATCTTTACAATCTCTACCATTTCCAATCCCCTTATACAATAACACACCTCAACATTCTAAATCTACTATATCTCTAACTCCTCGAACCGAAATGGTTGCTCGAATCAAAGTTTCAAATCCCTTAAATCTAACAGAGGGTGTTATTAATAAAATCACAATCGACAAACAAATTCTTATCCCTAACGCTATCGTAAAAGTTGATGAAAATAATGAATGTTTAATCACTTTAATAAATACTTCACAACAAAGAAAAACGATCGAAATCCCAACTCTAGATATTACTCTAAATCCTTCTAACTCTTTAATATTTAATTTTACAAATAATTATAAATCAAATTCCAGTCGAATTAGCCTTCTTCACGAGAATCTCAGATTAAACCATCTAAATAATGAAGAAAGAAAAGAAATTAAATCAATTCGTGAAGAATTTCACGACATTTTCCATCTGCCAAATGACGTATTAACCACTACATCTAAAATAAAACATCAGATACCATTAACTGATGATATACCCATTCACACTAAATCATACAGATATCCCCAAGTCCATAAACACGAAGTATCTAATCAAATGAATAAAATGTTAAAACAAGGCATTATAAAACCCTCTACGAGTCCTTGGTCAAGCCCTCTTTGGGTCGTACCTAAGAAATCTGATGCTTCAGGAGAAAAGAAATGGAGGATCGTTATCGATTATCGCAAGCTAAACGAGAAGACAATCGGTGACGCATACCCTCTACCAAACATCGAAGACATTTTAGATCAATTGGGACATGCCAATTATTTCACTACACTCGATCTCGCTAGCGGTTTTCATCAGATTAACATTTCACCTGAAGACGGCTCAAAAACAGCTTTTTCTACTCCTGAAGGTCATTACGAATTTACTCGCATGCCTTTTAGGCTTAAGAATGCCCCCTCTTGTTTCCAAAGAATGATCAACTCCGTTTTAGTTGGCCTTACGAATACTCAGTGTTTCGTTTACCTTGATGACATTGTCATTTATGGTGGCACTCTTATCGACCACAATTCAAAATTGCGAAACGTTTTCACACGACTTCGTGAAAACAATCTTAAACTTCAACCAGACAAATGTGAATTCCTGAAAAAAACTTGTGAATACCTGGGTCATATTATATCCGACAAAGGAGTTGAACCAAACCCAAATAAAATTAAGTGCATTCAGAATATTCCCGCAATCACTAATCAAAAACAAATTAGAACCTTTCTTGGAATGACCGGATATTATCGGAAATTCATACCTAACTACGCTACTATAGCGAAACCACTGACAATTTTACTCAAGAAAGATGTCCCGTTCTCTTGGAAAGATGACCAACAAAAAGCATTCCTTTCCCTAAAACAAAAATTAACGGAAAAACCAATACTCCAATACCCCAACTTTGAACAGCAATTCATATTAACAACAGATGCGTCTAATGTTGGCATAGGTGGAGTTTTATCTCAACTACATGATAATAATGACTTACCTGTCGCTTACTACTCGCGAACGCTTAACAAAGCAGAACAAAACTATTCTACTACCGAAAAAGAATTATTAGCAATAATCAACTCTGTGGAACATTTCAGACCATATCTATATGGAAAAAAATTTGTAATTTATACTGACCACCGACCTCTTCAATGGTTATTTAATTGTAATAATCCAAATTCTCGATTAATTAGATGGCGACTTAGACTATCAGAATACGAATATGAGATTAAATATAAGCCTGGTAGAATTAATTCTAATGCAGATGGTCTATCACGTCTTTTGGATATTGAAGTTTCTGTAAATAATATATCTGTATCAAATGTAGGATTTAAAGATTTTATAAAATTTCATTACACCAATCAGAATGTAATTTCATATGAACAAGACAAACGCGTGATTTCTAACATCAATGATCCCTTAATTATGTTTTGGTCTCAAGACTTGGACGAGTCAAATATTCATTCAGAATATATATTCAATGAATTTGACGTTTCAACCCTAAAACCGGACATTAATGGACTAAACGTTATATCAAATGAAAAACAAACAATCTATATTTTATATCCATTCAACAATCATTTCGACAAAATACAATATAAAGACATTTACGAAACGTTAACGAAACTGACAGACAAACGAATAGATAAATTTGTGTTAATACCACCGGATAAAAGTAAAAATATTAAACCAACATTATTAAACGAAATGTTAAAATATTTGTTCCCAAACTCGGCCATAACATTACTTAACTCAGAGAGAATCATACCCAAAACCCAAGAAGAAATTCAGAATATACTCACTGAAAATCACGACAGCAAATTATCTGGTCACAGCGGCTATCATAGGACGTATGCAAAAATTAAAGAAAAATATTATTGGCCATCAATGAAAGCAGACGTAAGAAAATATGTAAAAAAATGTATATCTTGCCAAATGTCAAAAACAAACTTCAAACCCACTAAACAAGCCATGGAAATTACTTCAACATCAGAACTTCCATTTGAAAGATTAGCTATTGACATTGTAGGTCCTTTACCAATGACATTAAACGGAAATAAATTCATTTTAACTTCTCAAGATGATCTAACGAAATTTAGCATCGCTGAACCCATCCCAAATCATGAAGCAGCTACCGTTGCTAGTATTCTCGTAAAAATTTTCACCCAATTTGGTATCCCTAAGAGCATACTTTCCGATCAAGGTGCAGACTTTATGTCTAAACTCATAAAGGAACTAACGAAACTATTCCAAACAAAACATATCACTAGTACACCTTATCACCCTCAGTCGAATGGTGCATTAGAACGTTCACACTTAACACTAAAAGACTACTTAAAACACTACATTAAACCAAACCAAACAGACTGGGACGAATATATATCGTTTGCAATGTTTAGCTACAACACCTCAGTACATAACAGTACTAAATATACACCTTACGAACTTATATTTGGTCGAAAAGCGTATTTGCCTTCAAGCATAACCCGTGAACCAAAACTACTTTACACCTATGATGATTATGTAAAGTCATTACAATATAAGCTGAATACATCCTTCAAAGTAGCGCGAGAAAATATAATTTCATCCAAGCTAAATTCAAAAAAATATCATGATAAGAAAATCCACCCTGTGCGTTTTAAAAGTAATGATTTAGTTTATATCTATAACAAACAAACGAAACCATCCCTCTCAAAAAAATTATCCCCTAATTTTAAAGGTCCCTATAAAATAGTAAAAATTCATTCAAACAATACCGTAGACTTAGAAATAAATAAAAAAATAAAACGTTATCACACTAACTTATTGAAACATCATGTTTCAGATGACCCATTGGAAGATCTCAACTCTCCTAACAATCATTCCATTAATATGTGAATCTTTAGTTTATAACACAACCCCATTAGAGAAATCAAGTGGTTTATTTTATAACGACCTCGGAATTGTTTCTATATCTAATTCGAAACTAACACTTTTAACGTATATCAATATAACACAACTTTCAAATGCTCATTCCACTCTGAAACGATACTATTCAAAATCGCTAAATTTGTGTAATTTAAAAGTCGGAGAAATGCACAATAACGCAATTCTTAAAAATCCTAATGTAGAATGTAAACGAACCCTTAAGTTGATAGAGGATCAAATTAGTGAAATTGATGAAAAGGCTGAAACACTTTATCACATTACTGATCACGAATTAAAATCGCGTAGCAAAAGAGGCCTTGTAAACGGAATCTCTTACGCATTGAATTGGCTCATTGGTACACCTGATGCCGGTGATGCTCAATTTTACACAGATAGTATTAACAATCTCGTAAATGATAACAAAGAAACACAAACATTATTAAAGTCTCAAATCCAGATTATCTCCAGCACAATTAAAAATTTTAATAATTCAGTAGTATCTTTAAAACAAAACGAAGAAAGATTTAACGCTAATTTTGTATTGATAGAAAAGTTAACTAATAATGTAAACAATGAGGTTAGTAAACTTCAAATTGAAACAATAATTAATCAACATTTAGCTACATTAAACATCTTATCTGCAAAAGTTTCCAACGAATATGATAAATACATAAACACTATAAATTTAGGAAAACATGGTATTCTCACCCCTCAGGTGATAACACTAAAAATTCTCCTTGATGAATTAACACAATATAAAGGCGAATTAGAATTAGCAGTTCCATTAAATTATCAGAATATTCATGAGATCTATAAATTATTAGACATTGAAATTATTCTTGATAAAAAGATGATAATCTTTATTTTAAAAGTACCACTTGTGAACGCGATCTCATATAATTTATATGAATTAGTTCCTTTACCAATTCAACATCACAACTCCTCAATATTTACCTACGTAGAACCTCAACAGCCCTTCCTAATAGTATCAAATACTAAAACCTATTTTGCCAACCTTCGAGATCTGTCCGAATGTAGAGAAATATCTTCACGACACTTTATCTGCTACGATGTTCACATCACCAAGCGAATTGATAGACCCAGCTGTAAAGTTATGCTACTCTCACCTCACGTCACGAAGATGCCAGATGATTGCCAAATCCGCCGAGTATTTGCCGACCTCGAAACCTTCAAATTTATTGGAAATAATAAATGGTTGTACGTTTTACAACAACCCACAAGCCTCACCGTCGTTTGCGAGCCTAACCATATCGAAGACGTAGCTCTCCAACAAACTGGAATTCTTCAAATCAATTCCAATTGCAAGGGCTATACCGACTCGTACATCCTCGAAACTACGAACAACTACAAAGGCAATTCCACCGCCTACTACCTTCCCACCATCGATATTTCAGAAGATGATTGTTGTCTACTTGAAGATAAGATCCCTCATTTTCGGAACATCGCCTTGAAGCCAATCAAGCTTTCCAACATCGATCTGTCAGAATTGAAGTACACAAGTAAAAAGTTGCACGAATTCGACGACGTATTAACCGACCAACTACACAAACCATTCTCTATACATTCTAAGCATTGGTATTCCATTCTTTTATCAATCACCGGAGGAGTAGTATTATTAATCGTTTGCTGTAATCTATGTAAACGCTGCGGATGTTTAAGATTTCTGAGGAAGTTGTGCTGCTACCACACCAACACTTACGGCGAAACGAGAGCACCAATGATAAAAAAACATCATCACCTGCAACTTTGATAAGACACATAGACCGTCTTATTGCCGTCCAACCCGTGATATCATGACTTACGATCACCGAAGAGAGATGACTACATTCAACCCCGTCCGAGAAGAACCGGTGTATAACGAGGTTTATCCTATTAGATGTGCTGCCCCAAGAGTACGAACGAGCACGACGCCGATCTAAACTTTATCGGCTTTCGTCTTAATGTGGGAGGTGTTGTGTATTCACACTAATTAATTATTATTACATATTCTTAATTAATTCTTAATTTTAATCATACATTTATTTCTTATTTTATATTATTTCCTATCGTTTATTCTTAGTATCTTCACACTTTACTTACCCAGCTAATAAATCGTGTTTTGTAGATAAGGTGGTCGGGTGCTATTAAGATAATGCGCTCGAACACCTTATCCTTTGATAACCAACCCTTAATTGATATTTATTAATTTGTGATTATTTTTATGTCTTTAACCCTTGTGAACTTGGATGATTGGGCTGTCGGAGATTATTCTATTTTATTACTTCCCTTACACGAAAATGCTCTTTTCTTAATATTTATTGACACCACTCATCCAAGGGTTAATCTATTTGTGATAATGTACGCATATAAATACCGTTATCTTTGTGCCCAGAACTCAATATCGTTCTTGTATCCGAACTGTAAACATCGAATTTTAATAAAATCAAGTTAAAGTGTGAATTGTTTATACAAATCTCCCGAGGACCACAACAGCGCGAAGCGCGGAGCGGCCAAACCAAATGTTCAGGCTTTTCTAAACTCGAAATTTTACTTCATGCGCCACCGGTACAAAACACTGACAAATTACGAAGTTTAAAACACACCGATAAATTTTCTATTGCATCAGTGTTTAGTACCGGTGGCGCATGAAGTAAAATTTCGAGTTTAGAAAAGCCTGAAAATTTGGTTTGGCCGCTCCGCGCTTCGCGCTACGCGACCAAACCAAATTTTCAGGCTTTTCTAAACTCGAAATTTTACTTCATGCTCAGCCTAGGTGTGGAAAACATTTGTTTAAAGCTTCAAATTGAATTCTCTTAATAAACCGAGCGTCGGAAAATATGCAACGTATGTATATGTATACTTAAAAGAAATATTCTCGTTATGAAAATGTTCGGTGTTACATAAAATTCTCTGTATACCTGTACCATACCGTAATTTAAATCACTCCGTTTGATAATGGCAAGTTGAGTTGCCGAAACTGCAGTCACAAAAATAAAAAATATTGTGTTATACGAACAAAGTTAAAGTGTTTAATTTTATTTAACAGTTTCATTAAAGTTAAAAATATTTATAGAAAGCGAGATAAATCGCATTAATATATATTCTAATTTTGAAATCAATTAAATTTAGACAATTTTTGTGCTATATTTTGTTTACTTGTTTTTATCTATAGGCCTAGTAGTGGAGATATAATCTCAAGACTATATTATATATACTCATTCGGATTTCTTTTGCTGAGAACATCGGCTGTTGTTCTGCTAGGTTCACGAATTCACAGCGAAAGTATAAAATCTGTTGATGTGTTATTAAATCAGTTACCAACACAAGTTTTTAACAAAGAGGTAATTTAGTAAATTATCATTAAGTTTTAATAATTTTCTAATTGATTTTTCTCCTTATTAATTTGTAAGGCCTTTACGATCAATCTCCATGTTTAAACAGTTAATATACATACATTTTTTTAAGTACACATGGCTCAATGTGACCTCCATGTACCTATATTGCACTCTTTATGCACTTCTTATTACCGTAGAAAACCTTTTTTGCACCCTTTTGGTTTAGCGACAAAAACGAATTTTTGGTGGAAGGGTGGCGGCGGTACGGATAGCCAGCCCCCTCACCTAGTATACAGGGTGTCCTAGACCACCCGCATCAGGCATTTTTTGAGAAAACGGCTAGTCATAGAGAGTTGGGATAAAAAAAATATTACTAAAGCCATATTGAAGAATCGACTAGTGATATTGTTTTTTCCCAAAAAGGTTGGCATCCCTGAGATTTCGCTTAAAAATGTCAAAAACTCAAGATATTCAAATGACATGATACATCAAAAGTGGTATCATTCAAAAAGGTCTTTGAAAAATAAGCAACTTTTGTAGGAAACATATTTTTGTAACTGGCGTTTGGTTTGAGTAATTTTGGATTGAAGTTATCAAATATCAATGGCTATTTTAAAAGTAGATACTTAGGGTCACTGGTATTGGGACCAGAACAGTTCAACAGTGTTAAAAGGTAAATGGGAAACAGTTTCAACTAGTGCTCTCTCTGAGTCAGAGTTAGAGTCAAAACTGTGGAGTCAGAATTTAAGTATTTTTGTGATGAGGAAATCGGAGTCGTGGAGTTGGACATTTCGTATAATTCCGACTCCGATTTTCAATATAAATATTTAAATATAATTGTTCTGAACATATTTCGTTTTTTTTTCCAAAATTTGAACCCAAATATAATTTAATTACATTAGAAATTTATGGAATTTGCATAAGAGAGAAATGCAAAATTAAAATCGAAATTTTGCATTTCTCTCTTATGCAAATTCCATAAATTTCTAATGTAATTAAATTATATTTGGGTTCAAATTTTGGAAAAAAAACGAAATATGTTCAGAACAATTATATTTAAATATTTATATTGAAAATCGGAGTCGGAATTATACGAAATGTCCAACAAAAATACTATTAGCTTGCAATTATTAAGACGATGTAGTAACCATTAAACATACATTTTTATTGCAAAAAATTGCATTATTAAGTAAAGTTTTAAAATGTTAACATGATTCGAAGCAGTAGTCGGAGTTGGCCTAGAATTTTCGAGCGACTCCGTGGCCTTGGTCAGAATGTATCTAAGAGGTCTAACTGGCATTTAAAACTCAATCTTTTAAAATACCTTAGCCATGAAAAATTGAAATTGTATAACTTTAATCAGACATCACTACAAATCCTTACAAAAGTTACTTATTTTTTAAAGACCTTTTCAATGACACCACTGTTGACCTATCGTGCCATTTAAAAATCTGGAGTTAATAACTTTTTTAAGCAAACTCTCAGGGATGCCAACATTTTTGCAAAAAAAAACAATATCACCATTCGATTGTTTAATACGGCTTTTATGATACATTTTTTTGTCCGAACTCTCTAGGACTAGCCGGTTTCTCAAAAAAAGGCTGATACGGGTGGTCTGGTACACCCTAAGTTATGCACTAGGAATGCACTTTCGAAAGGTGTTAATGACAATTTTTGCATCAACCCAAATTTCGAGAAGAATTTCTTTTTCGGTATTTTTCCGTTTGCAGAATATTTTTTTTTTATAAAATGGTTAATGATTGATATAATTTACTTAAATAATACTCGAACTATGCACTTACTATGTACACCAAAACGAAAGATGTTTATAAACTTGTTTAAAGTTGATGGAACTTCATTAAAATATTTTATAATAATGCACCTACTATGCACTATAATGCATAATAAGAAATAATTAATTGTTGGAGTAGGGGATGACTGTGAACATTGCTTCTAACGTTGTTCGATAGTGCATAGTGGGTGCATAATAATAAAATATTTTAATAAATATAATATATAAAATTACGAAAAAACTATTCGTGGAAATGCAAACAGTGTCTTAATTAATGACAATTTAAGACGATAAATATCCATTGAAACAACTACTTCCCGTGCAAATACACCTCCGGATATTGATTTATACAATGAAATATTTAAAATCTTATTTAATTTGATTTGTTACAACGCTCTATTAAAGTATATGTAACGTTTAGGTCAAATTCTCTTCAAACCAACTAACAATACAATTTGAAATGAAAGGAGAGATAGCAACAAATTAGAAGTGAAAGGACTTGGATTAAAACTAATGTCTTAGGCCATCTATAGACGCGTTTCGAGATTTATCTCTCTTCAGTATAGCTTTGCTTATGACGTTTAAAAAAAAATAGGAATAAAATTAAAACAAACTTACTCGGAAAAAGTGTTGTGTGTGGAATGAACAGGTACACAGAAATGGAATGAGTGAAAATGATGGTCGGTATTTATAGGTAAAAAAGGGGCTATACTGAAGAGAGATAAATCTCGAAACGCGTCTATAGATGGCCTAAGACATTCGTTTTAATCCAAGTCCTTTCACTTCTAATTTGTTGCTATCTCTCCTTTCATTTTAAATTGTATTGTTAGTTGGTTTGAAGAGAATTTGACCTAAACGTTACATATACTTCAATAGAGCGTTGTAACAAATCAAATCAAATAAGATTTTAAATATTTAATTGTATATTTCAATATCCGGAGGTGTATTTGCACGAGAAGTAGTTGTTTCAATGGATATTTATCGTCTTAAATTGTCTTATTAATTAGGACACTGTATGCATTTTCACGAATAGTTTTTTCGTAATTTTATATATTATGTTTAAAGTGTGCAAACTATAAAAAGCGTAAGCTTATTTTCTCGAATTCAAATAGTTTGAATTTGAATTTATCTTATTTTAATAAAATTGCATCAACTTTTAACAATTACATAAACATATTTTATTTTGAGAAAGTTCGAATATAAAAAATAATTATTTTTTCGGGTAAGGGATGACTGTGAAAATTGATTCTAACGTTGTTTAATAGTGCATAGTGGGTGCATTATTATAAAATATTTCATAGTTTACGACCAATTTTAAATGTTAAATTTTCCTGACTTTTCCCTGACTCTTTCCTGATTCCAGATTTTTTTTCCTGAACCCTTGAAATATTTTCATATAACCAAACCAAATATAGGGGAGAAAAATAGTGATGTGTCTATAATAGCACTTTCCCCATTAAAGATATGATGATTTAAATATCAAAAGTATTGAAAAGCTGCTTAAACTGAATTTATTCTACTTTTATTATTATTATTCCAAAACTATTTACAAAAAATAAATTCTTTCATTTTTTCGCTTCATCTTTCTAAATATTGATCACCATCACATCTAAGCGTTATACATTTTTAACTTTACTCTAAATCAGTGGTTAATACGCGTGGCGCATGAAGTTAGACAAGCCCCGTGAAAAATTGTCTCGGGTCTCTGCGCGACCCTCGACAAATTTTCTACGCGGGGCTTTTCTAAATTCGAAATTTCACTTCATGCTTAGTCTGCGAGTGGAATACACTCGTTACTTTGAAATATGTCACTACTGTTAAAATGTGTATCATATCTGTCACAAAGAAAAACAATGACATGGCGATCCATTCTGGTTCAATTCAAATTTGTGTCTAATTGGCACGATTGGTTAAATGTCGGCTTGCGCCGACTTATGTCAACTGTCATTATAGTTCAAATGTCGGCTACCGCCGACTTATGTCAACTGTTATTATAGTCCAAATGTCTTATATCAAGTTGACACGATTGACTAAATGTCAGCTAGAGCCGATTTATGTCAACTGTCATTATAGTTCAAATGTCGGCTACCGCTGATTTATGTCAGCTGTTATTATAGTCCAAATGTCGGCTGGCGCCGACTTGTATGTAAACTATGGTTATAGTCTAAATGTGACGCCGACTTATGTCAAGTTGACATACTTTTTATGACTACTATAATATCTTTATTAAAAAAGAAAGACAAGAAATACATTTTACATTCTTTAAAAACTAAGTATAAACATAAATCTTTTTGTCCGGGGATAACCTTAGATTTGGTTTGTTATGATTTCAAGATGAGAAAGTTGGGTAAAAGGAGGATATGTATTCGTAAAGAGTTATAGGCGGGTTTTTTAATTTAGGGATTATAGCAATATTTCTAGCGATGCACATTTTTCTGAGGTGGTTATTTAATAGAGGAGTACATTTGATGGGTTATGGAGGGGGTTTTGGGAGTGTCGAAGTTTAGTGGGGGTATGGAGAGAGGATCTTTCGGCTACTTCGAGGTTATTAATAGTGGCAGTATATGTATTTAAGAGGAGGATGGAACTGTAGTTCAGGATGAGGCGGCAAATTATTTTGTATATTTTTGTATAAGTGTTAGTACTGATTCCTTGGGTTTTGTATGTCAGGCAACGGAAATGTTTTTGAGGATTAGTTTTGGGTCTGAATTCCACCACACGCTCTTCCAAGTGAGATGAGCGTATGGTGGACCCATGAATGGATGTGGAAAGCGGATTAGGTGGAATACTATGATAGGGGAAAAAAGTTGGGATTTGTTAGAATTAATTTTAAGTCCCCACAAATTCTTGAAGGGAGTTAAAGGCTGAGGCTAGGGTTAATGAGTGAGTAATTAGGGCGGTATCATCCGCAAACTGTAGAGGATAATAGGATGAATTTATGTAGTATATGTATACAGGGTGTCCGTATTTCGAGGAAATGCATGGGGATCTCGGTTATTTGAAGAGTTAGAGAGTTGGTTAAATTAAGGCAAATACGTGAAATTTGGAGCCCAACAATAATCCGAAAACAGATTTGAAATATCTTCTTTTGTTTTTGAGATATTGCCAAAAAACTATTTTTTTTCAAATTTCGTTTTTATTTTTTTATTTAAAAACTACTCTAAGTTTGTGATAATTTTAGTTCAAAAGATATTTAATTAATTTGTTTATTATTATTTAATATTATGAAAAACTTCATCAAGCAGCAGAGTGATTATTCTGGTTCCTTCCCTAAAAAAATATAGTTGTATGCCTCAGGAATTTTAAAATGTGCAACTGTTTTCAAGGCACTCTTAAAAAAAAAACAAAAGGTTGCTTTGTTTCAAATGAAACGCAAAATAAATTATAAGTGTGATATTCCGTTGAATTCAGAAAAAAAAGTTCTTTCCAAAAATATGAATATCTAATATGGCGCCCATAAGAAAAACAAAAGTTGGCTACGGTTCTGGAGAAGATATTAAAGTTATTTTAAATGTAAGTACACTACTAAATTCCTGATTAAAAAGTGCCTGTATAATGTAAAAGTTGCAAATTCCTAGATCCAATAGTTTTTGAATAAAAAAATAAAAACGAAATTTGAAAAAAATAGTTTTTTGGCAATATCTCGAAAACAAAAAAGATATTTTAAATCTGTTTTCGGATTATTGTTGGGCTACAAATTTCACATATTTGCCCTAATTTAACCAACTCTCTAACTCTTCAAATAACCGAGATCCCCATGCATTTCCTCGAAATACGGACACCCTGTATGTTGTGTAATAGGGCTGATGACGAAAAACCTTGAGGAACACCTTGTTCAGGATAGAATGACGAGAATAAGATTTGTCGTATGGGGATTTTTAATTTGCGATTGAGGAGGAAATTTTGGAATAGGTTGATAAGATGGTTGGGTACGTTAAGAATACTGCGTTTATATAAAAGGCCCTGATGCCAAACAGAGTTGAAGGCCTTAGATATATCTAGGAAAAGGATGGCAGATTTGTTACCTTTTAAATGCCTTGTTTGACAGTTGTATGTAAGGATAGCTAAGAGTAGGGTTGTGGAGCGGTTTGGAAGGAAGCCGTATTGGTACATAGGGATATGGGGTGAAACATGGCCAAGTATTTTAGTACTGGTAGTAGTGTGGCGGCTAACTCTTTAAAATGGGTGGCTGGGTCGTGGTAAAAAAATTGAATTAAACAAAAAAATAAGTGATAATCACAATCGTGAATTTAATAATAATAAAAATTAACAGATTTCGCACATACAAAATATAAAAAAAATATAAATTAAATAATGTTTCGCTAACAAAAAAAAACAATCAACAACAAACTCCGCAAAAATCGATAACACAAAAATTAAATTGGGCGCCACCTAGGAGCACTGTCCTAGGGCGGTAGTACTACCGGGCTTTCATTAATTCCCGAACCCCACGTGACCAAAAATAATAGGCAACCAAATGTACAAGGTGGTATGGCTCACACAAAAATTCCCTAGATTTAAAAATATTTATTCGCCGGCGTATTTTTATGACGACTGAAAATATTATATTTAAAATGATTAAAAAATAGGCTCATCTTCAAAAATGTAACTAATTTTTATTAATTTTTTCGTTGTAAATACCATTTTCGCAGTATTTGCTTATCCTAGCAAATTGACTCTGCAAAATAAATAGAAATAAAACTCAATGTTTCAGAATAATTAAACAATTTTTGCTTACCTGAAAATTCCGGGCGAATCTTGTAAGATCTCAAAGGTTGGTTTAACGATGCACCGCGCATAAACGTTTATGTCAAATTTGACTTTAGTAACGTTTGGTTACTTTTTTCAAAGCCTCCAACGTACAAATACAATAATTTACACGGCAATTTTAAATTTAGCCACGTGGGGTTCGGGAATTAATGAAAGCCCTGTACAACAGTAGCCTGTCTCTGTAAATTAACTTTCAGGTATCTTTTTGTTTGACTTAGCTTTATCTTTTCCTCGACCTGGGGTTTAGCTCCCACCCAGTCGGCGAATCCTCGTCCCTTGCGAAAAAATCGAAACGAAATCCGAGCGCAGAATATTTGGTTGGATCCCAACGTAAATAGGTTCACCGAATTTATTTGGCGCTCAGAGGGCCAACCGTAACCCTACATAATAATAAAAAACTGTAGCTAATTCACGCAAAAAACAAAACGAGGAATTACGTTACCCTTTTTTTTATATATAGAAAACAAAACAAACTCACCCCAAGACAATGTCGAACACCAGTAGCGATAATTTTAGCGGCAATGATCGGCAATCTTGATAACGATAAACAGCGATGACGATAGCGGTATTCGGTAGCGATAGCAGTAATTCAATATTAGCAACAGCGATATGCTCCGTCGCCCAATCTCTTCCTCGCCGCATCCAGCGCGCTCGCACGCCTCCCCCCTCACCAAAAATGAGCGCTCCCCGAAATTTTCAAAAAAACATTTGGTGCCGAATAGCATTGCAACGTAGGCAACTGAAATTGCGCGCATAACTTAAAATATCGCCAATGCAACATTTTTATTCTCAAAAATGAAAATAAAAATGTTACAGTAGGTTAATTGGACAGTAGTTGTTTGAATGTGTAGGATCGGTTTTGGGTTTATGGATGCAGGTGATTATGGGGTAAAGCATGGCTAAGTATGTTTTGTTTAAGTAGGCATTCGTACAGTTTCCCGAGTACGGGTAGTAAGGTAATGGGACGGTAGTTGTTTGAATATATAGGATTGGTTTTGGGTTTGTGGATAAAATTATTGATGGATATAATTAAAATTGAGGATTTTTAGGATATATGTATGAATAGCATGTAAGAGGGCTTTCAATATTGGTCGGTGTACTTTATCATGTCCAGGTGCTGTATTTGTTGTCTTGCGGAGTACTGTAAAGTACGTCTCTTCATCCTGTCTATCGTCATAAGGGTCTGTGAAGATGCAGTTTTTGTACCAACTGTTTACGGTTTTAAAAAAGTCATTTTTAAAGAAAGCGTCGTTTGTCCTTTTGTATATGTTTTTGAAATTGTCAGCAAGTTTTTTTCAAATATCTTTGTCAGTTGTTCGTTTGTCATTTGTTACTGGACGGTAATTTCAGAGATAGTCTTGTAAGTTTTATATATACTGAGTTCTTTTTCATTTTTGTTCAATTATTCTTTCTTTGAAGGTCATTGATATTATTGCATGTTTCCAACCATTCGTATGTTTTATATTCAGTTATGAGATTTTTTATGTCCTTGTTTAGTCTGTTGAATCTTAATTTAATTTGTTCCTCCTCTAACTGTCTAACGTCCCGGTATAGAGGTTGTATTTTATTAGTCGAAGGATACATTTGGGTAAAGAATATTCGTAGTGTTGTTTAAGCTTTTTGGGGGTATGTTGTTCTATAGATTTCGCAAGTATCCTGTTAAACTGTGATGTAGTACGGGTATCTATTTCTGGGTGAATATCGATAAATATACTCAATGACATTAAAAGTGTAACACCCAGAAGGAGTTATTATTTTAACTTGATTTTTTGCCAGTATGGTAGTCTTACATCAAGAATAAAATTATTACATTTTCAAGAAATTTTATTAAAACACAATCTAAAAAAAATAATAATGTGTTTGGCGACCCCTTTGCTGTATACACTCCTGTAGACGTCTGGGCATCGACAAAATGAGATGGTCGATGTCTCCTTGAGGCATCTCGTTCCAAGCAACTTGAATTTCATCGATCAACTGTGCTAGAGTCTGTGGAGGATGGTGCAAAGAGAATATTCTTCTTCCCATGATATCCCACACATGTTCAATAGGATTTAAATCCGGCGAACGGGGCGGCCACGCCAAAACATTAACACTAGCTTCATTAAGAAAGTTCATAGTTCGACGAGCAATATGGGGACGTGCGTTATCTTGTTGAAAAAGTACGTCTGGGCGGCCATCTAAATAAGGCAAGAAAGTCGGTCGTATGACGTCTTCAACATAACGCGCAGCTATCATACTGCCTCGAATGAATACAAGAGGTGATCGACTACTATAAGCAATAGCCCCCCAAACCATTACTCCAGCAGTCCTGTGTACATGCCTCTCAATAGCAAACTTAAGATCAGGTCGTTCTCCACGGTAGCGTCGTACCCTTCTACGGCCATCATGCGCGCCTAGACAAAATCGTGATTCATCGCTGAATACGACATCGTGCCATTCTACCTCCCAATGCTGCCGTTCTCTGTTCTTTGCACCAGTCCAACCTTTGGCGACAGTGTCTCGCTGTTAAAGGAAGCACTAATCTTGGACGGTACGAAAGAAGCCCAAAGGATTGAATGCGGCGATATAAGGTTCGCATACTAACGGGCCTACCTTCTTCTCCAATCCACTGATCACCGATTTGACGCGTAGTAGCGAAACGGTCTCGCAGGGCTGTCTTAAGCGCCGATCTTGATGTTCTATGGTACGCCTTGGTTGACCAATTGGCCTTCTTCTTGCTCCTCTACCTTCTTCTGTCCATACCTGATACACACGTATTACAGTTGCTGCAGTGGAATCAATACGGCGGGCAATTTCGCGATAGGACATACCGACATCTCGATAAGCAACAACTCTACCTCGGTCAAAATCGCTCAAATGGTGATATTGTGGACGTCTTCGGACTCGAGGCATTTTATTTAAGCTTAACACACTCAACGGAAACACGAAAACTATAAACATCTGTACTAAACAGCTCATATAAATAGTTTTATCAAAAAAGAAAACGTGACATTTTCACAATAAATATAAAAGGCACAAGGTTGAAATTGTTATCAATGTATGCTTTAAATATAGTCACTCTGTTGCTAAAATATGAATTCAAAAAAATCATTCCTTCTTGTCGAAAAGATCGAGCCGCTCGATCTCTTTGAGCGGCTCGATCTTTTCGAACTTGCAAGGATCGATCAGTCGATCTTTTTTGATCGATCTTGCCCATCCCTAGTACAGACGTTTAGCGTTCAAGAGAGCGCAAAGACGTATATGCCAGCAGAAAAGACAAAATTATTAGCATGTGATACTCATAATAAACGAAAACAGAAACATGTTTCGAAAAAATAAAATCAAATAAATAGATATATAATGTTGGATCGAATATTATAACACCGATAAGGCATTATTTAAATCAAGTGTCGTAGCGCAGGCAGTAGCGCACCGGACTCTTAATTGAGAAGTGCGGGTTCGATTCCATTCCCCGGTTGCTGTGTTAATATTTCTAATTAATTTATTTTTAATTATATTCAATTATATAATTAAACAGGGAAAGTACTATGATGGACACATCACCAATTTTGTTCTTTAGTATACACTAAAGATGAGAGAAGCAGTTAATTTTCAATAATGGTAACTAGTTATTTTTAACAATATTTAAATATATAAATAAGTATTAATTTTAATAAAGATTTATAATATTTCATTTCATATTAGCTATTTATGTATTTACTAAATATATAAATAGGTAATATGAAATGAAATATTATAAATTTTTATTAAAATCTCTATAATATAATAGCACGCTCGGATATAAAGTGTGACTAGCCCGGGAAAAATAACCGGCTCATTAGTAATTTTTTCTCGGCCCTGCCAAGACTCTGCCTATATCCTTTTTTTAATAAATGCCGTCTCACTTTGCGCAAAACAGAATACAAAAATAGTGTGATCGTTCAATGATCGATCCGCTCAAAAAGATCATTGCTCGAGCCGCACAACCTGATCAATCCACTTGTGCCGATCGATATGACCAATCTGATCGAGCCGATTGATCACATCGATCAGCACGACCCGTTCGCACAGATCGAACCGCCCCCAAGATCGAGTCGCTCGAAAAGATAGAGCCGTCCGAAAAGATCGAGTCGTCGAAAAGATCAAGCCGATCGAGCGGTCTGAAATGATCGATCCGATCGAACGGATCGATCCGATCGATCCGATCGAAAAGATCGATCCGATCGTAAAGATCGATCCGATCGAAAAGATCGATCCGATCGAAAAGATTGCAAGGATCGATCAGTCGATCTTTTTTGATCGATCTTGCCCATCACTAGTAAATATTGACATTTAGTCAATCGTGTCAACTTGATATAAGTCGACGTTAGTTGACATTTGGACTATAATGACATTTAATATTGATGATTTATTTATTTATTTATTTATTTATTTATTTATTTATTTATTTATTTATTTATTTATTTATTTATTTATTTATTTATTTATTTATTTATTTATTTATTTATTTATTTATTTATTAATTTATTTATTATCCAACAGATTCATAAGATCTAATAATAGGATAAATTAGAAAAATACAATTATAGCGCAATACAGTATAGTCACAATCGTTCACAATATAGCACTGCATATACTTTGAAATACAATGATATATTAATATTGTTGATATTTAAATTATCATATCTTTAATTGGAAGAGTGCTATAATGGACACATCACCATTTTTCTCCCCTATATTTGGTTTTGTTATATGAAATTACTTTAAGGGTTCAGGGGAAAAATCTGCAATCAGGAGGATAGAATCGGGGAAATGTCAGGAAAATTAAACATATAAAACTGGTCGCCACTATGGAATATTTTATAATAATGCACCCACTATTCACTATTGAACAACGTTAGAAGCAATTTTCACAGTCATCCCCCACCCGAAAAATGTATAATTTTTATTGTGCATTATAGTGCATAGTAGGTGCATTATTAAAAAATATTTTAATAGGATTCCATCAACTTTGAACAATTTTATAAGCATATTTCATTTTGGGGAAGGTAGAATATGGAAAAAAATATTTTTTCGAGAAGGGTGTTTGTTTGAAAGTTACTTATGACGTTTTTATATAGTACATAGTTCGAGTATTATTTAAGTAAATTATATCAATCATTAACCATTTTATAAACAAATGTCATTGTGCAAACGGCAAAAATATCGAAAATAGTGCTAGGTAAATAGAGGTCTCAAACACAGGTGTATACAGAATTTTTTTAAGTATACATATTCTGATGTATACTCTGTAATTTTTCAGGCATTCGTTGTTTTTGAAAAGCGTTCAGTTTGAAACTACTAACAAGTATTTCTACACCCTGATCAAGCATGAAGTAAAATTTCCAGTTTATAAAAGCCTGAAAAGTTGGTTTGGTTGCGTAGCGAAGAAACCAAGTTTTCAGGCTTTACTTAACTCGAAATTTTACTTCATGCGCCACGCGTATAATACCCTGACAAATTGTGAACAAACTGTAAAAGCTGTACCTAAAGTAGTATATTTTGAAGTTCATGTTCAATCAGTATTTTATACCCGTGGCGTCTAATTTCCTCGGTCGTTCTCTCCAAAGCCTGCCTCTTCTTTCTTTCGCATACTTTGGCGTACCTAACCCTCGCTGCCACCACCCCCTGCTCTTCGCCCCTACCCAAGCTCCACTCCCTCACTGCCTTCCTCACTTCCCCCTTTACGTCATGACACTCCTCATCCCACCATGGGCAACTCTTTCCGCCCCCCTTTTTCTCTATTCTTCCACAACACACGATTATCTCTTCCATCTCTTCCATTGTTTTTACTTCATTCCAGTTTATCTTCTCCAAGCGCTTTCCCATGTACTTAATCGCCCTCACACTATCTTCTATCTTCCACGCATCCTGCTCTTGTTCATTTTCCTTACATTCCCCCATCCTTATCTCTAGCATTATTGGCAAATGGTCCGACCCGAAGACTTCCTCCACCTCCATTCTTCTAACTTCTCCCCTATTTAACCCCTTTATTACGACATAATCAATTACTGAAGATCCTTGTTGTCCCACATACGTTTTCTTCCCGTCCCAATCACCTTCTATACTTTAATTTTGTCATTAATTCACTGTATTTTTACTATTGCGACATTATGATTGTAAGTCACTTGGTTTACTGTCTTTTGATTACGATATGATTTTGTCATTAAATCACTATATCGTGTGACGCTCAACTCACAATGCACGCGGCTAGGTTGGTTGAATGGCGGCGCGGGGTCGTAGTTCGGTTTGTAATAATTACTTCAGCATGATTTTGGGCGCCAGTCACTGAGTGACAGATAGGGTTAGGCTGTTAATCCGGTATAAGGAACTGTTAGTAAATAACTAACTTGCACACAGTTTTATAACAACTTAATATATTAATAAAATTATGATCAACAATTAATGGGAGAAGGTGAAGAGAATGTACTTAATATAATTTGAATACTGTGTGAATCGAATTAAATTTTATGGAACAAAAATAAGCAACCACAACAAGCAAAGCTAATGAATGATTTGCTGGCTGCCTCGCTCTCTATATCAGCAACAAAATGGCGTCCGTATTGGCCCGTTCGTCTGGCGGAGTTAAGGAATAAATTGCCTCACCGGATTTTATCCTCAGGGTGTAAGTGCAGTTAAGCCATGCAACATGCTGGAAGTCGTTCGAAATAGGCAGCAAGTCTCGGTTAAGGCTGGTTTTGGCCTTAGTCGTTGGCTCCTTCCCTTCAAAGGCAGGCGCAGCTACCCTTCTGTCCTGGGATATCTCCTCTCCTCTCTTCCGGCTAGGACTCCCTCCCTTAGAGCGGATGCCGACCCAACGTTATCTGTAGTTTAGAGCGAAAGGCAGTATCGAAGTTCATGAGGGCCCTATGTGGCTACTTAGCGTCACAGTTACGTACTCTACGCATAGCGCACTTTAATGAATAGTAATTAAGTAATGACTTAGGAACAGGGAGGCATGCAACAACTAAAACATTTACCAACACCAACGACAAACTCAATTACATTAATACGCCACACTACAAAAAAACCTGAGTGGGCGAGCGGTGGGTGTGTGCATGGGCTGCCCTAAATTTATTTTACTCGAATCTTAATCATGCAGTCGGTTATTTTTAATTCTCATATCAATTGGCAAAAAAACTCTATTCTTATTCACTCACCCAGCACACACCTCCGTACACGCCGCGCTCTCCCAACCAAGTCCTCGCACGCACGTCCGCCGCGCGCCTCCTCGCTCAGCGCGCTCTCGATATCGCGAATGTAAAATATCTCAAACCATGAGCGTAGCAAGCATAACTTTGGGATTCAAATGAAACGGAACATTCCCAAAAATGGGACGTTACAATCGACTGTATTTTCACTATTGTGAAAATTTCATGTTAAATCGGCGTTTTGTACGCGTGGCGCATGAAGTAAAATTTCGAGTTTAGAAAAGCCTAATTTGGCTCGGTCGCTCCGCTTCGCTACGCGCCCGAGCCAAATTTTCAGGCTTTTCTAAACTCGAAATTTTACTTCATGCTTAGTCTGGGAGTGGAAGACACTCGTTTCTTTCATCATTAAAACAATTGAAAATTGACGTAATACGTTTATTGTCGGAGAATGTTCTGTATTGTTAAAACGAAATATCAATTTTGATACAAGTTAAAAAAGATACAAAACATAACAGCTAAATTACAGTCAATTAAATGATGAGATACCATTAAAATGCTATAGTAGTGAAATTACCGTCAAAATGTTACAATAGTCAATTAAATGATGAAGGATTATGAAAATGCCATAATGTTGAAATTTTGTCATTAATTCACTGTATTTTTACTATTGCGACATTATGATTGTAAGTCACTTGGTTTACTGTCTTTTGATTATGATATGATTTTGTCATTAAATCACTATATCGACTGTGTTTTCACTATTGTGACAATTCTCAATTGTTTTAATGTTGAAAGAAACGAGTGTCTTCCACTCCCAGACTAAGCATGAAATAAAATTTCGAGTTTAGAAACCTGAAAATTTGGCTCGGGCGCGTAGCGAAGCGGAGCGACCGAGCCAAATTAGGCTTTTCTAAACTCGAAATTTTACTTCATGCGCCACGCGTACAAAACGCCGATTTAAAGTGAAATTGTCACAATAGTGAAAATACAGTCGATATAGTGATTTAATGACAAAATCATATCATAATCAAAAGACAGCCCACTGAGCAAACAGACTCAAGTAATGTTTCATCAGCATTAATACAACGTTAAATGTCGCTACAATGTTGATATAACGTTATTTGTTTGTTTTTTGCTCAGTGGGAGTAAACCAGTGGAGACACTCGTTTCTTTCATCGTTAAAACAATTGAAAATTGACGTAATACGTTTATTGTCGGAGAATTTTCTGTATTGTTAAAATGAAATATCAATTTTGATACAAGTTAAAAAGGATACAAAACATAACAGTTAAATTACAGTCATTTAATCGATGAAATACTATCAAAATGCTATAGTAGTGAAATTACCGTCAAAATGTTACAATAGTCAATTAATTGATGAAGTATTATCAAAATGCCATAATGTTAAAATTACTATCAAAATGTTACAATAGTCATTTAATAATAATAATAATCTCTTTATTACCCAACGGAAGAATCCAATAATTAAAGTAAAATAAATACAATACTAAAATATTAAAAAAATATATTAAATGACTATAACAAACAAACAAAAAATGATATGTAAAAATGACGAAATACCGTCACAATCAGTAGGCCAAGTAATTTTAAGACAACATTTCATACCGGTCAATAAACAATTGACACGTGTCATAGGAGGAAGGTACCCCTAATGCATGAAATAAAATTTCGAGTTTAGAAACGCTTGAAAATGTTTAGGCTTTTCTAAACTCCAAATTTTACTACACGTTTAATGGAAAACACTCGTTAAAAAATTAAATTGAACTCTTTTCTAAAAAACTACGAATGCTTGAACATTTACAGAGTATGCATCGGAATATGTATACTTAAAAAAAATTCTGTATACACTTGTGTTTTATAATAAAAAACAAATTTGGAGGGGAGATTAAGGTTGCGATTTATTATGGGTAAAATCCAACGTTTTAGGTAGTAACTAGTTTCAGCACCATTCAAGTTCTGATTACTGGACAATAGTATTGCATGATACATTATATATATAATGCCGATACTTGAAGGATTTTAATGTCACCAATTTAAAACAATTAAGATATTTAGTTTTTTTGGAAAGAGTCCTAAAAATGGCTATTTTTGCATCATTTATTTACTCATTTTTAAGCAACAAAAACTTGTGCTATGTAAAATTCAAGAGTATCCGTTCAATTAGTTTAACATTTATTAATAAATGTCATATCTTACGTCTAATGTATTATGCTAGAAATAGTGCAAATAGTCTGTCTTAGTAAACCGCAAACTTAAAGGATATGAAACATGGAAATTCTAATAAAAATGTATTCGGATTTTTACAAGATTATTTTAATGTCCTCATGGAAACTCCTTTTAAATTTTGTTTTAAATATTAAATTGAGAAAGTAGCTGTATATTTCAGGTTGATCGATTATTAATTCAAATAAAAATGGATCCAAGTTATTTCTCAGGAAAAGGCTTATTTAAAGTAAAAAAAATCTTTATTACTTAGTGTAAGTATTTTGTATATATATACATACATATATATATATATATATATATATATATATATATATATATATATATAGATATATATATATATTTATATATATATATATATATATATATATATATATATATATATATATATTTGTTAATACGATACATAATTTTATATTTATATTAATTTCAGATTACTGGTGCAATTGTTAGTTACGAGTTAATGTTTATAGAATTCAAGAAATAAAGTAATTACATAATTTACTATATATTATTCTAGTTAATAGTTTTATAATTTTCTTTTCTTTCCTCCCTCTTTAACAAATTCTAGCAACTTCGTAAGAATATATTTTTCCTTTGATGTTTCTAAAGTAAGACAACAAATTCACTTTAAAAAAGTCGATCAATTTTAAAACTCTGTAATTTTATGTTTAGTGTTGATTTTTACATTTTCCTCACGAAAACAAAGATCAATCTTTTTTCAGCAAATGTGATGAAAATGAAATGAAACTATTATTGTGATTTTTACCACCAAATTTCATCAAACCCAGCTGATTGTGATTGAACATTTAATGTGTACAATCTGCCACTGTGGAAATTATGATTAAACTTAAATTATGCTCGCTATTTCACGATACGAATACGTGTAATTTATTTTATGTGGATTACATGGAAAAGTAATCGGCAAATAAATTTAATCTTTGAATAAAATTTATCTGAAGCTGGTGAAAACAGACATTAATTTATAAATTTAAGCGATAATTACCAAAATGATCAAATATCATGAGATTAATTGAAAATTTACAACTTGAAGAAAATCTACATAATTTACGAAAACTTGTATAGTTCATCAATATTAGTTAAAAAAGCGAATGTTCAAATCATAAAAGAAAACAAAGAAAACCCTAGAAATTAGTGAAAATTTAAAGAAACTTGCAAAAACGTTCAAATCATTGACGTTCAGTCGATTGCTTATGGAAAGATTCGTTTTACTCTCGTTATTTTCTAAATTCGTATGATTTGTGTATTTCTCTTCAAGATTTTATACCACTGTTTAATAATTTTATCAATGATCTTATTTATTTTTACATATTGATGCTTTTTGCAATGTCTGGTTGCATCAATGCTTTCAGTCATGTCTAATAAATTAAAATATTCAATATTTATCAACTTTTTTTTAAATTACGTTAAATAGTAAGAGGGGTGATCAAAAAGTAAGGTTATAAAATTTACGTTTCATTTCAGGCCTTGTACCCTTACTTTTTGATCGTATAATTTGAATAATTTTTCTAAATTTCGCTTACTTTTATTAATTTTCATGACTTAATAGTTGTCATATGAATTTCAACCGAATTTGACGTCGACCAATGAGTAGGCTTTCTGATTTCAAATAATCAATTTATTGAAATAAACCTAGCTTTCGGAGATTATTTGTCTCCTTCTTCAGGGATTTAAAATTGTATTAGACGACACTATTTTCTTGTACAAGAAAATAGTATACTATTTTTTATCAAGGTGTACCAAATAGAACATGTCCTAGTTCCATTATACACAACTTAGATTCGCGTTTGGTCATATTTTGCGTATTACACCATAATACAAAATAGTATACTATTTTCTTGTACAAGAAAATTGTGTCGTCTAATACAAGCTTTACACTACAAGATTAAGCGGAGTATAAGTATAACAAACAAACATTTTTGTAAAAAAACATACTGTATATAAAATATTTAATAAACTATGACATTTGATTGTAACCATTCTAAAATTTATAAAAACTTAACTAAGTTTAATATTTGAAAGGTGACGTTATTTTCTAATCATGACAAAAAGAGAACTGCATTTTGAATCTATTACCCAACCAACGAAAACGAATTATCACAGGCTCATTCTCCGGGGCACAACACGGGACAAGTGGGCACATAACCTAACATCTATCGTAATAGCGACCATGTATTGTGAACATCTTATTGTTGCAATTTATATTAATCCTGGATTAATTTGTCACAATTAACTCAGCGAGGGTTGCGATATATTCTTAACTCTTTTTCGACCGCGTTGATTTTCTTGGAGCGGTTGTATGTTGGCATCCAACGTTGGCAGAGCATATCTTATACAGGTAAGTTCGCATGCGTCAACTGGCTCCAACTGTGACGTAAATAAGAGTGAAAAATATGGCCGCCTGGATATAATAATAATAATCCCTGGTAATAATAAATAATGTACAATTACTCTGACCAATTTAATTGGAAATTAATTATGCAATTAGTGTAACAGGTAGGGTCGTGTTCATATCAACTTTAAAAGTGTTAAATAATCACAGAATAAGTTTTAGGTTACGATTGAAGATTGTATTAAACGAAAATCTATTCGTAATAATAATATTTACTAACACTGTAAATTATTTTTAAATCAGTTACATAATTGTAATTTGCATGGAGTTTAAAGCCTCTATAGTCTGAACAACCCGAAATTCAAACTAACAAAACCCGAATTCAATGCCTGAACAAAACTATAATTTTAATAAATTCGGTTTAACGATGAAGAACCTATAAAATGTTTTGCAATGTGCTTACGATGAACTTGTGAGAATAATTTAGCCTCTCAACATGCAGGCCCGCAGGAACGTAGCCATGGGGGGGGATGCTCCCCCCAAAGCTAAGGCAGTTGGCAAATTTTACTTTATAATGAAAAATTGCTAAACCAGTTGGCAAATCTAAAAGAATTATATGATATAAATGGATATGTTCCCAGAAAATGGGTTAGGGCTTAATGCCGTTGGCAAATCTTGGACGAAACAAATTGATGAACATTAATAAGTTTTACTAAAAGAAAATTTCAATTGGAATTAAAATAAATGAATCTAAATAATCTACGTCTTATTTGATATCTGCATTAAAAACGAAGTGAAATCGATGCAGGAAGTGATGAACACAGTGAAGGAAAATAAAAATGTGTTTGCGTTATCCTTTAAACTATGTCAGCTAATATATACAGCCGGGCTTTCAGTGGCAACAAATGAAAGAAGCTTTAGTTCATTGAAATTTGTCAAAAATTCATTACGTTCTAGAATGAAGGAAGATCGCTTGGACGCATTAATAATTTTAAAAACAGAATCTGATATTACTGATAATATTGAATTATCAAATATTGTGAACTCCTGGGCTAAACTAAAGCATAGGCGAGTTATAATAAACTAATTAAAATTGTAAAACTCCATGTTTTATTAGGTATTGGTTAAATGTAATTATGTACATATGTTATAAAATATATTAGGAAGTACAAAGCACTATATTATTGGATAATAAATTAAGCTTAATTTATATAAATCAATGTACTACGTTATATTAATTTGTTAAAATAAAATAATATAAAAATAGACATTTTTATTTTAATTTTGAAGTTGGAAAATTATAGGTGTTTCCCCCCCCCCCCCCAAAAGTTAAGGCTTCGCTACGCCCCTGCAGGCCCGCATACAAGGTGAGAACCGCCCAGGAAAAATACCATCGCTCCGATTAGTAGCAAAGGCCGGGCCTTGTCTTGGTTTTCCACCTGTTGTATCCAGGCCTGTCAATATGAAACATTGCTCCACACACTACATATTCTTTTTAGGGTCCCCTTTATATATACATTTATTTTTTAATGTTACTAAATAAAAAACATATTAGAATAGAATAGAATAGAAATATTTATTCGTGCTAATAACAATAACAGTCTTACACACGTCAAAAATAATACAATTAAATAATTACATCATAGAATATATTATAATACATAGAAAATTAAAATAATCTTATGTTAATAACCTTTAACATGTAAAGATATCGATACTCATTGTATGCATAAATTCATCTAAGGAAAAAAAAGCATTGTCAATCAGAACTTGTTTCATGCGAGATTGGAAGGCTTTAAGCGGCAGACATTTCAAATTATCAGGTAAGACGTTAAATAACCGAAATGAGTGAAATCGCGGTCCCGTTTTAGCTTTGGATAAGCGGAACGATTTGTAGCGATAGTCCTCTCGTTTGCGGGTTTCATACTCATGGATGGCTTTATTTTTCGAGAGTAAGTATTCATTTCTTTTAATGTAAGATAAACATTTAAGTATGAACAGGGAAGGTGCAGTTAAGATTTTGAGTTGAATATATGCTTCACGACATTCTTGTTGGTAGGACAATCCAACTACTATACGAATTGCTCTTCTTTGGAGCTTGAAAATATCGCTCATTATTGTTGAGTGACCCCACACAATAATGCCACATGGTATGTGAGATTGTACTAAGGAATGGAAAGCTGATTTAACCATTGCTAGTGAAACCGTATCCTTGAGATTTCGGAGAAGAAACATATTCTTTGATAGTTTTACTTTTAGTTCGTGTCCGTGAGATTCCCATGTTAATTTATGGTCAATGACTATACCAAGAAGTTTTGCCGACTTGACTGGCGAAGGTGGAATTGGCTTTAATGAGAAAGTAAGCTCGACTGTTTTACTTAGATTTAATTTTAGTTTATTTGAATTAAACCAGTCCAAAATAAGCTTTTTGTCATCCAGTAGATCTGCAGAAGCTTGTTCAGGTGTTACCCCCTTGGCAGATACAGTCGTATCATCTGCATACATGATCAAAGAGGAGTGTATGGTACTAGATGGTAGATCATTGATGTACAGTAGGAAAAGCAGTGGTCCAAGAACAGAGCCCTGAGGTACCCCATGCTTTAGATCTGCTACTCCTGACCTGACATCACCTAGATGGACAATTTGCTTACGCTCAGTCAAATATGACATTATTAATTTAATGACACTAGGATCGAAGTTGTAGAAGTAAAGCTTGCGATGTAGAATGTCATGCATTACACAATCGAAAGCTTTACTTAGATCTAACAGATTAGTTGTAATTACCTTGTTTTGTTCAAAGCCATCAATAATGTCATTAACAAATGTGTCAACAGCCATCGTTGTCGATCGACCAGTTCTAAAGCCAAACTGAGCATTATTTATATAATGGTTATGGTCTAGGTGTAAATTGATTTGTTCAAGCATTATCATCTCAATTACTTTTGAAAAAATTGGCAAAATTAGAATTGGTCGATAGTTGTTTGCATCTGAAGGGTCACCTTTTTTAAAAATGGGGATGCATTTTCCGATTTTTAATATATCAGGAAATACGTTTTCAGAGAGGCACATATTTATTAATTTGGTTAATGGACTGATAATAACATCAATGATATTTCTTACTATTTTGAGATTAATTCCATGAATGTCCGTACTACCCATGGATTTTAATTTCATTATAGTCAATCTAACCTTCGCAAATTGAAATGACTAAAAAGTATATTCAATATTATTTAATTGTAATAAATTATTATTTAAATTATTATTTCGATGACCATACAAGCAACCGTTCGATAATTATTGAAGTAACAATTCGTGCAATGTCTCAAACAATATTTCAGGGTAATCATTGGAACGATCTCTGGAGCAAACATTGAAGCACTTATTCGATTATTAATTTAATTCGAATCACCATAATCAACTATCGATATAATTCGATTAAGCCCATCACTAGTTACAACATATGAAAGTTTATAAATAATCTAGTTTTTTTATTAAAACTGAATTTGAGTTTAGTATACCGCACTAGATACCCACAGACGCGTTTCAGACTTCAAGGTCCTCTTCAGTGTGGTCCCAATCCAGTGCTGAGGCATACTGAACATTTCTGACTATATCAAGCCAATATGTGAACACTATTAAATGAATTCTATAGCTAACGCCATCTACTACCCCATGGTAGCATCGTCAATGACACGGTGCACAAAGTGCATATACCGGTCACTGTTTCGTCTATGGAGCTATACTCTGTTTGTGAAACCAGAAAAGAAATATCAAAATTGAATTTGAGTTCAGTATTCCGCACTAGATACCCACAGACGCGTATCGGACTTCAAGGTCCTTTTCAGTGTGGTCCCGATCCAGTGTTGAGGAATACTAAACATTTCTGACTATATCAAGCCAATATGTGAACACTATTAAATGAATTCGATAGTTAACGCCATCTACTGCTCCATAGTGGCATCGTCAATGACACGGTGCGCAAAGTGCATATACAGGTCACTGTTTCGTCCACGGAGCTATACTCTGTTTGTGAAACCAGAAAACAAATATCAAAATTGAATTTGAGTGTGGTCCCGATCCAGTGCCGAAGAATACTGAACATTTTTGACTATATCAGGCCAATATGTGAACACTATCAAAGCTATATTGAAGAATCGAATGGTGATGTTGTTTTCCAAAAAGGTTGGCATCCCTTAAAAATATTAAATACTCAAGATTTGTAAATGGCATGATTGGTCAAAAGTGGTACCAATCAAAGGTCTTTGAAAAATAAGCAACTTTTGTAGGAACAATATTTTTGTAACTGGCGTTCGTTTTGAGTAATTTTGGATTGAAGTTACTAAATATCAATATCTCATGGCTACCTTATTTTAAAAGTAGATACTTAGGGCCATTGGTATTAGGACCAGAACAGTTCAACGGTGTTTAGAAGCAAATGGAAAACAGTTTGAACCAGTGCAGTGAGTCGGAGTTAGAGTCAAAACTGTGGGGTCGGAATTTAAGTATTTTTGTGATGAAGTAATCGCAGCCGTGGAGTTGGAAATTTTATATAATTCCGGCTCCGATATTCAATATGATTATTTAAATATAAATGTGCTAAACATATATTTTTTTTTCTAATATCGAACCCAAATAGAATTTTGGATTACAATGGAAATTTATGTAATTTGCAAATGAAAGTAAACAAAAATTTCGATTTTTTTTCAAAAAAAAAACTATTAGATTACATTTATGCAGATGTAGTAACCATCAAACATCAATTTGTATTGCAAAGAAATTGCAATACTAAGCAAAGTTTTAAATGTTTACATGATTCGAAGTAGCAGTCGGAGTTGGCGTAGGGTTATCGAAAAATAGAGGAGTCAGAGACGGAGTTTTAGTCGAATATTTCTCTAGCAACTCCGTGGCCTCGGTCAGAATGTATCTGAGAGGTTTCACTGACATTTGAAACTCAATCATTGAAAATAAGTAGCTATAAAAAATTGAAATTTAATAACTTTGATCAGATATAACTCAATATCGATGCCGGTAACAAAATTATGTTTCTTACAAAAGTTGTTTATTTTTTAAGGACCTTTTTAATGATACCACTTTTGACCTATTGTTCCATTTAAAAATCTAAAGTTTAAAGACATTTTTAAGCAAACTTTCAGGGATGCCAACCTTTTTGCGAAAAAACAATATCACCATTCGATTGTTTAATACAACTTATATTATAAATTTGTTTGTTCTAACTCCCTAGAACTAGCCGTTTTCTCAAAAAAAGTCTGATACGGGTGGTCTGGGACACCCTGTATAGTTATGATTAAATATTTAATTTATTTTGGGAAAAAAATTTAGCTACGCCAATGTCTTATATATGATCAGTTGTACCAACGTGAGTATTTGGTTGCTTACCTATCAATCTGGAACCATTGTTGCTCACTCTGTTTAATGTCAATAGGCTATATGATTACCCTTTCATTAAAATGTTCATTAAGGTGTCGTTAACTAAATAATTGATTAAAGTAAACAAGAAGTTTAAACAATATTTTAATGATCAATCAGGTTTTTTCTAATGTTAAGGGGACTTCACCGCCTATATTTCAAAAACTTCTTTATTTATGGTCCAAAAAATTTGAATTTTTGTATGCGTATACTAGATTTAATTATAAAATTTTTGTCGGATCCTTTTTTTTTCTCATTTATAGTTTTTGTATAACAGAATTTTATTTTAGATATTTTAATCCAAAAAAAAAATCGATCCGACAAATTGTTTGAATTAAATTCTTAAATACAAATCAATTAAAATAACTAAAATATTTTAACAAATAACGGAGAAATAGCAATTTAAAAAAAGTGCAATATTTGGTAAAATGTTAAGTTGATACGTGACACACGAGGGCGGCCGCCCCGACCGCGTGAGCCAATTGCATGGAAGACGAGTGTGTTGTGCGGACTTGTGCGTGAGAGAGACGAAATATAAACAAACATGTGCGCGTATTTTTCGAAAACCCTTGACACTGTTCTTGTGACCTTCAGTACTTAAAGAATTTCTGACCATTTATCGATTTCCGTGCGTTGCATTTCGAAGACTTTTCTTATTAGTTATATTGTTCAGTTTTTTAGTTTTTTTTTATTAGTGTCAACTTATTATTTTTGTTAGTTGAATTGTGTTATAGTTTTTATTGTTAGTGTGTATAGGCAATTGTGTACGATGGGACGAATAACACGAGCTAAACAAAAAATGAATAGGTAAGTAATGCAAATTTGAGTGAATATATACAGGGAGTTTTTATTTTAAGTATAAAAACATATCCCGAGGCGTACTCTGTAAATGTTCAGGCTTTTGTTGTATTTATAAAAGTGATCAATTAAAAACTTTTAGTGTTTCCACTCCTTGATTAAGCATGATGTAAAATCTGGAATTTAAAATAGCCTGAACCAAATGTTCAGCCTTTTTTAAACTCGAAACTTTACTCCATACACCACTCGTATAAAACACTGAAATATTGTGAAGTTTAGATTTTACTGCTACAGCAGTATACTAAAGCTATACATTTTAAACTTCACGTTCAATCAGTGTTTTATGCGCTTGGCCCATAAAGTAAAATTTCGTGTTTACAAAAGTTACACTACCAAACCAAATCTAAACTTGAAATTTATCTTCACCTAGCGTTGTTATCTAGTTGTTAAAAATCTCGTGAATCTTGAGATTCAATCGGAATTTGTACATGTGTGTTTTGTGTTTTTAAATTTATCGTTAATTCGTTGTTTTATACGCATGGCGCATGAAGTAAAATTTCGGGTTTAGAAAAGCCGAGAAAATTTGTCTCGGGTCGCTGCGCGACCCTCGACAAATTTTCACGGGGCTTTTCTAAACCCGAAATTTTACTTCATGCTTAGTCTGGGAGTGGAAGACACTTGGTGAAGGTAAATCTTTAAATTCTATTAATTATCCACGTAACGTATTTAATGAAACACCCCTGAAACAACGATATCATGATTTCTCGGTGAAATATCGGTAAACTGGTTTAGATTAATTGATTTATTGAATCACGGGTAATTTTCAATTCTTAATAAATATATGTATATTTATTAAGAATTGCAAATTACCCATATAATTACCCTGTATTAAAAATAAACATATCAAATTAAAGCGTGTTTAGTTATTAATCAATAAGTTGAAAAAAATTATTAAGCGTTCATTTTGAAGCTTAAACGAGTGTTTTCCACTCCTAGACAAAGCATGAAGTAAAATTTCGAGTTTAGGAAAGCCTGAACGTCCAAATCCAAACTCCGGCTTTTCTAAATTGAAAATTTTACTTCATGCACCATGCGTACAAAACGCTGATTCAGTGGAAAGTTTTAAATTTAGATGCTTGCCTAACTAGGGGCCACAGCGTTAGCCTGGGTCCAGGTTGGGCGCCAAAAAACCTCAAATGCAAGCGTTTTAAGTATTTTTAAACGAGTGCTCTCCACTCTTAGCTTAAGCATAAAGTAAATTTTTTAGTTTAGAAAAGCCTAAGCGTTTTGATTTAGACCTGTAGCGTCCAAACTCAATCTTTTCTAAACTTGAAATTTTACGTCATGTACCACGCGTCGAAACACTAATCAGTGTGAAGTTTTTAACTTTTACTTTCACAATTTATGGCGCCCAACAAGGGCCCAGCGTTAGCATGGCCCCAGGTTGGGCGCCAAAAAAACTTCAAATCTATGCAAGTATTGGACAATTTCTAGATAATTAAGAACACACTTACACCGTTTTACCGTTTCGTATAGCATAATCTGAGATATGTAATTTGTTTTCCAAAGCAACGTTTTGATAGAGTTTTTATTTCTCTATTATAAAATTCTTCAAGTTTTGATTAAACAGTAGTTGGCAAATCTATTTTTAGTGTCTCTTCATTATAATTATTTGTTCAGTTTACACTGCCATGGCTGGCTGGATACACTGCCATGGTTGCTTTCATAATCTAATGAAATTTTTCATTGACGAAATTTTTTAAATCAACTTTGACATTTTCAATTGTCATAGCACCGTCATCAAGAGGACTGCAACTATTTTTTTGCCAATTTGGTTTTTTTCAATTGGAACTTAAACAGCGTGCAGTGATTAATGTGTTTATTTTTATTTCGAACATTTTTAATTGTTTCAACTGAAAAATTGTCATCATTTATCTGCCTGTGTTGCAGTGTCAACTAATAAACAGTGAAATCTTAACCAAGTGTGTTATTTACTAAAAGTGTTGACAAATAATTGTTGTTACGCAAAAATCGTGGTCACTAAACTTTAAACTCTTTGTACATATAAAATGATTTTATGTTATAATGCTTAGATTATTAACAAACTTTATCATCTCTATCAACGTGCACAATAAAAACGACATTAAATATTACTAATTACTAATGATATATTTTTTCAGTAATGCGCAAAATTAAGTTATTCCATGATTTTTAAAAATTATAAGTTTTTAAGAATCTTTCACCAAGCTGTTATTATTCTCTAAGAAAGAAGATAGTTACGAAAAAACTTAAAGATAGAAAAATTGTCCAAAATTCTCTTATCTAAAACTTTTATTTGAGCGATATTTTTGTATTCCCATTAGTTATTGAGTTATTCGCAACTTTTGCGAAATAAAAAATAGCGTAAATTCTCGACCTTCTTCAATTTTGACAAAAAACGTTATAACTCAAATACTATTCGAGCTACAGAAAAGTATAATACATGCATTTAGGCTATTGTGGCGAGATCTACAAGATGGGCGTATTTGTTTTTTATACAGGGTGATCCATAAAGTATCTAAAAGAAAAAGTCGATTTTTTTTTCAAAATCAAGAAGGCGAGCGTTTATTAAAAGTTATCAATTTTATATACAAGACTATTTTCCACACCCAGACTAAGCATGAAGTAAAATTTCGAGTTTAGAAAAGCCCCGTGAAAATTTGTCGAGGGTCGCGCAGCGACCCGAGACAAATTTTCTGGGCTTTTCTAAACTCGAAATTTTACTTCATGCGCCACGCGCGTAAAACGCGGATTTATACCGAAGTTCAAAAACATACACAAATTCCAATAAATAGTTCTAAGAAGTTATTTCATGATTCTGTGAAAATTATAAGTTTTTTACGAAGCTTTCAACAAAGTGTCGATTTTCTCCAAGAAAAAAGATAGGTACAAAAAAACTTGAAGATAGAAAAATTATCTTAAATTTTATTATCTAAAACTTTCATTCTAACAACTTTTCTGCATTCCCATTAGTTATTGAGTTATTCGCAACTTTTGCGAAATACAAAAAAGCGAGCGCGCTCGCGTAAATTCTCGGCATTTTTCAATTTTGACAAAAAACGTTATAACTCAAAAACTATTCGAGCTACAGAAAAGTATAATACACTCATTTAGGCTATTGTGGCGAGATATACAACATGGGCGTATTTGTTTTTATACAGGGTGATCCATAAAGTATCTAAAAGAAAAAGTCGATTGTTTTTTTTTTCTAAATCAAAAAAGCAAGTGTTTATCAAAAGTTATCGATATTATATACAAGACTGTTTTCCACTCCCAGACTAAGCATGAAGTAAAATTTCGAGTTTAGAAAAGCCCCGTGAAAATTTGGCGAGGGTCGCGCAGCGACCCGAGACAAATTTTCTGGGCTTTTCTAAACTCGAAATTTTACTTTATGCGCCACTCGTACAAAACACTGATTTGAAGTGAAGTTCAGTAACACACAAATACAACTTTAATCAGAGTAACAGGGAATCATTTGTTTAGTCTGTTATCAACGATGTTTAGTGTTAATAAAAAATAATTAGGTTTTTAATATTTTTGTTAAAACAACTGGTAACGATATTTATATATAAATGGTTGAAAAAAAAATCAAATTTATTCTTAAAGGATTTGTATTCGGGATTCGAAAAAACAGGATTCGAATCTTTGATTCGAATCATACACAGGGTGAGTCGGGAGGAGCGCACCAAACTCTAGGAGTGTATTATACACGTGAAAATAATGTAAAAAAACTCATTTGTTCTTATCCGATTTTTATTTGTTTTCAAGTTATAGCATATTAACAAATAAACAAGTTATTATACAAAAAAATGTTCTTAATGAGAGTGAGTGAGACGTGAGAGAGTGAACTGTGTTTTTGTGTGATCCTTTGTATTTTGGAAAAAGAAAAGGATTTCCGAGCTGAAACAAATAGCAATTCGGTGATCTAATTAAGCTAAGTACAATCATACCATTGGTGAATTTTTATATTCACTTGTTGTAAACTTAGGTAGCGAAGTTTGATTTAACGTTAATTAATCAGAGCAGGCTATCGATAAAAATTCACGTGTGTTGCTTTATTTTTTACCCTCAACTCATTTCGGCGAACGAGCTGTGTTCCTCGAGGTCAGCGTTCCTCGAGGTCAACGTCCTACACAATTTGATTATTAATTATTTGTATCATTTAAATAATTTGATTGTTAAATCTATAATTTTTCCTCTGTTTTCTTTTGTTTTCCCATCCGTGGTCAACTTCTCCTGTTTGTGTTAACTATAGTCGCTGCGAACGACCGTGCAGCGTGAAGATTTGTGTATTTGTTTTTAATTACCTTAATACTTCCTTTAATTTTATAAATAATGACGCAAACATGTGGCATATGCAAGAAATCCATTAGTAATCGATGGGATAAAGTAATTAAATGTAACGGTTCATGCAAACAATGGTTTCACGCGATTTGTGTAAATTTAGATGAATTTCAAATTGAATTATACAAGGACGAGGCAAAAAAGAAAAATGGTGACAAGTGGTTTTGCTCAAAATGTGAAGTTTATAATGGTGCTAATAATTTAAAATCACCACTTCCCAGTAACTCTGGTGATTTTCCCGATGTTAACACAATAAATAATTCACAATTTTCTGATATTTTAAAAGCACAATTTGCAGATCTAAAAAATGAGTTCTTAAATGAAATTAAAAAATTAACAAATAAAATTACTACCTTGGAATTGGAAAATAGAACTTTAAAAGAGGAACTGACACTATTAAAAAATAGAACTAGCCCAGATTTATCAGATCTTACACTTAATGTTATATCTGAGATTGAAGAGCAGAGCAATAGATCTAAGAACATTATTATGTATGAAATTCCAGAATCCGATAGCGATGAAACTAATGATAGAATAAATTATGACAAGACAGCAGTGAAAAATATATTAACATCTTTTAGTTTGTCTGCAGAACCTATCAAAGTTATCAGACTCGGAAAAGGTAATAATGGTGATCGTCCTCTTAAAGTTATATTATCCGACGTTAAAATAGCTAAAGATATCTTAAAGAAAAGTAGGGAGCTAAATAGGACAAATATAAAATCTGATTTGACACCTTATCAACAACAGCATTTGAAACTACTAAGAGAACAATTAACCCGACGCAAAGAAGGAGGCGAAACAAACCTAACAATAAAATATATTCGCGGAGTACCCAAAATAGTTGAAGCTTCTGAGAAAAAACAAATTTTTTAAATATTCAACAGACCAGTCAAATGCATTTTTATTTTTATTATCAAAATGTTCGCGGGCTAAATACCAAAACAATAGATTTATACAACAACTCGTTAACCTGTAGCAGCGATTTCATTTTGCTGACAGAAACATGGCTCAAAGATGGGGTGTATCATAACGAATTGTTTTCTGACAAATATGTAGTTTTCAGATCGGACAGGCAACGTTGCAAAGGAGGAGGAGTGTTGATTGCAGTCAAAAGCAGCATTCAATGTACTCGTGTGTCTGTTGATTGTCTTGTTGTCAATATTGATATAGTTGCCGTAGAAATTATTAATAATAACAATAGTTTTGCCATAATTTGTCTTTACATTCCACCTGCTACATCAATAGACGAGTATGTTAACTTATTCGAATATTGTGGGGAACATTTTAACAACGAAAACTCAATTATATGTGGAGATTTTAATCTGCCAAATTATAAAACAAACACAATATCAAACATAAAATGTAACAAGGTCGCATCTTTTATGAATTTTATATCATTCAACAATCTGAGACAATGCAATAATATTTGTAATATCAACGATCGAATACTAGATTTTGTCAATGTTCCTGTTAATGCTGTTTGCACTGTTTATAAAGCTGATGACGTCATTATTGCTGAAGACCATCACCACCCGGCTTTAAATATTGATGTGCAGATATTAAAACAAATTAACTTTCCAAGTAGTTCATCGGAAACAGGAATCAAATTTTATAATTTCAAAACTTACCGATTATATGAAGCATATATGCAAATGTCAGCAATTAATTGGATATAACTTGAAAGTATACATGACGTTGATAAAGCATGTAATTTCTTCTATGATACTATATATGACGTACTGAACAAATTCATTCCCCAGAAAAGAGTCAATTATAATTCTAATGCATTTCCTCCATGGTATAATAATGAATTAAGAAGATTGTCCCAAAGTAAGGGCAGGCAGCATCGTCAAATGAAAAAATATAAAACCGATGCTAGCGCATCCAAATACCGTGCAACCAGAACCCTCCTCAAGAACAAGACTCGTGAAGCGTATCAAAATTTCATCAAAACTGCCGAAACGAATTTATCCAAAAATCCCAAACAATTTTGGTCCTTCGTCAATAAAAAGAAGAAGAAATCCAGATTGCCTGGACTCATGTCACTCGGCGGGGACAATAAAATAACAGGTGGAGGCATTGTTCAAGGATTCGGTGACCATTTTCAAAAGGCATATAAACGTAACAGCACTGCGTGTGATATTAATTGTGATCTTGTGTGTAATATTCTAGGAAACTATTCTATAACTGATGATATCGTCCTTTGTTATTTGAAAGCTCTTAAACCCAAAATGACGGCAGGTGCTGATCAAATACCAGCATTTTTTATAAAAGATTGTGCTAACCAACTGTCTCGACCTTTGACAATCATTTTTAATTTAATTTTATCAACGGGAATTTTTCCAAACCGGTGGAAGTTAACGAGACTTACTCCAGTGTATAAATCGGGTGACAGGAGTTGCATCGAAAACTATCGACCAATCGCATTAATTTCAAACTTTTCTAAAGTGTTTGAAAGCATTCTGTACGATCATATTTATAAAATTGTTTCTCCTTTCATTACCCCTCATCAGCACGGCTTCATGAAGAAAAAAAGTACACAGTCTAACTTATTAAATATAACTCAATTTGTATCTGATCAACTTGATCGTGGAAAGCAAGTTGATGTTATTTATACAGATATAAGTAAGGCTTTTGATAGAATGCCACATGATAAATTGTTGAATTATCTAAAGCGTTACAATATCAACGATAATGTAATTTCTGTTCTTAAGTCTTATTTATGTGGCAGGCAGCAATTTGTTTCGTGCATGGGGTTTCAGTCGAGTCAATTTTCTGCTGAAAGTGGGGTTCCGCAGGGTTCAAACCTGGGCCCCTTACTATTTCTTGTTTTTATTAATAACGTAATTGATTCTTTAACCTGTGACTACCTCATGTATGCAGATGATATAAAATTATACCGTGTAATTGAAACGGAGTTAGACTGTGTATCTTTACAACATAATTTGCAGTCGATGCACAGTTGGTGCTCAGACAATGGACTGAATATCAATATTTCAAAATGTTGCATCGTATCCTATTTTCGTGTTCGTAGGCCCGTTCTGTTTAATTATCAAATATGTAATGCTTCTATTAAAAGGACCACCAGCCACACGGATTTAGGAGTAATATTTGATAATACGTTATCGTTTAAGGAACATATTACAAAGGTTGTAAATGATTGTCTCAGGCTACTTGGATTCATTATTCGAAATAGTCGTGACTTTTCTGACCTATCATCAATTATTCGACTGTTCGACTCTCTAATTATCAGTAAAATAAACTATTGTGCTTGCGTATGGACTCCTTATTATAAAATTCATATAAATTCACTTGAGAGAATACAAAAGAAATTTCTAAGATATTTATACTATCGCAAGTACAACATCTATCCTACCTTTGATGTAAGGTACAGCGCCCTCTTACGTGAATTTGATTTTATGTCTGTTTTTAATAGACATAAATATATTTCAATTTGTGAACTTCATAAACTCATTCACAATAATATTGATAATACATCTTTCCTATCGTTGCTTAACTTTACAATTCCGAGGATAAATTCAAGAAGCATGCATTCATTTTCATATAATACTCCTCGTACAAATCACCACTTATTTTCACCCGTCATCAATATGATTAGGAATTATCATGAGGTTCAGTACGCTGTCGATATCTTTTGTAATAACACTACTGAATTCGAAAATGTTTTAAAAACGTGTTTCTAATAGATCATATTTGGCGCATGTATGTTTTAATTTATATATATTTGTTTTCTATATTGTGTATTTTTAATGTATACTTTTCTTTTTATTTTTATTTTTAATGTGTACTTTAATGTATTGTACGTTAAATATATTTTTCTCTGTAATTGGACCTGGTCTGTTGAGACATAAATTATTATTATTATTATTATTATTATTAATCATAGCGTTCTTTCAACAAATGTTTAAAAATACCGCCATTGACTTCTAAACATTTTCTGCTTCGTCTACGAAGAGCGTTTGTTGCTCTCCCAATTGATTCATTTCTTTCTTCTTTTATATGGGCTGCAGTATTCTCAATTCGTCTAATTAGTGATTCCCGTGTGTCCACTTTTATTTTGTAGACTTCATTTTTCATCCAGCCCCATAAACAAAAATCTAGTGGTGTGAGGTCTGGAGATCTTGCAGGCCAATTAATAGGACCTCCACGACCAATCCAACGCCCTGGAAAACGTTCGTCCAAATGTTGCTTGACTTGACGAGCGACATGTGCAGGAGCTCCATCGTGCTGATAGTACATCTGCATTCTAATATTTATAGGAACATCTTCTAGCAGGCCTTGTAATTCATTTTGTAAAAAAATTGAGGTAGTTGCCTCCTGTGAGACGATTCTCCAAAATGAAAGGGCCGATTAAATAACTGTCAACCATACCACACCACACGTTTACAGAAAACCGATGTTGAAAATTGCTTTCGACTGTTGCGTGGGGATTTTCATCAGACCATACATGAGAGTTACGAGTGTTGTTAATGCCATCACGGGTAAATGTAGCTTCATCCGTAAAGAGTATACTCGATACATTACGATGATTATTATTTATCCACCGACAAAATTCCGTACGGTTAGCGTAATCCCCTGGTTGTAGGTGCTGTACTCTCTGAACGTGATAAGGATATAAGCCTTGCTCGTGTAGCGTGTTCATCACTCTTTTTTTTTGGAATTGCCAATTGAGTGGCAATTCTCCGTGAGATAGTAGTTGCATCTTCTTCTACTAGATGCAGAATATTTTCTACTTCTACAAAACCTTGTCGAGCAGCGCGCTCATATGTTATGTTAGCACTGGGAAGCTTACCAGTCTCGCACAATTTGTTGAAAACTCTAATAAATATGTTTTTATCAGGATGTCTTTGGTGTGAAAAACGTTCACGATATTCTTCAACAGCAGCTGTAGCATTTCCATTACAGAAACCATATACAAACACCATATTTGCATATTCTAAATTTGAATAAGTATGTGGCATTTTGCAACACTAACAATCACATTAATTCGAACTTAAACGTTCAGTTACTGTTCACCGTACACTGACAGTTCATCAAAACGTCAGAATTATCAAATGTTTATAAGCCTCGAACATGGCATACTTTGATAATGTTAAAATTCAGATAGAAGTGGAAAGCTAGTTGAACATATTTAATTACGCCATAACTTGAAAACCAATGAAAATCAGATAAGAACAAATGAGTTTTTTTACATTATTTTCACGTGTATAATGCACTCCTAGAGTTTGGTGCGCTCCTCCCGACTCACCCTGTATATCTCTTACGAATCCTTTATGCGAGTATTCGTGATTCGAATCATATTAGGTGATTCGGATTCGTGATTCGAATCCTTTTTACGAGGATTCGTCCCAGCTCTGGTAATGACAGCAGCCGTATGTGTCGATTGCCGCCTCATGCTTTTTCTCCGTTACACACATTATTAGGAAATTAAGAATCTCCCAATAATGTGTACAACAGAGAAAAAAAAACATGAGACGGCATTCGACTTCGGGAATTACACATGGGCAAAATCGCAGTGGGCCCTGTGCCCTATGGCTAATCGCGCGGCGCATTAACCGGCGAAAAATCTAAATTTAGACGATGGGTGGGGCTTAAAGCATTCACTTGATCGGGGCACAGATAAGAGATGTAAGTGATCCGCCCAGCAGAAACCGCCGGGACGTCATACAGGTAGAATCCCCTTAATAGGAATCTACAATTTCTACTTGACTATAGAAATTATAAATTTTCCTATTGTTGCAAGATCGTTTGATTACATTTCTTATTAATATTTTGAAGTTTCTATTGTTACTATAAGTCAAAATTTGTAATATCAATATAGCAAAACACATCATTTTAAAGTGCGATGTTGCCAAACTTTATTCATTGAATAGATTAATTAACTAACGAATCGCTAAAATTGAGGAAACCATAAGGCTAAAGCGATTCGTTCTATTCATTTAGTTTGGTGAGAGAATAATTTGACCTGATGCTGCATTTTGCATATAAATTATTCATATAACAGTAAAGCTGTTGTGTAACTCAAATATTCATTGTATAATTCAATATCTGTCGGGGTATTAGCTCGAGAAGTAGTTGTTTCAATGAATATTTGGAGACTTGTCTCAATGAGACAACATTTTTGCAGAAAGTCTATATTCATTTTAATTCGTTTTTATATTTTGTAAATATTCTGCAAACTATTGACAAACTCATTTTTTCTCTATGTTAAATTTTCTTTCGGCTTTAATAGTTTAGTTCGTATTTTTATTTTTTACCATCACGAAGTTTTTTGCTCTAGCTTTGGTTTTGCATGGCTATATCTCGTAAATTATTGAGAATTTTTCAATGGAATCTTGAGACGAAATGTTTTTCACACCAAAATACACAAGTTTTGTGAATATTACGAGGCCTGATTTTCACTCTTTCGGGGTGTGCAGAAAGCCCGAAAAAATGCCATTTTTTTACATTTTTTGGCCATAACTCACAAACTGCGCATATTTTGGCATAACTGTCTTCGACAAAAATGTTGTCTAAGTCAATACGAGTAACTTTATTGAACATTGCAATAACCTAAAATCAATCGTTATAGCTCCTTTGGCCGTTGTAATGAATAATACATTTCACACCAAAATTTCAGCTTACATGAGCAAATATGTCTTTTTTTTTGTTAAAGTTTATTTCGCATTTTTTTGTCCATTTTATAGAGCTATTGAAAATTCAAGATTTTAAAAAGGCTTTTGCCTTTTGCCATGTGTTTTAACGTGATAAAATATTTAAGGGCATATCTCTTTCGGTGTGGGACATGTTGGGATATCTTTTGACTCCACCAACATTCTTCTACGTTTTTCCATTGTATCGTTTTTCCATTGGTATGTTGACCTGATGGAATCGCTCTTCTTGTTCGTCCGATTCGCTGGTAAGAACTCATCAAGGTGATGGCGCATAAAATGCAATTTTAGTTTCGCTTTTTACGGCATTATCAAGAGTGATAGATCGAACTGATCAAAAAGATCGAGCCGATCACAAAGATCGATCCGATCACAAAGATCGAGCGGCACGAGATCGAGCGGCTCGATCGCTTGCAAGAATCGATCAATCGATCTTTTTTAATTGATCTTACCCATCATTAATATAATTACACTGTTTTATTTCTCTAAAGAAGGGGATTGGCCGGACAAAAAAAGATATTTCAAACCACATTTATTTTGGCAAAATTACAATAAACCCAAAATAGAACATCTAGTTCTCCACGTTACTGTCTTTTTTGAGAAAAAACGAAAAAAAAAACGAAAGTATGGAATGAAATTGGATTTTTTTACTATTTTTACTTTCCCCCGTATGTAATACAAAGGGAAAGTATTGTTTTCGTGAAAATTTTCGAATCAAAAATTTTAGCGGAAATATCCGTTTTGAGGTCCCCTGAGTCGACTAAGACCATTTTTGAAAAATGTCTGTCTGGCTGTGTGGCTGTGTGTCTGTGTGTGAGTCTGTGTGCGCTGTACCGCAAAAACCGCTAAAGATATCGAGATGAAACTTGAAACTTAAGCTTTTTGATACAATCGGAAGAACTGAAAAGTTTTTGGTAAAAATCGGAAAACCGGAAGTGTTACTTTACTCGTAGCGTTTTTCAGTTTTTTCAGATTTTTTAAATAAATGTTCATCAAACAAAAAATTCTTTCAAATAAAAGTTGTAGATATTAACAAAATGAAGATGTATTGTTTATTTACTTTTTATCATAGCACTCTTAGTTTTTTAGATATTTCAAAAGTTGTGTGTTTTATCTAGTTATTGGTGTGTGACAGTGTATGTGTCGATACAATTGAAAAATGTTTCAAATAAAAGTTGTAGGAAATGAAAAACTAAAGATTTTTTGTATCTTCACTTTTTGTCATAGCACTCTTAGTTTTTGAGATAATTAATAAATAATGTTCGTTTATCTAGTCATTGGTTTGTCTCAGTGTATGTGTTGATACAATTGAAAAATGTTTCAAATAAAAGTTGTAGTTATCAAAAAGTTGAAGACATTTTGAAAATAATAATGCTACAAATATTTTGAAAGTGATTTAATACGCAATTTACGAGGGAAAGTACTATCATGGACACATCACCATTTTTTGGCAAAAATGTTACTAAGTTTTTATGTGACATTTAATGAATACTATTATCAGCTAAATGTTAGCCATACATTTACTTAACACACAGTATTTCTAAAGTCATTTGGTAAAGCAGTTTTATTTTGTATCTCTAGTAGTTTACGAAATACTATGGTGAGCACGATAAAACAAACCAACGCAAAGTGCGGCTTAATGATGATATTTTGGATAAAAGTCAATACTCTAGTCAAAAATTGAAATTATTTTTATTTTCAAGTAGTTTATGTTTAAAATGACAAAAACTAAAAATATTAATTATAATTCAATTAATATATAACATTATAATATTAATGTGCATATTAAATAAATACATTCAATGTTCCCGAATTAAAAAATAAGTAAAACATATTAAATATTAAGAAAAAATGGTTCTTAAGAGGTAAAAATGTCAAAATTACTACTATCAAATCTTTATTACTCTAGAACATACATTAATTTAAGTTGTTATATATAATACATTTTAGTAATAATATTTGGTTTGTGACACGCATGTAGGTTCCAAGTAAGGGCTATCGACTAAAAGCCTTTCTGCCCATCGACTTAATATTAATGCGTTTCCGTTTCAAGGTTGGAAATTGGGATGTAATGAGGAAATGTATTCAAATAGGGTTATGGGAGGGTTTTTATATTTGGGGGGTATCTGGGGGTTTCTCGGGATGCATAATTTGTTTAATAATTCGAAGTTGCTTTCGTTACATGCGAAACGTTCAGCGAGAAATCGCAGTCTATCTTTTATTGGTGTTATGTTTATTGTTTGATATAGAAGGATATTGGAAGGGTTATGGAGCGGGTTCTGAGGATGGCGAAGCTTGGTTAGCGTGCGCAGGGAAGATCTCTCCGCTACCTCGAGGTTGTTCAGGGTGGATTTACAGGGGTTGATATATAGGATTGAACTGTAGTCAATGATAGGGCGGCATATCATTTTGTATATTTTAGTACAGGTCTTTGTACTGACTCCTAGATTTTTGTAGGTGAGACAGCGGAAATATTTGGCTCGCTTTATAACATTTGGTTTAATTAATGAGGTGTGCTTTTTAAAGGAGAATTTAGGATCTAGATGGATACCAAGGTATTTGCAAATGGGGGAGGGGGTAATTATTGTTCCGTTAATGGATACTGATAGAGGATTGGGTGGTATTCGATGATAGGGTAGTAGCAGTTGGCATTTGTTAGGGTTTATTTTTAATCTCCATTTGGAGAACCACCTGGAGCTTTTATCTATGATTTTTTGTAGGGAATCTAAGGCTCATGGCAGTAGAAGAATGGGAAATTAGGGCTGTATCATCGGCAAACTGGAGGGGATAGCGATTGAAGTTGATGAAGTTGGGATTAGGGTGATATAGGTCGTAGCAATATATATTGTAAAGAAGTGGAGATAGTGGGGATCCTTGGGGTACACCTTGTTCAGGGTGGAATGTAGAGGATATAGTTTTTCGGATTCGGATTTGTAGTGTACGATTTTGGAGGAATTTTTGGATGAGGATAATGAGGTGATTAGGGAGGTTAAGGGTGCTGCACTTATACAATAGGCCTCGATGCCATACGGAATCGAAGGCCTTGGCTATGTCCAAGAATAGCACGGCGGATTTGTTACCTTCTAGGTGAGTGGTTTGGCAGTTGGATGTCAGGATAGTTAGAGGGAGTGTTGTGGAGCGTTTAGGGAGAAATCCAAATTGGTAAAGGGGAATATGTTGTTTTATTTGACTAAGGATTTTGTGTTTTAGTAGAGATTCATACATCTTTCCAAGGACAGGTAGGAGGGTGATGGGGCAATAATTGTGTGCTGCTAGGGGATCTGTGTTGTGTTTATGGATACACGTGACAATACCGTGTTTCCATTCAGAAGGGAATATCTGGTGGAAGTAATTGTAGTTGAGCATTTGAAGGATGTATGAGTGGATGGGGTGAGGGAGTGCTTTTAAAATTTGTCGATGTACTTTGTCATGTCCAGGAGCTGTATTTTTACATTTTTTAAGAATTTCGTAGTAAGTCTGTTCGTCTAGAATGTCATCTGTAGGAGGGTAGGTTGGTGGGTTAGTGCAAAAATGGTTTTCATACCAGTTATTTATTGTAGGGTAAAATGCGTGATCAAATGATGTGTCAAATGTCATTCTGTATATTTTTTGAAAATGGTTTGCAAATGTTTCTGCTATGTCCTTGTCCGTTGTTCGTTTCAGTTTCGTTGTCGGGTCAATAATTTCTGTTATACTGTTGTGAGATTTATATTTGCTAAGTTTTTTAATTTCATTCCAATATTTTTTCCCTTGTAAGTCGTTGATATTACTGCAAGCTTCTATCCATTTATGTGTTTTGTATTCCAATATCATTTTTTTAATATCTTTGTTCAGTCTATTAAATGTCATTTTGATTTGTTCGTCTTGTAACTGTCTATAGTCTCTATACAGCTGTCTTTTGTATTTAATTAATCGTAGGATGAATTTGGGCAATGGATATTTATAATGTTGTCTAGGGATCTTAGGAGTGTGGTGATCTATTGATTTGGATAAAAGGCAATTAAATTTTGAAATGGTTGACGGATCTATATCAGAATGGTTGGAGATAAATTGCAGGAGATCGTTTGTTATAAGTGGTATGTTTGAATGTTTGTAGTCTGGAATGGATTCAGGTAGTATTTGTGTGGGATTCTGATTTATTTTCATATTAAATGATATGGAGAGGTGGTCTGAACAAAAATCGGGAATTAATTGGACTGAATGTATAAGAGGTTTTAAATTGTTAGTACATAATAGGATGTCGGGAGTGGTGGCTTGGTGTTGGTTCATGATGAAGGTAGGACCGGTTTTAATTTGAGTGAAATTTGAATGTGAGAGGAAATGTCTTAAGTGTTTCTTTTTGGCGGTATTTAGATTGAAGTCACCTATTATTATAACATTGTCGTAGAGGGAGGCTTTGGTAAATATGGTATCTTCTATTGTTGATGTAGGATGGATATATACTAGGAATACATGGATTTGGAAATCAGAGAAAGTGAGAGTAGCATGTATGCATTCATTGAGATTGTTATTTATCCTGGGAGGGTTTGCCTTCCCAAAGGATATCGAAGGATGGGTTGAGACTATAGATCCACCGCGATAGTTACGGTTGCATATGCTAGCAGGAATTTGGATGGAAGACCAGTTACCAAAGGATATGGGATTCCGGGATTTTGTTTCCACCATCATATTTATTTGGACTGGGTTATTGGAGAGATAATGGTGTATTAGGTGGGACTTTTGGGAGAAAGAATTTATATTGGTATATAAAAAGCACACCTCGTTAGCCATTGATACTACCTATTTCTGTTGAACTTGATTGAACTCCGACTGTTGGGACGACTGTAGGGATAGTTTCTGGAAAGTCTAAATCAAACATAACAACAAACATCCGATTTCCCGAGAACGACGCATGCGTATCTATGCGAAATGAGGTGATAAATTTGTCTTTAAGTTTTTTGAGTAACGCAGGTCTATCATTATTGTTATTATTATTAATTTCTGTTGTATAAGTATCAATTATATAATCATGCAGGGTTATGGGTTGATGGACACGGGAATCTTTTGTTAATTTAGGGTCGATTTGCAAAGTGTTTTTATTAGTTGGGTGGATTTTAACATTGGGGATACCTTGAATTGGTTGCAGTGGGCGATTCGGGCATTTAGTTGACCAGGCTCCATGTGAAGTGTCTCCACAAGCTCGGCATTTTGGTGGGAGTGCTGTAGTACAAGTTGTGGTGGGGTGTGGGCCTGTGCATTTGGCGCATAGAATAGCTTCTTTGCATTGTTCAGTGACGTGGTGGAATTTATTACATTTCCCACATGGCAATGGGATTGGCGATGGGGCTGCACTCTCCTCTACGTAGTAGATTTTACATAAATATCGAAATTTGTCGTGCAATAACTTCGAATAGGCATCGTGTGATCCAGTTATAACTCTTATTATTCTGGTTTTCTGTCCCGTAGCTTTTGAAGTTATTCGTTTACAGTAGCGATGCTGAATATCCAGTTCGTTGAGTCTGTTGCTGATGGCTTCATCTTCTATTTCCAGTTCAACTCCTCGGATTACGCAACTGTATGATGGGCTGGCCGGATTGTGTATGTTGTTTTTTTTTTTGAGTTTTGTATTCTTCAAATGATTGAATTACTTTTTCGGTTATTAATCGTTGTAGACACTTCGTTATATCCTGTTTACTCTGGTTGTTTTTTAAAAGGAACCCAAATTTTGTTTTTATTATTTCGGTATCTCTGACGTTGAATTTAAACGAATCCCATATTTGTGCCATTTGAATACGGGTTAATTCCATTGTTGGTTTTAAAATGTACATATTGTTGGAGTTGTTTGTTGTGTTTGTTCTGTTATTAGTGTTTTGTGTACTAATTATTTGGTTGGAAGTTGATGGTTGAGATACTGTGTGTAGAATTGTTGTTAATTGTTGTGTTGTTATTTGTGGTTGTGTAATATTTTGTTGTGTTGTTGCAATAGTAGAAGTTTTTTGTTGTTGTGGTTGTTGATTAGCGATGTTTGATAGCATTTGTTTTAGTGTTGTGTTTGTGGTTTTAGGCATGTTTAAATTTTTACCTTGTGTTTTGAGTTTTTTCTTATCTCCTCCTTTGTTCGTCTTGGGTCGACCACGGCCTCTTTTTTTCGCGGTGACCGTGATAAAACTATCGCGCTTTCTGTTGTCCTCTGTTGATCTGTTGTCTACGTCCCCATATGATGATGACTCATATGAATCCGATTCGTTCATTATTAGGGCTTTAGCCCTATCGTGTGGGCTACTACTGTTGGAGTAGTGGTTTTATATAGCAACTGTGAAGCAACTTTTATTTTAAATACTTTCGTCGGTCGGTTTTACATATTCGCTCGCTCTCTACGTACGCATCGAACACGCTTACTCCGCATGGTGTAAAATTATATTCTTTGTATGTGTCAAAATTATTTATCATAATTTGGCCATTTTTTCCTCTTTTATTTATTATTGTAAACATTATTTAGATGTTTCATTAAAAAATGTTAAAGTAAATAAATTGATATTAATGATCTTCTAAATCGGAAGAGCAATATCGGGGTTACAACTTTTTGGTAATTCTGTCACTACGAGATAGGGAAGAATATCAGAAATCTTTATTGAGTTTCTTAGGAATTGAATTAAGTAATTCATTAGATCAGTATTCGTATCTACTCGGCTAGTCTTAATAGTGTGATTTAATCAATTTTTTTCCTATTTGTTTATAGGTTGTCTCTAAAGCCTCTTTAAACCAGGGTTGTTTGAAATCCCATTTTGCTGCGTTTTAAAAAAAAATTAAAATTTACTAAATCGTCGGTTTTTCAAGATATTTTCAGGGATCGCTAAAGGAATGAATGCGTTTAACTGTCACGTAGAAATAAATTAAATTCATCATTTGAAAAATAAATTTCAGGTGGCTAAAGTTGATTAATAAGTGAATGAGCATTATGATAAATCTGAACATTTTTGTTGGGTTTTGAAAAAATTGTGAAAAATTACCGACATTTCGGATTTTTATGAACTTTTGAGGAATCGCGAGAGCACTTTACTGTCACGAGGAAATAAATAAAATTCAATAAATTACATTCAAAAGGTGTACGATAACGCGCGCGTGTGAGTTCCGATATTAATCCCGATTATCCGAGACATATCGAACGTAAAGCACGCAAAGCAGCACAGAACATATTTGAATAATAACATATAGGTAAGAAGCAACAATAAACAATCAAACATCGCCCAATAGGGAAGTAGGTAGAGGTTATACACCCGAAGGGTTGACCTGTGGGTAACCTCTGGCGCCCGAAAACGGCGTATATTAGGTTGCATACCATAAACCTGGGACATGCAACTACAGAAAAGTATTGTATCTATTAACGTATGATTGGTTGTATACTATATCGATAAAACATCCCTGTACATTGGGTTGCATATACCAGGAAAACAGCAACAACGTTGCCAAGCGTACACGGAAAACGTTAGAACAGAGTAAAATTTGCTCAATGAGTAAAATAAGAGCAAGAGATAATTCTGAATCCGACGAAATTGAAACTGAAGGAGTATTCAGACAAAGTAAAAAGGTATTGAGGTCTCCAGAACAGCAAAAAATTGAAGCAGCAAAGTTAACAAAAAAAAAAAAACAGAAGCACGAGCAGAGAGTGGATCGACAAGCAGGAGGGACGATTACACAAGAAACAAGGACGTCCAAACAGTTGAAAACCACAAAATGGAAGATTTGAAGAACATGATGAAAGAATTGATCCAGGAAATGAAAGAAAACACTGAAGAACTAAAAGAATTAAAAAAAGAAATACAGATTAAGGAGGAAAAGTGGGATCAAGAAAGAACAGCATTGACAGAAAGAGTAGAAAAATTAGAGAGAAGAATAGAAAACGAAGAGAGAGAGATAAGAAAAGAAATAAAATAGTTGTAAAAGGATTAAAAACAGGAAACCAAGATGCCAAAGCCGCACTAGTAGAAGTTTTTAGAAACAAGTTTGAAATTGAACCAAAATTAAAAGCGGCATACAAGATAAAAACAAGGGAAAACACTGATATTATTATAGCTGAATTGCAAACAAGAGAAAATAAAGAGGAAATCATGAAAGCTAAAAGTAAAGCAATTAAAAATACAAACATTTACATTGACAACGACATGACAACAGAAGAAAGAAGAATACAACGAGAAATTAGGAACATTGCCAAGGAAGAAAGAGAAAAGGGAAATACAGTTCGCGTCGGGTACAAAAAAATGGAACTGAATATACCTGGAGCTTCAAAGAAAATGGACTAGTGGACACTGGAAGGTATGGAGGAGCAAAAAACTAAAATCAGAGAAGAACAAAGAGAAGAAACCGGAAAATGTTAAAAATAAGGACACGACAAGCGATAAACTTAAAAATATTATAGACATAAAAATATCGCAAAACTTTGAAAATGGAACAACAAATTACAATACCAATAAAGCAGCAGACTTAATCAAATCTAAAAAGGACATGAGCAAGAATCAAATATGGAAACTTGGAACGTGGAATATTAGAAGCCTAGCAAACAAAGAAATTGAACTAGAAAACGAATTCGAAAAAATGCAACTGGATATATTAGCTATAACCGAAACAAAGAAAAAGGGACAAGGAATGTTGAAACTGGAGAAAAACCATATCATGATCTATAGTGGAGTCAATGAAGAAAAAAGAGCAGCGGGTGGAGTAGGATGTATAATACATAAGGAATTAGAGGATGAAATAAAGCATTGGGAACCAAAATCAGAGAGAATATTAAAAATAGAGCTGGGACAGAAACATGTAAGTAGCTTTAAGACCATAATAGTGGCATATCGACCAAACGAGGACGATAAAGCTGATAATAATAACAAATTCTGGGAAGAACTAACGGTAGTAATAGAAGAAGCAAAGGGAACAGTATTCATAGCGGATGATTTCAACAGCAGGGTAGGGAAAAATGACGAGGAATATAACAAAATAATTGGATCACATGGAGAATCTCACAGAGACAATAATGGTAAACGAATGCTCGATTTTTGCGTGATTAATAATCTAATAATATCTAACACGTTCTTCAAACACAAAGACATACATAAGTTCACGAGAGAAGTATGCAGCACAAACGAAAAGTCTATTATTGATTACATATTAGTGGACAGAAACAACAGAAATATAATCCAAGACATAAAAGTCAAAAGGGGACCAGAAATAGGTAGCGACCATTTTATGTTAACAGTTACGACAGACAGAAACAACAAAACAATAGTACAAAACGGAAAACCAGCTAGAACAATAAAAGTATACAAATTACGAAATAACGAAATAGCAGAAAAATACAAACAGCAAATAAAGGAATAAGTGAAGCTACTCAGAATAACAGAAGGAGATAAAAAATGTAGAAGAAAGTTGGGAAATCCTAAAAAAATTAATGTTAAAAACGGCCGAGGAAGTATGTGGAGTGAATAAAAATGGAGGAAATAGAAAACAAACGGAATGGTGGACACAACAAATCAAAACACAAATTAAATCAAAGAAAACAGCTTGGCAAAAGTACCTAAACAACAAGACAAACGACAATTACAATCACTATAAAGCAGAAAGGAAAAGAGCAAAACAACTAATATCGAACTCAAAGAACAACAAATGGAAGGAGTTCGGTGAAAAAATTGAACAGGACAGTAGAAGCAACCAGAAACTTTTCTACAAGGTATTAAAGTCACTAAGAACGGACAAAACTAACAACTCCTTCCATGTTAAAAACAAAAACGGAGACAAATTGACAGAAGGAAATGATATAATGGAGAGATGGCGAGAATATTTCCAAGAGTTACTAGAAGTAAAAAATAAATCGATAGAAACAGAAATCGACATTGCGACAAGTAAAGAAGAAGACGAAAATCTAACTAGTACAACAGAGTTACAGGAAATTATACAAACACTAAAAAATGGAAAATCACCCGGCTATGACAAAATAACGACAGAGATGGTAAAAAATCTAGGACAAGAAGGAACTGAAATGCTTCTAAACTTATACAATAAAATCTGGAAAGAAGAGAAAATACCCAAGGATTGGAGTATGGCACTAATAACTCCAATACACAAAAAAGGCGACAAACTAAATTGTAACAATTACAGAGGCATAACACTAATAAGCACAACCATGAAAATATTCGAAACAATTATTGACAGAAAGATCAGGTCTGTAGTAGAAAGCACGTTAGATGAATCGCAAGTGGATTTAGAAGAAGAAGAAGCGTCCAAGACGCTAAAGCAATTGGCTCAAAAAACAATCCGCGAAAAAAAGAGCATCCTCCTTGCTGCGATAGACTTGGAGAAAGCCTTCGATAAAGTACCGCGTAACAAATTATGGGCAATACTTCATCAAAGAGGAATTAATAATAAAACAATCAGAATGGTGAAATACATATATAGTCACAACGAAAATGCAGTAATAGTGAACAACAAAATGTCCGAAACATTCACAACGGAAGTCGGATTAAGCCAAGGAGGAGGATTGAGTCCCTTGCTGTTCATAATATTTATGGATGAGATAGTCAAAACAAGTGCAGCACAGTGCAGTAATATAACAGTAGGGTACAAAGACATGAAAAGGATACAAATATCTGAAGCAGCATTTGCAGATGACGTCTTAATATTTGCACGGAACAAAAAGGAACTACAGAAAAATTTAGAAGTATGGAATAACACGCTAGAATCATATGGAATGACAATAAACAAACAAAAAAACAAAAGTTATGGCTATAGGCGAAGAACAGGGAGATCTAAATATCACAATAGGATATGAACAAATAGAACAAGTAACTGCCATAAAGTACCTAGGAGTAACCATTGACCAACAAGGAAAACAGGACATAGAAATACAAGAAAGAATAAACAAAACTGCTAAATTATACCACACAATGAGAGAAACATTTATTAATAGAGCAGAAATATCCAAGGAAACAAAAATAAAAGTATTCAAAAGTATATACAGCCCCATACTTACATATGGTTGCGAATCCTGGAACTTGACACAACAACAAAGAAGTAAAATACAAGCCATGGAAATGAAATACCTAAGAAGAGTGAAAGGAGTAACAAAAAGAGACAGGCTAAGAAATACTGAAATAAGAAAAGAACTCGAATGTCAGCCAACACTAGAAGTGATAGAAAGAAGACAGCTTGGATGGTGGGGACACTTACAACGAATGGAAGACACAAGACCAGTCAGGGAAGTATGGGAAGCAAAAATACACAAAAATAAAAAGAGAGGAAGACCGAGACAAACATGGGACGAAACCATTGCTGCAATACTAGGCAGAAAAGGACTAACCTGGGCAGAAGCGAAGAAATTAGCGAAGGACAGAAACGGATGGAAGAAGTTTATAGCAGGATGAACATTCCTGCAACAAATCCTACACCAATATTTGGTAGAAGGATAAAAGATTATATATATATACAAGAGGTTGAAGTTACGACCGTTTGATTTAACAAGCCAATTTTAATTCGAAAATATTAACTTAAAATTAAAGCTTCCGGTTAAGTTCGAAACGGTCAATTCTCGGATAATCTCAAAGTATCGATCTTTAACAATGCGTGACTTTCAGCAAAAAAATGTTAGTCTCATTGAGACAAGTCTCCAAATATTAATTGAAACAACTACTTCTCGAGCTTATACCCCGGCAGATATTGAATTACCCAATAATTCAAATATTCATATATTTGAATTACAGATATTGAATTATACAATGACAGGTCAAATTATTCTCTCACCAAACTAAATGATCCGAGGTAGATTTGTCTCAATGAGACTATAATTTTTTTGCAGAAAGTCGATATTAATTTTAATTTGTTTTTATAATTTGTATACAAGGTGGCCAGAAAAGGTGTGATAATCTTCAGGTAGAGTGGTTCCTTGATTAATTTCAAGCAGAAAATTTAAGTAAAAAAATATTGTATTGTGGCTTATAACTCCTCACGAGCCAATTTAAAGAAATGTAAATTTGGCAACAATGGATCAAACAAGTGTTTAATTTAATAATAATCATAAATTTAACAAATCTACAAAAATTAATATTTGAATTGATAACCATCCGTTTCTAAGCAGATCTGGAGCCGTCGTGGGATAGAATTAAATACTCGGAGCAAAATCTCTTCAGTAATTAATTCAACTGCAACACGAATTCTATTCATGACGTCTACATTGTCCACTGGAGGTGTTGCATACACCTTTTCTTTTAAAAATCCCCAAACGAAAAAATCAAGTGGATTCATATCCGGCGACCTTGCTGGCCATAGTATGGGTCCATTGCGCCCAATCCATCTATTTGGAAAATGTTCGTCCAATCATTCTCTTAAAATTCTTGCTGTATGAGGTGGTGCACCATCATGCATGTACAGCATGTTGTTTACTAAATTTAGTGGAACATTCTCCAAAACTTCTTCTAAAATATTTACATAATTTAAGGCATTTAATCTTTGATGAATAAAAAAAGGCCCAATTACACGTAAATTTAGAATACCAAGCCAGACGTTAACTGAAAATTTCCTTTGATGTCCCATTTCTCTAACCGCCCGAGGATTTTCTTCTGTCCAAAAGTGATAATTATGACAATTAAATACCCCATCTCTAGTAAATGTACATTCATCACTCCAAAGAATTTTAAATAAAAAATTTGGTTCTTCCCGAATTTGATCTAAAATCCTGTCACAAAACATACGTCTACGCTCGTTATCATTTTCATACAGTGGTTGAACTTTTCTTGCATGAAATGGACGCATTCGATTTTCTTTCAATACTGCATGGACTGTTATTTTACTGGGGACATTTAACTGTTGAGCTATTTGTCTCGTACTAATATTGGGATCTTCTTGAACTGCATTCAAAATATCTGTTCTTCTAGGTGAACAGTGCGACGTTCCCTAGGTCTCCCTCCATCTATGTTATTATAAACGAACGACCCAAAAGTACGTAGCCTTTGGTCTAATTTTCTGAACGTATTTACGCAGGGCTGTTGGCGATTTGGATATCTTCTTTGGTACTCATCTTTGGCACTAGTTGCATTACCATTGCAGAATCCAAATATCATGTACATATCTGCATACTCGTTGAATGTGTACATCTTCAAAAAGTATGATGAACTTATACAAACTTACACAAATAAATTATGACAAGTATATGTCAAAGTCAAGTGAAATTTAATAAGGTTACATATGAAAATACCTAGTTGCCAGGTCTATTTTTATTAAAAAAAATGCTTCTGAAGAAGTTATTAATTTGTTAAAGTTTCCATTTTATTTATCACCTATGTCATTTAAATTTTACAAATGTGTAATTGATTGTAAGTTCTATTGACTTTTTCCAAAATAATAGAAAATAACACTAATTTCCAGAGATACGTTTAATATTTTAACGACCTCGTGAGATGTCACGAGGAAGAATACAATATTTTTTTAAATGAAATTGCCAATTCTTGGTTGCAGAATACTTCAAACATTAAAAGTGCGATTCTTTTCGCAATCTACAACAAGTTAGTCTTACAAAGACTATATCAAACACTCATTGAAACAACTACTTTCCGCACTTTTCATGTTTGAAGTATTCTGTAACCAAGAATTGGCAATTTCATTTATACTTATGTTTGAACGGTAACGTGACCGCCAGTCTAAGGTGTCAAATTGTTTAGAGAGAATAGCAAAGCTATACTGATGAGAGATAAATCTCGAAACGCGTCTATAGATGGCCTGAATAATTTGACCCAAATTGTTACATTTGCAGTAGGCTACTGTATGTAACAGCAAACACTTGTTGTATAATTCAATGTCCGTCGGGGTATTAGCCCGGGAAGTAGTTGTTTCAATGAGTGTTTGATATAGTCTTTGTAAGACTAACTTGTTGTAGATTGCGAAAAGAATCGCACTTTCAATATTTTTTTATTTAGATTTTTTATCCAAAATTAATCAACGAATCACACTACCTGAAGATTATCACACCTTTTCTGGCCACCTTGTATATTCTGAAAATTATTGACAAACTCAATTTTTCTTTATGTTAATTTTTTTATGTGAAACGTACCGTTAAAGGCGGTATGTCACTCTCTCTCAGGTATCAAATTTTTCGCAACTACTAATGACTTAATCCCTTTACCTATAAATAACATCGCTCCATTTTCACTCGCCCCAGTCTTGTGTACTTGTTTCAACGACACACTTCAACAATACTGTAAGTTTTCTGTTTATTTCAACAATTGTTTCTATTGAAAGTCTAAAGCACTGATGAGGGATAAATCTCCAAACGCGTCTATAGATGGCTTAAGACTGTAATTTTTTCAATTTCCTGTTGATTCATTTAGTTTGGTGAGAAAATAATTTGACCTGATGTTGCATTTTAGATATAGATTAGGCATAGAACAGTAAATCTGTCATTGTATAATTCAATATCTGCCGGGGTATTCGCTCGAGAAGTAGTTGTTTCAATGAATATTTGGAAACTTGTCTCAATAAGACTAAACATGGTTTGCAGAAAGTCGATATTAATTTTAATTCGTTTTTATAATTTGTTATCATTTTCTCGATATAGCGTCCTATGATGAATAGTCTATGGATGAACAGTCCTTCGAATGAAGAATCTACTGGATGAATCGTCCGGGATAAATAGTCCGCGGATGAATCGTCCGTGGATGAATCGTCCGTGCATGAATCGTCCCAGATTCGTAAAAAGTATTGCAAGAAACGGGATTAGATTAGATTTGATATTAGCATGTTTAGCATGTTTATTGTAAAAAAACGGCGAAAATAAATAATTAAAACAAAAACTGAAACTAACAAGAAACTTAAACAAATCACAATAATTGCTCAAAAATGTTGGATTGGACAAATGGGTGCAATTGAATGACCACCTAGGTCTCCAGACCTGACACCTATGGACTTTTCTTCTGGGGATATTTAAAAAGTGTTGTGTATCGAAATAGGCCAAACACATAAGATGAATTAGAAGCTCGAATTAGAGTTGCAATACCAATCATTCCTCCGGCATATCTGTAGAATACACTTCGCGGTTCTGTTGATAGACAATCTTACTGTCAAAAAGTGAATGAATAACAATCTGAACAGCTATTGTGATTTTCTTAGGTTTCTTGTTAATTTCAGTTTTTGTTTAAATTATTTATTTTTGTCGTTATTTTAGAATAAACATGCTAATGTTATACCACGTTGTATTTCTTATTAAATAACATTTCAAATAACACCAAAAAGCCTAGGCTGCTTTTTAGAAAAATTCAACATCACGGCCTCTGACAAAAGCAAGTCGTGCAAAACAAATAAAACTTATAACATTAAAAGTGCGATTCTTTTCGCAATCTACAACAAGTTAGTCTTACAAAGACTATATCAAACACTCATTGAAACAACTACTTCCCGGGCTAATACCCCGACGGACATTGAATTATACAACAAGTGTTTGTTGTTACATACAGTAACCTACTGTAAATGTAACAATTTGGGTCAAATTATTCAGGCCATCTATAGACGCGTTTCGAGATTTATCTCTCATCAGTATAGCTTTGCCATTCCCTCTAAACAATTTGACACCTTAGACTGGCGGTCACGTTACCGTTCAAACATTAGTATAAATGAAATTGCCAATTCTTGGTTGCAGAATACTTCAAACATTAAAAGTGCGATTCTTTTCGCAATCTACAACAAGTTAGTCTTACAAAGACTATATTAAAAATATTGATATAGTCTTTGTAAGACTAACTTGTTGTAGATCGCACTTTTAATGTTTGAAGTATTCTGCAACCAAGAATTGGCAATTTCATTTATACTAATAAAACTTATCTCAAAGTATGGATATTTATATTTAATTCAAACCTATCAAATGTCAATTCTAAATATGAAACCGTTTTCATTTAATCCCGTTTGGCGCAGTACTTTTTACGCACCCTGTATTTCGAATATTCCTACTTGCCACCCTTTCTCTCTTTTTTGACTGGGAACCTCCCTACTTTTTAGACTGAACTGGGTTGGGTAAGTAAACTAGGAAGGTTGACATTCGCAGAAAAAAGGAGGTAAGATACCATTACGATTCTCTTGAGTTTAAAGATTAGACAATCTTGAAAGTAGTACTTTTGAATAAAAAAATCTAGTATTTTTAATCATATTTATTAAACGTTTTGTCTTTCATACACAAAGAAACCATTAGATTTAATTGGCATCGAGGTTTTGGATGTCGGATTGGTTCACGCAGGAGTTCTCCGACCTGAAGTTCCTGTCGGTGTTTGGTGATTGATCCTCTATCCACCGTGTCCGCCGTGTCCACCGTGTCCTCCATGTCCACCGGCTCCACCATGTCCACCGCTTCCACCGTGTCCACCGTTTTGCGGGAACAACGGATCAGCGTTGATAGTCATAGCCATGGCCATGAGCAACAGGCAAACCTAAATAATTATAAATTATTAATATAATAATCTTGATTCCGTGACTCCAAATAAAAATAACATTTAGTTAGATTGCAATAACATTTGAATAATTGGAAACTGTGTAAAAATTCGGCCTAGAAGTTGGACTTATACATTCATTTTTCTTAATTAAGAAAAGCGGGACATCACATACATTAAGGGAGGGGCAAGGGAGGGCGCTTGCCTCCTCTGAAATTCTGGTTTCCTATTTATTTATATACAGAGAGTTTTTTGTAACACCGAACATTTTCATCCAATACAATTTGACACCTTTCATTTTTAAGTTATGTATAAATTGGGTTGCCTATATGAGCATTACAAATTGCAGCCAATCAATCGCAATTAATGCCTCAACTTCTACATACAAGGAGTTTTTCTTTCAAGTATCCATGTCTCAATTACAGCGTATATTAATGTAGTTGTATGAGTTACGTGAAGGTGTTAAGTCACTTAATTAAACACAGTTATATTCCTTTCTTCACTTTTATTTTTCTTGCTCGATGTACATTTCGGGTACTAAGTACCCATTATCAATAGCTAACTGAGTTAGCTATTGATAATGGGTACTTAGTACCCGAAATGTACATCGAACAAGAAAAATATAAGTGAAGAAAGGAATATAACTGTGTTTAATTAAGTATACAGCGTATATGCCGTGAATCTTCAGATCATCGTTGTTTTTTTAAAAGAGTTGAATTTGAAACTTAAAATGAGTGTGTTCCACTCCCAGACTAAGCATGAAGTAAAATTTCGAGTTTAGAAAAGGCTGGAAATTTGGTTTGGTCGCGTAGCGCGAAGCGCGGAGCGGCTAAACCAAATTTTCAGGCTTTTCTAAACTCGAAATTTTACTTCATGCGCCACCGGTACAAAACACTGACATATTACGAAGTTTAAAAAACACCGCTAAGCTTTACATTGAATCAGTTTTTTGTACCGGTGGCGCATGAAGTAAAATTTAGAGTTTAGAAAATCCTGAAAATTTGGTTTGGCCGCTCCGCGCTTCGCGCTACGCGACCAAACCAAATTTCCAGGCTTTTCTAAACTCTAAATTTTACTTCATGCTTAGTCTGGGAGTGGAACACACTCATTTTAAGTTTCAAATTCAACTCTTTTTTTTTTAGGCTTTTCTAAACTCAAAATTTTTCTTCATGCTTAGCCTGGGAGTGGAAAACACTCGTTTAAAGCATCAAATTGATTTTTTTTAATAAACCGAGCGTCGGAAAATGTACAACGTATGCATATGTATACTTAAAAGAAAAACTCTCGTTATGAAAATGTTCGGTGTTACATAAAACTCTGTGTATACCGTTCTTCTGTTTTATTGGTATTTCATAAACTATTAGAGACACAAAGACGATTGCTTTAGATAAAAGTTTCTATTTTGAAAACAAAATATTATTTTTTTTTTCGAGATTTAGCGAAAAAGTGAAAATCGACAAAATTATTTTTTTTGTAGTACAGAAATTTAAGTTGGAAATCATAAAATGGAACACCCTGTTTAACAGGGCTTCCCAAATTATTTTATGTGGCGGACCGTTATTTTCGGTTTCAGTTTCTCACGGACCGGCATACATAGACGTAGCAAACTGGAGGAGCATAAAAATATAATTTTTAAACCTATAAGTAATAGATCACTTATATGTTTTATACGTATTTTTTCGTGATGTCATTTTGCTTTTTTTTAAACGAAAAAATAACATTTCTTTTCAGGGTAGGTTTCATACTAGTTACAAAAAAAATACATAATTAAATTTGACATCATATAAATTAAAATTTGAAATCACTAAAATGTACACAAATTGATCAAAATTATAAGAACTCATAAAAATTTCAAAAATTTGAAAAAAAAATTGAAAATCAATTTTCGACCAATAAATGAACGAAAATCAAGATAAAAATAGAAAATCTTATATACCGTAAAAACGGAGGAGCATGAAAATACGATTTTTAAACCCATAAGTAATAGATCACTTATATGTTTTAAAACGTATTTTTTCGTGATGTCATTTTGCTTGTTTTTTTTTTAAGAAAAACAAAAATTTGTTTTTAGGGTAAGTTTCATACTAATTACAAAAAAAAAAAATATGAAAATACATAATTAAATTTGACATCATTATAATTTCAATTTGAAATCACCAAAATGTACACAAATTGATCAAAATTATAAGAACTGATAAAAATTTCAAAAATTTGAAAAAAGAAATTAGATAATCAATTTTCGACCATTAAATGAACGAAAATCAAGATAAAAATAGAAAATCTTATATACCGTAAAAACGGCCTTTTATAAATTTTGACAATCAACATTCAAGTTCAACGTTCAGGATTTTGATTCAAAATGTATACAGGGTGATTTAGTTTGGTGTTTCATACCTTCTAACTTTATTATTTTGAGAGTAAAATAGAATAAATCATATACAGGGTGAGTCACTAAGCGGAAATCGGTCTATAGTGGGCGTATCGTTAAAAATAGCAAATAAAGTTTCAAATAAAAGTTGTTCAGAATCAAGTTTTTCATAACCCAAAATTATTGCTAAATAAGGCGGCCTTGCGGTTATACCGGAAGTAAACACGAACTTCCCTATTTTAAATAGAACACCCTATATATTTTTACATTTTTGGATTGCTCGTTAAAAATAAACATGAGTATATTCACACAACATTGGGTCCCAGTTGAACCGTTTTCGAGTTTTTTAATTTTTTTGATAAATTTGACGATTTCAGAGCTCGACGCCATTAACAATATCTTCAAAACGAAATAAGTCAGAGTTGTGCGGCTTACGGTTTTGGATTCGGAAAGAAATGTAGTATTTGTTTGAGTTTTTGCCATTAGTCAGATTTTCTAAATTGAACCGAGTCCGTCGACGGTATTCTTCAGTACTTCAAACATGCATAACTTCATTTTTTTAAATGAAAAAAACTGTTGGAAGGATATGGCAACAATCCGGTATCAATAAAAAGGAAATTTAATTTCGCATCAGATAAAGTGTCACAAGATAGATGGTTCCATTTAAAAAAATGAAACAAATTATTTCATTACGTGATTAATTCTTGGAGGTGAAGGTGAAGGTTTATGAAATTGAAACATTCTTTAAAAAGAAAAATAGCCATAAACTTATTGCAGCCGAATGTCTAGAGGAATCATGTTAGCTACTCTTGAGAGACATATAGCGGGCGAGGTTCGGTACGCCCCTGTTGCTATACGAAGTGCATTATTCCATAGTATTTGTATCGGTCGGAAAGTAGATTTCGGGGAGGTTAGTGCATACGCCTGTGAACCGTACTCGATTCTGGATCTTATCAAGGTATTTATAATCATGTAAAGTGTTTCGTTTTCTGCGCCCCATGTATGGTGTCCAACGACTTTAAGCATATTTATAGTCTTCTTAATTTTCTGTTGCAGCATTTCAATGTGGGATCTATATTTTAGTTTTTGGTCAAATACTATTCCCACAAATGTTTGTTTACGACAATTGGAATTGCAGCGTCATTTATCCTTATCCTTAAGGTAAGTATATTTTTCTGTGGTATATGTTGTAGATTTTCACCGAGCTTGCCTGATATATAGATCGTCAGATCATCAACGTATAGCAGCTTTTGGATTCTATCATCTATATTATCGGCGATACCGTTAATTCCAATTGCAAAGAGAGAAACACTTAGGACGGAGCCCTGTGGGATTACGTTTTCTTGGTTATATGTTTGTGAAAAGTTTTAGCCTATTCGTACTCTAAATTTTCTATTAGTTAGGAAGTTGTCTAGTATTCCAATTAAGTTACCCTTTAGGCCCCATTTATGTAAACGTTTGATTATGCATCTGCGCCAGATGGTATCATAAGCATTTGTCATGTCGAAGAATACTGCAATAAGGTGTTCCCGTTTTGCAAACGTATCCCTGACAGCTGAGTCTAGCATTACGACGTGGTCTGTAGTGGAGAATCCCTTTCTAAAGCCGGCTTGGTAGTTACTTATGAGTTTGTTCGACTCCAGCAACCATGTGAGGCGTTTATTTATCATGGATTCTAGGATTTTGCTAACACAGCTAGTTAAGGATATCGGGCGATAGCTTTCTGGTTTCGATAGGTCCTTGCCGTCTTTGGGTAAGGGAATTATAAGGGCCTCTTTCCAGCTATCTGGAAATATTCCAGAGGTCCATATATTGTTATAAATCTCTATGAGCTTACGTTTGGCTTCCGTAGGTAAGTGCTTTAGCATGTCGTACGTTATTCCGTCTTGACCTGGTGCCGACTCCTTTGTGCCCGATAGTACTTCTTCAAGTTCATACAAACTGAAAGGTCGGTTGTAATCTGCTTCTTCTCCATCGGGGAATTGAAGTTCTAGTTGTTCTTCTTCAGTCTTGTATTTCTTGAAATTTTCTGTATTGTTGGTTCCGCTATATATATCTTGAAGATATTTGCCAAATATTTTGCTGGTAATGTTGGGGTCTTTGTGTAGTATTCCCTCTTCTTCAAATGTGGGGATTTGTGGTGGGGATTTTCTTCCTGTCATTATTTTGATTTTGTTCCACATTTCGGATGAGTTCGCCTTGTAGTCCATGTTTTTTACATATTCCTGCCATGATTTTTTCTGTGCTTCTTTTTTCTTTACTCTTTCCAGCGCTCTTGTGGTTTTAAACTCCGCTAGTAGACTCTCAGATTTTTTCTTCATTAGTCTGTTTAGAAGAGCTTTTTGTGTCTGTTAATTTGTGCGATTTCTGCATTCCACCATGGGACTGGAGTGTATTTCGGTTTTTCTGTCGTTTTTGGTATTGAGTTTTCAGCTGCTAGTAGTATTTCCATTTCCAGAGATCGGATGGCAGTAGGTATATCGAGAGATGTTTGGGAAATCTTAATAGCTTCTCTAAACATTAACCAGTTTGCTTTCTTTGTATTCCATCTTGGTGGGTGTTCGTACTCGTACTTGTCGACACCTAAGTCTACGCTGATTGGAAAATGGTCGCTATGTCTCAGGTCGTTGCGGACTTTTCAGGTTGTTTAAGTGCATTTGTTTGCAGATGCTAGGGTCAGATCGATTGCACTTAGGGTGCCAGTTGATAGGGTTAGGTGCGTCGGTTCTCCGTTATTCAATAAGATAAAGTCTGAGTCTAAAATAATTTGTTCTAGCTGTGCACCTTTTGCAGTTGTTGGTGTCGGACTCCACCAGGAGCTATGGGAGTTAAAGTCTCCCATTATTATAGCTGGTTGAGGGGTGTCAGTGAATAGTTTCTTTACTGCTTTTCTCTCCCACCTTAAGTCAGGTAAGTATATATTTCTGATGAAGAGTTTGTGCTTCAATTGTACTTCTACTAAGACCGTTTACAGATTTGAGGCTGTGGGGATATATTTCGAAGGGACATCCTTACGGATTCCTACCAGGACGCCTCCATGCGCCCGTCCGTTTTCATGAGGTGTGATATCTTTCCGGTATAGTGTGTAATTCCTGATATTGTACGTTTCGTTAGGTTTTAGGTGGGTTTCTTGGATACATATTATAGCTGGTTTATATGTGTTTATTATAAATCTTATTTCATCGTATTTATTTCTAATTCGTCTGGCATTCCATTGTATAATCTTTTCTGTACTTGTAGGTTTTATTTTTGTTTATTATATATTTTTTTATTATTTTAGGCGCTCTGTATCGATGGTTTGTAATTTATTCTGTTATATGTTGTTTTTCCTGGGTCTTTCCTTTGGGATATTCGGGGTTTGCCAGCGGGCCACCCTTTTTTTCTTTTCTTAGACGACTGCTCGTTGGGGGACTCTACGTCTTGTGTTAGCAGTCCTTCGTCATTATCGCTGTCTTGTGATGTTGTATCTGAGAGTGTCCAATCTACGAGGTTTTTGTTAACTCTTAGTTTCGTAATGTTCTTTGATGTAGGTGTTGGGGGTTTTCTCGTGTCTGGTTCAACTGACGGTGTTGGTGTACTTAATTTTGCCTGATCAGCAAAAGATTTTCCAGGTTTGACAAAGGAAGGAGAGTTGGCAATTTGTCGGGCTTCTTTAAAAGTGCAATTTTGGGTAGCTTTAATTTTGCATACCTCTTTTTCTATAAGGTATACTTTGCACATTGGGGATTTACTTGAGTGTTCTTCCCCACAGTTAACACATAAGGTCGGTGTTTGGCATGTTTCTTCTTCTGCGTGTTTTTGTTTACCACAGTCGCATATCTGTACATCTTTGCAGTATTTTGCAGGATGTCCAAATTTGAAGCATTATTATTATTATTTTTTTTTTAAATTGAATGGTCACCCTCTACACCCACATGCCTCTGATTTCATGTGGAGAGGGTGCCAAATATATCCCCTAGTTACCTCCTCCAAGCCTGGAAGTGGGGTAACTAGTGGTGCCTAACGGTATGCGATCTCAGCAGACGCAGCGAACCCAGTATCACGGCTTTCTGCATCCCTCCGATAAGGGAGTGTGCGGTGTCGCGACATGCTGGTATGGCCCTAAGGCTGCTCAGCATTGAGCCACTGATGCCGCCTAGAGCACCGACGACTAATACCACCAACTTAACAGTGTGGCCTGGGTAGAGTATGCTCATGTCGTACAAAAGATCCTGATATTTCGTCCGTTTTTCCTCCTCTTTTAAAACGATGTTTGTCTCTGCTGGTGCAGAGAATTCGATGACAAACATCGTTTTTAGACGGTGGTCGAGGAGGACTATGTCAGGCTTGTTTGCTCGTATTTGCCTGAGCGTTGGGAATGAGAAGTTCCAATATATTCGGCACCTCTCATTCTCCACTACGGACTCAATATCATCCGGGGCATATGGCAGCACTGGTGTTTCGTCGATACCGTACGAGTGCCTGAGGTGGTAATATAGCACTCGTAGCGCCGCGTTATGTCTATGGATGTAGGCCGAAGACGCATATGCTCTGCATGAAGATAGCAGATGCATTATTGTCTCCGGCGCCCCATGACACGCCCTACAGCGTATATCCGGGACATCTACACACATGCGGCTACGGTAGACCAGGGTGTTATGTACACCGTCTTGACAAGTTATGATGAAGCCTTCAGTTTCTGACATTAGTCCAGCTGCTCGCAGGAATCCAAACGTTAGCTGCTTGGACAAGCCAAGTTCTTCTATGTTCTTAAAGAAGACGGAATGCATTGGCTTGTCCATGTGGCGTTGAAGCAGCTTTTGGACTTCAGCGGTTTTCAGCTGGACTCTTAACTGGTCAGGATTGAGCGTAGCGAGTTCTCCCTGACCGTTATCGGAGTTTAAACCGAGGTCTTCAGCTGCCTTTTGTGCTGCCTTTAAGATAAATGCCCCGGCCCCTGTTTGTTCGTGCTCTCGCACCATGCGGAGCAGGGGGTCAGAACTTTGTACGACCTTACAAGCCGTACCCAGGACCACTCTATCGTGGAGGCACTCCAGCGCTAAGAGGCCACGGCCTCCCAGATGGCGTGGGAGATAAAGCCGTGGGACGGACGACTTTGGATGTAAACTCCTATAGAGATGCATCCGTTTTCGTGTGTCGATGTCAAGGGTGCGCAACAGCAAGCATATTTGTGGCAAGCACCTTGTTTTTACCAGGCAGCTCTGATGACCAGATCTGTCTGACAAGGTGCTTGTACTTGCCGCGGAGAGAGTTTTTAACAGCGGCCACATCATGCACATTGTGCTGCGGCACACCTAGGTAGTCATATGTCTCTCCAGCATTGAGATGGTGCATAATGCTCCCGTCTACGAGTTGCGCATCCTCTCCAAAGCCGCGACATCGTCCCCTCTTCAGGTGAACCAGTGCGCATTTGGCTAGCCCAAACTCCATGCCTATTGCGTTAGTGTACTCCTGCACCGCTTTTAGAGACTGGTGTAAATCCCTTTCTCCAGAGGCATATAGCTTAAGGTCATCCATGTAGAAAAGATGGGTGACCTTGTGCCTCCGGTTACCAGGTGGGCCGCAATTATAACCGCGGGTGCTACGGATTGCAACGGATAACGGCAACAGTGAGATGCAGAATAAGAGAGGGCTAAGAGAGTCCCCTTGGAACACTCCCCTCTTATATGCGATCAGCTCTGTTCTGACTCGTTGTTCGCCGGTTCTTATCATGAACCGAGTCTTCCAGAGTGGCATAAGGTGTTGGATACATCTCACTATAGGGTCTGGCACCGCAAGACACTCGAGCAAATGGAGTAATAGCTCATGCGATGTGGTGTCGAATGCCTTGCGGTAATCGATCCAGGCCATTTATAGGTTTCGCTTAAACTGCGTGGAGTCTTGCGTGATACAGCGATCGATCAGCAAGTTCTCCTTGCAGCCAGCTACGCCTATCTTTGACCCTCGCTGCTCGTATATCCGTTGATACACCCCGTCGGTTGCATGTAGTATGCGGGAGTACAGGATCAGCGTGAATGCCTTATAGCACGCGTTCAGGCATGTAATAGGACGGTAGTTTTTGGGCTGAGACAAATCTCCTGTTTTAGGAAGTAGCACGGTTCTCCCCTCGACAAACCACGTTGGAATTTGCTGCTCCCCATCCAGCCATGTATTAAAAATTCTGGCTAAATGCTGGTGGGTGCAAGTGAATTTTTTCCACCAGTAGCTGTTGATCCCGTCAGGGCCAGGAGCAGCAAAGTTCTTCGAGCCTGCAAGGGCGCTCCGAACTTCCGCTGTCGTTATCGGCTGGTGCGCTTCCCTAGTTCTATGAGCCCTACAGACGGACTCAAATTGAACCAGGGCTGGAGTGTCTAGCCGCAGGGTAGGCTTTAGTCCATAAATTTCCCGCCAGAAGGTTTCGATTTCTGCGACCGTCGGAGGGCTTAGTACAGAGGGTGGCGGTGGTTGGAATAGGCGAGAGGGTTGCTTACGAAAGACTGCGTTTTCCGCCAGCGCCCTTGCTCTCCTTGTCAGAGATTTTTTAACCGCCACCAACATCCGTATTCTCTCAAGGCAGTGCTGTTTGATGGTCAACAGCACTTCCTTGTTTACTGTGTGGTGGGTGCGTCTCACATTGTTGACTATACGACGCACTTTGCCAGTAAATGGCCGATTGACAGTCATATATTCCACCACACATTGAATACGGGATGTGTGCTGCCTAGCCGATCGGATTTTTTCCCCGATTTTGCGGACGCGTTGCTCAGCCTATTATTATTATTATTATTATTATTATTATTATTATTATACTGGGTGTTGACTTGGCGGACGCAACATAGAAAATCCCATGTACATTTTGAAACGTTCAAATTTTGGCTCCCCTATTTGTTTTAGAAACAAAATGTATTTACCTTTTTTGTAGAGAGAAAAATTCTGAATTTATTTATGTTAACGTTTATCACTTTACGTTTCTCCAAGTTAAAATAATTAAGAAAAAGTAATGTGATTTTATAAAAATAATGACATGCCATGGAATTGAAACAACAATTGCGAATGTCAAAATGGCAAAAGATATCGTAGTCACTTGATTAAAGTAAATGTTTTCGAAATGATTAACACTATACAAGAAAAAATCCTCCTAATAAAGTGGTATTATGCAGAAATATCTTGTACTATTTTGACATCCACAATTGTTGTATCAATTCCATGGTATGTCATTATTTTTATAAAATCACATTACTTTTTCTTAATTATTTTAGCTGTACATTTTCTGACTTTCGTTGATTTTTAAAAGAGTTCAATTTAAAGCTTCAAACGAGTGTTTTCCACTCCCAGACTAAGCATGAAGTAAAATTTCGAGTTTAGAAAAGCCCTGTGAAAATTTGTCGAGGGTCGCGCAGCGACCCGAGACAAATTTTCTGGGCTTTTCTAAACTCGAAATTTTACTTCATGCGCCACGCGTATAAAGCACAGATTTTAAGTGAAATTCGAATATACATTACTTTGAGAATACAACTCATAGCCCACTAGAACGAATTTTAAACCAATGAGATGCAAGGAAAGCCGTAGGTACATGTCTATCACCGCGATGATAAAAAACAAAAGAAGCGGTGGGTGATAAGTTGTCCTGTCATTCGAAAAGTCAAAATAGGTAAAGTTTCGTGCAGTGATATTAATAGAAAAGTGAAAAGTGCTACGCCAAATAACACCGTCATGAATAAAGAATCACAGTGGCGGCAGTTTACGAACTTTTGTGCGGCTAAAAAATTCTCAATCAATAGGGAAACAACAATATCTCAGCTGTCGATAAAGTTAAGGGACTCACATTATTTTATTCGTTATATTCTCTCACTAAATATAACTCGTGATATGATTAATTATCGATGATATTTTGTCGTTGAAACCGAAGCAGCACATCTGCAGCTCGGTTTCAACTCCAAAATATTATCGATAATATTCATACCACTCGTTATATTACGGCTGACAATATTATACTGTTTTATACGCGTGGCGCATGAAGTAAAATTTCGAGTTTAGAAAAGCCCAGAAAATTTGTCTCGGGTCGCTGCGCGACCCTTGACAAATTTTCACGGGGCTTTTCTAAACTCTAAATTTTACTTCATGCTTAGACTGAGAGTGGAAAACACTTATTTAAAGCTTTAAATTGAACTTAAAAAAATGGTGATGTGTCCATCATAGTACTTTCCCCCGTAAATTGCGTATTAAATCACTTTTAAAATATTTGTAGCATTATTATTTTCAAAATGTCTTCAACTTTTTGATAACTACAACTTTTATTTGAAATATTTTTCAATTGGATCAACACATACTGACACAAACCAATGACTAGATAAAAAACACTATTTATTGAATATCTAAAAAACTAAGAGTGCTATGACAAAAAGTGAAGATACAAAATATCTTTAATATTTTATTACCTACAACTTTTATTTGAAACATTTTCCAATTGTATCAACACACACACTGACACAAATCAATGACTAGATAAAAAACACAATTTATTAAATATCTCAAAAACTAAGAGTGCTATGACAAAAAGTGAGTCCACAAAAAATCTTTAGTTTTTCATTTCCTACAACTTCCTTATTTGAAACATTATTTAATTGTATCGACACATACACTGTCACACACCAATAACTAGATAAAACACACAACTTTTGAAATATCTCAAAAACTAAGAGTGCTATGACAAAAAGTAAGTGAATAATATATCTTCATTTTGTTATTATCTACAACTTTTATTTGAAAGAATTTTTTGTTTGATGAACATTTATTGAAAAAATCTGAAAAAACTGAAAAACGCTAAGAGTAATGTACCACATCCGGTTTTCTGATTTTCACCAAAAGCTTTTCAGTTCTTCCGATTGTAACAAAAAGCTTAGGTTTCAAGTTTCATCTCGATATCTTTAGCGGTTTTTGCGGTACCTCAAAACGGATATTTCCGCTAAAATTTTTGATTCGAAAATTTTCACGAAAACAATACTTTCCCTTTGTATTACATACGGGGGAAAGTAAAAAACAGGGAATATCCGCAATTGTTGTATCAATTGAATGGTATGTCATTATTTTTATAAAATCACATTACTTTTTCTTAATTATTTTAACTTAGAGAAACATTAAGTGTTAAGTGTGAACATTCATAAATTTAGAATTTTTCCCTCTACAAATGGATAGAAGTGAAATACATTTTGTCTTTAAAATAAATAGGGAAGCCAATATTTGAACACTTTAAAATTAACATGCGATTTCCTATGTTGCGTCCGCCAAGTCAACACACGGTATAAAGATTATATATATAATGTTTTGATCTAAGATTTTCAATATTTTTTATTAGGATTTAGAACAATTTTCAAAAATCGATTCGTAATTTGAAACACAAATTTGAGATATTTCAAATTATATGACATTTTTATACGTAGCCAAGGGAAGCGGGGAAAATTGACAAAAAATAATGATAATAACAATCAATATTTAAAACTGAAAAATCTCTAAACATTGACTTATGAAAATCACCAACATTTGCGTATATTGACGAATAGTTTTGAAACTGATGACTCAATCAATATTTAGCTGATTGATGAAAATCTGAAAACTTCTAAAATAGGAGCACTGTGTAAATCGAAAAAAATATGTATATGAAATCCTAAAAATATTAGATAATTAAATTTAAATTAGAAAAATCCAAAAGTTTGCCCAAAACTAGACCTACTCGAATCATTCAAAATACATAAACTAAAAAATAATTTTGCGATTAGATTGATCAGATTGATCTGAAATTTCGTAAAACTAAACAATTTAAAATACTGTAATTATCTATCAGTAATTTTTTTTTGTTATGACTTTCATAATGTAACGTAAAGTTTGGCGATATCTTATTAAGACAAAACTAAAATTAAAGCAGTTTAGAAATTCTCAGATATTTTTAAGAAAACCAAAATAAGTTGTCTACAATTGAAAATCTGAGACTTTATGACTTTACTTATATAAAATTATATAGAAATAGCGGTAGAGTTCTCTACGAGACCAATACAAATTTTCAGGCTTTTCTAAACTCGAAATTTTACTTCATGCGCCACCGGTACAAAACACTGACATATTACGAAGTTTATAACACACCGCTAAACTTTACATTGAATCGGTGTTTTGTACAGGTGGCGCATGAAGTAAAATTTCGAGTTTAGAAAAGCCTGAAAATTTGGTTTGGCCGCTCCGCGCTTCGCGCTACGCGACCAAACCAAATTTTCAGGCTTTTCTAAACTCGAAATTTTACTTCATGCTTTGCCTGGGAGTGGAAAACACTCTCAGTTTCAAACTGCCAAACCTTACTTAACAAATTGCGAATTAATCCAATCTAAAAATAGTTGCACATGTCAAAAAACTTCATTTTACAAATGTGGATAGCGTTGCATCACATCGATTTTGTTTTAGAAAAGTCAACAGAATTAAAAATCAATAATATAGTTATAAGAATTACAAAAGATAAATCATATCTTGAAAATAATTTCAATTAAACGTAGAAATAGATTAATTAATTAAGATTAACATTTCAAAAATTCATATCTTAATTTTTAAAAAACATTGCTTTTTAAAAAAGTGTAAAAACTATAAAATATCCTATCAATATTTTTTGTTATTTTCAATTGAATGTAAAATAGATTAATTTTATGCGATTTTTCGGGAAGATAAACATTTCATAGATTCATATCTTGATACATTTTTTTAGAATATCCGTGTGAAATGTTGTGTGGATATTAAGTAAACATTGCTTTTCAAAAATGTGCAAACATTTGAAAATTCCTTATCAATAGTGTTTGAGTTTTTTCCAATTGAACGTAAAAATGGATTAATTTTATGCGATTTTATTGGGAATATGAACATTTCAAAGATTCATATCTTGATAATTTATTCGAATATTCATGTAAAATTTTGTATGGATATTATTATACTTTACAATAAATCAGTGTTGTATACGCGTGGCGCATGAAGTAAAATTTCGAGTTTAGAAAAGCTTGAAAATTTGGATTGGTCGCTACGCTACGACCAATCCAAGTTTTCAGGCTTTTCTAAACTCGAAATTTTTCTTCGTGCTTAGCCTGGGAGTGGAAAACACTCGTATCAGTTTCAAACTGCCAAATCTAACCTAACAAATCGCGAATTAATCTAATCTAAAAATAGTTGCACATGTCCAATATACACTGGCGAAAGAAATTAACGCATCACATTAATTTTTTTAATTTAAAAATAAAGTTCTGATGTTTAAAAACAAAAAAAATAACAACAAAACCAACTGAACTACAATAATGATTTTCAGCACATTTTCTTTCATTAATGACTAAAATAATGTCATAAATAAAAAGAGGAAAAAAGTTAACATGTGATTATACGACTTAATATCTAGTGTTTCCTCCTCTTGCTCGAATAACTGCCTGACAGCGACGGCTCATACTGTTAATTAATGATCCAATTTCATCCTGGTTAATATCTTCCCAAATTTCCTGCAATCTTTGTCCAAGCTCTTGTTGATTGCTTGGACGCCGAGGAAGTGCTCTAAGACGTCTGCCCATCGCGTCCCATAGGTGTTCGATCGGATTAAGATCGGGACTCCTGGCTGGCCATTGCATTGTGTTGATACCCACTAGGTCAAGATACTGTTGTACAATTCGGGCACTGTGTGGTTTTGCATTGTCATGCATAAACAGGAAATCGTTTCCTCCAAAGGGAGCAAAAGGCATTACGGATGGTTCTAAAATGTTTGCAATATAAGACGCTGCCGTGATGCTTCCTCTTGGTATGACCACCAACTCCGTACGAGCCTCTAAAGTGATACCACCCCACACCATAACAGAGCCTCCACCAAACATAACAGTCGGAACAATGTTACACTGCGCATAACGTTCACCTGGCCGTCTGTACACATGCATTCGTCTGTCACTGCCGTAAAGACAAAATCTGGACTCGTCGCTAAACATAACATTAGCCCAATCGGCCTGTAACCAGTTTACATGTTCTTGCGCAAATGTTAACCTGGCTCTGCGATGGTCTGCGGTTAATTGTGGTCCTTTTGCCGCTGTTTTCGGAGTTAAATTAAAACCACGTAACCTTTTTCTGATGGTAATGGAACTTACATGAACATTGTGGATCTCTGCGAGCATATTTTGTAGCCTAGGAGCCGTAATTAACCGTTCGCGTAATGTCTGCATCATTAAAAAACGGTCTTGAACAGCAGTTGTGGCTCTTTTTCTCCCTTGTCCTGGCCTTCTTGAGTATGCCTGAGTTTCCCGATGTCTCTTCAAGACACGGGATACGGTCGATTGATTAACACCAAGACGCTGACTCCTACCTTCTTATGCAAGTGTAACCACAATCACAGCTTTTTCACTGCTTAAATTAAGATTCGGACGTCTATCCATATTCATTCTTCACTATTTAGCACTTAATTTTAACAATTACTTGAAAACAAACTCAAAAAGAAATTTTATAAGAACCTTTCTTACAGTCAGAATAATGAAAAGTGCTTCATTTTATTTATTGACAGAAAACCATGAGAACAAAAGACAAAACACAACATGTAAAACAGCATGCTTGATAAGATTTCTTATTGTAAAAATATGTTTGTGTTCAAAGAAAACTCGATTCCAAGATATCAAAAAAATCACAAATGATGCGTTAATTTCTTTCGCCAGTGTATAAGAATGGCGATAACAAACTTGTTCAAAATTATCGCCCTATATCCATAATTGCAACAATCCCAAAATTTTTTGAAAAATTGATGACGGATTTCTTAACTAATTCATTGCAATCTTCAATCTCTCACAAACAACATGGGTTTCGGGTGGGGGCATCTACGGAATCTAATTTATTGTTATATGATTCTTACATTGTCAACGTCTTGGAACGCGGTTTTCAAGTTGATTCCATCTATACCGACTTCTCCAAGGCGTTTGACTCTGTTGATCATACGTTATTACTCAACAAGCTTCATTATGTTGGCATTACTGATATTCTTTTACGTTGGATAGAGTCCTACTTAACAGATAGGTTGCAAGTGATTAAAATTGGGCAAATAACATCAAGACCCCTAAAGGTTACTTCTGGTGTTCCTCAGGGATCACACCTGGGTCCCTTGTTCTTTAATATATTTATAAACGACGCTACAAGATGTTTTCAGAATGCCAATTGTTTACTTTTCGCTGATGATATGAAAATTTATATGCGTATTAAATCGACTCTTGATGCAACGAACCTGCAAAATGAACTTGATCACTTTTATAGCTGGTGTAACGATAACAGATTAACGCTAAACATCAAAAAATGTAATATCATTACTTTTTCACGAAGTACAAGGTCGGTCATTACAAATTATGTTTTCAACGATGTAGCAATAAATCGTGTTGATAGAATAAGGGATTTAGGTGTCACTGTGGATTCAAGGTGGTCATTTACACACCATATTTCAAATATTGTCACGAAAGCCTATCAGATGCTGGGTTTTGTAAAGCGTAACAGTAAGAACTTTACTAATAATAGAACGCTGGTAACACTATATAATTCGTTAGTGCGACCCCAGTTGGAATATTGTTCAACGGTATGGTCTCCATACACTGAACGCAACATTAATAAAATTGAGCAAATTCAAAAGAAATTTATAAGGTACCTTGCCTATAAATTTAGTACCGATCAGCCCTACTTGGATCTTTTGACGACTTTTGGCCTTCGCAGCCTTAAACAAAGGCGTGTAGAAGCTGACATTAAGTTAGTATTCAAACTACTTAATGGATATTTGGATTGCCCTGATATGTTGGAATTGGTTGGTATACGTGTTCCACCGCTCTCTCTTCGGTCTGACATAACATTCCATATCGGCTACAGGCGCACGGATTATGCAAAATATTCCGCTTCTGTTCGCGTTTTGCGACACGCAAATATTTTAAATTTTGACTTTTTTAATGGTTTTTTTTTCATTATTAAAGCGCCTCTTAAAAGATTTGTAACTTTTCTTGCTTAGTTTTAAGTTTAGTGTTTGTACATATTTGTTTTTTTTTGTATATTGTATTTTTAATGTAAATAGCAAGCCGTTGAAATAAATAAATAAAAAATAAATAAAACAGCATTTTACAAATCTGGAGAGCGTTGCATCACATCGGTTTTGTTTTAGGAAAGTCAGCAGTATTAAAAATCAATAACACAGTTATGAGAATACAATAGACAAACCATATCTTGAAAATAATTTTAATTAAATGTAGAATGAGATTTATTTTACGCGATTTTTCGGGAAGATCAACATTTAAAAGATTCATATTTTGATATTTTCTCAGAATATCCGTGTGAAATTTTGTGTGGATATTAAGTAAACATTGCTCTTCAATAATGTTTAAATATCTGAAAATACCTTATCAATAGTTTTTGAGTTATTTCCAATTGAATGTAAAAAAAGATTAATTTTATGCGATTTTATTGGGAATATCAACAATTCAAAGATTTATATCTTGATAATTTTTTTGAATATTTATGTGAAATTTTGTGTGGATATTGAGTAAACATTGCTTTTAAATCTTTTTAATTTTATGCGATTTTTAATTATTAAGTAAATATTTAAAAATGTGCAAAAATCTAAAAATACTTTATTTTGAGTTATTTCCAATTGAACGTAAAAATAGATTAATTTTATGCGATTTTATTGGGAATATAAATAATTCAATATCTTGATAATTTTTCCGAATATCCATATAAAACTTTGTGTGGATATTAGGTAAACATTGCCTTTTAAAAAAGTTTAAAAATCTTAAAATATTCTATTAATAGTTTTCGTTATTTTCAATTGAACGTAAAATAGATTAATTGTATGCGATTTTTCGGAAAGATGAACATATCAAAGATTTAATGTTAATATTTTTTTTGAATATTCGTGTGAAATTTTGTTTAAATATTAGGCAAACAAAATGTGCAAAAATCCGAAAATAACCTATCAATAGTTTACGAGTTATTTCTAGTTGAACGGAAAAATAGATTAATTTTATGCGATTTTTCGGGAAGATAAACATTTCAAAGATTCATATCTTGATATTTTTTTAGATTATCCGTGTGAAATTTTGTCGAAAAATCCGAAAAAAAAAATCCGAAAATAACCTATCAATAGCTTTTGAGTTATTTAGAATTAAACGTAAATATAGAATTATTTTATTCCTAATATATAAAATTACGATGCTGTATTATTCTTAGACGTCAAAAAAGCATTTGATTCTGTCTGGCACCGGGGCTTGCTATTTAAATGCAATACCCTCAATATACCCCCACACCTGATTAATCTCCTAGACAGCTTCCTTCACAATAGATCCCTTCAAGTTAAAATACGTCAATCCTTTTCCAGTTCCTTCACACCTGAACAAGGTTTACCTCAAGGCTCCCCTTTATCACCACTCCTTTATAATCTCCTAGTACATGACATTTACAATCCTGATCCTAATCACATAAATAAATCTGCCTATCCTCTCCTCTACGCCGATGATACTGCGTTAATCGCACATGCCCCCACTCTCCCTAAAGCTCTCAGCACCCTTCAGGGCCTAATCGACACGATTCAAACGTGGTTCGCGAAGTGGCGAATTTCCATAAACCCAAACAAATCCCAGCTCCTGATTCCTTTCCATCGACAAAACAACTCCACCTTCTCAATTACCATAAACGACCAAGTCATCTTCCCCTCCGCCACCTGCAAGTACCTAGGTATTCACATTGATCCCAAATTCACATTCCAAACCCACTCCGCAATCCTTAAAACAAAAGTCAAGAATCGGGCGGCCCACTTTAGAAGTCTGACCTTCAAACAACAAGGCATCAGTACAAACACAGCCGTACATATATATAAAATGATCTGTCGCCCTTTACTTGACTATGCCTCAATCCTTTATCACAACCCCCATCCTACCACCCTAAAAAATTTGCAAGTCGCCGAAAGATCGGCCCTTAGAGTGTTGACCAAAATCCGACACCCCCAAAACCCCCTACATAACCCATCCAATACCCTACTTTATGAACTAACAGCAGTCACTCCCATCGAAACCCGACTATCACACTTAGCTGAAAAATTCGCCTCAAATCCTATCCTCTACAATCTCCTTCACCCTTTATGTATCCCTCGAAACCAAAACATCACTCCCAAGCGTAAACGTTTCACCATCACCATTCATGATTTCATTGCATCATTCCATGACATTAGTGATCATGACGATTTGTGAACAGTAATCATCTGACAGACATTGGACGACACTAACAAACAAGAGGTTTTTTACACAAGAACGGACAAGGACATACAATTAAAATTCAGGCGGAAACACCAATGGTCGATAGCCAATTGGCAGAAGAATTTATCTGTTATTTTAGCCATCAGAATTATTTTTATGTTAATTATTTATTGTACAATCTGCCAATAAAGATTTATATATATATAAAATTACGAAAATGTTATTCTTGAAAATGTAAACAATGTCTTAATTAATAAGACAACTTAAAACGATAAATATTTATTGAAACAACTACTTCCCGTGCAAATACACCTCCGCATATTGAATTATACAGTGAAATATTTAAAATCTTATTTAATTAAATAAGATTTTAAATATTTCATTGTATAATTCAATACCCAGAGGTGTGTTTGCACGGGAAGTAGTTGTTTCAGTAAATATTTATCGTCTTAAGTTGTCTTATTGATTAAGACATTGTTTGCATTTTCACGAATAACATTTTCGTAATTTTATATATTTTGTTTAAAGTGTGCAAACTATAAGAAGTGTAAAGTTATTTTCTCGAATTCAAATAGTTTTGAATTTGAATTTATCTAATTTTATTCCTTTTTATTCGGGAAGATGAACATTTTAAAGATTCATATCTTTATATGTTTTGGAATATCCTTGTGAAATTTTATGTAAATATTAAGTAAACATTGTTCTTCAAAAAGGTGCAATCATCCGAAAATAACCTATCAATAATTTTTGAGTTATTTCCAATTGAATGTAAGAATAGATTAATTTTATGCGATTTTTTGAGAGGGTAAGCAGTTCAAATATTCATATCTTAATAATTTTTTGGAATATCCCTATGAAATTTTAGATCGATAATAAGTAAGCATTGCTCTTTGAAAATATCTAAATATCAGAAAATACCTCCCATCACTTATAATTAATGATTATTATTTTTAAAAAAATCACTATTTTTAAAAACACTAAAACTAAAAGCGCTACGACAAAAAATATACAGGGCATTTTTCTTTTGAGTATACACATCCCGATAGTTACAGCCTTTCTTAAATTTGCAGGAATTCGTTCGTTGAAATAGAAAGCGGTTAATTTGAGGCTTTTAAGCCTAAGAAGCGGAGCGGCCAATCCGAACCAGGCTTTTCTAAACTCGAAATTTTACTTCTTACGCTTAAATACACTGATTTACAATGAAGTTTAAAAAATACACACACACAACCACGAGTGTAGGCAACCCAGTATACGTTAGAGTTATTGAGTTGCTTATAATCATTGTTTTAAGGGGAATATAACAGTGGTCTAAAATTAATTGTCAGGTTTATTTAAAAACTAAAGATCCTAGAAAGTTGAAATTTTGATAGCGTATATTAAGCTCAATTATCTAGTAAAATATCGAAGTACTTTATTTTTTAACAATTTGCTTTCAGAGGTATGAAAAAAATAATGTTATATTGTTCAAAATTAAAAAAAATATTCCCATATCTTACTAGTTCATACTATAAGGAATATAATGTAAACATTTCATAAGGATGCGATAGCTCATACCCGAGTCAGGTTAAAATAAAAATCTTAAAAAATCAGACCGTAAAATACCGCCGCCTTGCGGATCTTCTCTTAGTTGAACGCGTTGTACATTCATCTGCACAATTATTGGAGGGGCGAGCAGCATGCGGCCAGCGTTTATCCCTGGGCCGGTGAACGCTGCGCGGCTTCGCGTTTGTTTTTATTTTCTTTACTCAATCATAGTTAACAAAAACGGCTCGCGTCGTTAGCATTTATTCTCGTAAAATTAATATTTCGCAATAATAATCGATATTTTATTGTACTAGTGTTTTACTTTTATGCTTTCTCACTACTAATGGAATAAGTATTTTTTTATACTGCATGTTCACTAATATAGAAAACACGAAATGTTTCACTAATTTAAATAAAGATGTGTAATATACCTTTAATATTGGCTTTCCTAATTATTTGACAGTGTCGGTATTATTAAATTATTTTTAAAGTGTTTTAAGCTGATTAATAAGCAGAAGCAATCGAATAACAATCAGTCTTGTTCAAATCATTATTTCGTCTTAAATCTTTCGTTGTTAAAACAGTTGTTAAATGCCATTAAACTTCTCGCAATAAAACTATTAAAGTAAATTGTAAAGTTTTTAGCAATCGGACCTATTTGAACCAACTGCGACTTCATCAACGAATCAATGATATCAAAACTATAAGAATAGTAGTAGATTAATGTTACAAATCAACTATTTTTTACTGAGCACAGGTAATATATGTTTGACGAATGTTTACAAAAATGTAGGGTTTAACTGCGTGCATATTCATTGTTAATTATTTTAGAAAAAATAGAACTATAATAATAATAAGGTAGTTATTATAATGCATTTCAAATAACAAGCTTCCTGCTCAACATTGCACCGAACCCAATAATTTTATTTCAAATTTGGCTGATTTATGATGAGTCATATTTTGATAATAAGTAAATAAGGAATAAATGAATTGTAATTGAATGTTATTGCAATCCTCTATTTATACACATCATCATTTTGTAAACCCTGTACTAATTATATAAAAAAAACAGGGCAGCTGTCCGTTTAGTTATTTTCAATCTATTATTTATTTGTTGCATTCATAAAAACTAGAATATTGGATAAAATAAAAATTGAAATTCTCCCCAAAATCTGGGGTATTTACCCAATTTGGCAGAGGCCAAATTAATACACATTATATTCATGGCAATAGCAGTTATCAAAGATAATATTCCTATATAAAAAATAACATTGAAAATCCTATGTTCCGTTTTTTTCATATACAGAGAGTTTTATATAACACCGAACATGTTCATCCAATACAATTTTGACACCTTTATTTTTTAAGTTATGTGTAAATTGGGTTGCCTCTATGACCATTAAAAACTGTAGCCAATCAATCGCAATTAATGCCTCAACTTGTACACACAGGGAGTTTTTCTTTCAGATATACATGTGAGAATTACACAGTATATGTCGTAAATCTTTAGATACTTCTTGTTAAAAAAAATAATTTGAAACTTGAAATGAGTGTGTTCCACTCCCAGACTAAGCATGAAGTAAAATTTCGAGTTTAGAAAAGCCTGAAAGTTTGGTTTGGTCGCGTAGCGCGGTGCGGCCAAACCAAATGTTCAGGCTTTTCTAAACTCTAAATTTTACTTCATGCGCCACCGGTACAAAACACTGACAAATTACCAAGTTTAAAACACACCGATAAACTTTCTATTGCATCAGTGTTTAGTACCGGTGGCGCATGAAGTAAAATTTCGAGTTTAGAAAAGCCTGAAAATTTGGTTTGGCCGCTCCGCGCTTCGCGCTACGCGACCAAACCAAATTTTCAGGCTTTTCTAAACTCGAAATTTTACTTCATGCTTAGCCTGGGAGTGGAAAACACTCGTTTAAAGCTTCAAATTAAATTCTTTTAATAAACCTAGCATCGGAAATTGTTCAACGTATGCTTCTGTATACTTAAAAGACAAATTCTCGTTATGAAAATGTTCGGTGTTACATAAAACTCTCTGTATATCCGGCATATAAATATTCACAAGGAGCTTATGAACATGAATCATTTTATTATTATATTTTTAAGAAATAATCTCTAATTTAATAAAATAAAACACATAGTTTGTTCAGCTGTCGAAACTGGAGTCTTAAAAGTAAAAATAATTAGTTATAATGACAAGAATAACAATCATCGGTTTTGTAAATACCGAAAAATAACACAGGATCGCTTTCTAACGAATTGAAAACAATACATAGCTTGTATGTATTATCAGCGTGTTTAAATAATACGAATCGACACTTTCCTTCGATCCGTCTTTTTTATACGCTTTTTTTTTTCGTCTATTCCACGCGACGCGAGACCCTATCCGTTCATGCCAAGGAACAATGCACAAATGCACAGTGAACTGCCGCTTTTCTCTCTGACTGTATTCGCCCCACTTGTCCTGTAAATTTGGCATCGGATGAGCTACTCTAAACTATGTGGGTCTTTCCAACACGATCGGCGTGTTACACTGCGATAATCCCCTTAAACAATTGGTTTAGCGCAGAATTTGACTCACGTTTTATTCACATTTACATATTAGATTGCTAAAGCCGTATATATTAAACTTTTACGAAATTTCAGTGTTTTATACGCGTGATGCATAGAGTAAAATTAGGAGTTTAGAAAATCCTATTTTGGATTGGCCGCTCCGCTTCACTACGCGGACAATATAAATGTTCAGGCTTTTATAAACTCAAAATTTTACTTCATGCTTAGTCTAGGAGTGGAAAACCTTCGTTTAGAGATCCAAATTAAACTCTTAGAAAAAACAACGAATTTCGTAAAATGTACAGTGTATCCATATGTATACCTAAAAGAAAAATTCCCTATATATACATTAAATGTTTCTATTTTGGATCTCTACAACTTTTATTTGTTAGATTTTTAAATTATTACAATAATTTACCAGATACGAAGAATTCGTTAAGAGTAATCATCTACGTTCGGTTTCCACAAGAACAAAATATAATTATAATCCAATAAAACGTATATTCCGAAAAAAAGTACACAGTTTTGTATAAAAAAAGTTAATTATTTGTCTTTATTTCACTTGCCCCAGTTTTATTTACCTGTTTGAACGGCACACTTCACTATTCAAATGAAAGTTATGTCTGTTTTTTATTTTTAGTTGAAAGTCTAAATCAAAGCTATACCGATGAGAGATAAATGTTATTTTTTCCTAAAATTTATTCTAATTGATATTCGTTCCTTATCAGTTTCAAAATGTCCTGTTTATTCGTTTAGTTTATTTTAAGAAAAATTTGACCTAATGTTACTTGCATAAACGCAGTGAAGCTGTTGTGTAACTTAAAGATTAATTGTATATTTTAACATTCGTCGTGATGTTAGCTCAAAAAGAAGTTGTTTAAATGAATATTTTAAGGATATTGCAGAACGTGAATTTACATTTTGAGTTTCTAAAATCTTCTGCGAATAATTGACAAATTCAGTTTTAGTTTATTCATTTTTTTACTTACTGCGTAGATGAAAATATGTTGGATTCCCATCTTGATTTAACCTTTATAATTAAAATTTTACAATCTGTTACTTGTGCGATGTGTTCACAGCCGCTAGCAGATAATATATGAGTCTATGAATGATTTGCATTTATATACGCCGTGGTTTAATCATCGATGTTTGCAGCATCTTTATCGCAAGCGATTAATAAAAAAACTGAATGTTTATTTGATACAATACATGAAAAACCCACAATTATTTATAGAATACAATGTTAACGCCAACGTTATTTAAAATCAGTGCCGTATTCAGGTGTACCCGCGCACACTGGGCCCAACCTATTTGGCCATTTCTTTAAAAACAATTACGCATTTTAAGTTTCTTTTAAGTTTAATTGCCTTAGATAACATCTAGAAGGCATCAATGCATACTAATCTAATGCTTAAACGGCATTTCAGTCACATGTTTTTGTTTCGCTCGTTTCAGAACCTATAAATAGAAATATTTCAAAGATTATATCACAATTTAAGTGAGTGTAGATCATTTGGAAAACCAAGAGGTAAGAATTACAAAAAGGAAAATAAAGATCCGACGGTATCTAGCCGTAATATTGAGAATTATATTGGTAAGTTCCCTATCTTATGGCTATTGTGTGCTGGAACTCTGTCTTGTTGTAAATAAACATTATTTCTTATAGCCAATGGCATGTTATCCAACTCGATTATTAGATTCTTTCAAAATTTGGATGTATCCTTCAGCATTCAAATTTTCTTCTTCTTCTTTTTTTTTGTTTATTGGTATTTTAGCTATTTAGGATAAAACAAAATATTAAGTGTTACATATTGTTGCAATCCCAGGAAAAAATGCAATTTCTTGAAATACTCAAATACAGGGTGTCCCATTTAAGAAAATACTAGTTTTGATAATATCTCAAAAACTAAAACATCTATATTTTTTTTTAATTGCACTACTGGATTCTACGTAAAAAGTCATCAAACTCTCATATTTAACTTTTGTTTGTATCTCTATAAATAACCGAGTCATAAAAGATAATAAAAACCGGCAGATTTTGAGAATCACCATGTATCTTCTAAACCAGTGGTCTCCAAACTACGGCCCGCGGGCCAAATCCGGCCCGCGACTTGCATGAATCCGGCCCGCGATTGTTTGTAATTTTTTTTGTAAATGTCATATTTTGAAATATTGTAACAATTGTTCCTTAAATTTTTTATAATTTTATAAAATTAATCGGATCTTGGCCGACTTTATTATGTAGAATTGTATTTGTGGCCCGCGAAGAAGATAGTTGGAGACCCAGGTTCTAAACCAATCTAGTTAGCGTAGATCTGATTGCGTCATTAAACTAAACACTAAAAAAGAGAATGGGACACATATCTTAGTTTTTTTGTATCTCATACCGTTTAGCCCATACCCTATAATATCAATGAAAAAAAACCACCCTGTACAAAACATTACAGACATCGAAAAAATTATAGTTACATTTTAAAAAAAATAAATAAATAATAAATAAATAATAAATGAATAATAAATAAATAAATAATAAATAATAAATAAATAAATAATAAATAAATAATAAATAAATAATAAATAAATAATAAATAAATAATAAATAAATAATAAATAAATAATAAATAAATAATAAATAAATAATAAATAAATAATAAATAAATAATAAATAAATAATAAATAAATAATAAATAAATAATAAATAAATAATAAATAAATAATAAATAAATAATAAATAAATAATAAATAAATAATAAATAAATAATAAATAAATAATAAATAAATAATAAATAAATAATAAATAAATAATAAATAAATAATAAATAAATAATAAATAAATAATAAATAAATAATAAATAAATAATAAATAAATAATAAATAAATAATAAATAAATAATAAATAAATAATAAATAAATAATAAATAAATAATAAATAAATAATAAATAAATAATAAATAAATAATAAATAAATAATAAATAAATAATAAATAAATAATAAATAAATAATAAATAAATAATAAATAAATAATAAATAAATAATAAATAAATAATAAATAAATAATAAATAAATAATAAATAAATAATAAATAAATAATAAATAAATAATAAATAAATAATAAATAAATAATAAATAAATAATAAATAAATAATAAATAAATAATAAATAAATAATAAATAAATAATAAATAAATAATAAATAAATAATAAATAAATAATAAATAAATAATAAATAAATAATAAATAAATAATAAATAAATAATAAATAAATAATAAATAAATAATAAATAAATAATAAATAAATAATAAATAAATAATAAATAAATAATAAATAAATAATAAATAAATAATAAATAAATAATAAATAAATAATAAATAAATAATAAATAAATAATAAATAATAAATAAATAATAAATAAATAATAAATAAATAATAAATAAATAATAAATAAATAATAAATAAATAATAAATAAGTAATAAATAAATAATAAATAAATAATAAATAAATAATAAATAAATAATAAATAAATAATAAATAAATAATAAATAAATAATAAATAAATAATAAATAAATAATAAATAAATAATAAATAAATAATAAATAAATAATAAATAAATAATAAATAAATAATAAATAAATAATAAATAAATAATAAATAAATAATAAATAAATAATAAATAAATAATAAATAAATAATAAATAAATAATAAATAAATAATAAATAAATAATAAATAAATAATAAATAAGTAATAAATAAATAATAAATAAATAATAAATAAATAATAAATAAATAATAAATAAATAATAAATAAATAATAAATAAATAATAAATAAATAATAAATAAATAATAAATAAATAATAAATAAATAATAAATAAATAATAAATAAATAATAAATAAATAATAAATAAATAATAAATAAATAATAAATAAATAATAAAAAAATATTTTTGGAGGTACTATTATATCGCCAGGGTTAACGGTGTCAGCCATCTGACCTACTTGATGTAAACAAATACACTTAATCTCAAGATGTCCTAAAAAGTAAAAACAATAAACAGTAAAACGATTTATGGGTAAATCCCATGCAATCATTCAGTATAATTGATACGTAAATGCTGCGGTGAATGACCTTCACATCAACAGCAATCACTTTGTACAACAACTTAATCAACAACATATATGTATAGCTAGTAAATTAAATTCACTTGGTTTTGTTTTACTTATATACAGGGTGTCTCACAGAAGCCGCATATTAAAAGTGTATGGACTTCTAATTAATGTAATATTATAAGACTTGTATTATTGGTATAATCGAGTGTGCTGCTACCAATGAATTATTTTCAAAATTATACACGGGTATATCGGAAGTCAACACCAACTTTATTATTTTAAATGGAATGCTATATTTTTATTTTGAATGTGGATTTTACATACAATTAATTCTATGGAAAAAATCATAATGTACATAATCTCGAAATCTAACTGTTTCCGAGTTAATTAACATTTAAAAAAAAAATGTTGTTCTTTTTCGTGATTTATTTTAAATTTCGTATCTCCAAACAAAAGAAGATAGAAGAGATGAAATGTTAGCTATAATAAGCCAATACCCGAATAATAATATGCAGAGTGTTTAACATTTCGTACCATATTTAGTCAACTTTAAACCTTTACATCTCGAGTTTAAATGGAATACCTTGTGTAATTTGACATATTCTTACGCATAATTAAACTGTGCATAGAGAAGCGTAAAGTGTTAAGTGTGAAGATTAATAAATTTAGTATTTTTTCCTCTGTAAAAAGTAAAATACATTTTGTCTCTAAAATAAATAGGTAAGCCAATATTTGAACACTTTAAAATAAATATGAGATTTCCTATGTTGCGTTCGCCAAGTCAACACCCGGTATATTTTTTTTATATTAAAAATATTTAATAAACATTTTAACAAATATTAAAGGCAAGAAAGTGGATTTCTTTTGGTAACATTAATTTTTTTATAAACTCCTTGATTTTCAAAACAAAACTAAATTTGTAAGACATACATTTTTGGTTCACTGATTATTTTAATATTTTTTTTTTTATAATTTTTCAGTTTTACATACATTTCAATTAGTCTCACTTAAATACATTTAGATCTCTAGAATATTAACCTTTAAAAAATCTTTATGAGCCGCCATGTTTCCATTTAAAAGAACTATTGCAAATTATTGAAAAAAATCATTGAATTGTAATTTGGGCAAAGTATAAAACGAAAGTGGTTCAAACTGTTCACTGTGGAGGCTTCTACTTCGTTATACATCATTATTTACACAAATAAGATAATTAACTTTGTTTGTATAACTGAAGGTTTTATTGTGACTATAGTTTCGGTCGTTTATTACGGGAATTTCCGGATTAGCGCGTGCTCTGTGAATTTCCAGAGACTCCAGGAGGTCCATCTTACGACCCTTTTGCGGCTAAATGTATTATTGACAGTACATCCTCGCCAAAAGTATGATTGTTTTCAATCATATGTCTAGCGAATGACGACTTATCAATCAAATTAAGCTGAAAAGAGCTAAGATGCTCCTTGAGTCTGATTTTAAAATTACGTCCAGATTGACCAATATACACTCCTTTACAATCGCTACAAGTTAGTTTATATATCCCTGATCTGTGAGCACTGGATATTTTTGTTTCGGATTAAAAATACTTTATCTAATTTTTGTAAAAAGTTTAAAGGCTATTGAAATAATATGTTTAGATAAAATACTTTTAATTTGTAATGAGATGTCACCAAAGTAGGTAAGGAATCTGAATATTTGTTCTTTTTTAGATGTGTCCTTGCCTGCATATATATACTTAGTTACTTTTTTTATTCTATATTTATTAATCAATGAGTCTATTAATGCTGACGTATAGCCATTTGAAATGGCTATACTTTTAATTATATCAATTTCTTTTTCAAATGCTGTTTCAGAGAGTGGAATGTTATATCATTGAATTGAACGCGAACAATTTATGTTTTCGTGGGCGATTCGAGGAATTAGGGATTACACGGTCACTAAATGTAGGTTTTCTATAAATTTCAAATGTTAGTGATTCGTTGATTCTGGTTATTGAAAGGTCTAGGAATTTGATATTATTACTAATTTCTGTCTCTACTGTGAATTTTATATTCGGGTGTATGTTGTTAATAAATTTTAGAAATTGGGAAAGTTGCCTATCTGAACCTATGAAGGAAGCTAGAATATCATGGACGTATCTAAACCACATGTTTATGTGCTTTTTGCCTAACGGGGACTCTAATATAATGTTTGTTAAATTGCACATGAAAATTTCAGCAAGCAAAGGACTCAAAGGCGAGCCCATTGCAAGCCCTTCTGTCTGTCTGTAAAATTTATTTTCGAATGAAAGGTGATTATTATTTAAAATTATTTCTAATATATTTAAAAATTCTGTTTTTTCACTCTCTGAAACAGCATTTGAAAAAGAAATTGATATAAAAAAATACCCAGTGCTTACAGATCAGGGATATATAAACTAACTTGTAGTGATTGTAAAGGAGTGTATATTGGTCAATCTAGTCGTAATTTTAAAATCAGACTCAAGGAGCATCTTAGCTTATTTCGGCTTAATTTGATTGATAAGTCGTCATCAGGGGCGTAGCGAAGCCTTAACTTTTGGGGGGGAAAACACCTATAATTTTCCAACTTCAAAATTAAAATAAAAATGTCTATTTTTATATTATTTTATTTTAACAAATTAATATAACGTAGTACATTGATTTATATAAATTAAGCTTAATTTATTATCCAATAATATAGTGCTTTGTACTTCCTGATATATTTTATAACATATGTACATAATTACATTTAACCAATACCTAATAAAACATGGAGTTTTACAATTTGAATTAGTTTATTATAACTCGCCTATGCTTTAGTTTAGCCCAGGAGTTCACAATATTTGATAATTCAATATTATCAGTAATATCAGATTCTGTTTTCAAAATTATTAATGCGTCCAAGCGATCTTCCTTCATTCTAGAACGCAATGAATTTTTGACAAATTTCAATGAACTAAAGCTTCTTTCATTTGTTGCCACTGAATGCCCGGCTGTATATATTAGCTGACATAGTTTAAAGGATAACGCAAACACATTTTTATTTTCCTTCACTGTGTTCATCACTTCCTGCATCGATTTCACTTCGTTTTTAATGCAGATATCAAATAAGACGTAGATTATTTAGATTCATTTGTTTTAATTCCAATTGAAATTTTCTTTTAGTAAAACTTATTAATGTTCATCAATTTGTTTCGTCCAAGATTTGCCAACTGCATTAAGCCCTAACCCATTTTCTGGGAACATATCCATTTATATCATATAATTCTTTTAGATTTGCCAACTGGTTTAGCAATTTTTCATTATAAAGTAAAATTTGCCAACTGCCTTAGCTTTGGGGGGGGGGGGAGCGTCCCCCCCCCCATCCCCCCCTATGGCTACGTCCCTGGTCGTCATTCGCTAGACATATGATTGAAAACAATCATACTTTTGGCGAGGATGTACTGTCAATAATACATTTAGCCGAAAAGGGTCGTAAGATGGACCTCCTGGAGTCTCTGGAAATTCACAGAGAATGCGCTAATCCGGAAATTCCCGTAATAAACGACCAGCTTGACCTAATATACACCCCCATTTTTAAAGCCGTTTTGTAACCGTAATTTTTTCGTATATATACCTGACGAATTGTTTGTTTTAAATTACTTTATGTTTAATAATGACAAGTTAAAGTTGTCGAAACTATAGTCACAATAAAACCCTCTGTTATACAAACAAAGTTAATTGTCTTATTTGTGGAAAGTGGTTCATTTTGTGTGTCTGTAAATCTATGATATAAAAGAAAATATATTACGGTGGTCACAGCAAGATTCTTCTATGGTTAAAAAAGTGTCACGTGTCATGTTTTTTCAGTGGTTGTTAGACCCACAATAAAATTAAATTAAAATAAATAATTTATTTAATACTCCTGAACTATCAAAAAATATCGATAGTTATCAATAGTAAGTGGTCTGACTATCGAAAACAATCGATGGTGCAGACTATCGAAGATTCTCTACCTCTATAATAAATCTACAATAAATCGGCGACCAGATTATATTTTGGAGCTCCGTAAAATATTTAATGCTTAAAAACGGTTCCATTGCCAAAAAAAGTTTGAAAGCACCGAAATCAAATAAATAAATTTATAGTTTGTGTTTTAATCGCACCAAATAAGTATACAATTGCAAAATTAGCAAAAACAGAAAAAAAAATGAAAATAAAGCAAAAAATGCAACAAAAAAAATAGTGTCAAATGACTCAACTTTCTATAATTCGTACACATTTTATTAATTCATGTTGATGCTTTTAATTTTCAGCATAAGCCGTTTGCTTAAAAATCCGAGTTCTATTTATAGTAATTAAAACAATAATGAACACAGGATGGAGAAGCATGGATAGAAAAATATAAAAACAAACATAAAAAAATCCCTACACCTAACGATGGCAAGGAACAAGGTTAACAACAAAAACAAACATTTAAAACATTTGTAGATTTTGTAGGAGAAATCGCGATTATTAGATGAACATTGTTGTTTTAAAAATGATCTTAAGATATTCGTAAACACTCTTACAGACATAATTATCAACATGAGCAAGTTTTTCAACGCGAGAGAACAAATAAACCTTACGAGTGTTTTCCCCTCCCAGATAAAGCATGAAGTAAAATTTCGAGTTTAGAAAAGTCTTAAAATTTCGTTTGATAAAAGCAAATTTTCAGGCTTTTCAAAACTCGGAATTGTACTTCACGTGCCACGCGTATAAAATACTGAAATATTGAGAAGTTTAATATAAACGCTGGGTAGGTATTTGATGGTATGAATTAATTGACAAAAAATGAAAACTTAAAAAGTTTATCTTGATAAACATATTATTGTGATGTTGACTTTAAAAATTATATTTAATGTTAAATTTATTATTTTACATTTCTGGCGTTTAACTAAACATAACATATTTTTTCTTGGCCCCCACCTAGTGAAAATCCTCATATCATTGAAACCTAAAATTGATTGATTAATGTTGTTTTGAAATATTGAGGTTTTGATTATTTATTTCAGTAACGTATAAAAAACATGAAAAGTACACAAATATATTATAACAGCTGATCATTTTGAATTTCTCCGAGCGGTAAAACAAGGCGCATTATTGCAAAACGCTCCTAAAAGTAGTGCATCCGAGTGGACGCTTTCCGATCAGAAGACGCGATATAGGCGACATATATGACATTTTGTTACAAAATTTAGTGTTAAAGAAAGGTTTTAAGTGTTTTGAATCAAAGTTATAATTATCTTCAAGTAACTCAATCAATCCAAATAATTTTTAACTTGTAAATAAAAAAACAATTGACGATTACGAATTTTATTTTATTTGTCAAATCAGCGCAGCCATTTACAAAAATAAATAAATATAAACATGAATTACAATAGTGAAGAGGGCCAATTTGTGCTGGTGGTGTTTCTGGGGTACGAGATGGCGCAGAGATAGCAAACGTGCAGAACATAATTTTCACTATGTATTGGTTCATAGTGCCTGTCGAATTTTATCACAACGAATAATAAAAATTATGAGTGCGGAGCGCGTTCTCTGTTTGTATAGGGTGGTTTTTTTTTGTTAATATTATAGGGAATATGCTAAACGGTAAGAGATACAAAAAAACTAAGATATGTGTTTCGTTCTCTTTTTTAGTGTTTAGTTTAATGGCGCAATCAGATCTACCCTTACTAGATTGGTTTAGAAGATACAGGATTCTCAAAATCTGCCGAATTTTATTATCTCTTATGACTCGGTTATTTATGGAGATACAAACAAAATTTAAATACGAAAGTTTTATGACTTTTTACGGATAATCCAGTGGTGTACTTAAAAAAATATAGTTGTTTTAGTTTTTGAGATATTTACAAAACTACTATTTTCTTAAATGTGAACAGGGTGTATCTGAGTACCTCAAAAAATTGCATTTTTCTTGTGATTGCAAAAATATGTAACACTCAATATTTTGTTTTGTCCTAAATAGCTAAAATATCAAAAAACAAATAAAAATATTTTCTAGATGGCCATGAATTGAATTCTTTAAGCGTTTGTTTTTGTTTGTTTACATGTCATAAAATTCAAGATTAATTACGTATTGATTTTGATATTTCCCATTATACTTTTTTAAATAAGGAGTCTAAAATGAATATTTTTTAAAACTATGAAAAATTTTACATTTTAGGTCTTTATTTTCATTACCCTAAATATTGCCGTAAGGAAAATAAAGACCCAGCTTTAGACCCATATTTTGAGCGTTATCCGGATCGACGACAGCCAGAAAAATAAATATTTCAAAGATTATATCACAATTTAAGTGAGTGTGGATCATTTGGAAAAACCTTAGAGATAAGATTTACAAAAAGGAAAATAAAGATCCAACGGTATCTAGCCGTAATATTGAGAAATATATTGGCACAAGTAAATTAGTTTTCGTCAAAATTGGCAGTTAGTAAGTGCCCTACCATATGGCTATCCTGTTCTGGAACACCGTCTTGTAAATAAACATTATTTCTTATAGCCAATGGCATGTTATCCAACTCGATTATTACAACATTCTTATAAAATTTGGATGTATTCTTCAGCATTCAAATTTTTGTTAAAAATCCTGTAGTTAAGGACTCTGTTTTAATAAAGCGCCACCCATACATAGAACCCAAACCGTCCTTGTTGCAGCCTGGCGACCGTCTGATGAGGATTTATGTTTGACCAATATCGATTGTTCTGTCGATTACAAATTTTAAACGCCGCCCTTCATCTCCAGGATGCAAGTTATGAACCTTTTTTATTTTATACGTATACGTATATATAGTATTGCTTAACATTTTTATAACCTTTAATTTACTTGTGCCAATGCATTTCTCAATATTACGGCTAGATACTGTAGAATCTTTATTTTCCTTTTTGTAAATCTTATCTCTTGGTTTTCCAAATGATTTATACTTACTTTAATTGCGATATAAATATATTTGAAATATTTCTTTTTCTGGCTGTATATAACTCTCAAAATATAGGTCTAAAGCTGCGTTTTCATTTTCATTACACTCAATATAGCACCCAAAATGTTTTTTTTTTTTCATAGTTTATAAAAATATTCAATTTAGACTGCTTTTTAAAAGAAATATAATCGAAAATATTTTGTTAACAACGAAATATCAAAACCAATACGTAATTAATATTGAATTTTATGACATGTAAACAAACAAAACAAAAGCTTACAGAGTTCAATTCATCTAGAAAATCTTTTTTCTGTTTTTTGGTATTTTAGCTATTTAGGACAAAACAAAATATCAAGTGTTACATATTGTTGCAATCCCAAGAAAAAAATAATTTTTTGAGGTACTCAGATACAGGGTGTCCCATTTAAGAAAATACTAGTTTTGATAATATCTCAAAAATTAAAACATCCATATTTTTTTTAAGTACACCACTGGGTTCTACGAAACAAGTCATAAAACTTCCGTATTTTAATTTTGTTTGTATCTCCATAAATTACCGAGTCATAAAAGATAATAAAAACCGGCAGATTTTGAGAATCACCCTGCAGCTATACGAATTATATCACGATCAGGTTATAGGGATGATTGTCGAGATATATTCGTAAGCTTGAAAATATTAACGCTTCCTTGCTTATATATTTATAAATGTCTATTGTATGTAAAAGAGCATATTGCAAAATATCCCTGCCACAGGTTACATCATGGACATAACACGAGAATTAGGGACAAGTTATGCCCCAATCCCTTAAGACTTCAGCGTTCTAGATTTGGGCCAAATTATTATTCCATCAAGTTTTTTAATGTGTTGCCAGATCATATTTCCAAACTCCCTCTAAATAAATTTAAAATATGTGATAAAAATGTATTATTAAACGGCGCACAGTGGGCGGAATCGGGATTGTAGCTGGACAAAACTCATAGCCTTTAGTACGATGGTCGAAAGTGGAACTATTTACTTGTATCACGTTAAAAATTACTAATATTAAGCAAATAATAGGCAATTCAAAATAGCGGACAGAATAAAACAATTATATATTAGAAAATGTAATATTTTTCGTAAACATTATTATATCGAGGTATTTTATGAGAAAATTATTTTGTTAAATTTATTATAACAATATAATGAAATATAATTTATCAGATTGTAATATATTTGTCAATTAATTATGAAAAAAAGAAATAACTAAACAATAAGATTATTGACAAACAGCAGTTTGTAGGAAAAGAAAATTATTTAACAGTTTTGGAAGCATTATATTTTATTTACAGCATTATATGATTGTTCATTCTACAAAAATTTCGGATTCATCCGTTTTAACGTCAAGAAGTTGAAGTACAGCTTCTGGCAAATCCTTAATTGTTTTTTTAGGCAGACCTCTTTTTGCTAAGAATTAAACCTTAAGTTTAAAGTTTCAGTCTAAAAGCTGTAGCGGTTTTTGAGATACAACGCCCACGGACACACACACACACACACACACACATACACACACGCTCACACACGCGCGCACACACAAACACACACACGCGCGCGCGCTCTCACACACACACATACACACACAAAGACACATTTCAAAAATGGTCGGAATTGTCTCAGGAGACCATAAAACGTATATATCAGTCGAAATTTCGAGTTTGAAATAAATCATGAAAACAATACTTTCCCGTATTACATGCATGGAATGTAGAAAAAATATTATATAAACCAAAGTCGCAAAAAGTCGCAAGTAATTTCTTTTTCATCCGCAATTATATATATCAAGGCATCTCGAGAATGTCCGATCACATCGGTAAAAGTCGGTAAAAAAGTTCTAAGGTTTAAAACAAATGAAACCATGTTTCTCATATAAAATATTAGTTTACATAAACATATAACTTCAATGCCATACAAAAATGAAACATCGTGATAAGTATGATGCCTTTAACTGTTTGGATATGAAGAATACGTCATATGATGATGCAGGATCATTCGCGAAGGACCTTCGTACACACCATTATTTCTTTACTTTAAACATCAAATACGATCAATAATATTTTATGACTCTGTATTAACTTACTGACGCTTTCATATAAATAAATATAGTCTCTGGAGACTAAAGAATCAGCACAGAGAACTGTCCAACGTTTATTGTTAACTTTTTTCTGGGGGTTTTGTCCAGCTATAATCCCGATTCCTCCCATTGTGCGGCGCCTTCTATATCTGGCAAGAATATTGTAATCATGATTTTAATCGGTAAAACAGTTATTTATGGTCATTACAATCTTACGATTTAAAGTGTTTTAATGTTTTTAATATTAACTAAATTTTAATGTGTTCCTCAAAGTGTACTGCGTATATATTTTCTGTTAGTTCATGTTAGGTTTTATATGTCTTATATTTATCTAATACATGATATACATATTGATTTATTTTACTAGTTATTAATTTAAATTTTAATTATCAAGCGGTTAGTTTGAAATAGCCGCATTTATGTTCCATTCACTGACGTATGTAAACCTTATGTATCAACATGAAAATAAATTATTATTATTATTATTATTATTATCTTCTAAACCAATCTAGTTAGCGTAGATAGATTGCGCCATTAAACTAAACACTAAAAAAGAGATAGGGGCACACATCTCAGTTTTTTATATCTCTTACCGTTTAGCTTATACCCTATAATATCAACGAAGAAAAACCACCATGTGTAGAAAGCGCCGGGCAAATGAATGGGTATTAAATTACAGTAGACAAGTAAACTGGATAAATAAATATTTACTATTTTAATTTCAATCGACAAACATTTAATTGTTTTTGCTGGTCTCACTTCCAATACTTACTTTAATTATATAATTATGAATATGCAAAATATAATAATATTAATATAGAGTTTAATGTCATTATCTAGAATTTTATGTTCTGTCCGTAATGCGAAAACCATGAAAAAGTGATGAAATGTCAATGTAAAAATGTTTAAATTTGCTAGAATTTTGAAAAAAAAACGAAAATTGTCAAAAATCGATGAAATGTTTAAGTTTCATAAAATGTTAACACAATGACAAAAAGTGATGAAATGTCAACAAATATTGAAATTTGACAACAGTTTAAAGTATGTAAAAAGTGATAATCTTTAAAAAAATAATGTTTTAAATATTTTAAACTTAACAATTATGCAGTGTTTTTATGCGCGTGGCGCATGAAGTTAAATTTCCAGTTGAGAAAAGCCAGAATTTTCTTAACTCGAAATTTTACATCATGCTTAGACTGGGAGTGGAAAACATTGGTTAAAAAATAATCACTGGCTTTTTACATATTTCCATTAATTTACAAAATCTTGAGGGTTTTGAAGTTTTTGTTCAATTTTTAAAATCTTGTCAGTTTTCGTAAATTTCCAAGGTTTGAATTAACTTTTAAACTTTTACAATTTTCAAGATTTATAACAATTTTTAAAAGGTTACAAAAATTATGCATTTCTTGGCTCGTTTCGTTGCTTTTTAAAACTTTGACGCCGTTTCATGTATTTCCTAGATTTCAGTTAATTCAAAAGAAATCTCCGCTATTCATAAATTTTTCAATTTTTAAGAATTTCATTTATTTTCGGGTTCGCAAATTTCAAAGAAATTTATCTGACACATAATATAAGGCCTTCCTTCAAAACCTATATTAATCTTTAACGATTAATATAGCGCTTTTTTCTTTTGAGTATACATATCCGGATAATAACAGCGTTTTTAAATTTGCGGGAATTCGTTGTTTCAAAGTGGTTAATTTGAGGCTTTTAGCGAGTGTTTTCCACTCCCAGACTAAGCATGAAGTAACATTTCGAGTTTAGAAAAGCCTAAGAATTTGGATTGGCCGCGTAGCGAAGCGAAGCGGCCAATCCAAATTAGGCTTTTCTAAACTCGAAATTTTACTTCATGCGCCACGCTTAAAAACACTGATTTACACTGAACTTCAAAAACACGGTCATACAACAACAATTATAGGCAACGCAATATACGGTTAAGTTATTGGTTTGCCTATAATCTGTTTTAAATAACTGGTTCAGCGCTGAATTTGACTCGCGTTTTATTCACATTTATATATTATATTGCTAAAGCCGCATATTTTATACTTTACGATATTTCAGTGTTTTATACGCGTGGTGCATGAAGTAAAATTTCGAGTTTAGAAAAGCCTACTTTGGATTGGCCGCTCCGCTTCGCTACGCGGCTAATCCAAATTTTCAGGCTATTCTAAACACGAAATCTTACTCCATGCTTAGTCTGAGAGTGAAAAACCCTGGTTTAAAGATTCAAATAGAAATCTTTAAAAAAAACAACGAATGTCGTAAAATTTACAGTATATAACGTCTAAATTAATTATTATAGGTTTACAATTTAAATTCACTTGGTTTGTTTACTAATAAATTTATTTTTCGACTAGTTTCGGCTTGATGCTATTTTCAATCATCTTGAAAATGGCATCAAGCCCAAACTATAAAAGTTTTACAAAATGATCAATATAGAACAAGTTACCCATATAATTATTCGATGCTGAAAAATACATGGTAATTTTAAAAATTAATAAAAATTCATAATAAATTTTGATAACTTCTTGTAAATTCACACTTGTATGAAAATTTTGAAAATGCTCGATTTTAAAGATTTACAAAAATCTTGAAAAATGTATGATGGGTGTCTGGATTTTGAAAATGATCGAAAATATTTGGATTTCACTAAAACCGTGGATATTTTGAAAATTTACGGAAATTTTTGATATTTACGAAAAGCGTTTAGATTTTTATAAATAGAAAGACTGTTATTCCTTACTTCACTTTTTATTTTTATGTTAGATGTACATTTCGAGACACAAGGTGCTCATTATCAATAACAAACTCTGTTTGTTATTGATAATGAGCACCTTGTGTCTCGAAATATACATCTAACATAAAAATAAAAAGTGAAGTAAGGAATAACAGTCTTTCTATTTGTGATTAATCACTTCACGTAAACTCGAAACAATACAGTTAGATTTTTATAATTGACTAAAAGGTTGAAAATTCACGAAAAATGAGATTATGAAAATTAACTAAAATCGTGGAAATTCATGAAAATTATCGAAAGTTTAGGAAAATCACGAAAATTGCTAACGTTTTAAAATATGATGGAAATCTCGAGAATTCATTAATAGAATCAACATTTTAAAAACTTACAAAATTCACAAAAACCTTCAGAATTTTAAAAATTAACGAAAATCGTGGAATTTCATAACACGCGTAAAAATTTTAAAAATTAATTAAAATCTTGGGGAAATTAATTAAGAAAAATTTAAACAATTCGGGAATTTTAAAAATTAGAGAATCTTGGAAAAGTTACGCGAAGCGTTAAAGATTAACTAAAGTTTTGAGAATTCATTAAAAATTCTTGAAACTTTGAAAATAAAAAAAAAATCTTCTAAATTTACATAGCCCAATAATTATGATTATTGTTATTATTTTAAATAAACATAATAAAAATAAATTAAAATCTTTTAAAATTTCGAAAATAGCAAAAAAAAACATGAATCAACATTTACTGGCATTCCTATTCAAAACATGAATCCGGAAATGCAAATATATTTACAAAATGTATTGGAAAATAATTTCACAATGTCTTTCTTTGTTGTGTATCAATAACATAATGAATTAATAAACGGACCGTCAGAAAAAATACATTCGCAACTCATGGTTGGTAGCCGGGAGCCAGAAGCCCGTGTCGGGACAAATGTAGTACACACTTTCTAAACATTAAACCAAATTTCTTTTTACATGTTATTAGAAATCGCAGTACATTTTTATAATATTACTAAAACGGCACGATGCTGCCCCCTATTTATTGAAAATATAATCAAAATTTATATTGTTCTTATGAAGATTTCTAAGCAACGATTAATTTTATTTATCATTTATTTCAGATCAATCTATTTAATACAACATGTTTATAATAATTACCTCAGTAAATTGAAGCAATATAAATAAAAATAATGTTTCCTTTGAAAGTAATACACGGATTTATGTGATCATTTGACAGTGTTCCAATATTTAATTTATATGTAATTCAAGAAACATTTTTTTTTTAAATAATATACTGTCAATTTATTCGAAAAGCTTCAATGAACAATATGTATAAGATTCAATGTTCTGATTTCATTATTGTGGAAGATTAATCGTTGTTCGTTCTTATGGCCAAATAACATGTAAATTTCCAACCTTAAGGTATAAAATTAAAAACTTAAAATTAAACATAGAATAAAAACCCATGACATCATTCCAGTTTACATAAAATCTTATAGATATCCAGAAGTGCATCGTGCAGAAGTGAATAAAGTTGGGAAGTCCGAAGTGGTCCAGGAAACTCCAATCAAGGCAACCAATCGATAAAATTGTGTAAACTCGTTTAATGTTATCTCTCGTCAGATATAAATACTTGGGTAGTCCCCAGATGCGTCACGTAAACGCAAATGGTGGTCGATTTTCGGAGGCTTGATGAAAAAATCTGCTGTGGTCAACACAGGTACCGACCGCAAATTAAAATAGTATAGGATTATTTAATTAATTATCCATTACTTATTATTAATAAAGTTTACTAAGATAGATAAATAAAATTCTCAAATATTATTTATAAATTCGCCATTTTCAAGAAAACTAAAAGAGCTACGACAAAAATTACATTCAGTTAGGAGCAGTCATAGTTGTGATTTTTAGGTGTTTTTTGGATTTTTTTTTTCTCGAAAAGTAATGGTTGTATGTAAAAAGCTATTACTACGTTAAAAAGGTCTTTTATTCTACTTTATAAAAATATTTTTTTATTGAAAAAATATGTGTATACACACACAAAAAGACTGTGTACAGGGACGCGCCTTTCAGAATAAAGGGTTCGCGGTGCCAATCCCAGAGGTCGTACTGTTTATCTGAAACACAAAATCGATATTGATCTTAGTAATATATATAAAAACCTTGTACTTGGACGAAGGAAAATTAAATACGTTGATTTTAAACAAAATGGCGGCCGTTTGAAAAAAAGTGCGTTTTATGACCTAAAATTTGGTTGATTTAGCATGCCAAAAATATAGTAATTTTTATCAGAACGTAAATTCCTTCGTCCAAGTACACAACAATGTAATTAGCAACAATTATGCCAAATTTAATCCAGATCCGTTCAGAACTTTGGCTGGAATCATTGGCACCGCATTGAAAAATGTCGTTTCGAGAAAAACGACTTTGAAGTTTTGGAGAGCATTAAAATGTTCTGTACGTTTATAAAAATGGACTTACAGTGAATCGTCGATTCCGGGCCCGTACTGTGGTCCTTCCGAGTCCAGGAAATCGTCTAGACTCCTCGTTCGCTCTTGTCTTCGCCGCATTCTCTCCTCCCTGGTAGCAGCGTGTGCGCGGCTGTCACTGAGCGCTGTCCGCTGCTCATCTTTGTCGGAAACAAACCTGTGGATATTCGGGCCGCAGTTCACCCCCATCGCCTGGAAGATCATCAGGATGCTGTAGAACCCCTCATTGTAGACAACAGCTGCTGTATAGGCCGCAATTTGGACGATCGTTGAGCTTCCCGGGAGGATTTTCGGACAGATTTTCCAAATCAGCTGGTTGTAGCTCTCGTTGTTGTTTTGAGTGAAACCACCCACACAGCGTTCGAGTAATTCCTGCTTCGTCAAGTCGGTATAAATTGGCTTTATGGCTTTGGAGACATCAGCTGGAAATTGAACATAATCATGGTGGAATGAATCCACGTTGTTATTGACGGCCGCCCGCTGCCAGGTACACCAAGAGTCCTTTCCTACTGGACACAGCTTGTGATCGTAGTTGTAGTGGTAAAAAGTTGCCCAAATCGCGTTTCTCATGCCGTAAACAGATTGATTGTGTCGTCTTATTGCTAACCCATAGTAAACTGTTAACTTATCAATAGTTTACCAGTGAGTTTATTTCTGCCGCCGAGTCCTCCTGTCTTTTTCTTACACGCGCGTAATCTGGAGCCCATCCGCTTTTGAACGTGACCGACACATTCTTTCTTCTGGATGACTGTTTCAGGACCGTAGGGATGAGCATCACGAACACCTGCAAACGTTTTTGAATCCCCATCACCGATATAGTTGACGTATTTGACGTTGTACTTTTCTTCAGAGTTGCAAAACATTTCAGTTATGGCTGCGACTTCCATCTTCCCTGCTGATCCTTGATGGTTTGCTGAACATTCCGCTTGATGAGTTTCCATATATTCGTCGTATTCGTGAGTATCCTCTTTGCCCTTCCAAACTTCACACATTTTGCAGTACGCACTTTTCGTGACTACATCGAGAACTTTTCCACTGTAGTAGCCAATCAACGACGAGACACCATACAATGACGTAAATCCGCGCTTATGCCACGTCCCATCACCTGACACAGTTAGTTCGTCGTCCTTCGCTGCATTGGTTTCCCGAACAGTTTCTTCTCGTTCTTCCTTCACTGCCTTATGGAACAATAGATCCGCCACTGCTGTCACCGATATCAGAATCTGCTTCATCAAAATGTTGTACGTTTTCTTAGCCAGAAAACTCGGCATGTCCAGGAGCCCGCACAGCTTTACACATCCTTCGTGGCCAAGTCCCAGTACTCTCATTGCGAATATAAAACGCCTGTTAATTTCGTACGTGTGCCCAATGAAAGAGCAAGATGGAATCGAAACGATCGGGCAGTTGTCATATATCACAGCAATTCTGAAGCCCAGTCCACGCGTGTTGTCAGTTTGGAATTTCAAGTTCCCGTTGCACTCGCGACATTTCACCAAATTCGAGATGGCAGCAAACACGGTGACGAAATTTATGATCCAGTACTGAATAGAATCGTCCTGCGGCACTATGACTTCCTTTTGTCTCTTAATTTTCTTCGCCGATGCACTGAAACTGCTATCGTCGATCTCTGGCGTTTTCGCGTTGAAAGACTGCTTCCTTTTTCGATTTAGATATTTTCGCGTCAGATTACTCTTGCGCGCACTTCGACTCACTTTGTTTCGACTCACCATCGTTTATATCTTTTTCACGGCGCGAAACAAACACCGGCACGTGTATGGCAACTGACACCAATGGAATTTGAGGTTCAAACTACATCGAAATAGTTCTAACATGATCATAGATGGCGGCACAAGTTTCTAAAACATGTGCACGGCCTTTAAAACTGACCTGCAGGCTAGTATCACAAGATGAAGAGAGCAGACAGCGATAGAGAACGGTTACTTATCAGGGTGAATTGAGTAAGTCTGATAAGTGATCAAGGTAGTTTCGTTTGAGCGTGAATTAAGTAGCGTTCAAACGAAATTATGACTTCGCAGCGAACCGGCAGCCCCGGAAACAACAAAAACTACTACGATGCGTTGAACAGCGATTCAGAAATGGATCAAAGCGAACTCCTGACCGACAGCGAAGAGCTGGAGGACGATCCCGCCACACTACGGCGAATCAACGAGGAGGCCAGGGCGGAACGAATCTCTACCCTACAAACCGCTATAACTAACCAAGAGGTCCTGTTCAATCAAATTCAGCAAGAGATGACGAAATTGAGGCAGGAGCTCTTGAAGCTACAAACCGAGGTTGATCCTCCGTTTACTACGATTAAACGGAGGAAGCCAGCCTCCAAGAAAAAACCCACTAAAAAACCCCACACAGGCGAATCCAACTTACCAGCCCAAACGGCTGCAACGAAAATCATCCCTGCACTAAAACCATCAAGGCTCGTCCCCCAACAGAATACCATACCACTGGCAGCTCTAACAACTGCCGGCACAACCAAAAAACCGCCGAGGGCGGTTTTTAAAAACAAAGAGGATTTCGTAACTCTGCAAAAACAAGAAAACTTCCCAGCACTGCCGAAGTCGCAGGAAACCAACAACGTCGTACCGCCAACCCCGGCGGACGGCAATAGAAACGATCACCGATCAATTCCGAGCACTTCACAACCAACGATATACAAAACCACAAGCTGCGGACTTAAAATTCCGATTATTACGACACCGCGGACGCCGACACCGCCGCCTCCAACCCCTGCTCCTCGACAGGAAACGAAAGAGAAAAAACCGCCACCGATAGTGCTGACTGACACCTCCAAGATCAATGTAGTCAAGCAAACCCTGAAAGAGAACGACATAAACGTCCTACAATACGCCTCTCACGCCAGGGGAATAAATATTTTCACAACTAACCCGGAACAATTCAGGAAAACAGTTAAAATTCTGAAAGAATTAAATGCTGCTCAGCACCACTTTCTCCTGGAGGAGGAGAAAGAGTTAAAGGTCGTGGTGAGAGGCATCCCGATTGAAATCGATATGGACGAAATCCTGGAAGAACTGAGCGAGAAAGGAATTCTCATCAATTCAGCCAGCAGACTGAAAAATGGAACCAGGATATACCCGCTAATCCTGCTCAACCTTCCGAAAACGGAAAATGCAAAGAGAATTTTCCAATTCTCGAGCGTGCTACAGCACAAAATCACGGTGGAGCCAAAGAGGCGATCAACTACACAACAACAATGCTTCAAATGCCAGCAATACGGACACGTGCAATTCCGATGCACTGCAGAATTTGTCTGCACACATTGCGCCGGAAAGCACCCGTCATTTGAATGCCCGGAAAAAGACAAACAAAACAAAAAATGCGCGAATTGTCAAGGCAACCACTCGGCATATTCAAATAAATGCGCCAAACACCCGCAAAACATCAACCGCGCAAAGGAGGAGGAGAAACGCCGAAAATTAGAAGAAAGCAGAATCCAACAAGGAGTGACTTTCGCCTCAAAAACAAACAACGCGGAAAATTCCGGCGTGAATTCCCAAATGCGAGACATGATAAGAGAAATCATGCAAGAAATGTTTACCCAGATGCTGGCCAAAAACATGCATACTCTTCAATAGAATTCCTAAAACAAACAATATCAAGATCGCGACATGGAATGCCGCCGGAATTGAGGGGAAAACAGAGGAGCTGAGACACTTCGCCAACGAACACGACCTTTCGATTATTCTAATCACAGAAACGTTTTTGAAACCCGGCACAATAGCCAACGTACCGGGATTCAAATCGTTCAGAAAGGACAGGACCAACGGCGCTCGAGGAGGAGTTGCAGTTTACTTCCGTACCAGCATCTGCGCGAAAAAAGTGGAAATCGCCACCGAATCAATAGAAGCTGTCGGGCTAGAAACAGAAATTGACGGAAAAATAGCACGAATCATTTCGGTTTACAAAAGCCCGCGTGAAACGCTTCTGGAAACCGATCTTCGAAAACTGATTCAGTCCGACAACACGTTGATCGGTGGTGATTTAAACTGCAAAAACCCGGCCTGGGGGAGCCGGAACTCAAACGCAGATGGAAGAACGCTCCTGTCCTTCTGCAACAAAATCGAAAGGTTCAGCGTTTGGGGCCCAGAAGATGCTACCTCGATCCCGAGAAACCATAACCACCGCGGAGATGTCATCGATGTCTTTATCACACACAAAAGCCGAGACCCGTGGGGAATTAAAACTCTCCACGAGTTAAACTCCGACCATTTTCCGGTCATTATCAACTGGGGCGAAAGCGAACAAAAATCCGAGCTGCGAATGAAAACCAACTGGACTAAATTCAGCTATCTTAGCAGCCGGATTTCAGCACCAAGAAATTCGCTTAAAAAGGAAGACATCGATGACGAAGCACACCGCTTAACCGAGGAAATTCAGAATCTTCTGACAGAATGTCAAACAAAAACCTCGGTTAAAAATCCACTAGGACTTAACCGCGACGAAAAAGCCCTTCTGCAGCGCAAGAACGAAGCTAAGAAGAAGTGGACGAAATTCAGACGGCTCGAGGATAAAAGAAAACTCAACCAACTTCAGAAAAAAGTGAAGAAAATGCTGCAAGACAGGCGAAACAGCGATTGGGCGACGAAAATCGAGGAAGCCGGAGAAGGAGACGGAAAACTGTGGAAGCTGCTCAAAGTGTGCGGACGCAGGAACTCCCCGAATGCACCTGTAGAGAAAGAGGGAAAACTCTACTTTTTTGATACAGATAAAGCAGAAAGAATTGCCGAACACTTTGAGCAGCAATTCACGAACACAGAAAAGTCCGACGAAGCGACGGAGTACTGTGTTCGTGTAACACTACAACAAATACGAGCTGCGAAAGCAGCGAAACCACGTCCGATCACGAGCGAGGACATCAAAAATACAATAAACACCATCTCTGAAAAGAAAGCACCAGGAGAAGATAACATTCCTAACCGTGCAATTAAACTATTGCACAACAACGCAATAGACAGAATTGCTCGGTTAGTGAATGGAATCAGGCGACACGCAGTTTTCCCGGCGTGTTGGAAAAAGGCGATCGTGGTGACCATCCCCAAAGGAGGAAAAGATCCGTCGAAAGTTGAGAATCGGAGACCAATCAGTTTAATCTCAGGACTAGCCAAAATCGTAGAAAAATCCATCAAAAATGAATTACAACAAATTTGCGAGGAAAAGCAGCTAATTCCGGAAAATCAGTTCGGTTTCCGCACCAAGTTAACCGCCGTCCAGCAAGCCGCGTATATGATCGACTCAGCGAAAAAGCTGATGCTTAAACCGAGATCCGCGGTCATGATTACGCTGCTGGACGTGGAGAAGGCGTACGACAGGGTGTGGAGAGACGGACTGATGTACAAGCTGCTACTACAAGATTTCCCGTTTTGGCTAGTCAAACTGCTGGATAGCTGGTTGGCAAACAGAACGTTCCGAGTGAAACTGAATAACTCACTTTCGACGTGGAAAGTCGCCACGGAAGGATTACCACAGGGATCGCCGATATCCCCCGTGCTTTACAACTTATACGTAACCGACATCCCGAAGTTTAAAAGCACGGTGGGGATTTCGATTTTCCAATTCGCCGACGACACCGCTCTCCTGGTGAACGGCGTAAACTTCGAGTCGGTCAGCTCGAGGACGAAAACTGCATTGGAAAAGATTGAAGTTTACGCCAAAAAATGGAAAATAAAGATCAACACCGCAAAAACGGAAGCTATTTACCTGGGGCGTAAAATACCCCCGCGTAAATACATTTTCATAAACCGGACGAAGAAAATCAATTTGAAGGGCTCAATAACCTATCTAGGTGTTACCATAGATAGGCGGTTGAGCTTTTTGAAACACGTCAGAAGAAGAGGAGGAATGGCGAAAAAACGAGCTAGAAGCCTGTACAACTTACTTAAAAGAGAAAGCCCGATGAGCGTCAGGAACCGCAGAAGAATACTGAATTCGGTGCTTAAACCTATCGCGGATTATGGCCAGGAAATCACTATCACCGGAAATAGAAAAACGCTGGATATGATACAGCAAACGAACAACGTGCTCATCAGACGCGCCCTGGGAGCGCCGTATTATATATCAAACGACAGCATGAAATCCGACTTAAACTTACCCGATCCCATCGAAGCAGCCAAACGAAGAAGATCTGACATGATTAAAAGGCTAAAAGCCCACCCAAACGAAGAAATCGCGAGAATCGGCGAGGGGTTTGAATTGATTAATTAATTCACTAACTGGTTGATTAATCTATTCAAAGCCTCAAATTACACAATCCCTTGAGAGAAAGGAAAAAATCTTGTGAAAACACCTTTCACAAGATCCAGCATATGACCACAAGTCATAAAGTTTCTTTTTGGAACTGAAACTTGTTAGAGGAGGAAAATAAAAAAAAAAAAGTATCACAAGCGTAATGAAGAGAGCAGACAGCGAACAGCGAACATACAAGAACTTAGAGACGTGAATTTAGTAGCGCCTTTTAAGTTTCTTTTTGTTATAATTTCGTTTGGGCGCGAATCGAGTAACGTCCAAGCGAAATTATGTCACAGCGAACCGGCAGCCCCGGACACAACAACATATACAATAACTTGTACGACGATCTGGATATGGACCAAAGTCCACCTCTAAGCGACGACCTGGAGGACGACTCCGCCACCCTAAAGCAACTCAACGAAGAAGCCAACGCCAAGGCTGAAAAAATCTCCGGTATCAAGGCAGCTCTCACCAGCCAGGAAGCCTTATTCCAGCAAATCCAGCAGGAGATGCACAAATTGAAGCAAGAGCTTCTAGAGCTCCAAACTGAGAACAAAGCGCCATTCACAAAGGTCACGCGCAACAAGCGCGAAAGTTCGAAAGACCAGAAGTCTCCGGCCAAGAAGGCCACCAAAACCGACGCAACTCCAGTAACAGCCGCGAGAACAATCGTCCCGAAACTGACAGCTCCGTCACAGTCCACCACGACCAGCAGGAAACACCCGAGGGCAGTTTTTAAAAATATTCACCCTTACGTCAAAGATGAATTCCCGGCTCTAAAGAGCAAAACCACCGACCATGACAAACCCTCAACTACTACCTCGATGCCAAACAGCACCGCGGACGGTAATAGGAACGCTCCTGCAGAAAAAACTGAGAACGCAATCACCATCTTACAGCCCAGGACGGCTGTACCACAACAAAACTTCCCGATCATTGAAACACAATTCAAAATGACAAGCTGCGGATTGAAAATCCCAGTCTTGGCAACAACCCAAGAAATAGAGTTAGAGACAATGGTAACTCCACCGCAGGCAGCCCCTAAACCCAAAAGGCCGCCGCCGATCGTCCTGGTGGATAAGGAAAAAATCCGCTTGGTCCAAGCTACACTAAAAGAAAATAATATTACCGCTAGAATCGCCTCCCATGCTAAAGGGAGTAACATCTTCACAGAATACCCCGATGATTTCCAAAAAACCGTCCGGATCCTTGAAGAACTGAATGCCGCTCAGCACCACTACATGCTAAGCGAAGACAAGGAACTTAAAGTGGTGATTCGGAATATCCCACAAGAATTCACCTGCGACGAGATCAAGGAAGAGCTACTACTGCACGGATTTCCAGCCAACTCCGTGAGCCGCCTAAGGAACGGGACACGGGTTTACAGCTTGGTGTTGGTAAACCTCCCGAAAACTGACGAGGGGAAAACGGTTTTTCAACTAAAACACCTGTTCGAGCACATCGTGAGCATCGAACCGAAACGCCGCTCAACGACGAGCCAACAATGCTACCGATGCCAGGAGTTCGGGCATGTACAATTCCGTTGTACAGCCAACTACGTGTGCACATTTTGCGCAGGGAACCACCCCTCGTTCGAATGTCAGCACAAAACCGAAGAAACACGAAAGTGCCACAATTGCGGAGGAGAACACCCGGCCTACTCTTCTAGATGCAAGAAACACCCGATCAACGCAAAGAAAGCGAAAGAAGAAGAAACCAGAAGGAAACTGGAAGAAAGCCGCACGAGAGAAGGAATGAGCTTCGCCCAGAGGGCCGGCGGAAGCTCGTTCCCTAACGAACAACAACTTGAGGCGATGATTTCGCGAATCGTAAGAACCATGATGATCCAAATGCGACAAAACCCGGACTTTTAAATGTCTAACACCGAAGCTGGAAAACAACCGATAAGGATAGCCACGTGGAACGCCAACGGGCTGAAGAGCAAAACCGATGAATTAAGAATATTCGCCGTAGAAAACGACATCTCCGTACTCCTAATTTCGGAGACACACTTAAAACCGGGGCTGAACGCTCACATTCCCGGTTTTAAGTGTTTCAGAAAAGATCGGGAAGACGGGAGTTACGGAGGTGTAGCCGTATACTTTCGCTCCAAGTTATGCGCCAGCAAACTAAACATCGGCGAGATTGAAGCAGTCGGGATGGAAACCTCGATTGGTAATAAGAAGAGACGCTTCATCGCGGTATATAAAAAACCGGACGCGCAACTACGAACGGCGGATATTCTTAATTTACTCGAATTCAACGACTCAATCATCGGCGGGGATTTGAATGCAAAAAGCCCGGCATGGGGGAGCAGGAAATCAAACCCGGCAGGCGAAAAACTCCTTGCTGCATGGAGGAAGAACTCGAAGCTGAAGATCTGGGGCCCGGAAGACGCGACTTCCATCCCTACAAACACTAAGCACCGTGGCGACGTGATCGACATCTTCATGACCTACGCCACCGATGCTCCATGGGGAGTGAAAACGATGCACCAACTGAACTCCGATCACTTCCCAGTGATTATAAACTGGGGAGCGAAAGAGGAAAATTGTACGCAAAAGTTCAAAACCGACTGGTTTAAATTTGCGTACAGAAGCAGCAGGATCGAAGCCCCAAGCACGGAGCTGAAAAAAGAAGAAGTCGAGCACGAAGCGACAAAACTCACTGAGGAAATTCAATCTCTCTTAAGTGAGTGTCGAACGGAAGTAAGATCGAGCCACCAGAACATTCTCGGACTGGACCACCACGAAAAAGACTTGATCAGACGCAAAAACGCACTAAAGAGAAAATTCACCAAATTCCACCAACCGGATGACAGGGAAAAGTTGGAAAAGCTCCAAAAAGAAGTGGCCGCGATGATTAAGAACAAAAAACAAGAATCCTGGCAAAGGTGCATCGAAGAAGCAGAGGAAAATTCGGAGAGTTTCTGGAAACTGCTGAAACGTTGCAACAGACGGAGCGATCCGAACGGACCGATCCACAAAGATGGAGAGAAATTTTTCAAAGACTCGGAAAAATGCGAAATTATCGCGGACCACTTCGAAAAGCAGTTCACGAACACGGACCAAACCGACACACGAACAGAACATGCCGTCACGGAAAGCCTACGGAACCTCCGGAGCGGTACCGGAAAATCGAAAATCCCACAACCGATTTCAACGGAATCAACGAAAAGGATGATCAAAAACTGCGCGACAAAGAAAGCCCCTGGAGAGGATGATATCCCGAATAAAGCACTAAAACTGTTACACGAAAACGGAGTAGCCAGGCTAACGAGATTGATCAACGCCGTAAGAATTCACGGAATTTTTCCAAACACGTGGAAAAAGGCGAGATTGATAACGATCCCGAAGGGCGACAAGGACCCGTCGAAAGCCGAAAACCGCCGACCCATCAGCCTGATTTCCGGACTTGCGAAAGTCGCGGAAAAACAGCTTAAAGAAGAAATTCAAATCATCTGCGAAGAGAAAAACATAATTACACCAAACCAGTTCGGCTTTAGAAGCAAACTAGCGGCGATTCAACAAGCAGCGAATTTAGTAAACACCGCTAAATCGCTGCTTGTTAAAGCTCGAAAAACCGGCATCATTGCACTACTCGATGTCGAAAAAGCATACGACCGGGTTTGGAGAGCCATAAACTCATGAAGTTCGGATTCCCGCGATGGATTATCAGGCTGGTGGATAACTGGCTCCAGGACAGGCAGTTCCGAGTCAAACTGAACAGCTCCTTCTCAACGTGGAGAAATGCAGCGGAAGGTCTCCCCCAGGGATCACCACTCTCGCCTCTACTATACAATATTTTCGTGGCGGACATACCAACGTTTCCGGAGGATAAGCTCCTCAGCATATTCCAGTTCGCTGACGACATGGCGATCGTAGCCGGCGGAATAAACGTCGAGGGAGCGAGAAAAAGAGCCACGAGAACGCTGGAAAAAATCAACGAATTCGGGAAGAAATGGAAAATCCGTATAAATGAAACAAAAACCGAGGCCTTACTCCTAGGAAGGAAAATGCCCCGCTACAACTTTATAACACTCGGCCAGAAGTGCATCAGATTGAAAAGCCAAGCCACCTACCTAGGAGTAACAATCGACAGAAAACTAAACTTCGTCAGGCACGTAAAAAGGAGAACCGGACTAGCGAAAACCCGAGCACGAAAACTCCACCGATTTCTGCACACGAACAGCAAACTCAGCACCAAAAGCAGAAAAACGCTCTTAAACATGGTGCTGCTGCCAACAGCGACCTACGGCGAAGAAATCTACTGGAAGTAGCACAGCCAAGAAGGAAGCGAGAAAAGCCAACAGCGTTCTGATACGAAAAGCTCTAGCAGCACCATGGTTTACAAAAACAAAAAACCTGCGAGCAGATTTACAGATTGAAGATCCGATAGAGAAAGCTACCAGAAGTCGAGCTGAAATGATTCAGCGATTAATCGATCACCCGGACGAAAAAATACAAGAAATCGGCGAAACAATCGCTGACTGAAAAACACACACACACACCCATTGAGGAAAAACGATAACATCCCTAGTCACACCATTGATTATGGACAAAAAGGCAACTTGGCATAAGTCAGAAAGACTTCTCTACATTTTAAAACCAGGAGGAACAAAAAAAAAAAGTATCACAAGCGCGAGAGAAATAGCGTTCGGAGCGGCTGGAGCGCCGCACGGTCGCAGCCCGACGGCCTGCACTGTTCGCTTCGGCGGTCGAAAAAAAATACTTCTACATGTCGGATCACCATGAAATTTTGAAATATGATAGTCGAAGGATCATACTTTCGAATACTGACATTTTTGAAAAATCGATTTTTTCAAAATTATGAGTGCCCCTAACCCCTTAAATGTTTATTTTATGATTCTCTGCACCTTTTATTCAAAAGGTTTTTCTCCTATGTTAGTCATTTGCGAGATACGAAGAAAATGCAAAGAGTAAACATCCACGTTCAGTTTACGTTTTTGCTTATTTTTATATCTTCGCGAGATATTATGGAATAGAAACCAAATACAAATATGCACCGATTCCGTGTAAGCCTAAAACGCCATAAAATTGCGTTCGTTTAAAAGACATTTATTTACACCTTTTTTAACATTAGGAAAATGTGGTTTTATTACAATGTTAGTATCATTTAATAATATGCGTAATAATATTTGAATTGTTAATCTAGAAACAACATATTAGATACAGGGAATTTTTAAACATACAGAGAGTTTTATGTAACACCGAACATTTGCATCCAATACAATTTGACACCCTTAATTTTTAAGTTGTGTGTAAATTGAATTGCCTATATGACCATTAAACATTGTAGCCAATCAATCGCAATTAATGCCTCAACTTATAGATACAGGGAGTTTTTCTTTCAAGTATACATGTCCTAATTACAGCATATATCCCGCAAATCTTTAGATACTCGTTGTTTTTTTAACAAAGTTCAATTTGAAACTTGAAATGAGTGTGTTCAACTCCCAGACTAAGCATGAAGTAAAATTTTGAGTTTAGAAAAGCCTGAAAATTTGGTTTGGTCGCGTAGCGCGAAGCGCGTAGCGGCCAAACCAAATTTTCAGGCTTTTCTAAACTCGAAATTTTACTTCATGCGCCACCAGTACAAAACAATGACATACTACGAAGTTTAAAACACACCACTAAACTTTACATCGAATCAGGCATTGTACCGGTGGCGCATGAAGTAAAATTTCGAGTTTAGAAAAGCCTGAAAATTTGGTTTGGCCGCGCCGCGCTTCGCGCTACGCGACTAAACCAAATTTTCAGGCTTTTCTAAACTCGAAATTTTACTTCATGCTTAGCCTGGGAGTGAAAACACTCGTTTAAAGTTTCAAATAAACTGAGCGTCGGAGCATGCACAACGTATGCTTATGTATACTTAAAAAATTCTCGTTAAGAAAATGTTCGGTGTTACATAAAACTCTCTGTATGCATTAGCTGTAAATTTTCGACATTCGTTGTTTTTTTAAATTTTTGACATAAATTGACATTTTTGTACCATGTTTTTATTATTGGCATAAATTGACTTTATTGTTTAAAAACATAACATTTTAACACACAGAAAGAGGTTTTTTTAAATAAATTGTGAATCTATGTTAATACAATCTTCTCTCAATATAATATTATAATAATTATTACTCCCATATGTTTTTTTTGGCAATTCTAATATTTTTAGGCATTTTTTATCTATTATAAGTTTTTTGGCATTATGTTTTTTGTAACAGTAATAATACATTTTAACAGTTATGATGTTTTCCAATAATTTTCGATAGTTATATTATAAAGTTTGACTATTTAAATGAAAATATATAGTAAAATATTTGTAAAAGGGAAATCCGTTAAAAAATTTAAAAATGTCGAGTTTTGACAATTTTAATATTTACTACAACTAAATATCAGTTGTAATAATCTGTCTAGAGCTTTTTAGTTTAATCAAAGTTTATGTTCCAAGTCGCCGTATTGCGGAACACTAAGCTATTTTATGAACAAATATATAAAACCAATTAATTTTAACATTTTTAGTGGAAACTTGGAAAATTGGCGCTTGTTTTTACTTAGAGAATAGTGAAAATGATTGTGTATGTGTTAATTTATAACTTGTAAAATGTTTTTAGATTTATACTTGTATTGTATCTACATAATTTTGTTGGTTTTAGCAATTTTAAATTGTAGTCTTTTATTGCATATGGATCTCATTATTAAATAAATAAATAAATTATGTTGGTATATTGTAATTGTTTTTTCGATACAATTTCATTTATGTTTCTTAGAATTATTATCTATGACCATTTCTTGAAATGAAGTTGGTTTATTATTATTATTAACATTAATAGGAACTACAACGAAAATGTGTCAAGCATTTTAAAAAAATGGGTTAAAATTCGTAATTTTGCCCATGTAAATAACTTAATTATGAAAATATTACAACGAATTAAAATATATATGGAATTACTGCAAACATTTGGAAAAGTCTCAACGAGGCTAAATTTATGCAGATATTTTGTCGACATTAATTTTAATTCGTTTTTATATTTTGTAAATATTCCGCAAAGTATTCGTAAAGTCAATGTTTTCTCTACGTTAAACTTAATTATCCTTATAAAATTTTAACAAATGTTAAATACAAGGTGCCCACAAAGGGTATTTTGTAAATTGAATAAAAAATAAAATAAAAGTCAGAAAAAACTAAAGTTTTATATTAATTATTAGACAAAGTTTTGGAAAATTAAGTGCCAAAGATTACGTTGTCCAAATGTTGATCCTCACGCTGCTAGCACTCCTCTAACCGAAAACGGAAATTAGCCGCAACGCATCTGCACATCTCTCTGGAAACTGCCGCCACTTCGGTGCCGATGTTGTCCTTCAATTGCAGTACAGTTCGTAGTTTTAAACTGTGAACGGTATTGCGACATGTTAAAGAACTTTTTGGTTCCATAACTGCAGGTGTTTGAAGGTTTTAATATGGAAACATGGTTTCAACAAGATGGGGCAACTTGCCACACCTCAAACCAATCACTGAAAATTTGGTTCGGCCGCGCCGCGCTTCGCGCTACGCGACCAATCCAAATTTTCAGGCTTTTCTAAACTCGAAATTTTACTTCATGCTTAGCCTGGGAGTGAAAACACTCGTTTAAAGTTTCAAATAAACTGAGCGTCGGAGCATGCACAACGTATGCTTATGTATACTTAAAAAATTCTCGTTAAGAAAATGTTCGGTGTTACATAAAACTCTCTGTATGCATTAGCTGTAAATTTTCGACATTCGTTGTTTTTTTTAAACGGCTTCAAATGAGTGCTTTCCATTCGCAGACTAAGTATGAAGTAAAAGTTCGAGTTTAGATAAGCCGCATGAAAATTGGTCGAGGGTCGCGCAGCGATTCGAGACACATTTTCTGGGCTTTTCTAAACTCGAAATTTTACTTCATGCGCCACGCGTATAAGAGACTGATTTCAAGTGAAGTTCAAGTATACATAAACTTCGCAATATTTTAGTGTTTTATACGTGTGGCACATAAAGTTTTCAGGGGGCTTTACTAAACTTTAAATTTTACTTCATGCTTAATCTGGGAGTGGAAAACACTCATTTAAAGCTTCAAATTAAACTCTTTTGAAAAACAACGAATATCAAAAGATTTACAGAAAATAGGCTGAATTTGAAACACGTATACATTAAAGAAAAACTCCCTGTCCGGTTTAGCAATGTATACATGTGTGTTACCTACGTTCGAGAATATTATTTATATAAATGTAATATTATATAAAATAATAACGTTAAGCATAAAGTAAAATTTAGAGTTTAGAAAATCCTGACAATTTGGCGCTTAGCGAAACGAAGCGACCGAGCCAAATTAGGCTTTTCTAAACTGGAAATTTTACTTCATGCGCGATGCGTATAGAACACTGATTTAATGTGAAATGGTCTTAACCAATTTACAAGTGAAATAAGTTTATCATGTCAATTATCACACATCACTTTTTTTTTCGCAAATTACGATAATGAAGATATTAAAAAAATAAGTTATTTTTTAATGACATTGCACTTTTGTAACGTGTGAACATATTCTTTGGAGAGGCGAAATAATTGTTTAAGGAATATATAAACATAAATACATATTTAATAGCAAACATGCATATGTAAGGCAAACATGCCTAAAATACCCTACTAGACTCTCCATTCAACTTAATATTTCACATTTCCGTAATTTATGAAAAATTGTGACGTGCTACAGAATTTTGAAGATCAATTTTAGAACCTGCGCACAAAATGCATTCAGATAAACCTATTCATTTTAAAACAACAAAAGCTTGCATTTTCGATGAATGCAGAGCCGTAGTAAGGAAGGGCCAAGAGGGCGACGGCCCCAGGCGTATCAATGAGAGAGGCGCCATCAAAACCAGACATCATAAACTTCATAAATTTTAATCAGATATTTGTATTTATATAAGTAATCAATATTTTGAACTTCACTTTGAATCGGTGTTTTATACGCGTGGCGCTTGAATAAATGTTCATGCTTTTCTAAACTCGAAATTTTACTTCATGCTTAGTCTGGGAGTGGAAACCTATGTTTAAAAATAAAATAAATCACTAATACAGGGTCTCCACAAAGGGTAGGGGGTATTTGTAAATTGAATAAAACAGAGGTCAGAAAAAATAAAGATTTATATGAATTTTTAGACAAAGTTTTGGAAAACCCTCACGCTGCTGGCACTTCTCTAACCGAAAACGAAAATTAGCTTCTACGCGTCTACACATCTCTCTAGACACTGCGACCATTTTGGTGCAGATGTTGTCCTTCAATTGCAGTACAATTCGTGGTTTGTTTTTATAAACTCACTTTTTAAGGTATCCTCATAGGAAATAACCAAGGGGTGTAAGATCAGGGCTTCTCGGCGGCCAGTTAAAGTTCATTGACAACCTCAAGTGATTGGTTTGAGGTGTGGCAAGTTGCCCCATCTTGTTAAAACCATGTTTCCATATTTAAACCTTCAAACACATGCAGTTGTGGAACCAAACAGTTCTTTAAGGGGATTATCGCAGTGTAACACGCCGATCGTGTTGGAAAGACCCACATAGTTTAGAGTAGCTCATCCGATGACAAATTTACAGGACAAGTGGGGCGAATACAGTCAGAGAGAAAAGCGGCAGTTCACTGTGCATTTGTGCATTGCTCCTTGTCATGAACGGATAGGATCTCGCGTCGCGTGGAATAGACGAAAAAAAAAGCGTATAAAAAAGACGGATCGAAGGAAAGTGTCGATTCGTATTATTTAAACACGCTGATAATACATACAAGCTATGTATTGTTTTCAATTCGTTAGAAAGCGATCCTGTGTTATTTTTCGGTATTTACAAAACCGATGATTCTTATTCTTGTCATTATAACTAATTATATTTACTTTTAAGACTCCAGTTTCGACAGCTGAACAAACTATGTGTTTTATTTTATTAAATTAGAGATTATTTCTTAAAAATATAATAATAAAATAATTCATGTTCATAAGCTCCTTGTGAATATTTATATGCCGGATATACAGAGAGTTTTATGTAACACCGAACATTTTTATAACGAGAATTTGTCTTTTAAGTATACAGAAGCATACGTTGAACATTTGCCGATGCTAGGTTTATTAAAAGAATTTAATTTGAAGCTTCAAACGAGGGTTTTCCACTCCCAGGCTAAGCATGAAGTAAAATTTCGAGTTTAGAAAAGCCTGAAAATTTGGTTTGGTCGCGTAGCGCGAAGCGCGGAGCGGCCAAACCAAATTTTCAGGCTTTTCTAAACTCGAAATTTTACTTCATGCGCCACCGGTACTAAACACTGATGCAATAGAAAGTTTATCGATGTGTTTTAAACTTCGTAATTTGTCAGTGTTTTGTACCGGTGGCGCATGAAGTAAAATTTCGAGTTTAGAAAAGCCTGAAAATTTGGTTTGGCCGCTTCGCGCTACGCGACCAAACCAAATTTTCAGGCTTTTCTAAACTCGAAATTTTACTTCATGCTTAGTCTGGGAGTGGAACACGCTCATTTCAAGTTTCAAATTATTTTTTTTAACAACAAGTATCTAAAGATTTACGACATATACTGTGTAATTCTCACATGTATACTTGAAAGAAAAACTCCCTGTGTGTACAAGTTGAGGCATTAATTGCGATTGATTGGCTACAGTTTTTAATGGTCATAGAGGCAACCCAATTTACACATAACTTAAAAAGTAAAGGTGTCAAAATTGTATTGGATGAACATGTTCGGTGTTATATAAAACTCTCTGTATATGAAAAAAACGGAACATAGGATTTTCAATGATATTTTTTATATAGGAATATTATCTTTGATAACTGCTATTGCCATGAAAATAATGTGTATTAATTTGGCCTCTGCTAAATTGGGTAAATACCCCAGATTTTGGGGAGAATTTCAATTTTTATTTTATCCAATATTCTAGTTTTTATGAATGCAACAAATAAATAATAGATTGACAAAAATTAAACGGACAGCTGCCCTGTTTTTTTATAATTAGTACAGGGTTTACAAAATGGTGATGTGTATAAATAGAGGATTGCAATAACATTCAATTACAATTCATTTATTCCTTATTTACTTACTATCAAAATATGACTCATCATAAATCAGCCAAATTTGAAATAAAATATATTGGGTTCGGTGTAATGTTGAACAAGAAGCTTGTTATTTGAAATGCATTATAATAACTACCATATTATTATTATAGTTCTATTTTTTCTAAAATAATTAACAATGAATATGCACGCAGTTAAACCCTACATTTTTTAAGCATTCGTCAAACATATATTAACTGTGCTCAGTAAAAAAATAGTTGATTTGTAACATTAATCTACGACAACGTCATATTGGTGACGTAATTCTCACTATTTTTATAGTTTTGATATCATTGATTCGTTGATGAAGTCGCAGTTGGTTCAAATAGGTCCGATTGCTAGAAACTTTACAATTTACTTTAATAGTTTTATTGCGAGAAGTTTAATGGCATTTAACGACTGCTTTAACAACGAAACATTTAAGACGAAATAATGATTTTAACAAGACTGATTGTTATTCGATTGCTTCTGCTTATTAATCAGCTTAAAAAACTTTAAAAATAATTTAATAATACCGACACTGTCAAATAATTAGGAAAGCCAATATTAAAGGTATATTACACATCTTTATTTAAATTAGTGAAACATTTCGTGTTTTCTATATTAGTAAACATGCAGTATAAAAAAATACTTATTCCATTAGTAGTCAGAAAGCAAAAAAATAAAACACTAGTACAATAAAATATCGATTATAATTGCGAAATATTAATTTTACGAGAATAAATGCTAACGACGCGAGCCGTTTTTGTTAACTATGATTGAGAAAAAAAAAATAATAACAAACGTAAAGCCGCGCAGCGTTCACCGGCCCAGGGATAAACGCTGGCCCCATGCTGCTCGCCCCTCCAATAATTGTGCAGATGAGTTTACAACGCGTTCAACTAAGAGAAGATCCGCAAGGCGGCGGTATTTTACGGTCTGATTTTTTAAGATTTTTATTTTAACCTGACTCGGGCATGAGCTATCGCATCCTTATGAAATGTTCACATTATATTCCTTATAGTATAAACTAGTAAGATATGGAAATATTTTTTTTAATTTTGAAAAATATAACATTATTTTTTTCATACCTCTGAAAGCAAATTGTTAAAATAAAAAGTATTTCGATATTTTACTAGATAATTGAGCTTAATATACGCTGTCAAAATTTCAACTTTCTAGGATCTTTAGTTTTTAAATAAACCTGGTATTAAATTTCAGACCACTGTTATATTCCCCTTAACATGTCGCAATACCGTTCACAATTTACAGTAAATGCCCAGTTGTCGAACCAAAAAGTTCCTTAAGATTATAATAATAAACCACGAACTGTACTGCAATTGAAGGATAACATCGGCACCGAAGTGGCGGCAGTTTCCAGAGAGATGTGTAGATGTGTTGCGGCTAATTTCCGTTTTCAGTTAGAGGAGTGCTAGTAGCGTGAGGATCAACATTTGGACAACGAATTCTTTGGCACTTAATTTTCCAAAACTTTGTCTAAAAATGAATATAAAACATTAGTTTTTTCTGACTTTTATTTTATTTTTTATTCAATTTACAAAATACCCTTTGTGGATTTGTGGACACCCTGCATTTAACATTTGTTAAGATTTTATAAGGATAATTAAGTTTAACATAGAGAAAAATTGACTTTACAAATACTTTGCGGAATATTTACAAAATATAAAAACGAATTAAAATTAATGTCGACAAAATATCTGCTTAAATTTAGTCTCGTTGAGACTTTTCCAAATGTTTGCAGTAATTCCATATTAATTTTAATTCGTTGTAATATTTTTATAATTAAGTTATTCACATGGGCAAAATTACGAATTTTAACCCATTTTTTTAAATGCTTGACACATTATCGTTGTAGTTCCTATTAATGTTAATAATAATAATAAACCAACTTCATTTCAAGAAATAGTCATAAATAATAATTCTAAGAAACATAAGTGAAATTGTATCGAAAAAACAATTACAATATACCAACATAATTTATTTATTTATTTAATAATGAGATCCATATGCAATAAAAGACTACAATTTAAAATTGCTAAAACCAACAAAATTATGTAGATACAATACAAGTATAAATCTAAAAACATTTTACAAGTTATAAATTAACACATACACAATCATTTTTACTATTCTCTAAGTAAAAACAAGCGCCAATTTTCTAAGTTTCCACTAAAAATGTTAAAATTAATTGGTTTTATATATTTGTTCATAAAATAGCTTAGTGTTCCGCAATACGGCGACTTGGAACATGAACTTTATTTAAACTAAAAAGCTCTAGACAGATTATTACAACTGATATTTAGTTGTAATAAATATTAAAATTGTTAAAACTCGACATTTTTAAATTTTTTAACGGATTTCCCTTTTACAAATATTTTACTATATATTTTCATTTAAATAGTCAAACTTTATAATATAACTATCGAAAATTATTCGAAAACATCATAACTGTTAAAATGTATTATTACCATTCATGGTTCAGACGCTGACGAATACACACGTGTCAATCAGCAGCTAGTGATTTAAACGAGAGCGATTTATTCGCAAAATGAACCCTCCCGAGACCGAGATGGAGGAGGAAGGGTTTATCAAACCAAGGAGAGGCCGTCCGAAAAAGCCTAGGCCCCATAATACACAGAGTTCAGCGAAGGAAGACAATTACAGTAGCGACGTAAGTGACGCAAGCTCCCAGTCCTCCCGCTCCCGCAAAACAACAGCCCCGCACAACTTAACCACGTTACTACAATCCATCACCCAACAATACGCAACAACATCGTCAACATCAGCAACACAGATAACAAATACATCACACACACAATTACCATTACCATCACCAACACCAACGACAACAAAAACTCCACATACACAAACATACAAAAACGTATTCACCTTTACAACCACAACAGAAATATCTAGATTGAAATTTGTACAAATATGGTGCACTCACAACTACAGTATTAACACAGAAATATTCAAAACAAAACATGGATTTATTATTAAATCAAACGAAAATAAAATAACATTAGAGGAGAACCTCGCTCAGCTACAACGAGAAAAAATCATACACACGTTCAACGCCACATCCACCAGCGCACGCTCTGAGTCTACGCGCAACCCGCCCGCGCCATCCTACTCCTGTATTATACGCAGTGTTGAGCTAGAAATCACCGACTCGGCAGTGAGTGCGCATCTTAACTTAATGGGAATAACGCACAGATATTGCAAAAGAATTGTCGCGAAACAGGACGACAGAAAAACACGCATGATTAGAATCATTACAGGATCACACGAAGCATATACGAAATTACTGCACGAACATTTTAAATTTATGTGCAAAGTTTATCCCGTAATGGAAAGCAAACCACCCGCACCTCTCCCCATCCCCTGCAATAAATGCAACAAATTTGACCACGTCACCAGCGATTGCAAAGAAGACATAATATGTGCAAAATGCATGGGACCACACCCCACAAATACCTGCAGCTCACTCCAACTACCCAAATGCAAGGCATGCGGAGACACATCCCATGGAGCATGGTCAACAAAATGCCCCAAGAGACCACTCGTACCTATACAGGGCATACCCAACGTAAGGATACAAAACGCCAACAAAAAATCTGCAGACATGGACACAAAATTCACTAAATCATCCCGCATTCACTCACCAATCACGCACCATGACTATATCATTGACACTTACACCACTGAAATAAACAGACCATCCAACATAGACAGACAGGACCTAATAAAAAAACTAAAATCACGCTTCATCGACGCATTTCACATAGACACTCATGTTAGCTTTTCTGGCAACAGGATGTTCATAGTAATGTTCGACATGAAAGACCCTGGCATTATCCCCCCCGTTGAGCCATTAACGGGAGTCCGCATCAGTACCACAGAGGTTTCCTTTGTAACAATCCTATCCATGTATCAATGATGGTGGAAACTAAATCAAATACACCCTATACCTTTCAAAACTGGTCCTCAATCCAAATTCCCGCATCCGCTCCATTTCATAATCAACGTGGTGGCTCAATTGTTGCAGCTAAGCCCGAAATTAAATTAGGCAAAGCTAACCCCCCCAAAATCAATAACATCCTGAACGAATGCCTACACTGTACCATTGAGTTACCACAATTTACCCTACACCTATTCCTAGTTTATATCCACCCCTTCTCCAATATTGAACAAACCATTTTAACGAAAGCATCCTTATATGACCACGTCATCATAATCGGCGACCTTAATATCAACAAAACGAAATCGAAACAGCTTTCCTCTTTTATGTCAAACTCTAACTTTGTCCGAATTAAGACTCCTCCTACCTTTATTATGTCCGAAAACCAATCTTCCACTCCCGATGTCCTATTATGCACTAGCAACATCCGACACCTAATTACAGACATCAGCCTAATCCCTGACATATGCTCCGATCATCTCTCAATAATATTTTCCCTACAAGCAAATCCCCCAATACCCACCCGTCCAAAAACTTTGTACAGACATAAGGACTGTGACATAGACCAAGTGACAGAAGATATTACTAAATTTATATCCATTTACGACAACATTTCAAACACCACTATTTCCCAATTCCTTACAGTACTCTCTGACTCAGTTAAAAAGAACACTCCGACGTATACAAAACCCACATATAAATATCCTCTCCCAAAATATATCCTTAGACTGATTAAATATAAAAGACAACTATACAGGGACATACAACAGACGAACGAACAAACTCTAAAACAAAAATTTAATGCACTAAATAAAGACATTCACAAATTAATCAAAGACTACAAACAAGACAAATGGATACTGGCTTGCGAAGAAATAAACAGACGACAGGGCAAAAACTACTGGGACCAAATTAAAAAGCTATCTAAATACAAAAGGACTGACATACTACAGAAACTACGACATCCGACAACAACCGAAGTGACATGTGACTCCAAAGAAATGGCCGACATATTTGCCGGGTATTTCGAAGAAAACTTTTCTGAGAAACAGACGATGACATATAATGACGATTTTTATAATACCGTAAACTCCTGGTACGAATCCTTCATAAATAACCATAATCCCTATCTCCCTGATGATGACATAGAAGAGGAAGAGTATTTCACTGTGCTACATAAAGGTAAAAACAGCGCGCCTGGTTATGATAACATTCCTAGATCAATCCTCAAATCCCTTCCAGAAAACATCCATAAATATATTATCAAAATCCTCAATTTCATTTACCAAACCCAAACCATCCCCCAGGAATGGAAGCAGGGTATAATTACGTGTATATTAAAACACGATAGCGATGCGCTAGAAGTCACTAGCTATAGACCAATTACCCTGCTTCCAGTTCTGGGAAAACTATTCGAATCCATCCTTAAAAATAAACTCCTAGCTCATATCGCCCAACACATTCCTCCCTATCAATTTGGATTCCTCCAAAATAGATCAACCACTCTCCCACTCACTATCCTAACCTCCAACTGCCAAACAGCACACCTCGAAAACAAAAAAACAGCTATACTATTCCTAGATATAAAAAAGGCCTTTGACTCAGTCTGGCATCGAGGTTTGCTGTTTAAGTGCAACTCCCTCAATATCCCATTACACCTAATTTATCTCATTGATAACTTCCTAAACAATCGACTCCTTCATGTCCGCGTCCAAAATACCATCTCCCGGCCCTTTATTCCTCAACAAGGTGTTCCCCAAGGCTCTCCATTATCTCCGCTCCTATACAATATCTATGTTCATGACATATACAACCCCAACCCACAGTACCTTAATCCCTCGGCATATTTTCTGCTCTTTGCCGATGACACTGCCCTTATAACACACCAACCCACCCTTCCTAAAGCTCTCTCTACTCTCCAAGGGCTAATAGATTCGCTATCTCTTTGGTTTGCCAAATGGAGAATATCCATTAATCCCAATAAATCCTATCTATTCATACCCTTCCACAGACCGCTCAATTCTCCATTTAGCATAACCATATCAAACACCGTAATTAGCCCATCCCCTGCGTGTAAATACCTTGGCATCACTTTCGACCCCAAACTATCCTTCAAACTCCATTCCCAAACCATGAAAACAAAAATTCAAAATAGGGCGCGGCATTTCAGATCGTTAACCTTCCAAAATAAAGGGATCACGACAAAAACAGCTGTCCACATTTATAAAATGATCTGCCGCCCCGTATTAGAATATGCTTCAATCCTCTTTCTTAACCCTCGTCCCTCAACATTAAATAATATCGAAGTCGCAGAACGATCAGCCCTTAGAATCCTCACAAAAATCCGACATCCCAATAACCCACTCCACAACCCCTCCAATACCTTATTGTATGAAAAAACAGAAATAATCCCTATCCAACAACGACTTACCCAACTATCCCAAAAATTCGCATCTAACCCACACATCCATGACATCCTTAATCACCTCTGTTTAGCACGAAACCCCAATATTTCTCAAAATTTCAACAACCCAAAAACCACCATTTATCAATTCATTTCATCTCACATGAATCATAACTGACAAGACAAGGACAAGTACAACTCAGGCTGAAAGACCGATGGTCGATAGCCAAGGATCCAAAAAATAAAATATAGTGTAAAAATAAACAAACTGTATTTTTTTTTGTACACAATAAAGATGTTTATATATATATATGTATTATTACTGTTACAAAAAACATAATGCCAAAAAACTTATAATAGATAAAAAATGCCTAAAAATGTTAGAATTGCCAAAAAAATATATGGGAGTAATAATTATTATAATATTATATTTAGAGAAGATTGTATTAACATAGATTCACAATTTATTTAAAAAAACGTCTTTCTGTGTGTTAAAATGTTATGTTTTTAAACAATAAAGTCAATTTATGCCAATAATAAAAACATGGTACAAAAATGTCAATTTATATCAAAAATTTCTTTTTACCTAAGATCACAAAGTAAAGATAATTAATTGTTCTTTACTCTGTGGTAATATTGTTTTAGTTATTTTTTTTTCTATATTTGCTATTATTACTAATTGAGATAATTTTTTGTTTCGTGATTATTAATTTCAACTGTTCAACAATGTCTAAAAATGTTATGTCCTTTGAATATAATAATAATAATAATAATAATAATAATAATAATAATAATAATCTTTATTAAACGGAATCACCATTTCACAAATATATAATACCAAAATTTTCACAATATATTAAAAACAAACAAAACAAAACAATGTACAGGGTGAGCGAAACTCGATGTCTCAGCTCTATTATAAGAAAAGGAAAAACGATAGAAAAAAATTTGAAAAGCGGTTCATATATGGGATTGAGTAAGGTCCATTTTAAGCCAAAGTTGCATATTTTTCTAAATTTGGAAACTGAAGTAATCACGTCATCGAATATTGTTTCCCAGAAACATATCTATATTTTTGGATATTTAAAAAGAACTGATTTTTCTGAATACACTTAATATAGAAAAAGAATTGCTATCTTCTTCCGTTAAAAAATTATAAGCAAACTTAAAAGAAAGTATTATCAAAAATTCACAATTGTCACATCTTCAACAAATAGCCTTTGGAAGCAAATATCAAAGTCGCATCTGTCAGTAATGAAACATTTATAATTAGTATTATTAATTATTATTAATTAAACATTAAAAAACACATATTATGCTACTATATTATTATTATTTATTTAATAATCTACGGATTTCTTCTTTTTGCAACATAACAAAAAATATATAAAAACAACATAATAATACGCATAAGTTACAATAAATTAATATCGCGCTTAACACTAAACAAAAAACACTAAACAAATTAATACAGAAAGAAACAAAGTATGTAGGCAATCACTACAACAAAATTTTAATGTAACCACCTCCTACTTCTAAACAGGGTTGTAAAAAAACGTTTTTTTTTTCATTTTAATTAAAACAAACAAAACAAACAACACGTGTTTTTTTTTCATCGAAACAGCGTTTAAAACATTACTAATTGAAACATGTTTAAAACGTGTTTAAAACAGGGCATTTTTCTTTTGAGTATACATATCCCGATAATTACAGCGTTTTTTTTTTTAATTTGCGAGAGTTCGTTGTTTCAAGGCGGTTAATTTGGGGCTTTTAACGAGTCTTTTCCACTCCCAGACTAAGCATGAAGTAAAATTTCGAGTTTAGAAAAGGCCAAGAATGTAGATTAGAGGCGTAGCGAAGCGGAGGGGACAATCCAAATTAAGCTTTTCTAATCTCAAAATTTTACTTCATGCGCCACGGTTAAAAACAAAGATTTACATTGAAGTTCAAAAACACACACATACAACAATTATAGGCAACCTAATATATGTGAGAGTTATTGGGTTGCCTATAATCCTTGTTTTAAACAATTTGTTCAGCGCAGAATTTGACTTACATTTTATTCACATCTACATATTATATTGCTAAAGCCGCATTTTTTAAAGTTTACCATATTTCAATGAATAATACGTGTGGCGCATGAAGTAAAATTTCGAGTTTAGAAAAGCCTAATTTGGATTGGCCGCTCCGCTTCGCTACGCGGCCAATCCAAATTTTCAGGCTTTTCTAAACTCGAAATTTTACTTCATGCTTAGTCTGGGAGTGGAAAACCCTCGTTTAAAGATTCAAATTAAAATCTTTTAAAAAAGCAACGAATGTCGTAAAATTTACAGTGTATGCATACGTATACCTGAAAAACAAAATCCCCGCATTTAAAAAACACATTACTGCACACACAGTTGTGATATTTTATTGTAATAAAATGTTAAATTTATTAATTTAGTTTAAAATATCTTCAACAATTTAAATGAGTTTGGGTGAGTTACGTGAAGATGATAATAACTTGATATGGAACACTTTTTCTCCTTTCTTCACAAGTTTATTTTATACCAGATGTACATTTCGGTCACCATGTGACCATTATCAATGGTTTAACAATTTAGTTAAAATTTAAAAATGTAAACAAAAAATCTTAAAAATATATAATTTGACAAATTAAAGATAATAAAAATAAACGTTTTAAACAAAGTTAACGCTTAAAACATGTTTTAAACAAATTTAAGATTTAAAACATGTTTGAAACAAAACCGTTTAAAACACGACGGCTGTTTTTAAACATGTTTAAAACACTGTTTTAAAACAAAGTGTTTTAAACATAACAATCCTGCTTCTAAACACTTATAGAATCTCCGCCTTACTTCTTTTACTGAAGGCTTATGTAACATTTCTCTAGATAGTTCATCGCAAGCATGTCTATTTTTTTCTTTTAAATGTTCCAAGTTAACAGATGGTGTTTTGTAAACTTTGTTTTTCAAAGTTTCCCACAAGGAGAAGTTTAGTGGGGCCAAGTGCAGTGATTTAGGCGCCCACTGTATCGGTCCATTTATACCCATCCAATTTTCTCCATAAATTTCATTTAAATGTTGTTAGACAACTCGTGTTTTAGGCGGTGGATCTCCGTCATGCTGAAAACACATGTTTTCAATCGGATTGAGAAAATGTGGATTTTCAGTAGCCCAAAAATGTTCATTTTTTATTGGGCTTACCGTTACTAACAAAACGGCTTTCATCCGTCTACAACACATGCTGGAAAAATCGATTGTCATTGATCTCTAAGTTTACCATCACTTGGACACAATAATTTATTCTTCGTTGATGTTGATCTGACAAATGTTCTAAGTTGTGAAGTTTATAATGTGGTAACCATTTCCTTTCAAAATTTGTCGTACTGAACAATATTTTAAATTCAACTCACGACAGGCTTGCCGAATCCAGTTCTTTGGATGGTCCTGAAAATACTGCAAAACAGTGGCACTAATATTGTCAGAATTGATCCTTTTAGCAATTTGTCTTCTCTTTCAAGCAGATATTGCCTCGTTGTTTGCACGTAAATTGCGTTTCAATCTTGCAAATATATTTAAAGTTGGAATAACACGTTCAGGATATCTCTGGGCGTATAACTGAACTGCTCTTCTAGGGTTCTTTTGAGATTCCCCATAAACTAATACCATGTCGACATTTTCGTTGTGCGTAAACATTTTTCACAATCAAATGACAACAAAACAATATTTGTCAACCATTAGTGTAATTATTGACAGATGCGACTTTGTTATTTGCTTTCAAAGGCTACTTGTTTAAGTCGTGACAGTTGTGAATTTTTGTAATTTTTTAACGGAAGAAGATAGCAAATTTTCTTCTCTACAAAGTTTATTCAGAAAAATTAGCTCTTTTAAACATCCAAAAATAAAGGTATGTTTCTGTGAAAAAAATATTCGATGACGTCATTACCTTAGATTCCAAATTTAGAAAAATATGCAATTTTGGCTTAAAATGGACCTTACTCAGTCCCATTCATAAACCTTTTTTCAGATTTCTTCTATCGTTTTTCCATTCTTTTAAAAAATAATTATTATGTTAGAATATCACAACTGCCATTAGAATAACTGTCGTAAAACAATCATGATAACAAAAAATATTATAATTGTCAAAAACTGTCATAGAAAATCTACTCGAAAATTTAGGAAATGTTAACTCGTTTAGGTAACGGGTTAGGTTAGGTAACGCATTAACATTTCCTAAATTTTAGAAATGTCACTTTGTCAACTTGAAGACACACAAGAAAATTACGAATGACGGTTATTTTTTTGTATTGACTATACCGACAAGACTAATTACATATTGGCATTAATTTGACTGTATATTGACTAGCTGTATTTTGATAATATTGTTTATTTTTGACGTCATTAATCTGTTAAATATGACGTAACTGTCCCCAGTTTGTTCGCAACCATTTGGTATTTTGTTGTTATTTTGTTGAATAATAATTCAGTGCGTTACTGTTTTTTTTTTTAATTTTGACACGTTTTTGTTGTATTTCTTAATAATTTGACGCGCTTTACAGGCATTTTCCGTATTTTTACGTCACTTTTAACAGTTCACGTTTATCAAGACGCTCAGTCATAGGTCGGCGTCGATAGCCGATATTGACATTTGTTAATAGTGACAGTTGACATTAGTAACAGTTGACATTAATTGGCATTTATGATACATGATATTTAGGTTATTTTGACTGACAAGTTGAGGGGGAAAATTGAATATTTGGCCCCAGGCGCAAGTTTTCCTTACTGCGGCGCTGGATGACTGTAAACCGTTATATTTCAGTTACATAAATAAAATTATTATCACAGTATGTGCGATTTTGGTGGGTCGTCCTGTATATTTGTAATATATTAATGTTTCAAATTTTGTTGTGCATGTGCTAGTTAAAACAAGAACACGTAAAAAATAAATACATTAATAACGATTTCCTACCTTTATTATACTCGTAATATTAGTTTGAAAGAAAGTTGGAATGACGCAAAGTTAGAAACAACCATAGTACTGAACTGTGCTAAAAAATATGTTAATAGATCATTAATTATAATGGTACAATTAAATTCATTCACACAAAAATAATCATACAGCTCAAAATGATTAGAAAGTTTGTTATTTGAATTCTATCTAAAACACTGGCAGTTACAGTATATTTAACTAACATTTTGTGTAATAATTTAATACGAAATACATAAAATACACTTTTGATCAACATTAGTGATTTTGACAGTTAATCATTTTTACTTTTACCTATATGTAAAACATAAAATATACTTTATTTTGTTGCTCTATAATGATTAGTTGGTATATCTATTCTTGTCGTTAATAATATCATAAATAATTATATAGCATCCATAATTACACAAAATTATTTCCTTGTTAATAAATACTTGACCGCAATTCCAAGAGACAATAATTTCATGCGTAACTAAAATTTAAGGTAAAGATCTGATATCAATAGTTATTCGTGCAAACGCAGACTCATCAATTTGTGTAAGAAATAAATAATAATGATATAAAAATATGATCAATTTATTTAATAATAAAACCAACAGTGTTTTAGCATCAGGTAGTGTACAAAGATATGAATTCCAATATGTTTCTTTTTGCATTTATATCAACTATATTCCATTCATTTTGGGATGTGAGTAAATACTAATAGACATAGTTGTATTGTGTTCAACAAATTAATAATAAAAAAAAACAACACGTAAACGTAATTGTCCACATCACCCAATTTGAAAATGAATATTTTAATTCAAATTCTTTTTATTTACATTATATGTTCAAGCACAAATGAAATTGAATTCAAATTAACAGATTTTATTTCGCAAACCTTCTCGAATTTTAGTTGTGTGTGTTATTTAGGCCACGATAATTTAATTGAAGTGGTGTTAAGAAAATTAATATTCCCACTAAGAAAAATTGAGAAGGCTTTGGATGATTGTGATGGGTATATAATTCCTTATCATTTCATGGATTTAAATTTTAATAAATCAATATACACTCCTCATAGTAATATTTTGGTTTATTGTAATAACTGCGTAGTAAATGAGAAAAACTTAGTTCGCGAAGCGCAAAATCAGGATTTGGAAATTGTATTAATCGACACGACTAATTGGAATGATTGGATAGATACAAGGATTTGGTGGAACAAGAAGATACTTTTTCAAAAAGAAAAATCGAATTTTGATAGTAATTTTATTAATGAAAAAAAAGGTAATATTGCTGCTTTATTTTATTTTTAAACCCTGAACTGAGATATCACTTCAACATCATAATAATAAGTATACTAAAGTCAAAATCACATCAAGCAATAACAAATCGTTAAATATTAAACCAAGTATTAGCGTATTCATAGCAAAATGGGGTTATTAATTTTATTATAATGTAGTATACAGCCAAGGCCGTAGCCAGAGGAATACTGAACATTTCTTACTATATCAAACCGATATGTGAACACTATTAAGTGAATTGGATAGCTAACGTCATTGATGATGCCACTATGGAGCGTTAGATGGCGTTAGCTATCCAATTTACTTAATAGTGTTCACATATCGGTTTGATATAGTAAGAAATATTCAGTATTCCTCAGCACTACGTCTAGACCACACTGAAGAGGACCTTGAAGTCCGAAACGCGTCTGTGGGTATCCGATGCTGGAATACTGAACTCAAATACAATTTTGATATTTGTTTTCTGTGGTTACACAGAGTGGACGAAACAGTGCCCTATATATGCACTTGTGCATTCGTGTCAATGACGATGCCACTATGGAGCGTTAGATGGCGTTAGCTATCCAATTCACTTAATAGTGTTCACATATCGGTTTGATATAGTTAGAAATGTTCAGTATTCCTCAGCACTGGGTCGGGACCACCCTGAAGAGGACCTTGGAGTCCGAAACCCATCTGTGGGTATCCGGTGCCGGAATACTGAACTCAAATACAATTTTAATATTTATTTTCTGTGGTTACACAGAGTATAGCTCTGTGGACGAAAGAGTGACCTATATATGCACTTGTGCATTCGTGTCATTGACGATGCCACTATGGAGTGTTAGATGGCGTTAGCTATCCAATTCACTTACTAGTTACACTTAATACAATATTTTTAATTACAACTGTCAGTACTCCATAGCCACCTAACTCAAGCGTATTACCCCAAGTATTATTTGAAAAAATGTATTTATCATATTAAAATCCTCATATTATTTTATCAAAGGAAAAGAAAAGAATCAACAAAGAAAAAACAATGATGAACTTCTAGATAGTATTGAAGATTATGGAAGAGAAGATCACCGTAAATATATTAATATAATGGAAAACAAAGATAATTTCTCTCAACAAAATTATCTTGTAGATAGTATTCTAGATTACATTTTATCCTACAAACAAATAAATTCAAAAGAATTTGATTATTCAACAATTACAGAACATTTTTGTGAAAATCAAGAAACTTACAACACTTTCACTAAACTAAAACGAGACACGAGCTATCCTTGTTTAATAACCCAAATTTACAATCATAATTTATGGAAGGAATATTCAAAACACAAAAGCCTAAACATTTTAAGCTTAGTATATGCCCCTTATACTCTATATGACGATCAAGGTGAGTTACAAGGGGCTGAAATCAACGTGGCAAAATATCTAGCCGGGGAAAACCCTTATAAATTTCAAGTTTTGGATGTTCCCGATTATAGTTTAGTGATGGACATTTACTTAACCGGATCACCTGATTTAGCGGTGTGTTCAATTTACATGCACGGAGCAGAAATTGCAAAATTCGATTCTGTTTACCCTACGTATCAAGTTGCGACGACCTTTTTGGTACCTTCTCCCATACGCATTCCAGATGAAACTTTAATCTTCAAAGCTTTACCAATCCTTTCTTGGATTCTAATTTTCTTTCTATTGGGCTTCACTGCTGCGATCAATTATTTGTTTGCTGTGATTGAAAAAGAAGATATCAGCTTCTTTAAAATGAGCTATATAATTTTCGGAATGCTTTTAAACAACAACTACCAGCTATTTAAAAGCTCGTTACTGAATTATTCTACTTATGTTTGGTCGATTGGAGCATTGTTGATAAGCAACGCGTATACATCGGGTTTTTCCTCTATGGAAGTTTACCCAAAATTGTATAGAAATATCAAAACATTCTCCGATTTTCTACAATACGATTACAGATGCTACGCAGGTTACACGCTCACTGATTACTTCCTCATGTCTGGAGAAGAGGACAAAAGGCTATTTGCGGGGAGAATTGATTACAATATCACTAATGGTTACACCTATCCTTGCATAAGCGTTGATGTGTTCTACAACAAATACATAATTGAAAGTAAGCTTGAAAATGTTGACAATTTTAATATTTTGGAGGAAGTGTTAATAAAACCATATTTGATTCCTGCTGTTAAGAAAAAATCGCCGTTTAAAAATACTTTTAATGATAAGATTATTAAGTTGCATCAGACAGGGATTTTGAATTACTGGTACATAAACACCATGTACACTTATCAGTACGCGCAGTTGGCGAACATGTCTATTTTGTTTGTCAAGAATTCCAACACGAATTCTATAGTTTCTTTGAAGAAATTGCAGGCTGGCTTTTATTTATTGTTTTTAGGTTACTGCGTTTCGGTTTTGTGTTTCATGTGGGAGATGAAATGTTTGTACTTTCGCTGGTTTAAAATGATAATTAACCTCTTAAGTGCTTATGTTACAGTAAAAACCTGAAATCGGAAAAATTTAGTCTTGACTTGGCAGACCTAGTTAAATCTAATTCAAATAAACTACCTCATCAATGTATTGCAGTTAAAACCCAAAATTAGTAAAACCCCACATTAATTAAATCTTTTATATTTTGATGCCTATAGTAACACAAGTTTTGTTATATAATCCTGATAGGACATTTTAAATCTAAACTCTTTATCAGCCTGCGATTCATCCATCAAATCCATCCATCAAATCGACCTGACACCGACTATTTAGTTCTCGGTAGATAATAGATATACTAATGCCCACTTGCACTATTTTTTCGATAAACCTAACTCTGTAAAATCAGACTTATATTTTAAGTCATGCTTAAAGGAAAATGTCATGCACCATTGGAAATCATGCAATTGCTTTAGTAAGCAAAATATTGGTGTCCTTTTCTCAGCTGATTTTGTTATCTTGACATAAAATGCGTGCACAGGGAAATAGTGAAAACTCGCCATTATTATTAAGAATTCAAGGTAACTTAAATGTGTTTAACTTAATTAAATATATTAGAAGGCAAATGCCCGCGTATAGAAATCACGGTGAGTAAAAATGAGAGGTTATGTCCATATACACTTATAGTATATTGTACATATATATATATATACAAAAAAAATTAGTACTCGTCGAGATGAACACATTTTAGCAGTAAGAAAGTCTGATCCACAATCTTCTTTATTTCAACACGTAAACATTTCTACACATACAATAAATTTCGAAAAAACGAGAATTTTAAAAAAGACAGACTTCTTCCACGCGAGGATTATTAGAGAAGCGATAGAAATTGAAAAGAGGCCGAACAGTCTAAATCAAAGAGATGATGCTAAAACACTACCACCAATTTGGAAAACTTGTATAAATTCTGGTCAAAATATATTATCTCCGAACAACAACCAAGAAATTCAAAATCCAACCCCTTCCGAAAATAATATTGAAATTGTCACTACTACATCATTAGAAGAACAAAACAGAAGAGTAACACGAAGCCAAACAAGAAATTCACGCATCAAGTAGTACGTAAAAGTCAAACAAGTGGTTGCTAGAGCAATGGAATTTTGATAGTTATTTCTGACGATGATGACTGCGACGTCATCGAAACGTCGAATTAAGCCAAGAAAATACGCGGGACCAAACCCGAAGAAACAGTGATACATATATATATATATATATATATATATATATATAATCAAGAAGTTCAATTACCCTTTATTCGGGTGTAGGACAATAAAAAAATAAAAATAAAATTAATTAAATTTAAACAAATAAATAAATGTTAATTGTCTGTTCTATACAAAAGATTCCTCCACTCTTTCTTGTTCCTCGCTAGCTTTTTTGCCTCGTTCCAAGTGAGTCCTTTTTCATTAAGGTATGCTGCCACTGTACTATCCCAGGTTTTTTTCGGTCTACCCCTCATCCTCTTGTATTGTACTCTTGCTTCCCAAATTTCTTTTACTGGATCATTTTTCATCCTCTGTAGGTGCCCCCGCCAGCTTGCTTGTCTTTTTCCTATAAACTCTCCAATTGGTTCAATATCCAGGTCTCTTTTAATTATTTCGTTCCTTATTCTATCTCTTCTAGTTATTCCTTTTACTATTCTTAGGTATTTCATTTCACTTGCTTGTATTTTACTTTGTTGTTGTTTCGACAATACCCAGGTTTCACATCCATAGGTCAATATTGGTCTGTAAATCGCTTTATACACGTTTAATTTTGACTTGTTCGATACTTCCTTCCTACTTAGAAAACATTTGTTCATTGCATAATAGATATTGTTGGCTTTTTCAATTCTTTTATTTATTTCGGCATCATTCTTGCCTCTCTCTTCTATTAATATTCCTAGATATTTATACGAGTCTACTTGTTCTAGTTGTATTCCTTCTATGCAGATATTAGCGCTAATTTTTTCATCTGATACAACCATCACTTTACTTTTACTTATATTAAGTTTCATTTTATTTTTCAATAGTACTTCATTCCATATGTTTACATTTTTTTGTAGGTCTTGCTCATTATTCGCAAAGAGAACTACGTCATCTGCAAATGCACATTCTGTTATAAATACATTTTGTAGGTGTCTGTATCCGATTGCCATTGGTTTAGTATGTTTATTGCACTCTCTTATAATATCATCCATGAATGTTATAAATAATAATGGACTGGACCTCCACCTTGCCTCACCCCTTCTTTTGTTTTGAACATCTCTGACATCAAATTACCTTTTATAACATAGTTTTTGCATCTTTTATATAATCTTTTGATTACTGCCAATAGCTTGCTGTCAACATTTCTAATTTCTAGACTTTTCCAAATTTTGTCTCTCGGAACTCTGTCAAATGCCTTTTCCATATCTAAGAAGGCCATATATATTTTCTTACGAGCTGTTAAGTTCTTGGTTGCTAGATCTGTTATTGTAAATATATGGTCTTGGACACTTCTACCTTTTCGGAAGCCGCTTTGTGATGGTGTTAAGGAATTATCCACTATATTTCTTAGTTTCGTTTCTATCATTCGTTCATATATTTTTAAGGCAGTGCTTAGTATCGTAATGCCTCTATAGTTGTTACACACTCGTTTATCGCCATGTTTGTATATAGGTAAAATCAGGCCTATTGTCCAGTCTTTTGGGATTGTTTCCTCCTTCCATGCCGTTTTATAAATCTCTAGTAGCACCTGAATCCCTAAGTCCTCCACATTTTTTATCATCTCTGTTGTTATTTTGTCTGCGCCAAGAGCTTTGCCATTTTTCGTCAGTTTAATTACTTCCGTTAGTTCTTCTATTGTAAGACCTATTTCTTCTCGTTCATTCTCTTTTGCTTTGTCCTTATCTCTCAGCGTTTCATGCTTGTTCGTTTCGTTTAATAGCTTTTCGAAATATTCCTTTCATCTCTTCATTATATCCCCTTCATTTCTTAGTATAATACCTCCTTCCGTTTATATTTCAATTTAGTCATTTGTTTCTTTCTTCCTTAGGTTTTTTAGTGTTTTATAAAAAAGTTTCTGGTTCCCTTTGCTGTCACGTTCTAGTTTTTCTCCAAAATCATTCCAAGTACTCCGCTTTTCCTCAATTACCATTCTCTTGACTTTTTGTCTTAGTTCTTTGTATTTGGTATAATTTTCTTCTGTCTTATGGGCCAGGTGTTTGTGCCACGTTTGTTTCTTTGTTCTTACTTGTTCTCTAATTGTTTCTGTCCACCAAGCTGTTTTCTTAATATTGTTTTTCATTTTTTTACTTACACCGCATGCTTCTTTAGCTGCATTGATTACTGTTTCCTTGAACGTGTTTCACATCTCTTCCAATTTCATGTTTTTTATGTTTTTTAATATGTCCTCCATCTTCCAGAAAACTGACAATTTCGTATATATTCGCATGGGATTTTTACCTCTCTCCTAATTTTGCTTTCAGTTGACAATCCTGTATCTCTTATTTTAGCTACAACCAGATAGTGATTACTATTTATTTCGTAACCTCTATATACTCGTGTGTCAATCACCATTTTTTTATTATCTTTTTCGACTATGATGTAATCAATTATTGATTTTTCTTTCCTGCTTGGTTCCTCCCTTGTATATTTATGTATATCTTTATGCATAAAGAAAGTATTGCTTATTATCAGATTGTGTACTTGGCAAAAATCTAAAAGTCTTTGTCCATTGTTATTTCTTTTTTCTTCTCCATACATACCTATAGTTTCTGTATTTAATGCATCTTTTCTGCCCACTCTTCCGTTTAGGTCCCCCAACAAATATATTTCACCCTTAGCTTCTTCTACTATTAGTCCTAAATCTACCCAAAATGCGTCTTTCTTTTTAGCATTTACATCCTCGTCGGGTCCGTAAACAGCAATTATTGTTTTTGTGTGGTCCATCTTCTTCCATTCTATTACTAGAATTCGCTCTGACACTGCTTCCCACTTTTGTATTGCGCTTGTAAGTGCCGAATTTATAATACAACCAATTCTAGCAGATGCTCTTTCATTCACTCCCACTCCACTATAAATTAGTGTATGATTATTTGTTAGTGCGACCAGTCCAGTTCCCTTCTTTTTCGTTTCAGTTATTACTAACAAATCTAATTTCGCTTTATCAAATTCACTACATAGTTACATTTCTTTCCCATTTATAGCTCTAACATTCCATGTTCCTAATCTTATGAACTTATTGTTTTTGGTTTCCTTATATATTTGTTTAGTGTCGATATAATCCGCTTTCATTGCTTTTCCGTCAATATTGTGTGTTGGTGCAGTGCTGAGCCTCAGTTTTTTGTTTCCATTATTTCTAATTTTTCATGGTAATGGTTCCATCTCCATTCAGTTCCATCTATCACTAACTTTCTGTATCCTATTTTTACATGTTTCCCCTTGCTTCTTTCCTCTTTTGCTGTATCTTGTATTATTTTTTGTATTTATCTTTCTCTTTCGGTCATATCGTTATTAATATACATTTTATTTCCTTCAATGTCTTTCAATTTCCGTTTATTTGGCATAATTGTTGCCTTGTCTTCTGTTATTCAATTCAACTAGACATATTTCATTGCCTAGTTTATGTGCGGATTTAATAGTTGTTTGTACACCCAAGTTTAGTTTTATGAAATTTTCTATGCTTCTTTTAGATCTCTTTTATTTGCTGTGCTTATTTTTAAACCATGTAGTATTATGTTATTTGCTTTCTTTTCTTGTTCAAGCATCTCCACTTCATTTTTGATGGTGATTAATTCACTTTTTATTTCAGCATTCTCACGTTTTAGGTTTTGGCATTCAATTTGTATTTTTTCATTTTCCTCTCTTACTCTTTTCATTTCTTCTCTATATTCTTCTGCTTCGATTCTCATATTCTTTACTTCCTGAGTCAGTTTATGCATCGTTTTCCCATATTCTGTTAAAACAGCAAGGACTTTATCAAGTTTTTCATCTTGGTTTATTGTTTTTGGTGGTGATCTTATCATTCTTTTTGATGGTGCAAATAATGTCTGTTCCTCTGTTCTTTTTCTTTTATTTGCCTCATCGGTAGAGTAGTCATCACTACCATGACTTTCTTGGTCCTTATTCATTTTCTATATTTGTATAGTATGCAATTGTTTGTGTGTATGAATATGTATGTGGCTGCCTATACCTATTCGAGATGATCTTTAAAATAATTATCTATTGTTCGTTATTTGTGTGTACGCGATGTTAATATTTCCCGCGAATCGACGCGTGCCCGGGTCGTCCCCACGAAGGTCACTGCCGATTTGTCCGTGTGTATTATCTATAGTTGTTTTTTGTTTGTTTAATAGTTAACCTCAGATTTTATTTTAATATTCTAAATTCTATTTTATTTATCACTAAACACTTTTATTTTATTAAATGTCACTTCAAGTCACTTCAGACAATTAGCACTATATTTTTCTTGATTTATTTTCCAATATTTATTTCGAATTTATGCTCATTTGTGACGGAGCCGAATCTCCGGTTATCACGTCAACAACCAGTCATATTGTTCATATTATATGTAAAATTTTAATCTTTTGTTTTTTAAATGAGTTTGGGTGAGTTACGTGGAGATGATAATAACTTGAAATAAAACACTTTTTCTCCTTTCTTCACAAGTTTATTTTATACCAGATGTACATTTCGGTCACCATGTGACCATTATCAATGGTTTGATACTGAAGAGAAAAATGAAATTACACAATATATATACAAAATGGGGGCGGATTAACTAGTGTTGGTACGGACAAGTAAAGGTTATTAGCGGAAAACATCATTAAGATTAACAAGTGGCGTAAGTGGGGTTACAATTATTAGTTGACACAAACAAATACGGATTAACAAATTCTAATAACATTATCTAGGTAGCGCAGATGGGATTACAAGTTATTAGGTGAACAATTAGGGAGGATTAACAAATTCCAATAACACATTATCTAGGGGGCTTAAGTCAAAATTTAACAGTTTGTTTTTTTAAACATGCTAGAGGCCATACAAATGAAAAATCATTTGTATGGCCTCTACCATGTTTAATTTACAATGTGCTGATTGTTTTAACAATTTAACTCTATCTAAAGTGAATTTATGCCCCGTCTCTATTGCATGGTTAGCTACTGCGGATTTGTCTGGATTTTGATATCTAATGTGTGCTGTATGCTCTTTAAATCTTGTTAATATGTTACGTTGCGTTTGTCCAATGTACATTTTATCGCAATTGCTACAATTGATAGAATAGATTCCTGATTGTTCCATGTCGTCTATTCGATCAAAGGTGCTACCCAGTAACATATTTAACTTTGTATTAATGTAGTAAGCTGGTTTTAGATTGAACATTTTATAAAGTTTGTTGAAATGGTTTTCGTTTTCCGGGGAATAAATTAGTCTGACGTATTTCGTATCTTTTTCGTTGTTTGAAGGTGTTAATGTCGTTGTATTTAGCATTCTGTGCTTCTGTGAATGTCGATTAATCAGTTTTTGTATCGTTTTTCTATCATATTTTAAACTATTTGCAATTGAATAAATGACGTTGAATTCCTTTTCCCTATTTTGGGGGGATAACGGAATGCTGAAGGCTCTATGAATCATGCTATTGAATGCAGATAATTTATATTTCATTGGGGCATAGGCCTGCGAATGAATGTAATTGAAGGTATGTGTTGGTTTCCTAAATATATCGAATTCAAATCTGCCGTTGCTATTTATTATTAGAATATCTAGGAAGGGCAAGGAGTTGTTGTTTTCTAGCTCGTAGGTGAAGTTAATACTGTTATAAACGTTATTCAAAGAGGAGAGGAAGTCAGGAATGTCGAAACTAGGTTTAACAACAGCAAAAATGTCATCGACATATCGAAACCAAACATCCGGAAAATGGGAAAGTGACTTTTTGTCAATATTCTCGAAATGATTTAAAAATATGTTGGCAAGGAAAGGTGACAAGGGGTTTCCCATGGCAGTTCCAAAGGTTTGTTTGAAAAAAGAACTATTGAATTCAAAGACATTGCATTCCATCACCAGTTCTGTGAGTTCTAGGTATTCGTTCACTTGATCATTTGGAATTTCATTCTTCCTTAAAATTTGTTCTAGGATGGAGATTGTGTCTTTGATTGGGATGCTAGGGAAAAGGGATTCAACGTCAAATGATACAAGTTTATGATTAGATGTGATTTTTAGGTTTTCTAGTCGTTTTGTTAAATCGATGGAATTTTTAATTGAATGATCGTTATCTATTTTCAGCGTCTGAAACTGTTTGACTAACCATTTGGCAATTTTATAGGATGGAGATTTAATATTGGAAACAATAGGTCTAAATTTGTTTCCTGGCTTGTGAGTTTCAGGTAAGCAGTAAAGTTGAGGTATTCTAGGATTTTTTACTTTGAGTTTAAAATTCAGTTTTTTGTCTATTAAATTTGCTGAGGCTTTTAATGTATTATTAATTTTTCTGATGTATGTGTTGATTGGGTTTTTTGTTTGCTTAATGTATGGCCCTGATTCTAATAAATTATTCACGCTGTTGACATAGTCTGTTTTATTGATGATGACTATACTGTTACCCTTATCTGATTTTAGGTAAAAACAATCCTTTTCTTTTAACTGCTTGACAATGTTGTGGGGGTGGAGAACTTCTTGTTTCTTAGGGATCTTCATAGTTTTCTTCAGAGTATTCTTGGTGGAAACGCGAAACTGGCTAGTTTCATCCTGTGTTATCCTGGTGGTTGCGATGTCCAGGTCGTTGATAACTTCTTCGATGGGAGGTCTCGTAGGGTTTATTGAATGTTTTAAACCTTTGCGCAGTAATTGATGTTAAAGAGTGCCTTAAATCAGTTAAGTAACTCACTTATTTGACAACTCCTAGGAACCATAACTTGCTTACATATCACCCCTAAAGACGGCCTTCCGACGATACAGATTTTAACAGTTATGATGTATTTTAAACTAACGAGTGTCTTCCACTCCCAGAATAAGCATGAAGTAAAATTTCGAGTTTAGAAAATCCCCGCGTAGAAAATTTGTCGAGGGTCGCGTAGCGACCCGAGACAAATTTTCACGGGGCTTTTCTAAACTCGAAATTTTACTTCATGCGCCACGCATATAAACCACTGATTTAGAGTAAAGTTAAAAATATATGATGCTTAGATGTGATAGTGATCAATATTTACCGAGATATAGCGAAAAAATACAAAAATTACTTTTTTTGTGAATAGTTTTGGAATAATAATAATAAAAGTAGAATAAATTTAGTTTGTACAACTTTTATTTCATAATCGATACTTATTATAATTATTAACAATGATTGACTGCTGTCAAGATTTTATTGATTAACAGATATGACGTCATTGTTTCCAAGGCACTCTTTGCAAAAAAGAAACTTACATAATTTTAAATATCAAATCTAATAGTATATTATTCAACAAGCGCATAATGAAAGCTATTAATCATGAGAATGAGGCTTACGGAACGAGCCGCAGGCGAGTGGAGTAAATCATTCGAATGATTAATAGCCATTATGCGCGAGTAGAATACTATACTTTATCCACAACCACAAAATGTATATTCATTCTTGCTTACTGCAACTTTTCAAGAATAAGAACATAATTCATTAAATCATTTACTTTTAATTATAACTAAGAAATACATATAATAATACTATTTATTAGGATTAATGTTAATAGTAACGTTAGAACAATTATTAAATACAATAGGGGGCATTGAAGTGGGTACACCAAGATTTACGGTTTGATCCAAAATATCGAAATTAACGGAATTTGTGCTGGAAGATGCAGCTGTTACATTATTTGCTATCGATTCTATTGACGATGCAATTTTTCTGGCCGTTTCCTTTTTGTTTTCCAAAGAATCGTTAATATAGCCTTCTGCAACTGCAGTTGACTTCCATCCTTCATGACGTTTTAACGCAGTGATGTCTCCACCAGCATCAACCAAAATGGTGGATGAGGTTCTTCTAAAGCTATGGCCTGTATATTGCTCAGGATTGGGAAATTTCATAAAACTGGCGATATCCCTTCCCATTTTTGTAAATTTATTAATACCAATTCGCTGTTTAGTACACTTTCCATTTTGAAAATTTTGAAAGAAATAATCACAGTTTATCTCCTTTCGGAGGCACAAATATTTTTTTACAATGTGGTAAAAATTACCTGATACTGTAAATTTCCTACAAATTTTAGTTTTTGTGGTTGGCACCTTAATCATATAGCAGGAATTAAGGTTTTCTTTATCTTTAATTTTCATGTTATACAGCTCATTTGAACGACAAGCGCCCATTAAACCTATAATTAATGCAACCTGAAGAAAAAATTACTGCAATTTTAAAAAAATATAAAATAATTTAAAACTTACTTTTGTTGCAAGAAATTTGTCATCCGGTGCATTTGCAATGAAACTGTTAACATTTTCTGGGGAGAAAGTGTTGGCTTTTTTCGGAGTAAACCCTTAATTTTTTCTTTTCAAAAAAGCTAGAAGTTTGACATTGGTTTCCAATATTGATGTTTTCAAAGATTTTCAATGTACTTTTTAGCATCGAATACTTCTGCCACAACGATGAGGTGTTGTATTTTTTTGATAATTCAGTAAAATACACCAAAACTACCGACTCAGTTGAAGAATGTGCTTTTTTCTCCTTTTTCCATGCACAAAACGTGTTGTATGTACTTTGGTATATGTTGCGAGACTTTTTAGGCAACAAATTGATGGAAGCGATTTCTGCCGCGTCCCTTATTTCCGGGGGTGTCAACAAGTCAGGATCGGATTCCATGTTGCTTCTTTCACCTTCGATAAACTATTAACCACACTATCACAACACAATTAACACAATTTGCTTTCAATTTATAAATTGTTTTTGTTTATGTCAAAATTGATTAACATGAGGTATCCTGATTTTGTAGTGATTTCTTATTATTCACAGTTGAGCAGTGATAAGTCAAAATATTACTCACAGGTTTCATAACCTATTTATAATAAACGTCATTATTATTGACTCTTAGCATGTATAATTATAATATTATAGAGTGGTTGTGGATAAAATAAATTATGAGTGTGGTACATCAGTGAGTTCAGAAAAAAATATTCTTTTAAAAAATATAAAAATTTAAAATGGCGCCCATAAGAAATACAAAAGTTGGCTATGATCCCCGGGCAAATGTTATAGTAATCTTAAAACAAAATATGCTACTAGATTCCTCATTAAAAAGTACCTCTATATTGTCAAAGTTCTAAATGTCCAGATTCAGTAGTTTTTGAATGAAAAAATAATAACGATTTTTCAAAAAAACAGTTTCTTCTTGATATCTCGAAAATGAAAAACGATATTTCAAAATTGTTTTCATATTATTGTTAGGCCCTAAAATATGCAACTTTGGCCCAATTTAACCGACTCTCTTTCTCTTCAAATAACCGAGATCCCCATACATTCTGTTCGGAAATAGGGACACCCTGTGTATCGAAAACTTGAAGTATCAAAATTTTTATGGAAAATAATCGAAATATATATCGAGATTTCTTTTTCTGATATATCGCCAATATCGATACCATATAATCGATATCTTTAAACCATTCTAATAATTCATTAGACGCCATCTATTCTATTGCCGAAATGAAAAAAGAAAACAAAATGCAAGAATTTGTATCTTTTAAGTATATCTACACATCCCAAATCAAATTAATTGAGACCATTAATAATATTCTTGTTGGAGTTACGTGAAGTGTTAGTAATAGATATGTAAGTAGTTAAATTCCTCAATCTTCACTGTTTTATTTTAATTCTAAATGTACATTTCAGGCACGATGTACCTTTTTCAATAGTTTAACGTATTTGACAATTAGTAAATAAACATTAAAATAAAATTATTTGCGCAAACAAGTGCGTTTGATTTGAGACCATAGGATTTTTAAAGATTTTATATATTTTGAACTTGACTTGAAATCAGTAATTTATGAAGTAAAATTTCGAGTTTAGAAAAGCCTGAAAATTTGGATATGCCGGGGCGCCACTCACTTCGCTCGCGCGCCTTGTTAAAACCAAATTTTCAGGCTATTCTAAACTCAAAATTTTACCTTGTGCTTAACCTGGGAGTAGAAACACTCGTTGGAAGTTTCAAATTGAAGGCTTTTATAAAAAAAGATTTAATACTTGTAGATGTTATTAGAGCTTAGCTCTTTGACAATATCTTAAAATCAAATACCCCCGAATTTTTGTGGATTGCATTGATTTTTTTTTTGTTTGTTTGGCATAGGTTCTAGCCATTCAGCCACTAACGATGATTGTATTAATTTAACATATATTTGGACGTCACGACACATTCACACCACACCCAGGGATACGACGAGAAATTATTTTTAAGTAACAACTCCCCGTGCACGGGAATCGAACCCGGTCTGTGGCTCGCCGAGCGATATACCGTCCGGCGACGTTACCGCTCGGTCACCACCTGCCCATGATTTTTTTAAATGCAAATTTTAAAAACTACTTATGGATTTACATAAAATTTACTATGTATGTTTAAAAAAATTCAATATATCCTGTTATATCAAGTTAATTTTGAAATTATATTTATTTTATTGAACGATTGATTTTTTTGTTAAATTTCAAATTTTAATACTTAATACTCAAGCCGTAATTTGAGCGCATGAACAATTAAGTATAGGGTTTAATCAGAGCTGCATACTTTGGCTGTCGTTTGCATATTGTTTTATGAAAATGTTAAGTTTTTTAAATAGAGTGGCACTTAAATGTTTGACTAGGAAATTTTAATTAAATTTAATAAACAGAGCGAAAAAAAAAACAATAATTTTGACTTGTAATTTAATAGTTCATTTAAGCGTAACTAAAATCGAGCTTTACACAATTTCGAAGTTTTATTCTTTAGTTCTTGTTTGCTTTTTGTTTAATGAAAATATTAAGTTTTTCGAAAAAGTTGTGTTAAATTATTTGAGCAAGCGATTTTTATTAAAGTTACGTGCAAAGTGGTTCAAAATTTAAGCTTTGATTTGAGCTCTAAAACAATCACGCTTTACGTCAATTAAAAGCTTTGATCTTCAGCTGTTGTTTGCTTAGGTTTAACAAAAATATTACGTTTCTGAAAAAAGTTGTGTTGTTATTTAAGATTGGGGATCACATTTCCCAATCCGTTTTTCCCAATCGCCATTTTTCCCAATCTATTCATTTCCCAATCGCCATTGTTCCCAATCTATTCATTTCCCAATCGAATATTTCAAATTGGAGATTCAAATTGGAATGTCATTTGTTCGTTCAGGTTATTTCGGTTGACACATTACTTATTGACATTACTACATCATCAAAATTCCTCATAATGGCCGAATTAATTAAATCTCGCGGTAAAGGCTTCTTTTTACACGTGGAAGGATTTTTCTACTACAAGCATTCGGAAAGTGGAGGTCATGTTTTTTGGAATTGCCGCAAGAAGAAAGAATGTTCGGCCCGCGCTATCACTAAAAGTTCTGGCAGTGGAATTGAAGTAATCAAAGGGCCGGATGAATCAGAGCGTCTCCATGCACCAAACAATGAGGAAGTGGAGGCCTGCAGGCTCATCGCAACATTGAAGAGGAAAGCCGCTGATGCTCCTGAAACCCCTCCAGCTCAACTTCTCCGAACACAGTCGCAGAACGTTCCTTCCGGTATTCTATCGCAGCTTCCGGATCGAGAAAACCTGAGAAAAGCCGTCCAACGTCAGCGGACCAAGGATATGCCAGCGAATCCGCAATCATTGGAGCAACTTCAACGCGTTGCTGACCAGTATCAAATATCGCTATCGGGTGAACGGTTTCTACTGTATGACTCTGGTGAAGACGATGAATACGAAGGGGGAAGACTAATCATGTTTGCTACCAAGGAGAACCTGAAAAGACTGATGCGTAGTCATGTATGGTTTGTGGACGGGACATTCAAGATTGTCCCGACTATTTTTTATTAAATGTTTGCGATTCTTGCATCCGTTGCTCAGACCGTTCATGGGAGGGAGCAGATGGTAGCAATCCCTCTAGTCTACGCAGTATTGGAAGATAAAAGCGAAGCTACTTACAGAAAAATTTACGAAGTTATAAAAGAAGTATGCGACAGAGATGGCATTCCAATAACTATTCCACAGACGGTAATGACCGATTTTGAATTGGCCATCATAAATGCTACGAAATCTGCGATGGATCTGAGTCATGTTTCTGCATGCTTTTTCCACCTATGCCAATCTATTTATCGACATCTGCAACAAGAAGGCTTACAACAAGCATACCGGAACCCCGATGACAGAAGCATCAAAGAGGCATCGCATATGCTTGCTGCTTTAGCCTTCGTCCCCGTTGACGACGTTGAGTCATCGTTCGACGATCTGATGGATAGTGTCCCTGAGCCTTTTGTCCCGATAGCAGAGTATTTTAAAGTGAGTTGTATTTAAATGTCACTATATTTATGAATTAATATGTTGCGATATGATTAACAGGTTACCTACGTTCGCGGAAGGAAAGCTAGAGGGCAGAGGAAGGCTGTGGAACCTCGTTATAAACCAGCACTGTGGAATCAGTACGCCGCTGTTCTGCAACACCAGGCTAGGACAAATAATGCTTCGGAAGGGTGGCATAATAGATTCCAAGTAGGCACACACAGTTTGGATCATTAATTAAATTTCAATTAATTCAATGTTATATATATAATGTGTGTTGAATTTCAGGTCGTAGTCGGACGTAATCACCCGAGCACATACACGTTCTTTCTGGAACTCCAGAAAGAGCAGGCCGACACGGAAACCATGATACGTCAGCTGAATTTGGGTCAGGCAATCCGACGACAAAACACAACGTCAAGAGTAGTTGCAGAGCAAAGGATCTTCAACATCGTCAGCAAATACAACGATTTTTCGGAAGAAGGAAATAGAGCACTGGAATATCTCCGAGCAGTTGGACACAACGTTTATTTTTCATGAACTGTGTTTTCACGTTTTCGTGACAAAAATTGCCATCTCTGTCGCATACTTCTATTCCAAACCTTTCTACTATTCTAACCTAACACAGAAGTGTGTGGAATAGGCAGCGTACGCAAAAAGACTTACACAATCCCTTCTATTTCAAACCTTTCTACTATTCTAACCTTACGCAGAAGTGTGTGGAATAGGCAGCGTGCGCAAACAGACTTACACAATCCCTTCTATTCCAAACCTTTCTACTATTCTAACCTAACACAGAAATGTGTGGAATAGGCAGCGTGCGCAAAGAGACTTACACAATCCCTTCTATTCCAAATCTTTCTACTATTCTAACCTAACACAGAAGTGTGTGGAATAGACAGCGATTGGGAAATGAATAGATTGGGAACAATGGCGATTGGGAAATGTGGTTATTGGGAAAATTATATATTGGGAAACGTGGACTGGGAAATATGGATTGGGAAATTTGGATTGGGAAACGTGACCCATCACCGTTATTTAAGCGTGCGATTTTTATTAAAGTTATATGCACAGTGAAAAAACAGTTGTTTTGGTTTAAAATTTAAGCCTTGATTTGAGCTTCAAAACAATCAAGCTTTACGTCAATTGAAAGCCTTGATCTTCGGCTATCGTTTGTTTTTGTTTCATGAAAATATTCTATTTTGGAAAAAAAGTTATGCTTGATTTTTTTCCAGCGATTTTCATTAAAATAATAACAGTAACCTCACAAATTGTCTTAATTAAAATTCGTCTATAGATTTTAACGAACGTCAAATTTACGGACACAACAGTATTTATTGTCATTTTTTAGATTTATCCTATTTTCATTATTTCCAAAAATACAGCTGAAATTTTACGAAATAAAGAATTAATTTTGATACATTTTAACAATTTAAAAAAAGTGAATAAAACAAATAAACATACAAAAATTAACTCCACATTAAATCAGTATTAATTCTAAATGTACATTTCAGGCACAATGTACCCTTTTTAAATACGTTAATTTGACAATTGGTAAATAAACATTAAAATAAAAATTACACTGGTCTGCAAAAAAAATTTTTTTTTCGAGCCCTGACACCATTCCTGCTGATTCTTATGTAAAATGACCTCCTGAATCCGAATATGACCTCCGTTTTCCCTCATCACCCACCGTTTTCGGGGGAGCCCCCCCCCACCTATTTTTATCACTTTTCGATAATGTGGAGGGATGAAAAGGATTATTTTAGCCTTTACATTTCTTCTGAGGGGCTAGAGAGGTGAAAAGTTCTAAAACATGAACATTTGTAGCAAAAAGGTAGATTTGGGGGGGGGGATTTGCCCCCTTAAATTGTAAAAAAATCATTAAAAATGATCAATTTTTTCCGTTTTTTTCGCAGTTTTTTCACTTATTTTCTACATATTCCAGCTTCCATTCCCCCTCATCCTCTCCCAAACATCCCCAAATAATAAAAATATATTGCAACAATATATAGCAACAATAATAAAAATATATAGCAACAGTTCGGAAGATTCACTGTACCACGCTGGCGCTCACAATACTCCCCCTGTTTCCCCCATCCATTGGAGGGGTGAAAAGGATTATTTTAGCTGTAAAGAATAATAAATAAAAAGTAAAATAATAAATTCCTGGGCAAACCTGTGCGCGCGAGGTATTGAGAGCGCCAGCGTGGTACAGTGAATCTTCCGAACTGTTGCTATATATTTTTATTATTGTTGCTATATATTGTTGCTATATATTTTTATCGTTTGGGGGAGGATGAGGGGGGATGGAAGCTGGAATATGTAGAAAATAAGTGAAAAAACTGCGAAAAAAAAAACGGAAAAATCGATCATTTTTAAGGATTTTTTTACAATTTAAGGGGGCAAATCCCCCCCCCCCCCCGAATCTACCTCCTTGCTACAAATGTTCATGTTTTGGAACTTTTCACCTCTCTAGCCCCTCAGAAGAAACGTAAAGGCTAAAATAATCCTTTTCATCCCTCCAAATTATCGAAAAGTGATAAAAATAGGGGGGGGCCTCCCCCGAAAACGGTGGGTGATGGGGGAAAACGGGGGTCATATTCGGATTCAGGAGGTCATTTTACATAAGAATCAGCAGGAATGGTGTCAGGGCCGATTTTCATGCCGACCAGTGTTATTTGTGCAAACAAGTGCGATTGATTTGAGACCATAAGATTTTTAAAGATTTGATATATTTTGAACTTGACTTAAAATCAGTAATTTATACGCGTGGGCTTGAAGTATGTCAATTATGAATTGTTTAAATTATGAGAAAAGTGAACCATATTTTTAAACTGAAAACTTTTTTAAATTTCAATTTACAATCAAGCTCCTGACATTTTTCTTTATGATAGTGAAAGATCTGTCATAAATGCAATATTTTCTATATCTTCCGTAAATATATCATATATAGTGTGTTTCATCTAAAAAAATCCGTAGAGTAATTAACAAAAAACTAAAAATGTTATTAAAGTTTTGTTTGTTGTAATCAATAGATCTTATTCGAGGCTATATTTTGAAAATATTGACCATTGATGACATGTGTGCTAATTTTTATAAGAACTGTCGGCTATAATTAAGTTATATTATTGTTTTTATTATTGTCATGTAATTTTCAATAAATTTTAATTATTTTTATTGTTAGATAAGCAAATTTTGAAAAGTTGTACAACTTTAAATTTGTGTATTAAATGTTCTTGAAAATATAAAAATTGGTTATAACTTAAAAATGGCCAATGCAATTTAAAACATGCAATAATATTGAGTGATACCAATTCTATCTCAGTTTGAAACCTTAAATAACATCTATTGATTACAACAAACAAAACTTTATTAACATTTTTAGTTTCTTGTAAATTAATCTGGAGAGTTTTAGATGAAACGCCCTGTATATGTATGATATACATATCATCATGTTTTCTACCTAGTTTTGTATAACTTCAGAAAAATAAATTTATGAAATAGAATACCAACTCAAATCCCCCCCTCTCTCCCTGCTCATCACGGAAAGCTATCTACGCCACTGGTCGTGGTAAGATAATGTGAGTTCATCAATCACATTCACACGTAATCAAGCTTCCAGTATCCGGCCAAATTAAAAAAAACAGCAGGATATGCCGGATACCGGATAGTAACTGGAAATCCGTTACAACTCTTGCAATCATGGAGAATTTAAATAAAACACTTTGTCTGTTTTACTGATTATATTTGTTTCTACAAACATTGTATCCATTCACATTGTTTTTTTCATCTTTAATATAGAACGAATGTGTGTGTGTGTGTGTGTGTGTGTGTTCTTCTTAAGTTTTAAAATTACCAATGTAACAGATGCAACTTTTTGATGAACAACAATCTGAGCCTTAAGCTCTTTGTTTTAAAACCGTGAAGTATGAATAAGCACCTTTTAAAACCTAAAGAAATAACGACAATTACGTATTTAACATCGATTTAAGTTGATCTTCACCTGTACAAGCGTTGCCAATGTTAAAGGAGAAAACTTCCCAATGGTCAAAACTAACGGTTTTTGCATCCTTGTCATGTTTATAAGCATCGCCGTTTTGTAGGGTTTCGATGCTGACGTCCAATCGCTTTCATAAATTGCTGTTGTTACTAAATCACTCTAAAATAAATAAAAATAAATTATACAATTATTGTGTAAATATTTAATAATAATTATAATAATCAGAAATAATTCATAGAGTATAAAATAAAAAAATACAGATACAGATACAGATACAGTCATGTTTTACAAGGTGACCGTTGAGAAAAGAATTTAAAGATATAATTAAATATATGACTATACAAAATAATACAATATTCCCAGGCAATTCGAAAATAATATTTAAAAATATATATTTTTTTTAATAAAATAATGTTAATAATAAAGAAAGATAAATAATTCATGTAATGTTTCTGGGAAGATAATGTTGATAATATAAGAAAGAGAACTAAATACTTTCTGGCAAAATATGCAATGTAAAAATTACCTGATGCGTGATTTCATTTCCGAAAATGCAATAAAAAGCGAGCTGCATATATACCGCTAATGCATAATCCAATTGAGCTGTGAAAGCAGGGCTAAACAAAGGTTCCTGAAAGTTTTGTCTGTTTTTATAAAACATATATTCTAAAAACAACGATTGTATGCCTACTAGATATCAGAGTTAGATTCGGCTAACCCACTTCTTTAGATCACGAGCCGTCACTGGCTAATACACTGATGGAAATTCGAGACTTCTTTTATTAAAATCTTTATAGCTACTTACAATAGACATTACAAATAAACAAGACACCATCACCATAACAGTCACCAATGTTTGAGAAAGAGAAACCAAAGTGAACGCATTTTCCATTTCTTCACACAAACTTAAAAAAAAAACAAGCTTATAAACTTCGATTTACGAAGAGCTCTAAATACGTACAATATAATTTTCTGTAGGTGAACTGTGATTTTATTTGACTCTTTCAACATTTCATATTTCAGTAACTCATTGTTGTCTTCGGTGAAATCATCGGGGTAATTTAATTTTAGTTTGAGCAAACAGCGCTCTCTGATTGTTCGAAACGCGCCTTGGATATTGATCAAGTGTCCTCTTAAATAAATGCATAGGTTTAAAAAAAGCAGGTCATAAGCTGAAACATTAATTAAATTAAAATTAAAAACACGCCGCAAAAAAAAAAATACTTTTTACTTTTAATCGCAATAAATATAATAATAATAATAATAATAATAATACGTCTTTATTTATTATAGAAAAAATATTTTACAAAATGTCTAGTAAAAGTAACAGGCGAAGTTCAGTTAGCCTAATGACTATTAACTGTTCTTCCACTTAACCTGGAGAATATTAACAGATTATTGCATAAATGGTTCATACAAATAATATTTAATTAAGAAAAAGTACGTTTTTAAGAGTAAAAGTAAAAGTAAAAGTATGTGCGATAAAACGAATTAGGATTAACACTACGATTAACATTAGCACTAACATTAACATTAACATTAACGTCACTCTCAAGGCCCATCAAAACTCATCCGCAAGCAAGTGACGACGAAATTCCCGCTTAAAATTTGTCAATGTGAGATTTTTGAGTTGTGTTGGAATTTTATTATATATTTTATAAATATTGTAACTGAATGATCTCTGAAACAGAGCCGTTTTATGACATGGCGGTGAAATAGTTCCTCTAAATCTCACATTGATATTATGTACATCACATCGATACACGATTCTATCGCAAAGGTAGGGAGGCGTACGATAGAGGATTATTTTATGGTAGAGAGATGCACAATGTAGAATTCGACGTTTCTCCATATTTAGCCACTGTAGTTCGGCAAGTTTATGGGATATGCGTTCGTGCTTACGAATTCCGAAAATTAGACGCATGCAGGAGTTTTGGATTTTCTGAATGCGGTTCTTCGTCAATTGATCTAAACAGGCGTTATAAACAACATCAGCAAAGTTGAAGTGACTTAAAACGAGTGTGACACAGACTTAAATGATGTCTATTCGTGTAAAGCATCTTCAAACTCTGAAATGACTTCCTGATACAGTTACTTATATGCAACTTGAATCGTAAATTAGTATCGAAATTTAAACCAAGATTTTTTGCACATTCTACTATGGGTATTGGAGAGTCATCGATTTTCAATTGAAGTTCAGATTTTGCAATTTCGATATATTTTTGTGGGCCAAAAAGCATAATCGATGATTTTCTAGCATTCATTTTTAAAGAATGTTTACGAGAGATATCTACTAATTGCGATAAATCGAAAGATATGTTATCCCCAGCTAGTATTAAGTCATTCGGTTTGAAAGAGTACAGCAGTTGCGTGTCATCCGCGTATAAATTCACAGTACAATGTTTTAACACGTTAATAAGCGAAGATGTGTAAATAGAGAATAAGATTGGACCTAAAATAGAACCTTGGGGTACACCGGCTGTAATCTTAACAAAGTCAGAGCTGCTTTTATTTAATACTACTTTTTGAAAACGATTTGTTAAGAAGCTAGCTATAAGATCAATAGCTGAATTTTCGAAACCTATATAGTGAAGTTTACTTATTAGTAAATTATGATTGATGGTATCAAACGCTTTGCTATAATCAAGCAACACGAGACATGTTAGGTGGCCTTTGTCGGTAGCTGCCAAAATTTCATCAGTTATATTAAGTAGTGCCGTAGCACAACTATAGTTTGGTCTGAATCCTGATTGTGTGGAGGGCAATAGTTTGTGGATAGTAACAAATTCTTCAATTTGGGTCTGAAGTACTCTTTCTAATAATTTAGAGAGAACGGGCAGTATGCTAATATGCGTAGCATATTATGCGTAGCGATATGTCACAATTAAAAGCTGAACATGTTAAACAGAAAGCAGACATCAATGAGATTGCCAAAGAGGTTACAGAAAGAAATAAACGCGCTAGAAATATAATGATGTTTAACGTGCCTGAATCTGAGAATGATCCTGACACTGTCATGAATATTCTTAAAACCATAACTGATACTCCATCTGTACCGAAACAAATTACACGACTTGGAAACACACCATCGTCAAAGCCACGACCAATCAAAGTGACTTTAAACTCGGATATCGAAGTAACCAGTGTTCTTCGTGGTTCCAAAAAATTACAGTCCCACCACAGTCTTAAAGGTATCGTCTTGAGAAACGATAAAACTCCTCTACAAGCGGAAGAAGAGTTAAGATTAAAAACTGAATTTAGCAGAAGAAAAGATGAAGGAGAAAACATCAAACTCAAGTATGTTCGTGGCATTCTGTCCATCGTTTCGGAAAACTAAATGCTTCCCAACAGGTTAATGACAAACTTCTGCGCATATACTACCAAAATGCGAGAGGTTTGCTTACGAAAACTAATGATTTCTACAATAATGTGCTTGTCAGTGATAACGACATATATATGATTAGCAAAACTTGGTTACACGACGGTGTATTAAATGAAAAACTCTTTCCAGATTGTTTTAATGTTTTTCGTTGCGATAGGATAGGAAGAAGAGGGGGCGGTGTGATGATTGCTGTGCGGGGTTCTTTTAATTGCAGTAATGTAAGTGTGGAGTCAATAGACAATATTGAGATTGTAATTACTCGTGTAACTGTGACTGTAGGCAATGTAATTTGTTTTATATGTGTTTATATCCCTCCGGCCGCTAAACTTAGCTCATATATTTTGTTATTTTCGGAATTGGATAACTTAGTGAGTACTAATAAATCTGTCACAATATGCGGAGATTTCAACCTTCCACAGTATTACAACTCTCAAATCTCAGAAATAAATGATGCTAAATTAACTGAATTATATAATTTCACAATGCTTAATAATATGACTCAGCATAATAAAACTCTTAATGTCAATGAAAGACTTCTGGATCTAATATTAACAACGAACAATATATCTGTTACATTTCACAATGATTTAGCGATTACTAAAATTGACAATCATCATCCACCTTTAGCCTTCCAAATAAAAATGCTGTGTATTAATCAGGTTAACTTACGCGCGAGCGCAACTTGTGATGAATTTAATTTTAATTTTACAAAAGCAAATTTCTTGGCTCTGTATGCGGATGTTAATACTTGTGTGTGGAACGGTTTGCTTGAAATGAATGATGCTAATCAATGTTGCGCTGAATTCTACAGGATCTTAAATTTGTTGTTCAAAAAACATGTACCTTTAAAAACGTTCAATTCGAATAGAAATAAATATCCATCCTGGTTTAGTCGAAATACAATCAAGCTTGTTAAACGTAAAGAACACTTTAGAAAACTTGCTAAAAGTATAAATATGGCATATATGAGAATAAAGTAATGCGACTCAGAAAGGAAATTCGGTCTTCTGTTAAAAAAGATGAAGAATGTTTTATAAATGAGGCTGAACGTTCAATTTGCAGTGATCCAAAAAAACTATGGAACTATATTACACGAAAAAAGTCTCGCTCCAGAATTCCTGGTTGTATGCAATTTGAGAACCGCACTCTTAGTGATCCCACGGATATTGTGAACAGTTTCGGAGAATTGTTTTCATCCGTGTTTTCTGCAAGTACTTCAGGTCAGTATCCAGTGGAGGTCACTATTGGTGCTGACATTATTGATATCAGCGATATCTCGAACGAAGACATTATTGATGCTGCAAAACACCTCAGCAATAATTTAACTTCGGGTAATGACAATGTTCTATCGTTTTTGGTAAAAGATTGTGCAAGTACACTAGTTGCACCTTTAAAGCATATTTTCAGTGTCATTTTACAAACATCAATATTCCCTACTCAATGGAAAGCAACTCGTATCACCCCAGTCTTTAAATCAGGAGATAAATTTGATATTTTGAACTACCGACCTATTTCCTTAATCAGCAACTTTGCAAAACTGTTTGAATCTATTATAGCAAGCAAAATATATGATCAAGTTGAATCACGCATATCTGACTTCCAGCACGGCTTCATGAGGAATAGATCAACTGCAACAAACTTGATTAATTTTACTGAGTATGTGTCACATAGCCTTGACCAGCGTGTACAGGTTGATGTGATACATACAGACTTCCGGAAAGAATTTGACTCTATTGATCATGGTGTCCTATTGGGGAAGCTGTATACGTGGGGTTTTAGCAACCGTACTCTTGCTTTAATAAGGTCTTACCTCCTTGAGAGAACCAATCAAGTTGAATACATGATGTACAAGTCGAACAGTTATTTTCCATTGAGCGGGGTACCTCAAGGCTCGAACCTTGGGCCGCTTCTTTTTACTTTATTTATTAATGATATAGTTTATAATATTCAGTCGCGTATTCTCATATATGCCGATGACATTAAAATCTTTAATTGTATTCGATCTTTAGACGACTGCTTAATACTACAAAATGACTTACAACAGATTTGCGCTTGGAGTACCCGAAATAAACTTGAACTCAACATTTCAAAATGTAAGGTTATGACGTTTTATAAAACAATGCAGCATATTGTGTTTCCGTACATAATAGATAGTAATATCCTAGAGTGCGTTATTGAGGTGAATGATTTGGGAGTAACGTTTGACAAGGAACTATCGTTTACGCCCCATATCAATAAAATCTGTAAGCAGGCCTTGAAGATGCTAGGTTTTGTTAGGCGTGCGACTGAATCATTCACTTCTGTATGGGCTATTCGCAAATTATTTCTATCTTATGTGAGATCGAAATTAGAGTATTGCGCCGCTGTATGGTCTCCTACGTTCAGCACGCATATAAATAAAATTGAAAGAATACAAAAAATGTTCGTAAAGTATCTTTATTTCAAGCAGTCCTCAGTATATCCGGATAGTAATGTCATAGAATACAACATGCTTTTAGAAATGTTTAATTTGCAACATCTGTCAATTAGAAGAAACATAATACTACTTAAAACTATTTACAACTTATTACATAACGAGATTAATGATCCAAATCTGCTTGAATTAATAAATATTTACGTTCCGCGTTATAATAATAGAAATGCGTTAACGTTCTTTTGTAAACGCAGTCGAACTAATTTATATTTTAATTCGCCACTAAATAAAATGATGCGATTATACAACACTGTTCGCAACTCAGCTGATATTTTTGATCACAGTATTGTAAAATTTATAAGAGATATTATGCCTCACTTATAATCCTCGTATGTATTGTCTACTTTTGTTAATTTTACAAAACTAGTAAATTTAAACTTTAGTTAAGTGTCATGTGTTGTACATGGAAATGTTCCCTGTAATTGGATGTACATCTGTTGGGAAATAAAAGAGTTATTATTATTATTATTATTATTAATAGGCCTAAGATCTTGAGGGCTGCTGGGATTGTTAACTTTTGGAATAGGTACGATAGTAGCTCGTTTCCAGCATTGCGAAAATATCGACCGTTCAATACAACTGTTAATAACATGTGTTAAGGGGAATATAACAGTGGTCTGAAATTTAATGTTAGGTTTATTTAAAAACTAAAGGTCCTAGAAAGTTGAAACTTTGACAGCGTATATTAAGCCCAATAATCTAGTAAAATATCGAAGTACTTTTTTTTTAAACAATTTGCTTTCAGAGGTATGAAAAATATAATGTTATATTTTTCAAAATTAGAAAAAATATTCCCATATCTTACTAGTTTATACTATAAGGAATATAATGTGAACATTTCATAAAGATGCGATAACTCATGCCCGAGTCAGGTTAAAATAAAAATCTTGAAAAATAAGACCGTAAAATACCGCCGCCTTGCGGATCTTCTCTTAGTTGAACGCGTTGTACCCTCATCTGCACAATTATTGGAGGGGCGAGCAGCATGCGGCCAGCGTTAATCCCTGGGCCGGTGAACGCTGCGAGGCTTCGCGTTTGTTTTTCTTTTCTTTTCTCAATCATAGTTAACAAAAACGGCTCGCGTCGTTAGCATTTGTTCTCGTAAAATTAATATTTCCCAATTATAATCGATATTTTATTGTACTAGTGTTTTATTTTTATGCTTTCTGACTAGCAATGGAATAAGTATTTTTTTATACTGCATGTTCACTAATATAGAAAACACGAAATGTTTCACTAATTTAAATAAAGATGTGTAATATACCATTAATATTGGCTTACCTAATTATTTGACAGCGTGGGTATTATTAAATTATTTTTAATGTTTTTTAAGCTGATTAATAAGCCAGAAGCAATCAAATAACAATCAGTCTTGTTCAAATCATTATTTCGTCTTAAATCTTTCGTTGTTAAAGCAGTTGTTAAATGCCATTAAACTTCTCGCAATAAAACTATTAAAGTAAATTGTAAAGTTTCTAGCAACCAGACCTATTTGAACCAACTGCGACTTCATGAACGAATAAATGATATCAAAACTATAAGAATAGTAAGAATGATGTCACTAATATGACGTTGTTGTTACAAATCAACTATTTTTTACTGAGCACAGGTAATATATGTTTGACGAATGTTTAAAAAAATGGAGGGTTTAATTGCGTGCATATTCATTGTTAATTATTTTAGAAAAAATAGAACTACAATAATAATAAGGTAGTTATTATAATGCATTTCAAATAACAAGCATCTTGCTCAACATTGCACCGAGCTCAATATATTTTTAAGGCCCGGCTTGGCCCGACCCGGTCATAAAATAAGAGAGATTGAGTTTTGCCTGACCCGGCCCGGTCAACATTTTAGGTCTAAATAAATAAAAAAATATACTTATCTGATTATAGGCGTAGTTTTTAGAAAAAGTAAAAAATATATATAAAATTAAGATAATATAAATATTGAATATGATACGGGAAAATCGCCTAAGAAAAATTCAGGCCCGTGCAGTGCTCCAATTGACATATCTTCCCTAAATATTTTATATGACAAATCTCAAATATATGTTTTGTTGAGTATAAAATGTCTGCCTAAAGTCATTTTATTATTTATTTGTTGCATTCATAAAAACTAGAATATTTGATAAAATAAAAATTGAAATTCTCCCGAAAATTTGGGGTATTTACCCAATTTGGCAGAGGCCAAATTAATACACATTATTTTCATGACCATCGCAGTTAGGAAAGATAATATTCCTATATAAAAAATATCATTGAAAATCCTATGTTCCACGTTTTTCATACAGGGTGTCTACGGTAAACCGTTCGTTAAAAGTTTATGGGGTTGCCGTTGCACTAAAAATTTGAAAAAAATCCTTGTCATACGGTTAAATGGGTTCTCCTTATGTGAAATATTTTTAACTTTATATCACTTCCGGTTCCACCGGAAGTAGCACCAAATTTGTTATTTCAAATAGAACACCCTATATATTATCATTTTTTAGATTCCTCGATTAAATTGCCACATATTTTATTCAAATATATGTACACTTATCTGTTATAGTTTTGAAGCAAAAAAAATATTTATAAAATTTTGACCTCTAAAAGGCATCTTGAAATCTGTCTGTAACTTTTCTTAAGAATAAGATAAAAATATAATTTAAATCTCTACTTGTACCTAGGGGATGCCTCCATAGGTATATTAATTCGCAACTGAATTTTAGTAGGCAAGTAGTAATGTTTTTGTTTTGTCGCGTATGTAATGCAAAATGTCAAATAATAACAGTATATTACGTAACCAGAGTAGTATCCAGTATATTACATATGAGCGGACATGTTGCGCAGGAGCCGCGCAGCGGCGAGTGCAGTATTCTGCGAGTATGTAATTGCCATACCACTCGAGAAACGTACGATACTTTACCTACGCCCTAACAAAATAAACAATGAGCATTAAAGAACAACTTATTTATTGTAATAATTTTTAATAGTACCATGACAATGATGGAAACTAAATTACTACTTGAATAATATACAGGGAATAAAGCTGTACATTTTCCGACATTTGTTGTTTTTTAAAAGAGTTCAATTTGAAGCTTTAAACGAGTGTTTTCCACTCCTAGACTAAGCATGAAGTAAAATTTCGAGTTTAGAAAAGCCCCGTGAAAATTTGTCGAGGGTCGCGCAGCGACCCGAGACAAATTTTCTGGGCTTTTCTAAACTCGAAATTTTACTTCATGCGCCACGCGTATAAGACACTAAAATATTGTGAAATTTATTTATATTCGAACTTCAGTTGAAACTTGTGTTTTATACGCGTGGCGCATGAAGTAAAATTTCGAGTTTAGAAAAGCCAAGAAAATTTGTCTCGGGTCACTGCGCGACCCTCGACAAATTTTCAAGGGGCTTTTCTAAACTCGAAATTTTACTTCATGCTTAGTCAGGGAGTGGAAAACACTCGTTTAGAGCTTTAAATTGAACCATTAAAAAAAAAACAACGAATAACTAAAGATTTAAAAAAAACAAGCTGAATTTGGTATACGTATATTTTAAAGAAAAACTCCCTGTACATCAAAGAAATGTCATTACCCTGCATAAATGCGACGAAAAACGAATTTTCGAAATAATTCGAAAACTACTCGCTTTAGAAGTATAGTTGTATAACACTTGTTTGTAGGAAATTTTGCCCCCAATCGTACTACGTGATAAAAATTGGATCATTCCATTAAAAAAAAAAGAATTACTTAATATTGAAGAGAGCACTTAGATATTGACATTTTAAGAACACTTTTTGTCAAAATTGACAGTTTCCAATTAATTTACTCATAGAGGCATTCTCTAGGTAGAAGTAGAGATATAAATCATATGTTTATCTTATTCTTAAGAGAAGTTACAGACAGATTTCGAGATGCCTTTTAAAGGTAAAAATTTTAGAAATATTTTTTTTTCTTGAAAACTATAAGAGATAAGTGTACATATGTTTGAATAAAATATGTTGCAATTTAAACAAAAAACCCAAAAAATTGCTAACAAGTAGGGTGTTCTATTTAAAATAACAAATTTGGTGCTATTTCCGGTGGAACCGCAAGTGCTATAAAGTTGAAATATTGCACATGAGGAGAACTGATCCAACCATATGCCAAGGATTATTTTTCAATTTTTAGTGCAACGGCAAACCCATAAACTTTTAACGAATGGTTTAGCGTAGATACCCTGTATATATCCGGCATATAAAGATTTACAAGGAGCTTATGAACATGAATTATTTTATTATTATATTTTTAAGAAATAATCTCTAATTTAATAAAATAAAACACATAGTTTGTTCGGCTGTCGAAACTTTAGTCTTAAAAGAAAAAATAATGTGTTATAATGACAAGAATAAGAATCATCGGTTTTGTAAATACCGAAAAATAACACAGGATCCGATAACGCTTTCTAACGAATTAAAAACAATACATAGCTTGTATGTATTATCAGCGTGTTTGAATAATACGAATCGACACTTTCCTTAGATCCGTCTTTTTTATACGCTTTATTTTCGTCTATTCCACGCGACGCGAGACCCCATCCGTTCATGCCAAGGAGCAATGCACAAATGCACAGCGAGCTGCCGCTTTTCTCTCTGACTGTATTCGCCCCACTTGTCCTGTAAATTTGGCATCGGATGAGCTACTCTAAACTATGTGGGTCTTTCCAACACGATCGGCGCGTTACACTGCAATAATCCCCTTAAGTATGGAATTATGCACGGACTACAGAAATTGAGCATTTTTATATTAATACCATCAATTCCTGCGGAGTTAGATTTTAAACTAAACAAAATGTTTGTAATTTGCTCCTCAGTGGCTAGTTTAAAGTTAAAATAGTTATTTTGAACGTTGTCGTGAACATTATTGTTATAAAAATATACAAGATTATCGTCTGACGTGCTATTTATACTACTGGTAAAAAAAAACAGTGATTTCATTGACGTCGTATGCAAGGTTGACCTGTTTTCTGCATTTGTTGGGGATTATAAAATTCGTCCTTAAACATTTCCAGATATTAGTTTTATTGTTTGAAATAGAGAATTTTAAGTAGGCCTTTTTTTCTCTACTAACTGCAGAGTTGACAATATTACGCAGTTCCTTATACATTTTAAAGTCATTAGGGTTCTTAGAGTATTTAAATTTACTTTAAGCTTTGTCACGAGTTTTCATCATTGCTTTTATCGAATTAGTAAGCCAAGGAGCTGGCTTTTTGGTAACTGTACATATAACTTCTGGCGCATGTTTGTCAAAAATATACAAAATCAGGTTATTCAGGTATGATATTTTATCCTCAATGTTACATATATATATATATATCATATTTTCAATATTTGTCTCAAGGTCACGTTGAAAAGTAATGTTATCAATTTCAGTAAATTTCCTAATAGTGATATAATTCATTTGCTTTAAAGTGTTGAATTTAAGTTTGCAGTAGACTAAATCATGGTCAGCAATATCATGAATTATTAATACATTTGATTCAATACAAGTGTTTTTATTGGAAATGATAATTACATCAATTAACGTTTCAGAATTGTGTGTAACACGAGTAGGCTTCGAAATAAACTGGCTTATTAAGGGGAATATAACAGTGGTCTGAAATTTAATGTTAGGTTTATTTAAAAACTAAAGGTCCTAGAAAGTTGAAATTTTGACAGCGTATATTAAGCCCAATTATCTAGTAAAATATCGAAGTACTTTTTTTTAAACAATTTGCTTTCAGAGGTATGAAAAAAATAATGTTAAATTTTTCAAAATTCAAAAAAATATTCCCATATCTTACTAGTTTATACTATAAGGAATATAATGTGAACATTTCATAAGGATGCGATAGCTCATGCCCGAGTCAGGTTAAAATAAAAATCTTGAAAAATAAGACCGTAAAATACCGCCGCCTTGCGGATCTTCTCTTAGTTGAACGCGTTGTACACTCATCTGCATAATTATTGGAGGGGCGAGCAGCATGCGGCCAGCGTTTATCTCTGGGCCGGTGAACGCTGTGCGGCTTCGCGTTTGTTTTTCTTTTCTTTTTTCAATCATAGTTAACAAAAACGGCTCGCGTCGTTAGCATTTATTCTCGTAAAATTAATATTTCGCAATTATAATCGATATTTTATTGTACTAGTGTTTTATTTTCATGCTTTCTGACTACTAATGGAATAAGTATTTTTTTATACTGCATGTTCACTAATATAGAAAACACGAAATGTTTCACTAATTTAAATAAAGATGTGTAATATACCTTTAATATTGGCTTTCCTTATTATTTGACAGTGTCGGTATTATTAAATTATTTTTAAAGTTTTTTAAGCTGATTAATAAGCCAGAAGCAATCGAATAACAATCAGTCTTGTTCAAATCATTATTTCGTCTTAAATCTTTCGTTATTAAAGCAGTTGTTAAATGCCATTAAACTTCTCGCAATAAAACTATTAAAGTAAATTGTAAAGTTTCTAGCAATCGGACCTATTTGAACCAACTGCGACTTCATCAACGAATCAATGATATCAAAACTATAAGAATAGTAAGAATAACACCAATATGACGTTGTTGTAGATTAATAGTTACAAATCAACTATTTATTACTGAGCACAGGTAATATTTGTTTGACGAATGTTTAAAAAAATGTAGGGTTTAACTGCGTGCATATTCATTGTTAATTATTTTAGAAAAAATAGAACTATAATAATAATAAGGTAGTTATCATAATGCATTTCAAATAATAAGCTTCTTGCTCAACATTGCACCGAGCCCAATATATTTTTTTCAAATTTGGCTGATTTATGATGAGTCATATTTTGATAGTAAATAAGTAAATAAGGAATAAATGAATTGAAATTGAATGTTATTGCAATCCTCTATTTATACGGCTCAGTCAACTTAGCCCCCGAAGTTCGACTTTTTAAAAAATAACTGTTGCGCTAGACGGGCCTTAGCTAGCGCTAGCTAGCGCCACAAAAATTAGAGCTAGCGCCGTTTAGACAAGAAAGTTACGGGGGTTTGAACTTTCGGGGGGCTAGGTTGATGCTGTATGTTTCAAGTTTTCTTACAGTATTCGGATTCCTCAGAGCTAGCGCTACCAATTTAAAAGCTAGCGCCACCCCCACAACCCCAAAAGATTATACAACATTTTAAACCCTAGTCCCCCGAAATGAGATTTTTTTAATCAAATTGGGTGTAAAAGTTCAATTCAAGGCTTTAAACGAGTGTTCTCCACTCCCAGACTAAGCATGAAGTAAAATTTCGAGTTTAGAAAAGCCCCGTGAAAATTTGTCGAGGGTCGCGCAGCGACCCGAGACAAATTTTCTGGGCTTTTCTAAACTCGAAATTTTACTTCATGCGCCACGCGTATAAAACGCTGATTTCAAGTATGGTTCAAATATACACAAATTTCACAAAATTTTAGTGTTCTATACGCGTGGCGCATGAAGTAAAATTTCGAGTTTAGAAAAGCCCAGAAAATTTGTCTCGGGTCGCTGCGCGACCCTCGACAAATTTTCACGGGGCTTTTCTAAACTCGAAATTTTACTTCATGCTTAGTCTGGGAGTGGAAAACACTCGCTTAAAGCTTCAAATTGAATTCCTGTAAAAACAACATATATCTAAAGATTTAAACAAAATAAAGTGAATCTGGAATACGTCTACTTTAAAGAAAAACTCCCTGTATATCGTAGAATCAGGATATTGAGATAGATTGTGTTAGAATGAAAATAAAGTCAATTGAATAGCAACGAAAGGAGCTTAATCACAATTTTGTAGCATCGAAAAGATACCCATGTTTTGATTAGGTACATACATAACCCGATGTGTACTAGGTAAATTTTCAGGCATTCATTGTTTTTGAAAAGCGTTCAGTTTGAAACTCCCAACGAGTGTTTTCCACCGAGTAATAATGATTTAAGTTATCATAAAAAAACAACCGTGAGGTACGCCACTGTCTTGCTAGCACTAGCTATCTCTTGAATAACTTTCTCATTTATCACTTGGTGAAACATTTTGAAATAATAATAAAGGATAAATTAAAAACACTTGGTTTGTTTCACTATTTGTTTCTATTTACTTGACTAGTTTCGCTTTTTACGGCATTATCAAGAGTGAATCAAGAGTGAACTTTGATAATGCCGTAAAAAGCGAAACTAGTCGAGTAAATAAAAACAAATAGTGAAACAAAGCAAGTGATTTTAATTTATCCTTTAATATCACTAGCTATGTCGTTGTTAGTGTTTATAGACTTCAGTATAGCAATTACAATGCCAAAAAAAAAAATTGAAATCGTACGGTTAGTTTCCGAGTTATAACGATTTCAATTATCAAAAACAATCGTCAGTTACGCCACTGTCTTACTAGTGCAAGCTATCTCGTTGCCAGTGTTTATAAATATTAGTATAGTAATTACAATGCCAAAAGAGTTTCTTAAATCGTACGGTAAGTTCTTGCGTAATAACGATTTAAATTAGCTAGGAGTGAAAACACAATTGTCAGTTACGCTACTGTCTACTAGGCATCATGTTTCTAATAGCCAGTGTCTATGAACATAAATAAAGTAATTACAACGCCGAACTATTTGTTGAAAGCGGTATATTATATGCCAAACATCATTTTGTATTAAAATTCAGGAAGTAAATGATAATACGCATACAGGATCTGAAAGCTCTTGCATTAAAATTTGGACGTGAACTTTTTTTTACCTGATATTTTTGAGAGAATATTTTTGTCATATTCTGTTGGCGCTAGCTCTAAGTTATATTTTCCACCCAATTTGATTAAAAACATCTCATTTTAGGGGGCCAGGGTTAAAAATGTTTTATCATTTTTTGGGGCTGTGGGAGTGGGGTTGGCTTTTAAATTGGTAGCGCTAGCTCTGAGGAATCCGAATAGTGTAAAAAAACTTAAAAAATCCAAACTCGGGGGGCTAGCATCAACCTAGCCCCCCGAAAGTTCAAATCCCCGTAGTTTTCTTGTCTAAATGGCGCTAGCTCAAATTTTTGTGGCGCTAGCTAAGGCCGGTCTAACGCAATCGCTTTTTTCAAAAAAGTCGAACTTCGGGGGCTAAGTTGACTGAGCCTATTTATACACATCATCATTTTGTAAACCCTGTACTAAACATAAAAAAAAACAGGGCAGCTTTCCGTTTAATTTTTTTCAATCTATTATTTATTTGTTGCATTCATAAAAACTAGAGTATTTGACCGAATATAAATTGAAATTCTCCCCAAAATTGGGGGTATTTACCCAATTGGGCAGAGGCCAAATTAATACACATTATTTTCATGGCAATAGCAGTTAGGGAAGATAATATTCCCATTTAAAAAATATGATTGAAAATCCTATGTTTTTTTTCATATATGTGCGGCATATAAATATTCACAATGACCTTATGAACATGAATTATTTCATTATTATATTTTTAAGAAATAATCTAAAATTTAATAAAATAAAACACATAGTTTGTTCGGCTGTCGAAACTGGAGTCTTAAAAGTAAAAATAATGTGTTATAATGACAAGAATAAGAATCATCAGTTTTGTAAATACCGAAAAATAACACAGGATCCGATAACGCTTTCTAACGAATTGAAAACAATACATAGCTTGTATGTATTATCAGCGTGTTTAAATAATACGAATCGACACTTTCGTTCGATCCGTCTTTTTTATACGCTTTGTTTTTTTCGTCTATTCCACGCGACGCGAGACCCCATCCGTTCATGCCAAGGAGCAATGCACAAATGCACAGCGAACTGCCGCTTTTCTCTCTGGCTGTATTCTCCCCACTTGTGCTGTAAATTTGGCATCGGATGAGCTACTCTAAACTATGTGGGTCTTTCCAACACGATCGGCGTGTTACACTGCAATAATCCCCTTAATAGACTGTAGAATACAGCTTTTACGCTGTACTAGGGATGATATTAACATCTTTGTATTAATGAAAGAAACATTTTAGTAGATTACTTTTGTTAGTTAGCAATTAATAATTTAACTTGGAGCAGTTACACATAACCTCAAATGCCGTAATAAATCGAATTTATTTAATTACAATGCTATTATTTATTTACGATTTATAAATGCATGCTAGGTTGGGTACAATTTCATTCTGTCGACTGCATTGTTTAGATATCGACTTACGTCAACCGTCTTTATGAATTAACGTATATGTATAACTTTTAATGAATGTATTGTTTATCATTGCTCACTTGGTAAAAAAATATTATTATTTTTTAATATTAAATTAAATTTTAAAACGACTTGATTTGTATAAAAAAAATGAAATCAAATGAATTGATTTTATTTAAATTTAGACACGTTTTTAATTTAAAAATAAAAAAAACTACTTAATTTAAAAAGTAAATAATTATAGTCATAAGTTTTTTGATAATAATAATAATTTTTATTTAGCATTTTTGCTATACAATAACATAGAAATATATATATGTAATTAATCACTCCCATTAATGAAAAGTAGATTTTTTATGCAAGGTTTTAAATAAAAGCGTTTAATTTTGAACTTTTAACGAGTGCCTTCACTCCCAGATTAAGCATGAAGTAAAATTTCAAGTTTAGAAAAGCCTGAAAATATGGATTTCCCGGTTCGCGCGAGCGAGTCGCGAGTCGCGCCCTGGCAAATCCAAATTTTCAGGCTTTTGTAAACTCGAAATTTTACTTCATGCGCCACGAGTATAAAACACAGATTTCAAATGAAGTTTAAAATATATTCCTTATAAATAATTTGTCACTTTGTTTATGAAGCAAAATTATGTTTTACATGTACAATAAACTATAAGTGTGGTACATCAATGAATTCAGAAAAAAAATATTCCTCCAAAAAATATGAAAATCCAAAATGGCGCCCATAAGTAAAACAAAAGTTGGCTATGGTCCCTGGGTAAATGTTATAGTTATCTTAAAATAAAATATGTTACTAGATTTATCGTTGAAAAGTGCCTCTATATTGTCAAAGTTGTAATTGTCTGGATTCAATAGTTTTTGGATAAAAAATAAAAACGAAATTTCCAAAAACACGTTTTTTGACAATATCTGAAAAACGAAACAAGATATTGTAAATTTGTTTTTAGATTATTACTGGGCCCCAAATTACGCAACTTTGCCCCAATGTAACCAAATCTTTATCTCTTCAAATAACCGAGAGATCCCCATACATTCTGTTAAAATACGGACACCCTATATGTGAAATTCGCTAAAATTCCTGATGTACCCCCGAAAAATGTGCACCTATTTATGGAATAGCCAACTTACCTATTGTTTGAAACGTAAGCGTGTATAAGGGAAAAGACTGCAACACGAAAGAAACTGCACAGGCGAACCCATTCTCCATATCGAAAGGTAACTTCACGTAATAAGGTAAAACAACTTGACACCTCAAATTCACGCCATCAATCATATCCCAATTTTTATAAAAATCGATAACGGCTCCAATAGATGTCGAAATTGGCGCTAGCGCACCAACCGTGAAGAAACACCTGAAAAACATCATAAATATCCACTTGTGCCTGCGAATCACTCCTCCTGGCTTGAAATCGTTGCAATCCTCGTATTTGTAATCATCAGATTCCAAAACGTCGATAATGCGTCTGATTTGTTTGTGTTTGAAATACCAGGTGTAGAGTTTGATGAAGTATAAAATGTGTGAGAGAATTGCGCCTACGTGTTCAACCAGTTCGATTATGTCTTTAGACGAATTAGGTAATTGTCTAAGTTCGAAAGGTAGGTATGATGTTACCATGATGAAGAGCATTGCGTTGAAAGTGTAGTAAAACATTTTTCTTGATGAAGATTCGTTTGGATAAGGAATGTAACACCCGACGAATTTCTGTAGAAGATTATTAATTCGAAAATAGTTTTTTGGGTATGTTGAATACATAATTAAAATACAATAATTGTTTTTAATTTTAAAAAAAGCAGTTTTTAAAAATAAAAATATTTGCGATTTATTTTAATTTATACTATTTAAGCGTTTAGTCAATGAGACTAACCTGTTTGCAATAATTTAGTTTCAATATAAAAATCCTTTTTGATGCAATTTAAAATCAATTCTTTTTAGTATAGTTTAGTAAATTTAATTTAGTTTTATTTTTCGGTTAATTTAGTTTAATTTCTTTAGTTACAATATCATTACTTTGCACACACTAATTTTATTTTAGTAGCTTTTATTTCACTCATCCTTCATTTATTTGAACTTTTAATTATTTATCTCTTATAATTTAATACATTTCTAATACTGAGTGCTATTATTTAACATAAGTTGTTTTTATTTGTTTTAACAATAATCTAATTAATTTAGAGCATTAGATGGCGTTAGCTGTTGATTTTTCTAAATAATTCTATGTTTTGGATTTATACACATATTAAAAATTGTTTAATGTATTCATTCGTTAAATAATTTAGAAATATTATTTATTTTAATTTATCTTCAAATATGTGTGGTAGTTGGCTCTTTTAATTAGTTCTTCCAATTGTTGCTTGCTATTGGTCCTTCCGATTCGAGTATTAATGTCTACGATAAATCTCTAAAACTGTCTATTGCGTTAATCTCTAGAATTCTAGGATTTTTTTTAAAAGAATACAAGTAAAATTGTGGTAGGATTATTACGGTTATTATGTTTTTAACACAATGATCCTCTAGAACAGTCGATTTGTGAGTGTTTAACAAATTTTATAAAATTTATTTTGATCTGTATACATATCGATGTACCTAATGTAATTATCTTAGTTAAATTATTAATATCGCGGAGACTTATGATATGTTCCAAAGAGAATTGTTAATCCTTACAATTTTCTGAATATTAGAAAATGACTTTAATTTATTGTACATCATTTCTTCTGCATTCTAAATTATAAAATAGCATTTAACCTAATTAGTTTGACTCAGTTTTCCTAATAAGCATATAACATCTATCGCTAAATACAAAAACAGTTTTTTATCAAAAAACCGCAAAATCTACGATGAATTTAACTCAATCTTAACTACTCACTTGTTTCTATATCTGGCACATATGAAGCAAAGCTGAGCGGGAAAGTATGGTTATTAAACTGCTTGTAACTTTTGTTAGGATTAACCGAAATTAATCAAGTTAGTCTCATTTGATAAGTAATTGAAAGCACTTTAAATCACTGTTTACTCTCGTTTACTTTAGTTTTTATAGAAAGCGCTTTTTAAATAATAAGGAATTTACATGTAAAAATTTTAAATATATTTTAATCTAATAATCGAGATAATAATTTTACATCTAAAATCCCTATGACAAATCTTGGTTGATTTAAATATCGCAACCCTAGTACTTTCTAATTTTATCTTTAAATAAAATACAAACACAAAACTAGACAATTCGAGGGTGGTGATTGCTGTGGTCTTGAGTTTCTGTAATTTGAAATCATACCATTTTAATAAAAACATCTAACACATACATAAAATTACCTTTGCTGAAACATAACATGCATAAAATTCCAAACATGATTATATTTATGTTCTCTTTACTAAAAATAACAGTATTAAAAAACTTATTAATAATTAGCTTTGTATTGATATATTACCTTTTCTATACAAATCTTATTCCTTAGCCGAGCGGGCCTAGTTTTGAAGCGCCGGACACCCGCATAAGTTTAATGCAATAACATCTATTGAGTTTTAATGTTTTTCTAAAAGACAGAAATATAAAAAATGCACTTCTTTGTTAATTATGTTGTTATATTACATTTCATTATATTTTTCTCTTAGTAAATGAGACCTGCCTTCATAAAGTAGTGCAATAATATCATTTAAGTTTCATCAAAAACACTTACTCGACATCAGCGTACCTCTTTATTTATCTACAAAAATATGCAGTTTTATTATTAGTGCAACTTTCTTTTATAAATACATTACTTCGTCATTACAATGTTCAACTCTTAACCGAAGGGGCCCAGTTTTAAGGCGCCGGGCACCCGCCTTTATATATTTGATGTCATTTGACAATAAAATCTGGGTTTTAATGGTAACACTTACTCGGCATCAGTGTTCTCCCCAGATTTTATTTATCCTCAATCTTTATTTCCTGAAAGCAAATATCAATAATCACTTTAAACTAATAAGGAAGATAGCAACTGACTCACCTATAATATTAATATTTTAAATTGCTTTTGCAATTGCAGGCAATATCATTTTATGGTAAAAATGATCTAATTGCTCTTTTATATTAGCTTCCCAAAAGTCGTCATTTTTTTCAATTACCTCTAAGTATGAATCATTTTGTGTCCATACTATGAAGTAGCACTTTTCCATTTTAGTTAAATGTAGTTGGCCTTGCGCTTGATAATAAAAATTGTGGTTTCTTTTCAAATGTAGGTTTCCATCATCTTCATATTGTAAGAGTTTATCAATTTTGAATCTACTCGATGATGTATGGATGAGACATCTTTCAATTTCCGTGGGCATTTCACTTCAACAATACATTTGGTCTCTCTAATTATCCCATCTGGACTTGCACCCAGGTAATATTCATCTTCACTACCAATAAATAGGCCAAAACTCTCTACTTCAATTCCTGAAAGGGTTTCAAAATCTTTAATAGCCACTGACTCGTACCCCTCCATATTTTGTCGACTTGTTGCCTGAAAATGATAAAAATAGTAAATTATTAATCAATTTACTAGAGGCAGTTTTTTGTCTTCTCTTACTGATGATACCAATGTTTGATGCTGTGATTCTATGGGTTCTTTCTTGAATCCAAAGTGGATTAGATGATTGGCCTCCTGTGATAGTTTCTAATTTCAAAATTTCTGCATAATTTTTTTGTAAAGAATCTCTCACAAGTTTTTATCTTTCTTCTAATTCCTCGGGGAGCAATTCTCCAACATTTCCATAATCTTTATAATCTTTAGCAGCCGTAGCAAGGGTTTTATAATTGTATGCTCTCTTTTTGTATGTTTTTTGCCTTTGTCGTACTTGTTTATTTATTTCCAATAAATCATTTGTAAAAATTCCAATGTTGACATTTATTTTGTTGCAAATGTTTTTAAAATAATCTTCTTTGTCATTAAAAATTACAGCTGCACAAAAACATCTTAATTCATAAGGAGAACCCATTTTTAAGAAATTAATCCTTTTTCCTCCGATGATTTTGTTAATAACACTAAAGAATTCTTCAGTGCTATTGTTGTTTTTATTTAAAAAGCATGATGATGAATTCTTAACAACTGTCTGCAAAATGTTTTTAATTTCCATGTGCAGTTCATGTCTTTCAATATGTGGCATAATATTTTCCGTTACTTTACCTTGACGATTACGATTAAGTTTTGATATATGTAATAAGTACTATTATAGATATCGTTTTTAAATAATTCTAATTTGGTAACAAAGTCATTATTTAGTGAGTGTCTATAGTCGGCTGCTTTTTTTATAGCAGTTCTAAATTTTAAAATACTTCCCTCGACTTTTTTTCCTGTAGAAGGGTGGAACAATTTTTCTTGAATTCTTGTAGACCTACTTATTTCTCTAAATTTATTGCAAACATTTCCTAATAAATGATTTTATCTTTTCAACTACTTTTAATACATATGGTTTGTTCAAAAGCATTTTTTTTGTAACACTGCTATCATTATCCGAAATCAATGTTGTATATTTTAATCCGTGTAACTCAATGCTTCTGCCGGGCTTTCATTAATTCCCGAACCCCACGTGACCAAAAATAATAGGCAACCAAATGTACAAGGTGGTATGGCTCACACAAAAATTCCCTAGATTTAAAAATATTTATTCTTCAAAAATGTAACTAATTTTTATTAATTTTTTCGTTGTAAATACCATTTTCGCAGTATATGCTTATCCTAGCAAATTGACTCTGCAAAATAAATAGAAATAAAACTCAATGTTTCAGAATAATTAAACAATTTTTGCTTACCTGAAAATTCCGGGCGAATCTTGTAAGATCTCAAAGGTTGGTTTAACGATGCACCGCGCATAAACGTTTATGTCAAATTTGACTTTAGTAACGTTTGGTTACTTTTTTCAAAGCCTCCAACGTACAAATACAATAATTTACGCGGCAATTTTAAATTTAGTCACGTGGGGTTCGGGAATTAATGAAAGCCCTGTATTAAATCCCTCAACAATTATATCTGCTTCCATAGCTATAGATGTAGATGACCAATTTTTAAAACATTTATGTGGTTTTGGTGCTTCATTGGAATTAGACACCTTACCTCTCTCCACCAAGAATGGCATGTCCTTATAACTGATTAGATCGATCATCTCATTGATATTCAAACCGTCCGTTGAATTCCATCTTGAAGTGGCAGCTTTGCAGTAAATGTTCTATTAAGGCGATTCTTTACGAATTGCATAATGAGCTCTTAGTTTTGAACTTAATAACAAATAATTAAATAAATATTGTATCTATAGTTTATGACATATTTATTTATTATTAAAATAAAATAAGAGTTCATACAATAGTGCAATATTTATTTCGAACACCAACGAATAAATTTTGTTTTGTAGCTGCTCTAATAATTACACCAACCCCCAACAAAGCATTATAATTTGTTCTATATGATCGTTTAGACCACGCAGCGTCAGCAATAACAGTAATGCAGGGATGGCCATCATCGTCTACATCACCCTTTTCCTTTGTAATATTTGCTTCTTCTTTGCCTGCTTCTTTGATCGAATGCCAAATAACATTTTCCATAATTGTACGTATATTGTGTTGAATTTTATTATATTTAAATTGTGTTATTGCTGGCATATTTAAAATACTTGTTAATGTATTTAATTGGGTATATACTGTACCTAGAGACAGATAATAATAATTACAACCACAGAACTTTCTTAACTCATGCATTTTAATTATTCATACTATTAATATCCCACTAGACTGTTATGGTTTAATAATGACATAGTGTTTTGATCATTTACCATATAAATAATTCTTACACATGTTATTTTTCTTATAATGCACCTAAGAGCAGGGTCGCTCTGATTAATCTTGGGTCATTTAGTTAGATTAAAGCACTGATTGTACTTTAGCTCCGGCTGCGAACCCCAGCCTTAGGGTGTTATAAGGAAATAAAGCCTTCATAAAAATAAATAAATAAATTATTATAAAGCCCATAAAAGCCCTCAGTTAACATACACCCCTCAGGCTGTACTCTGTCGACTTTTGGCATTATCATTATTATAACACTCGAGAGAGACAATGTACAATCCAAGGCCTGTGAACATCATACAAGGATGTAGATGTTACCAAAACATACCTGTAACTATTGCTCCTAGTACCAAACTGCAGTTAACGTCCATTTCATTGCCTTCATCATCAGTATATATTGTTGTTTTAGCATTACACATTTTATATATAAAAGTGACTTGTGCCCTTGCTTCTTTTCATTTATAATACTACATAGATCTATTGAGTAGTTAAATCCAGGTACATGTTGTATATTTTGGATTTGTTTCCAAAATGAGGCAATGTTCACAATCCGTTTACCAGAAACATCATACGGATCTTCTTTGTTGCCTCTCTCCATCAAGAATGGCATGTCCTCATCACTGATTAGATCGATCCTCTCATTGATGTTCAAACCGTCCGTTAGATTCCATCTTGCAGTGGCAGCTCTGCAGTAAATGTTCTATTAAGGCAATTCTTTACAAATTGCAGAATGAGCTCTTAGTTTTGAACTTAATAACAAATAATTAAATAAATATTATATCTATAGTTTATGATATATTTATTTATTATTAAAATAAAATAAGAGTCTCATATCTACAACTATATGGCAGAAGTAGTAGTTAGCAGTAGTAATAAGATCGTTCAAATAAAAACGATCTCCCGGAGATTGTGTAAACCATAAAAAAATGAATTACATAAAAATAAAAACCCAGCAAATGAAAACATAAAATGCACTGAATGAATTAATAATGATAAATAGTGTAAATGCTGTGGATCATTTCATTAGTGCCATACTTTTCTTTTATAATTAAATTTAGTTGTTAAAAGTTTGTTTCACCAATGCTAAATAATTATAATTAATAAACTTTATTCCTATATATAAACTATTAATAAATATTGTGTTAGTCATTGGTAATTATTTTATATAATAAACCTACCTTCATTCATGTAACCCTATTAAGAAAGTTATATTCTATGAAATTGAGCTATTAAATCCAAATCTTTTATATTTTATGAACACATATCAATATGTTTTCATTAATACATTTTCTAAGAGATATTTTAAATGTTATAATAGACATGCAATTATCTTATTAATAATACCAAAAGCATTATAATTCAATATTGTGTAATTGTACCTGTCGATCATTTCCGTTTTGTTCCCCTCCTGCAGTTTTCCCTTTCAAAGTTTTTGTTATAGTGTAAGGCACATATGGGCAACCCCCGGCCCGCGGGCCGGATCCGGCCCGCTGTAAGATATGATCCGGCCCGCGAGACATTTTGAAAAAACCCAATTAAAAAAATATTCATTAGGTACTTATACTCACGGGAGTGACAGTGAGGCGGTAAACATCAAATGTTTTGATGTTTGCCGCCTCACTCTTTGATAATCGCCGCTACTCGACTTGCTCGATGAAATTCTTTGAGGTTTGCCGCCTCACGGACGACACATCAAGAGATTTATTGCTTCTCAATTATTCTGAACTAGTTTATTCCAGATTATTCGTTCATTTTGCCTATATAAGCGGGTGGATGGTCCGAACGTTAGTTCAGTTCTATTTGAGGTACCGAGGTGATAACTTGGACAAGCGATATCCTAGCGAACTGCTCGAGCCGTCAACTTGCTTTGTGACTTTGTGTGCATCTTGAGTGGTTACTAACTATAGTTTGTTATTAAGTTTATTGAATGAAAAGTAAACAAAAATGATGTCTGGTAGAAAGAAACTAAAAGTAGATACAGAGGGTCGTCATTTTCAAGAAAAAAGGGACTGAAGAATTCATTTTTATCTTGCACAATGGTAAGCCTATTTGTTTGCTGTGTAATAAATCCATTTCAGTAATGAAATAATTCAATATAAAGAGGCATTACTCAACTAAGCATGCTACGCTGCACTCACTGACAGGACAATTAAGAACAGACAAAATCCAGAAGCTTACCGCAAATTTGGAAAAACAGCAACAAATGTTTCATAAACAAAGAACACAACTTGATAATGTTGTGAAAGCTAGTTTTATAGTTAGCTCAAAATTGGCAAAGGCATTAAAACCATTTGCCGAAGGAGAATTTATCAAGGAGTGTATGTTAGAAGTTTGCGGTATTTTGTTTCCTGAAAAGAAAAAAGAATTTAAAAAAATTAGTTTGTCAAGACGAACTGTTGTTCGACGTATAGAAATGATGGCTAATGATATAAAAACAACATTGACTGACCGTATGGCTGCAATGCTGGTTTTGAATCATTTTCCATAGCATTAGACGAGAGCACCGATTTGTCTGACACAGCTCAACTGGCTATATTTATTCGAGGTGTTGATAAGGAGTTCACTGTTACTGAGGAATTGCTTGCTATACAGCCGTTAAAAGGAACCACTACAGGAGATGATATTTTTATTGAAGTTCAAAAGGTATTCACAAGTTTTGGCTTGCCATGGTCAAAATTAATTGGAGTATGCACTGATAGTGCACCTTCTATGGTCGGCTTACGTAAAGGTTTCATCGAAATTTTGAATGAAAAAGCAACAGAATTAAATGTGCTAAAAGATGATTTGATAGTCCTTCATTGCATTATCCACCAACAGAACTTGTGTTCTAAGTCCATTCAACCCCAGAATGTTATGAATGTGGTAGTAAAAACCATCAACTTTATTCGATCCTGAGGGCTTAACCATCGTCAGTTCAAGGCGTTTTTGAATGAAATATCAGCTGAATATAACTACGTAACATATTATTGTGAAGTCAGATGGCTGAGCAAAGGAAAAATGTTGAAACGGTTTTACGAGCTTAGAAATGAGATAGCAGACTTTATGAAAATAAAAGATAAACCACCATCTGAATTAAGTGACCCAAAATGGATATGTGACTTAGCATTTCTGGTCGATCTTACAGGCTATTTGAATGATTTAAATTTGAAACTTCAAAAACAAGGACAGTTAGTAAATGATTTGTACAGCCATTTAAAAGCGTTTCAGATCAAACTACGCTTGTGGGAGTCACAGATGCTGTCTGGTAACAGTTACCATTTCAACACGCTCTCTGCGTATGAAAATATTGCTTATGCTCAATATGCTGAAGAACTCAAGTTACTGTCGGAACAATTTTCGAACAGATTTTGCGACTTTAAAAACATGAAAGACTGTTTCAGTTTATTTGCTACTCCTACAACATATATTGTACAAAATGCTCCAATACACTTACAAATGGAATTGATCGAGATTCAAGAAAACTCACTCCTAAAATCCAAATTTGAAGACGTAGAGTTGTGCGATTTCTACAAAAAATATTTAGAAAAAGACGTTTTTCCGCAGCTTAGAAAATTCGCACGCAGATTGATTTGTGCGTTTGGCAGTACTTATAAATGCGCACAGTTCTTTTCATTGATGAAAGTTAATAAATCAACACATCGTACAAGACTGACTGACGATAATTTGGAAAATTCTTTACGTCTTTGTGTCAGTGGAATTAATCCAAATATCGATGGATTAGTTTCCCAAATTCAAGCTCAAGTGTCTCATTGATTTTGGTGTATTTAACTTTCGTAGTTTGTAACAATTGCAATTTAACAATTTAATTATAATGTACTATTTTTTTTAATTTTATTTTGTTATTTTAATAAATTGTATTATAATAACATTGTCGTATTATTTCATGTCTAATATCTATTGCAAAAAATATTATCACTACTTTAAAATGCAGTAAGTACTTTTAAACGCGGCCCGCGAACGTATTTGCACGCTAAAGTTTGGCCCTCAACATGTCAAAGGTTGCCCATACCTGGTGTAAGGTATATAGTCACCATTATATATTTTTGTTAAAATCGTTCATAATAAGACAAATTGACAAAAAATGTCTCTTAGAATGACTATATTCATTATTACTAGAAAAAAAACTGTATATCCTGTGGTCACATGTAATGAAATATATATATTTGATTTAAGTTAATTGAAAGAGTATTTATACTCGAATATTAGTAATAACATGTTGAACACTTACTTAACACTACAAGACCCGCATTCATCTTACAGGAAGAATTAATTTCGTAATGACAATAAATGTTCTCTCCGTGTATTTATTTGCAAATTGTGTTTAAACACTCACCTGATTTTAGCCTTTTGCACAATACGGTTGCAACCAATTCTTTTTGAATTTCCGCACACCCTCGCACTGTTTTCCCTACAAAAAAAATACACGTGTAAACAAATTCTATATTAAAATAATAAAAGTTGTGAAAACAACTCAGGATTGCTATTAAGATAGCAATATCGTAATAAGTTTGCCGTAAAAACAGCAGTTTGAAAAGCAAAGATTAGAAAATGCCAACAGAGAAGATCCTAAAAATCTGCGAGCAGTAACTTAGAATTGTTAAGATAACGACTTTTTCAAAGAAATCTCGCAAATTGTTGTCATGTAAGATCGCCATCTATTAAAGACACCCTGAACTGAAAAATACCCCATTTACGCTATACAACCACTAGGTGGCGAGACGGTATGCAGAAAACTGCAAAACGAGTGAAAATTTTTATTTGAGCCTTCCCAGGCATTTCGTGAAAATCTAACTTTACAAAAATATTTAGGGGGCAAAAACAGCTCCGGTGTGAGAATTTTCGAAGATTATTTCGTGATTGAAAATTATTGCAATTTTCATGATTTTTTTTCAGAAAAACGATAATAGCTAGAATCATAAGCAATGCACACAGGTCCTAAAATGGGGTCAAGATTATGTATGAATTTTTTCGTAACACTAGCATAGGTCCGGTGTGCATCGGTTTTGAAAATCCGTGAGAATTTTTAAAGATTATTTCGCGATTGAAAATTATTGCAATGTTCATGACTATTTTTCAGAAAAACGATAGTAGCTAGAATCATAAGCAATGCACACAGGTTCTAAAATGGGGTCAAGATTATGTATGAATTTTTTCGTAACTCTAGCTTTTCTGGGAAGACTAGAATAAAAAATAACGATTTTCGTACATCAAAAATGACCCTTAATGAAATGTAATGTGGATGAGTTTGTTCATATTTCCAGAGTGTAGATTGTGTCTAACCATACAAAAACGACTGTTATAAGTGTCCATTTATTCAAACAATCTAGAAATGGATTTGCCAAGCTTAGATTTAATTCCACGTGCCTATTATGGCTTTTAATATCTTGATATAATTAGCTACAAAACTAGAAAGAGATTTTGAATACAATAACGTTATCCGTTAAAGCATTGCTTTGTTTTGACAACACGAAGAATAATCATTTTTCATGCAATATTTTTTTATCGATATACTCCTAATATAATATCAACTATAATGTAATATTTATAATAATACTTTATATATCTGACAACATTAATTTTGATAAGTATATTATACAGTAAATGTTGATTTATATATTGTTGTTGGCGTAAAAAAAATATAGTGTATAAATCTCATATAATGGCTATTAATCACTCAAACGACTTGCTCCACTCGCCTATGGCTCGTTCCGCAAACATCGTTCCGTGATTATATTCTCGTTGTACAATATACTATTTCTATGCGAGAGTTTTATAGTTGAAAATGGGGCGGAAACTATTATAAAATGGTTATTTCATATGTATACATAGAGTATACAATAATATTAGTTGAAAAGGAAGTCAAGGCATCGGAGAAAATATGCAGGACCATGAGTACCGGTGTTAAAATAACAACAAAATTGAACTTTCGGACCATACTACGAAAAAACTGATTTTAGCGAAAACAAAAAACAAATTATTTTTCAAGATATGCATACTAACTTCATTATTTCATATGGGCGGTAAAGTTGTGTATGAGCTCATTTTGTAGATTTTTTTATTTCTCTTTAACATAATATACCGTATGGTTTGTTTATTGTTAGTAATAGAAGAATTAAATAATATTTTCCTGTTAAATTATATATTTTGTACAAAAAAAAAAAAAAAAAAAAACAAAAATCTAGTTTCGAGACAGATTTTGTATTTATGTTTTTTTTTTCGCCTTTATCCCACTGTGCGGCGTGATGTCATGTCATTGTGTAAGATATTACAGACAAAACACGAAATTGGACAAAACGCGTTTTGTCTAGACTAAACGCGAAATGTCTACTGTTCACAGACATAGACCGAATTAAAACATAATTTCAGGTTTAGGCCAGAAATATCGCGTTTTGTTTTAATGAGTTTGGACAAGTCCTAACATGCTAAGCAGGGCTGTGGAGTCGGAGTCGTGGAGTCGGAGTTTAGGCATTTTGGTCGGAGTCGGAGTCGCGGAGTCGAAAATTAGTTACGACTCCGACTCCGGACAAATCGAAATAAAAAGTACAAGATGGACGAAAATTGAGCGCAACACTTCAGGTAACGCTATTCGTTAATCGTAATTTAAAAATGCTGTACCTATAGCTTCTTATTAAGTCTCGATGGGCATTTAAATTCTAAATATATGATTAAAAATAAGTATTTTTTAATATATTTTGTGTAAAATTATTGGTTTTACATATAATAATAAATTATGTATAATTTGTAACGTTAAAAAATAATATAGTGTTACTGGGCTTATTGAATTAACACGATTATTAGTGCATTTTTAAATAATCAATTTTGATAATTTTGTTCGACTGTTACATTTTTTTATAGAGTGTCTTCTCTTTGTATAAAGAGCCGGTCGGTGAGTGATAGTGGCTTAACGAATCATTATTAATATCGTAGAATTTTAAAATGATCAATTATAATCATTTTCGGGTGACTTGTTTTTTTTTAAATTGAAGTTTCTGACTATACAATCTTTAATCAAAGAGTATTCCACGTGGAATCCACTCTCGTTTAAACCTGTGCTGTCGGAGCCGGTACCCCTAGCTCCCAAATTTCCGCCTCGCCTGCTTGCACTCGAGCCCATGCGACTTGGCAACGCTGCTGCTGAATGCGCAAACGGATGCGTGCAAAACTACCTTTGTGCCACGTGTTCAGCCAAACTTAATAACCTATTTCAGCGTGTTTTTGAGTTTAGTGAAAGTTGAAAGTGAAAATGGCAAAAAAACTAAGCAAATGTAGTGTCTATGACTATTTTAAAAGTTCAAGTGACAAAACTCAATTTGTGTGTATGTGCAAAACGAACAATGACCTTAAATTGTGTAACGCTACATTAAGTGCATATTCCGGCTGCGAGAAAAACGCCCCTACGAGAGCATGGAATTTGAAACGTCATTTGCAACGCCACCACCCCGATATTTATAAAACTGTAGTCGAAAGTAATGAAAAAGTGCCAGCATTGAGAACTACAAAAGAAGTTGCCCAGACAAAATTAACCAAATTCTTTACGGGTAATAAGCTATCCATTACAATGACTGCTGATACATTCAAAAATAACGTAATTGCATTAATATGCCAAAATGGCGTAGCATTATCGTTATTCTCACAACCTGGATTTATTGGCTTGAATGGCGAAATGGCTGAAAAACTTAGAATTTCTTTAGATAGAGAAAACATAAGAAGAATGGTTTGTGATGAAGCGAAAAGGCAAAAAGGAGAACTGAAGAAGCAGCTTATGGGTCGTTTTGTTTACCTGAAAATGGACGCATGTACGCGCCATAGAGTAAATTATTTTGCTATTTACGTTCGTTTTGTAAATAACAATAATATAACTGTAACCAAGACATTAGCAATAAAAGATACTCATGCTTATCACACAAGTGAATATCTTAAACAATTACTTCAAAATGTTCTTGACGATTATGGCCTTAAAAAAGAGCAGATACTATGCATTATCACAGATAATGCTTCAAACATGATTAGCACAATTGAAAAATTGAACAAAGAATCAAATGAGGCTCATATGATGAGGAGTGAAGAAGGTGAATTTGAAAGCGAAATACCCGAAAATGCCGCAAAAGTGTACAATGAAACGGAATTAGGTGTTGATAGTTTGGATGATTTAGCGGAAGAAGTTGCGAAGTCTATTCAAATTCATCATATGCGCTGTGTTGTACATACGCAGCAGCTAGCAATACGAGATGGCCTTAAAAGAGGACACACGTCGAATTTACTAAGTAAAGCAAGGCATATAGTTACCACAGCCAGAACACCAAAAATTGATGACATTTTAAAGAGACGTGCTGGGAAAGGTGCAATTATTGATCAAGCAACGCGGTGGGGTAGCACTTATATGATGATTGAACGTTTGCTTGAGCTTAAACCGTACCTTGTTGACATGGCAAATCCAAGCGTTTTCTTAAGCGAACATCAATAGGAAGAAATTATAAAATTAGAGAGTGTACTTCGACATCCATATGCCGTTACAATGAAATTGCAATCAGAAGATTTGACTCCTGGAGAATTTTAAAAGAGTGGAGAAATCTAACATTTTCTCTGTCTCAAACTGGAGGATTAATTGCTGAAGGAATTGTCGCATCAATGAAAAAACGCGAGGTTATATTATTAGAAAATAAACTTTTAATTGCTGCCATTTACGTAGACCCGATGCATCGAATTCTTTTGAATAATGATCAGTTAACTAAAGCAAAATATGCTCTATTTAAGGTTATAGATCGCATGAAGAAATTGCTACAGGATAAAATAGAAAATGAAGTGATCAGTAGTATTGAAGGATCTTCCTCATCAACTGACGAGGATTTAGATTTTGACAAATATCTGGATAAACAAGAACGTACAAAACGTCGTTGTTTGGAAACTACACCTAACAGCTGCAATGTGAATAAATTAGAGGAATTGAAAGAGGATTTTGCGAATGCCTGCATAGAAGTTGAAAAGTATGACCGTACATCTAAGCTGACAGTACATGAAGTTATCCCGGTGTATCCGGTCATAGTAAGAGATGCTGCTATGATTATTACTGCGTTGCCCCCCACACAGGTTAGTGTTGAACGTTTATTTTCTGCATTATGGATCATAAAATCTGATTTAAGAGCATCAATGAAGGAGGATATTATAGAAGCAATCCTTTTTTTGAGGACTAATTCGTGTGATTAATTATCAAGTTAATTTTAGTCAAATTTCCCTTCAAATGTATTTGTTCCATTCTAGCTTTACGAATCATGATTCGTTAATTAATTATAAGCAAATAAACCTCATAAATGGATTCATTAAAAATATGACAAATTATTAAGAAAAACTTCTAAGGTTCACGATTTTTTAATACTTTGTAAAAAAGTCATTCCTATTAACAACCAACTAAACATTTGTAATATTTAGCAGATTATTAATAGCAAAGAAAATACAAACAATATTTACAAAATATTACTGATGTCACAAATTTAGAAATTCAATGTCCCCGTGAGCCTTTATAAAGAATCTTACAATTTTTTTTTCTGATTTTAATCTTAAAATTAATTAAATAATTGATTTAGTTAAAGCATTGCATTTATTTTCGGACTATCGTGCATAATTAGAATTAAGACACATTTATTAATTTACAAATATTAAAATTAAATATGTTTCAGTTACTTTAACATTGTTAACTAGTATTTAATATATATATATATATATATATATATATATATATATATATATATATATATATATATATACATATATATATATATATATATATATATATATATATGTATATATATATATATATATATATATATCACAATTTGTATTAGTTTTTTTTTTACAATTTTATAGAAACGTTTAATTATTACAAAAGCTATCGACTATAATTATTTTTGTTCAGTCATATTAGTTTTGTTTATGTTGCTTTTTTCTTTTATTAAATATAAAATAATAAAATCTTATTAAATGTGTACTTGCTAAATTGTTTAAATTGTAAATTTCTCTATATACATTCGGGGTCATCTTAAATTGCGCGGGTCTTAGGGATAATTTGGCTTATTTTCTTCAGATTAAATCATGATTTATCCAGCCAACGGGGATAAGTTTATATTATTTGCACTATCAATATTTTTTATATTGTATTTTTGTATTGTTTATTATAACTATATGTATTTGTACGTTATTTTTAAAATCTACAAAATACTTACTTGTATGCACATTAAAATTATGCATCAATAACGAAAACAAAGAATTAATTTATGTAAACAAAATATACAGTTATTAGTTATTTTTTGTTGAAAATGATACAGGTTTATTACTTTAATATGTAAAACGTTTATTTAAGTTCTGAAATGTTAATCCTTTAAAAAAAATACATGTTCATTTTGCATTTGAACTTCTTGTACATACATGTCGTTTTTAATAGTACCCTTTAATCCTTATGATTTCCCAATAATCACCGGAGTTGGAGTCGGAGTCGGACGTTGAAGCTGGAGTCGTTTTATCTTAAATTGAGGAGTCGGAGTCGGAGTCGGATACTGTATCCAACGACTCCACAGCCCTGATGCTAAGTGTCAAAAAAATGTTAGATTTCTAAAGTGGTAATAACAATAGCTCAACGTTAATCGAAATTATTGAAAATATAAGAACATTGTGCTTTATTTTGACGCTCGCATAATAATAAAGAAATAAAAACAAATGAACAATTTGTACGGAAATTTGGATGTGCCGGGAAGCGACTCGCTTCACTCGCGCGCCTCGACAAATCCAAATTTTCAAGCTTTCTAAACTCAAAATTTTACTTCATGCTTAATCTGGGAGTGGAAATACTCAAAAGAAGTTTCAAATTAAATGCTTTTATAAATAATCTTCTATAAAAAATCTACTTTTCATTATTGAAAGTGATTCATTATTTAATAATAAAGTTTAGTTTGATATTATTTGAAGTAAAACTTATGCCTAAAATTATTCACTTTTTAAATCAAGTGGTTTTATTTTATGAATTTAAAATAAACTAAAATTCTAAATTTAAATACAATTCATTCTATTTCTATTCAATTAATACATAATTAATAAAAATTATAATAATGTTTTACCAAGTGATCAATGATAAACAATACATTCATTGATAGCTATAATTTTGTAATATTTAAAATTGTAACATTTTTTGACAGTCAAGAAAATATTGTGTTTGTAATTCTATCACATATAACATGACATAGTTTTTTACTAATTTGTATATTTGCTAACAATTTCTAGGAAATAAATGACTTATTATTATATGTCATAAAGCAAAATAACATTAGGTGTGTCAAGTTTGGTTGTATCTCATATCGTCAAGATTTTTAAGGTTAGGTGTCACTCTGATAAGTTAGGTTAGGTATAGGTCGACTAAATGTCGGCTGACGCCGACTTACATCAACTGCAATTATAGTTTAGATATCAACTTACGTCAACTGTTTTTATGGAGTAACGTTAAACAAATATAGTAATTAAGATACAAATTCAAAATAAACATAAGTGCCATACAAATCTAATACGTGTTAAAGTGACACTGTCTAAATATATATATATATTTTTTTTTTACCGAGGGGAAATGCCTAACGCACCGTCAGAGAGATGTTCGTCAGCTCTCTGGTGTGTGGGATTTGCACCCACTAAAACCCCTCCTTCTCAGACGATAATGAATTTTCCACCCTGGAACTATCTTATCGACATTACTTCAGGGTGGTTGTCCCGTGACTAGCGACTTATTTTTATTTCCGTCATTTCTTCATTCTTTTTTTTTTCCTTTTTTCCCCCTTTTTTTTTCTTTTTTTTTCATATACTGTATATATATATATATATATTTTCTATCTTTGTCATCCGTTTTTGTGCGCATGATATATACAATACGCGTTTATTGCGTTCCATGCTTCTATGGAACTCAGCATTTTTTCAATAATATTATGTTGTTCTAGGTGGCCAACTATTTCGTAAAGACGAAGTCGTTCTTCGTCCCATCGTTTGCATTCAAACACGGTGTGCCTGGGGTCATCTTCCGTGGCATCAGAGTATGCGCATGCCGCAGTTCCCACTTTTTTAATTTTGAGCAGGTAAGTATTGAAACAACCGTGGCCTGATAAAAATTGTGTGAGATAGAAGTTTACTTCCCCGTGTTTCCTATTTCTCCATATCTCAATGTTCGGTATCAGACTGTAGGTCCATCTACCCCTTTCCTCGTTTTCCCATCTTTCTTGCCACGTTTGTTTGCTTTTGTTTTCCGCTTCTTCTTTTGCATTTTTGGTACCCATACTGTCTTTTTTAACGTATTTATTCTTTTTTTCTAGGGCTAGGATGTCTACGGGTGTTACTGCTGCTATCACAAAGACCGCTGGTTCGGAGACCGTCCTGTAGGCGCTGGCGATGCGAAGTGCTCCTCTTCGTTGGATGGAGGTAAGTTTCCTTTTTAAATTTGCAGATATTCTGTCTGCCTAAACTTCGCTGCCATATAGTAGGATGGAGTTCACTATTGCCATTTGCAGCTTTTTGGTATGTGGGGTCGGCCCGCGTAGGTTTGACATTAGTCTACTTAGCGCGCATACCACCTTAGACGCTTTTTTACACAAGTTTTCAATGTGTACCCTGAAATTTAATTTATTGTCTACTTGTACCCCCAGATATCTAATTGATGACGCTGCAGGAATAATATCGGCGCCCACTGTGAAGTCTATGTCGACTGCGATTTGTCGCCTGGTAAGTAGTATCATCTCCGTTTTATGCGTCGCAAGCGTCAGGCCGTTTTCAAACATCCATTTCATGACCCTGCGCATCACCTGATTAAGTTTATATTGGATGTCTTTAGTAGTGCGGGCGGTAATTACCGCTGCAATATCATCTGCATAGCCAATTAGGTAGGTACCGGTTGGTAAGTCCAGGTCGAAGATGCTGTCGTATAACACATTCCACAGGTCAGGTCCAAGGATTGATCCCTGGGCTGCCCCAGCGGTGATGTCGCGCACTCTCCGGCCTTCATTGGTGCTGTAAACGAGTTTTCGGTGTTCCAGATAGCTGTTCATGATGTGCAGTAAGTATTGTGGAATGTTAAATCTGTGCTCCAGAGCATCCATGATAACATCCAATCTCGCCGAGTTAAACGCGTTTTTAACGTCTAGCGTCACTAATGCGACCAATGGTCTCGAATAGTGGTTTTGGTCTTGTGCTTGCTCAAAAGATGATATGATTTCAGCAACAGCTCCCACTGTTGAAAATCCGACACGGAAACCATGTTGTCTGTTTGAAAGTACCCCGGCCTGGCTAATTGCTTTATCTAGTCGGATTTTGATCAATTTCTCCAGTAGTTTTCCTGTTGTGTCTAGGAGACATAATGGTCTATAGGATGCGGCAGAGCCGGAGTCGTGTTTTGGTTCAGGGATCAACAACTAGCTCTTGTTTTTTCCAGCGGTTCGGAAAGAGTCCATCTGTTAGGCAGGTATTGTACATGCAAAGTAGTGCCTCAGGTACTTGCTTGCATAGTACTTTGAGGGCCTCTGCGGGAATACCGTCAGGTCCGGGGGCTTTTTTCGCTTTTAGGGAATTAGCTGCTGTTTGGAGTTCTGTGATATTGAATAGCGGGATTTCTGGATCGTGAGGAAATCGTCGTGTGCGTCTTTTCGGATGGTTGGGAAACAATGTGTCGACGATAGATTCGACACGATTAGCGTCTAAAGTGTCGCAAGTAGTCTGGCCGCCCAGTTTGGACATTGCGACGCTACTTTTTAGCTACTGTGTACTTACCGCTCGGCTAAACTAACCCAGTGAAGAAGGGGGGGTTTTCAAATCAAAGATTTAACAAAAAGGGCGCCACGTGATTACGGGCGGCAAGGTAGCTAAACATAAAGGAAAATCACGAACCCAGATTTTACTAATACATATGTTCAATTCCCCATAAGTAAAATGCATAAATGAAATATAATAAACTATTTTATTTCCTGTAGATCAAACAACACAAAAAAATGTATATATATATTTCAATTTAATATATGAAAGAAACGAATTGAATTAAAAAAAATAAACTATTAATTTTAAGTAAAATATGGAATAATACCAAAAATAATTTTCGTAATTCATTCAAATTAATTACAAACCTCGGTAGATAAATATAGCTATATATACCCTTACAAAAATCATACAAACTCAAACCGAAATAAACATAATAAATTTAAATTCAAAGCATAAATTAAAAATATTGAATTATCTGTAATGACTTTAAAATACACGTTTAAATGTTCCTTAAACGGCAAGAATTATCTATTCTTTTATTATTATTTTTTTTTTCTTCAACCAAAAAAAAAATTATAAATTGAAATGCAAAGTATAAAGTGAGAAATAATTATTATTTTTCAAAATCAAAGTTTTCCAATTAAATTAATATTAATGTAGCTATTAAACATCAACAACAACAAAAAATAAACCTTTACGTTATTATTTAATTTTTTTTCTCTTTTTAAATTCTCATTCGAACAATTTACAAAACACGTTATGCATATATACCCAAATAATTAATTGTAGAATTTATCATTAGAATTCGAAGTTTTAAATTTAAACAAAAAAAAAAAATCTTTATGTAAATACAAAAAAAAAATGTACTTATCAAATTTCACTCGAGTCCAAGGGGTTGAAACCAAACGAATAACACGGGTAAGACAGATAAGACGGACGAAGGACAGCTACGACTTCTCCCTTTCCCGAACCAGAATCACAGGACAAGTCTTCGATGAAGTATTTTTCTTGCGGAATCCGGAACTAGAATCTCCCACGTGATCTCCACTGCTTATCAGCAACCACGGTCAAAATGGAATTCGAATCGAACCGGACCAAAAGTACATCAATCGAAATGTATGATTGTAAAACAACCACAATTAAAAACCTCTAGGTGAAAGTGAGGTTTTCTAGAACGGCACGCTTTTTCTCTCCGCTTATAGCGTAGTAAATTATTATTTGCCAAATAATTCACTTTTGAAATGAAGACAAATACGAATCCCTCTTGAGGAAACCACAACGGTTTATAATTTATGAATCTTAATTTACGCGTGTCGAACTGGACGTGTGAAACGTATACGCCTGAACAGTTAAAAATGGACGGGGCAGAGCGCAGTCTAAAAACTCCTCCGCGACACCGAATACAATAGAACAAAATCAATCGCAAAAAATTCCAATATTTAAATTTAAATGCGAAAATAAAATTGCCTATGTTAATTCCTTAGAATTAGAATAAATTGAATATAAATTATTCGTTTTACCAAAAATTAACGTAACAACATGACCACTTTGTATCCCAGCCCCCACGGATTGCAATCTACATCTTCTTTCAGTTCTTTCCATTTCTTATTCTTACTTCTATAGATGGCTTTTTTCAGTTCCTTCCTAGCTGCTTTGTATCCCTGCAGTTCAATTTCTGTGGGTCCTTCGTTTTGCCTGCGTTTGCGCGTCAGTTTCCGTCTATAGGAGTGGCATTTCTTCCGGATTTCGGCGAGTTCTTCATTCCACCAGTAGGTGGATACTTTTTTTCGTCGACGCTTTTTTGGCATTGATGCACTACACGCTCGGTTAATGGCTGCCATTGTAGACTCGACGATCTGATTGGCATTTTTAGTGTCCGTCAGTGCTGTCGATTCCCTTTTGAAGACTTCCTCTAGTGACTTTTCGTTTAGTCTAGCTGTATTGTATTTAGGTTTTTGTCTCGACTCGTTTTTGTTGTGAGCCCTCTGATTGTCTAGTTTGAAACTGATGTATTGGTGATCACTGGCCGTATACTCTTCTGTCACTTTCCAGTTTCTAATATTACCTGCGATGTTTTCTGAGGCGAAAGTGACATCGGGTATGGTTTGCCTGTAGCCAGGCCGTCTGAATGTAGAGGTATTTCCCACATTTAGTACGACTAAGCCCAGTCGGGCAGTCATTTCTAGTATGTATCGACCTCGTGTGTCAGTGACGTCTTCGCCCCATTCGACTGCCTTTGCGTTGATGTCGCCGCCTAAGATGGTTTTTCCTCTCAGGCTTCTTATGGTGTCTTCAAGATCGTCGACTTTTGCACGAAAGTCTGATATCGGTTCGTTCGGTGTTAAATAGCAGCTGACTAAAAATACTTCGTTTATTTTCACCCATACGAAACCATTTCCTACTCCGGAGCCCTGCACAGCAAGACGGGTAGTGTTTGGTATCCATATGGCGCAGGTACCAGTTACGTCTTTATACCAGCCTACTTGTCGGGTGTCGCGGTATTGTTCACTGATGAGTAGCAGGTCGGCCTCCGGGTTCAGTTGTAATTGTGCAAGGAGGTCATCCGCGATCTTGCTTCTGTGTATATTACCTTGTAGAACGCTAAACATGTTTGCTTAGTGCCGCCTTGGCTGTTTTCAGCGCTTCCCTGTATGTTGAGCAAGTTTTGTGCCCCGGGACGTGGTTTACCTCGTCATATTTCCCTGTGCAGAGGAAACACTTCGGGTCATGTACACATGTTGCTCTGGTGTGGCCTGTGCCGCTGCAGTTTATACAGATGCCCTTTCCTCGTCTGTCTATGCTGTTGCAGTTTGTCTGTCTGTGTCCGTATCCAAAGCATTTGTAGCATCTGACTAATTCTGCCGTTCTTCTGGGCTTGCTGTTTATCAAGCCGATTGTGACGGTATCAGTCTTCAGCAGGTTGTTTGCCAGGTCTTCATTTATTCGCACATACGCGATTTTCTGTTGTCTACTATTAGGTTTAGTAAGGTTTACTGTTATGGTTTCTTGCGTTTTTAAGATTTGACGAACTGCTTCTTCTACTTCAGTCTTTGTAGTGAGTGCGTCGAGATCGCGGAGTTTTACTGTGGCTTGTGGGGTTAAGCTCTTTACAGTTGCGTCTGTACCCATTATTTCGCAGATCTTTTTAGAAAACTCTTCGTTGATTTTGGTTTCCGTTCCGAGTTCCACCAAAATTCCTCCATTCCTGGTTTGGCGAAGACGTTTTACTTGTGCGCCGATTTGTTTGGGATTGGCATCCTTACGTAGCACTGCTAATATCTCAGCATAAGATTTTCCCTGCTCAGGCTGTATTAGGAGAGCATTTGTTCTTTGTCGTCTTGTTTTTATCGGTGCTTCTTTCTCCTTTCTTTCTGGGGGCGGTTTCAGTGTTTCTTTATTTTCAGAGTTTTGTTTCTTTCTACGCCTTCTGCTCTGTTGCACCTGCCACTTTTTTTCTCCTATTTCATCTGGAGTATCTGGAATTTCACGACCGTCTCCTTGTCCTCCTTTCGTCTCCTTCTCTTGTTCTTCTTTTTTCCGCTTATCCTCGTTGCCGTTGATAGGGCTGCTTGCAGCACGCTTTTTGGTGTTAGCGAGGGTTGCTTCTGCGCAAATGATTTTAATTTCGGCTTGGTGGAGTTCTTCGCTCGCCTTTATCCAGCTCGCTCTGCTGAAAGTAATTACGTCTATAGATTCTTCCAGCACTTTTAGCCCATTTTTAATGTCCATACTGACATTTCTCTGTTTTTCGACCGCTGCTTTCACTCGGCCAATGATATTTCTACACCTCTGTAGTTTGGTGGCCTTATCGGTCTTCATTTTCTTAATGAACGCTTTTTTTGGCGACTTGGGTTGATTTTCCTCTTCAGGTTTCTCGGAGTATTCCGACACTACGTTAGAGTTTTGTGAGGTTAAGTCTACGGTAACTCGTCCGTTTGTCGGTGGCGATCGTGGCATACACGAGCTTCTACGAAAAGGGTCGTCTTTGTTTGGTGTCGACTGTCTAAATATATTACAACTTTAAAATTTAAAAAAATTACAACTATTAATGAATGTATTGTTTATCATTAAGTATTGTTTTTAAAATATAAAATATTAATAAAAAAAATTACTTGATTTGTATAAATAACAATTTTAAACAAAATATATTGATTTTATTTGAATTTAAACAATTTTTTAATTTAAAATTAAAATAAAACTACTTAATTTTAAAAGTAAATAATTGTAGGCATACGTTTTTAATACTAATAATTATCTTTATTTAGCATCTTTTACTATACAATAACATAGAAATATACAGAGAGTTTTGTGTAACACCGAACATTTTCATCCAATACAATTTGACACCTTAAATTTTAAAATAATATGTACATTGGGTTGCCTATATGACCATTACAAATTGTAGCCAATCAATCGCAATTAATGCCTTAACTTGTACATACAGGGAGTTTTTCTTTCAAGTATACATGTCCCAATTACAGCGTATATGCCGTAAATCTTTCGATACACCTTTTCTTTAAAGAGTTCAACTTTAAACTTAAAATGAGTGTGTTTCACTCCCAGACTAGGCATGAAGTAAAATTTCGAGTTTAGAAAAGCCTGAAAATTTGGTTTGGTCGCGTAGCGCGAAGCGCGGAGCGGCCAAACCAAATTTTCAGGCATTTCTAAACTCGAAATTTTACTTCATGCGCCACCGGTACAAAACACTGACATTACGAAGTTTATAACACACCGCAAAACTTTACCTTGCATCGGTGTTTTATACCGGTGACGCATGAAGTAAAATTTCGAGTTTAGAGAAGCCTGAAAATTTGGTTTGACCGCTCCGCGCTTCGCGCTACGCGACCAAACCAAATTTTTAGGCTTTTCTAAACTCGAAATTTTACTTCATGCTTAGCCTGGAAGTGGAAAACACTCCTTTAAAGCTTCAAATTACATTCATTTAATAAATTGAGCGTCGGCATATATACAGCGTATGCTAATGTATACTTAAACGAAAAATTCTCATTATGAAAATGTTCGGTGTTACATAAAATTCTCTGTATACAATTAATCACTCCCAATTATTAAAAGGAGATTATTTATGCAAGGTTTATTATAAAAGCGTTTAATTTTGAACTTTTAACGAGTGTTTCCATTCCCAGATTAAGTATGAAGTAAATCATGATGATGGTTGCGACCGTAACTACGTGGTAATTCATAATCACTGAATAAAACACTTACTATGTTTTTTACCACAAAATATTTATTGTATGTATATATATTATATCACACAAATATACACATAAAAACAGGACTTAAGTTTCGACGTTTGACGGTCATTTTAAAGTGAAACAAATTACAAAAACGGTTACATTTATACAGGTACAGTATTTAGAGTGAGGGTAACAAAACAAATTAGGGTGAACAGGTACATAAACATACAGATTAAAGAATTTCGAAAAGTGGCGAATACACTAAATCTGTTTGTGCGTTTAACAGATTAACGAGCGGATTGTTCGTCCGTTTGAAAATTTCTGCGTAATCAAGTAGATTAAGCTTGCTGCCTTTGGTTCAGTTATGTAAAATTTTAATTTTATTGATTTTTGGAAATGAATGTTTGTTTAGAATTCAAACATTCATTTCCAAACTCACATTCTTCGAAAACAAAACCATCAAATCGCGTTTAGACCCAGTTGCAAATTATCCAACATTCTATTTAATTCAAAAGACAAAATTAATCCCTTAAAAAAATCGGGTGTTTATGAAATTCCTAGTTCCGAATGCAATAGTGTTTATGTAGGCCAAACCGGTCGAAGTTTCGAAAAGAGATATTCTGAACATTTTCGCGCATTTAGATTGAACCAAAACTCCAGTTCCTTTTCCAACCATGTTTTAGAGTGCAAACATTCATTTCCAAAAATAAATAAAATTAAAATTTTACATAACTGTACCAAAGGCACCAAGCTTAATCTACTTAAATCCGCAGACATTTTCAAACGGACGAACAATGCCCTCGTTAATCTGTTAAACGAACAAACAGATTTAGTGTATTCGCCACTTTTCGAAATCCTTTAATTGGTTTTCAATCTTCCAGAGCACAAAGGCAATGCTGATGATAAGAAGAAAAAGGATATCGAAGTTCTTAAAACTATCTTAGGGCCCTTAATCTCATTTGTGCCTAAATTAGTAATTCGCTTAGGAAAAGAGTCCGGCAAACCTAGGCCACTGAAAGTGTCTTTAGATGATCATCACTCTGTAATTCAAGTACTCCAAGCTGTGCGTACTTTGAATACTGGTGCGGTGAAATTTTATGCCGATCGTACGAACATTCAACGAAATCAGCTAAAGACTTTAAACGACGAACTTACTTTACGCAAAAATTCGGGTGAAACGGACTTGACAATTAAATATAGGAATGGAGTCCCGAGTATAGTCAGTACTCGGTCATCAGGAGTTGCAGTTAATAAGCCAAAAAACTAGTTGTGTATTTCCAGAACATCGAAGGCCTTAAATCAAAAATTCGTGATTTACATCTTAAGGTTAGCTGTTGTGTTTATGACGTCATAATTCTTATTGAAACGTTCGATGATTCCGTGTTAAATTCTGAATTAAACTTATCGAACTATAATATTCACAGACAGGATAGAACAATCTTAACTAGTGCTAAAAGTAGAGGTGGGAGAGTCCTTATTGCCGTTAAGTCTGATCTAAATAGCATTAAATTGGATTCATCAGTAAATATTGTAGAACACTTATTTGTTAAAATTAATGATGAATTAATACTTGGTGCTTCTTATATTCCACCTATGTCCCCCTGTAATATATATGAACAACATGCATTAGCTATTGATCAAATCTGTTTGGATAATCCTAGTTCTGATTATATTTTCTGTGGGGATTTTAACTTACCGACTGCAGTTTGGGACTTTTCGGGTTATAGCTTATTGTCTTACTCAAATACATCCCAGTGTGCCCGTGCATTTAATGATTCTTTTAATTTTAATGATTTGCGCCAAAAGAACCACATTCCAAATGAACGTGGCATATTTCTTGATTTAATATTTTCTAATTTACTTAATATTAATATTAAAACATCCAGTGATCCATTACTCAATAATAGTTATCATCACATATCCTATGATATTACTGTGAACTTATCAAAGACATTTAGTCCTTTATACACTGATTATATTTATTATGATTTCAAATCAGCTAATTACAGCGCCATGAATGATTATCTTTGCAATGTTGATTGGAGTCTAGCATTTCAGGAACCAAATATTGATTTAAACTTAAATAATTTCTATAACATCATTAATCATGCCCTCTCATTATATGTGCCTTCTAAATATTATAAATCATCAAATTATCCAAAAAGGTTTAATCGTGAACTCATTGATTTAATTATATCTTAGAAAAAAGCCCATGTCGCTTTTAAAAAAAGTGGTCGTGTTACTGATTATGAAACATTCAAAAATCTTAGATCTTCTTGTTGCAATTTAAGTGAAACACTTTATGAATCCTATATTCGGAAAATTGAGGATACCATAAAAGTTAATTCTAAAGTATTTTGGTCTTTTGTTAATAAGTGCAGAAACATAAAAGGTTTTCCAAATAAAATGAATTTTAATGATACACAATGCAATGCTGGAAGTTCTTGTGTTGATTTATTTGCTGACTATTTCTGCACTGTTTACAATGAGGATATAATTGATGCTCCATTATTCAATTATGATCATAAAATATCTTGCTCAAGGTTTAGTCTAAAAACTTCCGATATATTTAATTCAATCAATGAGTTAAGTGACTCACTTAGCTCTGGGCCGGATGGTTTACCCCCTTATTTTGTAAAACAATGTATTTATTCACTGACTACCCCGATTGAAACATTATTCAATAAATCTATTAATTGCGGGGTGTTTCCTACTTTTCGGAAACATTCTTACATCAACCCTATTTTCAAAGAGGGCTCGAGGGAAGTCATACAAAATTATAGGGGAGTTTCTATCCAGTCCGCAATTCCTAAAATGCTAGATAAACTAATATCCGATCAACTCATTTGGTGCTGCAGGAATATTATTTGTGACGAACAACATGGGTTTTTAAAGGGCAGGTCTACAACGTCTAATTTGCTTTCCTACCAGATGTATCTGATGAGTGCTTTGGAAAGGGGTCGTCAGGTTGATTCTGTTTACACTGATTTTTCCAAAGCCTTCGATCGTGTTAGTCACTCTGTTCTCTTATATAAACTTGAAGGCTTGGGATTTTGTGATTTTGTGACAAAATGGTTCGCAAGCTATTTACGGGAACGTAAACAGTTTGTTAAGATTGATAACTTCGTCTCCAGAGCAATCAACGTTACATCTGGCCGTCCCCCAGGGCTCACACTGTGGTCCAATTCTGTTCTTGATCTTTATAAATGACATTGGGAGTTATATTAAAAATAGTCAATTTCTGATGTTTGCTGATGATGTTAAAATATTCAAAGTAATTGAGAGAAGTTCTGATAATGCGCTTTTACAATCTGATTTATATAACTTGGCTAATTGGTGCGCATGCAATCATCTTCATCTCAATTTGAAAAAATGTATGTCAATTTCTTTTTGTCGCCATAGCAATAATAGCAAGTTTGAGTATTCAATTAATGATAATAAATTGCCCCTGGTCGAGACAGTGCGTGATTTGGGTATTATATTTGATTCTCGCTTACATTTTGTTACCCATTTGAATAAGATCTCTAGTAAAGCTCTTTCTATGCTCGGTTTCATTAATAGATTTTCGAAACACTTTGGCGTGGACACGTTCAAAACCCTTTACGTCAGTTTGGTAAGGCCACATTTGGAATATTGTTCTGCAATTTGGTCTCCTTACCACAACTGTAACATTGAAATCATTGAAAGAGTTCAGAATAGGTTCTTACTACTGGTATCTTTTAAAATGGGGATCGCACGCATTGACTATAGTCGGTCACACATATTGAATTGTCTTAATTTAAAATCTTTAGAATATAGAAGAATATCATTTGACTTATGCTATGGGTTCAAACTGATTAATGGACATGTCAATTGCAGTTTTTTATTATCATTGTTGAACTTTAATTTTTTTAACAACTCCAGTTCGTTGTAGGCCCTTATTTCGTTTAAACTTCCATCGAACATTGTATGGTTCCCATAATCCTGTGGCACGTATAATGCGGTATTGTAATGTCCTTATGTTGTATCCCAACTTTTACAATTTTAGTGATTCTTACAGTGTATTCAAACGCCATTTACAGTTTATTAATCTGGATATTGTTAATTAGTGTATTTTTGTTTGTTGTATTATATTTCTCACTCTATTTATATGTTTTTCAAAGTAATATTATGTTTATCTTATATCACTATTTTTAATTGTGTATTGATGTATAAAGGAGATTTCCGTTAATAAATAAAATAAAATAAAAAATTTGTAAATGTATGTACCTGTTCAACCTAATTTGTTTGGTAACCCTCACTCTAAATACTGTACCTGTATAAATGTAACCTTTTTTGTAATTTGTTTCACTTGAAAATGTCCGTCAAACGTCGAAACTTAAGTCGTGAATTTATGTGTATATTCGTGTAATATAATATATATACATACAATACATATTTTGTGGTAAAAAACATAGTAAGTGTTTTATTCAGTGAGTATGAAGTAAAATTTCTAGTTTAGAATAGGCTGAAAAATTTGATTTGCCAGGGCGCGCGAGCGAAGAGAGTCGCGTCTTGGCAAATGAGGGCTAATGAGGGCTGAACTGCGTTCCACCTGAAGCACCCTAATTATAGATTTTATTTGTATCTCGTATTTATGCTTTGGCAGTTTATTTTATTTTAATATCTTACGTATACACGCATTTGGTAATTCTATTTTTGTATGTTTCCCTGTTACAGGATAATTGTAAATCGATTGTAAAATAAAAGTATTATTATTATTATTATTAAAACGTAAAGAAATCTCTCTCTCTCTATTCCGTTAATGTTAATAAAGTAGCTTGTAAAAGTTTGAACTATTTATTTAAATATTATAATTTTTTGTAGCCATATTTTATTCATGAATGCAATTGAATTAAAACTATAGCATGCGCAGTGGTGAATTGCAAGAATAAAAAAATTGTGGACGCATCTACGTGAAACAACCCGTAGGCAGTGAATGTCGGTTTTCTGTGAACCAATTGTTGTGTCAAAGTTTTTATTTTTTCTACTTCATTCGGCATTTTTCCATAAACGTCCAGCATTTTGAAACATAGTCCAATCGATTTTTCGCCCTCTTTCACAATATCTCCACATAATAATGATAATACTGTACCAATAGACTGAAATTTACAAAAAAATATATTTGAACAGATAGAAGAAATTTTTTGAACAAGCTAATGTTAAAATGATTCTGCTATAAATAAGGAAATTAACTCAGATAATCAAACATTCATTGATTTCAACACAAATAAAAATAAAATATGTTCGTTTATTAAATGTGCATACCTCATGCACATTTAATAAACGAACATATTTTATTAAGGCACTTAAGAAATTGACCAAACGCTGTAACTATCGGGGTATGTATACCTAAAAGAAAAACTCCCAGTATATTTCAAACTTCACATTTAATCAGTGTTTTATATGCCTGGCGCGTGAAGTAACATTTCGAGTTTAAAAAACCGGAAATATTGGATTTTAATTTGGAAATTACCAGGCTTTTCTAAATTCGTAATTTTTCTTCATGCCCTAACAAGGTGTGTAAACTTATGTTAAAAATAATAAATACTTTAATAGTTGACATTTCTTAAGGGGAATATAACAGTGGTCTGAAATTTAATGTTAGGTTTATTTAAAAACTAAAGGTCCTAGAAAGTTGAAATTTTGACAGCGTATATTAAGCCCAATTATCTAGTAAAATATCGAAGTACTTTTTTTTAACAATTTGATTTCAGAGGTATGAAAAAAATAATGTTAAATTTTTCAAAATTAAAAAAAATATTCCCATATCTTACTAGTTTATACTATAAGGAATATAATGTGAACATTTCATAAGGATGCGATAGCTCATGCCCGAGTCAGGTTAAAATAAAAATCTTGAAAAATAAGACCGTAAAATTCCGCCGCCTTGCGGATCTTCTCTTAGTTGAACGCGTTGTACACTCATCTGCACAATTATTGGAGGGGCGAGCAGCATGCGGCCAGCGTTTATCTCTGGGCCGGTGAACGCTGTGCGGCTTCGCGTTTGTTTTTGTTTTCTTTTTTCAATCATAGTTAACAAAATCGGCTCGCGTCGTTAGCATTTATTCTCGTAAAATTAATATTTCGCAATTATAATCGATATTTTATTGTACTAGTGTTTTATTTTCATGCTTTCTGACTGCTAATGGAATAAGTATTTTTTTATACTGCATGTTCACTAATATAGAAAACACGAAATGTTTCACTAATTTAAATAAAGATGTGTAATATACCTTTAATATTGGCTTTCCTTATTATTTGACAGTGTCGGTATTATTAAATTATTTTTAAAGTTTTTTAAGCTGATTAATAAGCCAGAAGCAATCGAATAACAATCAGACTTGTTCAAATCATTATTTCGTCTTAAATCTGTCGTTATTAAAGCAGTTGTTAAATGCCATTAAACTTCTCGCAATAAAACTATTAAAGTAAATTGTAAAGTTTCTAGCAATCGGACCTATTTGAACCAACTGCGACTTCATCAACGAATCAATGATATCAAAACTATAAGAATAGTAAGAATAACACCAATATGACGTTGTCGTAGATTAATGTTACAAATCAACTATTTTTTACTGAGCACAGGTAATATTTGTTTGACGAATGTTTAAAAAAATGTAGGGTTTAACTGCGTGCATATTCATTGTTAATTATTTGAGAAAAAATAGAACTATAATAATAATAAGGTAGTTATTATAATGCATTTCAAATAATAAGCTTCTTGCTCAACATTGCACCGAGCCCAATATATTTTTTTCAAATTTGGCTGATTTATGATGAGTCATATTTTGATAGTAAGTAAATAAGGAATAAATGAATTGAAATTGAATGTTATTGCAATCCTCTATTTATACGGCTCAGTCAACTTAGCCCCCCGAAGTTCGACTTTTTAAAAAATAACTGTTGCGCTAGACGGGCCTTAGCTAGCGCTAGCTAGCGCCACAAAAATTAGAGCTAGCGCCGTTTAGACAAGAAAGTTACGGGGGTTTGAACTTTCGGGGGGCTAGGTTGATGCTGGATGTTTCAAGTTTTCTTACAGTATTCGGATTCCTTAGAGCTAGCGCTACCAATTTAAAAGCTAGCGCCACCCCCACAACCCCAAAAGATTATACAACATTTTAAACCCTAGCCCCCCGAAATGAGATTTTTTTAATCAAATTGGGTGCAAAAGTTCAATTCAAGGCTTTAAACGAGTGTTCTCCACTCCCAGACTAAGCATGAAGTAAAATTTCGAGTTTAGAAAAGCCCCGTGAAAATTTGTCGAGGGTCGCGCAGCGACCCGAGACAAATTTTCTGGGCTTTTCTAAACTCGAAATTTTACTTCATGCGCCACGCGTATAAAACGCTGATTTCAAGTAAGGTTCAAATATACACAAATTTCACAAAATTTTAGTGCTCTATACGCGTGGCGCATGAAGTAAAATTTCGAGTTTAGAAAATCCCAGAAAATTTGTCTCGGGTCGCTGCGCGACCCTCGACAAATTTTCACGGGGCTTTTCTAAACTCGAAATTTTACTTCATGCTTAGTCTGGGAGTGGAAAACACTCGCTTAAAGCTTCAAATTGAATTCCTGTAAAAACAACATATATCTAAAGATTTAAACAAAATAAAGTGAATCTGGAATACGTCTACTTTAAAGAAAAACTCCCTGTATATCGTAGAATCAGGATATTGAGATAGATTGTGTTAGATACCCATGTTTTGATTAGGTACATACATAACCCGATGTGTACTAGGTAAATTTTCAGGCATTCATTGTTTTTGAAAAGCGTTCAGTTTGAAACTCCCAACGAGTGTTTTCCACCGAGTAATAATGATTTAAGTTATCATAAAAAAAACAACCGTAAGGTACGCCACTGTCTTGCTAGCACTAGCTATCTCTTGAATAACTTTCTCATTTATCACTTGGTGAAACATTTTGAAATAATAATAAAGGATAAATTAAAAACACTTGGTTTGTTTCACTATTTGTTTCTATTTACTTGACTAGTTTCGCTTTTTACGGCATTATCAAGAGTGAATCAAGAGTGAATCAAGAGTGAACTTTGATAATGCCGCAAAAAGCGAAACTAGTCGAGTAAATAGAAACAAATAGTGAAACAAAGCAAGTTATTTTAATTTATCCTTTAATATCACTAGCTATGTCGTTGTTAGTGTTTATAGACTTCAGTATAGCAATTACAATGCCAAAAAAAAATTTGAAATCGTACCGTTAGTTTCCGAGTTATAACGATTTCAATTATCAAAAACAATCGTCAGTTACGCCACTGTCTTACTAGTGCAAGCTATCTCGTTGCCAGTGTTTATAAATATTAGTATAGTAATTACAATGCCAAAAGAGTTTCTTAAATCGTACGGTAAGTTCTTGCGTAATAACGATTTAAATTAGCTAGGAGTGAAAACACAATTGTCAGTTACGCTACTGTCTACTAGGCATCATGTTTCTAATAGCCAGTGTCTATGAACATAAATAAAGTAATTACAACGCCGAACTATTTGTTGAAAGCGATATATTATATGCCAAACATCATTTTGTATTAAAATTCAGGAAGTAAATGGTAATACGCATACAGGATCTGAAAGCTCTTGCATCAAAATTTGGACGTGAACTTTTTTTTACCTGATATTTTTGAGAGAATATGTTTGTCATATTCTGTTGGCGCTAGCTCTAAGTTATATTTTCCACCCAATTTGATTAAAAACATCTCATTTTAGGGGGCCAGGGTTAAAAATGTTTTATTATTTTTTGGGGCTGTGGGAGTGGCGTTGGCTTTTAAATTGGTAGCGCTAGCTCTGAGGAATCCGAATAGTGTAAAAAAACTTAAAAAATCCAAACTCGGGGGGCTAACATCAACCTAGCCCCCCGAAAGTTCAAATCCCCGTAGTTTTCTTGTCTAAATGGGGCTAGCTCTAATTTTTGTGGCGCTAGCTAAGGCCGGTCTAGCGCAATCGCTTTTTTCAAAAAAGTCGAACTTCGGGGGGCTAAGTTGACTGAGCCTATTTATACACATCATCATTTTGTAAACCCTGTACTAAACATAAAAAAAATCAGGGCAGCTTTCCGTTTAATTTTTTTCAATCTATTATTTATTTGTTGCATTCATAAAAACTAGAATATTTGACCGAATATAAATTGAAATTCTCCCCAAAATTGGGGGTATTTATCCAATTTGGCAGAGGCCAAATTAATACACATTATTTTCATGGCAATAGCAGTTAGGGAAGATAATATTCCCATTTAAAAAATATGATTGAAAATCCTATGTTTTTTTTCATATATGTGCGGCATATAAATATTCACAATGAGCTTATGAACATGAATTATTTTATTATTATATTTTTAAGAAATAATCTATAATTTAATAAAATAAAACACATAGTTTGTTCGGCTGTCGAAACTGGAGTCTTAAAAGTAAAAATAATGTGTTATAATGACAAGAATAAGAATCATCAGTTTTGTAAATACCGAAAAATAACACAGGATCCGATAACGCTTTCTAACGAATTGAAAACAATACATAGCTTGTATGTATTATCAGCGTGTTTAAATAATACGAATCGACACTTTCGTTCGATCCGTCTTTATTATACGCTTTGTTTTTTTCGTCTATTTCACGCGACGCGAGACCCCATCCGTTCATGCCAAGGAGCAATGCACAAATGCACAGCGAACTGCCGCTTTTCTCTCTGACTGTATTCTCCCCACTTGTGCTGTAAATTTGGCATCGGATGAGCTACTCTAAACTATGTGGGTCTTTCCAACACGATCGGCGTGTTACACTGCAATAATCCCCTTAAGGTTTAACCCAATTTTCCATTATTTGTCTCATTGATACTCAAAGCTAAGCGGTACTTGAGTACAAGTACTTAAATTGTGTATTCTAAGTTCTTTTTATGTACTCGGTACTCAGTCCACGAGTACTTAATTTTCCAAGTACTTTATACTTGTACTCGACGCATTTTTAGACCGAAAATGACATCAAGTATATTTAAATGCACCTACTTAGGTTTTATTTTGCTACAACTGTAAAAAAAACGAGTTATATTACTCAAAATTTTTGTTTTGACAACTCTCTCAATTGTAACAAAATAAACTGCACTAAAATCTATACATCTTTGACGTTTTACTCTAACTGTAAAAGCAAACAAGCTACTAGCGATTACAACTTTATGTTGACAGCAGTGTCATTATTGTCAAAACGAATGAAAATTGTCAAAACACAAACAATTTTCTCAAAATGTCAAAAAGTGACATACAAATAATACGTTAAAAAGTAATGAAGTTATATTATTTAGGCTAGGTTAGTTTAGATTACGGTTTGTCAAGTTAGCTTAGGTTTGATATCACTCAAATAAGGTTAGTTTAGATATCATCGGTGGACTAAATGTCGGCCCACGCTAACTTTTGTCAACTGTCACTATAGTTTAAATGTTGGTGTCAACTGTCATTAATAACCTAACCTAACTGTCAGAACACAAGCAATGCGTTCATATTGTCAAAAAGTGACATACAATGTGGATAATACGTTAAAAAGTAATGAAGTTACGTTATATTAGGCTAGGTTAGTTTAGACTTCGGTTTGTCAAGTTAGCTTAGGTTTGATATCACTCAAATAAGGTTAGGTTAGGTATCACTCTGTGGACTAAATGTCGGCTTACGCTAACTTTTGTCAACTGTCACTATAGTTTAAATGTTGGTGCCAACTGTCATTAATTACCTAACTTAACTGTCAGAATATAAGCAATGCGTTCATATTGTCAAAAAGTGACATACAATGTGCATAGTACGTTGAAGTACTATGCACATTGTGAAATTTTAACAGTTACGTTATTCAGGTTAGGTTAGATTTCGCTTTGTCAAGTTAGGTTAGATGGTACTCTGGCATATGAGGTTCGGTTAGATATCAGTCTCTAGACTAAATGTCGACTCATGCCAACTTATGTCAACTGTCACTATAGTTTAAATGTCGGTTAATGCCTACATCAACTGTCATTGTAACGCCGACTAATGTAACCTTAGTTTAAATATCTGCTAATGCCGATCTTCATGTAGTTTAACTGTCATTATGGTCCAAATACCGGTCAACTTGTGTTATATGTCGTTGTAGAATTATGTTTATCTCGAAACGCGTCAAAAAATGATATAAAATGCATCAAAAAAACTCTAAAAATGTAGAAAGTATAACTATTTTTAAATTCTTCACTAGCTCACATTTTTTAATGTCAAATGTGTCAAAAATCTCGATAAATGTAGAATGTGTCAAAAGTATGAATTACTGATGTCAAAAGAGACATATCAGAATATTAGTCAACAGTTACATATGTTAGATATACAACTGTCAACTTAGGTTAGGTGACAGTTAGTGAAGTTAGGTGCAACTGTCAACTAATTTAACTTATAACCCAATTTCACTAACTGTTATCTAACCTAACCAAACATACAGGTACTTTTTTTAAGGTATACCTATCTCAATTTTCACTGTACCTTTCTAGGCGTTCGTTGTTTTTTATAAGCTTTTAATTAAAAGCTTCAGCGAGTATTTCCACTCGAAGGCTAAGCATAAAATTTCGAGTTTAGAAAAGCCTGCAAAACTTGGTTTGGTCGAGTAGCGAAGCGGATTTAAAGTGAAGTCCAAAATATTCTGTTTAAGCACTATTCTGAAATTGTATATTTTGATCTTCACTTGAAATCAGTGTTTTATACCGGTGGCGCATTAAGTAAAATTTCGAGTTTAGAGAAGCCTGAAAATTTGGTTAGGTCGCTCCGCTACGCTACGAGACCTAACCAAATTTTCAGGCTTTTCTAAACTCGAAATTTTACTCAATACTTAACCTGGGAGTGGAAACACACGTTTGAAGCTTCACATTGAACCTTTTTAAAAACAACGATTTTCTAAAAATTCACAGCGTAAGCATATGTATACTTAAACAAAAAATTCCCCGTGTGCAACTGTCAACTAACCTTACGTATAACCCAAAACTAAACATATGCAACTGTCACCTAACCTAACTTAACATACACAATAGAGCTATCCAGAATGCTGTCACTTGACTCCCGACTGTCACTGTCAAGTCTTGAAAAATGTGAGCTCAAAATTTTAAAAAAGTCATCAGACTTACAATTTGTATTATTTATCACTTGTAGTAAGTCTCATTTATTTTAAAAATCTTCAAAACCTCACATTTTTAAGATTTTTGGCATAATTCATATTTTAGTTGATTCTTAGTTTAACTTTAAAGTTTGATAACTAACTGAACTGCACTAAATTGCAAACCTAAATTAACGCAACTGCACAACATATCATCTATTTCAACTACACTAAATTCTGAACCTAACCTAACCTAACCTTACTTCACAACTTGTCATCTTACCCAACTACACTAAATTGTGAAGTTGGTTAAGTAAATTTCACAATTAGATGAAAAATCGTAAAGTTGTCGATTTTGTCATCTGTAGAGGTGGAGAAATTGATAGCTCAATCGATAGTTATCGATAGTTTTGGCTATCGAAAATAATCGATAGTTTTTTTTTACTATCAATAGATTTCGATATTTTATTAATTGCACGACATGATATGTAAACATAAATTGTTTGGAAGAGTATCGACGTGACTATTATAGTGCCTTGATTAAACACAGTGGCGACAACTTTGGTATTCTTTTTGATTGGTTGTTGGTAATTCTGCCCTAGCATGGCGGTCAAATAGCGGCGTAGCCATGAGGTCTAAAGTTGGTCACAGCAATTCCGTCTAAAGGTTGTGCTTTATTTAACTTACCTTAAAATCGTATCTCGAAAATTCGCAAAGGTGAATACAATCAATCTAAATACGTTAATTTAAGGTATTAATCAGCATATGTTTCTATTTCAAAATTAAGAGAATAGCTCCCGCCCATGGCTCCAAGTAAAAGATGATAACACTCGCTGTCATAATTGAATGTCAGATGATTGTATTATAACCTATTCTCTTGATTAATATTGCGTCATCATGGCGGATGGCAGGGGGTGGTCGCCACTGTGTTTAATTAAGTCACTGTAGTGACTATTAATGCCTGGCGCCATCTAGTAAGTAGCAATTTAATTAGGGAAATATTTAAAATATTGGAATCTGTAACTGTGTTTTTTGGGAATTTGAAAGTCCCGTATTTCATGAAATTATTATGAGGGTTAATCAATGCGTGTTCACCACACCAGATATTTGCAAGCAAAAAAATGGATAGGTTTACTTTCTATTGTTTTTTGAATTCGTAATTTCAACAAAAAAAAAAGTCTGTGGCTGTGTATGTCTGCCTGTCTGTCTGTGGACACTATCTCCGTATTTTGAAATTAAATTTTACTAACGGTCTTATTTAATAATCTAAAGAACTAAATAGCGTTTTCTAAAGAACCGATCACCGAAAGTGGGTGTTTTTTTTTATATTTTCCGATATTTTATAAATAGGAAAAATATGTTTACAAAAGTTAAGGACAATGAAAAACTGAACATCTTTTGTTAAAAAATATTTTTTTAAACTCTTTGATTTTCGGGGAAAAACAATCAAAATTTAATAATTTTTCGTCCATAACTATGAAATTATAATAGGTGCATGTAACAATAATTGTAGAAAATACCAACACAAACAATTTAGAAAGAATAGGTATTTTTCCAAATCTGACTTGTTTTTGAAAATAAAATCGGTAAGTATATCTCAAAAATCTCAATTATACCATCTCGAAAGCGAATAGACTTTAAAATCAAATAAGCATTATTTGGCAGCGTAAAGAACTAAAAAGATTTCAGTAAATTTTCGAATACTGAAATCGTATTTTGTTTATTTTTTTTTTTATATTAAAAATATTAGAAAAATATTTTGACAAATATTAAAGATAAGAAAGTGGATATTTTTTGTAAATAATGTTTTTTCATAAAATGCTTGATTTTCGAAACAAAATTACAAATTTTATAAAATATACATTTTTCGTATACCCGGTGTTCGATAAAAATAACGCACAACGCCATAACTCTGTTATTTATTGACCGATTTTATTAAACTAAAAAGCAAAGTCAATGGCGGTTTAAATAGTAACAAATGTTAAAAGTGCGAATATTTTCGCAATCTACAACAAGTTGGTCTTACAAAGACTATATCAAACACTCATTAAATGAACTACTTCCCAAGCGAATACCCCGACGGACATTGAATTATACAACAAGTGTTTGCTGTTACATACAATAACCTACTGCAAATGTAACAATTTGGGTCAAATTATTCAGGCCATCTATAACCGCGGGTATTAGCTCGGAAAGTAGTGGTTTCAATGAGTGTTTGATATAGTCTTTGTAAGACTAACTTGTTGTAGATTGCGAAAAGAATCTCACTTTTAATGTTTGAAGTATTCTGCAACCAACAATTGTCCATTTCATTTATACTTATGTTTGAACCGCAAGATAACTTAGCTGCCAGTCTAAGGTGTCAAATTGTTTAGAGGGGACGGCAAAGCTATACTGATAAGAGATAAATTTCGAAATGTGATTATAGATGGCCTGAATAATTTGACCCAAATTGTTACATTTGCAGTAAGTTACTGTATGTAACAGCGAACACTTATGTAATTCAATGTCCGTCGGGGTATCAGCTCGGTAAGTAGTTGTTTCAATGAGTGTTTGATATAGTCTTTGTAAGACTAACTTGTTGTAGATTGCAAAAAGAATCACACTTTTAATTTTTGAAGTATTCTGCAACCCAGAATTGGCAATTTCATTCATACTTAATTTCATTTATACTAACAAATGTCATAAATATTACATTTTTACAATAATACCTTCATTGCCAAATAACAGAAAAACTCAACATTTTTAAATAGCTGCCTGTAGTTTTTTAATTTGATTACATTAGACATTATTGTTATGAATCTAATATTGCCCAATTTCTTGTTTTTTTTATTTACAATATTTGTCGAAAAAAAAAATTAAAATAAATCAAATGTCATATATTGCGAGGTTATGTCAAACATTATTAATAACGACCCAAAAATACGCACCTACGTTACAACTTACTGTAGAATAGAGCTAGTATTAATTTAACATATTAAGCGCCATTGAGGCAGAAACGCAACATTATTATATTATTATTTAATAACTAACTGAATAAGTTAATTTAATACATTATATTATTTGACCTTACTTGAGAATGTGTGAAGAAAAAGTTAATATTTTGATTATAACTCATTTTTAAAGTGTATTTATACGCGTGGCGCATGAAGCAAAATTTCGGGTTTAGAAAAGCCTTAAAATTTGTATTGGTCGCGTAACGGTACGCGACTAAACCAAATTTAAAGGCTTTTCTAAACTCGAAATTTTGCTTAACCCATTAGCGCCTTGCGTGCCATATATGGCACGCAAAAGAGTCGCATCATAAAAGCCCTGTGTATTATCTGTATCCAGTATTGTGCTATGCAATTTGCATCACATGTCGCGCGAAGGTGTTGCCTATCTAGTGAGCCAACACAGAGCCGTCAAAATAAACAAAATCACAGCACGTGGAGTGTTTTGTTCAGCGTCTGCTCTCCTGTTTGTTGTTTTTACCAAAATGGACGACCGACGACCGTAAGTAACACCTTTTTACACGAATTTATAGGGGACTATGTCCCGAACTATCATAGTTATCTTTCAATTGTATTGTATTATGGATATATACTGCAGCTTCACTTGAAAGTATTATGACTGCGACTATATTGAGAGTTCAAGATAGGTGTTCCATATATGGAACACTAGGCTAAAACAACCGTATATTATATTTATTATATAATATTATTTTTAGGTTAACTATCAAAGAAATCACTGACATCATTCAATCTGAAGAGTTTTGGGAAGATAAGGTTTCAAACATTTATATAACTCCTCCAGGAGGAGACATTTCAGAAGAAGACTCTGCAGATGAAGATGGTGGAGGACTGGTGGACAGTTTATCAGGAAGACAATTACAAGCTCAAGCTGAAATTATCTTCACAAATGGAAGAAGAGCATCAACAACTAAAGCAATCTCTGAAATTGCGATTGAAGTGGAAGGTGGAAATGAAGACAGTGTCGATGAATGTTACTCAGATGACAGCGAGGACAACTTACCCTTGAACAGTTTCATTTCAAAAGAGTCAGTTCCTATTACCAACAAGCATAAGTTCCTCTGGTCAAAATCTGATATCACGGTAAACCAAAACATATTTCCAGAAGCAAATTACTCACATTAGCGTGATATGACATCAGTTGATGCTTTTGAAAAAATTTTTGATGAAGAAATTTTCGAGTTCTTAGCAGATCAGAGTAATTTGTATGCCGCATTCAAAAACTGTAATATATCTCAAAGTATCACGGCAAATGAAATAAGATGTTTCATCGGTATCCTATTTGTTTCGGGCTATAACAACCTCCCGTCCAAAAGATCATTTTGGGACTCAAAAGACGATATGAGGAACCAAATAGTTTATAAAGCTATGAGGAGAGATAGATTTGACCTGATCATGCGTTACATGCACTGTGCAGACAATAATAAATTAGACAAAACTGATAAAATGGCAAAAGTGAGACCATTCATGGATTTACTGAAACTAAGGTTCAAGAACCATTTCATACCTGAACATGAAATTGATTATGATGAAAGTATGATTGAATACTATGGACGACACGGGTGCAAGCAATTCATCCGTGGGAAACCTATACGATTTGGGTACAAAGCTTGGTGTATCAACACAAAGTCTGGATACTTTATAAATTTTGACATCTACCAAGGAACAATGCCAGGAATACCAGAAAATGACAAGAAATTGTATGGCAAAGCAACTGCTCCATTACTGAAGTTCATAGAAGAGCTTACTCCAGAAATCAAAGTACTTCCGTTCAGATTCTACTTCGACAATTTGTTTACCTCAATGGCTACACTGATTCACTTGAAAAGATTAGGCTATGGAGCAACTGGCACCATGCGTGAAAATAGAGTTCCTAAAAACTGTCCCATAAAAACTGTCAAAGAAATGAAGAAACTGAAAAGAGGCACCTTCGACTATGCAAGGACCAATGTGAACAATACTTCAGTAGTCATAACTAGATGGATGGATAATTCGGTTGTAACTGTTGGATCGACATGCCATGGAGTGTACCCACTTACAACTGCGAAAATATATTCAGCAGCAGATAAAAAAACATATATCCATCGAAAGACCAAGGAATATCTCTATCTACAACAAGTGCATGGGTGGCACTGATCAGATGGATGCTAATCTGGGAGTTTACAGAATAGGTGTGAGAGGTAAAAAATGGTGGTGGCCAATATTCACTTGGCTGGTGGATGTGGGAGTACAAAATACATGGTCACTGAAAAGAGCTGGGGGCAGTGATATTAGTCAGCTAGAATTCAGACGACAGATTGCGCAGTATTATCTAACACGATATGCAGTGCTGCCTAAACATGGAGGACGACCGCAAAGTTCTGGATCAACGTCATCGAAGATTCTGCCAGAAATTCAGTTTGATAGAACTGATCATTTCATCGAAAATGTACCTGGTGGAAAAAGGCGCAGGTGTGCAAGCAAAATCCATAAGGGAAGTGCGTGGATTAGGTTTATGCATTAATTGTTTTGCTGCTTTCCATAGAAAATACCAATGATATAATACGATTTTTGTAACCTGTTCTCGAATAAAAAAATTATTCATTCATTGTTTTTTCACTGCTCAACGCCTAGCGTTTCATATATGGAATACTCAATATCTCCTAAACTAAAAGTGATAATAAATAAAATCCTTTTTTAAAATGTATTTATAAATATATGTAATAGAAGGACGTAACAGGTAATACATTTCTGAACAAACAAAAATTTTAGGCGTTAATGGGTTAATATGAGAGTAGAAACACTTGTTCGAACTTTAAATTGATTTTTTTTTTATAAAATCAACGAATGCCTGCATATTTACAATAAGTTATTTAACGGAATCATAAAAATAAGTGCATTTAATAAGTTAATATTATATTACTAAGAAAAGAAGTATTTATTAAATATCAAAGCTGCATTTAAATTATTAACAAACTGTAAAATATAAACCAATAAGCAATTTAAACAGTATTAAAAGGCCATTTTATTTCAATGCACGCTACATTAATTGATATAAAGTAATGTGAACAATATTTATTATAATTTTATTCTGGCATAAATATTAAATTAAAATCAATATATCGGGTATTATGTCATTCAAAAAAGCGATGTCTAATATAATAAAATAAGAAAAGCCATTTAAAAATTCAAAGTTGACTATTGAGCCAACAATGAAGTTAATTTTGAAAAAATATATAATATCTGTCAATGAAACGGCCATTGACTTTGTTTTTTTAGTTTATTCAAATCGAGTTATGGCGTTGGGCGTTTTTTTTTATCGAACACCCGGTATAACTGATTATTTTAATAATTTTTGTATATGTTTATTCAGTTTCATATACATTTCAGTTAGTCTCACATAAATACATTTGGATCTCTAGAATATTAACCCTTTAAACAATCATAACGAGACGCCACATAGTATATCCGTTGTACTGAAAAGTGGACAAAAATACTAACAAATGAAGTTAAATAATTTGCAATGTTAATAACAAATATGTATTCTAAAGATTACAGGTAATAGGAATAACAGTTTTTTAGCACATGACATACCGTTTTATGCGCTTCTAAAGTTAACCTTTTTTTTAAATTGCCAAATGAATAAAAAGTGCACATACTAAATAATTGATATTTTATTGAATAAGTTAAACATTTAAAAGCACTTTGTTTTCTAGAAACGAAATATTTTGTCTTACTTTACAGGTTAATTGTAATAATTAGTATTGCCTCTTAGTTGAATAGCATTTAGATTAAGTTTTACATTTTATTTTCGATAAGTAAAACTTTAATGGAGCTGCCATTTTCAAAATGTAAAACAAGAGGTTTGAGATCTAAAACATTTTGAAAGTATATATCTGGTCTAATTGCATTACTAAAATCATTTCTCTACATCTGCGCTTTATCAAGTTATAAATGTTTCAATCAGCAAAAGTCTGAGATATCACTGTATGGTTTAGAGATGGACAAAATGGCTTATTTCAGTTGGCTGGTTCAAAAGATCTGACTTACTTTATAGAGCTGGTTCAGTGAGCCAGCTCAAAAGAGTTACATGACTCAGTTACGAGCTAGCGGTCCGCCGAGAGTTCTGACCCTTAAAATAAATAAAGAATTATCTAACGATTAGAAAATAAAATGTTCTAAACTAAGGAAATTATCTACTTAAAATTTGACAAAAACCTGTCAAAATGTAGAACTAGAATTAGTATGTATTACATAATTTGTCAATTAACCGAACAAAATAAAGGCTTGTATTTTTTATACTTTACAATATTTCAGTGTTTTATACGCGTAGCACATGAAGTAAAATTTCGAGTTTAGAAAAGCCCCGTGAAAATTTGTCTCAGGTCGCTGCGCGACCCTCGACAAATTTTCTACGCGGGGCTTTTCTAAACTCGAAGTTTTACTTCATGCTAAGTCTGGGATTGGAAACACTCGTTCAAACTTTAAATTGAATTCTTTTATAAAATCAACGAATGCCCGCAAATGTACAGAGTATTCAAATACTTAAGGATATGATATATAAAAATGGTACATTATAAGTCATATATTAATTAGTTTTTTGCTTTTAGAGAGTTTAATCACATTTATTGTTCGGTTTTTTGAATATTTTTTAGTTTTCTTATTGATAACACATATCATTGATATTAATATTATTTTACTATTAATATTTATTTTGAAATAAAACAACGCAGTTGGGAGGGTTTAACTTTTATTGTTGAACACTGCTGCATGTTTCACCACACAGTGGCTTCATCAGGCAGATGAAATAATGATTTTACAAAGTACAGGTAAAAGCTTATATACTAATGCAATTAAGTTAATAGAAGGGGGGTAATGAGGTAATTAGGCTGAAACTAATACAAACAATTTTGAGCGACTAAATATTGATTAGGGGTGAATTGTTTACTTCTATTTGGACATTTAATAGAATACCTTTTTTGTTATATTTATTAATTTCTAATTCTTCTAATAAGTTTAATTTACGACTTTTGTTACATTCGTGTAAAATTTTGATTTTAGGGTTAAATTTATGTTGGTATTCGATTAAATGATTGGCGTAGGTTGAGGAGGTTTTCTTAAAATGAAAGCATTTTTGATGTTCTGAAATGCGATCTGGGAAGCTACGTCCAGTTTGTCCAACGTATACCTTAGGGCAATCTCCATACTCCAGCAAATACACGCCAGAGTTCGTAGTTTTATCAGATTTGTCTTTAGAATTATTAATGAATTTATTAAGTGAATTGACCGTTCTAAAGGAAGGAGTTAGGTTTAAGGTTTTGAGTTTTTTGCTGATGGCAATCGAAGGGGGACCGTTAAATGTTAATGAGCAATATTTATTATTCTGATTTTGAAAATTGGTGAGATATACTAATTTCAGGGCTTGTTTTTTTTTTTAAAAAGGATGTCTAAGATAAGCTTTTGACGAAAGCCGTTGTTATTAGCTATTATGAGAATTCTGTTGAGCTCATTATTAAAATTATTAATTTATAGGGGGATAGTGGTTAGCCTATGCAACATGGAATGGTAAGCTGCTAGTTTATGTTGCATAGGATGGAATGATGTGCTATGGATCGTAGTATCTGTATGGGTCGGCTTGTGAAAAATATTGAATTCATGTTTTTGACCTGGATGGGAAATTGTTAAGTCTAAAAAATTAATAGATTTATTAGATTCGATCTCCCTAGTGAATGAAATATCCTTGTGAATTGAATTAATGAAATTTAAAAGTTGATCTAACTGTCTCTCCGTTCCTGTGAAACAGGCGAGAATATCATCAACATATCTAAACTAGTATAGGCATTTATTAAACAATGGGTGTTTACTAATTATTTCTTCTAATGAATTCATGAAAATTTCGGCAAGTAATCCCCTCAGTCCGTTACTTGCCGAAATTTTCATGAATTCATTAGAAGAAATAATTAGTAAACACCCATTGTTTAATAAATGCCTATACTAGTTTAGATATGTTGATGATATTCTCGCCTGTTTCACAGGAACGGAGAGACAGTTAGATCAACTTTTAAATTTCATTAATTCAATTCACAAGGATATTTCATGCGTTGTTTTATTTCAAATAGTATTATGGAGTTTCATCATGTATCCGCCTCATCAATTAAATATTAATATTTAGTTTTTTGTCAATACTCTGTTGAAATGGAGGATAAATAGATTATCTTAATTTTTTTATTTGATAAATTTTAATTTGTGTTATATCTGCCAATTAGCTATCGACCATTGGTCTTTCCGCCTGAATTTGTTATTATCTGTCACTGTCATTTTTTGTGTAAACACGGGTCATAATTGTTATCGTCGTCCGTAGGGGTTTTATATTTGTATTATAATTTATTATTTAATCAATTCATACCTCTCTCTATGTTTCGCCTTTTACTAAAATATTTTTGTTTAACTAATCCCGCCAATTAATTTTTTTAAAAATGATACCTCAAACAGATGATAAATATCAAACCCCACGTCACGCTTTAGTATTTTTTGTATGCATTCTGGTTAATCGTTCTCAAAAAAAAATCGCAAATAATTCCGTTCGATCTGGCACGATGGCTCTCTGGGGTTCATTTGCGGCAATGTTGACATGCAATAAGAACCTAACCCCTTTACAATAAAGACCACCCTGTACACAACAAACCATAAATCAGTTTTGACAAAAAAAATAAATGATAAGTACTTTGAAAGGACGTGACACTTTCTCGCTTAGTTTATCTGTAATTTTAAGTTAAAATTATTATAGGAAAATTTAAAAATTTCGCTTAGTTTATTTGTAATTTTAAGTTAAAATTATTAGTTTTTAGTTTTCCTGTAATTTTAAGTCATAATTAATAACTAGTTAAAAGCGCTTGATTTGAAGAGATTTTTCATTATGAAAACTCCAGAAGCTAAATACGTTTATGTATTATGTTAAAATTGACTATGTTAGAAAAAAGGATGCATTTTATTCATAGTCAGCAAAGGAAAAAAATCTCGTATTTTTTTTATTTTAATTTAGTCTTAAAGTTGATTTTCTTAAGAAAAATCGCGCAATTTGTTAAGACATTTATTCTAAAACTCAGCATGTTTTTGAATAACTTAAAATTTTAATAGAAAATTAATAATTAATAACGAATTATTTTAAGTAACTAAATTATTTAATGTCGTTGCTTTAAATAATTTGTTATAAACATGTTCATTTATCGCATGGTGTTTCTGCAGTTTTCAATCAAAATTGAAACTTTATTGAAAAATTACACATTTGAAAACACTTGTGACATATTTTAATTTAACGAGTGTTTTCCACTCCCAGACTAAGCATAAAGTAAAATTTCGAGTTTAGAAAAGCCCCGCGTAGAAAATTTGTCGAGGGTCGCGCAGCGACCCGAGACAAATTTTCACGGGGCTTTTCTAAACTCGAAATTTTACTTCATGCGCCACGCGTATAAAACACTGATTTAAAGCGAAGTTAAAAACGCACTGTAAACCAACCCAAATTCAATATATATTTTTTTAATTGGATGTTTTCTTTACAATCCATGCTGTAAACCTTCAGATATTCGTTGTTTTCTTGTAAAAAAAACTTCGATTTTCTGTAGTCCTTCGGTCTCCGAAGACCATGATTGGTCCGTCGAGCTGTAGCCTTTGTAAAATGGTAATAAACTTAGTAATCTAGAGGGATCCTTCAGTTTGAAACTCCTAAGAACGAGTGTTGTCCACTCCCAGACTAAGCATGAAGTAAAATTTCGAGTTTAGAAAAGCCCCGCGTAGAAAATTTGTCGAGGGTCGCGCAGCGACCCGAGACAAATTTTCACGGGGCTTTTCTAAACTCGAAATTTTACTTCATGCGCCACGCGTATAAACCATTGATTTACAGTAAAATTAAAAAAATTATAACGCTTAGATGTGATGGTGAATAATATTTACTGAGATGTAGCGAAAAAATGCAACAATAACTTTTTTTGTGAATAGTTTTGGAAAAATAATAATAAAAGTAAATTAAATTTAGTTTGGCCAACTTTTTCATATTGTTGATATTTAAATAATCATATCTTTAACGGGGAAAGTGCTATGATGGACACATCACAATTTTTACTTTCCCCCGTATGTAATACAAAGTATTGTTTTCGTGAAAATTTTCGAATCAAAAATGTTAGCGGAAATATCCGTTTTGAGGTCCCCTGAGTCAAATAAGACCATTTTTGAAAAATGTCTGTCTGTCTGTCTGTCTGTCTGTCTGTGTGCGCTGTACCGCAAAAACCGCTAAAGATATCGAGATGAAACTTGAAACTTAAGCTTTTTGTTACAATCGAAAGAACTGAAAAGCTTTTGGTGAAAATCGGAAAACCGGAAGTGGTACTTTACTCTTAGCGTTTTTCAGTTTTTTCAGATTTATTCAATAAATGTTTATCAAACAAAAAATTCTTTCAAATAAAAGTTGTAGATAATAACAAAATGAAGATGTATTATTCACTTACTTTTTGTCATAGCACTCTTAGTTTTTTAGATATTTCAAAAGTTGTGTGTTTTATCTAGTTATTGGTGTGTGACAGTGTATGTGTCGATACAATTGAAAAATGTTTTAAATAAAAGTTGTAGGAAATGAAAAACTAAAGATTTTTTGTGGATTCACTTTTTGTCATAGCACTCTTAGTTTTTGAGATATTTAATAAATAGTGTTTTTTATCTAGTCATTGATTTGTGTCAGTGTGTGTGTTGATACAATTGGAAAATGTTTCAAATAAAAGTTGTAGGTAATAAAATATTAAAGATTTTTTGTATCCTCACTTTTTGTCATAGCACTCTTAGTTTTTGAGATATTCACTAAATAGTGTTGTTTATCTAGTCATTGGTTTGTGTCAGTATGTGTTGATCCAATTGAAAAATGTTTCAAATAAAAGTTGTAGTTATCAAAAAGTTGAAGACATTTTGAAAATAATAATGCTACAAATGTTTTAAATGTGATTTAATACGCAATTTACGGGGGAAAGCACTATGATGGACACATCACCATTTTTTAAATTGATGTTATTTACGGTAAACCTGAAAGTGCTAATAAGGTTTATGTAATTCTATAAACTCGAATTAATGTTTAGTATAAGAATACCAAATTTCAAATTGATATCTCACAAAATAAAAAAACTGTGCATTTTGGTCGGTTTCAGACCATTGTGCGACGCGGTAATTAATTATTTCGGTTATACAATGATTGCAACAATTTTTTCATAATTTATATAAAAACGTAAGAGTGAATATTAAATCATAATTATAGTAAACGCGTATTCATTTCCTGCAATTACACTTCAAGTGTGTTTAAATATATTGAATACGTGTGACGTTTATAAAAACACACATACATACATTCAGCACATCGCGATCCAACTCCGAACCTCGGATTCAGTCGGATTCAAGATCTCCGTAAAACGAGCTAGTTCAGTTGAATTCAAAAGCCGTCGTGAATCATCGCGATTCAGCTCCGAACCTCGGAGTTGGATCCCGATGAGTGAGCTATAACTCAGTCGGATTCAAGATCTCCGTAAAACGAACTAGTTCAGTTGGATTCGAAAGCCGTCGTGAATCATCACGATCCAGCTCCGAACTGCGTAGTTGGATCCGAATGAGTGAGCTAGCTCAATCCGCTCAGTCGGATTCAACAGCCGCCGTGGATCTTTTAGAGTCGATTCGCCAACTCAATGGGTTTATTTAACTCCATTCGCACGCATCGTAATTCGAATCGTTGATTCTGCAATAACATGATAGAAATATAACGAAAGCTATTTTCTTACTGCAATAACAAACACTTCTTATTAAATTTAAAATTTTGGTCACAAAAAAAGTGACGAAAGAATAATTGCACTTGTAATGTTTACTAGATAGTAAACAATATCGTTTGCTAATCATATTTTAAATTGTGGTATCTGTCAAGAAGAGACAAATCTCAATGTAAATAAACGAATAACGCAGGTATAGAAATTGACGTGAAAAATATTCAGTTTTTAGAAATAAATTGAGTAGTGTACAAATGGAAAAGGTAAAAAGTGCACGTGCAGTAAGGCCGAGAGTAGCCGGCCTGTCGATCTACGAGCCGCGTGAAAGCAAGATCTGTTAATGCATTGCGAATCTGCATTCACTCTAGAAGAGCGGGCGAATCCAAATTAGTCATGGCTCAAAAAGAGTTACATATTTCGAACTGAGTCACTTGGCTCACCAGCTCACTTCACTGAGCTGATTCTTTGAGTTGATTCGCTTCTTAAAATAAATAATCGTATTATTTTTTTAATACGTCTATTGAAATAAAACAATTACACTAAAATAAATTGTTAATGATAGATGTCAAAATTAAATCATTTGATCAAATATTAACAAAGTATTAAATTGTTAAAAACAATTACAGTTATCGCGCTTCGTTCGCGACATGAAAATATGGAACTTTAAGAATAAATTGCAGAACGATGGGTTGATGCAAAAATATAAGAAAACCAAATTCAAAAGGTTCATACTTTTTAAAAATGTATGGGGATTTATGACTCCGCAAATTTGTATTTTCATTTTAATTACTCCTTCCACCTCTGGGCGGAATCTCGAGTTTGCGCCTGTCGTATGCCAGCGACCCGCTACATTAAAAAATGCACAACTTCCACGCAGATGGAGAGAAATGATTTTATTTCTTCGTGTAAAGCAATATTTTAGCTATCAAGTGAGCCCTATTTTAAACCTCTACTTTTGCATAAACCAACTACTACTCAATAAACAAAAATTTAATATAAAAAAATGTTCAATTTATTGTAGTTGTTTGAGAGTGAATTTCAGGAGGAACGTGGACTGTAAAAATAATTAAGAAGCCTCCTGCGTAGGGTGAGACGTTGCGGTTTCCGTGGAGAGCACAAGTGATAACTTGGGGAAAAGCGGTGAAAATGGAATCACTTACCTGTAGGCTTCTCGTGCGGCACAACAGGGCTGTCCTGGACACTAGTAGCTACTAACTGTAACACTAACTACTAATTTGTAATGTTTTATGCTTTATTTGCGGTTGACCGATAACGTGTGTGTTCGCGAACTCTTCTCTCAGCACACTTCTTTTTTTGCCTACAGGCCATGGGAGTAGGGGTAGGTTGAGCGGGTCATGAGCGGGACACTTGCGCTCCCAGCGGAATATAAAAGAGTACCAAACATACCCCCCACCCAAAATGAAAAAAAATTGCGAAAAGAAAACGAAATGACTAAGAATCGCGATCTGTGTGAGGTATTATAATTATGACATAAACTTGATTCATAACTCCCAAAATAACAAACAAAATGAAATCCCTAAAGAACGCGAAAAATGAGAGAAAAAAAAAACAATTTTAATATATAAAAAAAAATGAAATAATATTTATGGTGAAGGTATAGGTATAACCTTTGAAATCGGTCGAGTTACCTCACCTGCGGTAGTTCGAATTTTCACAACTCTCGCAATCCCGTCCTCGCCCGGCATCAATCGCGTAATAACGCCCTTTGGCCATTGAGTAGGTGACATTCCAAAACACGATATCTCCTTCAGAGAGCGTTTGGGAAGATTGTTGCCATTTTGGCCTGTGTATTTGGGTGTGAAGATATTCACAGCTCCACCGCTTCCAAAAGCTTTGAACGAGTTGGCGAGTGAGTTGCCATCGAGTGAGACGATTTACGGGTTCGTCTGATAAATCCATTTCAGGACGAGCGAGAATAGGACCACCAATTAAAAAATGGCCCGGTGTGAGATAATCAGTGTCATCATCAGGAGAGTTTAATACGGTGCAAAGTGGACGCGAGTTTAGTACGCCCTCTATGCGAGTAACTACTGTCTGAAATTCTTCAAATGTTAGAATTTGTGCACCTATGGCACGTTTTAAATGAAATTTTACGGATTTCACCCCTGCCTCTCACAGCCCGCCGAAGTGTGAGGCATATGGTGGATTAAAGTGCCACTCGATGTGGCGCGAAGCTCAATAATGTGAAAAATCATCCTGGGATTGATCGAAAAATTGAGAAATTTCAGATATGTTTCTTGCGGCTCCTTTAAAGTTGCGACCTTGGTCAGAATATAAGTGTTTGGGTAATCCCCGTCTAGCAATAAATCTGTCAATAGCTGCAAGACAGCCATCGGTAGTAAGAGTTGTGACTACTTCCAAATGCAAGGCTTTGGTTACCATGCATACAAACAGAGACAAATAACATTTAACCGTGCGCGTAGTTCTTAACAGAGAAGCTTTAATGTAAAATGGGCCAGCAAAATCGATTCCGGTGTGAGTGAAACATCGACTAGGTGTCAGCCTGTATGACGGGAGATCAGCCATAGGAGGATGAATTGGCTCTGCTTTGAAGCGATAACATATTAAACACTTGAATATTCGTTTGCGAATAAGATTACGTGCTGATGGTATCCAATAAGTGCGGTGCAAAAGTGATTGTACTAATTGTGGACCACCATGAGCAGAAATTAAGTGAAAATGATCACACAATAAAGTGGCAAGTCGACTCTGATGTGGAATTAAAAATGTATGACGTGACTTATGAGAAAGGTTTGATCTCTTTAGTCGTCCCCCCACCATGATAAATCCCTGGGGCGAGAGAAAAGGAGACAAATGTTTTCAAGAGATATGGTGGAGTTCGAATCCATGAGAGTACAGTAGTGGAATCTGTGAAGCATATTGGAGATTCCAATGGAAGAGATAAAAATGAAGGTACAGTATTTTTAATGAGTTTAGAAAGGAGACAAGAAGCTCCGAGTTCTAATCTAGGAATAGTCCAGCTTTTCAGCGGGGTTACGCGAGTTTTTGCGTTTATTAAATGAACTAGAATGGCGTCAGATAATTCTAGTCTAAGATATACAACTGCGGCCATGCCTTTGGAACTGGCATCAGAAAACCCAATTAAGCGTGCACTGCAGTAATGAGTTGAGAAAATCCAACGAGGGGTGTGAAGTTTTGACAGAGAAGGTAATTCTGAAATTAGATGATTCCAATGTGAGGCGACATCAGTGGGCAAAGGATCATCCCAATCACTTTTCAGTACCCAAAGATATTGTAGCAATACCGAGGTATCCGTTAACATCATAGATGCGTGCAACGCGAAATAATATACCTCTTTTAGTAGGAATGTCATTATCGGAGTGGATTGTGTAAATAAAAGAATCACTTTCTGGATTCCAAGATAAGCCTAAGACTTTCATTGTCGAACAATTGACATCTAAGATTTCAGGAGAGTGTGTGTTTTGAGAAATTACATTCAGGTTTGAACTTGCCCATTTGCCTAGCTCAAATCCGCCGGCTTTCAATAAATTAATAAGTTCATCACGTAGTTTAATAGCCTCAACTACAGTGTCGGCACCTGTCAAGATATCATCAACGTAAGTGTGATGTTTTAATGCACTAGCAGCACGGGGATATTGTGAACCTTAATCCTGAATTAATTGAAGAATTGTTCGTTATGCTAAAAAGGGACTACAAGTGGCTCCGAAAATAACACGTGTGTGTTCAAATTCAATAAGTGGCTTGTCTGAACTAAAACGCCAGAAAATATGTTGGAATTCACGATCATTGGGATGTAGAAAAATTTCTCTGAACATGGATCGAATATCACATGTGAGAGCTATACAAGAAAGACGAAAACGTGTAATTATTTGCTAAGGAGAGAATCGTTTAAACTATTGCTATTGGAACCTTTTTCAGCCGGATTAAATACAACTCTGACATTTAAACCTTTGGATGTCTGTTTAGAAACACCATGATGTGTGAGAATATAAGGCATCGGATGTGAAGTGGGTATTAAGTGACCCCTAGAAATATAATCTCGTATATTTTGTGAGTATAGTTTGTGAAATTCTTTATCTCGTTTAAAGCGAACTTCTAATTTTAGAAACCGTGTTAATGCGATTTCTCTATTACAACCTAACTGCGGATGTGTTCCCTCCTTGAAGGGTAATCTAACTATATATCGACCAGTGTTGTCCCTAGTGATGGATTCAGTGTAGTACTGTTCACAATTTCGATCATCTTCTGAGAGCTGAAGCGAAGAAGGAATTTCTTCAACTTTCCAAAAATCTCTAAAAGTTTGATTTAAAGAAGGTTTTGATTCAATGTGAGTGTACATGGAAATTGTAGAAGGCAAAGTTGCCTGTAAACTGGGAACTGAACCCATAATCACCCACCCAAATGTTGTCAGGATAGCAGTTGGATTGCCTTTGATATGAGAAGGATGCGTTGGGGTTATGTCAAGAACTGCCCCCACACCTAATAATAAGTCAATAGGTGCAGGTTTGTGAAAATCAGAATCTGCTAAATCTAAAATTGAAATTGTATTTCTAAGTTCAGAAGTAAGGTTGTCGGTAAATCAGATGTAATTCTAGAAAGTACCACTGCAGACAAATTTAAAATATTATCGAAAGATTTAAGAGGTGAAATTTGACAATCAACTAAACCTTGAGAAAGCCCTACGGAAGCCTGACCTACGCCTTTCAATTTATATGGGCATTGCTTTCGTTTTAAACCTAAACGCGTGGCTAATGAATTTGTGATAAAATTAACCTGACTTCCGGAATCGAGTACTAATCTGCAGAAATGCCACTGACCCGAAGAACTTAGAATTCTAACTTGAGCGGTGCCTAATATGGTGGTTAACCCTATATTAGGTTTACATGAGTTAGCTAAAGAAACTGAGGGCTGAGATATATTAACAGAATTATTAGATTGATTATCCGCAACTGAGGTTTGTGGTTCTAAAGAATTATCGAAATGTAATAGAGTGTTGTGACGTTTGCTACCACACTTCTTACAAGAAGCAGTAGATAAGCATTGAGAAATGTTATGAGGACCTAAGCATGAAAAACAACGCTTATGTAATTTGACTATATCATGCCTAGCTTTAGGAGTTGCAGCGAGAAAAGAAGGACAGCTAATTAACTTGTGTTGAGATTTACAATGAGAACATTCAATATTATATTTTTGAGAAATTGTTTTTTTTTTTGGGTTTTACGTCATCTATTTCCGCTGTTAAGGCCAATCATGACGCCGGAGATTAGGTCTACAGCTATCCGGGAATTTTGCCGAACCCGGTGGGAGTTCCAACCCACCGGTAGGGATCTTTAACGTGCACGCAACATCCAGGCAGTACACGGGTCCTACATGCATTTAACGTCATATCCAAGAAGACGGAGTGTTTGGCATTTTTATCCTAACCTATATAAATGCAGACAACTTGTTAGGCCGGTATTTGAACCCTGGTCCGTGGCGTGGCAGTACAACACTCTAACCACTACACCACCAAGCTGCCCGAGAAATTGGTTGAGAATTAGAATTTTGCACTGTCATTGCAATGTGTTTACGCTTTTGAGATTTATCATTAAATGAAAGTGATTTATTAGCAGTATGAGATGAATTAGAAATTAAATCAGATACAGCGCACTGATCACGTAAAAATGTGACAAGCTCATCAAATTTAGGTTATGATTTATTATCAGGTAACCTAAATCTAAATTTTGGATCCAATAAACGGAGAGATAATTCAACAATTATGTAATCTGCTAACTCTTTTATATTTAGAGATTTTAATGAATGTGTAATGTGTCGACTAAATCCCGCAAAGATTGTGGCGAGTTTGGTTTGATGGGAGTTAGATTAACGAGAATTGATAAATAATGATTCGCTAATACACGTTTATTTGTGTATCTATCTAGTAGCATTTGATATGCAATTGTGTAATTATAAGGAGCAAAAGTTACAGTTTCGATTAAACGTAATGCGCTACCCTGTAGATAATTTATAAGATACGAGAATGTTTGGGAGTTTTGTATTGTGATTCAAATTATCATAAAGAGCAATAAAAGCGGGGAAATTTTCAGCACGTCCATCGAATTTATTAATTTGAATTTCAGGTAAATTAGCATCAAGTTCTACGAGTGCTGGTGATAAATATTTCTCAACTTCTGCTTGAACAGCAAAATACAGTCCTTCAAAAGATTTACTTAAACCAATTGTGTAAGTTTTGAAATCATCATAAATTGTTGACAAAACAGTAAGTTCATCCAAAATTTCCGAAAACTCAGTAAAAGTTGATGGAAGCTGTGAAGCGCGAGTTTTAAAGACATTTACATTTTTTGGTAAAGCTTTTATTAAATCATAACATAACTGAACTCTATTCCACAAACGTTCGTTTCTATTTGTGAGTAAGACAAAACGTTGTTTATCGTCGAGTTTTGGTGACTAACTCATTTTAAATAAATGAAAGTATTAAAAATAATGATTTATCTAAAAAGTGATTTTTTCTAATAACAGCGCGAGCGTTGTGTGCGTGGAGATTTGTGAGCGCGGAATGATGCTGAGCGAGACTGGCGAGACTGAGAGGGTGCTGCGGCGCGCCTAAGAATTGAATGCGGGAATGTGTGCGCTGAAGAGGCGCACAGTCGAAAAGTGTGAATGGGAAATTAGCGAGACTGCGCGGACTGATTTCGAGGTTTAGCGACGAAGGACAAAAAAACGGTGATTGATACACTGACAATAAAAATGGCGATTTTTATTAAATCAAATATGAGAAATGCGAATTTAATGCCAAAATACGCGGATTTTCACCGTAATATCCGGTTCGAAGGACCATTTATGTTTGAGAGTGAATTTCAGGAGGAACGTGGACTGTAAAAATAATTAAGAAGCCTCCTGCGTAGGGTGAGACGTTGCGGTTTCCGTGGAGAGCACAAGTGATAACTTGGGGAAAAGCGGTGAAAATGGAATCACTTACCTGTAGGCTTCTCGTGCGGCACAACAGGGCTGTCCTGGACACTAGAAGCTACTAACTGTAACACTAACTACTAATTTGTATTGTTTTATGCTTTATTTGCGGTTGACCGATAATGTATGTGTTCGCGAACTCTTCTCTCAGCACACTTCTTTTTTTACCTACAGGCCATGGGAGTAGGGGTAGGTTGAGCGGGTCATGAGCGGGACACTTGCGCTCCCAGCGGAATATAAAAGAGTACCAAACAGTAGTGATTATACTTCTATAAAAGATTGTATTTGAATTCAGTATTCCGGCACCGGATACCCACAGACGCGTTTCGGACTTCAAGGTCCTCTTCTATGGAGCGTTAGATGGCATTAGCTACCCAATTCACTTAATAGTGTTCACATATCGGTTTGATATAGTAAGAAATGTTCAGTATTCCTTAGCACTGGGTCGGGATCACACTGAAGAGTACCTTGAAGTCCGAAACGCGTCTGTGGGTATCCGGTGCTGGAATGCTGAACTCAAATACAATTTTGATATTTGCTTTCTGTGGTTACACAGAGTATAGCTCCGTGGACGAAACAGTGAAGTATATATACACTTGTGCATTCGTGTCATTGACGATGCCACTATGAAGCGTTAGATGGTGTTAGCTATCCAATTCACTTAATAGTATTTTATAAAAAAGTTTAAATAAATATTAAACTCACAATGACAAATCAAAAGAAGAAGAAAAATGTACGCAAAAGTTCAAAACCGACTGGTTCAAATTTGCGTACAGAAGCAGCAGGATTGTAGCCCCGAGCACGGAACTGAGAAAAGAAGATATCGAGCATGAAGCCACTAAACTCACTGTGGAAATTCAATCACTCTTAAGTGAGTGTCGGACGGAAGTAAGATCGAGTCACCAGAACGCTCTCGGACTTGACCACCAGGAAAAAGAACTAATCAAACGAAAAAACGCACTGAAAAGAAAATTCACGAAATTCCACCAACCGGACGACAGGGTAAAATTGGAAAAGCTCCAGAAAGAAGTAGCCGCGATGATCAAGAATAAAAAAACAAGATTCCTGGCAAAGGTGAATCGAGGAAGCGGAGGAAAATTTGGGGAGCTTTTGGAAACTCCTAAAACGCTGCAACAGACGCAGCGACCCGAACGAACCGATCCGCAAAGACGGACAGCATTTTTTCGAAGACTCGGAAAAATGTGAAATTATCGCGGACCACTTCGAAAAGCAGTTCAAAAACACCGATGAAACAGACCCGCGAACCGAATATGCCGTCACGGAAAGCCTGCGGAGACTCCGAAGCGGTACAGGAAAATCAAAGAGCCTAGAACCGATTACGACTGAAACAACGAAAAGGCTGATAAAGAACTGCGCCACGAAGAAAACCCCCGGAGAGGACGAGATCCCGATTAAGGCCCCCAAGCTATTACACGACAACGGAGTAGCTAGGCTAACGAGACTGATAAACGCCGTAAGAACTCATGGCATTTTTCCGAATTCGTGGAAAAGGGCCAGATTGATAACGATCCCGAAGGGAGAAAAGGACCCATCGAACGCTGAAAACCGCCGACCCATCAGCCTGATCTCCGGAAAAACAACTGAAAGAGGAGATTCAACTCATCTGCGAGAAGAAGAACATAATCACATCAAACCAGTTCGGCTTTAGAAGCAAATTAGCGGCGATTCAACAAGCAGCGAATTTGGTTAACACCGCAAAATAGCTGCTTGTTAAAGCAGAACCGGCATCATTGCACTTCTTGATGTCGAAAAAGCATACGACCGAGTTTGGAGAGCCGGACTGGTTTATAAACTCATGATGTTCGGATTCCCGCGATGGATTATCAGGCTGGTGGACAACTGGCTCCAGGACAGGCAGTTCCGAGTAAAACTCAACGGCTCCTTTTCAACGTGGAGAAATGCAGTGGAAGGTCTCCCCCAGGGATCACCAATCTCGCCTTTACTTTACAACGTTTTCGTGGCGGACATACCCACGTTTCCGGAGGACAAACTCCTCAGAATGTTCCAGTTCGCGGAAGACATGGCGATCGTAGTCGGCGGAGCGAACATCGAGGGAGCGAGAAAGAGAGCCACGAGAACGCTGGAAAAGATCAGCGAATTCGGGAAAAAATTGAAGATTCGTATAAACGATTCGAAAACCGAGGCCTTACTCCTAGGTAGGAAAAGGCCACGATACAACTTCATTACACTCGGCCGGAAGTCCATCAAACTGAAAAGCCAAGCCACCTACTTAGGAGTAACAATTGACAGGAAGTTAAATTTCATCAGACATGTGAAACGAGGAACCGGACTAGCCAAAACCCGAGCACGAAAAATCCACCGATTTCTGCACTCGAACAGCAAACTCAACACAAAAAGTAGAAGAACGGTCTTAAACATGGTGCTGCTGCCAACATGCTGAAATCTACGTTACTGGAAGCAGTACAGCCAAGAAGGAAGCAAGAAAAGCCAACAGCGCTCTGATCCGAAAAGCACTAGCAGCACCATGGTTCACAACAACGAAAAATCTGCGAGCAGATTTATAGATTAAAGATCCGGTAGAGAAAGCTACCAGAAGACGTGCTGAAATGATTCAGCGATTAATCGACCACCCGGACGAGGAAATACAAGAAATAGGCAGAACAATCGCTGACTGAAAAACACACACACACACACCCACTGAGGAAAAATGATAACATCCCTAGTCACACCTTTGAATAGGGACAAAAAGGCAACTTGGCATAAGTCAGAAAGACTTTCCTACATTTTAAAACCAGGAGGAACAGAAAAAAAGACAAATCAAAATAGATACATACTTATTATAAAATATATTTTTATTTCTGGTTTTTTAACTTAGTTCTCATATAGACCACAAAAGTATGCGATATTTATACGTTTTAAATTCTCTCACAAAATGCTTTTCTTCAAGACATAATAACTTCATAAGTTGACGGTAAACCTTAGCAAAAAAGCCTATGCATTTAATCTTAAGTATGCAAAAGTGATTAAGAAATATAATTTTGTCTATGATAGATTTTTAATTTTGATACCTTTATTGTATATGGCCACTTTTCAGGGTTACGGTTACATTGTGTGCCGTGTATTCATTCGAAAAAACTGAATTACTAAAACAAATTTTTGAATTAATAATTTGGGCAAAGTATAAAACGAAACTGCTTAATTTTGTGTTTTTGTAAGTCTATGATGTGAAACAAAACATATTACGTCGGTTACAGCAAGATTCTTTTATGGAAAAGAGTATCACGTGTAATTTTTTTTAGTAGTTGTTAGACCCACAATAAAATAAAACAAAAATAAATGCGTTACTTCTCCTGAAATATCATATGACTATCGAAAACTATCGATGGTGCCGACTATCGACAATTCTCCACCTCTAGTCATCTGACCCAACTTATCTTCACAGTTTGTCATCTAACCAAACTTGATTGTTTTATATAAAAACGAGTGTTTGACATAGCAGGTTATATCTAAATGATATAACGTCCCACACTTGCACTTTCTGATTTTCCTACGCTTAAAGTTCTCTGTGTGTGTATGTGTTTGTGAGTGTGACGGTTGACCCTTGACGAAGAGGATTATTCCACGACCTTCTGACTTAGCACGCAATGCGTTGGCTTTGGAAGCCGTATTGATTTTATTGCGTATTTTGTGTGCTAATTTTATTATTGCAACAATTTAATTCACTTTACAAATGATTTAGTCTATCAGGATAACGAACTGATTATTGCACAATCTTACGAAATCTTGAATTGATTTATTGTAAGGCATATTGTACTAAACATGTATTTAATGAGCTTAAGTCACACGGATGATGACATTTTTAATAAGTATGTCACACTAATAAGGCTTATGCTTATGTTAGTTGAATGACTTTACTTGAATTACTGAGTTCAAGCCATATTAATGATTAGTAAAGTCATTTTAGTCATATAAGTTACTGGGCTTAAGTTACATATACAGCATTGATTAATCATGAAGTAAAATTTCAAGTTTAGTAAAGCCTGAATCGAAATGAAGTGTTGACAAAAAGCGCGAAGATAAAAGCCGATCAAAAACATTTATATATCATAAAAATGGTGATGTGTCATTTCGCTCGCCGACAGCCGCAGCGTTCAGACGTACTTTTGGCAGAGCTCAAAGTGTGAATAGTAAAAAATCGAAAAGTGACATCGTCGTGCTTCCACATGAAACGTGCGGAAGCCGGCTCCGAGGCAGACGGAGAAGGGGAGTTCATACATCCCAAAAAACACAGAAAGCCTGGTAGGCCGCCTAAAAAAAACAGCCGCGGGGAATAAAACACGTACTCCGGGGAGTGAGAAAACGTATGAGACAGAAAGCGAGAGCAGCACTTCAGGAATGGAGGTAATGTCTAGTGAAAACACCAATCCATACATTTTACAAATCACAAAAATACTATCCGGTCAAACTACAAACAGCATACAACCTCCATTAAATCAAACTACTTCCAACACACAAAAAACAAATTTAAGCCATACTTCTCGTACACTCGTCACACAGCCAGCATCAACTAGTCAAACATCAACAACCACACAACTTCCAACATCTACACCAACGTTAAAGACACACTCAAAAACACAATATAAAAACACTTTCACCATAACAACTACGAACGACATGTCACGTGTCCAATTCGCACAAGCATGGTTTAATCAGAAATTTACTGATGATGCATTGATTATTAAAACACAATCTGGATTTTTATTAAAATCTAATGTAGCGAAACAACAATTAGAAAATAACCTAAAAACTCTGGAAACATACAAAGTCGTCCACACGTTCCGCGACATCAGTGCGCAAATGTCCAGCGCATCAGCACCACCATCTCAGCCTGGCACGCAGGCGTCATCATATTCTCCCTCCTACTGCTGTATCATCAAGAGCGTCGAGCCCGAAATACAAGACGAGACCATCAGTCAACAGCTTACAGCCCAAGGAATCGCGCACAGATACTGGCGCCGCATCATAGCGAAAAATGACAACATAAAAACGTTCATGATTCGTGTAATAACACCTTCTCATGAATCATTTACAAAATTATTACACGACCAATTTAAATACCTTTGTAAAATCTACCCTGTCATTGAAAGTCGTCCACCGGCGCCGATTCCGATTCCTTGCCATAAATGCAATAAATATGACTATACGACAGCAAATTGCCAAGAGGCAGTTAAATGTGCTAAATGTGATGGGGATCACCCGACTACACAATGTACAACGACCCTTCCACCTAAGTGCAAGTCCTGCGGGGAAACGACACACGGAGCATGGTCAACCAAGTGCCCGAATAGGCCCCTTCAACCCATTCAAGGCATCCCGAATGCAAAAATACAGTCGGCTAATAAAAATCATCAGCTATCGACCCGTCCCCCACGAAAAATTCACGCATACATTCATCACTAACATTACATGACTATATCATTGACACATACACTATCGTCATGTTCGACATGGATGCACCAAATCATATTCCACCAGTAGCCCCTACATCTTCCATTCATACAGGTTTCACCCAAGTACCCTCCAATGGCTAACTACATCAATTTTATATACACAAACATTAACTCAATTCATAACAAACAGCATCTCCTTAACCATTTCCTAACTAAAATCCTATTCACGTAAACATGTTGGTTGAAACGAAATCCACTAAACCCATTTCCTTTTCTAACTGGTCTATTATCCAAATCCCTGCATCCACCCCTAACCAAAACCAACGAGGTGGCTCAATAGTTGCAACAAAACCAGAATTTAAATTGGGTAAAGCAAACCCTCCCAAAATAAACAATATTTTAAATGAATGTCTCCATTGCACTATTGATCTGCCCTGCTTCCTCCTCCATATTTTCCTAGTATATATCCACCCCACTTCTCCCATCGAAGATTCCATATTTACCAAGGCATCCTTATTCGATAATGTCATCATAATCGGGGATTTTAACATTAACAAAGCAAAATCTAAACATCTCTCCTCCTTTATTTCAAACTCAAATTTTGTACGTATTAAAACCCCTCCTACATTCCTAATGCCAAATAATCCCGACACGACTCCAGATATCCTGCTATGTACAAGTAATATACAACACTTAATTCATAATGTAGCACTAAATCCTGATCTAGGTTCCGACCACCTCTCAATTCAATTCTCTCTTAGCAAAGATCCCCCCGCTTCCACTCCCCCCACATTTATTTATAGACATAAAGACTGTGACATTGACAAAGTGACAAGAGAAATTACTAACTTTATACAATCCCATCAACAAATAAACCAAACATCCATTTCCCTATTTCTAGCAAAACTATCAAATAGTATACACAAACATACACCAATTTATTCTAAAAAACCCTACAAATATCACCTCCCAAAATTCATTTTACGACTAATCAAGTACAAAAGACAGATGTACAGGGACATCCGACTAACAGACGACTTTAATTTGAAACAAACATTTAACAAATTAAATAGAGACATACAGAGACTAATCAAAGAATACAAGACTGACATGTGGATAAATACGTGCAAGGATATTAACGAAAAACAGGGCAAAGAATACTGGAATGCGATTAAGAAATTAACCAAGTACCGAAAGACTGATTTCCTCCAGAAAATAAAACATCCCATAACACATGACATCATCACTGACCAACAACAAATTGCTGATACTTTTGCGGACTTCTTTGAAAAATCTTACAAAATGACTAATGACGACTGATATGACAACGACTTTCTAAATGACGTAAACGACTGGTATGTGTCCCTGAAACAAGCTCCCGAACCCCGCACCCACAACGACGAAATAAAGGAGGAGCAATATTACGCATCACTCCACAAAGGTAAAAATACAGCACCCGGGTATGACAATATCTCCCGTATAGTCCTAAAATCCCTCCCAGAAAATATACACTCTTACATCTTAAAAATCTTTAACTATGTATTTCAGACACAAGAATTGCCACGGGAGTGGAAGCAGGGTACTATTATCTGTATCCCTAAACCCGAAAATGACCCTCTTTCACCTTCTAGTTATCGTCCAATTACACTGCTTCCGGTCCCTGGCAAGGTGTTTGAGGACATAATTAATGATAAAATCCTGGACCATGTTTCAAACCTTATTCCCCCATACCAATTTGGGTTTATCAAACACCGATCCACCTCGCTTCCCCTGTCCATCCTAACTTCAAACTGCCAGACAGCACACCTCGAAGGAAAAAAAACCGCCGTTCTTTTTTTAGATATTAAAAAGGCTTTCGACTCGGTATGGCATCGAGGTGTGCTGTTTAAATGTCACTCACTAAATTTGCCTCCCCACCTTCTGTATTTAATTGACAGCTTCCTTTCGCACAGATCCATAAACATCAAAATCCGCAACACCCTCTCAAGATCCTTTACCCCCGAACAAGGGGTTCCCCAAGGCTCACCTCTTTCACCTCTTCTTTACAACCTATTTGTCCTAGATATGTATAATCCAGACCCAAAATTCCTTAACCCTACCGCGTACCCTCTGCTGTACGCAGACGACACAGCCCTTATCACACACGCGCCCACGTTTGAAAAGACCTTATCGACACTATTCAAACGTGGTTCGCAAAATGGAGAATTTCTATTAACCCTAACAAATCCAAACTCCTTATCCCTTTCCACCGCCCAAACAATTCGCCATTTTCAATTTCCCTATTTAATAACCTAATTTCACCTTCCTCTACCTGCAAATACCTAGGCGTGATTTTCGACCCCAAATTTACTTTTAAAACCCATGCCCTAACCCTTAAAGACAAAGTCAAGAAGAGATCGCGTCACTTCAGATCTCTTACATATAAAAACCAAGGAATCTCGACCAACACCGCGGTCCATATTTATAAAATGATTTGTCGCCCTCTTCTTGACTATGCAGCCATCCTTTTCCTTAATCCACGTCCATCTGTACTAAAACACATTCAGGTTGGTGAACGTTCAGCCCTACGTTCATTGACTAAGATGAGACACCCCAACAATCCCTTACACAACCCTCGAATACTCTCCTCTACGAAAAAACAAAAATAATTTCCATTGAACAACGCCTAATTTACCTTGCCGAAAAATTCGCAACCAACCCATATAATATGGAGACCTTACTCCATATGTGCCTGCCACGTAATCCTGACATCCTTCCTAAATTCAAAAACCCAGCCACCACCATATTTCAATTCATCTCATCATTTCATCAGGACACTAACTGACGTACCTACTAACAATTTCATGACAATTGACAATTTTGGCGGAAAGACAACGGGTCGATAGCCGATTGGCAACAGGATCAGCACTCATACAAAATAAAATAAAATAATGAATTATACATGTTATGTAATACCTACTGTTGTCAATAAAGATTGTTTTTTTTTGGTGATGTGTCCATCATATTCCCTATTACCTAAACAATTAATAATTGGCATACTAAATTTTTATTTGACTTGTCAAGTTAGCTGAAGACAATTTCACGGTAAATTAATGTTTTGTACGCGTGGCGCATGAAGTAAAATTTCGAGTTTAGAAAAGCCTAATTTGCAGCATAACTCGAAATTTTACTTCATGCTTAGTCTGGGAGTGGAAGACACTCGTTTGTTTTATCATTAAAACAATTGAAAATTGACGTAATATGGGCGGAGAATGTTCTGTATTGTTATAACGAAATGTCAATTTTGATACAAGTTAAAAAGGATTCAAAACATAATAGTTAAATTGCAGATATACTATCAAAATGCCATAATGTTAAAATTACTATCAAAATGTTACAATTGTCATTCAATGATGAAATATCATGAACATGTTATAATAGCAAAATTACCATCAAAATGTTACAATATCATTTAATGATGAAATACCATCACATTAGAAAGACCAAGTGATTTTAAAACAACATTTCCTAACGGTCAATAAACAATTGACACGCGGTAAAAATACGGAAAATATCTAATCTGTTATGATGTTAAAACACTAACGAGTGTCTTCCACTCCCAGACAGAGCACAAAGTAAAATTTCCAGTTTAGAAAAGCCCCGCGTAGAAAATTTGTCGAGGGTCGCGCTAGTGACCCCTGAAAAATTTTCACGGGGCTTTTCTAAACTCGAAATTTTACTTGGTGCGCCACCCGCACAAAAACACTAATAATAAAGTCAAAATATAAATATATATTCTGAGCGAAAATTCAAAATGAACTAATTTTTTGTCACTAGATGTATTTAGTACTTTGTACTCATATAAGTACTAAAGTACTCATGGTTACGTACTTGTACTCGATTTGACTAGAGTACTTGTACACAACACTCGAGTACATTTCATATGTACTCGGAACTGTTAAAACTTACCAATAAGTAAATTGACCATAAAAGCAGAAGAGAAAAATCATAAATCCTTTGAGTTTCAATTATCAAATTAATCACAATCATCGTGTTAAAAAAAGTATACGACAATGTCAAGAGCATGTGCAAACCGAACAATTCATTGAACAATTCAACAACATCGGCCAGAAGATTCTTAATGCGTATCAAAATCTGCACATGAACGCACCCTTCATTATGCTCGAAAAAAATTCCGACATTTTCCAAAATTTCATTAAAATCGGCATACCTAAATTTAATCCATTTTAACAAATAAAACTCTAAAACCACCACTGCATGAACCAAATAATACATCACGAAATCGTGGATTATTTGTAACGACCAGATACTAATAGCGTAGTAAACTCCATCGTATACCATTAACGCACCCACAACAAGAAAGTTTAGGCAAAATTTCGCTGTTGAATACCGGATTTTGTAAGGCTGAAAATTAAATACTTTATTTAATAAAGCATCGACATCGTTTATTTTAACAAACATTTCTTCGATCTTTTTAATGGTTGAAATTTTTGTCGATTTGTAGACAAAAGCGTGGTTTGTTAGATATAAAGTTGTTATGAATAGGAGTGTAAGGCATATTTTTAATTTATCACCTGAGTAAACGTACATGCCGAATTTAATCCATGCAGTTAAAATTAGCGTCATTAAGTAAATAAATAGGAAAAAATATCCGTAACATTTTTTTGGATGGAACTTTCTTTCGGACGAGTTGAATGATGGGAACAATGCAGTTACATCCATGAATTTTAAAACTAAATACAGGTTATCTTGAAACGTAGACATCTTTGATTTTGATTTTCTAAATTGATTGGATTAGACAATATTTGATACTGATACTTAATTTATTTATGATTTGTTTGAATTTTTTTTATTTCTTAATTTAAACTATTCGATAATTTAAAGTGTAATCTAAACCTAATTTTATGTTTTTTTTTGTAGTAATTTGTCTTTAATTTATATTAATAGATTTCATTTAGTTGTAAAAATGTTTGTGTTGTACAAATTATTTAATTTGTTTTCGTGTAGTAATCAGAGTTTGATCGGCTATTATTGGTTATATAAGTAGTATCAAATCGATGAAAGGATTTGAAGTTTTGGTTCAGAACTTTTGGTTTGTTTAAATTTGTATTATTTATTAATTTAAACTAGTCAAGAACTTAAACTTTACTCTAAACTGAATTGTATAATTTTTCTTTGGTGGTAATTTGTATTTTATTCATATTAATTCTTGTATTAATATATTTAAATTAATAGTATATATTTAGAGTATTGCAAGTTATCTGAGTTGTTTTATTTGTGTAGTAATTAGATAACAATATGTTTAATACAAAATATATAAATTAATATATTAATAAAAGTTAGTGTTATTAATATTATTATTGTTATTAATCAAGAAATGAATTATTTAATTTAATTATTGTGATAATTTTTATTCATTAAAGAACTACTTTAATTATTATTATTAAGCGTAAACAAATATTATTATCATTAACGTTAATAATCAAACAGTTGCTATAACAGTTAACGACTATTTCATTAAGACCGGTGTACTAATTTAAATATTATTAGTTGTTTTCGCATGTTAGATATGTATTTATTTACTCATTTATAATGGAATATGCTCTTAATGAAATTATTACCAAAATATAAAAACTAATTTAAAATAATATCAACTTTCTGCAAAAATGTGGTCCCATCGAGACTTATTATTAGCTTATTATTGTTATTATTATCGATTTAAATTGACGAATACAGCACACTGCTATTTGAATTACTAAATGTACATTTCGGTTACAAACTGACCATTATCAATGGATTAACACTTTCACACAAAAACGTTTAGATAGATCAAACACAGCGTAAGTTAAAAATCTGATTTTAAAAACATTTAGTACATGCCAAACATTTTAATGATGAATAACTGCAGCACCTCACCATTTATTAGAAACCACTCACAAAATCACAATTAACAATATTTAAATATTAAAACAATCGTAAAATGTTCAATTTAACGTGTTAGAAGCCATTTAAATGATAAAATTTCAAAATAAATTAATGAATTTTAATTTAAGTCCACTGTTATCAAGATCGATTTAATTGTTTCGCCTTAATCTGTGTTTTCCCATAATCTCTTTTACCTGGGTTGTTACCCGGCCAAACCAAATTTTTATGCTTTTCTAAACTCGGTATTTTACTTTATGCTTAATCAAGGAGTGGTAATACTTAGTTTCAAAATGAACTCATTAAAAACAACAACAAATGCCTGCAAGAAATGTAAGAAAAATTCGTTATCACGAGTCACCACTAATTCTATTCTAGTTTTATTCGTTTTTGGGTAAATATCAATTTAACTGACTCTCCATATATTAAAAAAAAAACGAGATCCCCGTGCCATTTCCATAGATACGGACACGCTGTATACATAAATATCTACTTAATCAATAAAGCCTCCAATTTACTAAAGTATCCTTCTAAATGTTTGGTTATTAATATTCAGACTGAAAGATATGCATACGCATAGTAAAAAAACTCACTTCAGCATTTAAACTGACCAACACATTTCTCTCTAACAATTTATTTTAACTTTATTTATTTGTAATACTTATTCAGGACTACATTTAACTTGTCAATAGCATTACGTAAAACAGTATACCGGGTGTTCGATAAAAAACGCCCAACGCCATAACTCTGTTATTTATTTACCGATTTGAATGAACTAAGAAACAAAGTCAATGGCCGTTTACAAAACAAAAATGACAGTAATTATACCGTGCGTTTTATTTAAGTATAGCCATAGGGATTTACATAGTAAAAATTGTACTCTATATTAACATTTGTTGTCTTCCAAATTTGAAACATTTTGTTTGTTTTTATTAATAAATGAAACACTTTTCTATGAAATGTTCATTGTTAGGAGGACATAAATATATTAAAATTATTTATTTTAGCTTTCAAGTTTAGCAAAACAATACTTACATTATGACATTTTCGGAAAGTTGATTTTTTTAGCTTAATTATTTGTATTACTTTATCTTCACTTTTGAAGTTGAAATTATTAACTTTGAAAGCGAAAATACAGAAATTTAAAATGTTTATGTCCTAGCATTGTACATTTCGTAGAAAAAATGTTGATTTCTCAATAAAACCAAAAAAATTGTTTCAAATTTGAAAAACAAAAGGTAACATGGGGTACATTTTTTACTAAGGCTGGGATTCGAATACGAATAATTCAAATATTCGAATATTGGGATTTTTAAATATGAATATTTCAATCAGCAAATTATTCAATAAATTTAATATTTGAATATTCAAATATTTGAATATTTGAAAATTCGAATATTTCAATGTTAAAATATTTATATAATTTAATATCCCAATACTTGAATGTTTGAATATTTTAATGTTTGAATATTTAAACGTTTGAATATTTCAATATTCGAATATTTGAATGTTTCAATATTTGAATGTTTAACTATTTGATTATCCGAATATTTTTAATATTAAAATATTGCTCATAATACTATTTTAAAATGTCAAAATGGTTAAAGTTGTCTATTGCTATCGTAGTAAAAAAACAGTCGATATTGTCAATTGTATTGAATGATATAGCCAAAATAGTCAGTAGAGTCAATATAATCAGTACTGTAAAAATTGTCATCTATATTGACTGTATCGATTATAGTCAATATAGTGAATAATGTCAATATAGTCAATATAATTGATAGAATGGAGTTCAAGTCTACTAATAGATCAATTAGATCTGTCAGTATAATCACTATTGTATAATGTCGAAATGGTCAAAGTTGTCCAGTGTTATTGTAGTAAAAAAACAATCGATATTGTGAATTTTGTTGAATGATATAGCCAACATAGTCTGTTAATATATTCAATACTGTGACAATAGTCAACGAAATCGATACAGTCAATACTGTCAAAGTAGTAAATACAATTGATACAATGAAATTCGTCTACTTATAGATCGATTAGATCTGTCAATATAATCAGTATTGTCAAAATAGTCAACATAATCGATGCAGTCTATATAGTCAGTACTGCCAAAATAGCCAATATAATGGACACAATGAAATGCAAGTCTACTTATAGTTAGTACTATCAGAACACTCGATATTATCAATTATGTTAAATGATATAGCCAACATAGTCAGTAGAGTTGTTAACGGGGATTATTTTAATCTCCGGCTACAAGAATTGTGTTGTTAGGGGAGAGGACTAATAACTACCGTTGCAATTTGAAAGAAGAGAGATTATAAATTTCTATACTTTTTTCAAATTGCAGCTTAACGGTTGTTTGGATTTGAGGGTTCGCTGAAAGTAATTATCTTGTCTGCGATAATTACTTTTTAGTGAATTCATTACCTACGGCCACGTAGTCCTCAAAACATCCCTTCTCTACGCCATTTTTCGTGGAATAAATACCGGGAGACGGCATCAGAAAATCAGTCCTCTCTTGTGCTGTACACGGGACAGCATGCGGATTTAAGAGGAACTTTCGTTCCTCGACTCTTTTGTCTGAGCCAGGATGCTCTGACCGACGCCAGAAGTCTCAGCCGTCGTTCCTGCCGCCAGAATCAGAAGCCAACAACAGAAAACAACCCGACGCTGACATCAGCCGTCCCAGCCGTCGTTCCTGTTCTTGGACACTGTTAAAAATTATGATTAAATTTTCATTATTATTTTGTTAAAATTTAAAACGTTTATTTCATTGTCCTTTGGATTGTATTATTTTCATTATAATTATAACTTATCAATTTTCGATCCATTTTTTAGGATAAAATGAACATCTGGCGATCACGCGGTGTCCGCGTGGTCGTGCGCCAGGCGAGTCGGAGCGGCGCGCGCGCCTCTCCCACTCGACTCGCGGCTTGTCCCTACCGCTGCGGCCGGTCCCCACTGCTGCGGCCGGTCATAAAAGCGCCGGACGGAGCCGTAATTCTTCGGAATTCTCCCCCGCCTTGAAAACTCCACCATCAGCAGCAGACTCGAAACGAAACTCTCTCCAACCGGACTTAGTGCAATTGTTCACATTTCACTTCTCAACACTTAGTCTGATTTTCATTTTAATTCTTTCTACACTTAGGAAATTTTAGTAATCAATTTTCGGCTAGTTCGTAGAAAGAGTGAGTTTCGTTTGGAGTCTGCCACCACACGGTATATATATATATATATATATATATATATATATATATATATATATATATATATATATCTTTTATTTTATTTTGATTTAATTGATTTCAATCACTTTGACAGTGAACTTTCATATTTTGATTTTGTCTTGTTTTATTAATTTTACCAACTCGCAGAGTTCACACTCTAAACATTTTTACCTTCACCCTGCAAAGTATCTTGATTTGAGGGATCACTTTAATGCACATGAGGAACGTGGGGAACCTAGCGGAAATCAGTGTGCATTGTCTGTTTTACTTTAATCAGATAACTATTGAACGCTAACAGCTTTTTACGCACGTGGGGAACCTTGCGGAACTAGAGAGTTCTTAGTTTTCTCCCCTTTTACCTTCTGACCGTTTGATTTGGGGTATTGGAGTTGAGGTATTTGATGCACGTGGGGTACCTTGCGGAATTCAGCAGATCTGATAGTTCAATAAATACGTGGGGAACCTTGCGGATTTGTTGGGTTCTCATTTCGAAGATCCTGATTCTATCAACAAAACCTTTACTAGGGACTTTGCGAGTACATTAATCAGTATTAACTAAATTAAAGACTGACAGGACAGAATCATAGCTAATTTGTTCTGGTGGTTAGGTTGGCGAGAATTTTCATTAAAGATACAAGTGAGTATCTACGCTAACACTTGCATGTGTTATGTTAAGTTTTGTATTTCTATTGTATTTGCGGTGAAGCCGATTGAGTTTAAATACAGTAACTTAATGAAGAAGAAAACCTCTATAATTCCTATTTATGTAACTATTATTGAAACTTGAAGTGTTCGTGGTTGTTTCTGATCTCTGAGAATTATTGATTGTGTTCTAATTATATTTAGGCTTAAAAGACTGAATTTAATTTTATTAAGAGAATTTATATTTTGTTGAACTTGTTGATTTTATTTTGTTTGAATTCTAAATGAATATTACAACTATTTTTGGTGCTTTATTCCTTTGATTGACATTGAGCTGATATTTAATAAATCGATTAAAGCTTGTTGATGTGTATTTTTCTGATAACCCTTTTCAACTAGAAAGTGAGATAAATTGTCCAGCTAAGTAAGAAGAGTTAAGAACTTTCCTATGCTATCAAATCCAGGTGTAAAAATAATATTGTTCGAGCTGAAGGAACTTTCACAGTCCACTGTTCTGCCAGTTGTTGAGCCGATTTTTAATCGAATTTCGAACAGACACCGACCCCGAACATTCGATTGCCAGTGCAATCGCCTTATCGCTATAACGACGCTACCTGTGTATAATCTGTTTAATAACTAGAAGGAGCGTTTTAAATTTAACGCGCCAAAACCTACAACTCTGAGTGGCCGAGAGCGCGCCCATTTTACACTATGCTAATTACGTCATCATTAGACGCAACAGCTGACATAACCTTAATTCGAAGCGTTACCGAGTTGCAACTTTGTCTGTTTTGTAATCACCTTTTGTGCGGTGTTTCTTAAGCATACTTAAAAGTTAGTTTTGTTCATATTTTTGTGATAAATTATGGGCCCAGTACAAGCTCGGTGATAATATCACCTTCACCTCCAAAAAAGCGTAAGAAGTTAGATTTGGGTCATTTATATCTGTCTGAAAAACAGTGCATAATAAATATGTACAAGCAGATGATAACAGATGATCCACATATGAAAATGACTGCTGTTGTATCAGACATTGTTGGTGCAGTAGGTGAGATATCAAATAGCATAAGAATATGCATCAAATAATAAAATGTTCAATTTTTAGGAGTTGTAAATTCCACTGTCTATCGTACCATTCGCGAATATAAGAAATTCGGAAAGATTTGTAGCCCTAAACAGCTTGGAAGACATAATTACAAGTTTTGATGATGTAGTGAAGAGATCCGTGCATAGTTTCTTCTATAAAAATGAATTGCTAACTTTGAATAAAGTTTTAAAAGAAGTTAACGATCATGCAGGCATGCCGAAGACAAGTCGTTCTACCTTGTATAGTTTTATGAAACAAATCAATTTTAAGTAAGATAGAGACCAGAGCTGGGCAGGATTCGAACATTCAGGATTCGAATCCTGGATTCGAATCCTTTTAGAGGATTCAAAAGAGGCATTCGAATACTTTAGTTCAACTGGATTCGTGATCCGGATTCGTAACATTTTTTTAAGAGGATTCGTATTCGAGTCTAAATGTGGGTGATTCGAATCCTTGTGAAAGGATTTGAATACTTACAAAAGGATTTGACTCGTCAAAAATAATTCGAATGAATTGTGAGGAATAACATGAAAAATGTTTTTTTGTGTGTTTTTAAATTTCTCGTTAAATCACTCTTTTATGCGCGTGGCGCATGGCGTAAAATTTCGAGTTTAGAAAAGCCCAGAAAATTTGTCTCGGGTCACTGCGCGACCCTCGACAAATTTTCACGGGGCTTTTCTAAACTCGAAATTTTACTTCATGCTTAGTCTGGGAGTGGAAACGCTCGTTCGAAACTTTAAAGTGAACAACATTAAATGATTGAAAATGTTTTTAAAGATAATAATCTAGTTTTCAAAATTTTGTTTAATATTGTTTGAAGTAAAACTGACATAGTAGCTACAATCTGAAATTTTTCCGACATTTCCCTGACCAAATATATTTTCCCTACATTTTTAATATAACTTTCTTCTGTGGAAAACCCCTATTCTGTTCAATAGTTTTCATTGTTTTTGCTAATATTTAAGTTAATTTTAAAAATGTTTACGTGTTTTGTAATTTGCCTGCTGATTTTGACAAATTTAATAATATCATATGGCTTTTTGTTAGTTAGGTCAATTTGAATATAATTCTATGACTTTTCTCTGACTTTCCCGGTTTTAATAATATTTAGTGAATTTTTTATTTACGTAAATATCAGGCATTAGTCGATTTTGAAGTTTCGAACGAGTGTTTCCACTCCCAGGCTAAGCATAGAGTAAAATTTAGAGTTTAGAAAAGCCCCGTGAAAATATGTCTCGGGTCGCGCAGCGACCCGAGACAAATTTTCGGGCTTTTCTAAACTCGAAATTTTACTTCATGCGCCACGCGTACAATACACTGATTTGAAGTGGAGTTCAGAACACAAATACATCTTTATCCAGAGTAACAGGAAGTAAGATATTTAATTTGTTATCAACGATGTTCAGTGGTAATAATAAATAATTAGGTTTTGAATATTTTTGTTGAAACAACTGGTAATGATATTTATATATTAATGGTTGCAAAAAATAATAAAATCAAATTTATTCTTAAAGGATTTGTATTCATGATTCGAAAAAAAAGGATTCTTATTTATCTCTTACGAATCCTTTATTCGAGTATTCGTGATTCGAATCATTTGGTGATTCGGATTAGTGATTTAAATCCTTTTTACGAGGATTCGTCCCAGCTCTGATAGAGACACATTATTATATAAATTTCATATTATATTATAAGCATAATGTAAATATGTTTTATTTCATAGATATATGGCGAGATGCCGTATAAGCATTTTAATTGATTTGACGATATCGTACGATGGAAAAGAAAATACCCAACCACAATTAAGAAGTACAAAATGGATATTTGATTTTATTTAAGGAGTAATTATGAAATGATTTAAAATTGCCGCCAAATTTATCTAGTCATATTTCTGGTAACTTTTTATAGTGTAAATTGGGCTTTGGCACTTACTCCTTCTAGTTTTTAAACAGATTATAGTGGTTGTTGCTTCCACCGGATCCAGCCCAGACCAGCAACACTGACTCCAGGAAACTTAGCCCGGCGCTGATGCCAGCCGTTCCGCCGTCGTTTCTACAGTTAGTACCGACGCCGAGCCCTGTATTTCCGTGCACCGTGTCACTTTCACTCTTATTTTATTCTGTTGTTGTTTTAATAGTTTGTTTGTCTTAAATAAATCACTTAAAACAGCATCCGTGTTTTAAAAGTTAGTTGCTCATCACTCATAACCTCAACCAACCTGAGCTAGTTGGAAATCAGCGTATGGTACCTTCTCTCATGTTGACAAAGTCAATATATGTAGTCAGTACTGTGAAAATAGTTAATATAATCGATAGTTAATACAATTGATAAAATAGGAGGCAAGTTTACTCATAGATGGATTAGATCTGTCAATATAATCAGTAATGTCAAAATAGTCTACACAATCGATACAGTACAGACTTTATAGTCAGTACTGCCAAAATAGTCAATATAATGGACATAATGAAATGCAGGTCTACTTATAGTTAGTACTGTCATTAGAGTCAATTGAGAGTATTTCCTGTTTTCCATTTTGACATTTGTCAAATTGACATTATAAATTTAACTTTATTTTTGTACAAAATAAGATTTTGACTTCAATGTATTGACATTTTTAACATAAAGGATCACATTTTATATTAAAAATGTTAATACCCTAAATTGAAATCTTTAATTATACTTATTGACACGTAATGAAGTAATTTGACGTTTAAATATTTATTATATTCCGTGTTAAAAGTATCGAATTATGGTAAAATCACATTATGTGAATAAAATGTAATTCTTTGTCTTTGGTATTATTTGATATTTTTCAACGTGGACAGCAATTTTGGCCAAATATGACATATTAGAACAATTGTTTCGTTTAATATTTTAGGTTAGGTTAGATGACAAGTTGTGAAATTTGTTACAATTAATTTAAAACCCGCTAAGTTTAACGAAAGAAACGTCATGACATTTTGACATTAGGACTTTCAATCACGGTGTCAATTGTTTTTTGAACACTTAGTCTTTTGACTATGATAGTATATCATCAATCAATGAATATTTTTACTGTAAATTTCTTAGTCCCTTGATCGACTGTGAATTGTCGTTTGACGTTTGACATGAAAAACGACTGCTTCCTCTTTAACTTTTATTAAAATTGACATTCTATTTTAACGTTACAAAACTTTTTCAGCCAACAAAACAAGAATCAAAGTATTATGTTAATTATCAATGATTTTAATGCTGAAACGATTAAAACTACGTAAGACCTTAATCAAAAAGAAGAAGAAGTATTAAAGTGAACTTGTAAATTTTTCATTGCGGAGTGCATTTCATAGATGTAACAGGTTAATCACCATAAAAATGAATATACCGATATAAAGCAACCTAAATGCACAGCTTAATAACGTATAACTACAAATATTTCATGTATTTTCAAACATTTTTCATTTTAAACTTATTTTAAATGAAATTTGATTTTAAATTAAAACAATTATTTTTTTAAATAATCCGCCACGTTAGCACCAGCGCCACTGGTGGTGTACACATTTTATTATTTTTTTATAATTTTAGTTTGGTGAGAGAATAATTTGACCTGATGTTGCATTTTGCATATAAATTATGCATAGAACAGTAAAGCTGTCCTGTAACTCAAATATTCATTGTATAATTCAATATTTGTCGGGGTATTAGCTCGAGAAGTTGTTGTTCCAATGAATATTTGGAGACTTGTCTCAATGAGACAACATTTTTGCAGAAAGTCGATATCCATTTTAATCCTATTAACATTCTACCTGGACCTTATTAGCCGGTGTCACTACTACAGATGGAGGTGTTATCGCACCACCCACAATGGAATTATGCCGTTATAAAGACATATTATCGCATTATGATGAATTAATTGCGGTGCCACGTTAAGCAGGAACAGTCGTATTCGTTCCCAACCAAACAAAATCTTATTTTTAAATGTTAATCTTCGGTCCGCGAAATATAACTCCCGCCGAATAATTAAAATAAAATGTTAGGCTTGTAAAAATCTAAAAGAAAGCGGCATATGATTGGTGGGGAAAGTACCATGATGGACACATCACCATTTTTTAATTTCTATCGGTGTGGGCGTTTTTCAGTAGGATTGTTTCCAATGGGGCTGTTTGCAATGTTTTTTTATTTTCCACTTATGTAATACAAAGGGAAAATATAATTTTCGTGAACATGTTCAAATTAATTTTTTGGGGAAATATTTGTTTTAAGGTTTCCTAAATCGATTAGGACCAGTTTCAAAAATATCTGTTTGTCTGTGTGTGTGCATTACTATCAAAATACCAAGTGTGTCCACATGTTATTAAATAAAATTAATAAATTTTACTATACGAATAGTATTCGAGTATTCGCAATACATTTTTTTAACCGAATATTCGCCAAATCCTACTTATTACAAACCCTTTTTTAAATAAATTCCCTCCAGTTATAAAACACTTTATTACTAAAAATAATTTCAAATAAAAACAAAATTAAACCAATTGCATGTCCAGACAAATAAATATAAAACACTACTGCCCGTGTGCACCAACATGTCCTAGGTTCTGTTTTAAGTAGGTTCGACCCACATCAGGTTCGACCTAGGATCTCAATTGTGGTGCACCAAACTTTTCGAACTGCATCCTCACTAAATTTCCGTTAAGGTCCGGCAACGTTGTAAAATTAAAATAAAATAGCACTAAGCTAACGTCAAAAACATTGTCAAAAGCGCTCAAAAAGTGTGAAACGGTGTTTACGGTTTATTTTGCTGAAATTTTTACTGTTTCTTTTTCTTATTGGTAAGTAAAATATCATTTATGTTTTAAATACTTTACCTTACAAGTGCGGTGGAATTGTATTCATTTACATGATTTTTATTTAACCTGAAAAGATAGTTAAAGAAAAAAATACCTTAAAGTAGTTCATATGACTGAAAACAGTTTTTGCATATTTTTCCCTGATTTAGTCATTCCTACGTACTAGTAAAAAGCAGTATATCTGCATAATTAATTGTAATGAGATTTTTCTCAGCCGTACTAAATACTAATTTATATATAAGAATATAAATTTCTAGAAAAAATGAGTGGAAATTCAAAACGAATTAATTATACCCATGAAGAAAGGAAATTGTTAATTGAACTTGTGAATAAATACAAAGGAATACTTGAATCGAAAGAAACAAATGCCAACACTATCCAACAAAAAGAAAAAACATGGAAGATAGTTGAAAAAATGTTCAATTCGAAAAATGTAAATGTATATCGTGATGGAAATTCATTGCGTAAGCAATGGGCACACATAAAAATGGACACTAAGAAAAAGGCAGCCAAACAAAGACAGGAGCTGTATAAAACTGGTGGTGGCTCTTGTGAACAAATACTTGATAAAGTAGATGAATTTACTTTATCTATATTAAATACTAAAACAGTAGAAGGACTTGAAAACAATTATGATTGTGATGCAATTAATATTGGTAAGTCATCTTTAAAAAAAACTATTTTATATTCTTATTAATCAATACAATTTAGAAGTTATTGAAGATATTCAAATAGAAAATGAGTCACAAGAAGAAATTGTTACAATAAACAATGAAAATATAGAGGATGTCACTATAGACCCTGCTTTAGATATTTTGCAAACTGCTCAAACGAAAAACACAAAGGAAGATTCTGTAAGAGCTTCATGGGCAACAAAACGTAGACCGGATGTGACAAAAGTTGGTAATTTAGAACAAGCAAAAATTGATGTTTTGTCAGCACAAAAAAAATATTATATAGACGAGAATGCAAGAAAAAAAGAAATGCACGACTTAGAATTTTCCCACAAAAAAGAACTATACAAATTGGAATTGGCGGCAATGAAATGCAATTGTAAAAAAAATTAAACCAAATTATTTTTTTTGTGGTCAGTTTATAAAATATAAGCAAATATTATTCTTAGAATTTTTGTATGTTGTATTTTTTAATTACCAGAATTTATTTTTGTTTTGTTTTATATCATAATTGTATTTTTGGTAAAATATTGCTAACAAGTAAAGGTAGGTACATATTGTTTATACGGAAATATTTATTACTAAGAAAACTGATTTATAAGTGCATAAAATAAGTATTGACAAGATGTCGTCTGTTATCATATTGATTATTATCATAAATAATTGGTTCATCAATATTTCCTTGTCTTAAAATATTTTGCATATTATGGTTCCATATTTCATTATCCACAGGGGGTTCAGGTTCGTTGTGTAGTTGGGCAATGTTATGTAATACCGCTGTTGCAACAATGGAAGGCAAAATATTTTTCAATTTCATACGGCATCCATAACCCATAATAGGGAACCTCCTTTTCAAAACACCAAATAAGTTTTCAACCTTTACCCTACTTCTCGTATGGCTAAAATTATATTTTCTTTCACCTTCATCTTGTGGATGTAGAAAAGGAGTTACTAAATATGCAGAATTTACATAAGCACTGTCACCTAAAAATGTTTTCATAATTTTAAATTAAGTATGGATAGCAAAAAAACTCACCAAGAAGTAATCCATTCCCAAAAACACCACTTTTAAAAGAGTTCTTTAACCTGCTGCTATTAAAAATAAACGAGTCATGAGTGGATCCAGGCCACCTAGCTACTATGTCCTGAAAATGCAAGTCAGCACTCGCAACAGCTTGAACATTTACAGAGAAATATCCTTTTCTGTTACGGAATACTTCTGCATCAATTCCACCTGTAATATTAGATAGTGATTATCTTATTAAAAAAAAAAATACAAATATACAAACCTTGCGACAATATACGGATGTGTACCATCAATGGCTCCGATGACTTTTGGAAAACCAGCAATTTCAAAAAATTTATTTTGTTGATTAGCTACTTCAGTTGCATTTCTGGGCATATAAATAAATTTAGGTGCCAAATTTGCAATAGCCCGGGACACTTTTGAATCAATTCTGGATACAGTGGATCGGTCACAATTCATAAAATCTCCTATTGCTATCTGGTGTCCGCCTGTAGCAAATGTACGCAGTGTTAGCAGCAATTGGTTTACAGGGCTTATTGAATTATTACTGAAATAAAAATGTAATTTAATTTTTATAATGAAAATATGTTCTTGCAAAACACCTTACCGATTGTGCCAAAACTCTAACTTGTTTTCAATATTTTCTAAAATATACATTACTGTCATTTTTCTTAATCGAAATCGTCGGAAAAACACTTCTTCTGTTAATGATTCAAAGAAGTTCGTTCTTTGAAAATGTTGACGCGGAACTCGTACGTCCACAACGTTTATAATTTCAATATCGTCAACAATATCAACATTTTCTATGAAATCCATTTTTCGAGATTTTTCACTTGATTTCACTTTACACTCAAATCTAACGTCTGTTTGATTTAACGAGGTTATGAACACCGACCTAGGATCACTAAATCGGTGACCTGAAATGTGGGTCGCCGTTGTGTCTTAAAATGTCCATTTTACGTTGGTGCAGCACTTTAAAATAGATTGCAGACCTAGGTCTGACCTAGGTTCAGAACTTAGTTTGGTGCACACAGATGTACAACTAAATGCTCAATTCCAATATTTACAAATGTATACACATTTACATCATTCTCAACATTCGAATTTGGTATCCAAGTTTTGACAATGCCGCTTTCCACTAATTTCTGAATTAAATCATTAATTCTCTTTGTAAACGGCGACCCCTTCCTTAGATAAATCACCATTTTTATGAAATGTCCAGTCTCGATTTTAATTAAATACGGCCCTTTATTTTTATCCGTGTTAAGAACCAATGCGGATAGCACTGCTTTTGTACGCGTGGGCTGAACGTGGCCGTCTATTTCGTATTTATATTTAAATAAAATTCGCTATAAATAAATGTTGTCGGAATTCGCGAAGGCTATTTCATGCTCCGGTCGTCCAACAATTTCTAAATCAGAATTGGCCAATTGTTCTAATGTTGATATTTGATAATTCGTTGTTGGTTTAAATAAAAACGATACCAATAAACTGGAATAGCTGGTGCTTATAATAAATGTTGAAATTGATGTGAAGATAAATAAAATCCGCGTTGGTAGGTGGTTAGTAGGATTTTTGTTGATTGCAAAAATATAAAATTTAAACACAAAAAGCGCGCTTTCGGAAAACGCAGATTTAACAATCGAATTTATAATCACGTGCCAAAATATTGTGGAAATTACAAATGTGGCGAATATAAAAAGCCAAACTTCTAAAGTAAAAATCAATAAAATATTTATCCAAAAATTATGCGGATTTGCGACAGCTACATAAATAGCACATTCTAATGTCACGTACGGAAAAGTGCAATCAAAATCAATCGCTGCTATCGAAATTTGCGTAGGACCGATTAAAACATCGGCTATGCCGTTTTGAACAAAGCCGAATAAATCAGTGTATAGTAGTTCCAGCGCTATATGAAAAAAATGACTTCAGTTTGCGGTTAACTTGTAAATGATAATTGGGGGTTTATGACCATAACCGCAATAAAACTAACCTGCGCTGGCCAGATGATTTGCATAGAAAATTCATGACCGAAATGAACAGGGCCGCTACAAGGTGTGTTGTCTTCGGGGCGCGAGGGAAACAGCGGAAGAAAAAATGTTCAGAGATGTTGAGATTAAAAATGTTGATTGTTTAACCGAGTTCATTTAAGTGTAAGAATGCAAAGTTCAAAACATTTATACTCTTTAAACATTAACTAATATTAAATTGTGTGATTTATCAAACCATCAAACATGTGAAAATACCTACATCCATTTCAAAAAGTGAGGCGCCTCACTTTGAAGTGCTGTATTTTCAAAACCTCCATAAGAGCAATAAACATTTTAGTTTTACTTTTGTTTAAAAGATGGCAATAAAATACATTTAGAAATAAGTTATAATATAATTTAATTGATAGAATTTGTTTGTATAGAGTGTTGGATTGGACAGTTTTATTTAAAATGATCTATCATTTAATTAAAATCATGAAAGCAATAATCAAAAAAATAAAAATGAAAAAAAAAAAAAAACAACTCTAAATATGTATTATAAATCACACGAAAAAGTATACTTTTAATAGAAATTGTTATGAACAATCATTTTGTCGGGAAGTCCAGAATTTGAGTTAATCTGGGATATCCCCAATACCTTTTAATCCTGAGCCTCTTGGTTCCTTATTGCATAAAGGGTCAAATTGACCATTAGTTTTTCGAGGAATGTCGAGATATTCAGAAGTTGAGTTAATCTGGGATATCCCCAGTACCTTTTAATTCCGCCAATGACAGGATTATATACATATAATCCTGTCATTGGCCCTAATACAATTTTCTTAATAACCTTTACCTGTATAATCGCTAAGAGCCGCTCATTTACTATCTCACACTAATGGACAATTGAGTTCGATTAGTGTAATTGATACTTTGTAATATTTAAAAAGAGTAATTAATATTATTGTATATATTTAATACCAATATTTTTTAAATAAAAAAATGTATAAGTTAAAGTTAGAGCCGTTAGTTAATTTCTTAGAAAAATAAATGATATTTAGATATATTTTTAAAATGTCAAAATTATTTCATTTGATTTTTAGTTATTTTGGCTATAATTACGATTTTTGAAAATACTGCTTTAATAAAACATAATATATACAGTTGTATATACAACATTGAATCATTTTTAATTTTAATTACTAATTAAATTATTATAATTAAATTAATATTTACTTATCGACTATTAAGAAAAATACATCATTTTTATAAAACTTTTATATACATCCAAAAATAACATGCGATTAACAAAAATTCAATCATAAAGGGGTGACATATTTTGGATGTAGATTGTGTATCAATTAATAAGATGTAAATTGATAGAGAAGTGTTAAGAAACAGAACTTCATGCTAATAAGAGTATGAAACAATTTATCGACTAGAAAACAAGTTGCAACCGTCATTTAACTCTTTCAATCAGATAACTGACGTTTGTATTGTAAGAGCTGCAAATTAAAGTGTTTTCCTTGGTATACATTTATTGGACTATCTATCTCGAAAACGTTAAAATTTAATTATTGATATCCGCGTTAAAATAAATGGTGACAACTGGTGTAAATTAAATTATAAGTTCAACAAAAACTATTAAAATGATAGGGAATTTAATCAATTTCCCTTTATTTTAGACTAGATTTAACTCTGCTGTCAAACGTTAAATTTAACGTTTTCGATAGAGAATACCACTGAATGTGCATTTTTACATATCTACGTCAGTCATTGGAATGAAATGTTCTAATACGGACCTGAAATTATGCAGCCGACTCACGGCCGAGCATGCAATAAGCTGTTTGCTGAGGGATACTTTTATTGAGGATTATGGTTTATGGTGTTATAAAAGTATAAAAATTTATTGCAAATTTGAAGTCATTTTTTTCATATAGAGCTGGAAGATCTATAGCTGGAGTTTCCTAATTTATCCCTCATTGGTATGGTGCTTCCATTTTCTAATTTTACAGCGAATGCAGTGAAGCTGGTTTTAATTTATTTTGGTTGTAACGCCATTTTTTTAATAATTTCATTCCAGATTTTCAATGTTATCCCATCATTATTCTTTAAATCAGCATAAGGTGGTAAATTGAGCATGCAATACGTTAGAAAGCATTTATTAAATTGCTTCAACTCAGCTTGTACAAATTCATTACATTTATTCATAAAAATAATATCAATATTTTCGCAACTGCCTGCAATATAAGTGTATACATTATAATTTTCTGAATATATTATAACATTAAATATTCTGTACTTCCAACAAATTTTAAAAATATTTAATATCAAACCAATATCATCAAAAGATTTGATTTTAATAAAGTGAATAATTTCTGAATGTAACTGCCCACTAAATTGTAATTTGCTGATGATGTTTGTGAAAAACGTTTCATTGTAAAACCAAGAGTATACATAAGCTGCTGGAAAGCTATGGATTTTTGGAAATTCTTCTTCATCGGTAAAATTAATTATACTATAAGTGTAATCGTTTAGAAAGATTAATTCCTCCTCAGTTTAAAGTTTGTATAAAATGTATATTAAATATTTTTTAGGATTTTCTTGTAAAATAGAACGCAGACAAGTTTTAAATTGTGTGCTGGAAGAGTTGCTTACGTACAAATTGGTAAGAATTAATGCTAAAATCAGTTTAATAAATATTTTAACAAATAATCTTCTTATCGTCTAATTATTGGCCTTAGTACAGCTGTGTTGATCACATTTTAATGTATACTCTTGGAACTTGAATGGAACGCTATGAAAACCTGAAATAAATATGACACTTGCGAGAATCTGAAAAAAAATCTGCTGTAGCCGCCAATTAAAATTTTATACTTATTTACTTACTTACTTAAGCCATTTATTTTCTTTTGGATATACATACATGTAATAATAAGTGAGTATATAACAAGGAAAATCGTCACAAAAAACAACTACTATAACTATTGTAGGCCTGGCCCAATTCAGAAATAATGGAAATATTCTGCCATCGTATATGGTTCTATTTGTACTAAGAGAGTTTTAATTTCATTCTTAAAAGTATGTGAATAAATCATGTTTCTGTATCTAGCTGGAAGAGTATTTAATAATTTCATCATGGCGTAGTAAGGGGTCTTTTCAACCATAGACAAATTGTGCTTTGGGTAGATATAACTAATATTTGCATTCCGTGTATTGTGGGAATTTTGGTTAAGGAACAGTCTGAATTTTTCTTTGTTTTGAAAAATATATGAAAGACTTTCATCAATGTACAGTGCCACTACTGTTAATATGTGATTTGTTTTAAATAGGCCGCGACATGAATCCCTGTATCATTTATTAAATATTGTTCTAATTGCGGCTTTTTGTGTTGTCAATATTTTCGAAATGTCATTACTTACACCCCAGCATATTATGCCGTATTTCATAAGAGAAGTGAAGTAGCTGTTATATACTAACATTAAGGTAGAGAAGTGTACATATAGTTTTATCCTTCGTATACCGTATAAAGTGTTATTCAGTTTACTATTTATTTTAATAATCTGACCTGTCCAATCCATGTGTCTATTGATAATAATACCCAAGAAGTTACATTGCGTTTCAATTTTTAAGTTCGAATTATTTAATTTTATATTATTTGGGAGTTCGTTAGTAGATCTTTTCGTTGCGAATATTATTGAATTGGTTTTAGTTTGGTTTAGAAACAATTGGTTTTTGTTCAAGTATGTGGCTATATCCTGTACTATATTGCTTGCTATATTGACTAGATCCAAATAGGTCTTATGTTTCAACAATACATTGTTGTCGTCTACATAGCTTATCATTATGCCATAATTAGGATTCATTATTTGAAATATGTCATTTATGTAAATGATGAATAGAGTAGGTCCTAAGATGCTGCCCTGTGGTATGCCTGCACTGATCTCAAGTGTACCAAATTCTTTTATACTGTTGTCAGTATGGTATTGAACTTTTTGCTTTCGATTGTGTAAATATGATTTTATTATGTCATTGGCGACTCCTCGGATGCCATATTTATTTAACTTGCTTAGAAGTATGTTATGATTTACACAATCGAAAGCTTTCGATAAATCTAGAAATATTCCTAAGGGAATGTCTTTATTGTCTAGAGCATTGCCAATGAAGTCAACTAAGTCAACGAAAGCCGATTTAGTCGATTTGTTCGTGACATACCCATGTTGCGCTTTATTAAATATTTTATATTTGTCAAAAAATGAAACGAATCTAGTATTAAGAGACTTTTCAAAAATTTTGGAGAAATGTAAGAGAATGCTAATTGGTCGGTAGTTTGAGAGTACTTTTGGATCTCCATCTTTAAAAATAGGTTTAACTACTGAGGTTTTTAGACTATCGGGAAATTGTCCTGTTTCTATGGATTTGGTTATTATTTGACATAAAGGATATTTAATCAGATGCTTTTATGTCATCATCATAATTTACTTTAGTGATTTGTCCTAACACTCGCGAGGATGTGTCAATGAAATATTTATTGATCTCGTTTGGATCTACATGAAGACGATTCTTAGGTGCGTTTGACTGCTGAATTTCTTATACAATGCTCCAAGTCGTTTTATTTATATTGCTACTATTAAAAAGTTTTTGGTCATAGTGTTTTTTCCTAGATTCAATTAGTAAGCTATTGTACTGTTTTTTTATAGATTTGTATTCTTCATTGTATTTTTGATCGTGCATGCGTAATATTTCGTAGAGATTTAATTTATCTTTCATAAGTTTAACTTCAGGTGCCTGTTTATTAAAGTGTTGTCCTTTTTTATGTAATGAATATCTTACACGCGGAAAACATGCATTATACAATAAGGTAAATTGAGCAATGAAAGCGTCCCAACTAGAATTAACCCCTTTCAACTGAAGTATTGGATCCCAGTGAATTTCTGTTAATTTATCATTAAATAGATTTAGTGTATTGTTATTTATATTTGATTTGTAATATGCGTTAGATTGATCAATTACCCCTAAATAATCATGAAAAATTGCCTTTTGACCATAATGATCTGAAACGTGAATTTTGATGGTATCAGTAGTGCAATTACACTCCAGATTACTAATTATGTTATCTATACACGTTCTGCTAATCCTAGTTACTCTAGTGAATGATTTGATTAAAGGTTTAGCACCATAACTGACAATTAAATTGTTAAAAGAAATGCTGTTAGAGCTATTACTTTGGAAGTCAATGTTGAAGTCCCCCGCCATGATGTAAAATACCCCAGCGGTTAACAAGATATTGAATACAATATTCATATTTTCTAAGAATATGTCCATATTTCTCGAGGGTAGCCGATATATTGCAATTATGACAAATGTTCTACTATTAAGTTGAAAATTTGCAGCCGCGATTTCAACGTCATTGGCTGAGGAGAGTTTATTGATATCCTGATGAACGGTTGCCTCAAGATCATTCCTTGCATAGACTGCTGCTCCGCCATGCTCGTTTCTATTTCTACAGAATGATGATATTAGATGATATCCGTCAATTCTATACTGTTTTAATTCCTCTTCAGTTTTCCAGTGTTCAGTTAGTGTTATTGCCTGTCCATCGAAATTGTTTGCTATCACTTCATTTAAAATGTCTATAGCTGTCCCAATTGATTGTACACTTTGATTAAATAATGAAAGAGAATTATTTAATGTTGCAGTTCTATTCTGGTCTCCTCTTTGTTGATTACATCTCGTTCTTTCTTCCTTGGTAGGTGCAATAAAAAACGAGCTGCAAATTTTCAATATTAACAGTTTCCTTTATTTCGGTTGGTTTATTTTTGTTTTCGATTATCTCTAAATTGTTTAACCTATTTAACAAATATGCATTTGTATTAATGAGACTCTCATTGTTTTGTGTTAATATTCTAGATCTTTCTTCCAGTTCTTCAATTACTTTCAGTAAGTGCGAAATCTTATGTATGTCGTTTGATTGACTGTTATCATTTCCTAGTGTACATACGTGATCTGCAACTGGGTCCCTTTTTCCTTTTGAGAAGCACCCTGGGTGAAATGTTGCAGCACACACTACGCATTCTACTTTTTCTCTAACGATATGTTTACCACACGAGTTGTAGGCACAGTATATTTTATCGTTTTCGGAATTCTTAACAAGACGAGCATCTTGCGTTGACGCCATCTTCTTCTTCTTCTTATAAGAAAAGTACATGGATTATTCCCATCACTTATTATGAATGCATACTATACATAGAAACAATACCTAAATGAATGAAAACTACAACTTTTACTTAGAGATTCAGATGACTAATGTCACATGTGTGAATATGTGATGGTACTGGAAATATCCTTTTTTATGTTTGCATTGTTTCAAAACATTAAAATTCAAACGTCATTTTGTAGGTTGTAGAGTTGAGTCTTAACAATCTAATTTATATTCTAAAGCTATTGTACTTGCCATAATGTCACCTAAAATTTATATTTATGATACGCATACCAACTTAGGTGACACCCACAAAGAGATCCATATTATATACCGGGTGTTGACTTAGCGGACGCAACATAGGAAATCCCATGTAAATTTTAAAATGTTTAAATTTTGGCCCTATTTGGCTTTATTTTAGAAACAAAATGTATTTACCTTTTTCGTAGAGAGAAAAATTCTTAATTCATATGCGTTAACGTTTATCACTTTACGTTTCTCTAAGTTAAAATAATTAAGAAAAAGTAATATGATTTTATAAAAATAATGCCATGGAATTGAAACAATTGCAGATGTTTGTAAAAGTAAATGTTTTCGAAATGTTTTACACTATACAAGAAAAAATCCTCTTAATAAAGTGGTATTACGCAAACCACAGTCATCACGATGTTTGCATTATGTTTTTTGTCGTTAATTAAGTAACAGTGCTATTTTGACATCCGCAATTGTTGTATCAATTCCATGGTATGACATCATTTTTATAAAATTACATTACTTTTTCTGAATTATTTTTGATGTAAATTTTCTGACATTCGTTGATTTTTAAAAGAGTAAAATTTGGAGCTTTAAGGGAGTATTTTCCACTCCCAGACTAAGCATGAAGTAAAATTTCGAGTTTAGAAAAGCCCCGTGAAAATTTGTCGAGGGTCGCGCAGCGACCCTCGACAAATTTTCACGGGGCTTTTCTATACTCGAAATTTTACTTCATGCGCCACGCGTATAAAACAGATTTTAGGTGAAGTTCGAATATACATAGATTTGACAACATTATAGTGTTTTATACGCGTGGCGCATGAAGTTAAATTTCGAGTTTAGAAAAGCCCCGTGAAAATTTGTCTAGACAAATTTTACTTCATGCTTAGTCTGGGAGTGGAAAACTTGTTTAAAGCTTTAAATTGAACCTAGAAAAAACAGGGAATATCCGAAATTGTATCAATTCCATTATTTTTATAAAATCACATAACTTTTTCTTAATTATTTTAACTTAAAGAAACGTAAAGTGTTAAGTGTGAATATTCATAAATTTAGAATTTTTCTCTGTACAAAAAAGTGATTTTGTCTCTAAAATAAATAGGGAAGCCAATATTTGAATACTTTAAAATTAACATGCGATTTCCTATGTTGCGTCCGCCAAGTCAACACCCGGTATACGTTTTTAACCAGTAAAAGGATTAACTTAGCATTGAGGTTTGAGATCCTTGCTCCGTAAAATCTAAATTTCACATGTGCTTTATAATAATTACCTGGTTAACGTTGTCGACATAACATTATTAGGAATACGTGTCATTAGACTTATTGGCATAATTTTCACATTTTGAAAGAACTCAAACTTCTAATTTACAGAACTCTTCGTCATAACTTAAAACGTGTAAGTGTGTATAACCATTATAGTTACAGCTATAGTAGTTCCGTTAATTTCCCCAGAGAGATCGACAAACAAATGTTTCCTCAATATCTGAGTTACTGTATTGTTCAAATGATTATAACTACTAAAATACCAGTTACTACAACCTTCCTAGTAATAGGTAGCATTGTCAGTTGGATTAATAACTCCACAAGCACTCAAACGAAACGTGTTATCAATATTGAACTTTCACATTAATATAATGAGGGGAAAACACATTAGCATACGTGGCTGGGTCGATTTCGTCTGATACATTATTTAAATGAACCTACACTTTCTTAAAATGGCTCTAGGTTTTCAGATTTTATTTCAACTGGTGATTAGTTTCGACACAACAGCGACTATAAATTAAACAACGTTCAAATAAAGAAGTGAACACCAAAAAGTAATCAGTGTTGATTGTTTAATTAGTTAAAATGTATTACTAGTTACAACTTTCACTACCAAATCTATGTTAATAGAGATAAATTCGTGTACGATATTTTGTGAACATAGTTTCTAGAAAATTAATTGAGATAAATCAAATGTGGTTTCTGTAACTCTTTTAAAATGTGAGTGGTCTAACTGCAAAACTTACATTCTTCACTTTTTGTAAAGATTGAGTTAGCGGTTTTTTTTATGTCCGCCATGTTAATGTGCGCGTGTTTATTTGCAATTTGCTAAAAGTTTTTGTGAGTTTTGTAGTTAGACCACTCAAATGTCAAAATAAAATGTTTATTAATAACGGGTAAAATCAATTTTTAAATTATGTAATTAAAATATTTTGTATTTTCATTGAAATCAATTTCAAGGATGCGTTAGCCTTAATGAGACTGATCCCGCAAGCTCTAGAATTGTGTGTGACATGAGTCGGGTCCGCGCCAAGTCGCCAATTTTTATTTTCTACCCCTGCCCGCCGCAAGAGGGGTGCATTTCTTAGCGGTCATAAGCCCGATCATTTTTCTACCAATCAGTGCCTCGCCAAAAAGATAGTATCAATCATATAATTAAGAGCGGCCATACTTAAGAGAGGCAAATTCGTGTCTGAAATTTTGTGTAGCCAATTTCTCGAAAACAAATCGAGATAAAGAAAATATATTTTCTGTATCTTTTTTACCAGACTCACTGCATCTAGTAAAAAATGTTAAAATTGAAAAAAAATATTTGCAATGAAATTGATTCAGATGCTTACGGCCTTAATGACACCAATCCCACAAACAAAATAGTATATTATTCAACAAGCGCATAATGAAAGCTATTAATCATGAGAATGTGGTTTACGGAACGAGCCGCAGGCGACTGGAGTAAATCATTCGAATGATTAATAGCCATTATGCGCGAGTAGAATACTATACTTTATCCACAACCACAAAATGTATATTCATTCTTGCTTACTGCAACTTTTCAAGAATAAGAACATAATTCATTAAATCATTTACTTTTAATTATAACTAAGAAATACATATAATAATACTATTTATTAGGATTAATGTTAATAGTAACGTTAGAACAATTATTAAACACAATAGGGGGCATTGAAGTGGGTACACCAAGATTTACGGTTTGATCCAAAATATCGAAATTAACGGAATTTGTGCTGGAAGATGCAGCTGTTACATTATTTGTTGTCAATTCTAATTTAAAAAATAAATCATTCACCAACATAGAATGTACACTAATGACTTCAAAACATCCCGAGAAATATTCCTCATTTAAAGTATCAGCATCTGCTGAAGACATTAATAAATTGATGGATCCTGTAGTATGGCCCCGTGGAATGAGTGTTCACCCGTTTTTTCACTGGATGACGAAGCCGAACAAAACACCAGACTCACGCGTACAGCGAGGGTAAAGTCGGATTCACTACCGGAAAAAACAGGATATTTTGATCTACCGCAAGTTACATTTAACATCTTACTGTTAAATATTCAAAGCGTCAGAAATAAGAGTGGCCTATTAGAAGCTCTTATTAATGATGATAGTTTTACAATTATTTGTTTAACAGAGCACTGGTTGTCGGATATTAAGTCAGAAGTTTTTAACCTTGAACATTTTATTGTTGCAAATCACTTTTCTAGAAAAATGTTTATACATGGTGGTGTCATGATATTAATAAGAAATGGATACAAATATACCACTCTCGATATTAATATGTACTCCATCGAAAAGCAATGCGAAGTAACGGGTATTTTAATCAATGACTTAAATATTTTAATTATCACTATCTACAGACCCCCTTCGGGTGACATTAACTTATTTTTAGAGATACTTAATAATATCATGTCCAATCTAGATTTTCTTAAATTTAATATTTTTATTTGTGGTGACTTTAATTGCGATTTTATTAATAGGAAGGACACTTATAACCAACGACTCTGTGACTACCTGTGTGGCTATCGAATGTGTGGTTTAGTCAACTTTCCAACAAGAGGAGATTCCTGTTTAGATAATGTATTTACCAACATTAGTCACGTTAAAGCCATGGTCAATCCAGTCATTGTACCATTTTCAGATCATAACGGGGTTAATGTAAGTATTAAGTTAAACCACAGATTGAATAATAATGCTCTCAAATTCTTTCGTCCAATTACATCTTTTGGTAAATTTAAGTTCCACAATATGCTTAGTAATATGGACTGGAGTTTTACCGGCAAAGAGGAAATTAACAATACTTGGAAGACATTTTTGAATATATTTTTACGCTTATTCGAAACGTGTTTTCCTGTAAAGTCGAACAATATTGCAAAAACTCCAAGTAAGTGGTTTACTCATGATCTCAAAATGATGAGAGAAAATTTAAACTTAGTTTGCGAGGCAAATGCAAAGGTTAACAATGCCGCTATGAAACAATTAAAGAAAGACATGCAGATAACATACAAAAATACAATCAAACAGGCTAAATTAGAGGCAAATGATAGATTAGTATCGTCAGCGAGTAATCAGATAAAAGCCATGTGGAATATTTTGAATAGTCATAGGAATAAATCCATACCTGTGATAGATAAATGTGATATAACGGCACATACTTTCAATGATTTTTTTGTTAACATTCCAAATAAAATCAATAATGAACTACCCATCTGTGATATTGATCCTCTAAATCTAGTCAACTTATATGTGCCTTCTAACTTGCCACCATTCTCATTTCTTCTTGTTACAGAAGCAGTGGTAAGGGACACAATAAAGGGCATGAAGAACAATGGTAGTACCGACATTTACGGTATCTCGATCAATATAATCAAACATGTATTAGATGTACTAATAGAACCACTGACCAAGTTAATTAATAATAGTATAAGATCGAGTGTATTTCCAGACGTTCTAAAAGTATCGAAGGTTGTTCCGATTCATAAAAAAGGGGACATAAATGATTGTAATAATTACCGTCCTATAAGTCTGCCTCCGATTTTTTCTAAAATAGTGGAAAAGATATTACTCAAACAAATAATTAATCATTTAGAAAGCAATAATATCCTAAGTAAAGAACAGTACGGATTTAGGGAGGGGAAATCTACACTCAACGCCATACTGGATCTTACTGGATCAATTATTGATACTTATGAAAGTGGTAATTTTGCTTTTGCTACTTATATTGATCTATCCAAAGCCTTCGACTGTGTCCCTCACACACTGCTTCTAAGAAAGCTGTACTCGTACAACTTCAACCCACAGAGTTGTGGCCTCTTGTTGTCTTTTTTAACTAGGAGGCAGCAAGCGGTCACGTATAAAGGGGACAAATCTGAATTCCTGGAAACGACATGTGGTGTCCCACAGGGATCAACTCTAGGGCCTCTTTTGTTCCTAATTTTTATAAATGATTTTCCTCAGTACATGAATGATGGTAAAGTGGTTTTATTCACTGATGATACTACTATAATTAATTCATCTCCTAACATCGAGACGGCCTATGAAAAAAACAAAGAACTTTTAATAAAGGCTACAACATGGTTTACTGCTAATCGACTGAGTCTCAATGCTAACAAAACTGAAACCTCGATTTATACCTTAAACAACCATCATATGATAAATATGCCTACGGTTGTTAAATTTCTAGGTGTTTATATTGATAATTCCTTGTTGTGGGACAGTCAAGGCGACGAACTCGCAGCAAAACTAAATAAAAACATCTTTGTCTTGAGAGGACTAAGAAATAACGTCTCATATGAAATGCTCAGAACGGCCTATTTCGCGCTCTTTCAGTCCCGTCTTACTTATAGTTTAGCTGCTTGGGGCCACTCTGCAATAAGACACCGTATTTTCGGTTTACAGCGTAAGGCCATTAGAATCATATCCAACCTGGGTTTTCGAGATGACTGCAAAATGGCTTTTATTAATCTCAAAATTCTCACATTTCCCTGTTTGTACATACTGCATTGTTTGTTATCTGTTAAGTCTAGCTATGACAACCACATATTACAACCCATAAATCATATATATCAAACCAGAACGAAGGAAAACCTGTATGTTCCAAATTTAAGATTGCAAAGATCTAGAAATGGTGTAAATTACTATGGCCTAAAATGTTTCAATGTCCTACCAAATAGCTTCAGAAATCTTGACATAATATTATTCAAGTCTAAGATTAAAGCAATACTACTGGAAAAAGCTTTTTATAGTTTGGAGGATTTTCTGGACCACACATTCTGATATCCAACTATAAATGTTTTTTAAATGTGTAGTTATTGTATGTAATTTTTTATATTTTAATATGTATGTGTTCGTTATAATTTTAAGACTTTATAGCTGAGTGGGTTAACACAACCATTTTATTTTTTATTTTTTTTTTATTTTTTTACTTTCAAACGTTGGGTCCTAAATTTTATGTTTAGGTTCGTAATTTTTAAATTTTGACTTATTAGTTTTGGATTTTTGATCTTACAGTTTAAGTTCTAGATTTTAGGATTTGAATTTCGAATTTTAGATATTAAGTATTGTTTCTTAAATTTTAGCCTTTAAGTTTTAATTTTTAAATTTTAGCTTTTAAGTTTTAGGTTCTAAATGTTATTATTTATATTATATCTTTTTGCGACAATATTTTACTGTATATGTATTACTATTGCAATATTGCTGTGATGTCCTGCAAATTAATTATAATATTATGTAATGTATCTTATCTGACCTGTGTAAAACTTCCGTTATGAGCACCAATAAAGTATTATTATTATTATTATTATTAACGATGCAATTTTTTTGGCCGTTTCCTTTTTGTTTTCCAAAGAATCGTTAATATAGCCTTCTGCAACCACAGTTGACTTCCATCCTCCATGACGTTTTAACGCAGTGATGTCTCCACCAGCATCAACCAAAATGGTGGCTGAGGTTCTTCTAAAGCTATGGCCTGTATATTGCTCAGGATTGGGTAATTTCAAAAAACTGGCGATATCCCTTCCCATTTTTGTAAATTTATTAATACCAATTCGCTGTTTAGTACACTTTCCATTTTGAAAATTTTGAAAGAAATAATCACAAAAATTACCACATACTGTAAATTTCCTACAAATTTTAGTTTTTGTGGTTGGCACCTTAATCATATAGCAGGAAATAAGGTCTTCTTTATCTTTAATTTTCATGTTATACAGCTCATTTGAACGACAAGCGCCCATTAAACCCATAATTAATGCAACCGGAAGAAAACTGCAATTTTTAAAAAAATATTAAAATAATTTAAAACTTACTTTTGTTGCAAGAAATTTGTCATCCGGTGCATTTGCAATGAAACTGTTAACATTTTCTGGGGAGAAAGTGTTGGCTTTTTTCGGAGTAAACCCTTCATTTTTTCTTTTCAAAAAAGCTAGAAGTTTGCCATAGTTTCCAATATTGATGTTTTCAAAGATTTTCAATGTACTTTTTAGCATCGAATACTTCTGCCACAACGATGAGGTGTTGTATTTTTTTGATAATTCAGTAAAATACACCAAAACTACCGACTCAGTTGAAGAATGTGCTTTTTTCTCCTTTTTCCATTCACAAAACGTGTTGTATGTACTTTGGTATATGTTGCGAGACTTTTTAGGCAACAAATTGATGGAAGCGATTTCTGCCGTGTCCCTTATTTCCGGGGGTGTCAACAAGTCAGGATCGGATTCCATGTTGCTTCTTTCACCTTCGATAAACTATTAACCACACTATCACAACACAATTAACACAATTTGCTTTCAATTTATAAATTGTTTTTGTTTATGTCAAAATTGATTAACATGAGGTATCCTGATTTTGTAGTGATTTCTTATTATTCACAGTTGAGCAGTGATAAGTCAAAATATTACTCACAGGTTTCATAACCTATTTATAATAAACGTCATTATTATTGACTCTTAGCATGTATAATTATAATATTATAGAGTGGTTGTGGATACAAATTATTAACCCTTTAGTTTTAGAGAAATTTTCTACACAAAATAAGACTAATTTGTGGGTGTGAATTCAGCAAGTGATTCTTATCGCTGCGGCTGGGCGGAACTCTAAGCGATGAGACTTGGATTACTCTAGTGTCGCCATTTAGAATAATGGTGCAGCATTTTATTTTATTATTTTATATATTATTACATTTTTTAAATAATTTTGTTGAACTTAGATGATACACATCTATATAGGGTTTTTCAAAAATAAGTCCTATTTTTAAAAATTGATATCTTCATCAATAATTGAGCAATTTGAAAATGAAAAATGTCTCTATGTGCCAAAAGAAATGGGATTTAATGAAAATATTACAATTATCGTAAATGTTGAATGTGGCCGCCATCTTCTTCTACAACAAGAAGTAGCCTTTCTTCAATGCTGTAAACCGTTGTCTACTGATAATGCGGTTTCCAAAAGTGTTCCTTAAAAACTGTTTTACTGGGTTAAAGATGTGCGGAGGTGCGCCATCCTGCATAAATACGATATTTTCAATGTCGTGCTCTTGTAATAATGGTATTGCATAATCACGAAGCATATTCAAATAACGTTGTCCATTTACTGTAACTGTGTTTGTTCGTCCATCCACAATCTGTTCAAAAAAATATGGAACTATGATAAATCGTGTTGTAAAGCCGCACTAAACGGTAACTTTTGAATCATGAAGTCCTTGTTGAATGACCGAATGCGGATTATTTAATGACCAAATTCGACAATTATGTGTTTCACACCACTATTAAGTTGAAAGTGTGCCTCGTCAGTCCATAAAACATTATCAAGCCACTGTGGATTCACTTGAATTTCCGCTTTTGTTTGCAGGGCAAAATCAGTTCTTATACCTTTATCAGCTTCCTTCAGTTCGAACAGAACTTGCATTTTGTATGGATACATTTTAAGTTGCCTTCGAAGAATGCGCCAGACTGTGGTGCCACTCATCTCCAGACGTCCTGCTATTTTATTGACACTAGATGTTCCATATTCGTTTTCATTTGCTAAATTTTGCGTTTCTTGTAAAACTTCAGCAACTGCAACATCTGTTGCCACAGTGGGTCTTCCTGATTTCTTTTTATTCATAACAGAACCAGTTTCCTCAAATTTTGCTACCAGCTTTCGAAAAGCTTTTAAAGTGCATGGGCCACCTCTTAAATCGATACGGTTGCGAAACCGTCGAATACCTGCCAAAAAACTCCGTCCACTTTCGTAATAACATTGGACAAGTCCAACGCGAGTTTGCAGAGGCAAAACCATGTCTTTTCACAAAAAAAAGGTATTTCAAAAACCTGTGAAAACACTTTATTCTTCACGCAACTGTCGTAAACAAGTTTGTTGCTATGACGACCGAAAGGTGTAAAACAAAAATACTGTTATTATTTTCAAAAATGCATAAAAATCAGTCACGATACGAGTCGTTTAAAATAGGACTTTCTTTTTAAAAACCCTATACATAGCTTGCTAAACTATATCTACTATGTTATTTCTTGATTAACAATGCAAATATTATTAGGGATAATCTTGAATGATACTAAAATTCTAATAAAACTACGTTTTCTTAATGTTAAAAAGGTGTAAATAAATTGAAGCTAAACTAACGCAATTTTATTTACCACGACAGAGTAACAAGAAATTAACCAACATGTAAACTTATAATGTTTTACATTTATGGTACTTTTTTACTGTTATCTGCCTTCCAGTGTTTAATTGCTCGTCGAAAGCGAAGCAAAACGGATTCCCAAATTTTATACCCCAAATTTTATAATGGGATAATAATGTTTGTATTTTTCATTATCTATATAAAGGCATCAATTAAAGTACATTTTTATTAAAATCTGAGAAATCAACTGTGTTGATTTGGCATGGGATTACGAACGGTATATATGCAGGGTTTCTACGCTAAACCGTTCGTTAAAACTTTATGGGGTTGCCGTTGCACTAAAAATTTGAAAAAAATTGTTGTCATACGGTTGAATCAATTCTCCTCTTGTGAAATATTTTCAACTTTATATAACTTCCGGTTCTACCGGATGTAGCAAAAAATTTGTTATTTTAAATAAAACACCCTAAATACTGGTCTGCAAACAAATTTTTTTTTTCGAGCCCTGACACCATTCCTGCTGATTCTTATGTAAAATGACCTCCTGAATCCGAATATGACTTCCGTTTTCCCCCATCACCCACCGTTTTCGGTGGAGCCCCCCCACCTATTTTTATCACTTTTCGATAATTTGGAGGGATGAAAAGGATTATTTTAGCCTTTACATTTCTTCTGAGGGGCTAGAAAGGTGAAAAGTTCCAAAACATGAACATTTTTAGCAAGGAGGTAGATTTTGGGGGGGGGGGGATTTGCCCCTTAAATTGTAAAAAAATCATTAAAAATGATCAATTTTTTCCGTTTTTTTCGCAGTTTTTTCACTTATTTTCTACATATTCCAGCTTCCTAAATTTCCAGGGAATCTGTTCTGATATAGACTCAAGTATGAACTCTAGATTGGACTTTAACATTCTCAGGCATAGACTCAAGTATGGACTTACATCTTGTCCAACACTATATTCTAGAGTGGATTCTAGATTGTACTGATACAGACTCAAGTATGGACTCTAGATCGGACTTTAACATTGACTCAGGCATAGACTCAAGTATGGACTTACAATTTGTCCAACGCTATATTGACTATATTCTACACTGGACTCTAGTTTGTACTGATATTAAGATACGCGCCACGCGTATTAACCGTTGAAAGCACTGAAATATTGTGAGCACGTGAAATTCATTTAAAATCCGTGTTTTATACGCGTGGCGCATGAAGTAAAATTTCGAGTTTAGAAAAGCCCAGAAAATTTGTCTCGGGTCGCTGTGCGACCCTCGACAAATTTTCACGGGGCTTTTCTAAACTCGAAATTTTACTTCATGCTTAGTCTGGGAGTGGAAAACACTCGTTTTAAGCTTGATGTTGAACTTTTTGGGAAACGCTCGTTTAAAACTTCAAATTATACTCTTTAATAAAAAAAAAAAAACAATGAATATCTGAAGATTTACAGACTCTATATTGGACTTTAACATTGACTCATGCATGGACTTAAGTATGGATTTACATCTTGTCCAACACTATATTGACTAGACTCTAGATTGTTCTGATATAGACTCAAGTATGAACTCTAGATTGGACTTTAACATCCTCAGGCATAGACTCAAGTATGGACTTCCATCTTGTCCAACACTATATTCTAGAGTGGATTCTAGATTGTACTGATACAGACTCAAGTATGGACTCTAGATCGGACTTTAACATTGACTCAGGCATAGACTCAAGTATGGACTTACAACTTGTCCAACGCTATATTGACTATATTCTAGACTGGACTCTAGTTTGTACTGATATTAAGATACGCGCCACGCGTATTAACCGTTGAAAGCACTGAAATATTGTGAGCACGTGAAATTCATTTAAAATCCGTGTTTTATACGCGTGGCGCATGAAGTAAAATTTCGAGTTTAGAAAAGCCCAGAAAATTTGTCTCGGGTCGCTGCGCGACCCTCGACAAATTTTCACGGGGCTTTTCTAAACTCGAAATTTTACTTCATGCTTAGTCTGGGAGTGGAAAACACTCGTTTCAAGCTTGATATTGTACTTTTTTGGGAAACGCTCGTTTAAAACTTCAAATTATACTCTTTAATAAAAAAAAAAACAATGAATATCTGAAGATTTACAGACAGGCTTAAGTATGAACTTTATATTGGACTTTAACATTGACTCATGCATGGACTTAAGTATGGATTTACATCTTGTCCAACACTATATTGACTAGACTCTAGACTTGACTCTAGATTGTTCTGATATAGACTCAAATATGAACTCTAGATTGGACTTTAACATTCTCAGGCATAGACTCAAGTATGGATTTACATCTTGTCCAACACTATATTGACTATACTCTAAACTGGACTCTAGATTGTACAGATACAGACTCAAGTATGAACTCTAGATTGGACTTTAACATTCTCAGGCATAGACTCAAGTATGGACTTACATCTTGTCCAACACTACGCTAGACCGGACTAGATTGTACTGATATAGACTCAAGTATGGACTCTAGATTGGACTTCAACATTGACTCATGCATAGACTCAAGTATGGACTTACATCTTGTCCAACACTATATTCTAGACTGGACTCTAGTTTGTACTGATATTAAGATACGCACCACGCGTATTAACCGCTGAAAGCACTGAAATATTGTGAGCACGTGAAATTCATTTAAAATCCGTGTCTTATACGCGTGGCGCATGAAGTAAAATTTCGAGTTTAGAAAAGCCCAGTGAAAATTTGTCTCGGGTCGCTGCGCGACCCTCGACAAATTTTCAAAGGGCTTTTCTAAACTCGAAATTTTACTTCATGCTTAGTCTGGGAGTGGAAAACACTCGTTTCAAGCTTGATATTGTACTTTTTTGGGAAACGCTCGTTTAAAGCTTCAAATTATATTCTTTAATAAAAAAAAAACAATGAATATCTGAAGATTTACAAACAGGCTTAAGTATGGACTCTATATTGGACTTAAACATTGACTCATGCATAAACTTAAGTATGGACTTACATCTTGTCGAACACTATACTGACTATATTCTAGACTAGACTCTAGATTGTACAGATACAGACTCAAGTATGAACTCTAGATTGGACTTTAACATTCTCAGGCATAGACTCAAGTATGGACTTACATCTTGTCCAACACTATACGCTAGACCGGACTCTAGATTGTACTGATATAGACTCAAGTATGGACTTTAGATTGGACTTCAACATTGACTCATGCATAGACTTAAGTATGGACTAACATCTTGTCCAACACTATATTCTAGACTGGACTCTAGTTTGTACTGATATTAAGATACGCACCACACGTATTAACTGCTGAAAGCACTGGAATATTGTGAGCACGTGAAATTCATTTAAAATCTGTGTCTTACACGCGTGGCGCATGAAGTAAAATTTCGAGTTTAGAAAAGCCCCGTGAAAATTTGTCTCGGGTCGCTGCGCGACCCTCGACAAATTTTCAAGAGGCTTTTCTAAACTCGAAATTTTACTTCATGCTTAGTCTGGGAGTGGAAAACACTCGTTTCAAGCTTGATATTGTACTTTTTTGGGAAACGCTCGTTTAAAGCTTCAAATTATATTCTTAAATAAAAAACAACAATTAATATCTAAAGATTTACAGACGGGCTTAAGTATGGACTCTATATTGCACTTTAACATTGATTCATGCATGGACTCAAGTATGGATTTACATCTTGTCCAACACTATATTGACTATACTCTAAACTGGACTCTAGATTGTACAGATACTGTAACGATTTGAAATTGAGACGGGTTGCCTACGTTATAGTTTTATACGGGTGAAAAATCCGCCAAGGTGGTTTGAGACCAGGGAAGAAGTCCAGGTGTGAGTGAAGGAAATGCACTTTAAGAGACATGTTACACCCCATGGCCTTGTACGCTGACAGCAATTCCTCGACATGAGCGACATAATCATCACTTTTGTTGTTACCCAAAAAGTTCTCACACACGTTTTGGAATGCAATCCAAGCTCGTTTTTCTTTTCGATTCAGGTGTTCAATCAACGTCGAATCTTGGAAAAGTTGTCTAATCTGGGGGCCCACGAAAACTCCTTCCTTGATTTTAGCCTCACTAAGACGAGGGAATTTAGTTTTCAAAAATTGAAACGCATCACCGGTCTTGTCCATTGCTTTCACAAACTGTTTGATCAATCCGAGTTTGATGTGCAAAGGCGGCAAGTAAATATTTTCCTTCGGGACCAGAGGAAGCATGAAAATTCCTGGGCAAACCTGTGCGCGCAAGGTATTGAGAGCGCCAGCGTGGTACAGTGAATCTTCCGAACTGTTGCTATATATTTTTATTATTGTTGCTATATATTGTTGCAATATATTTTTATTGTTTGCGGGAGGATTAGGGGGGATGGAAGCTGGAATATGTAGAAAATAAGTGAAAAACGTGCGAAAAAAAACGGAAAAATCGATCATTTTTAGGGTTTTTTTACAATTTAAGGGGGCAAATCCCCCCCCCCAAATCTACCTCCTTGCTACAAATGTTTATGTTTTGGAACTTTTTACCTCTCTAACCCCTCAGAAGACACGTAAAGGCTAAAATAATCCTTTTCATCCCTCCAAATTATCGAAAAGTGATAAAAATAGGTGGGGGGCCTCCCCCGAAAACGGTGGATGATGGGGGAAAACAGGGCTCATATTTGGATTCAGGAGGTCATTTTACATAAGAATCAGCAGGAATGGTGTCAGGGCCGATTTTCATGCCGACCAGTGTAATTTAATACAGATTAATGACTACTACTTCATTTTACGTTTCAAATCACAGAATCGAAAAAATCTTTCCGGCCATGAGAAAAAACACGGCGGACACGGCCTTATTTGAGGCCAGATTTAGAGGTTTATCCGGACGATTGAAAATAATTAAAATTCATTTTTTATAGTTTATGAATCTATAAACAAGTTGCAAGAAACCGCAAGATCGCATGTATTAAATTTCCCAAAAATAAAAATTCTGAAAAACCGTAAAAAAAACGCTGTCCTAGTGGTAGGGGGTATTACCAACACAAGCACACACAAAATAAATTTGGTTTTAGTGTTTGGTGTGCTTTACTGGGAAACCGAATCTTGTGTTACAAAATTTACGAGGAAAACTTTAATGGACGCAAATATACAAACATTTTACAACACAATATTATTGAGAACTATTTGGACAATTTGCTATAAGTTCAAGGGGAACATTTGTATTTCCAACAAGACGGCGCACCTCCTCATAATTGCAGAGAAGTGACAAAATTATTAAATGTTAGTTTAGGAGCAAAATGGACCGGTAAAATTGCCTCCGCGATCTCCGGACCTAACACCGCTGGACTTCTTTTTTTGGGCCTATATAAAGGACAGTTAATATAAATTAAATAACAACAATATCAATATTTTAAGACAAAATTTCATTAATATTGTAAATCTAATCTAATCTTATCTAATTTAAAGTTTAGGCTAAAACGTCATTTCTAGTTTGTGCAATTTATGTTATTTCTATGATTTATGTTATTCAATTTATGTTATTTCTATAATTACTATATATACACGCACAATTACGTCGATTAGCTGTTATATTTGATTTTTATATATATATTTTTTTTTAATTAATTATATTACGTTGTAATTTTATGTACAAATGGTGTTTACCGTAAATAAATTTACTTTACTTTACTTTACTTTAAAAAAATTCTATTTCGCATATTCATATTCATTATGCACGTAGAAGTGTCATAAATAGATGTAACTTATGCATTTTCTTAAAATATTTAGTTGAAATTATGCAATAAAATCAACGATTTTTAATCAGTGTTTTCTTTGAAACAATTGCAAAAAATTAACAGATTATCAAATGAACCTAAAATTCTAAGAATTTACACAGAAATTAATAAACTTCGATCGGTTATAATTAAAAAATATCTTGACTAGATATTCCAAAATATCAAATCAAAGTTAAAATTTGATTAAATTCCATTAATTTTGAATAATTTGTAATCATTTTGAACTTATGCAATTTTATTTCTGATTGATCGTCTAACGAGGGCTTCACTCCCAGGTTAAGCATGAAGTAAAATTTCGAGTTTAGAAAAGCCTGAAAATTTGGTTTGGACGCGTAGCGCGAAGCGCGGAGCGGCCAAACCAAATATTCAGGCTTTTCTAAACTCGAAATTTTACTTCATACGCCACGCGTACTAGAGACTGACCTGAAGTGGAATCTTAAACCAATTAGTTAGAGTGAAATAAATTTAGTATGTTATTTATCAACTGTTTAAATCACGGGCAAAGACAGATCACCACCCTAAAAACAATTATACTTTTTCTACTACTTGTGCAACAGAAAAACCAACAGTGTTGAATATTTACGTTTGGGTTTTATTTGTATAAAAATTCAATATCTAAATTTAGACCAGAATTATCTATTCACAGCCTAAAATAAAAACGACCTTTATCTTTATATTAAAAATTATTCAGAAATAAATTAAAAACATTGCGCATTCTCTTCCATTAAAAATAACTTCGAAGGAAATTGAATACACTGCGTATTTTCTTTCATTAAAAATAAAATGAAATCAAACTTTCTATTTTCCTCTCTTCATTTTTTAACAATAATACGTATTTGATGGTTGAAACAAAACAAAATATTTTTTAAACCGCCAATTTTTATATTATCTACAACTTTTATTAAAAATATTATTAAGTAAATTGGGGACGTAAGGAATTTAAAAGCAGGTAAATTTAGTTTAATTTTGGAACAAAAAGCATTTGTTTTTTTTTTGTTTTTTTCTCTCTTTTTGTTAATTTGTGTTGATTGGTTGGTATTTTATATATTTTTGTTTATTTTGTACACTGCATTGTAAGTAAATTTTTTATGCCAAAGGTTGTTTATATATATTAAAAATATTTTTTTATATAATCATTTTAAAGAATAATAAAAAAAATATTAAGAGTAAACATTGATTAAATAATATATAAGATAGGAAACGCAATGCATTAAAAACGTGACCCCAAAAATTGTCCAGCTTTGGCGTCGACACCAAGTAGGCGGTCAACTGAACTACACTATTTAAAATCTTACAGATATCTAGTTTGTGTAGAAGTTGAAGACCGGCGAGATATTTATGCGCTCCTGATACTCTCCTCGAGCGGAGCGGTTAGCAAGTAGGTGCGGACGTCCCGGGAAAGTGAGGGGGTTAGATCATTGGTTTTGGCTGATGAGTGTGCGTGAACAAGCAGACGGCCGGCGATTCTTTTAATAGTTTTCAAAATGAATGTAAAACGTAATAATTGCGTTTATATTAATTGTCATATAAACAGACACAAAAATCCAGAAATATCATTCTTTAAAGTTCCAAAAAAAGATGAAAGTAGACAAAACATATGAATTGAGAATAGCGGTAATATAAACTTATTACTGTTAAAAAACAATAAACTGCATACGAGTGTTATATGCGAAAAACATTTCGCTTCAAAATATATCATGAAAAATGGTGCTAGAAAAAATGTTCGCGAAATTCCTTCAACTTCAGAAGAAAACGTATTTAAATTGAAGTTGCCAATAAGAAAGTGCTATGGAAAATTACCAATAAACGAAAATGAAATTTCTACTGTGGAGATGGTGAGTTTTTAATATTCAGGACCGGCGTGTGCGGGACAAAATAGTCGTAAGAAAAAACAAAGGGGGGGTTACCGCTTGTAGTGCCCAAAACATATTTATTAATAGGCTTAATTAATGACAGGGATTCGCGAAAAAAAATCTTAAGAGCTGCTCTATGGGTGATCGCAGTGATGGATCCAGAGAGCAATTTACGGGGGGAGGGGTATTGACAATTATCTGTTGTATTGTTTCAAAATATACAGGGTGCCCGTTTTTCGAGCTGCACTATCTCGCTTATTTGAAGAGATAGAGAATCGGTTAAATGGAGGCAAATTTGTGTATTTTAGTGCATACTAATAATTTGCTTTCACATTTCATACATCTTTAATTGTTTCGATGTAATTTGAAAAAAAAAGAAATTTTCGATATTTCAAAATGGATCATATCTGTCATTTGTAATTTTTTCCAAAATTTCTAAAAACATTCTTATAGCCCGATTTATGAACTTACCTCATAAACAAATTAAATCTGCAAACGATTCGTTATTGTTTTTCCAAACACGACTTTTGTTTTTGTTATGGGCGCATATAGAGATATCAGAGCTGGGATGAATCCTCGAAAACATGATTCGAATCACGAATCCGAATCACCTAATATGATTCGAATCACGAATACTCGAATAAAGGATTCGTAAGTAAAAAATATGATTCGAATCCTCAATTTTGAATCACGGATACAAATCCTTTAAAAATAAATTTGAATCTATTATTTGCAACCAGTAATATTTTATTCCATCAGTTTCTATTAACAAAAATGTTCATTTACCGACTAAATATCTGATTATATAATGATTTTAATTAATGATGATATATGTGTTATTGAACTTCATTTTGAATCTGTGTTTTATACGCCTGACGCATAAAGTAAAATTTCGAGTTTAGAAAAGCCCCGTGAAAATTTGTCTCGGGTCGCTGCGCGACCCTCGACAAATTTTCTACGCGGGGCTTTTCTAAACTCGAAATTTTACTTCATGCTTAGTCTGGGAGTGGACAACCCTCGTTCTTAGAAGTTTCAAATTAAAGGATTACTCTAGATTACTAAGTTTATTACCAATTTACAAAGGCTACAGCTCGAAGGACCAATCATGGTCTTCGGAGACCGAAGGACTACAGGGAATCGAAGTTTATTTACAAGAAAACAACGAATATCTGAAGGTTTATAGTATGGATAGGAAAGAAAACATCCAATTTTGAAAAAATATCGAATTGGGTTGGTTTTCAGTGCGTTTTTAACTTCACTTTAAATCAGTGTTTTATACGCGTGGCGCATGAAGTAAAATTTCGAGTTTAGAAAAGCCCCGTGAAAATTTGTCTCGGGTCGCTGCGCGACCCTCGACAAATTTTCTACGCGGGGCTTTTCTAAACTCGAAATTTTACTTCATGCTTAGTCTGGGAGTGGACGGTCAAGATTTTCTACATGTCGAGATTTTTGATATTTCTAGATTTATGTCGATTTATTCACAGTTTGTTATTGTATTAAATGCAACTTTAATATTAAATAAAAACGGTTTTTTTTAGGAATAGAATATTCACCCATTAAGAGCCGAACAAATTATAAAGTTAACTCTAAAAGTTAATTTTAGGTAAAATTTTGCATCTTTTTCTATGATTTCAATGAATGATTTATTATATTACATACGTCGATTTTTTAAAAGAGTTAAATTTAAAATTCAAACGAGTGTTGTCCACTCCCAGACTAAGCATTAAGTAAAATTTCGAGTTTAGAAAAGCCCCGCGTAGAAAATTTGTCGAGGGTCGCCCAGCGACCCGAGATAAATTTTCACGGGGCTTTTCTAAACTCGAAATTTTACTTCATGCGCCACGCGTATAAAACACTGATTTCAAGTGAAGTTAAAAATATATATATATTAACGTTGGATATTTTTCATGGTTAAGTAACCAAATATGCATTCACAAATATTTGAATTATTCAAAAATTTGAATATTTATATTCAAATATGAATAATTTCTGTATTGTTTCGAGTTTACGTGAAGTGATTAATCACAAATAGAAAGACTGTTATTCCTTACTTCACTTTTTATTTTTATGTTAGATGTACATTTCGAGACACAAGGTGCTCATTATCAATAACAAACTAAATTCTTAAAACTATGTGCGCGGTATATATAGTTGACGGGATATCGGAAAAACCAAAAAGTAATTAAACCTATTGTTAGCGGCTAAAGGTTCTAGATGGGTGTCGGTGTCATTACATTATCTGCGGGATGGGACGGCGCGGGCGGCTTATGGATCGGGAAGTTGGTCGGTAGGATTACATTCACTGAAGGATTATTTTTGGGTAACAAATCTAATAATGGATTAACCGTGTAAATAGCATTTCAACTACTCCATAGCAACTTGATATTTTTTGGTTGACATCACAGTTATCTGACACTTAAAAACATGGAATATCTGTGAATATGATTTCATTGCAAACCTTTGTTTAAATTCAAAATAATTGTAAAGTTTTTTGGCAATTTACTCGGTAAATACTTTTCTTAAATTATTGAATAAATTACCAAGTCCATCAGCTTAATACGCTTTAAAAATAATGTAATAAGACCGGTACTGTCAAATAATTTGCGGAGCCAATATTAACACATTTCAAATTTGACATGTAAATCCCTATGGTCCGAAATATTTAGAATACAATCCAATTCAAGATATAATAGTAGGAACTAGGACGAAGTCAAGCTATTGGAAAAAAGGGATTAGTTTTTATGATTAGGGGGCTATTTAAAAAATGGAAACAGCCCATCTCTTATTATATTGCGGAACGCCCAGTTCCAGGAAATATTTTAAAAGATTTAGTCCTTTTTAATATTAAAAAGTGTATGTCCATTGGACTTAGAGTAAAATCAATTGTATGTGATCAGGGCTCTAACAATAGACGTGTTTATAATTTATTAAATATTTCAAAACAAAATCCTTTTTTTAACTATGAGGAAAATAAAATGTTTGCCCTTTATGACGCCCCACACCTATTTAAATCTATAAGAAATAATTTAGCTTCAACAGACATATTTGTGGATGATTTGCGTGTGTCGTGAAATGACATAGTACATGTTTATAATATAAATAAATAATTTCAATTATCATCATGTTTAACAAATATTACAAACTGGCACATATATCCAATAACTTTTGACAAAATGTCTGTAAAACTTGCAGTTCAAGTACTAAGTAGGAGGATGTCTACAGCGATCGAAACTGCTGTAAATACAGGTGACCTTAAGTCTTCAAGCGGAAACAATACAGCAAGCTTTTTAAAAATTATTAACGATCTTTTTGATTCGTTAAATAGCCGCACGCTATATGATCAAAATCCATATAAGAATGGATTATCAGATGAAAATAAAGTCGTGTTAGAGACATTAAGAAACGGATTGGTTTATTTATTTAAATAAAATTAAAGTTTATTCTAAAACTATGACTGAACGAAAGAATGTTTATTGCTTTGAGGGCTTGGCACATACAATTACAGGAATATTACAATTATTCGACGACATTAAGAACAGTGGGCATACATTTTTGTTAACTAATCGTCTTCAGCAAGACCCACTTGAAAATTTGTTTTCGGTCCTAAGGAATCGAGGTGGCTATAATAGCAACCCCACGGTTAAGGGTTTTCGACAGGCATTACAACAATCAATGCAAATAAGAATGCTGGAGACTATTACCGACAATTCAAATTGCGAGTTAAATGATGATAAACAATTATTTAATTTATCTGAAGAAAATAAAGACAGGTACATTTGATAATACATTAAAGTTAAATTGTTTTTATCGTGGGCCATAGGATTTTACATACTAAAAATGATACCTTGTGTTAATGTATTTTATCATATAATTTTGAAGCAAATTTTTATTGTTAGTAATAAATGCATTATTTTTCTTCACGATGCGTTTAATTAGAATAACTTAAACATGTTTTATTTCATGTAAAAATAAAATAAATAACTGTGCACAAATAATGAAAGTGCCTTGAATTTCAGATTGATTAGTAAGATGATTAATTTAACGTGTATACTGTTGAAGAACGAGTGGAATTTGTAATTAAATTAATTATAAGAGGTTTGTCCGTTTTCGAGCCAAGGCATTTCAAACAATTTCTGTAATATTTTTTTGGATTTTTGTTATTGTTCTATTTCTATTATCTGCTAACAAATTGTTAAATATATTTTTTTAATGGAATAAAACATGTTTATATTATTCTAATTAAGCGCATCATGTAGAAAAATAATTGATTCATTACTAACAATAAAAATTTGCTTCAAAGTTATATGATAAAATACATTAACACAAGGTATAATTTTTAGCATGTAAAATACTAAGGCCCGCGATAAGCAAAAGGTAATATATGTATAACTAAAAGTGGCCGTTTTCTTATTACTGCAAAGAATACGGCCACTATCAAGGGACATAAAAAATGGACATAAAAAAGCAGCGCGATGAACAAGCGATCTTTGTGCGCCACGTTACATTCGAAGCAAGTATCAGGAGAGCATAACGAGCACAACTGCACAGTTAGTTCTATAATACGTCGTTCATTTGAGTGGTGTCTCCAGCTGACTGAGACGTGTAAGGCGTGCAAGGGTGGTTGTATATAGTTTTCATGAGCACGTTATTATCCATACAGTTTCGCTTCTTATACTACTTATTCAATGATAAAAATCAGCCACGATACGAGTCGTTTAAAATAGGACTTTCTTTTTAAAAACCCTATACATAGCTTGCTAAACTATATCTACTATGTTATTTCTTGATTAACAATACAAATATTATTAGGGATAATCTTGAATGATACTAAAATTCTAATAAAACTACGTTTTCTTAATGTTAAAAAGGTGTAAATAAATTGAAGCTAAACTAACGCAATTTTATTTACCACGACAGAGTAACAAGAAATTAACCAACATGTAAACTTATAATGTTTTACATTTATGGTACTTTTTTACTGTTATCTGCCTTCCAGTGTTTAATTGCTCGTCGAAAGCGAAGCAAAACGGATTCCCAAATTTTATACCCCAAATTTTATAATGGGATAATAATGTTTGTATTTTTCATTATCTATATAAAGGCATCAATTAAAGTACATTTTTATTAAAATCTGAGAAATCAACTGTGTTGATTTGGCATGGGATTACGAACGGTATATATGCAGGGTTTCTACGCTAAACCGTTCGTTAAAACTTTATGGGGTTGCCGTTGCACTAAAAATTTGAAAAAAATTGTTGTCATACGGTTGAATCAATTCTCCTCTTGTGAAATATTTTCAACTTTATATAACTTCCGGTTCTACCGGATGTAGCAAAAAATTTGTTATTTTAAATAAAACACCCTAAATACTGGTCTGCAAACAAATTTTTTTTTTTCGAGCCCTGACACCATTCCTGCTGATTCTTATGTAAAATGACCTCCTGAATCCGAATATGACTTCCGTTTTCCCCCATCACCCACCGTTTTCGGTGGAGCCCCCCCACCTATTTTTATCACTTTTCGATAATTTGGAGGGATGAAAAGGATTATTTTAGCCTTTACATTTCTTCTGAGGGTTTAGAGAGGTGAAAAGTTCCAAAACATGAACGTTTGTAGCAAGGAGGTAGATTTGGAGGGGATTTGCCCCCTTAAATTGTAAAAAAATCATTAAAAATGATCAATTTTTTCCGTTTTTTTCGCAGTTTTTTCACTTATTTTCTACATATTCCAGCTTCCTAAATTTCCAGGGAATCTGTTCTGATATAGACTCAAGTATGAACTCTAGATTGGACTTTAACATTCTCAGGCATAGACTCAAGTATGGACTTTAACATTCTCAGGCATAGACTCAAGTATGGACTTACATCTTGTCCAACACTATATTCTAGAGTGGATTCTAGATTGTACTGATACAGACTCAAGTATGGACTCTAGATCGGACTTTAACATTGACTCAGGCATAGACTCAAGTATGGACTTACAATTTGTCCAACGCTATATTGACTATATTCTAGACTGGACTCTAGTTTGTACTGATATTAAGATACGCGCCACGCGTATTAACCGTTGAAAGCACTGAAATATTGTGAGCACGTGAAATTCATTTAAAATCCGTGTTTTATACGCGTGGCGCATGAAGTAAAATTTCGAGTTTAGAAAAGCCTAGAAAATTTGTCTCGGGTCGCTGTGCGACCCTCGACAAATTTTCACGGGGCTTTTCTAAACTCGAAATTTTACTTCATGCTTAGTCTGGGAGTGGAAAACACTCGTTTCAAGCTTGATGTTGAACTTTTTGGGAAACGCTCGTTTAAAACTTCAAATTATACTCTTTAATAAAAAAAAAAAAAAACAATGAATATCTGAAGATTTACAGACAGGCTTAAGTATGGACTCTATATTGGACTTTAACATTGACTCATGCATGGACTTAAGTATGGATTTACATCTTGTCCAACACTATATTGACTAGACTCTAGATTGTTCTGATATAGACTCAAGTATGAACTCTAGATTGGACTTTAACATCCTCAGGCATAGACTCAAGTATGGACTTCCATCTTGTCCAACACTATATTCTAGAGTGGATTCTAGATTGTACTGATACAGACTCAAGTATGGACTCTAGATCGGACTTTAACATTGACTCAGGCATAGACTCAAGTATGGACTTACAACTTGTCCAACGCTATATTGACTATATTCTAGACTGGACTCTAGTTTGTACTGATATTAAGATACGCGCCACGCGTATTAACCGTTGAAAGCACTGAAATATTGTGAGCACGTGAAATTCATTTAAAATCCGTGTTTTATACGCGTGGCGCATGAAGTAAAATTTCGAGTTTAGAAAAGCCCAGAAAATTTGTCTCGGGTCGCTGCGCGACCCTCGACAAATTTTCACGGGGCTTTTCTAAACTCGAAATTTTACTTCATGCTTAGTCTGGGAGTGGAAAACACTCGTTTCAAGCTTGATATTGTACTTTTTTGGGAAACGCTCGTTTAAAACTTCAAATTATACTCTTTAATAAAAAAAAACAATGAATATCTGAAGATTTACAGACAGGCTTAAGTATGAACTTTATATTGGACTTTAACATTGACTCATGCATGGACTTAAGTATGGATTTACATCTTGTCCAACACTATATTGACTAGACTCTAGACTTGACTCTAGATTGTTCTGATATAGACTCAAATATGAACTCTAGATTGGACTTTAACATTCTCAGGCATAGACTCAAGTATGGATTTACATCTTGTCCAACACTATATTGACTATACTCTAAACTGGACTCTAGATTGTACAGATACAGACTCAAGTATGAACTCTAGATTGGACTTTAACATTCTCAGGCATAGACTCAAGTATGGACTTACATCTTGTCCAACACTACGCTAGACCGGACTAGATTGTACTGATATAGACTCAAGTATGGACTCTAGATTGGACTTCAACATTGACTCATGCATATGCAATGCAATTTTCAAGGGGCTTTTCTAAACTCGAAATTTTACTTCATGCTTAGTCTGGGAGTGGAAAACACTCGTTTCAAGCTTGATGTTGTACTTTTTTGGGAAACGCTCGTTTAAAGCTTCAAATTATTTTCTTAAATAAAAAACAACAATTAATATCTAATGATTTACAGACGGGCTTAAGTATGGACTTTATATTGCACTTTAACATTAACTCATGCATAGACTCAAGTATGGATTTACATCTTGTCCAACACTATATTGACTATACTCTAAACTGGACTCTAGATTGTACAGATACAGACTCAAGTATGAACTCTAGATTGAACTTTAACATTCTCAGGCATAGACTAAAGTATGGACTTACATCTTGTCCAACACTATACGCTAGACCGGACTCTAGATTGTACTGATATAGACTCAAGTATGTACTCTAGATTGGACTTCAACATTGACTCATGCATAGACTCAAGTATGGACTTACATCTTGTCCAACACTATATTCTAGACTGGACTCTAGTTTGTACTGATATTAAGATACGCACCACACGTATTAACCGCTGAAAGCACTGAAATATTGTGAGCACGTGAAATTCATTTAAAATCTGTGTCTTATACGCGTGGCGCATGAAGTAAAATTTCGAGTTTAGAAAAGCCCAGTGAAAATTTGTCTCGGGTCGCTGCGCGACCCTCGACAAATTTTCAAAGGGCTTTTCTAAACTCGAAATTTTACTTCATGCTTAGTCTGGGAGTGGAAAACACTCGTTTCAAGCTTGATATTGTACTTTTTTGGGAAACGCTCGTTTAAAGCTTCAAATTATATTCTTTAATAAAAAAAAAACAATGAATATCTGAAGATTTACAAACAGGCTTAAGTATGGACTCTATATTGGACTTAAACATTGACTCATGCATAAACTTAAGTATGGACTTACATCTTGTCGAACACTATACTGACTATATTCTAGACTAGACTCTAGATTGTACAGATACAGACTCAAGTATGAACTCTAGATTGGACTTTAACATTCTCAGGCATAGACTCAAGTATGGACTTACATCTTGTCCAACACTATACGCTAGACCGGACTCTAGATTGTACTGATATAGACTCAAGTATGGACTTTAGATTGGACTTCAACATTGACTCATGCATAGACTTAAGTATGGACTAACATCTTGTCCAACACTATATTCTAGACTGGACTCTAGTTTGTACTGATATGAAGATACGCACCACACGTATTAACTGCTGAAAGCACTGGAATATTGTGAGCACGTGAAATTCATTTAAAATCTGTGTCTTACACGCGTGGCGCATGAAGTAAAATTTCGAGTTTAGAAAAGCCCCGTGAAAATTTGTCTCGGGTCGCTGCGCGACCCTCGACAAATTTTCAAGAGGCTTTTCTAAACTCGAAATTTTACTTCATGCTTAGTCTGGGAGTGGAAAACACTCGTTTCAAGCTTGATATTGTACTTTTTTGGGAAACGCTCGTTTAAAGCTTCAAATTATATTCTTAAATAAAAAACAACAATTAATATCTAAAGATTTACAGACGGGCTTAAGTATGGACTCTATATTGCACTTTAACATTGATTCATGCATGGACTCAAGTATGGATTTACATCTTGTCCAACACTATATTGACTATACTCTAAACTGGACTCTAGATTGTACAGATACTGTAACGATTTGAAATTGAGACGGGTTGCCTACGTTATAGTTTTATACGGGTGAAAAATCCGCCAAGGTGGTTTGAGACCAGGGAAGAAGTCCAGGTGTGAGTGAAGGAAATGCACTTTAAGATACATGTTACACCCCATGGCCTTGTACGCTGACAGCAATTCCTCGACATGAGCGACATAATCATCACTTTTGTTGTTACCCAAAAAGTTCTCACACACGTTTTGGAATGCAATCCAAGCTCGTTTTTCTTTTCGATTCAGGTGTTCAATAAACGTCGAATCTTGGAAAAGTTGTCTAATCTGGGGGCCCACGAAAACTCCATCCTTGATTTTAGCCTCACTAAGACGAGGGAATTTAGTTTTCAAAAATTGAAATGCATCACCGGTCTTGTCCATTGCTTTCACAAACTGTTTGATCAATCCGAGTTTGATGTGCAAAGGCGGCAAGTAAATATTTTCCTTCGGGACCAGAGGAAGCATGAAAATTCCTGGGCAAACCTGTGCGCGCAAGGTATTGAGAGCGCCAGCGTGGTACAGTGAATCTTCCGAACTGTTGCTATATATTTTTATTATTGTTGCTATATATTGTTGCAATATATTTTTATTGTTTGCGGGAGGATGAGGGGGGATGGAAGCTGGAATATGTAGAAAATAAGTGAAAAACGTGCGAAAAAAAACGGAAAAATCGATCATTTTTAGGGCTTTTTTACAATTTAAGGGGGCAAATCCCCCCCCCCCCCAAATCTACCTCCTTGCTACAAATGTTCATGTTTTGGAACTTTTCACCTCTCTAACCCCTCAGAAGACACGTAAAGGCTAAAATAATCCTTTTCATCCCTCCAAATTATCGAAAAGTGATAAAAATAGGTGGGGGGCCTCCCCCGAAAACGGTGGATGATGGGGGGAAAACGGGGGTCATATTCGGATTCAGGAGGTCATTTTACATAAGAATCAGCAGGAATGGTGTCAGGGCCGATTTTCATGCCGACCAGTGTAATTTAATACAGATTAATGACTACTACTTCATTTTACGTTTCAAATCACAGAATCGAAAAAATCTTTCCGGCCATGAGAAAAAACACGGCGGACACGGCCTTATTTGAGGCCAGATTTAGAGGTTTATCCGGACGATTGAAAATAATTAAAATTCATTTTTTATAGTTTATGAATCTATAAACAAGTTGCAAGAAACCGCAAGATCGCATGTATTAAATTTCCCAAAAATAAAAATTCTGAAAAACCGTAAAAAAAACGCTGTCCTAGTGGTAGGGGGTATTACCAACACAAGCACACACAAAATAAATTTGGTTTTAGTGTTTGGTGTGCTTTACTGGGAAACCGAATCTTGTGTTACAAAATTTACGAGGAAAACTTTAATGGACGCAAATATACAAACATTTTACAACACAATATTATTGAGAACTATTTGGACAATTTGCTATAAGTTCAAGGGGAACATTTGTATTTCCAACAAGACGGCGCACCTCCTCATAATTGCAGAGAAGTGACAAAATTATTAAATGTTAGTTTAGGAGCAAAATGGACCGGTAAAATGGCCTCCGCGATCTCCGGACCTAACACCGCTGGACTTCTTTTTTTGGGGCTATATAAAGGACAGTTAATATAAATTAAATAACAACAATATTAATATTTTAAGACAAAATTTCATTAATATTGTAAATCTAATCTAATCTTATCTAATTTAAAGTTTAGGCTAAAACGTCATTTCTAGTTTGTGCAATTTATGTTATTTCTATGATTTATGTTATTCAATTTATGTTATTTCTATAATTACTATATATACACGCACAATTACGTCGATTAGCTGTTATATTTGATTTTTATATATATATTTTTTTTAATTAATTATATTACGTTGTAATTTTATGTACAAATGGTGTTTACCGTAAATAAATTTACTTTACTTTACTTTACTTTAAAAAAAATCTATTTCGCATATTCATATTCATTATGCACGTAGAAGTGTCATAAATAGATGTAACTTATGCGTGTCTTAAAATATTTAGTTGAAATTATGCAATAAAATCAACGATTTTTAATCAGTGTTTTCTTTGAAACAATTGCAAAAAATTAACAGATTATCAAATAAACCTAAAATTCTAAGAATTTACACAGAAATGAATAAACTTCGATCGGTTATAATTAAAAAATATCTTGACTAGATATTCCAAAATATCAAATCAAAGTTAAAATTTGATTAAATTCCATTAATTTTGAATAATTTGTAATCATTTTGAACTTATGCAATTTTATTTCTGATTGATCGTCTAACGAGGGCTTCACTCCCAGGTTAAGCATGAAGTAAAATTTCGAGTTTAGAAAAGCCTGAAAATTTGGTTTGGACGCGTAGCGCGAAGCGCGGAGCGGCCAAACCAAATATTCAGGCTTTTCTAAACTCGAAATTTTACTTCATACGCCACGCGTACTTGAGACTGACCTGAAGTGGAATCTTCAACCAATTAGTTAGAGTGAAATAAATTTAGTATGTTATTTATCAACTGTTTAAATCACGGGCAAAGACAGATCACCACCCTAAAAACAATTATACTTTTTCTACTACTTGTGCAACAGAAAAACCAACAGTGTTGAATATTTACGTTTAGGTTTTATTTGTATAAAAATTCAATATCTAAATTTAGACCAGAATTATCTATTCACAGCCTAAAATAAAAACGACCTTTATCTTTATATTAAAAATTATTCAGAAAGAAATTAAAAACATTGCGCAAGTTATGGTTTCGGGTCCGGTTTGTATGTTTTTAAAAAGATTTATATTTTTAAGAACAAACTTTAATGAAATGAAACTTATAATATACTTGTATTATTAATTTAAAATTGAAATTGATGAAATTTGTTGCGTCGCGTTTTGAATCGTCCGCAGCCGAGTCGATGTGTAGACTCGCGAGCATCCCCGTGGGTGGATTATATGTAGGACTGCAAAGTGTTGAGATCAGCACTTTTGGGGTACCATAACTCGCATTCTCTTCCATTAAAAATAACTTAGAAGGAAATTGAATACACTGCGTATTATCTTTCATTAAAAATAAAATGAAATCAAACTTTCTATTTTCCTCTCTTCATTTTTTAACAATAATACGTATTTGATGGTTGAAACAAAAATTTTTTAAACCGCCAATTTTTATATTATCTACAACTTTTATTAAAAATATTATTAAGTAAATTGGGGACGTAAGGAATTTAAAAGCAGGTTAAATGTACCTTTAATTTTTGGAACAAAAAGCATTTGTTTTTTTTTGTTTTTTTCTCTCTTTTTGTTAATTTGTGTTGATTGGTTGGTATTTTATATATTTTTGTTTATTTTGTACACTGCATTGAAAGTAAATTTTTTATGCCAAAGGTTGTTTATATATATTAAAAATATTTTTTTATATAATCGTTTTAAAGAATAATAAAAAAATATATGAAGAGTAAACTACCAGTTCCGGTTTCCTCATTTTCACCAAAAGCTTTTCCCATCCTAGGATTGTAATAAAAAGCTTAAGTTTATAGTATCATCATAACATCTTGATTGGTTTAGGCTGTACAATGGTGACGGATACACTTTTTTAAATAATGGTCTTAATTAACTCGGGGGAACTCAAATTCCACTAACATTTTTGATTTAATTTTGTTTGCGAAATCAATACTTTCCCTTTGTGTTACTTGACATATGGGGGAAAGTAAAAAAAAACAGTTTTGAAATATATTGTTTTAAATTGACTTAAATTTTATTTATATAAATCAAGTTTTAAATTTTTGGGGGTAAAATATTGCTAAAAGGGGTATTTTCTGTTAGGGTTTGGGGTAAACCGGTATTTTAAGATTGGCAGCACTGGTCGTTACATTTTCCCTGCAATGTGGACTACGTTCAAATGGTTTACTCGAGTACGGTAAATTTGCCGGAACCGTATTTCCACACAGCGCATCGACAGTATATAAATAATATTTAATAACTACCAAAAAACTAAGTTGACTACCTGCAGCTTGCCTTCATTTGGCCGACCCACTTTCTTAGATCACGAGCCGTCACTGAATTATGCAGATGTAGTAACCAGTAAATATTAATTTGTATTGCAAAAATATGCATTATTAAGTAAAGTTTTTAAATGTTTACATGATTCAAAGCAGCAGTCGGAGTTGGCGTAGGATTATCGAAAAATAGAGGAGTCAGAGACGGTTTTGGAGTCGAATATTTCTATAGCGACTCCGCGGCCTTGGTCGGAATGTATCTGAGAGGTCTGACATTTGAAACTCAATTTTTGAAAATAAGTTAGCCATGAAAAATTGAAATTTATTAACTTTGATCAGATATTACTCAAAATTATGTTTCTTACAAAAGTTGCTTACCTTTTAAAGAGCTTTTCAATGATACAACTTTTGACATATCGTACCATTTAAAATTCTTAAGTTATTGACATTTTTAAGCAAACTCTCAGGGATGCCAAACTTATTGCGAAAAAACAATATCACCATTCAATTCTTTAATAAAGCTTTTGTTATAAATTGTTTTGTCCCAACTCTCTAGAACCAGGCGTTTTCTCATCGTATATTCAATATTAAAAAAAACCTTTAGAGTGCCATGATTTAATCTCCTTTTTAAGTAAAGTTGGCTACACGCCTAAGGAATTGTCATATAAAACGTTAGACATAATAATTATAATGTATAATTTCATAGTTGCCAACCTACAATATATTCCATGGTACTCTAGAGGTTTTATTTTATTGAACATTCTATATTATTGATATTGCGTTTGATGGAATACTATTGTATTAAAAAGCTTAAGTTTATAGTGTCATCTGAACAGCTCAATCGGATTAGATTTTATCATGGAGACAGAATTACAGGACAGACGTTTTTGAAATTGTTTTTTTTGCACCATACAATAAGGACGAGTAATATCAAAAAAAACAACACAAGGATTGGTTTCATTATAATAATAATAATAATAATAAGCATTCTTTATTTTATAGTTCCCCATGACATACAGATATACAAAACATATATTCTGATACTATGGAAAAGAACTTAAAATAGGGTCAAAACAAAGCAAAACGAGAAATGTATATAAATCAAATACCTAATTCATTAATTGAATAGGGCTCTAATTCGCACAGATAATTGAATAATTGTTTTTTTAATAAATTTAAAGGTTTACATTCTTTTAGTGTATCAGGCATACTATTCCATATTTTTATACATGAATAAAATGTGCCCTTTTCATATAAAGTCAACCTGTGTTTAGGAATTACGTACGTATTGCATTGCCTAGTGTAGTAATTACTTTCCATAACACTATCTGAGAAGTAGTGAGAGTGCTTTTTGAGGAATATAACACATTCATACATATAGATGGCTGGCACTGTGAGTAGACGTTCGTTTTTAAATTTTTGTCTGCAGGATTCTAGATAATGCATGTTTTTCATAACTCTGAGAGCACGTTTTTGAAGCATAAAAACTTTATCTAGGTTTGAGCTGGAGCCCCAAAAAATTATACCATATCGTATAATCGAGTATATATTACTATAATAAAAAATTCTACTAATGAACGGATTAGTACTTTTTATCAATATGCGTAACCCAAAAATATTTTTAGATATTTTAGCGCATATGTTGGCAATATGTACATTAACATTTAATTTTGTGTCTATTGTTATCCCTAATAGTTTAGCATCGCTATTTAACTTATATTTAATCCCATCGAGTGTTAAATATTCTACATTTAATGATTTATTAAATAACATATAGTTTGATTTGGTTTCATTTAATACAAGTTTATTTTGCTGAAACCAAATATTTACCATGTTCATGCTATCATCACATACCGTTGTAAGCTGGTTCAAGGTGTCTCCATTTACCACTATATTTGTATCGTCAGCATAATTTATGACCTTACTATTATGAACGGCCTTACTTAAGTCATTTATGTAAATGATAAAAAGTAATGGCCCTAAAATGCCTCCTTGAGGGATTCCTATATTCAATTTACGCTTCGACGAGAGGAGTGTATTACCATTGATGGTTGTTATTTTTGTGCAATGATATCTGTCGCGTAGGTAAGATTTTAATATATCATGTACTTGTCCTCTCAGGCCATACTTTTCAAGTTTTAATAGTAACATCTTTTGGTCTATGCAGACGAATGCCTTAGTAAGGTCTAACATAATACCACATGTTATCTTCTTGTTATCAAGAGCTGTTACTATTATATTGATATATTCAAATATTGCGGTTTCGGTACTCTTACCAGGAATAAATCCATGTTGAGCATTGTCAAAAAGTGCGAATTTATTGAAAAAATCAATTATTCGAGTTGCAATTAGTTTTTCAAAGATTTTTGCCCAACTAGATAAAATATTTATAGGCCGGTAGTTATGAATATCGTCACTATCGCCTTTTTTAAATATCGGCGTGATAATAGAAAATTTGAGGATATCGGGAAAAGTTCCCTCTTCAAAACATGAATTAATAATATGGCACATAGGAGCAGCCATTATGTCAATACAACTCTTTATAACCCCCATGGGAATTTCATCATAACCAGAACTGGATTTATTAGAAAATTGTTGCACTACACTTATTAGTTCATGTTCTGTTACAGGATGTAGGTACATCGAGTACGGATTATGTTTAACATAGTCACTACCCCCGTCATTGTAATTCAAGTTTGATACTATTGAATAAATCATTAAGGTTGTTTGCCAATGTCTTAAAGTTATCACTAGTTGGTAATTTATTAATTTTGGCTCTATCAATGTTTTCAGAAATAATATTCCAGATTACTTTTGATTTATTATTTGAAATTAGTAGTTTGTTTTTAATTGATTCGTTTCTGAAATGTTTCAAAAGTTAATTGTATTGATTTTGTTTTATCTTAAACTGTGCCTTTAGATTTATATTTATTCTTGACATGTTTTGCAATAAAACTAATTCTTTCCTACATTGTTCAATTTCTGGTGATTGTATATAATTATATTTTTTGTTGACTCGTTTTTTTACCTTAGGAAAATAACTATTAAAATACCTTATCATTAAACTTGATAACTTTTCAAACTTAGAGTTTACAGATGACGAATTATATATAGCAGAAAAATGTTCCTGAGCCAAATTCTCACGAAATTGATTTATGTTTTCATTATTTATTACACGTATATACTTATGTTCTTTCTTATTCTCTACAGTGACACTTAACTTTAATATTTGAGCCATATGATCTGAGAAGCCAGTGTGAACGACTTTAATTTCATTTATTTTAGTTATATTAGTGATAATGTTATCTAAACAAGTACTACTAATATCTGTAACGCGCGTTGGTTGCTGGATCAAATACGTAGCCCCGAATTCATTAATGATATTTTTAAATCTTTGTGTATCGTTACTATTATTTAAGAAATTAATATTAAAATCTCCCATTATAAAGAATCTAGAATTTTGATGATAAACATATATGATGATAAACATATATGATATAAAAGCGGGTACAAATACGCTGTAAGAAATTTCTTATTTTTGATAAATATAATTACAATTTATTTATAAAATTCGTTTAAACTATCTATTGTCATAATATTTAAGTAAACCAAACATGGAAAATATGTAGATTTAAAAAATAATGTTGGCCAACTTTTTGGTGCAACTACTCTAGTCTGCGACGTAACAATAAGATTTGATAGAAATCGACGTTTTTTTTTCGCAGGAGTTCTCCAACCTGAAGTTCCTGCCGTTGTTTGATGTTTTGGAGTTGATACTCTATCCACCGTGTCCACCGTGTCCACCGTGTCCTCCGTGCCCACCGGCTCCACCGTTTCCACCGTGTCCACCGTTTCCACCGTTTTGCAGGAACAATGGGTTTGCGCTGATAGTCATGGCCATAAACAGCAAGCAAACCTAAATAATTATAAGATAAAAATTGACTTGATTGGACAACTCCAAAGAAATGGAATATTTGTTACATTGCAAAAAAAAATTATATCATTGAACATCTGAGTAAAAATTAGGACAAAGCGTTGCAGGATAAGTTACATTTTAAGCGTTTGTCATTTATTCACAATTTTATGGAATAAATTGCATGACGTTTAGATTTTCTTACTTAAAAATTATGAATTGTTGTATCGTATGTTCAATTAAAAAAACCTCTAGAGTGCCATGATTTGATCTTTTTTAAAATTTAAGTTGGCTACACGCTTTGAAAATTGACATATGAAATTGTTTGGGATTCACAGAATTATATTTTCCTTTCCATTCACTGTATTTATTATATCAAATTACTTTTACAATGTTAAAAATGCATTCATATTTTCGGCTTACAGATATTTTAAGAAATTTATATTTTATGATTTTATTCATTTATTGGTACATTTCAGGAACTGAAATTATTTATTGTAAATTGCACTTAATTTTATTATTATTTGCGTACCAATTTCATTACAGGGTTTGCGATGGTTTACAACTCCGACCCTAACAGTATTTCAAAAATCGTAAATTGCCTGCATAACGGTGGTCAAAATCGACCAAACAAATATTGCTTGTATATACTTTGTACTTTTCCATTTCATCCCCTCTTGTTTATATTATGTACATACCACCTCCACCTTCTCCCCCCTTAGATTAAGATTTCATATTTGTAAAAATATTTTTGAAAAACATTCCAACTTTGTACTTTGATGAATATACACAACTTATAATTAAATGCAACAAGTTTTACTCAATGTCCGAAATAAAATACAAACAGATTGTTAAACGAAATAATCAAACATTTTGTATTTAAAGCAGAACGCGTGTCAGTTTTGAACCAGTGATACATTTACAACTGCACACACTCAACAAAAATGTCAGGCATAATAATTATAATGTAACATTTCAGAGTTGCCAAGATACAATATTTTCCATAAGGTTTTTTTTATTGAACATACTATATTACTTATTAATATTTCTCAAGTAAGAAAATTTAAACGTCACGCAATTTATTTCATAAATTGTGAATAAATTACAAGTGCCTAAAATATAACTTATCCTGCATAGATTCCAGCCACAAGTAGTACTTTTTAAGATAATTTAACAAATTAAATCAATTCAATATTGTATCATTTTCACTGATGTATTTGTCTATACAACGTATTCCTAATAATTCTGTCCATTTGCTTAATTTATTTTGAATTATACATGGTGGATTCGTTTACATGCCGGATCTGCAATTCTCTTTAAAGTCACAGAAACGTTTATTTACGATCTATAGACACACAAATAGTGGACCTTCCTTTGGAGCGAAGTTGTAATTTTTCTTGGTTTTTATTAAAAAAAAAAAAAAACATGAAATTCACTAATTTTACACAGTAAAATTTCGAGTTTAGAAAAGCCCAGAAAATTTGTTTTACTTTTTCTTAATTATTTTAACTTGGAGAAACGTAAAGTGATAAACGTTAACATGAATGAATTCAGAATTTTTCCCTCTACAAGAAAGGTAAATACATTTTGTTTCTAAAATAAATAGGGGAGCCAAAATATGAACATTTCAAAATTACATGGAATTTTCTATGTTGCGTCCGCCAAGTCAACACCCGGTATATATTTAAAAGAGCAATTATAAATTTTGTGCAGATCTTTATTACTATTTTTTTATCTCGCTTTTAGATACAATGACGCGAATTAAAAAAAAATATGTGACTGTAAAGAAAATTAAGAGCTCTACAAAAGTTGCTAAATAAAAAAAATAATTCCGTATAAAAAAATGCCGATGAGGTCACACGTCAAACACTAGTGACGTCACAATATTTCTGAGCAAGCATAAAAGGGTGCATTAATGAACAAAAATCGGCTGAGTTGAGGTTTCCGCGTTTTACTCAAAAGTTTATCATTTTTGAGATATTACAGAGTAGAACCCAAATACAAAATATAATAAACAAAATTAAGGCTATTCGTGTAAAATGCAAACAATACATCTTAATTAATAAGACAACTTAGGAAAACTTAAGAATTTAAATTATTCCAAATACAAAATTATCTGAAAATCGCATAGCCGTAAAATTTCCGTAAGAAATTCATAGTGGTGCGGTCAGTAAAAAAACCGTATTTTTTTAATTATAAAAAAGCGAATTTATCATCTTCACGCCATAATTTTGCCTACCTACTAATGACATAATCCCTTTAATTGACATAAAATTGACAGTTTATAATGTTTGTTCGTTAATTTTAGTTCAAGAATAATTTGACCCAATGCTATGCATAAAAACAGTAAAACTGTTGTGTAACTGAAATAATCATTGGATTATTAAAAATTACTTGTTTTAATAAATATTTGGAAATGTCTGAACGATACAAAAGTATTGTAGAAAGACGAATCCACTTTTATTTGTTTTTAGATTTTCTGAAATTATTAAGCAAATTCAATTTTACTTTATATATTTGTTTACTTACTGCGTAGATGAAAATATGTTGAATTTGCATCTTGATGATTGATGTGTTCACACTCACTACCAGATAATGTATGAGTGAATAAAGTGTACATTTACGTTTATATACCCCGCGGTTTAATCATGGATGATGTCAACATCTTTATCGCAAGAAATTCAAAATACCCAGAATGTTTATTTGTTACAACATACAATAAAACCCACAATTAATTATCGAATAAATAAAATATTCTCCAAGTTATTTGAAATCAGTATTTAAGGCGTCAAAAATGATCGCTTTGCCGAAAGGTTTTTATTTGTATTTTCAGTAAATGTATGATGATGAATTAAGTTGGATGCTTATAAAAAGCATTATGAACTATATTTTTAGTACGAGGGTGCTTTGAAAAGTCCGTGCAAAGTCCGAGAGATGGCACCACCAGCGCGTATCGAGGTCATGTCTAGTTAGTAGCATCTCTTGAATGAACGCACACCAAGTTTTAGCCATATTGGTTTATTTCTTTGTGTTTGGCATTCGTGTGAATCAAGGAAGTCGAGTGATTTTCAAGAAATGGACGAAAAAGAATTTCGTGTGGTGATTAAAAATTACTTTATGGCGACTGTCTTTTGGGATTCACAAGGGATAATCCTCATCGACTATCTGGAAAACGGTAAAACTATTACAGGTAAATTTTATTTATCGTTATTGGACCGTTTGAAAACCGAGCTGCAAGAAAAACACCCGCGATTGGCCCACAAGAAAGTCCTTTTCCATCACGACAACGCACCAGCACGGCTCCGTCAACTTGGCCCCCACTTTCAATTTTTTTAAAAAACATCATTGCACAGAAAAGCCCTTAGCTAGCACAGGCTAGCACAGCCAGAATTAGAGCAAGCACACAAATAGTAAAAAAGTTATAGGGGTTTCAAATATGGGGGGGCTAAGTTGACGTTTGCCCCCCACTTTTGATTTTTCAACTTTTTTTATATGATTTGGATTCCTCAGAGCTAGCACAGGCTAGCACAACCAGATTTAGAGCTAGCATAACCCCACCAACCCCTTAAAAATACAAAATTAGTTTGTACCCCAGCCCCCCACTTTAATATTTTTTGATTATTTCTAAAGGAATCTGCAGCTTAGAGCTAGCACAGGTAGAATATGCAAAAATTATTTAAAAAAATAAAATGGTTAAAAAGATATTTCAATTTTAATTATCACCCGTGAGCTTTCAAATCCTGTATGCGTAATTCCGTTCATGTATTTAAATTATTATGCTAAATGCGTATTTTCTAACAAATCACAATATTTCAACGGATTTGTTGACAATAACTTTGCCATATACTTAACTAACAGTTTAAAACATTGCTTTCAAATGCTGTGACTCGGAAAGCAAGCACATTAAAGACAGTGACGTAGTGAGTTATTAATGACCAACCCTCGAATAATTTAAAATGTAATAACTCCACCAAATACTAACAGATTTCAAAAATTCTTTCAAAATATAAATGACTAATGCATTGGTAATAAATGCCGTGACTGAGAAAGCTAGCACAGTAAAGACAGAGGCGTAGTAAGTAATCAATATTTACCCTCGAATAATTTAAAATGTAATAACTCCACTAAATACAGAGAGATTTCAAAAATTCTTTTAAATTATGAATCACTAATGCATTGTTAATAAATGCTGTGACTAAGAAAGCTAGCACAAGAAAGACAGAGGCGTAGTAAGTAATCAATATTTAACCCTCGAATAATTTAAAATGTAATAACTCCACTAAATACAGCGAGATTTCAAAAATTCTTTCAAATTATGAATCACTAATGCATTGTTAAAAAATTCTGTGACTAAGAAAGCTAGCACAAGAAAGACAGTGGCGTAGTGAGTAATCAATATTTAACCCTCGCATAATTTAAAATGTAATAACTCCACCAAATACCAACAGATTTCAAAAATTCTTTCAAAATATAAATGACCAATGCATTGGTAATAGATGCTGTGACTGAGAAAGCTAGCACAAAAAAGACAGAGGCGTAGTAAGTGATCAATATTTAACCCACGAATAATTTAAAATGTAATAACCACTAAATACAGAGAGATTTCAAAAATTCTTTTAAATTATAAATCACTAATGCATTGTTAATAAATGCTGTGACTAAGAAAGCTAGCACAAGAAAGACAAAGGCGTAGTAAGTAATCAATATTTAACCCTCGAATAATTTAAAATGTAATACATCCACTAAATACAGCGAGATTTCAAAAATTCTTTCAAATTATAAATCACTAATGCATTGTTAATAAATGCTGTGACTAAGAAAGCTAGCACAAGAAAGACAGTAGCGTAGTGAGTAATCAATATTTAACCCTCGCATAATTTAAAATGTAATAACTCCACCAAATACAAACAAATTTCAAAAATTCTTTCAAAATATAAATGACCAATGCATTGGTAATAAATGCTGTGATTGAGAAAGCTAGCACAGTAAAGACAGAGGCGTAGTAAGTAATCAATATTTAACCCTGGAATAATTTAAAATGTAATAACTCCACTAAATACAGCGAGATTTCAAAAATTCTTTTAAATTATGAATCATTAATGCATTGTTAATAAATGCTGTGACTAAGAAAGCTGGCACAAGAAAGACAGTAGCGTAGTGAGTAATCAATATTTAACCCTCGCATAATTTAAAATGTAATAACTCCACCAAATACCAACAAATTTCAAAAATTCTTTCAAAATATAAATGACCAATGCATTGGTAATAAATGCTGTGACTGAGAAAGCTAGCACAGTAAAGACAGAGGCGTAGTAAGTAATCAATATTTAACCCTGGAATAATTTAAAATGTAATAACTCCACTAAATACAGCGAGATTTCAAAAATTCTTTCAAATTATGAATCATTAATGCATTGTTAATAAATGCTGTGACTAAGAAAGCTGGCACAAGAAAGACAGTAGCGTAGTGAGTAATCAATATTTAACCCTCGCATAATTTAAAATGTAATAACTCCACCAAATACCAACAGATTTCAAAAATTCTTTCAAAATATATATGACCAATGCATTGGTAATAAATGCTGTGACTGAGAAAGCTAGCACAAAAAAAACAGAGGCGTAGTAAGTGATCAATATTTAACCCTCGAATAATTTAAAATGTAATAACTCCACTAAATACAGAGAGATTTCAAAAATTCTTTTAAATTATAAATCACTAATGCATTGTTAATAAATGCTGTGACTAAGAAAGCTAGCACAAGAAAGACAGTAGCGTAGTGAGTAATCAATATTTAACCCTCGCATAATTTAAAATGTAATAACTCCACTAAATACATACATACACACATATTACATTTTAAATTATGCGAGGGTTAATTATTGATAACTCACTACGCTACTGTCTTTCTTGTGCTAGCTCTTTTAGCCACAGCATTCATTAACAATGCATTAGTGATTTATAATTTAAAAGAATTTTTGAAATCTCTCTGTATTTAGTGAAGTTATTACATTTTAAATTATTCGAGGGTTAAATATTGATTACTTACTACGCCTCTGTCTTTACTGTGCTAGCTTTCTCAGTGACAGCATTTATTACCAATGCATTGGTCATTTATATTTTAAAAGAATTTTTGAAATCTGTTGGTATTTGGTGGAGTTATTACATTTTAAATTATGCGAGGGTTAAATATTGATAACTTACTACGCCTCTGTCTTTCTTGTGCTGGCTTTCTTAGTCACGGCATTTATTAAAAATGCATAAATGATTCACAATTTAAAAGAATTTTTAAAATCTCTCTGTATTTAGTGGAGTTATTACATTTTAAATTATTCGAGGGTTAAATATTGATTACTTACTACGCCTCTGCCTTTACTGTGCTAGCTTTTTCAGTCACAGCATTTATTAGCAATGCATTGGTCATTTATATTTTGAAAGAATTTTTTAAATCTGTTGGTATTTGGTGGAGTTATTACGTTTTAAATTATGCGAGGGTTGAATATTGATTACTTACTATGCCTCTGTCTTTCTTGTGCTAGCTTTCTTAGTCACAGTATTTATTAACAATGCATTAGTGATTTATAATTTGAAAGAATTTTTGAAATCTCGCTTTATTTAGTGGAGTTATTACATTTTAAATTATTCCAGGGTTAAATATTGATTTCTTACTACGCCTCTGTCTTTCTTGTGCTAGCTTTCTTAGTCACAGCATTTATTAACAATGCATTAGTGATTCATAATTTGAAAGAATTTTTAAAATCTCGCTTTATTTAGTGGAGTTATTACATTTTAAATTATTCGAGGGTTAAATATTGATTACTTACTACGCCTCTGTCTTTCTTGTGCTAGCTTTCTTAGTCACAGCATTTATTAACAATGCATTAGTGATTCATAATTTGAAAGAATTTTTGAAATCTCGCTGTATTTAGTGGAGTTATTACATTTTAAATTATTCGAGGGTTAAATATTGATTTCTTACTACGCCTCTGTCCTTCTTGTGCTAGCTTCTTCAGTCACAGCATTTATTAACAATGCATTAGTGATTCATAATTTGAAAGAATTTTTGAAATCTCGCTGTATTTAGTGGAGTTATTACATTTTAAATTATTCGAGGGTTAAATATTGATTACTTACTACGCCTCTCTCTTTCTTGTGCTAGCTTTCTTAGTCACAGCATTTATTAACAATGCATTAGTGATTCATAATTTGAAAGAATTTTTAAAATCTCGCTTTATTTAGTGGAGTTATTACATTTTAAATTATTCGAGGGTTAAATATTGATTACTTACTACGCCTCTGTCTTTCTTGTGCTAGCTTTCTTAGTCACAGCATTTATTAACAATGCATTAGTGATTCATAATTTAAAAGAATCTTTGAAATCTCTCTGTATTTAGTGGAGTTATTACATTTTAAATTATTCGAGGGTAAATATTGATTACTTACTACGCCTCTGTCTTTACTGTGCTAGCTTTCTCAGTCACAGCATTTATTACCAATGCATTATTCATTTATATTTTGAAAGAATTTTTGAAATCTGTTAGTATTTGGTGGAGTTATTACATTTTAAATTATTCGAGGGTTGGTCATTAATAACTCACTACGTCACTGTCTTTAATGTGCTTGCTTTCCGAGTCACAGCATTTGAAAGCAATGTTTTAAACTGTTAGTTAAGTATATGGCAAAGTTATTGTCAACAAATCCGTTGAAATATTGTGATTTGTTAGAAAATACGCATTTAGCATAATAATTTAAATACATGAACGGAATTACGCATACAGGATTTGAAAGCTCACGGTTGATAATTAAAATTGAAATATCTTTTTAACCATTTTATTTTTTTAAATAATTTTTGCATATTCTGCCTGTGCTAGCTCTAAGCTGCAGATCCCTTTAGAAATAATCAAAAAATATTAAAGTGGGGGGCTGGGGTACAAACTAATTTTCTATTTTTAAGGGGTTGTTGGGGTTGTGCTAGCTCTAAATCTGGTTGTGCTAGCCTGTGCTAGCTCTGAGGAATCCAAATCATATAAAAAAATTTGAAAAATCAAAAGTGGGGGGCAAACGTCAACTTAGCCCCCCCATATTTGAAACCCCTATAACTTTTTTACTATTTGTGTGCTTGCTCTAATTTTGGCTGTGCTAGCCTGTGCTAGCTAAGGGCTTTTCTGTGCAATGATGGTTTTTTTTTAAATTGAAAGTGGGGGGCCAATTTGACGGAGCCCACCAGCACACACCTCAGAAGTTGTGGTCGCAAAATTAATGGAAATAGGATCCCAACTCGTTTTACATCTCCCCTATTCTCCAGACTTGGCTCCCTCGGACTACTATTTGTTTCCCAGTTTAAAGAAATGGCTGGCGGGACAAAGATTTTATTCAAACGAGAAGGTGATTGCAGACACTAATGTATATTTTGCAGACATGGACAAATCCTATTATTCGGAAGGGATCGAAAAACTAGAACATCGTTGGACGAAGTGTATAAGCCTAAAAGGAGACTATGTCCAAAAATAAAAAAAAATGTTTACCCCAAACACGTTAGTAGTTTTTTTGCACGGACTTTTCAAACGCTCCTCGTATTAATATTGGCAACTTTTGACTATCTAGCGGCCGTACAACCGCTCTAGTGTGGACGGTAAATTACCCTGCGGTCCCTAGGGACTGCCCGGCCCTGACGATTAGAGTGCAGTGTTGGAGGTCCCGCACGACAAATTAAAATGTGCTAATTTTAACAGGATGTTCGCACGAAAACTGAAAATAAAATCAAAACAAGTGTTTAATTTTACCCATATTTGTAAGGATGTTAAAAAAGCATTGCTTTTTTAAAATATAGCTGCTTACTTTGACAGTGGCACAACTAAAAAGAGTAATTTTTATGTTTTGCATTGAATCTATTCAAAAGTCAGTGAACTTTTATTGTTGAGAACGGTACATCTCCATTACACCAGAGTGCAGTTGTGCCTGTATTAACTTTAAAACAATATATATATATATATATATATATATATATATATATATAAAACAAAAATTAACAAATTTCACTTGTGACTTTATCAAAGCAAAGCAGCGATATGTAAAAATGTTAACTTCTCTTAAGAATAGAAAAAAAATATGATTATATCCCTACTTGTACCTAGAGGATGCCTCTATGAGTAAAAAGTTAAAAGCTGTCAATTTTGACAATAAGTGTTTTTAAAATGTCAATATCTAAGTGCTCTCTTCAATATTTTTTAATTCATTTTTTTTAAATAGAATGGCCCAATTTTTATTACATGATACGATTAGGGGAAAAATTTACTACAAAAAAGTATTTACAACTATACTCCTAAAGCAAGTAGTTTTCGAATTATTTCGAAAATTCGTTTTTCGTCGCACTTATGCAGGGTATACTGCGCGCATAAGTCGCAATTGAATTTTCGTAGGCAAGTAGTATGCTCTTGTTTTGCCGCGATTGTATTGCGAAATGTCAAATAACACTGGTCGGCATGAAAATCGGCCCTGACACCATTCCTGCTGATTCTTATGTAAAATGACCTCCTGAATCCGAATATGACCCCCGTTTTCCCCTATCACCCACCGTTTTCGGGGAGAGGCCCCCACCTATTTTTATCACTTTTCGATAATTTGGAGGGATGAAAAGGATTATTTTAGCCTTTACGTTTCTTCTGAGGGGCTAGAGAGGTGAAAAGTTCCAAAACATGAACATTTGTAGCAAGGAGGTAGATTGGGGGGGGGGGGGGGGATTTACCCCCTTAAATTGTAAAAAAATCCTTAAAAATTATCGATTTTTCCGTTTTTTTCGCAGTTTTTTCACTTATTTTCTACATATTCCAGCTTCCATCCCCCCTCATCCTCCTCCAAACGATAAAAATATATAGCAACAATATATAGCAACAATAATAAAAATATATAGCAACAGTTCGGAAGATTCACTGTACCACGCTGGCGCTCTCAATACCTGGCGCGCTCAGGTTTGCCCAGGAATTTTCATGCTTTGACAGGTTTAAACTTGCATTGCTCTTGTCACTATAGACCTGCACTGTAATCCTTATCTTCCCTCAGTACATCTCTAGCGATCGTAGCTGTCAGCGTACAAGGCCATGGGGTGTAACATGTCTCTTAAAGTGCATTTCCTTCACTCACACCTGGACTTCTTCCCTGAAAATTTAGGAGCAGTTTCGGATGAACACGGGCAACGGTTTCATCAAGACATCTCTAAGTTCGAGAGGAGATTTTCGGGAAAGTGGAATGCGAGCATGTTAGCAGAGTACTGCTGGTTTTTGATACGAGAAACTTCTACCTCAGGGTTGCGACGCTACTTTTTAGCTATTAAAAATGTACTTACCGCTCGACCAGACTAACCCAGTGAAGAAGGGAGGGTTCAAAGAAAGAAAGTAAAATAAGGGCGCCACGTGATTAACGGGCGGTAAGAAATAGCTATACTACAAAAAGGAAAAACCACGAACCTTGATTTTTAACAATACGTCTATTTAATTTTCTAACCCCAACATAAAATACATTGTATAAAAGAAATTAAATTGAATTAACGTTTTCCTTTTTAGGCTTACCGAAAGGTAAAATAATATTGATTAGATAAAGAAAATATATAATTAATTAATACGAAATGAAGCTAGATGTAGATACATAAATAAATTCAAATTTAACTCGGATTTATCTGAGTTAAGTTATTAAATATGATCAAAATTAATCTTAAATATTTCAAACTATTTCAATACACTTTTGGTAGATAAATATACGTATATATACCTTTACATAATCATACACATATAAGAAAATAACTATAACCTTAATATTTCTTAAGCAATAAGAAAAATACCCTATTATGTTATTTTAATATTTTCTACTTTGGCATTAAGCCCAAATAATAATCAATTACTCAAATTATCAAATACTTATTGAATTTAATTTTATTAATAATAAAAGTTTCACTATTATTTCTGGTAATAATAATTAAACAATCTCCCACAACAGAATAATAAATCAATTCCCGAATTTTCTTTTAAGATTACAACGAAATAAAATAATAATGAACCTTCTATTTACTTTGAAAACCCTAGTAATTTAGCAATTATTTTCTTTTAAATAATAAACAAAAATATTAATAATGTCCACAAAACCTAACCTTTTTCTATTATAATAAATTCCTTTTTTTTCAATTAAATACCCTATTAATAATAATAGTTCAGAATATATACCTTTTTAATAATAACTTAATAATTCAAGAAACCCAGTGATTAAATTTGTCTTCGTTTAATTAAATATTTCGTAGAAGAAAAAAAAAATACGTAAAGAGATAAAAAGTACTTATCGAATTTTCTCGACTCTCTGCACCTTTCTTCTCACAGTTTTCCTTCCACAGCTTTCCTTCACAACTTTCCTTCCACCGCTTTCTGTCCCTTTCCGTAACTCTCGAAATACGTCCTAGCCAAAGATTTCCTATTCGACCTCTCCAGATTTTCTCGACACGTGACCTCCACTGATAATGAAAACAGCAACCACGTTCTCCGCCGAAATCCAAATCTCATCGAATTAGCCAATCCAACCAAACGAAAATGATTGTCGCCAGGAAACTTTTAGTCCGGTTAATAAAACCTAAGATAATTCCCTATCCATTAGATAAGAATTTCTAACACAAGAGTTTCGCTTACCTCAAAGATGGAGTGAGGCTTTCCAAACGTACGCACAGTTTACTCCGCTTTACGCGTTGCGAAATTATCACAAATAACAAGATAACTCACTTTTAAATTAAGAATATTATACTCCCTCGTAAACTTGAGGAAAACACAACGGTTTCAATATTATTTACTCTCAATTTCGTGTGCGCCGCTGATGTACGATGTGGATGCACTTACATCGCCACACGGAAAAAGAATACGCAATTAGAAGATGCGCTCGCCGTGGCCGGCTGGAGTCACAAAAAAAAAACTCGCAAAAACAATCGCGCTCGAAAATAACAATTCAAACGCAAATGAAAATACAATTGCCTATATTAATTCATTAGAATTAAAATAAATTAAAGCAAAATTTCATTTATCGAAAATTTCACGTAACAGGGTACAAAAGGAAATCAAGCACCAAATGAAGGTACTTATCTTATTTATTATTCTTTACATTTATTATTTTACATTTATTATTTTACTTTATATTTATTATTCTTTGCAGCTAAAATAATCCTTTTCACCCCTCCAATGGATGGCGGAAACGGGGGGAGTATTGAGAGCGCCAGCGTGGTACAGTGAATCTTCCGAACTGTTGCTATATATTTTTATTATTGTTGCTATATATTTTTATTATTGTTGCTATATATTTTTCTTATTGTTGCTATATATTGTTGCAATATATTTTTATTATTTGGGGGTGTTTGGGGAAGGATGAGGGGAAATGGAAGCTGGAATATGAAGAAAATAAGTGAAAAAACTGCGAAAAAAACGGAAAAAATTGATCATTTTTAATGATTTTTTTACAATTTAAGGGGGCAAATCCCCTCCAAATCTACCTCCTTGCTACATATGTTCATGTTTTGGAACTTTTCACCTCTCTAAACCCTCAGAAGAAATGTAAAGGCTAAAATAATCCTTTTCATCGCTCCAAATTATCGAAAAGTGATAAAAATAGGTAGGGGGGCCTCCCCCGAAAACGGCGGGTGATGGGGGAAAACGGAGGTCATATTCGGATTCAGGAGGTCATTTTACATAAGAATCAGCAGGAATGGTGTCAGGGCTCGAAAAAAAAATTTGTTTTGCAGACCAGTGTTATCTGGAGTTTGAACCACCGACAATAAAAAATCTCGATAAATAACAAAATGGAGGCCATTCGAAAAAAGTGGTCGCTTTTTGGCCCCCTTTTTCTGACTTTAAGGCTCTATGAAAAATATCAAATGTTAATATATTTGAATGACAGTGGTTCAAACTCCAGAGGAAAATGTATAGAACCGAACACTAAAAGCTCAAGTCAATCCGTTTCATAGTTTGAAAAGAAAGTTTCCGGCCAGCGAAAAAAAAGTGGTTTCGAGAAAAACGCGTTTAAAGTTTTGACACAAGTTTTAACTATTTTTGGAGATTTTTGGCTTTAGTCAGCTATGCCAGCTCCGTACACTAGGCCCTCCTCTTCCTCTAAAAACTGGGTTTGAATGATTTACTCCTGCCAGCGTTGTTGGATGGCCTTATGAGTTGCTGGAGTCAGGCAAAATTCGTCCCACATCTCGCGCTCCGCGTCGGTCCGCACCGGAAAGCCTTGGCTTGCAGGCCGATATGGATTCCAAGTGTCTCTATCGTCATAAAAACTGCCGAGTATCCGTCGTTGAAAATGCTGGTAGCTATGAAAGACGCGATAGCGACGGTTTATGCACCACAGTTGAGGTGCTTCGAAGCCAGCTTCCAGACACAAGCATTCAAACTTTCGTTTGAGTTCTGCGTATTTCCACCCAGCCACCTACTCAGCATTGTTTACTTCAACAAGCAAAAATCTAACTAACGAATTCGCCTATTGTAAAACGGCTTTCGGACATGAAACTAGATAGTATCAAGTATCAATACATGCAAAAAAAATCAATTTTTTAAAACTTCCGAATGGCAATACCCCCTTAACATCAACAGTCCGATGAGGGTTAGAATCGGCCCAATAATGGGCATTGTGCCTACTAAATATTCCCGCGTAGCTTATGTATGCCTCGTCGGTCCAAATAATAAGTTCGGATTTGTTAAGCATCTAGCCTTGTACCAGTTACAAAATTCTAATCTTCGTTCAAAATTCTCAGGGTTCAATTGGTGTCTTTTTAGAATCGCGTCAGGACGGAATTTATTTTTTTTCAGATCCCTTAAGGTACGATTTCTTGAAATTCTTTGTTCGTCTTCAATTTCTGGATTTTCAATTACAGCCCCAATAACTCTAAATCCAGCTTCTTCTGCGTCTAATATATTATATTATCTGGATTTAGGGATAGTAAAGGAACCGTGGTTGATGAGATTCGGCTTCAACCGCTGAAATATGGATTTATCAGGCTATCTTCTCTTCTGATATCGAGTATAATATGTTTCCAATGCAATATTAGAATTACTCTTGCTTTGAATAAAGCATTCTAACATATCAAACTTTTCGTAATTTTCGAACTTCATGTTTAAACACTTAGTTTATTAATACACAACACAATACAACAAACAAATAATATAATAACAACGTTGTTGTTATTTGTTTACTGCATTTAATGAGAAATATTTAAAATTTAATAAAAATATAATATATCTCAATAAATTGCAAATACAACATGAACATATTATATATCAATCAAAAGAGAAAAAAATAACAAACTTATTAATAGCATAGCCAACTATAACTTCTATTTAAAAAATATAACTTTGGGCTGTATCTCTTTTATTAATGAAGATAGAAATAATCTGTAAATTGCATTCGATTCTTCTCAAAAAAGTACAGAGAACATACAATTCTTATCTTGATAAAATAATAAATGACTAAGATATTAATAAAAATCGAATATGGAAAATAATGAATTTTTGGCTATAACTTGAAAACAAAAGACGATAGCTAATTTCTATTATGTACATTGAGTTTTCCTCGAAAAAAGAGCTCGAGGGCGCGGCATCGATTTTTTTCTATCTCTTCTAATAACCTAGATTCCCTATAGTAACATCTAATTTGGGCCACCCTGTACATATGTTCGAAAAAGTATGTTGAAATTTTGTTTAAAATAACAAAGTTTGTGCTACTTCCGGTAAAACCGGAAGTGATATAAAGTTGAAAATATTTCACATGAGGAGGACTGATTCAACCGTATGACAAGGATGTTTTTCAAATTTTTAGTGCAACGGCAACCCCATAAATTTTTAACGAACGGTTTAGCGTAGACACCATAGATACCATATAGCTTGCAAAAATAAAAACAAAAAAAATCAATATTTAAAAGGACATAAAAAATGTTTTCTGTGCAAAGACATTATGGAGAGTCTTTGCACAGAAAACATTTTTTATGTCCTTTTAATCATTAAATTCAAGTATTGAAGCAACTAAACAAGAAATAATTGATGAACTAAATATTGAACTACAGAGTAAATCCAAATACATAGATAAACTTGTAAGTCGACTAAAGAGCATTGATTAAATAATATATAAGATAGAAAACGCAATGCATTAAAAACGTGACCCCAAAAATTGTCCAGCTTTGGCGTCGACACCAAGTAGGCGGTCAACTGAACTACACTATTTAAAATCTTACAGATATCTAGTTTGTGTAGAAGTTGAAGACCGGCGAGATATTTATGCGCTCCTGATACTCTCCTCGAGCGGAGCGGTTAGCAAGTAGGTGCGGACGTCCCGGGAAAGTGAGGGGGTTAGATCATTGGTTTTGGCTGATGAGTGTGCGTGAACAAGCAGACGGCCGGCGATTCTTTTAATAGTTTTCAAAATGAATGTAAAACGTAATAATTGCGTTTATATTAATTGTCATATAAACAAAAATCCAGAAATATCATTCTTTAAATTTCCAAAAAAAAAATGAAAGTAGACAAAAAATATGGATTGAGAATAGCGGTAATATAAACTTATTACAGTTAAAAAACAATAAACTGCATACGAGTGTTATATGCGAAAAACATTTCGCTTCAAAATATATCATGAAAAATGGTGCTAGGAAAAATGTTTCTAAGACAGCTGTACCGTTTGACTTCCGCGAAATCCCTTCAACTTCAGAAGAAAACGTAATTAAATTGAAGTTGCCAATAAGAAAGTGCTATGGAAAATTACCAATAAACGAAAATGAAATTTCTACTGTGGAGATGGTGAGTTTTTAATATTCAGGACCGGCGTGTGCGGAACAAAATAGACGTAAGAAAAAAAAAAGGGGGGGGGGGGGGGTGTGGTTTACCGCTTGTAGTGCCCAAAACATATTTCCAATAAGTCTACGTTTCTAGACAATAACAACCATCGATACAGGACCAGACAAACCGCTAAGGATATCAATTCGACTACAACGAAGCCATTTCCCAAATCATTTTTATGATGTCAGTATATATTACCAAAATTCTCGCGGTTTAAATTCAAAATGTAATAATGTGTATTGCTACAGTGCCGTTAGTAATTTCTCTATCATAGCTTTCTCGGAAACTTGGCTCTCCGATAATGTTTCTAGCAGTGAACTATTCGATAAAAATTTTATAGTGTACCGCAAAGACAGGAACTTTGACTTAATTAATAAAAGTAGAGGTGGAGGAGTATTGATTGCGGTGCAATCCTCACTTCAATCTTCTGAAATATTATTTGACTCCAGTAACTTATCTCGCCTCTGTGTAGATTTAGTAATTGTTAAAGTAGTTATTGCAAGAACTGTAGTGTTCCTTATTAATGTGTATTTCAGACCACCAACTAGCCTTGACCAATTAACGCAGTTTGCTAACTTGTTAGATAGCTTCCCATTTCTACTAGACAATGCAACTATTTTGTTTGGTGATTTTAATTTAAATGATTACGTAATCAATTCTGAACTTAGCACTTGTTCGAAAACCCTTAAAAATTGTGTAGAGGTTTTTGGCCTTGATCAATATAATTCTGTCTACAACCACCACCACAGGATCCTTGACCTGGTATTTAGTAATTTAACGTGTTCTGTAAATCACATGATGAATCCTATTGTAGTTCAAGACATTCACCATCCCGCTCTTACTATCGATTGTACCGTAAAAATGCCTAATTTAATTGATTCATTCGCACAAAACTTAAATTTTAAATCGTTTAATTTCAAAAAGGCCCATTTCGTAAGATTATATGAATTAATTTCAAACATTGATTGGAATGATGTTATGTCTTGTACCAATATCAACAATGCTTGTATGCGTTTTTATGAAAAACTGCACTCTATATTTAAGGTCTGTGCTCCCTTCACTCGTAAACCATCAAATAAATATCCCATATGGTTCTCTTCTAATCTAAGAAATAAAATTAAAGAGAAGAAAATACACTTCAAATTGACAAAAAAATATCCACTATCTCAATTCTTCAGACTATCTAATCTCCGGCGGCAAGTAAGAATATTAAGCAAACACGACTTCTCAACGTTTGTTAAAGATTGTGAGAATTCTGTTCGTAAAACGCCGAAAAAATTCTGGAGCTATATTAATACAATGAAAAATAATTATGCAATACCACAGACTATGAGTTATGATGGCCGTGATATAACATCAGCCCATAATATTGTAAATAGTTTTGCGGCAAATTTTTCTAAATCTTTTGAGTCAGCTACTGCTACGTCTCCCACATGTACAAAGTCAATACATAATAATTCTATACACATAATAGGGTTTGATCAACCTGATATTGAAGATGCACTTAGCAAATTGGGTAATAAATTGTGCTCTGGGCCAGATAATCTTCCTGCACTCATATTAAAAGATTGTCGTTACGTATTATCAGAACCATTGAAGCATATATTTAACTTATGCTTAAAACAAGGTATTTTTCCAGATATGTGGAAAAAGACTCGCATAATTCCAATTTATAAGTCGGGCGATAGAAACTTGATTATCAACAATAGGCCTGATTGCTATCATTTCCAACTTATCAAAGTGCTTTGAATTTGTTTTGCGTGATCGAATAAGCGCATTTGTTAACTTGAATCTGGCTGATAATCAACACGGCTTTAGACCAAAGCGATCAACGCTTAGTAATCTGATGCTCTACACGCAGCAGTTAACAAACTCCATCGATGGCCAGGTTCAGGTTGATGTCGTGTTTACTGACATCTCCAAGGCCTTTGACAGGTTGGATCATAACATCTTGTTGTCCAAACTGTATAATTTTGGGTTTTCGCTAGCCCTCTGCAATTTATTCAAAAGATACCTGCTTGAAAGACCGCTATTTGTAGAATATATGGGCTATAAATCTAACTTATTTTTGGCAACATCAGGTGTTCCTCAGGGATCAGTCTTAGGTCCATTGCTTTTTAACTGCTTCATAAACAATATTGTTGAGAACTTAGATGTTGATTGCTTATTATTCGCGGATGATATGAAAATTTTTAAACCAATTAATTCTATTACCGACTGTCTGTCCTTGCAACACAATATTGATATTATCCATTCTTGGTGCAGTTCCAATAATTTATTACTTAATACGAATAAGTGCAAAGTGATGTCCTTTTCACGAAATAAATCTTCCATAACACACAATTATAATATAAATGGCGTCCAACTATCGAGTGTGAACCACTTCAAAGATCTAGGTATTTTTTTTGATGCGAGCCTTACATTCAATTTTCACATAAAAAGCATAGTCTCTTCGGCCAATATTCTAATTTAATAGAATCTATTCAAAAACGCCTAGTTAAGTATTTATATTTTAAGAAGTCAGGACTCTATCCAGACTACACTATAAGCTATGAATCGCTACTTCAAGCTTTTGGACTACAATCTTTGGAACGTCGACGTAAAGCACATCTTATAACTGCGCTTTACAAATTATTAAATAATTCAATTGATTGTCCAGAGATTGTTGCTCAGATTAAATTTCACGTTCCCCGTGGCTTAAGACACAACAGATTTTTTCAACTTTCAATTCCCAAAACAAATGTTATGATTAGATCACCTATATTTTCAATGTGTGATGTGTACAATAAATTACTATCATTAGATCCTGCTCTTGACATTTTCAATATGATAAATTCAAAAATATGTTTTAACTATATATTAGAATTAATGCACGGCTCATAATTATCTTTTATGTATTCATTGTTTTATGTTTTATATTTAGTTATATTAGTTTAGGTGATGTACAATCTTATATAGGAAATGTAATTTTCGTGATTGTATAAATAAATAAATAATAGGCTTAATTAATGACAGGGATTCGCGAAAAAAAATCTTAAGGTGTCCGTTTTTAGAGCTGCTCTATGGGTGATCTCAGTGACGGATCCAGAGAGCAATATTATCTGTTGTATTGTTTCAAAATATACAGGGTGCCCGTTTTTCGAGCTGCACTATCTCGCTTATTTGAAGAGATTGAGAATCAGTTAAATGGAGGCAAAGTTGCGTATTTTAGTGCATACTAATAATTTGCTTTCACATTTAATATATCTTTAATTGTTTCGATGTAATTTGAAAAAAATAGAAATTTTCGATATTTAAAAACTGATCATATCTGTCATTTGTAATTTTTTCCAAAATTTCTAAAAACATTCTTATAGCCCGATTTATGAACTTACCTCATAAACAAATTAAATCTGCAAACGATTCGTTATTGTTTTTCCAAACACGACTTTTGTTTTTGTTATGGGCGCATATGGAGATATCAGAGCTGGGATGAATCCTCGAAAACATGATTCGAATCACGAATCCGAATCACCTAATATGATTCGAATCACGAATACTCGAATAAAGGATTCGTAAGTAAAAAATATGATTCGAATCCTCATTTTTGAATCACGGATACAAATCCTTTAAAAATAAATTTGAATCTATTATTTGCAACCAGTAATATTTTATTGCATCAGTTTCTATTAACAAACATGTTCATTTACCGACTAAATATCTGATTATATAATGATTTTAATTAATGATGATATATGTGTTATTGAACTTCATTTTGAATCTGTGTTTTATACGCCTGACGCATGAAGTAAAATTTCGAGTTTAGAAAAGCCCCGTGAAAATTTGTCTCGGGTCGCTGCGCGACCCTCGACAAATTTTCTACGCGGGGCTTTTCTAAACTCGAAATTTTACTTCATGCTTAGTCTGGGAGTGGACAACCCTCGTTCTTAGAAGTTTCAAATTAAAGGATTACTCTAGATTACTAAGTTTATTACCAATTTACAAAGGCTACAGCTCGAAGGACCAATCATGGTCTTCGGAGACCGAAGGACTACAGGGAATCGAAGTTTATTTACAAGAAAACAACGAATATCTGAAGGTTTATAGTATGGATAGGAAAGAAAACATCCAATTTTAAAAAAATATCGAAGTTGGTTGGTTTTCACTGCGTTTTTAACTTCACTTTAAATCAGTGTTTTATACGCGTGCCGCATGAAGTAAAATTTCGAGTTTAGAAAAGCCCCGTGAAAATTTGTCTCGGGTCGCTGCGCGACCCTCGACAAATTTTCTACGCGGGGCTTTTCTAAACTCGAAATTTTACTTCATGCTTAGTTTGGGAGTGGACCGTCAAGATTTTCTACATGTCGAGATTTTTGATATTTCTAGATTTATGTCGATTTTTTCACTGTTTGTTATTGTATTAAATGCAACTTTAATATTAAATAAAAACGGTTTTTTTTTAGGAATAGAATATTCACCCATTAAGAGCCGAACAAATTATAAAGTTAACTCTAAAAGTTAATTTTAGGTAAAATTTTGCATCTTTTTCTATGATTTCAATGAATGATTTATTATATTACATACGTCGATTTTTTAAAAGAGTTAAATTTAAAATTCAAACGAGTGTTGTCCACTCCCAGACTAAGCATGAAGTAAAATTTCGAGTTTAGAAAAGCCCCGCGTAGAAAATTTGTCGAGGGTCGCGTAGCGACCCTCGACAAATTTTCACGGGGCTTTTCTAAACTCGAAATTTTACTTCATGCGCCACGCGTATAAAACACTGATTTCAAGTGAAGTTAAAAATATATATATTAACGTTGGATATTTTTCATGGTTAAGTAACCAAATATGCATTCACAAATATTTGAATTATTCGAAAATTTTAATATTTATATTCAAATATGAATAATTTAGTGATTTAAATATTCATATTGGAATATTTAACTATTTAAATTAATCGAATTCGAATCCCAGCCTTAATAGCGATGATTCGAATTATTTAGGAGGATTTGAATCCATGTATCAGGATTCGAATTTTAGGATTCGATTTCTTTTATAAGGATTCGATTCCTTTTATAAGGATTCGAATCCTTTTATAAGAATTCGAATCCTTTTATAAGGATTCGAATCATCTACGTTTGGATTCGAATACGAATCCTTTTAAAAAAATGTAACGAATCCGGATCACGAATCCGTTTTCACTAAAGTATTCGAATACCTCTTTTGAATCCTCTAAAAGGATTCGAAGCCGGGAATCGAATCCTGAATGATTCGAATCCTGCCCAGCTCTGGGAGATATGCATATCATTGAACAGCATTTTTTACGCTGATTTCAATGATGAGCTACATGTTGACTTTTGCAAAATGTATTGTTTTTATTATATGTAACCATTGAATCAATTGAGCAATGTCCACAAAAACTATTTGTTTGTATAAGAAAATGTAACCAATTATTAGTAGACTTCCGTGTAAATAGCATTTCAACTACTCCATAGCAACTTGATATTTTTTGGTTGACATCACAGTTATCTGACACTTAAAAACATGGAATATCTGTGAATATGATTTCATTGCAAACCTTTGTTTAAATTCAAAATAATTGTAAAGATTTTTGGCAATTTTCTCGGTAAATACTTTTCTTATATTAACAAAATCCTTTTTTTAACTATGAGGAAAATAAAATGTTTGCCCTTTATGACGCCCCACACCTATTTAAATCTATAAGAAATAATTTAGCTTCAACAGACATATTTGTGGATGATTTGCGTGTGTCGTGAAATGACATAGTACATGTTTATAATATAAATAAATAATTTCATTTATCATCATGTTTAACAAATATTACAAACTGGCACATATATCCAATAACTTTTGACAAAATGTCTGTAAAACTTGCAGTTCAAGTACTAAGTAGGAGGATGTCTACAGCGATCGAAACTGCTGTAAATACAGGTGACCTTAAGTCTTCAAGCGGAAACAATACAGCAAGCTTTTTAAAAATTATTAACGATCTTTTTGATTCGTTAAATAGCCGCACGCTATATGATCAAAATCCATATAAGAATGGATTATCAGATGAAAATAAAGTCGTGTTAGAGACATTAAGAAACGGATTGGTTTATTTAAATAAAATTAAAGTTTATTCTAAAACTATGACTGAACGAAAGAATGTTTATTGCTTTGAGGGCTTGGCACATACAATTACAGGAATATTACAATTATTCGACGACATTAAGAACAGTGGGCATACATTTTTGTTAACTAATCGTCTTCAGCAAGACCCACTTGAAAATTTGTTTTCGGTCCTAAGGAATCGAGGTGGCTATAATAGCAACCCCACGGTTAAGGGTTTTCGACAGGCATTACAACAATCAATGCAAATAAGAATGCTGGAGACTATTACCGACAATTCAAATTGCGAGTTAAATGATTATAAACAATTATTTAATTTATCTGAAGAAAATAAAGACAGGTACATTTGATAATACATTAAAGTTAAATTGTTTTTATCGTGGGCCATAGGATTTTACATACTAAAAATGATACCTTGTGTTAATGTATTTTATCATATAATTTTGAAGCAAATTTTTATTGTTAGTAATAAATGCATTATTTTTCTTCACGATGCGTTTAATTAGAATAACTTAAACACGTTTTATTCCATGTAAAAATAAAATAAATAACTGTGCACAAATAATGAAAGTGCCTTGAATTTCAGATTGATTAGTAAGATGATTAATTTAACGTGTATACTGTTGAAGAACGAGTGGAATTTGTAATTAAATTAATTATAAGAGGTTTGTCCGTTTTCGAGCAAAGGCATTTCAAACAATTTCTGTGATATTTTTTTGGATTTTTGTTATTGTTCTATTTCTATTATCTGCTAACAAATTATTAAATATATTTTTTTAATGGAATAAAACATGTTTATATTATTCTAATTAAGCGCATCATGTAGAAAAATAATTGATTCATTACTAACAATAAATATTTGCTTCAAAGTTATATGATAAAATACATTAACACAAGGTATAATTTTTAGCATGTAAAATACTAAGGCCCGCGATAAGCAAAAGATAATATTGTTTGGTGTTGTAGGCGTTCACTTTGTGGTACATCTTAAATACACTTTTATTTACAAAAGATAATATATGTATAACTAAAAGTGGCCGTTTTCTTATTACTGCAAAGAATACGGCCACTATCAAGGGACATAAAAAATGGACATAAAAAAGCAGCGCGATGAACAAGCGATCTTTGTGCGCCACGTTACATTCGAAGCAAGTATCAGGAGAGCATAACGAGCACAACTGCACAGTTAGTTCTATAATACGTCGTTCATTTGAGTGGTGTCTCCAGCTGACTGAGACGTGTAAGGCGTGCAAGGGTGGTTGTATATAGTTTTCATAAGCACGTTATTATCCATACAGTTTCGCTTCTTATACTACTTATTCAATGTAAAGAGTCACTAACCAAAATTATATCCAATCTTGAAACCTAAATTAAAATCTGAAATCACTAGTCAACAAAAGTTACTAGGCGCAACAATGATCAGGAAGACTAAATAAACAGCTACAAGGACATGCTAACAAATTATACACGATTAACGCCTTCGCCAGTCTCTGCTGCAGTATCTCCCAAAAATGACTGTCCAAAATGCATTATACATAAGTACAAGATTAAGGAGCAGTATACACAAATTATTTTTCTCGAACATGACAACAGCGAACTAGCTTTTATTAATTAGGTTGTAAATTATCTAGTTATTAATGATTTTGTGTTGTTTACTAAGTAGTGATTCTATATACCTGGGAATCACCACTTCCTAGGTGGCATCTTAAATTGTGTATTGAGCACAATTTATTAATTTTCTTCGGCAAATACTTCCATACGATCTCCTCTATGATTTCTTTCTCTTCTCTAAGCTTTGCATTAAAATCTCCTATAGTTATGGCCACTTCTTGTTTTGGCAGGCTTTTTTCATTATATCTGTGATATTTCCAAAAACTTCTTCTTATTCTTCGTCTGTTTTATCTTGTATATGAATAAAATAAATAAATAATAATAATAAAGTACTCAATTTTTACGCAATATTGGTATTCGATTTTTTAAATTAGTTTTTTTAATACACCATACCAAACCAAGTGAGCATGCAAACCGTAAATTAATATAGATTCGAATTTTAACTATGTTTTTTGTTAATAGTTTGTCAGTGCTTAAAAAAATGGTTATTTAATTAATCACCATAATGGTTATTGTTATTATAGTTTAAAATATTTAAAGGCACAAACAATAATTGAATAATCAATAAAGGTAATATATAATTGTAGTAATGGAGTAATTATATTGCCGTGTTTGCGTCTAAATAGATAAAATAATCATAAATCCATTGAAAAAGAGCTTACATTGATGATTGTTGTATTGAAAAATAAAGGATATAATTAGTTTGCGCTAAAACAAAGTATACAAAACCAAATCCTATCTTGTTAAAAAAAATATAATTATGTCATTAAAAGTAGACAAGAGATGTCAACTAATTTTGATCCTAACTAAAATTACATTTTGCAACTACTTGAATTACGATCCGAGCAAATCAGTGCTTACGCCTGATTATTCGTTAAAATCAAAATTGAAATTAGCAACGTGGTATGGATACATAATTTTCATATCTTGGAAAATATTTCCAAATTTCAATTCCGGATCTATCGTAATTGATTTATATGAAATCCTTCAATACGTATTAACACTCTTAGTGTTATTCATGGGTCCAACAAGTACTTTCTTCTCGCAAAATAAACTGGTCAGGATTTTAACAAATTTCCACGATTTCAAAGTGCTTTTAACTTCGATGAACGTCACCGCACCGTTGAAGATTAAATATAATTTACACGCGGCAGTGATGAATGTTGTCATGGCAGGGGCGATTCCGTGTTTTATTTTTTACTGTTATATTTTTACAAATAGTTCAGTAAAAGATACTGTTAAATTGAAATTAATGTGTTACTATGTTTTCGCAGTAGTGACTCTTGTTGCTATATTGTTTATTCTGGCAGCTGAAAATATAATGGTTTTGAATGATATATTAGAAAATAGTGTTGATAAAAAAAACTTGCACTGCAGTCTTTGCTATGATGTTAAAAACAAAATTGATTTTAAAGAATTGTGTCCCTTGCATAAATTACGGTAAATATATAGCTTACTTATCTATATATATTAACAAACAGTGTTTAGACTTTGATAATGTGCACTGGTTATTATTAGATATTAGCAGACTTTGCTAAAAATAATAAATACATGCTTAAATTATGAACGGAGGAGGCTTCTACTTCGATATACATGTTAATTCAATAAAATAAAACACTTCAACTTTGTATAACACAATATTTTTATTTTCGTGACTGCAGTCGGCAACTCAACTTGCCATTATCAAACAGAGTTTGTGTTTGATAATGGCAAGTTGGGTTGCCGAAGCTGCAGTCGCGAAAATAAAAACATTGTGTTATACAAACAAAGTTAAAGTATTTTATTTTATTAAATACATGCTTACTGGTAAACATTAAATATGTTTCGGAAAATCAACATTCCTGTAATGTATGCAGGATTCGAATTATTCGGGATTCGAATCCTTTTAGAGGATTCGTTACATTTTTTTAAGAGGATTCGTATTCGAAACCAAATGCGGATGATTCGAATCCTTATAAATGGACTCAAATATTTATAAAAGGACACAAATACTTACAAAAGGATTTAAATCATCAAAAATAATTCGAATGAATTGTAAGAATTCGCATGGTCATTTTGTTTGTGTGCTTTTAACCTTCACGTTAAATCAGTGTTATATACGCGTGGCGCATGCAGTAAAGTTTCCAGTTTAGAGAAGCCTAAAAATTTGGTTTGTTCGCATACCGCTACGCGACCAAGTCAAATTTACAGGCCTTTCTAAACTCGAAGTTTTACTTCATGCTTAATCAAGGAGTAGAAACACTCGTTAGAAGCTTCCAATTGAATGCTGTGATAAAAACATGAAATGACTGAAAATAAATTTAAAGAAAATAATCTACTTGTCCACAATTGAAATGTTAAATTTTCTTGACATTTCCCAGGTTCGATATTGTTTTTTTTGCCTTTTAATATAACTTTCACCTGTGGAAAACCCCCATTTTGTTAAATTGTTTTCATTGTTTTTGACGGTATTTCAGTTGATTTTATTAATTGTTACGTGTTTTGTAATTTTTATAATGCCTGTTGATTTTGACAAATTTAATAGTAACCTATTGTCAGCCAACTTTTAGGGTTTTTTACGTCATTTATTTTATTACTTTTTGTATTTTTTATTATTCAATTTGTCAATTGAGTAACTACATTTTTTTTCTTCAAAAAATCTTAAAATTTGTTAAAATTAACACTACACAAATATTTACCAAATATAAATATGAAACTTTTAAATTTCTAATATTCTACAGAATAAAAAACATATAAATAATAGCCAAAGTTAACGAACTTTCACGATTATTTATGTGTTTTTTATTCTGTAGAAAATTAGAAATTTATAAGTTTTATATTTTTATTTGGTAAATATTTGCTTAGTGTTAATTTTAACAATTTTGAAGATTTTTTTAATAATTTTTATAATTAAGTATAAATGAAATTGCCAATTCTTGGTTGCAGAATACTTCAAACATTAAAAGTGCGATTCTTTTCGCAATCTACAACAAGTTAGTCTTACAAAGACTATATCAAACACCTATTGAAACAACTACTTCCCGGGCTAATACCCCGACGGACAATGACTACTTGTTGTAGATTGCGAAAAGAATCGCACTTTTAATGTTTGAAGTATTCTGCAACCAAGAATTGGCAATTTCATTTATACTTATGTTTGAACGGTAACGTGACCGCCAGTCTAAGGTGTCAAATTGTTTAGAGGGAATGGCAAAGCTATACTGATGAGAGATAAATCTCGAAACGCGTCTATAGATGGCCTGAATAATTTGACCGAAATTGTTACATTTGCAGTAGGTTACTGTATGTAACAGCAAACACTTATTGTATAATTCAATGTCCGTCGGGGTATTAGCCCGGGAAGTAGTTGTTTCAATAGGTGTTTGATATAGTCTTTGTAAGACTAACTTGTTGTAGATTGCGAAAAGAATCGCACTTTTAATGTTTGATTTTTATAATTGTTTGTTTTCAAAGATTTTATATATAACAAAAATATGTTTTTAAATTAATAACTGTAATTTTTGAGATATTGGCTTGTAATTTCGATGTTTTCTGGATACGATTGATTTTTTCCATTTTTTACAAAAAAAAAAAACAATTTACAAATCGGAATAAATATAATTATACTTTTCTGTTGATTTTGAAGATTTTGACACGTATTTGCCAATTTATTAATTTATTTAGTCAAGGGAGTACATTTAAAAAATACATAATATAGTACAACTAATGGTATAAAATTACACATTAAATCTTAATTAACAATGTCTGTTTATATTGACAACTTTATTGAAAGTTTATGTTTATTTGCAAATGTTTGGAATATAAAAACGATTAGAATGAATTAAGAATTATATTTTGTAAATATTCTGCAAACAATTGGCAAATTCAATTTTTCTTTATGTTAATTTTTGGAATATTTATATAAATATTATTGATTTTGATTTGCTTGACTATTTATAATAACTTGAAAATTTGATTAGAATCACTTCTATAAGTTTTATGGATTTAGAAATATTATCAATAAGGTATTATATTTTTCTAATAATGTTGACGATTTTTTTAGTGTACGTCTTTAATTTAATAATAATAATAATATTTAACAGGACAACCCAATTACCCCAAGTACATAGTACATATTAGAAAAATACATTTTTAATATAATAAAATAATACTTATAAAGAGAACAAAATTAATAAAAATATTTTTTTTATTATTTTTGAATTTGTCAATATTGACTATTTATTGTTGGTTATGTTAAGTTTAGTGATTTTTTCTAGTTTTAACGTTTTTTTAATAATCATTATTTGTATAATGTTTAATTTTGAAGATTTCTGTCATTTCTAGTTTATTTTACCAATTAAAATGTAGACAATTTTCATTATTATTCCCATTATACAATATTTGTATAGAATTTGTTATTGTCTAAATTTATTTAATTTATAGTGGTAAAAATATTAATAATTGTCAATTTTTAAAATAAATAATGACAACAATTACTATTGTCTACGCTAACAAAAATAATTGATAAAATAAACCAGAAAGAGAATTCTTGAAAATTGAACATTGCGCAATTACCATTCAATTTCATTAACTTTCATAATTTTCCAGATTCCTATAATTATTGACGGTGTTAGTATTTTTTCATGATTTCCTATTACTCTGCTAATATTGATATTTTTTATTGTTTATAATAAAATTCTTGGTAAATGTCAATAATTTTCATATTTATCATAACTTTTGTATATTTTATTACTTTTCACGATTTATTTAAAACGCTTTTTTATGCCCGGTATTATAAACGATTAATAAATCCACTGATTATAGAGGCTTCTACTTCGTTATACATTGTTGAACATAAATAAAACACTGTTTATCACTTTGTTTGTATAACAATTGGTTTATTTGGTGACTATAGTTTCGATACTACACGTATCATTATCAAACCGTTAGTAACAAAAAACTACAAAGGAACATTATTTATATTTGCAAATTTTCTAATAACAGCGTTAAAGAGGGGGGTGTATTTAAGGTCAAGCTGGTCGTTAATTACGGGAATTTCCCGATTAGCGCGGGCTCTGTGAATCTCCAAAGACTCCAGGAGGTCCATCTTTCTACCCTTCTCGGCAAAGTGAATAACTGAAAGTACATCCTCGCCAAAAGAATGGTTATTTTCAATCAAATGTTTGGCGAAAGATGACTTATCAATAAATCTATGCCGAAAAGAGTAAAGATGCTCACTGAGTCTGGTCTTAAAATTACGACCAGATTGACCTATATACACTCCCTTACAATCATTACAGGTTAATTTATATATTCCTGATTTGTAAATACTTGGTATCTGAGTCTTATGGTTAAAAATATGATTTTTAATTTTTGTAAATGGTTTCATCGCTATATTTAATTTGTGTTTTGCTAAAATATTTTTAATTTTGTGAGTTATATTTCCAAAGTAAGTAAGGGAACGATATGTTGCTTGTGTTTTAGGTTCGATTCCGGCATATATGTATTTTCTAATAAGTTTAATTTTGTATTGATTAACTATTTTATCTACTATTGACGTAGTATAGCCATTTGAAACGGCTATACTTTTAATAATATCTATTTCTTTTTTAAAAGAGGTTTCTAACAACGGAACAATAAAAGCTCGGTTTACCATGGAGTTAAAGGCAGCTAGTTTATGTTTATAGGGATGGTTGGAACAGTTAGGAATTACACGGTCTGTGAAAGTAGGTTTTCTATAAATATCAAAAGTTAGTGATTCATTAGTACGTGTTATTGAGAGGTCTAAAAATTTTGTGTTATTGTTAGTTTCTGTTTCTACTGTAAATACTATATTTGGATGTAATGAGTTAATATAATCTAAAAATTGTGTTAATTGTCTATTAGTACCTACGAAAGAAGCTATGATGTCATCGACGTATCTATACCACACTTTAATATGTTTCTTGCCTAGCTGTGAATTTAAAATTGAATTGGTAAGGTTGCACATGAATATCTAGGCTAGCAACGGGCTCAATGGTGAACCCATTGCTAACCCTTCTGTCTGCTTATAATTTTTATTATCGAAAGAAAAGTAATTGTTATCTAATATGATTTATAAAATATTAATAAATTCTATTTGAACTGATATATTTACATTACAATTATCAAATGATTTTTTAATTAACTGTATACAATCTTTAGGTGGAATCTTCGCAAACATATTAGATACCTCGAATGAAACAAGTTTGTGGTTAGTTGGGAATTGTATTGTTGTTAGTTTTTCAGTTAATTCTTTAGAATTTTTAATTAAATTAGGGTCTCTAAAATCGGTTAGTTCTCTGTATAAGGAATTTAGGTGGCAAGCTATTTTATGAGAGGGGGAATTTACGAAGGATACTACCGGACGGATTGGGGAATTATCTTTATGAATTTTCAACAAACCGTATAATCTTGGACAAATGGGATTCATTGGAAATAGGAAATATTTGTTAAAATTGTGGTCAAATATAGAATTAGATGTGTCTACTATAGATTTAAGAATTTTTTGGAATTTTTGGGTGGATCTGTTTTTAATATTACGATATCTGAGCTATTAAGAAAATTGTTAATTTTAGAAATATATGCGGGCTTATCTATAATTACTATGGAGTTTCCCTTATCTGCTTTGGTTACAACTAAATTATTATCTTTAATTTTATTTTTAAATGATTTAATTATTTTGTTATCTATATTATTAAGTTTTGAGTTTTGGATTATCTTACTGATTTTTTGCTTACTGTATTCACAATCAGGGACATTATTTAAAGCTAATTCCGCTTCCACAACTAAAATCTCCTTCGATGACTTGGGCGCAAGATGTGGTGAGTAGTTTGTGCCTAGTTTTAAAAAATCCATTTCATCTTTACTGAATTGCAAATAATGTTCCTTTGTAGTTTTTTGTTACTAACGGTTTGATTAATAAATCATTAGATAACTATTTGTGGAGTAAATTTATTAACCTAGTAAACTAATTGGCAAATAAAATTGCGTATTATAAAGCAATCCTAGCAAATAAATAGCAATTCTAGAAAAAAATAATTTAATTAGTAGATTACAGACCGAAATTACACATTTTCATTTTGGCAATAGCTAGAACCACCCATTGTTTAAATTAAATTGTCAATATTTCAAATTAAATTGTCAATCAAATTGAAAATTTAGTACAATTCCTTGTAATTATGGAGAATAACCGTGGAATAGGACCGAATTACACAGAATAAGAAAAATAAAGCTTATTAGAAATTATAAAAGACCTTAACGAGTGTTTGCCACTCTCAGGCTAAGCATGAAGTAACATTTCGAGTTTAGAAAAGCCTGAAAATTTGGTTTGGTCGCGTAGCGCGAAGCGCGGAGCGGCCGAACCAAATTTTCAGGCTTTTCTAAACTAGAAATTTTACTTCATGCGCCACGCGTACAAGACACTAATTTCAAGTGAAGTTCACTTGTTCACAATATTTCAGTGTTTTCAGTGTTTAATACGCGTGACGCATGAAGTAAAATTTCGAGTTTAGAAAAGCCTGAAAATTTGGTTTGGCCGCTCCGCGCTTCGCGCTACGCGACCAAACCAAATTTTCAGGCTTTTCTAAACTCGAAATTTTACTTCATGCTTAGTCTGGGAGTGGAAAACACTCGTTTAAAACTTTAAATAGAACTAATTTAAAAAAAATCGTGTGCATAAGTATAAAAATTCCTGGTTATGTCTGACTTGAAACACTCTAGGTCTTCGACTCCTTAGAATGTCTTGTGGTTCGAATTAATCACTGTCAGGGAAGATACTATAAGCGGACTTAAATCTGACACGGATGATATGATAGACATGATAACCGTAATGAAATTAATAAATACAAGTAGTAGAATCTAAAGTAATTATAATAATATAATAAACTTTTGACTTTTAAGGGGATTATCGCAGTGTAACACGCCGATCGTGTTGGAAAGACCCACATAGTTTAGAGTAGCTCATCCGATGCCAAATTTACAGGACAAGTGGGGCGAATACAGTCAGAGAGAAAAGCGGCAGTTCACTGTGCATTTGTGCATTGCTCCTTGGCATGAACGGATAGGGTCTCGCGTCGCGTGGAATAGACGAAAAAAAAGCGTATAAAAAAGACGGATCGAAGGAAAGTGTCGATTCGTATTATTTAAACACGCTGATAATACATACAAGCTATGTATTGTTTTCAATTCGTTAGAAAGCGATCCTGTGTTATTTTTCGGTATTTACAAAACCGATGATTCTTATTCTTGTCATTATAATTAATTATTTTTACTTTTAAGACTCCAGTTTGGACAGCTGAACAAACTATGTGTTTTATTTTATTAAATTAGAGATTATTTCTTAAAAATATAATAATAAAATAATTCATGATCATAAGCTTCTTGTGAATATTTATATGCCGGATATACAGAGAGTTTTATGTAACACCGAACATTTTCATAACGAGAATTTGTCTTTTAAGTATACAGAAGCATGCGTTGAACATTTGCCGATGCTAGGTTTATTAAAATAATTTAATTTGAAGCTTTAAACGAGTGTTTTCCACTCCCAGGCTAAGCATGAAGTAAAATTTCGAGTTTAGAAAAGCCTGAAAATTTGGTTTGGTCGCGTAGCGCGAAGCGCGGAGCGGCCAAACCAAATTTTCAGGCTTTTCTAAACTCGAAATTTTACTTCATGCGCCACCGGTACTAAACACTGATGCAATAGAAAGTTTATCGGTGTGTTTTAAACTTCGTAATTTGTCAGTGTTTTGTACCGGTGGCGCATGAAGTAAAATTTCGAGTTTAGAAAAGCCTGAACATTTGGTTTGGCCGCTCCGCGCTTCGCGCTACGCGACCAAACCAAATTTTCAGGCTTTTCTAAACTCGAAATTTTACTTCATGCTTAGTTTAGGAGTGGAACACACTCATTTCAAGTTTCAAATTATTTTTTTTTTACAAGGAGTATCTAAAGATTTACGACATATACTGTGTAATTCTCACATGTATACTTGAAAGAAAAACTCCCTGTGTGTACAAATTGAGGCATTAATTGCGATTGATTGGCTACAGTTTTTAATGGTCATAGAGGCAACCCAATTTACACATAACTTAAAAAATAAAAGTGTCAAAATTGTATTGGATGAACATGTTCGGTGTTATATAAAACTCTCTGTATATGAAAAAAACGGAACATAGGATTTTCAATGATATTTTTTATATAGGAATATTATCTTTGATAACTGCTATTGCCATGAAGAGGCCAAATTAATACACATTATTGTATTAATTTGGCATCTGCCAAATTGGGTAAATACCCCAGATTTTGGGGAGAATTTCAATTTTTATTTTATCCAATATTCTAGTTTTTATGAATGCAACATATAAATAATAGATTGAAAAAAATTAAACGGACAGCTGTCCTGTTTCTTTATAATTAGTACAGGGTTTACAAAATGATGATGTGTATAAATAGAGGATTGCAATAACATTCAATTACAATTCATTTATTCCTTATTTACTTACTATCAAAATATGACTCATCATAAATCAGCCAAATTTGAAATAAAATATATTGGGTTCGGTGCAATGTTGAGCAAGAAGCTTGTTATTTGAAATGCATTATAATAACTACCTTATTATTATTATAGTTCTATTTTTTCTAAAATAATTAACAATGAATATGCACGCAGTTAAACCCTACATTTTTGTAAACATTCGTCAAACATATATTACCTGTGCTCAGTAAAAAATAGTTGATTTGTAACATTAATCTACGACAACGTCAAATTGGTGACGTTATTCTCACTATTCTTATAGTTTTGATATCATTGATTCGTTGATGAAGTCGCAGTTGGTTCAAATAGGTCCGATTGCTAGAAACTTTACAATTTACTTTAATAGTTTTATTGCGAGAAGTTTAATGGCATTTAACAACTGTTTTAACAACGAAAGATTTAAGACGAAATAATGATTTGAACAAGACTGATTGTTATTCGATTGCTTCTGCTTATTAATCAACTTAAAACACTTTAAAAATAATTTAATAATACCGATACTGTCAAATAATTAGGAAAGCCAATATTAAAGGTATATTACACATTTTTATTTAAATTAGTGAAACATTTCGTGTTTTCTATATTAGTGAACATGCAGTATAAAAAAATACTTATTCCATTAGTAGTCAGAAAGCATAAAAATAAAACACTAGTACAATAAAATATCGATTATAATTGCGAAATATTAATTTTACGAGAACAAATGCTAACGACGCGAGCCGTTTTTGTTAACTATGATTGAGAAAAGAAAATGAAAACAAACGCGAAGCCGCGCAGCGTTCGCCAGCCCAGGGATAAACGCTGGCCGCATGCTGCTCGCCCTTCCAATAATTGTGCAGATGAGTGTACAACGCGTTCAACTAAGAGAAGATCCGCAAGGCGGCGGTATTTTACGGTCTTATTTTTTAAGATTTTTATTTTAACCTGACTCGGGCACGAGCTATCGCATCCTTATGAAATGTTCACATTATATTCCTTATAGTATAAACTAGCAAGATATGGGAATATTTTTTTAATTTTGAAAAATATAACATTATTCAATTTTACCTCTGAAAGCAAATTGTCAAAAAAAAGTACTTCGATATTTTACTAGATAATTGAGCTTAATATACGCTGTCAAAATTTCAACTTTCTAGGATCTTTAATTTTTACATAAACCTGACATTAAATTTCAGACCACTGTTATATTCCCCTTAACTGTCAAATTATTTAGAGAATAAAATTTACTTGGTAGAAAAACAAACAAATAATTTACTAAGGAGATTTATTAGCCAAAAAAAGTTATTTTGCGTTTATAATACCGAAATCTTTATTTATTTATTTTTTTTTTTTGGTTTGTATGGCATAGATATTACCATTCAGCCACTAACGTTGATTTATAATATCTATTAACATATAATTTCGACTGTTTGGACGTCACAACATATTCACACATATCCATGGAACCGGAGACGAGTATTTTTCGTTAGAAAAATTACTCGCCTCCGCTGGGAATCGATCCCAGATCACCTCCGTGTCCGATTGGCGAAACCGGCGGCTCAACCGCTCGGCCACGGCGGGCCCACCGAAATCTTTAGAATAAATTAATTTATTCATAAAGTAAATTTTATTTAGGGAATAAAACGTTTTAAAATACCGGGTATTAGTGTTTTGTTCAATTTGAATTAAATTCCATGACTTTTCTCAGGTTTCAACTGTATTAAGTCAATTTTTCTTTTACGTAATTTTCAGGCATTCGTCGATTTGCTAAAAGAGTGTAATTTGAATTTCTGAACGAGTGATTCCACTCCCAGGTTAAGCATAAACCAAATTTGTAGGCTTTTCTAAACATAAAATTTTACTTCATGCTTAGTCTGGAAGTGGAAAACACTTGTTTAAAACTTCAAATGAAACTCTTTAAAAAAACAACGAATGTTGGAAATTTTATTCGTAATCGAAATTGTATGCATATGAATACTTAAAACAAATTCTCTGTACATGTTATAGACAAAACACTAGACTAAACCCGAAATGTTTACTACCCATAGACAAAGTCCAAATTAAAACATAATTTCGGGTTTTGTCCAGACAATCGAGTTTTGTCCGCATGAGTGTAGACAAGTCCTAGCATGCTAAGTGTCATAAAAATTTCAAATTTGTAAAGTTGTAATAAAAGAAGCTCAACGTAAATCAAAATTATTGAAAATATAAAAACATTGTGCTTTATTTTGAAGCACACAAAATAATAAAGAAATAAATTCAACCACAAAATTGAGCTGATAAAGCCAGAGGAGCTAAATGTTGTCCATTATCAATAGTTAACTAACCGGTTAGTTTAATATTGATAATATACACTTAGTATCCGAAATGTACATATAGTACTTAAATAAAAACAGCGAAGAAATTAATTTAACCGCTTTTTATTGCTATTAAATTTGATTGTTCTAGTTGCAGCGAATTTTTGTATTTGACAATACTAGATGCTTTCAAGAGCATACATAACACGTTTAAACTGTTCCTGTTCTGTTTTTTCACAACGATTACTATGGAGTTTGGATTAGATCTCAGTATGCTGCTATACCTCTTAGGAACTAAAACAATTGGACTCAATTCACTTTTAATATTGTTTTATTGTATTTGTATTTCCATTGCTTTAACATATTCATTTGTAGTAATAGATGATTGTTTGTACGAGGTAAGAAAATTATAAAATTATTAAATTTTACATCATCATTTACATTTATTCGTCAAACGTCTTTCACCAGTAATGAGGCATAGGGCCCACGGCTGCGGGGGGAGGGGGGGGCTGCGCGAAATAGGGCATTAAACGAATATTGCCGGTTAAAATATGCGTTTTAAGTATTGCAAATTTACAGACTTTTTCAATTAAGGGAAAATAATATTCGTAAATCAAAATCGGTTTACCGATAAATTCCCGGTAAATCACAGACCGTATCGTTGTATTACTGGCAAAATTTATTAAATTATACATTAATAGCATTTAATGACATCAACAATAGTTAATTAGTTAAAGTATAAAAACCAATGTTGTCAAATCAAAGTTTTTGGTTAGGAAATAAAATAATATTTAGCCGCCACAGGCAGCTGCCTGCTTTGCCCGTACGTTTCGCCGGAACTAGACAAATGTATAGCATAGCTTAAATCTCAAATATAGAAAGCGAACTGTAATAAAAACAAAAACACGTACGAGGTGTGTAAATAAAATATTGAGACTGATTTTTTAAAATGTTTGTATTCGAATAGAACTATAATTCAATATTATCTCCCTTAAAATAACTTCCCTGAGAAGCCCCACCACTGGAGACGGTTCTTTCAATCCTCATAGCAGTGTTGAAACTCGGATACTGGAATAGCTTTCAGCTGGTCGATTACAACCTTTTAAATGCTTTGGAGCGTCCCGAAACAGGTTATTTTAAGGTGATTTTGCGATCTCAAGAAGAAGAAAAAGTCATAAGAACTCAAGTCAATTCCTGTAACTAAGTAGCCACAGGAATATGTTTACTGGCCAAAAACTCGTTTCTTAAAATTGCCAGTTTTGTACAGATTTTTTTGTATCCCCAATTCATTGGTCAAAATCTTATAAACAGCGGTGTGAGTCGAATTAAACTCTTCCCCGATCATTCTGACTGTGAACCGATGATCTGAACACGTGGATTCTGTAGATATTTGAATCGATTCTTGAAGATGAAGGCTTTCCGTTGCGTGATTCAACTTCAATTGACTCTCTTCCTTATAAAAATACTATAAACCATCGAAAAATCTAGACAATTCGCTATTTCTGTAGACCTGTTGAGGTTTTTCAAAAGGTTCCGTCGAACTGCGCCCAATTCTGAAGCAAAACCTGACAGCAAACCTTTGCTTGAAATTGATGTAGCTCATTTTTAGAACGTACTAAAAAAAACTGTTTCACAAAAAAAATGCTACAGATATCGTTTAGTTGTCTAGCGAGTATTAACTCATACTGAAGGCGTATCACATGTTCACCTACCGCCCTTCCAAGTCCCACGCAGTGGTGCCAACTGTAGACTTCCCGATGTCTCAAAATTTCGTCTATAAAATCACCAGAAATCACCAGATTTTATATTTTGTTATAACATGAACAAACCAAAATACATATTAACAGAACAACACTCACTATTTAACGTTAATGAATAAAAAACGTATAATAGCTAAAGATGCATTATACTATAATTTTATTATTGTTATGATAGTATAATTATAATAGCATTATGTACAGGGTGTCCCATTAGTGCGTTCTCGGAGAATATCTTGACTCACAGGAAAGAAGCAAAACACTGAAGTTGCTTAGTTTTAAGAGCTCTTTTAATATCTCTAAAGCAGTATGATTTGGGCTGAATGTTTTTATTAAAAGAACACTCAATTTTCATGGGGGATTCAAAAACCAAATAATATACAGGGTGATCCATTTAAAATAAGCAAGTTGCATCCCCTACTGTCCTTACGGCGCACCCTGTATACATCAAAATATTTTTAGGTTATGCAGTTCTTAAAACCAAGCAACTTATGGAAAACACTTTTTTTCTATCTTTAACGTGAGCCTATATATCTTTCAAGAACGCACTAATGGGACACCCTGTGCAGAACTCAATGTCTAAGATTCAACAGCTATAAACATTTAGTTATCTTTAACAAATCTGTATTGAAATTAGGTTGGATAGCATTTGCTTAGGTTAAATAACAATTTAGGTTAGGTTTGATAACATGCACTAAATTTGAGTGAAATACCAACAAGATTGTAGGATTCAAACCCAATTTTCCCCTAAAAAAATGTACCTAAAACGAGCAAAAACAATATTTTTGCTAATAAACTTAAACCAAATTAAGATAAATACAAATTTAGATTATTTAGCATATATCTAACTCAACGTGATATTTAATAATATCTAATCTAAGATAATGATTACAGTTTGGTTAAATAACAAATTATTTGACCCAACCCTTTATCTAATAATATCTAATCTGACAATGATAACAGTTAAGTTAGATAACAAATTAGGTTAGATATGATAATATGGTGCATGTTATCATATCTAACCTAATCTAACTTGCTATTTCACATGGTGAAAAGTTAGGTTAAATTGAATAACAGTTGCAAAAGTAAGGTTAGATTGAATAAAAGTTACATAAGTTAGGTTACCTAATAGCTATCTAAGCTATTATAACTTTCTAAGCAGTTTATTGAACTTTAGAGAAAGTTGTTTAGGTTATTTTAAGTAGCATTTACTCAGGATAGATTTGATAACATGTAACCACCAATGTTAGATTAAAAGTTAGGTTAGCTTACGGCTGAGGGATAGGTTAGATGATACATCTTGAAATTAGTTTATGTTATGCGAAACTATTTTCATGTTAGGTGAGGTTACCAATTTCTTAGGTTAAGTTGGACGTTAGTTATTGATTAATAATTTGATCTACCCTAATGCTACCTTGATTGATTGATAAGTTACGTTATGTCGTCGGTATCCGTTTTTAGGTTATGCTGGTTTTTAATTTCTCAGGTTAAGTTAGTGAAGAGTTACTTAGGTTAGATTATAAAAGCGTTCAGTTAAAGCTTCTAACGAGTTTTTCCACTCCCAAATTAAGCATAAAGTAAAATTTCGAGTTTAGAAAAGCTTGAAAATTTTCCGACTTCCGTTGTTTTTTAAAAGAGTTCAATTTGAAGCTTTAAACGAGTGTTTTCCACTCCCAGACTAGGCATGAAGTAAAATTTCGAGTTTGGTATGGTATGGTATGGGGTCGGTGGGTCGTGTGGCCTCTGGGCCTTTCGAAGTTACCTCGATCTAAAAGATCTTTTGTAACTATCCCTGACCTACTTGAGTCCCTCAATGTCTAGACTTCTTCTGAAGTCTACTATAACTTGAGGGTTAATGTGTACCAGTTCCTCGGTGTTTAAAGTGGCCGATGACAGGTAGTTCCCTCTTTGAAGGGACAAGGCAGGGCATTCACAAAGTAGGTGCTCTGCTGTTTCTTGTGCCTCGTTGCAGAACCTGCAGTTGGCATCAGTTGTCTGATCCATCTTGGTGAGGTGGTACTTCAGAGGACAGTGTCCAGTTAGAAGGCCGGTTATGAGCCTTAGGTTGCCCTTGCTTAAACTGAGAAACTGTCCGGCTCTTACGGCAGAGAAGGCGATGAACCTTTTCGCCTGCCGCAGACCAGGTGTGTCTCTCAGGTGAGCACTTTTGGCAGCATCTTCCCATTCCCGGATCATCCCCTTGATGCGGACTTTAGTTATTCCACTGTAAGGTTCTGGTCCGACAAATGGAGTCTTGGACCCTTCCTTGGCAAGGTTGTCGGCAATTTCATTGCCTTTGATCCCTGCGTGTCCCGGAACCCAGACCAGTTTGACTCTGTTGTTCCTAGCCAGCTGCTTTAGGGATAGCTTGCACTCCCAGACAGATTTAGACTTGCATGTAGGCGATTTTATTGCCTTTAATGCAGCTTGACTGTCTGAGCAGATGCAAACCCTATGTTTGTTGTACCCCCTGTCTAAACATATGTGGGCGCATGTGTTCAGGGCCTCGATTTCTGCCTGAAATATCGATGGGGATCGTCCCAAGGCCCTTGATAACTCGCATCGAGGGCCAGTGATACCGATTCCGACTCCGTTTTCAGTTTTGGCTCCGTCAGTGAACCAAACTATGGAGGAGCCTTGTAACTCCTTGACCCTCGCTCCAACATCATGGCGGCCATGGATGGCCACTTCAATCGTTGTGTCGAAGTCGTCGTCAGTTGACATGTAGTCTTTGGGCATGTATATCGCTCTTTCACACACAGTGTTGAGGATTTTTAGGTGCCCGTTAAGGTATCCATATTTTGGTGTGTCTGTCTGGATTATTCTTAATGCGTCTAGTGCTGCTTCCCTTTTCACGTGCAGATGCAGAGGTGTGAGATTTAGCATAGCCTCCATTGCTCCAGTGGGGCAGGTGTTCATAGCCCCTGTGATGCCCAAACATGCCAGCCGTTGAACCTTGCTGAGCCTTGCTTGGGTTGTGATCTCCGTTGTCTTCGTCCACCAGACAACGGAACCATAGGTGATTATTGGTCTTATCACCGTAATGAAAAGCCAGTATATCATCTTGGGGTGTAAACCCCATCGTTTGCCAAATAGCCTGCGGCAAGCCCATATTGCCCTTACTGCTTTGGCAGTGATGTTATCTACATGGGTTTTCCAGTTTAGCCTCTGGTCAAAGGTGAGGCCGAGATATTTAACTGTGTTGGAAAGCCCAATGAGTGTCCCATTCATGGTTAGTGCCTTATGATTTAATTTTCTACGACCTGTAAATGGGACAATTACAGTCTTGTTGGGATTGATAGTGAGCCCCTTCTGCACGCACCATGTACTTACTTTCCGAAGGGCTGACTGCATGCGGTTGGACACCGTATCGTCATGCTTTCCCCTAACTATGATGACGATGTCGTCAGCATAGCCTTGTACGTCAAAACCGTCGTTGGATAACACCGATATTAGCTCATCGACAACTAGTAACCACAGCAGGGGCGATAGAACCCCGCCTTGTGGGCACCCCTTTACTGCGAACACAGTTGCCGACTCATCGCCAATGGACAGTGTGATCCTACGACCTTTGAGCATAGCATGGATCCATTTGGATGTGGAGGCATCAATTCCTCTTGATTTGGTGGCCGTGTCTATGGATTCATAGAAGGTGTTGTCAAATGCACCTTCGATGTCCAAGAATGCGCATAGAGCCACTTCTTTGCTTGCGATGCTCTTCTCTATTACACTTGTTAGTGTGTGAAGGGCATTTGTTGTTGATTTGCCTGCTTGATAGGCAAATTGGTGTTTGTGAAGGGGAAACGACTGAAGAGCTTTCCCTCTGATATTTCTATCAATGATTTTCTCCATTGATTTTAGGAGAAAGGAGGTGAGGCTTATGGGGCGATATGACTTAGGCTCGTCAATTTGGCGTTTGCCAGCCTTTGGTATAAACACCACCGCCACCTCCCTCCACTGCTTGGGGATATACCCAAGAGAGTAGCTAGCTCTGAAAATTTGCGTGAGACGTGGTAATAACTCCTCCCCTGCCCTTTGCAAAAGGGCTGGAAAGATGCCATCTGCCCCCGCGGATTTGAACGGCTTGAAGCCGTTGATCACCCATGTTATTATGCTTGGAGTGAAGATCTTTGTTGCCAGTTTTTTGCTTTCTCTGGTAGGGCGTTCTTCTACCTCAAAGCCGATGGCAGGTAAGTCTTCACTGTTAATTGCCTGGGACCCAGGAAAGTGAGCTTCTAGGAGTACTCTTAGACTTTCTTCTAGGGTTCCAGTGTATTCACCGTTGGACTTTTTTAGTAGTCCAATACCGTTCGTGTGATCCTTTGCAAGGACTTTTTGGAGGCGTTGTGCGGGAGGTAGATCATCTATCCCCTCGCAGAAAGTCCTCCAAGTTTTCCTTTTGGATTTTCTCAGTTCTTTGTTGTACTCCGTAAGGGCCTTTCTGTACTCCTCCCACTGTCCAGAGGCTTTAGCCCTATTAAAAGTACGCCTAGTTTTGGCCTTTAGGCTCGCGAGTTCGCTGTTCCACCAAGGCACTTCTCTAACAACAGCCCTTTGCTTTAGTGGACAACTACTTTCGTAAGCGATGTTGATTACATCTTGTAATTGTGTCGATGCTGCTTCTAGCTGCTCGACTGTTTCAATAGGATTCAGTGGTCCCGCAAGTTCCGACGTAAGGCGCTCTTGGTAGGCCTCCCAGTCGGTATTTTTGGGATTTCTGAATCCATTGATGTGGTTATTACCACTATCGATGTCAAACCGTATATGCTGATGGTCTGATAGTGAGACGTAATCTGAGACGTGCCAGTTTTGTATGTACTGGCTTATGTAATTATCAGCTAGGGAGATGTCTAATACCTCCTTTCTAACTGATGTGATAAAAGTAGGTTTATTGCCCTTATTGACTATATCTAAGTTTTCACCTAAAGCATAGTCTAGCAGGAACTCACCTCTTCTGTTGGTGTCCGTACTGCCCCATACAGTGTGGTGCGCGTTGGCGTCGCAGCCCAGGACCAGGTGTTTGTTTTCCTTCCTGCACCAGGTGATGAGGCGTTTGACCTCTTCTGGTGGAGGGGATGTGGAGTCACCCGGGAAGTAGGCCGAGGCTATAATGATTGTCCTCTTGCTCGTCCCCTTAGTGACTCTAATTTGTGCTCTGACCAGATCTCTCATGATGAATTCTGGAACAGGAATGTAGTTAGTGCCGGCTTTGAATAACAAAGCGGCCCTAACGTTATTGTGTAAGGTACTATAGATCAACTTACAGTTTTTGGATTGGAGTCCCATAATTTTGCCTCTTCTGGTCCAGGGCTCTTGAATGAGCCCTATGTCTAACTGCTCCTTAATAAACCTCCTTGAAAGTACGCTCGAGGCCGCTTTAGCATGGTGGAGGTTAATTTGGACGCAAGTTAGTTTTTGAGGTGATCGGGTCATTTTGGCTTTCCGGGGGCAGGACTCAGTGTTCCTTTTCCCCTGGGGCCAGTTTCTCCGATCCCCTCGCCTGCTACGGATGGGCTGTCCGGCTTGTTGTTTTTTGCCAGTCCAACCTCCTTCTCGGCATTGGGTGCGAAAGCTGGTGAGTAGGGCATCTCGTCCGTCCTTTCCTCTAGCTCCATGGTTTCTGGAGCGTTCTCCAGCTCCATGATTTCTGGAGCATCCGCTTTTTCGGGCTCATTTTGTGGGGCTGTCTTATCTGCCCCCGTGGTCCTTTTCGGCCTTAATTGAATGTGGCCGAATTTGTAGCTCACCCTATATGCAGCCTCTTTGAGGCTTGCCGACGATATGCTGTCCACTGATAGGGCGAGCTCTACTGTGGGGCCATTGGAGGTTCTCCTTAGCACCCTCCAGCTTTGTGAGGCTTTGAGGCTGTTTTGGGCCTCTAAAAGCTGCAGTATCCTCTCATTGGAGTATCCTGCGCTCGATGGGAAGTAGCCAATTACTATATCCGTATGTGGAAAATCTTTTTCTTCCACATACTTCAGCAAGGCGCCATCCCACGGTTTTAGTGCTGGCACGACGGACTTTAGCCAGTCTGCAGTGGCCTTATCCGCGCATACCAACATAAGCCATCCTTGTTTATTGTTGGAGCTTAGGAATTTTGGGCGAATGTCCCCTTCCTTTAGCTCCACAATTTTATCCAGGATTGCTTCCTGAAGCATTGTTAGTTGATTCGCATCAGCTAACGCCTCAGGGAACTTACTAGACATTATACCTACCCGTATGCTCCCTGCTGCCTGACTGAAGGAAGGCTTCGGACCTTCGCCTTCAGTTGATTTACGGGGAGGCCTTGATTTGGTAGCCTCTGCCCGTTTTTTTGCTGCTCCCGAGGAGGAAGCAGCAGAGGGAGAGGTGCGAGGTCTGGAACCTCCAGCCTCAGCCTTTGCGGTCTGATTGCCGGAAGGTCTTTCCCCCGCCTTCACCCTCTTAGTTGGAGCTTTTTTCTCCGGGGTACTGCCATCGGACCTGGGCCTTTTGTTGTGGCCCGCTTCCTTGGAGTTGGGAGGATTAAGGGGAATTACGGCTTGTGCTCGGGCCTCCTCCATGGTAACCCCTTGTCGCAGGAGGAATCTATACCTCTTCTTTGCCGCACCACCTAACTTGGGATATTGAAATCCCTTAGTTGAGGATTGATCCTCTGTGTTCTGGCCAGGCCTCTCAGCCTGCTCCAGATTTTTAGGGATGTCGGTGACATCCGTGGGGGGGGGACGTAGTATCCCCTTCTTTTTTGTTTTCCCTATTTGTTCTCATATTTGGTCCCACGAGAAGCTAGGGAAGTAACAGGTCACCCGTAACAGAGCCCCGCATGCTACGAGAAGGCTAGTTGCAACCAGGGGGCGCCATCTCCCTGGAGGTTGGGACCGGTAAAAACTAGTCTTCTATCTAGCCACGCATCTTATCGGCCTAGTCCCCTACCTTAAGATTTAGGATATTATTGAGGTGTCCTCCTCTTGGTCCAGGCGGTTAAGCCACGACCCCCCTCAACCTCTGCCCGCGAGACATGACCACGTCAGCAGAGATTGAATGGTATTACGAGGGCACACTGCCAGGCAGTATGTGGACCTCGGAATCGTTAACCTCAGTGCAATCCCTTAGCCACGATACGACAGCCGGGATGAGGGGAGTTGGTCCGCGGCGATAGCCTTCGGTACCACCACGCAGGATGTTAGGCCTGGAGTGATCCCTGTAGCTACCACTAGCCATTTCAACTGGGTCGATATGGCCGATCCCCTATCCGCCACCTGGGGACGCGCTTGATAGCTCTCCACGCAACAAGAAATTTCGAGTTTAGAAAAGCCCCGTGAAAATTTGTCGAGGGTCGCGCAGCGACCCGAGACAAATTTTCTGGGAGTTTCTAAACTCAAAATTTTACTTCATGCGCCACGCGTACAAAACAATGATTTCAAGTGAAGTTTGAAATATACTCCTTAAAAATGTAAGTTTGTGATTCATTTGGACCTGGACATTTTTATGAATGTAAAGATAGATATTTCCGAATGTTAATAGTTTTGACAGTATTTTGGCAAGTTCGACTGTTTTATCTTTAATCGCTTTCTTATGACCGTGTTTCTCGCTGAGTTTTGCTTGGGATCTCCTTCGACGAACCATATTATATTTAATACCTATTAACTACTTCTATTTCGATTTACGCCTTTCTGGCTTTTCCAGCCCCGGATTTCATCGTTCTCCTACTATTGATGGGTTTCAATTTAATTTTAAAATTTCATTTGGAGCCATGTTACCGCTTTATAGAAAGTACCTTAAACGGTCATTTCGTAATTTTTAATAATAATTAATTGACAATTAAATATAATTAATTCCAAAAACAATAAAATATTTGACTTTAGCTTTATTTTATAACTTTAATTCGAGTAATATTTTTAATGCCGCTATCTCTAAAATAGATTTTTTAATACTTCCAATTAGAAATTTGAATGTAAACATATCTATTTTAGTTTTAATCCACATTATTAGACTTAATTGGTCAAAATAAGAAAAAACATTTCCTTATTTAATAACAACTCAGAACCATTTTTTCGTTTTTATTCAGTTTTAATTGAACTATCAATTAAAAATATAAAGAAAGAGGAACAAAAATTAGCAAATATAATCCTCAAAGTTGCAGTTGTTTAAGAAAATGGAAAGTTGGTGTGTGTCATCTACAGAGAGTTTTATGTAACACCGAACATGTTCATCCAATACAATTTGACCCCTTTACTTTTTAAGTTATGTGTAAATTGAGTTTCCTATATGACCATTAAAAATTGTAGCCAATCAATCGCAATTAATGCCTCAACTTGTACACACAGGGAGATTTTCTTTCAAGTATCCATGTCCCAATTACACCATATATGTCGTAAATCTTTAGATACTCGTTAAAAAAAATCAATTTGAAACTTGAAATGAGTGTGTTCCACTCCCAGACTAAGCATGAAGTAAAATTTCGAGTTTAGAAAAGCCTGAAAATTTGGTTTGGTCGCGTAGCGCGAAGCGCGGAGCGGCCAAACCAAATTTTCAGGCTTTTCTAAACTCGAAATTTTACTTCATGCGCCACCGATACAAAACACTGACATATTACGAAGTTTAAAGCACATCGCTAAACTTTACATTGCATAAGTGTATCGTACCAGTGGCGCATGAAGTAAAATTTCGAGTTTAGAAAAGCCTGAAAATTTGGTTTGGCCGCTCCACGCTGCGCGACTAAACTAAATTTTCAGGAGTTCTTAAACTCGAAATTTTACTTCATGCTTAGCCTGGGAGTGGAAAACACTCGTTTAGAGCTTCAAATTAAATTCTTTTAACAAACCGAGCGTCGGCAAATGTACAACGTATGCTTATGTATACATAAAAAAAATTCTCGTTATGAAAATGTTCGGTGTTACATAAAACTCACTGTATGTATTAAAGACCCTATTCATTAAATTTAACAAGAGTGTTTATAGCACAAAAAAAATAAGTTTTAGCGGACTATTTTTTATTTACTTTTTATTTATAAAAAATAAGTAGTTTATTTCTCAACAACTAGTAGGGGAGACTGGGGCTAATTGTCACAGGGGTCAGTGGTCACAGTATATTTCTCCATTTGTGTAAGCGGTGTCAGGCTCAAAATTTGTCAAGCTTTTTATTGTGTTTTGATCACGCGAATTAGAGCGCATAGATATTATCTTTATTTCTAGGTTAGGTTGCTTTATGTTTATAGAAACACAGTTGATTGCTTAATTTGATGAGTTAGTATTTTTACTTTCCCCCGTATGTAATACAAAGGGAAAGTATTGTTTTCGTGAAAATTTTCGAATCAAAAATTTTAGCGGAAATATCCGTTTTGAGGTCCCCTGAGTCGAATAAGACCATTTTTGAAAAATGTCTGTCTGTGTGTCTGTGTGTGTGCTGTGTGCGCTGTACCGCAAAAACCGCTAAAGATATCGAGATGAAACTTGAAAATTAAGCTTTTTGTTACAATCGGAAGAACTGAAAAGCTTTTGGTGAAAATCGGAAAACCGGAAGTGGTACTTTACTCTTAGCGTTTTTCAGTTTTTTCAGATTTTTTCAATAAATGTTCATCAAACAAATAATTCTTTCAAACAAAAGTTGTAGATAATAACAAAATGAAGATGTATTGTTCACTTACTTTTTGTCATAGCACTCTTAGTTTTTGAGATATTTCAAAAGTTGTGTGTTTTATCTAGTTATTGGTGTGTGACAGTGTATGTGTCGATACAATTGAAAAATGTTTCAAATAAAAGTTGTAGGAAATGAAAAACTAAAGATTTTCTGTAGATTCACTTTTTGTCATAGCACTCTTAGTTTTTGAGATATTCAATAAATAGTGTGTATTCAATAAATAGTGTAGTATTCAATAAATAGTGTTATCTAGTCATTGGTTTGTGTCAGTATGTGTTGATCCAATTGAAAAATGTTTCAGATAAAAGTTGTAGTTATAAAAAAGTTGAAGACATTTTGAAAATAATAATGCTACAAATATTTTAAAAGTGATTTAATACGCAATTTACGGGGGAAGGTACTATGATGGACACATCACAATTTTGTAATATGGTTTAAATTTTGATTTGATATTATTAATAATGTTCAATTAGCTTATACCGTGCGATCGTTTAAAACATGATTTAAAGTAGGCTTTGAGTTTGAAATTAGATTGGCACTACTGACTGTTAACACATAGTTTAGCTTAACCTCAAATGTATTTCATCATTCAATTAGCATTCTGGGCAACCGCACGAAAAAAAATCATTTAAATGTTCGCACGGTATTTGTATATGGTTTTTGTGACATTTTGGTGGGTGGTATTGGAGTAGGTTTAGCAGTTTACACTATAACACTATTTATTATCTCATAAAATATATAGTTATTAGGTAACCTACTTTTTCCATCGAAAAAATAATCGTTCATAATATTAAAACAGACCATTTTATTGAATTATTACTTTTTATCGGTAAGAGTATTCTACTTCAGTTATGTACCAGAATATATGTACCAGAACAACTTCATATGCCTTCAAATTATAAAACAATTATAAATTGAATCGACAGTGCGGGTTGAGCGCAGCCCTAACTAGCGCGATTTTTTGTGCAGGTAATAACTTTCTTAAGACACTTTTTGAAGTAGAATACGCTGACCATATTATATTTTGTTTGAAGTTTAACCTCTATGAAATAGACAAAAAGTTGTATTATTTTAAATAGAAATCATAGTTGGTCATGACTTTAATCGTTTTAAATCCGCTATTGCCTATTACGCCCGCAACCGCGGACCCTTCAAGCCTTACGTTAAACTAATGAGTTTACTGAATCATCAACTCTCTTACTATTTTTTTCTTCAGTTTTTTAGGACAGGAAATATAGTTCATAAATATTATTTGAAATATTCTAAAATAAAAGGAGTTAAGGATTCAATCAGAAGACTTTCAATGATAATACTTGACAAGCCAACGATTAATCTTTTCGCCTTTGATATTAATCGTCCAACATCTTTGCAAGTGAGTTAAGACAAATATTTCTTTATTTTATTTATTTAAATAAAACACTTCGTTAGTATCCCTGACTTTAAGTATAAGATATGCATTTTAAGTATCTTGACAGCCCTATAACTATTATTTGAAAGATTGATCAATATTTAAGAAAATATTAGAACCACTTCTGGTTTCCACATTTTCACAGGTCCTACAATTTTAATAAAAAAGCTAAAGTTGAAAGTTTCATCTCAATATCTTTAGCGGTTTTTATTATACAGGGTGCAGCATTTTCGATGGATGGTTTCTTAAAGTAATCAAGACAAGAACTTATATTTAGTGCCAACATTTAGCTAGTCCAGCTTTATCGGCGCAATGTTGTTATTGTTTTTTGCATTAAAAACAAAGACATTTATATTTCCTTACAAATAGTTCATCTATTTTTATGTATTTATTATTTTGCGAGTGTCAAAATAAAGCACAATGTTTTTATATTTGCAATAATTTTTATTAACATTGAGCTTCTGTTATTACAACTTTACAAATTTGACGTTTTTATGACACTTAGCATATTAGGACTTGTTTAAACTCATGCGGACAAAACGTGATTTGTCTGTGAAAAAACCGAAATTATGTTTTGATTCGGACTATGACTGATAAGACCGGGTGTGCGCCTGGTTCTAGGTGCTATGCTCATTTAAGTTGGGAGCCTAGATAGATTTTGCGGTATTGGACTTCTTTTAATAACTTCATTTGTATCTTAAATACTTTTGGTAGTGTGTATGTTTCTACCTAATGCTTCTTAATGAACATCACCTATGTCGTTGTCGGGTTTACTGATAACAGATTGCTGTTGCAATAATATTCGGCTATTTTAATTGCTTTCTGTTACACAGACAGTTCTCATATTTATTTCTCTAATTACTCAGCGAATACTCTTCACATATCTTCACATATCCCCGCAAAATAAAGTCACTAGGTGTTGCCACCGTGTAGCGAGACCAGACGCTCAGGGTTCTTGTCATAAAAATCTTATATTTCGGCTGTAGGATTAAAATGTAATATCAGCAGATCACATTTCAATCCTGATATCCTAGTTAGTGATTATGTTCCGATAACGGTTTCCATTTTGTAATAAAACTGCACAACAAAAATGCATGCTCGTTACTGAACCGCTCCATGGCTACTAAATGGAAAAACGATAAATGGTCATCTAATTAAAGTAACAGTAGATAAAGAAAATGACAGGATCAGTGCGTCCCACCTGAAATACCGTTTACTGTTTTATTAGCGTACACTAATTTACATCTTATTTATTTTTAGATGATGGATGCTTCGATGCATATAGCGTCTATGGCTGTGCAGTATGAAATATATATTTAATAAAAAATATCTTCTATAGTAGAATTTATCAGAGATGTCCCATGATTTCCTTGGTTTGTATTGCTTTCTGCACCAATACATGTTATAGGAAAATTGTTTAGTGTCATCAGATTGCTTGTGTAAAAAGAGACGGAAAACTTAAAAATATATCTGTGTGGTTTTTAGATGGAACGTGCGAAAATGTATGTTCCGGCACGCATTTTTAAAATGTAAAGGTTAAATGTCCAATTTTTGATAACGTCTTCGTAAAAATAAATCGTTTAAAAGCTTGTCATGCACAGTCGTTTTAAATGTTAGTTTGAGTGGCATAATTCCAATTCCCACACCTATTAAATAATTCAGGTATTTACAGAAATGAATAATCCATTTATCATTATTTGGTGTAAACTAAATGGCAATATAAAAAATTAAAATTAATATCGTCTCCAAAAATTCATTGAAACAACTACTTCTCGAGCTAATTCCCCGACAGATATTGAATTATACAATGGATATTTGGGTTACACGACAGATTTACTGTTCTATGCATAATTTATATGCAAAATGCAACATCAGGTCAAATTATTCTCTCAACAAAGTAAATAAACCAACAAGAAATTACAGGGAATGAATATTAATTATCTTAAGCCATTTATAGACGCGTTTCGAGACTTATCTCTCATCAGTATAGCTATGCTTTAGATTTTCATTGTATTGAAAGTCTAAAACATAGCTATACTGATGAGAGATAAATTTTGAAACGCTTCTATAGATGGCTTAAGACAATTAATATTTATTCCCTGTAATTTTTTAAAAATTTATTTTAAAGGAGTTGATGTTTCCACTCCCAGTATCTGTTTTAGGAACCACAATTGCTCTCTTTCAATACATTCATACCCTTCCATTCCAAATGCTTGCACACCATACATTAGGATGGGCTTCACACACGCATCCCACAGTTTGCACGATAAATGAAAATTCCCGTGAAACCACTTTCCCCACTTTCCTTTTACCATCCCCTAGGACATCCTGGCTTTTGCTTAAACCCATTTGGCGTGCTCGCTGTATCCTCCGGTGCTCTTGAATATGAAGCCCAAATACCCAAACTCATACACTCTTTCAATCACCTCTTCCTTCCATTTTAGTTCACCCACTCTTCCATCCCTTCCTCTGTTTCTGAACCTAATTCACTTAGTTCCTCTCCACTCGCTGTAATACCTTTTTCATCTCCCTCTATTCTTTCGTCAGAAGCACTACATCGTCCACATAGGCCAACATCCATACTTTCGATTTCCTAATCATAACTCCACCCCCCGCCCTCTTTTCAACACTTCCTCCATTTCACTCAGATAAACATGTTATATTATCTATTTAAAAGAAACCAAGGAAACTATACATTTGTGTATTCCATATCGGAGGACTTTGGCAAGCGACAGAGTATCAAACATCATTTACATGGTATGGCTAGAACCGCGTTGCTTACTCATCCAGAATTACATACTTTTGTAACTTAAATTGAATGGGTATTGAATTCTTGATCTCGTTGCACCTTATCCGATGCTCCAAATGATTTTTTAGTTCTCACCACTGGACATTTCCTCATAGGTGATGTGATTACTGCTCCGGTATGCCATGATTTTAGTAAAGTTCCATCTAATCACCTTTCACGATGGCAATACATCGAGAAATTACGTGAACATATTTGGAAACGATGGCAAAGGGAATATCTTTCTAAAATGTATAAAAGACCTAAGTGACAACAGAACGGACTTAATTTAGAGGTTGATATCTGGTAATTATCATAGATGATAATTTACTACCTCTTTAAAAGATGGCATTCCAAAAAGCGAAGCTATTCGAACATTACTAGATCATTTGTCCGTCCCGCTGTAAAGTTATGCCCTCTTAGTCACGTCAATGAAACTGTTTGATCTATTAATTAATTAAATGCATAGCATTCAATAGAGGCGAAATGTTTCTATTGTTATCGGATGCGAGACGTCGCTTGCTATTTGTGCTAAGTTTTAATAGATAATTTGAAAGGGCATGAGTTCTGCACAAAACAACGTCTCTCCGTAACAACTCCGATTAGCTTAGTACTTTATGACACACACAAGAATAAAAATATAAACTTACCCATATCCTAGTCCAAATATTACGTAGGAAAAGGTTGTTTGAATTTATTATAAATTTAAAATAATTAACTATTGTTTTCAAAAAACAACAACATAAAACGTATTAACGAAAAAAAATGAACACGAACAGGCAATAAATGAAATAAATGAACAAAGAAATACAATGATACAAATGAAATAAATAATGATTAAAATGAACGAACGCGACGACTTAAATAAATGGTGACACGGCGACTTACGAATGGGCTGTTAATAAATTACACTGGTCTGCAAAAAAAAAATTTTTTTCGAGCCCTGACACCATTCCTGCTGATTCTTATGTAAAATGACCTCCTGCATCCGAATATGACCTCCGTTTTCCCCCATCACCTACCGTTTTTAGGGGAGCCCCCTCCCCCACTTATTTTTATCACTTTACGATAATTTGGAGGGATGAAACGGATTATTTTAGCCTTTACATTTCTTCTGAGGGGCTAGAGAGGTGAAAAGTTCCAAAACATGAACATTTGTAGCAAGGAGGTAGATTTTGGGGGGACTTGCCCCCTTAAATTGTAAAAAAATCATTAAAAATGATCAATTTTTTCCGTTTTTTTCGCAGTTTTTTCACTTATTTCCTACATATTCCAGCTTCCATTCGCCCTCATCCTCCCCCAAACACCCCCAAATAATAAAAATATATTGCAACAATATATAGCAACAATAATAAAAATATATAGCAACAATAAAAAAAATATATAGCAACAGTTCGGAAGATTCACTGTACCACGCTGGCGCTCTCAATACTCCCCCCGTTTCCTCCATCCATTGGAGGGGCGAAAAAGATTATTTTAGCTGTAACGAATAATAAATAAAAAGTAAAATAATAAATGTAAAATAATAAATGTAAAGAATAATGAATAACTAAGATAAGTACCTTCATTTGGTGCTTGCTTTCCTTTTGTACCCTGAGGTAGAAGTTTCTCGTATCAAAAACCAGTAGTACTCTGCTAACATGCTCGCATTCCACATCCCCGAAAATCTCCTCTCGAACTTAGAGATGTCTTGATGAAACCGTTCCCCGTGTTCATCCGAAACTGCTCCTAAATTTTCAGGGAAGAAGTCCAGGTGTGAGTGAAGGAAATGCACTTTAAGAGAGATGTTACACCCCATAGCCTTGTACGCTGACAGCAATTCCTCGACATGAGCGACATAATCATCACTTTTGTTGTTACCCAAAAAGTTCTCACACACGTTCTGGAATGCAATCCAAGCTCGTTTTTCTTTTCGATTCAGGTGTTCAATAAACGTCGAATCTTGGAAAAGTTGTCTAATCTGGGGGCCCACGAAAACTCCTTCCTTGATTTAAGCCTCACTAAGACGAGGGAATCTAGTTTTCAAAAATTGAAAAGCATCACCGGTCTTGTCCATTGCTTTCACAAACTGTTTGATCAATCCGAGTTTGGTGTGCATAGGCGGCAAGTAAATATTTTCCTTTGGGACCAGAGGATCGTGAGCGACGTTTTTCTGACCGGGAGTAAAACTTTCTCGCAGAGGCCAGTTCCGTACGATGTAATGTTTGTCTCGGGCTCGGCTGTCCCATTCGCATAGGAAGCAGCAGTATTTTGTGAAGCCTGATTGCAGGCCCATGAGTAGAGCAACAACTTTTAAGTCAGCGCAAAGTTTCCAATTATAATCATGGTATTTGATTTTATCAAGGATCCGGCTGATGTTTTCGTACGTCTCCTTTATATCCACAGAGTATGCAACCGGGAGTGATGGTAACTCATTCCCATTGGCCAATAGGACAACATTCAAGCTTGTCTTTGATGAGTCTATAAACAGTCTCCATTTGTCTGGGTCACATGGCATCTTCAGTTCTATCATCAATGCATTTGAATTAGGGCAGAACACTTAAGCCTTCATCTGCCGAAAAAAGTAATTTCAGGGTTGACTGCCTAGTCCTGTAAGAAGAGATTTTTACACCCTTTTCCAAGAGATTCCACTGCTGAAGTCGAGATCCAAGAAGTTGAGATTTACTCTTAGGTAACTCCAAATCCCTGACGAGATCATTCAATTTCGACTGAGTAACGAGGTGAGGTTTTCGATGAGCTGAATCAGCAGAACACTCTTCATCATCGGTGAACGTATCATAAGATGGTCCAGGCTGTGGCTCAAAGTCTTTCAAATCCGTTTCTGGCTCTAGAGTATAGGTTTTTGGCGGCACTGGGATTGGCAAAGATTCGTTGTGAGGAACTGGTCTTAGAGCTGAAGGGATATTAGGATACTGAATTGTATGCTTACTTTTGCTAGATAACCCGACGGTGGAAGTCATACAAAAGTAACAATCTGTGAGATGACAGCGAGGTTCGCGCCAAACCATGGGCACAGCAAATGGCATTGATTTACGGGTACCTTTGAGCCATTTGGTCAAGCTACTGTAACAAGTAGTGCAGCAAACTGTTTAAGACCAATTCTTGTCCTGATCGCCAACTTGGCAATCAAAGTAAAATTTATAAGCAGTTTTAAGAAGCGGAGAAAGGGGTTTTCGTTGCGCTTTTAAAGTCAATTCCCCGCAAACATAGCAGAAGCTATCGGGATGATTTTTACATTCGCGTGGCATAATTAAACAGTAAATAAATGCTCGATATTAATCACAACTCACACTCACGTACTGTAATTCACTTGGAAAAAGCCGGAATTAAAAAATTTCTACCGTTATACACAATTTAAACAACTTGGAAACACAGAATCCCCGCCTAGAGCACCGACAAGTTGACTCTACGATCGCTAGAGATATACTGAGGGAAGATAAGGATTACAGTGCAGGTCTATAGTGACAAGAGCAATCCAAGTTTAAACCTGTCAAAGCATGAAAATTCCTGGCAAACCTGTGCGCGCGAGGTATTGAGAGCGCCAGCGTGGTAAAGTCCGTCAAAAGATATTCTGCGTTTACGACTTAAGCTGGTGATTATTGGTCATAAAATAGTATCCACCCTCTGCAATAAACCTCTTACCTACAAGAGGGTCGGCATAAGCTTAACAGGACCGTCCCTTGGATTTTGCTAATTTCATATACCGGTTATCCAGTTTCAAAGGGCCTAACGTTGAATATCGTATTTTTGCCAGTTGTTGCTAAATATTATTATAGTTTTGCTAAAATAATATTTAGCGATTCATGAATATTTTATAGGTCTATCCATATGATGCTAATTATAACACTATTCTAATTATTTTGTTAAAAAAAATATTGTTAAATCAATGAATTGTCAAGTTTGCTGCAAGCTGTAAGTTTACTTTATCTTTTAAAAGTAATAAAGCAATTTAAAAGTAAATTTGCATGACTTAACATGCAAATTTAACTCTCAATGACATCATTAAACGGAAAAGCGGGTTTTTATGATAACATGATGATATCTATAAATTCTTGGTATATTGACAAATATTTTTATTATAAAAGACTTTGCTCAAATAATAAATGTTAAAGAATGACAACGATAATTAAAGTCTCTTGAATTAATTTATAAATAAAAAATAAGAAGCAAAACAGGCCAATATGAACATTTTTTTTCATGTTGTATATTTCAACTAATGAAATTTTAATGGCTAATTAAAATAAACGCTCATAAGGTTATTTTAATTTTGAAAAATATAGCAATCGCTAATTACATTTTTTGGGGCAAATACTGATTTTTAATAAATCATGCGATTTTGGAAAAAATACAAACTGTCAATTTCCTAAAAATGCAATTTTTATACCATTCACTGATGCCACAGAAATATTTTTTGTAAACTATAATTGGTAAGAGGCAATTGGCAAAAACATGCAGTACAATGTACGAATACAGGTATAATTCCAGCATGGAATATTTTCAGAATTTAATTAACGTTTGATTCATATATTTAAAAATATTGTAATTAAAAAAAGGCAACACAATAAGAAGAAAAAATCAATAAAATTAATTAATTAATTTAATAAAAAAATATACACCTTATATACTTAATTGTCACTTAAAATATCATCACTATCAGTAGAGTCTTCACGCAGTTCGATTATTAGTTCTTGCACTAAACGTTCTCTATAAACATTTTCTTCTTTAATCACATGTTGTACACAATTATTCCAACTCCTAGTGGATATATTTGATACAGCATCTTTGATTATCTGTACAGTTGTATTTGAAAATTTTGGGGATGTATTGTTTTTTCGGGTATATTTTTTTATTTCGGCCCAAATCAATTCAATAGGATTGAACATGCAGTGGTAAGGAGGTAATCGTAAAATTGTATGCCCACTCTCTTGGGCAATTATAAAAAAAAATATAAGGTTATACGTTTTATAAAAAAATGCAGCATATTGTGTTTCCGTACATAATAGATAGTAATATCCTAAAGTGCGTTATTGAGGTGAATGATTTGCGAGTAACGTTTGATAAGGAACTATCGTTTACGCCCCATATCAATAAAATCTGTAAGCAGGCCTTGAAGAGGCTAGGTTTTGTTAGGCGTGCGACTGAATCATTCACTTCTGTATGGGCTATTCGCAAATTATTTCTATCTTATGTGAGAAAATCTATTCGTTTCAACTTTCTGCAAATACTCGAATAATATTAAATATTGCCAAAAGAAGTTAAAACAAAAAGTGTCAATTTATAACCTCAGAAAATATCAATCTATAATTGAATTTTCTAATGAGTGTTTTGCACTCCTTGATTAAGCAGAAAGTAAATATTTCGAGTTTAGAAAAGCTTGAATATTTGGATTTGTCGAACGTGAAGCGGCCGACAAATTCAAGTTTTCAGGCTTTTCTAAACTCGAAATATTTACTTCATGCGCTAGTCGCGTTAAAGCTGGTTTGACGTTTAAAGCACTGTCGTTTAACAATTTTCTAATAATTTCGAATATCAGACGTTTTCTAAAAAAATGTTCTACAGGCCGCTGTATGGTCTCCTACGTTCAGCACGCATATAAATAACATTGAAAGAATACAAAAAATTTTTGTAAAGTACCTTTATTTTAAGCAGTCCTCAGTATATCCGGATAGTAATGTCATAGAATACAATATGCTTTTAGAAATGTTTAATTTGCAACATCTGTCAATCAGAAGAAACATAATACTACTTAAAACTATTTACAACTTATTACATAACGAGATTAATGATCCAAATCTGCTTGAATTAATAAAAATTTATGTTCCGCGTTATAATAATAGAAATGCGTTAATGTTCTTTTGTAATCGCAGTCGAACGAATTTATATTATAATTCACCACTAAATAAATTGAGGCGATTATACAACACTGTTCGCAACTCAGCCGATATTTTTGATCACAGTATTGTAAAATTTATAAGAGATATTATGCCTCACTTATAATCCTCCTATGTATTTTCTAATTTTGTTAATTTTACAAAACTAGTAAATTTAAACTTTAGTTGTGTCATGTGTTGTACATGGAAATGTTCCCTGTAATTGGATGTACTTCTGTTAGGAAATAAAAGAGTTATTATTATTATTATTATCGAATTTTAGTTTACCGGTAATTTTACATTACTAATGCTCTGTATTATAAACGATTAATAAATCATTAGATAACTATTTGTGGAGTAAATTTATTTACCTAGTAAACTAATAGGCAAATAAAGTTGCGTATTATAAAGCAAACCTACCAAATAAATAGCAATTCTAGAAATAAATAATTTAATTAGTAGATTAAAGACCGAAATTATACATTTTCATTGTGGCCATAGCTGGAACCACCAATTTGTTAAATTGAATTGTCAATATTTCAAATTAAATTGTCAATCAAATTGGAAATTTAGTATAATTCCTTATAATTATGGAGAATAATCGTATAATAGGACAGAATTACACAGAACAAGAAAAAGAAAGCTTATTGGAAGTTATAAAAAACTTAAACGAGTGTTTTCCACTCCCAGGCTAAGCATGAAGTAAAATTTCGAGTTTAGAAAAGCCTGAAAATTTGGTTTGGTCGCGTAGCGCGAAGCGCGGAGCGGCCAAACCAAATTTTCAGGCTTTTCTAAACTCGAAATTTTACTTCATGCGCCACGCGTACAAGATACTGAAGTTCACTTGTTCACAATATTTCAGTGTTTGCAGTGTTATATACGCGTGGCGCATGAAGTAAAATTTCGAGTTTAGAAAAGCCTGAAAATTTGGTTTGGTCGCTCCGCGCTTCGCGCTATGCGACCAAACCAAATTTTCAGGCTTTTCTAAACTCGAAATTTTACATCATGCTTAGTCTGGGAGTGGAAAACACTCGTTTAAAACTTTAAATGGAACTAATTTTAGAAAGCGTATGCATAAGTATAAAAATCCCTGGTTATGTCTGATTTGAAAAACTCTAGGTCTTCGACTCCTTAGAATGTCTTGTGGTTCGAATTAATCACTTTCAGGGAAGATACTATGAGCGAACTTAAATCTGACACGGATGATATGGTAGACATGATAACCGTAATGAAATTAAGAAATACAAGTAGTAGAATTTTGACTTTTAACTGTCAAATTATTTAGAGAATAAAATTTACTTGGTAGAAAAACAAACAAATAATTTACTGGGGAGATTTATTAGCCAAATAAAGTTATTTTGTGTTTATAATACCGAAATCTTTGGAATAAATTAATTTATTCCTGAAGTAAATTTTGTTTAGGGAATAAAACGTTTCATAATACCGGGCATAAGTATAATTAAGGTTAGTGGTAGCAGGAGATGTGAAAAATATAAAAACATCACGCAACAAATATTAAAGTCTAAAAATGTATTTTGTGTTATTAATAAGATGAAAGTGTTTTTTTAAACTCCACATTAAATCAGTTTTTGATACACCTGGCACATGCAGTAAATATTTTGAGTTAGAAAAGCCTGCAAATTTTTATTTTGATATTTATTATAAATCACGATGAACTTAATAGAGCGATAAACAGCATGTTCCTATTTCGTGGAATGCATCTCAGTTATCTAAGAGTGCGGCAAAGTTGTGTGCTTTAATATGATTTCACATAAATTATTATAAATCTAACATGTATTAACCGTCTTTGAGAAAGAAATGTATGTATGTAATGTTAAATTGTATCGTTAGTTGGTTTGAAGAGAATTTGACCTAAACGTTACATATACTTTAATAGAGCGTTGTAACAAATCAAATTAAATAAGATTTTAAATATTTCATTGTATAATTCAATATCCGGAGGTGTATTTGCACGGGAAGTAGTTGTTTCAATAGATATTTATCGTCTTAAATTGTCTTATTAATTAAGACACTGTTTGCATTTTCACGAATAGTTTTTTCGTAATGTTATATATTAAAGAAATGGTGTTTCAATTTTTAACGAAATAAACATTCGTAAAATATTTACAATATTTATGGACGTGAGATCAACCATGTAATCAAGCTGAGTTGGCTCTGAATCATAAACGTACATATCTAAGTGCTATATTCCAAAACTTAACTTCAAATAAATGTTTTAGACTTCGTTCTAAACTTGAAATGTTACTTTATGTTTAATCAAGGAGTAGACACACTTGTTAGAAGTTTCAAATTAAACGCTTCTATAAAAATGCATTAAATTTCAAGTCTCTTGTTTTACATGCGCTTAATGTTTTCGAAATCTAAAAACAATTGAAGATCAAGTAAGTCATGCACTTAAGCAATATCCCACATATTAACATTAACATTATCTCGATCTGCTTATGACAGAATATACAAACGAGCGACACGATTATTAAAACAGTCCGAACCGTGACTCCGTTTTTCTTTTCGTGTTATTGTTTTCGTGTTATATAACACTTTCATAATTGAATCACGTGTTTTGCGTCGTTCGAAAACCGAAACAGGAAAAAATTTGGTGTCGTTAATTAGCTAAATTGTTGGCAATTTGTACGGTAACAAGCCGTAGTCGCCGAGCGGACTGAACATTTGCATTTGAAATTGATGTTCAATTGAGCGTAGCGCGAAACGGGCAACGAAGTCCGAATCATGCTCAATCAATTTTTGAGAATATATGAAATTAATATAATTCATGTTAGTGAGAGTGAGTGGAAGAAGGTTGGTTAACCCTTTGGTTTTTCTTCTTCGGCTACTTCTTTTTACCACTTATAAAGCATTGGTAATTTGGTTTCAAATTTGTACATTCTAAATCATAGGTTCTCAAAAAATTGGGGGGCTCTAGAAAAAATAATATTATTTAAGTGGGCGGTGGGCCAAATATTGCCCACCGCCCACTATAAGAATATTTTTTTCTTCTAGAGCCCCCCAATTTTTTTTACTCGCCATCTGTCGCGAATCTAAAACAGCTATTGCCACGATTATACAGGGAATTTTTCTTTTAGGTAAATATATGCACAAACTGTAAATTTTTCGACAATTGTTGTTTTTTGAAAGAGTTTACTTTGAAACTTTAAACGATTGTTTTCCACTCCCAGAAAAGCCCTGAAATTTTCACAGCTTATTTTTTTTAAATCTTTAGACATACGTTGTTTTATTTTAAAGAGTTCAATTTTAAGTTATAAACAAGTGTTTTCCGCTCCCAGAGTAAGCATGAAGTAAAATTTCAAGTTTAGAAAAGCCCCGTGAAAATTTGTCGAGGGTCGCGCAGCGACCTGAGACAAATTTTCTGGGCTTTTCTAAACTTGAAATTTTACTTCATGCGCCACGCGTATAAAACACTGATTTTAGGTGAGGTTCAAATATACATACATTTCACAATATTTTAGTATTTATTACGCGTGGCGCATGAAGTAAAATTTCGAGTCTCGGGTCGCTGCGCGACCCTTGACAAATTTTCACGGGGCTTTTCTAAACTCGAAATTCCACTTCATGCTTACTCTGGGAGCGGAAAACACTTCTTTATAGCTTAAAATTGAACTCTTTAAACTAAAACAACGAATATCTAAAGATTTAAAAAAAATAAGCTGTGAAAATTTCAGGGCTTTTCTAAACTTGAAATTTTACTTTTAACAAGTGTTTTCAACTCCCAATTTTCAATTAGCAAAATCCAAGGGACGGTCCTGTTAAGCTTATGCCGACCCTCTTGTAGGTAAGAGGTTTATTGCAGAGGGTGGATACTATTTTATGACCAATAATCACCAGCTTAAGTCGTAAACGCAGAATATCTTTTGACGGACTTTACAGTGAATCTTCCGAACTGTTGCTATATATTTTTATTATTGTCGTTATATATTTTTATTATTGTTGCTATATATTGTTGCTATATATTTTTATTGTTTGGGGGAGGATGCGGGGGATGGAAGCTGGAATATGTAGAAAATAAGTGAAAAAACTGCGAAAAAAACGGAAAAATCGATCATTTTTAAGGATTTTTTTACAATTTAAGGGGGAAAATCTCCCCCTCCCAAATCTACCTCCTTGCTACAAATGTTCATGTTTTGTAACTTTTCACCTCTCTAGCCCCTCAGAAGAAACGTAAAGGCTAAAATAATGCTTTTCATCCCTCCAAATTATCGAAAAGTGATAAAAATAGGTGGGGGGCCTCCCCCAAAAACGGTGGGTGATGGGGGAAAACGGGGGTCATATTCGGATTCAGGAGGTTATTTTACATAAGAGTCAGCAGGAATGGTGTCAGGGCCGATTTTCATGCCGACCAGTGTTAGTCGCGACACTTAGTAAAATGAAGGAACTTGATGATGAACTGGATGAAGCTTTGAACTTCGACTTTACTTGTTGATGGTGATTACTGACTTAACTGTCAGGTCTTGATTTTGATGAGTACTCACGGATAATTGTGTGCAAAACTCATGCCCTTTTAAATGATCTAATTAAACTTAGAACAAATAGCAAGCGACGTCCCGCATGCGATAACATTTTGTACCCGCGTTGGGCGCCAAAATGTTATCAGGGGCGGACGTAGCTTGCTATTTAGCGGGGTTGTTGTGTTTAAATCACTTTGTTTTAGAACAGTGTTTTAAACATGTTTAAAAACAGTCGTCATGTTTTAAACAGGTTTGTTTAAAACATATTTTAAATATTAAATTCGTTTAAAACATGATTTAAACGTTAAATTTGATTAAAACGTTTTTCTATTGTCTTAAATTATCTAAACTGTATTTTATACTACTTTATTAGGTTTTTTTGTTTATGTTTCTAAATATTTGAGTTATTTTAAATTGAAAGTCAAAAACTTAGAACTTCATAGAAATATTTATGGAAATTAAAGTTTTAAACATTAAAAAATAAACATTAAAAATTCTATAATGTTTATGAAATTTCGTGTGTGTTAACTTATCAATTCCAAAAATATCAATTGTTAAGAAGATATTGTTTATTTAAGAATATGCGAAAAACAAAAAATACGCCATCGGCTGTTTTTGAGTTATTTTCAATTGAAAGTCGAAAAAGTAGAATGGTTTGGAAATGTTAAGGTTCATTGTAGTCGAGTATTTTAATATAATTGTCAAAAAATATCCAAAAGCATCGTAACTGATGAAACATATCATTACTGTCATCAAAAAACATAATGTGAAAAAATATAATTGCTAAAAAATGCTCATAAATATAAAAATTGTGAACTTAAACACATAAAATAAATGTGTTGTTCGACAAACACAAATTCGTGTGTTAAAAATTATAGGCTTGTACAGAATTTTCTTTTTTCAAAATATTAAGCAAACATTGAAATTATGCAATTTTTCTTTTAAGTTTAATTTGAAGCTACTAACGAGTGTTTCCACTCCCTGAATAAGCACGAAGTAAAATTTCTCGTTTAGAAAGTTTAAAGCTTCAATTTGAACTCTTACAAAAATAATGAATTTAACGATTTTAGGAGAATGCTATTTTGAGAGAAATGTAAAAGTTCATCGGGTTATCAAACCAACCTAAAATTCATAGAATCTACATAGAAATGAATAAACTTTGATTTGCGGTAATGGAAATTTAAATATCTCCATTGGATTTCCCAAAATATTAAACCAAAACTTGAAGTTATGCGGTAAAATTGACAATTCTGGGAGAATGTCTTTGAAAAAATTGTACAAATTTAAAATTTTATACTATGAACGTAAAATTCATAGAATTTACTTAAAATTATATTATCTCACCACATTTTATTAAAATATTCAGTCAAAGTTAAAATTATGCAATAAAAATACCAATTTTGAGAGATCGTTACTATCAACATTGAATTAACAGAATTTACTTAAAATTGATTGCTCTATCATCTTATAGTAAGAAAATTGAATTATCTTGCCACGTTTACCGAAAATATTCAGCAAAAGTTAAAATTATGGAATAAAATCAACGATTTTAGGTAAATGTTTTTTATTTTAAAATTGTAAGAAAATAACAGATTATCAAATTAATATAAAATTCTCACAGGAACGAATAAACTTTGATTTGTTATAATTCAAATTTGAATATCTTCACTGTATATTCCAAAAATATCAATTTAGTTTCAAGTTAAAGTCCGTGTTTTAATGATTAATAAATTCTCACAAAATAGTCGCTCAAATAATTAGGCGTAACTCTTTCCACGAACTTGATATTTTCTCAAAACAAAAGGCGAACGACAGCCGAAGAATGTGGCTTTGAAGTGACGTAACTCTCCATTGATTTAAAACTTTAATTAAGGCTTAAATTTAAACCTAAGTCCGTGTATTAATAATTAGTAAATAAAAAAGGCTTGCTCAAATAATTAAGCGTAACTTTGTCCACGGATTTGATATTGAAAAGCAGACGACAGCCGATGAATGTGGCTTTGAATTATGGTAAAGCTCAATTGTTTTTACGCTGAAACCAAGGCGTAAATTTTAATTCAAAATCTATGTTTTAATAATCAGTAAATTAAACAATGTTTGCTGAAATAATGAAGAGCAACTCTGTCCACGAAATTGATATTTTCATTAAACAGAAGGCGAACGATAGCCGAAGAACATGTTAAAGTCAGTGCAATTTCGCTCTGTGTTTTAATAATTGTTAAGTAGAAAAATGCTCGCTCAAATAATTAAGCGTGACTTTGTCCACGGATTCGATATTTTTATAATACAAAAAGCAGGCAGCTGAAGAATGTGGCTTTAAATTATAGTAAAGCTCAATTGTTTTCACTCTTAAATCAATGCTTAAAATTGAATCAAAATCACTGATTTTCGTCGAGTGAATTAAGTGTAATAAAACAAAAAAAAATGGATAGCTGAAATAACTGAGCACAACTTTTTGAAAAAAATGTCCATTTCATAAAACGAACAGCGAACGACTACCAAAGAATCAAACTTTGATGTGACGTAACGTTCAATTGATTTTAAGCTTAAATCAATGTTTTAATTTTGACCTGCGTTTTAATTATTTAAAAAAATATATCTATATTTTACAAACATTATGTATAACTTTTTACAAAAACTCGACATTTTCATAAGTCAAAAAAACTAAAAATAAATTTATTTGTAGTCTTTCAAATCTTATTTTTATAATTCATTTTAACATTTAATAATATTTGTTTGTTGAGACTAAGTTATTTTTTTGCTCTCTCAAAAAAAAAAAAACTACAAATGTTATTTCACGAAACCGAATGACAACAATTGCTAAAGAGCAACACTTTAAGATTATCTGAGAATCGAACGTTTCGAACTTAAGCGTAAGCTTAAATTTTAAGTTATTGTTTTCGAATTAAAATTGGTTTGTTGAATTAAACGGTCGTAACTTTAACCTCTTGTCAATGATACAGGGCCCCCGGCTTTAGGGGCCCCTGAGCTATAGGGGTAGTAGCGAAACTGTGTAGTCCACGAGATGGACTATTTAGTGAAAGAGTACTGCAGACCGACAGAGGCCCCAATAATTGTATAATATAATGCCGAATAGGTGAAATATGCGTCAAAAATAGAATTTAAAGTGTATAATCTGATAACGCAAAGAAAACTGGAGATCAATAATTGTAATTTTTTCACACATGTATAGAAAAGTGTAATTCCCCGCAGTCTGTTTTTTTTTACTTCATGCGCTGATGTCTGGTTACTGGTGTCGCGCATTGCACTTGACAGGCCTATTACCGAATGCAAGACGGGGAAGTCCCGGTGTCCATGATATTATATACGCATATTCGACGCAATCGGTTTATGTCGTTTAGTGTGGCACTGTAGAAAATATGAGCGAAAAACAGAGTTTACCCCAGTGGCTATATTAAAAAAATTAAACAGAAAAAAGATATTTCTAAAAAAATGCCAAAAATGTAGTATTTTTTTCAACAGTCAAGTAGTGTGACTGATATAGATATTGATATATATATATATATATATGTATATATAATATATATAATATATATATATATATATTATTTGAATTATCGTATTGTAAAAAGCATTATAGTGGAAATAAAGATTTAAAAAAAAAATAATAATAATATCTAGCAATGTAAATACTCAATTCATTAATATATTATAAACATTCATTTTCTTAAGTATTGCTGATATAAAACTCTATTATATTGTCAGCCATAATATAACGAGTGGTATGATTATTATCGATGATATTTTGGAGTTGAAACCGAGCTGCAGATTCAACGAGTGCGCAGCACGAGTTGAATGTGCTGCTTCGGTTTTAACGACAAAATATCATCGATAATTAATCATATCACGAGTTATATTTAGTGAGAGAATATAACGAATAAAATAATGTGAGTCCCTGACATTATCGACAGCTAAGATATTGTTGTTTCCCTATTGATTGAGAATTTTTTAACCGCACAAAAGTTTGTAAACTGCCGCCACTGTGATTTTTTATTCATGGCGGTATTTTTCAGCGTCGCACTTTTCACTTTTCTATTAATATCACTGCACGAAACTTTACCTATTTTGACCTTTCGAATGACAGGACAACTTATCACCCCCCGATTCTTTTGTTTTTTATCATCGCTGTGATAGACATGTACCTACGGCTTTCCTTGAATCTCATTGGTTTAAAATTCGTTCTAGTAGGCTATGAGTTGTATTCTCAATAACATAACTCAATAATATTCACTGTAATATCAGTCTCCCCTCGGGGGGATCCTACTCCTATAGGGCGCGTCCCCAGATGGCGGATAGGGGAACGCCGTCACTCGTTGACGGTAAAAGGATTGATTTCCCGCGGACCGGCATGTGTGGTGACGAGCCATACCCGCGCCCTAAAGGTGCAAACATGTCGGATCTAGAGGAGCAAACCTCGATAAAAAAACCGTAATCTCCGGTGTTATTTGTACCGTGCCGATGGGATGAATGGCACTATAATTAGCCTTCCACCGGCATGGGAGCACTGCCAGTGGTAACAATTTAATTCTGCCCATCTCGTGGAAGCAACATGAAGTCAAGTCAAGGCAAGCCCCCGGATCTTGCTTGTTGCCAAAACCGAAGGCAATTTCGATAAAGTAAGTCCATTTGTTATAGATAAATTACTGTACGGTGTAATTGGAGAAAGTAAGACCATCAAAAAGACAAGGTAGGATTGTTGGTAGAAACTGTTAGTAACGTATAGTCAAATAAACTCTTACAGACTGTTAAATTAGGTGAATTCGACGTTAAGGTGACACCACACTTAACGGTAAATTATGCTAAAGGCATCTTTTACTGCAGAGATTTCCTCAACTGCACTGTTGAGAAAATTCAGGAAAATTTGGCAGGCCAAGCGTGATGGTGTGGTGCAGGATACACCAAACCATATCCTTAAGTATAATAGGTCAGTCCTGCCATCCACCGTCGAGGGAGGCTTTCACAGCCTCCCAGTGCGTCTTTATATACCGGCATCCCTTAGATGCTTTAAGTGTCAAGGGTTTGGGCACACCGCTACGCGATGTTTAAAGGAACAAATATACGTATGCGGTAAAAATTTTCACGAGGGAACGAGCTGTGAAGAACCGATAATATCTGTAAATTGTAAAGGGGGACACTCAACTCGTTCCAGAAACTGTCCCAAGTACAAAGAGGAAGTGGCAATACAAGAGCTGAAGACCAAAGAGAAGATTAGCTATCTTGAAGCTAAAAAGAAAGTTGTTTTTAGGTTACCCACTCTTGGAGTGACTGACTCTCAGACAACAGCCACTGCAAATACTGCAGACGATATACTAGCGCGTTTACTGCCACAAATATAAGCAGCATTAACTGAAGTAGTGAAGACGCAATTGCGCGCAGTCAGTGCTCAGATGGGGGTACGTTAAATGCCTCCTCCAACCAAACCCTCGGCGAGCATTAAGCAGCCGACGAGCGGCCGTCAACAGGGGTCCAAAGCGGCACCCCCAGTTGATAAGCAGGGGTCCAAAGCGGCACCTCCCAGTTGATAAACAAGGGTCCAAAGCGTCATCCCCTGTTACTAAACAGCAGGGGGTCAGCACGGTATCCCTTGAAGTTAAAAACATCCTGGCGGCCATGACGGCTACGGCTGCATCTACATCAGTCACCGTCCTCTTTGACGGCGCCAACAACTCAGCCTAGCCTCTCGATTGACGTGGACTCTTACATGTCGTCGAGTGAGCAGGCTTGTAAAAGGGGTGCTACTGAAGCATCCGTCACCTCTTAGGATTACACCGTCGAGGAGGTATTCAGCGATAAAGGCAAAATTGATAGAAAACGTGTAAAAAGAAAGCCAGGATGGCAGAGGCCGTCTCAGGAAACATCAATCCGAGGCAGGAGCACGTCCCGTGCCCTAACCTTATTTTTAATGTTTATTTATTTCATTTTGCGTATTTTTATCAATTGTTATTTAGTTTATTGTTGTGATTATCCTGATATCGGAGTCTTTTACAACTCCGCAGTCATCTGAGATAATAGTTTTAAGGATCTATGGTGTGTAGTTTATGTCATAGGAGTCTTATACAACTCCGGTGCCATCCATGATAATAGTTTTAAGGTTATGTGTTATTTTTGTCTTGGCATCGGAGTTTTTTACAGCTCCTATACAATCTGTGATATTAGGTTTAATATTTTGTGTCAAGACTTCATTGCCACCAGTCGTTTACAACTCTGATGCCATTTGTGATAGTAATGCTAAGGATTTATTGTTTTGGCATCGGAGTCCTTTACAACTCCGGTGTCATCCGTCCTGTATTGTTATTAGTGTTATTTATTCTAAATTATTAATTTATGTCTGTGTGATGTCTTATAAAGTTTTAAAGTGGTTGAGAAATTGATCCAATAGAACTGTAACGGTTGCAGAATACACTATAAGCTGAAGTTACTTCCATCCAGACATACGCCCTTTTGCGTATGTCTACAGGAAACACATTTTAAACCAGATAATAATTTTCAGCTCAGAGTTTTAGCACGAAAATTTTGATCTACAAAAAGCCAGTATTTTATTAAAAAATCTTCTGGACAGACTGTTAGAACTAAGAACACAAAATTCATTTAACGGATTCCTAGACGAATCCAGAGATCTATCAACAGATTGGAATATAACACCAATTTTCAAAAATAAAAGACGAAGGTTAAAGAAGCACTTTTTTGATGAGTTAGTTATCAGAAGATGAGAGAATTTCTGAGCCAGAATCATACTTCAGAGTCAACATATATTATTGCTGTTTAGATATATTGATTTCTCAAACTAAAAAACAATTTCAGGGCTAATGTGATCTAAATGATCTATTTCAAATTTTACAACCGAATGAACTACTTTCCTTTGAAGTCATAAAAATTGGAGCATCAAAATTGGCTACTAAATACCACAATGGCTTTAAAAATAATGATCTCTACAAGCAATTAATTATTTTTAAAATTCAGAAAATTATTACCATTAAAGAACTCACAGAACTGTTATTAATAAATTTCAATAGTCTCGCGTCTTGTTTTCCGGCGATTATACAGGGTGCTTATTATTGTGACCCTTCCAGTTACAACCGCAACAGCTGAAAAAAGCTTTTCCAAACTTAAACTAATAAAAAAAAAAATCTTAGAACATCTTTAGGCCAAGAAAAGCTATCGGACTTAGCAGTATTATCTATAGAATAAGAAGAACTTACGAAACTAAAATATTTTTCAGCTATGGACGATTTAATAAATACGTTCGCCGAAAAAAAGGCAAGAAAAGTAGCAATGTAACCACTACAATATTTGTTCTATTGTTTGAGCTGAGTATGTATTGTTGGTTTTCTTAGTTTTAAATATATTTTGTTTATGCGTTTTAGTGTTTTTTTTTTTCATTTTCCGAAAATGGCCCTCTCAGACAGTTTGATACAGGGCCCCCTATTCTTTGCTTTTTCGATTCCTGAAAAGTTTATGAAAATCCGACGTTTCGGTCATTTTTCACAATTTTTTCAATACGCAACAAAAACGTTCACTTTTATCAAAATGTTCATTCACTTATAAATCAATTTTAACCACCTGTAGTTTTTCTTTTCTTAAGTAATGAATTTGATTTATTTCTACGTGACAGTAAAACACATTCTTTTTTCAAGCGATCCCTGAATATTTCATGAATGTTCGACGTTTCAGTAACTTTTCACATTTTTTTTAAACACAGCATAAATGTGAATTTAAACGTGTTTTAATCATGTTATGTGTTAATCACGTTTTAAACGTGTTTTAAACATGTTATGTGCACTTACAAAATATTAAAAATACACTTGAACTAATTTCTGATGCCTATAACAGGACTACCGAACCAGAATTAAAAGTCATTCAAAACAGATATCGAGCAACCTACAAAAAAGAAATTCATATAAGAAAGTTCGAACATAACCAAAAGTATCTAAATTGGACAAATTTCGCTCCAAAAGCTGTGCGGAAGGTGATAAACTCAAGTCGTAATACGCAAAAAAATAGTTGCAGTCCTAATATTTCTCCAAATGATTTTAACAATTTCTTCCGAAGTTTCTTCGAAAATTATAAACTCGTTACCATCCGCTGAAAATGATCCTATCAGTTTCATGTGCATTGATCCTCCTACATGTAGTACGTTTTTAAAATTCAAAGAAGTATCATCCAGCACGGTTTCTTCAGTTATAAATAAACTTAAAGGTAGTCAAAGCAGAGATATCTACGGCCTGCGTGTGGATGTCATCAAGGCAGTTCTTACACCTATTCTACTTCCGCTAACAAAATTGATTAATCGCTGTATACGGGATAATGTTTTTCCTGATTGTTTAAAGTTAGCATTAGTCATACCACTGCATAAAAAAGGAGATAAGTCTGATGCAGATAATTACCGCCCTATATCTCTACTTCCTGTGTTTTCCAAAATATTCGAAAAAATCTTAGAACTGCAATTATCTGACTTTTTGAGGACAATGAAGTGTTGTGCAATAATCAATACGGCTTCCGTAAGAATCGCTCTACAACTACTGCTATTAGTAATTTCGTGGAATTAATCAATGACTGCTTTGAGGATAAGCACGTATGTCAAGCATCTTTCCTCGATCTTTCAAAAGCTTTTGACTGTGTCTCCCACTCAATACTCCTAAGAAAACTTTACTTTTATAACATCCACCCAAACAGCTGCAGATTAATTATGTCATATTTATCCAATAGAATGCAGCATGTCGTGGTCAATAGTACAAAGTCCACAGCAGTGCCTATCTTACATGGTGTACCACAAGGATCAGTCCTCGGGCCTCTCTTATTTGTGATATACATAAATGATTTACCGAGCTCTATCGGAAATAGTAAATCGATTTTATATGCCGATGATACCACGACAATTAATACATCGAAATTTTGTGAATCGTGTAATTCAGAAAACAGGGAGGCACAGTTAAAAGCGAGTAGTTGGTTTGAAAGCAACAAACTTAAACTGAACACCAGCAAATCTGTCACACTGACTTTCTCTCTAAGAAACAATGATGCAATTGAAGGAGTTCAATTTCTAGGAATTAACATTTTGTCCAACTTGTCGTGGCAAAACCACGGCGATGCTCTAGCATCAAAGCTGTGTTCGAGTTTGTTCGCTTTGTGCACACTGTCAAAGCAGGTATCTAAAGAGATACTGAGAACGGTATATTTCTCACATTTCCAAACAGACATGTCGTACGGTTTACTAGTCTGGGGTCACTCTGCAATCTGGCGTAGGATTTTCGGTTTACAGCGCAAAGCTGTACGCATCATAGATAACCTCGCATATATGGAAGATTGTCGAGCTAGTTTTGTACACTTGGATATTCTCACTCAACCATCTCTATATATTTATGAATGTCTGACATATATTAAGAGAAACTTAAATCTGTACAAAGCACATCCGAGTTGTAACAACTATTGTACCAGACAAAGTGAGAAGATATACCCAAACTCACTCAGGCTAACCAAATCTCAAACGGGGGTAAGGTATTACGGTATCAAGTTTTACAATGTATTACCCAGAGAAATTAAGGATTTACCATTCAACAGTTTTCAAACCCGTTTAAAATGTATTCTGGTTAAAAATGCTTTTTACGACTTGAATGAGTACCTGCTTTTTAATTTTAATTGAGTGTTATGAATACAAAAATGAACGTATTTTATATGACTCACTTTAATTTTATCAACCGATTTTTACTTATTGACTTACTGGACTTGATTTAAATTATTGTGTGTGTATTTTAATTCGAAATCATGTGATGTATACCTTTTTTTCTTTTTTAAGTATTTTATTAAGTGACTCGTCTGTAGCTTTTAGTGTGTGCTATTTTTAATTGTACTTTGTTTAATTTATTATTATTATTGATTTATTTTTACCTATTTTTATGGATTTGTATGTGTTCAATACCCATAGGCGTAGCGTCCTATGGCCTGGGGGGGGGCTTAGCCCCCCCCCAGGATTTCATTAGCCCCCCCCCAGAATTCTCAAGGCGCCAACCCGTATAATTAATATTTTCAACAAAATAGTTATTTCCGAATAACATTTTCATATTATGCTGAAATATATTTTGTACTTTGACTGTATAATAATTACCCGAACACATTATGTATATATGTATGTACACAGGAAATAATTTAATTTGTTTATTGTGATATAATTTATTGTTATTTAATATTAATTTCTCCGCACAAATAACATCGGAGAATTGCATTTAAATATTATTCCCTTGAGCTGGCCATATGGACTAGTATTCGAGGCAAAAATAAAAATATTTATTTTCTAATTTTTCCTAAATGTCATTACCAAAATCAATTATCGTTATTACAAAGTCAATATTATTCGTTTATCATTTCCCACATAAAATGGCATTTTAATAACTTTACAATAATTAATTACGAAATATATTTGTACAACCACATAAAATATTGCAATAAAACTCGAAAATAATATGATAAATTAAAATCTCCGACAGTATTTTTTTACAATCTTGTGTCGAACATACACTGATCAAAATGTTTTGAGGGTGCCCGCCGCCGCCGCGCGGCGGTGTTTCGTTTGAATGTATCTCTTTGAGATTCACCGCAAGCGGCAATAAAACTTTCCGATATTTTAACTAGACTCAGCAAAATACATACTGTACTAGACCTTACTTTTTGCCGCCTAACTGCGTGTTTTTGGCAATTTACATTTGTCGGCCACAAATCTTAACGCCGCGCCGTTTACGTTAAACCCGAACCGCGTGATTTAGAAGAAACATCGCAGTTTTTTTCTTGTAAACAAATAAGTGTTGAAAGTATCTAAATAGAAAGTGTTTAATATTATTGCAGCTAATAAACTAATAATAAGTAGTAATAATTGAATAATATTAGCAATAGTGTTTGTGGAAATTTTGTTGAACTGAACTTGAAGTTGTGTTGGAATTATTTGTGTAAATATTTTTCCTTTGGACACATTTGTGTGTTTAAAAACATTTTTAAAATGAGTTTTGATATACGAAAATATTTCAAGAAATCCAAATCTCCATCTCTTACGGAACAGAACAGTCCTACTCCTAAAGATACTAAACCGACTAAACGTGTAGTGGACAATGAACCTGTCGCTAGTAGCTCAAAATCTTACGTCAGTCTTACTCCAGAATGCAATAAAGAAAACATTCAGAATGAACCTGTGGCGAGTACTTCGAAATCTCTTGACAGTGATATAGCAGCATCATTACAAATATTATCTTTAGTTGACGATTTAGGCACCATTGATGCGGGTCCAATTCAACCGAAATTGCTAAAGTACCCAAACAGTTTTATGAGTGGCCAAAACCGATCTTTTAATTGTAAATATTTGAATGAATTTAAATGGCTAGAATATAGTATTAAGCAAGACAGAGTATTCTGTTTCGCATGCAGAAAAGGATTTAATTCGTGGAAAAAACAAAAGGAATTATTTGAAAAACACGCATCTTCCATAAATCATCGACAATGCCAGGGTAAGTGGCTTCCATATAAACAGCAAGAAGCAAAACAATCAAATGTGCTTAGTCTAGTGCAAAATAAAAGCAAAGAAGAGAATATGGAAAAAGAAGATTATGTAAAAAAGCTTTTCGATGTAGTAATATTACTGGGTCGTACTGGTTATCCTTTCAGGGGGCATGATGAAACTAAAACATCCGTCAATAAAGGATTGTTTTTAGAAACAGGGGAATTGTTATCCAAATACGATAAATTTTTTGAAACATATTTTTCCAAAAAATGTATTTGAGCCCCCAAATACAAAATGAGATGTTATCAATTATATCGTCTGAAGTGCTGTTAACCGTTTCAAAGGAGATTCGTCGGGGTGGAGCAGTGGCAGTTATTATGGACGAAGCTCGATGTTTTAAAGAAGAGCAAATGTCAATAATATTAAGGTATCCTAAAGACTTAGATATAGAAGAACATTTTATTGGGTTTATAAATTGCTCCGAATCGCGCGATGCAGAGAATTTAGTTCGCCTTTTAAATGAAAATTTGAAAAAACTTAATATTCATGACATTCCTATAATTGCCCAATCATATGATGGTGCCTCTGTTATGTCCGGAAAACATAAAGGTGTTCAAGCAGTAGTAAAGCAAAACCACCCCTGTGCTGTTTATACTCATTGTTTAGCACACAAATTAAATTTAGTTATTGTGAATAGCTGTCAAAACATTCCAACAGCTATAGATTTTTTTAATACTATGGAAGCTATTTACAATCATTATGGAAAACCAGCCAATCATAAACGGCTCAAAGATCTTCAGGCCACATTAGGCATAACACATAAAGCAATTAACAGCTTAAGTACTACAAGATGGTCGTGTAGATACCAAAATTGTGTAGCAATAAAAGAAAACTTTGATGCCATTTGCAATGACCTAGAATATGAAATTAGAGAAAGAAAAGATAAAGATGCAGTAGAGGCACGGGGAATATTAATCTCCATCACATCTGCTACATTTGTGGTAACATTATTTATTTTCCAAGAAATATTAACGAATTTAAACATACTGAGTAATTATCTACAAAAAAAAGACATAACGTTGGGCAGTGCAAATGTATTGATAATTAGCGTTCTTTTCACATTGAAACCACAACGGGAAGATTTTAAACCAATGTGGGAAAAAATTTTGAAATTTTCAGAGGAAAGAGATATTTCTTTAACAATTCCCAGGTTATCAAAAAAAAAAAATTTGTTCAAAATGTCAAATATGCTGATTTTATCGTTGAATCCCACATTCCTGGCAACACCGAGGAACCAGTTGAAGATTAAGGTTATTGGCGCCGAATTTACTTTCAAGTATTGGATCAAATAATTAATAATATGGAAACCAGATTCCAATCAACTGATTTCGCGTCGTCGTTAGACAATTTCCTCAAATTGGATTTCAATGGCGGCAGATTTTTCGTTGAATTCTACAAACAATTATTTCCAGTAGATATGGATATATTAGAATCAGAAATGAAAGTTATGAAAAACTTTATGAGTGCAGAAAGACACTCTCTGGGTGAATTAAAGTTACATATAAATGAAAAACTTGTACCTAATCTCTATAAGTTCTGGCAAATTGCTAGAACTGTCCCAGTCTCATCTGCATCCGCGGAAAGAAGCTTCAGCGCAATGAGACGTGTGAAAACTTATCTCAGAACTACAATGAGCCAAGAGAGGTTTAGTGATTGCGCTATTCTACATATAGAGGGAGACCTAGTTAAAAAGCTGGATTTATCTATATTAACTTCCAAATTTAAGTCAGCAAAGGCACGCCGCCATCTGGTGTAAATAAAGTAAGATATAAGTTATAGTATATAAAACATGAAAACATCCTGCAGTAAATTTTTTCAATTTTCAGTATGGGTTTGGTTTCCATGTTGTAGTCTATGAAGACACCACTCAAAACAATAATTCACAAATTATGAACAACAATTTCTTCTTCTTTATATTAGTATTGTTTATTTATTATTTTATATTAAAATTTATAGGTTTGTAAAATGTTAGACTCATTTATTATTTATTTCAATAAAAAATATATTGTATAATTAACAAGTATAATTTTCTCCGAATATTATAATGACGATATAAATAGCGATTTTTCAAAACTCTTTTGTCCATTTTCTTATTTCAATGATAAAAACTACATTAAAAATATAAAATTACATGTATGCTTATGAAACTTAAATGTTTAACTTACAGTTTATATAGAAAATAAGTTATTCATTCTAAACAAAATATTTGTAAATGATAGATACAGTTAATATGCCCTTTTTAGTTCAAGCTCACAAAAACAGTTATTTTACAAACTCATTTCAGACCGTATAATGAAAAATGGTTGATATATTTCGTATAGATAGGTGAATTCAACATTAGATACGGTAAGTGGACATGTTTAAGAAATACTAATATATAATTATTATTATTTGCGAATACTAATACCACTAAGATAAAAATAAATCAATTTTCTCTTGAATTAGATTTTCGCCCGTTTTACATTCAGCAATGGGCCTATAGCCCCCCCCCCCCCCCCCCCCCCCAGAATTTTGCCTTCGCTACGCCTATGTCAATACTTCAATACCACGTGCCACTTAAATCTGTTATTTTTATCTAACTATACATTGTTTCTATCTGATTATATATTTTAATACTTACTTATAAGCTTCAAGCATGTAATGACAAGTGTAAGGATTAGGCTCATAACACAATAAATGAATTGAATATGTGTTATTCACGTTTTAAACGTGTTTTAAGCATGTTTTAAGCACGTTTTAAATAAAATTTAATTAGTAATGTTTTAAATGCTGTTTCACTGAAAAAACACGTTTTGTGAAAAAAAAATATTTCTTTTATGTAATATACATATGTTTTAAACTAAGATAAAAATCAATTAAGTCGTCTTGATAATCTTTAACAAGTGTCGCATGAAACTCCCTTGGCCCCTCTTCTTTACAGATACTAATCAGAACCGACAAGTCTGCATATCTGAACTGCACAGTTGTGGGATTTGTTTAATAAAACCTTAGCTGTTTCAGTGGTCTTATAGGGAAAGAAAGCACTTGTAAATAAAACACTTTTTACTTTGTTTAACCACTGGATCTTACATTTAATTGTGTGACTAGTTTCGACTATCTAGTAGTCATTCTCAAACTAAAGTAAATACAAATTACACGTTAAAAACTATTTATACGGCTTCGAAGAGGGGGGTGCACATTAGGTCAACCTGGTCATTAAGAAGGGAAATTCCGGGATTAATTCGGGCCTTGTGTATTTCTAGTGCTTCCAGTAAATCCATTTTACGATTACTGAAAGTACATCCTCGCCAAAAGTGTGATTCTCTTCTAAAAGATGGTTAGCATAGGTAGAACTATTATTTATTTATTTATTTATTTTAACGGTGGGCCATTACATAATAAAATAACAATAGTCTTTTAACAAATCGAAATAATCGCACAAAATCACACAAACAATGTGAATAACGACTAAAACTAAATTTATATACAAATACAAGTATGCATACATGGAATCATACATACTATAACACTACGTACTACATTCAAGCACATTTTTACAATTACGCTTGAAACATTGTAAGCTTACACCAAAAACGTCTATCAATCTACAATATGTATTAATATTATCAATTAATGCATTCCTAGGGCTGTTGGATGCATAATTTGTTGCGTGATACTTGCTAGCAAGTAGTTGTTGATGCCTAGTTAAGCGTGTAGGTACATATAGTGAAATTGATGCAAGTATTACAGAGCAATTTATTCTGCTATTTAATATGCGGTACGCAAAACACAAGGAAAAGTACACTCTTCGTTTAATTAATGGAAGAAGTCCAAGATATTTAAGTATCATATTATAATCATGATAAAATAGATGACATCGAAAACAAATCAATTTTATCATTTTTCGTTGCACATTTTCTAGACGATCCACATGACATTTATAATGAGGTGACCATATAATTGCGCAATAATCTATAATAGGCCTTACAATAGATATATAGAGAGATATAAATGTTCTAATAGAATTAAAATTTGAGCTTAATCTTCGTATAAATCCAAACATCTGCAATGCTTTAGCAGAGATTTTGTTGATGTGATCATTAAACTGTAGTTTAGCATCAAACAAAACCCCCAAATCATTAATTGAATCAACTCTCTCGAGGAAACTATTATTTAATGAATAATCAAAAGCTAATATTGAATCTTTTTTTACGTGAAAACCGCATGGACTTGCATTTTTTATATTTAAATAGAGATTATTATCATTACACCAAACCATAATCTGATTTAAATCATTTTGAAGAGTATTACAGTCATATATGGACTTTATATTGCGAAATACTTTCATATCGTCTGCATATAGAAGAATATTAGAAGTAAGATGTTTGCCAATATCATTCACAAATATAAGAAAAAGTAACGGCCCTAAGTGAGAGCCTTGTGGCACCCCTGAGGTTGCATCAATTATGATATCAGATGTGATGTTATTTACTTTGACCAACATTTTCCTTTTACAGATAAAGGACCGTAGCCATTCAAGCATGCGTCCCGAAACACCATATGAGCAAAGTTTATACAGAAGCCTCGTATGATTAACCCTGTCGAAGGCTTTGGAGAAGTCGGTGTAGACAGAATCCACAACTGAGCCTTCTTCCAAAGTATCCGATATAAAGTTTGAATAAATAAAGAGATTCGATTCTGTAGATCTTGATGGAAAGAATCCATGTTGTTGATCAATTATTGTGGATGAAAAGTGCAGCATCATATGTTTATATACAATCTTGTCAAACAGTTTCGGAATACAAGATTGAATGGCTATGGGACGATAATTGTGTACATCTTTTTTGACACCCGACTTAAAAACAGGAACGACATAGCAACGTTTCTAGACATCAGGGAACTTACCATCTTGAAGAGATTTGTTAAACAGCCAGGTTAAAGGAAGGCATAACACATTAGCACATGATTTAATTATTGATGGAGGAATTCCATCCGGACCAGGAGAACTGTTTATCTTGATATCAGAACTTAATTCTACGATATCAGATTCAGTAAGCTGAAGATAATTAAAAATTATATTTGATTCTACGGTAAAAATAGGACCCATACAAGAAATATCTGAGTGGGACTCTTGAAAAAAATGGGCGAATAAATTGGCTATATCTTTATTAGAAGTAGCTATCGCTGTTCCTTTGTGCATGCATGAAGGAAAAGTACCAACACTATCCCTTTTGGATTTGCAGTATTTCCAAAAGGCATTAACATTATTTGGTATGTTATTTTCAATATCACGAATGTAGATAAGGTGGTCATTTTGAATTAGTCTTTTGCAATCTGCTCTTAATTTAGAGAAGGTGTTATAGTCTTGAATACACCCAGTATTCTTGAATTTTATATGCGCAAGACGTTTATCTTTAATTAAGTCAATTAACGACGGCGAAAACCATTTAGGAAAATGGGACTTTAATTTTCTCCTAGCTGGAACATGTTTATGAAAAATATTGTATAATATTTCATAAAAAATATCAACAGCATTGTCAATACCATGAGATTCTAAATAGTACATCCAATTTACACTGCTTATTTCATTACAAATAGCATTAATATTACAGTTCGTAAAGTCCAAATAAAATTCCTCATTTGAATCATCATTAGCAATTGCAGCATCAAAGTCTATATGCAAAGGCGGGTGATAACCATCAGGCTTACACAAAGGGTCACCTATGGCGCAACTTATATGAGGATTATTAGAAAATATTAGATCTAAAACATTACAAGAACTATTTATGTTGTTATTAAATTGATATAGCCCATTGCTCATAACACTATCACACAAAACCCGGGCACAAGCACTTTCAACACTAGTTGGTAAGAATCCCTCGCAGTCTTCTTCTGGAATCTAGCCAACACTAGACAAGTTGAAATCTCCAACCTCAAATAACGTAAGATCTTCATATTTATTGATGATATCTGATAATGTATTTACGTGTTATAAGAATTATTAATTAAAATCCAAATCTCCTCCCGATTTCGAGTATTGATTGATATTATTGACGAATGTAGATTCCTCTTCACAGCGATAAAAACCCCTCCACCTCTGCTAGTATCATTCGCAGCATAATCACGATCACAACGATGTAATATATAACGATCATCAATAATTTCATTATCTGAAATATTGTGATGTAACCATGATTCAGTTACACATATAATGTCATAATCATTGGCTAGAGTATTATTATAAAATTCGAAGAGTTTTGTTCTAAGACCACGCACATTTTGATAGAAGATCGATAATTTTCTTATATTTCTGTTTGTTGTATCCCGGCAGTTTGAAAATGGCGGTTTTGGCGAGGTATAAACTCTTTTAGAGCCACACCTGGAGGCCACTTCGAAGAGTCCATAAGAGAATCAAAGTGAGGTTCATCAACTCCAAGTTTAAAAGATGAAGATTGATCAGAATTCATAAGACGAAAACATTTAATATCCGCATTTACATTTAATATTGTTTTAGCATGATTAACAATCATTTTAGGTTCAACGTTAGGTTCGACTCTGTAGACGTGTAACCATTTTTTCTTTACAATACTTGATTGAAAACCATAGTCTGGAACATTCGCTGATTCGTTAGCTATAACACTTGAACCAATTATAATCGCATTTTTATTACGCCTTTTCTTATTATTCTCTACAGCGTTAGTTTTAGGTTTGGATAATCTATCATTAGCAATTGAAGAATTTGCATCAGTATCCGCACGCAAATCATTACTACTGTTGCTATTTAAGGATTCTATATTAATAGAAGGTCGCGGAATTTCTAAAGAAACGGTTTCAAGCTCAGTAAATTGTGTGTTTGATACACTATTTATCAAATCAGCACATTTGCTTGCAGATATATTTTCTTTTAATTAAGTAAATTCCTTTGATAAAGATTCCAATTTATCCATTACCTCCGTTTTAAACGAGTTGAAAGCGGAAATAAGGCCTAACAATTTATCATCATCATTGGAAAAAATATTCTTATCTACAGAATTTACACTTTTAGAACGGTTAGGTTTACGAGTACAACAGTCAACAACGCCTTCATTTACAGTCAACACATAATTTAGACGAGTCGCACAAGCAGAATGAAAAGTTGACTTACAATGAATACAACCAACATGTCTACCAGGCACAGCTATTGATTGTTTACATTTGGAGCAGGAAATATCACTAATATTAGGGTTGGACATTATGTTTTAATCTAAAGGCTCGCTCGTGTTCTTTCAACCTTATTTCGATTCTACGACCAGATTGTCCAATGTACACACCTTTACAATTTTCGCAGTTCAATTTATAAATGCCTGATCTAACTAGGGGATTAAGTTTTGTTTTTGGGTTGAAAATTATATGATAAGTTTATGGGGCGTTTTTAATATTACTTAATGTAAATTCAATGCTATTTCCTTTATTGTATTGATCTCTTTCTTTCTATCATTTATATTTAGCGGAATTATAAATGCTCTAATTTTAATATATATAGAAAACCGACCTATACTGATTCCGTTATCCCTAACCACTCCCGCCACCCACAAATTCATAAGAAAGCTAGTTTCTATACAATGATAAATAAAGCATTTAAAATTCCGCTAAATATAAATGATAGAAAGAAAGAGATCAATACAATAAAGGAAATAGCATTGAATAATGGCTACACAACTTCACTAATAGACAATTTAATTCATAATTATGAAATGAAAGAGGTGCAGAAATTCTTCTACCCTAGAATTAGGTCAATAGATAATCAACATTTTAAAACAATCAGCTACTATGGTACAATAAGTTGTAAAATTAAAAACATCCTTAAAAAATGTAACATTTATGTAATATTAAAAACGCCCCATAAACTTAATAATATAATTTTCAACCCAAAAACAAAACTTAATCCCCTAGTTAGATCAGGCATTTATAAATTGAACTGCGAAAATTGTAAAGGTGTGTACATTGGACAATCTGGTCGTAGAATCGAAATAAGGTTGAAAGAACACGAGCGAGCCTGTAGATTAAAACATAATAGTTCTACCTATGCTAACCATCTTTTAGAAGAGAATCACACTTTTGGCGAGGATGTACTTTCAGTAATCGTAAAATGGATTTACTGGAAGCACTAGAAATACACAAGGCCCGAATTAATCCCGGAATTTCCCTTCTTAATGACCAGGTTGACCTAATGTGCACCCCTCTCTTCGAAGCCGTATAAATAGTTTTTAACGTGTAATTTGTATTTACTTTAGTTTGAGAATGACTACTAGATAGTCGAAACTAGTCACACAATTAAATGTAAGATCCAGTGGTTAAACAAAGTAAAAAGTGTTTTATTTACAAGTGTATTTAAGATGTACCACAAAGTGAACGCCTACAACACCAAACAAGGGAAAGAAAGCTTTTATGTACAACTTGGAAGGCAATAATTCTCCCCTTATTTCTTAAACATTAGTTGATCACGAGCCACCACAGTAAATTTACTTGGTTTAACTCTTGTTCCTTTGGAATCAGAACCATATTTTTATCAGTATCCATAAATGAGTGGCCTCGTACTGCGTAAGTAACAGCTGAGGCTAAGCGTAGTGGGGGCGGCTCCTGGCGCCACTTTTTTGACTAGGCAAAATTTTACAATAAATAATAATAATATCTTGTAAGCTGAACTAAAAATGTTAACTATTTCATTTCATATTTTCACATATAAGGGGTGGTCACAAAGTAAGGTTATATAAAAAGTGTACATTTCGTAAACTTACTGTTTTAATACTCCTCGTAATAATGCTTACTACTAATGCTAATGTTCGGCTGTGTGACAATTTCAAAATTAAAAATTATTTAAGATCAACTGTAAGTATTTTAAGGTTAAGTCATGACTATCTTACCTATAGAGCAAGGAGTGTGTAATGAGATAGAGATTGATAGTAGACGAATACAGTTTTAGTTAAAGATAGAAGTTTTATTTGTAACATTATTAATTTCCTAATAAAAGTATATACAGAGAGTTTTATGTAAGACCGAACATTTTCATCACGAGAATTTTTCTTTAAAGTATCCATATGCATACGTTGCACATTTTCCGATGCTCGGTTTATTAAAATAATCCTATTTGAAGCTTTAAGCGAGTGTTTTCCACTCCCAGGCTAAGCATGAAGTAAAATTTCGAGTTTAGAAAAGCCTGAAAATTTGGTTTGGTCGCGTAGCGCGAAGCGCGGAGCGGCCAAACCAAATTTTCAGGCTTTTCTAAACTCGACATTTTACTTCATGCGCCACCGGTACAAAACACTGATTCAATGTAAAGTTTAGCGGTGTGTTTTAAACTTCGTAATATGTCAGTGGTTTGTACCGGTGGCGCATGAAGTAAAATTTCGAGTTTAGAAAAGCCTGAAAATTTGGTTTGGCCGCTCCGCGCTTCGCGCTACGCGACCAAACCAAATTTTCAGGCTTTTCTAAACTCGAAATTTTACTTCATGCTTAGCCTGGGAGTGGAAAACACTCGCTTAAAGCTTCAAATTGGATTCTTTTAATAAACCGAGCATCGCAAAATGTGCAACATATGCATATGGATACTTCAAAGAAATATTCTCGTTATGAAAATGTTCGGTGTTACATAAAACTCTCTGTATGGTAATAGTATCATTCTAGTTCTAATTGGAAGATGATTTGTGTTTTATATTCTATTCGCTCTTCTATTAGGTGACCCTAGGCGACCGCTTAGGGGCGCCTAAAACAAAGGGCGCCAGAACAGTAAACAATAAAACTAAAAAATTAGTAAATATCTATATTTTTCGGCAAATGTATACATTTAAGAATCCGCTAGGTAAATGTATATAGACTGTCTATAATACCGTGTTTATTTATACATTTATTGGTAAATGTGCACATACAAGAATTTTTTTAAACTATACGCTGTATTTGTTGAGGTGTTTTTTGTGTTTAATTTGAAATGTCTAACAGGTGCTTCCACTTCATGATTAAGTATAAGTAAAATTTCGAGTTTAGAAAATTGTCAATAATTTCAAATATTTAAAAAAAATTAATGCATTTTTAACGCTTTTTATATCAATTAATAACAAAATAAGTTATTTATTAATAAAAAATAAAGATTTTAAGAACCGTCGTAAAATGATATAAAAAAAGAGATTCCTCAAAATTATTTATTTAATCAAAAAATCTTGGAAACTCACAAACAGCGTCATATATAAACATATAAATATAAATAAATCGACCAAATATTCCAAATATTTTTGATGTTGTTTCAACATTTAGATTTTGAAAATCAACAGAAATCTTGGATATTCATCAAAAGATAATCAAACCCGAAAACCGTCAAGAATTTGGAAGATGATGGAAATCAATTAAATTTATAATATTTTGATAATTAAAGGATATTTTCAAATTCACAATTAAACGTTATTATTTTTAAAATTCAAGAAAATCTTAAAAAACCCACAAAAGGCGGCAAAATATTGACAATTAACAACAATCTTGGAAATTCGTAATAAGCATCAATATTTTAAACATTAATGAAAATCTTGAAATCAATAGGCGTCTAATTTTTGAAAATTCATTTTCACGAAAACTGTCAACATTTGTAAAATAAAAAAAATTAAGGAAATTCAGGAAAAGTTTTGATAATTAATGAAAATTCACAAAATATTGTCGAGCAAACATTTAGGAAGTTCACGAAAACTATTAAGATTTTAAAAAAAATATAAAATTAAAATTCATGGAAAGTATCAAAATGTTTAAATTTAACGAAAATTAAAGCAATTTATGAAAATTTCCAAGATTAAAATATTTCAAAATTACCGAAAATTTAAGAAATTTAGGAAAACCGTTAGATTTTTAAAAATTAACAGATATCTTCAAATTTCATGAAAAACTTTAACAAGTTAAAAAATATTTAGTAAATTCATGAAACTTGCCAAGAGTATGACAATTTAAAACATATGAAAAGTATCGAAATTTTTCAAATAAACGAAAATGTAGGAAATTCAGGAAAACCGTTAGAATTTTAAAAATTAAAGAACAATTTCGTAATCTATGAAAAGCGTAAATTGAGTAAAACTGAAAATTTTAAATCTTGAAAGTTCATTAAAATGTTTAAAAAACTAAACTACTGACTTCCACTCTTAGACTAAGGATGAAGTAAAATTTCGAGCTGAGAAAAGCCCGAAGAATATCGACTGTCATTGGCGTATTTACTTTTAAATATATCATAACACTTACAACTAAAAAAAAAATTATATATTTTCCGATTTCTGATGAAATTTAACAGTATCCAAATAAAATATCAAAGTTAAATAAAACTTAAAAAATTCAATTGATATTGAAAAGTTTATATATACGAGGTGTGGAAATTAAGTGATGAGACTGATTTTTTAAATTAGTTTTATTCGAATAAAATTACAATTGAATGTTGTCTCCTTCAAAGTAATTCCCTTGGGAAGCCACACAGCGTTGGAGACGTTTCTTCCACTCCTCATAGCAGTGCTGGAACTCGGATACTGGGATAGCTTTCAGCTGGTCGGTTACAGCCGTTTTAATGTTTTCGAGTGTCCCAAAATGACGTCCCTTCAGATGAATTTTCAATTTAGGGAAGAGGAAAAAGTCAGCAGGACTCAAGTCAGGTGAGTAAGGAGGCTGAGGAGCCACAGGAATATTTTTATTGGCCAAAAACTGGTTTATTGATATTGCTGTGTGACACGGCGCATTGTCATGATGCAGGATCCAATTGTTCTTGATTTGTGATCTCACACGAATGATCCTTTTTTGGAGTCTTTCAAGAACCTCGCGGTAAAAGTGTTGATTTACTGTTTGGCCTTGAGGCACAAACTCTTTGTGGACGATTTCCTGGCTATCAAAGAAACAAATCAGCATGCATTTAATTTTTGATTTGCTAATTCTTGCTTTTTTGGGCCTTGGAGAGCCTGGCGTACACCATTGCATGCTCTGGCGTTTTGTTTCCGGGTCGTATTCAAACACCCAACTCTCGTCACCTGTGATGACATGTTCCAAAAAATGTGGATCATTTTCAATCGATTCCAAAAAGTCAAGGCACCTTTCCCTTCTAATGTCCTTTTGTTCCTGCGAAAGGTTTTTTGGAACCATTTTCGCGCAGATCTTTCTCATCCCCAATTCATTGGTCAAAACGTGATGAACGGTGGTGTGACTCAAATTCAACTGTTCCCCCATCATTCTGATCGTTAACCGACGATCTGAACGCACAAGTTCCCGGATTCTGTCGACATTTTCATCGGTTCTTGCTGTTGCAGGCCTTCCGCTGCGTGATTCATCTTCCATCGACTCTCTTCCTTCTGAAAATGCCTTAATCCATCGAAAAACCTGGGCTCTTGACAAAACACTGTCTCCGTAGGCCTGCTGAAGTTTTGCAAAAGTTTCTGTTGCACTGTACCCAAGTCTCAAGCAAAACCTGATAGCACACCGTTGCTCGAAATTAATATCACTCATTTTTAGAACGCACTTCAAAATACGGTTTCACGAGAACAATGACTACGCCCAGCGTAATGACTCGATCAAGTTCAAACTTGTACTAAACGCCTATCGCATGTCCATCTGTCACCCATCCAAGCCGCGTGCTTCCAGTGTTGCCGTATCGAACGCTATGCTGCCAATCTCATCACTTAATTTCCACACCTCGTATATTATATATATATAATCTTTTATCCTTCTACCAAATATTGGTGTAGGATTTGTTGCAGGAATGTTCATCCTGCTATAAACTTCTTCCATCCGTTTCTGTCCTTCGCTAATTTCTTCGCTTCTGCCCAGGTTAGTCCTTTTCTGCCTAGTATTGCAGCAATGGTTTCGTCCCATGTTTGTCTCGGTCTTCCTCTCTTTTTATTTTTGTGTATTTTTGCTTCCCATATTTCCCTGACTGGTCTTGTGTCTTCCATTCGTTGTAAGTGTCCCCACCATCCAAGCTGTCTTCTTTCTATCACTTCTAGTGTTGGCTGACATTCGAGTTCTTTTCTTATTTCAGTATTTCTTAGCCTGTCTCTTTTTGTTACTCCTTTCACTCTTCTTAGGTATTTCATTTCCATGGCTTGTATTTTACTTCTTTGTTGTTGTGTCAAGTTCCAGGATTCGCAACCATATGTAAGTATGGGTCTGTATATACTTTTAAATACTTTTATTTTTGTTTCCTTGGATATTTCTGCTCTATTAATAAATGTTTCTCTCATTGTGTGGTATAATTTAGCAGTTTTGTTTATTCTTTCTTGTATTTCTATGTCCTATTTTCCTTGTTGGTCAATGGTTACTCCTAGGTACTTTATGGCAGTTACTTGTTCTATTTGTTCATTTCCTATTGTGATATTTAGATCTCCCCGTTCTTCGCGTATAGCCATAACTTCTGTTTTTTGTTTGTTTATTGTCATTCCATATGATTCTAGCGTGTTATTCCATACTTCTAAATTTTTCTGTAGTTCCTTTTTGTTCCGTGCAAATATTAAGACGTCATCTGCAAATGCTGCTTCAGATATTTGTATCCTTTTCATGTCTTTGTACCCTACTGTTATTTTACTGCACTGTGCTGCACTTGTTTTGACTATCTCATCCAAAAATATTATGAACAGCAAGGGACTCAATCCTCCTCCTTGCCTTAATCCGACTTCCGTTGTGAATGTTTCGGACATTTTGTTGTTCACTATTACTGCATTTTCGTTGTGACTATATATGTATTTCACCATTCTGATTGTTTTGTTATTAATTCCTCTTTGATGAAGTATTGCCCATAATTTGTTACGCGGTACATTATCGAAGGCTTTCTCCAAGTCTATCGCAGCAAGGAGGATGCTCTTTTTTTCGCGGATTGTTTTTTGAGCCAATTGCTTTAGCGTCTTGGATGCTTCTTCTTCTTCTAAATCCACTTGCGATTCATCTAACGTGCTCTCTACTACAGACCTGATCTTTCTGTCAATAATTGTTTCGAATATTTTCATGGTTGTGCTTATTAGTGTTATGCCTCTGTAATTGTTACAATTTAGTTTGTCGCCTTTTTTGTGTATTGGAGTTATTAGTGCCATGCTTCAATCCTTGGGTATTTTCTCTTCTTTCCAGATTTTATTGTATAAGTTTAGAAGCATTTCAGTTCCTTCTTGTCCTAGATTTTTTACCATCTCTGTCGTTATTTTGTCATAGCCGGGTGATTTTCCATTTTTTAGTGTTTGTATAATTTCCTGTAACTCTGTTGTACTAGTTAGATTTTCGTCTTCTTCTTTACTTGTCGCAATGTCGATTTCTGTCTCTATCGATTTATTTTTTACTTCTAGTAACTCTTGGAAATATTCTCGCCATCTCTCCATTATATCATTTCCTTCTGTCAATTTGTCTCCATTTTTGTTTTTGACATGGAAGGAGTTGTTAGTTTTGTCCGTTCTTAGTGACTTTAATACCTTGTAGAAAAGTTTCTGGTTGCTTCTACTGTCCTGTTCAATTTTTTCACCGAACTCCTTCCATTTGTTGTTCTTTGAGTTCGATATTAGTTGTTTTGCTCTTTTCCTTTCTGCTTTATAGTGATTGTAATTGTCGTTTGTCTTGTTGTTTAGGTACTTTTGCCAAGCTGTTTTCTTTGATTTAATTTGTGTTTTGATTTGTTGTGTCCACCATTCCGTTTGTTTTCTATTTCCTCCATTTTTATTCACGCCACATACTTCCTCGGCCGTTTTTAACATTAATTTTTTTAGGATTTCCCAACTTTCTTCTACATTTTTATCTCCTTCTGTTATTCTGAGTAGCTTCACTTTTTCCTTTATTTGCTGTTTGTATTTTTCTGCTATTTCGTTATTTCGTAATTTGTATACTTTTATTGTTCTAGCTGGTTTTCCGTTTTGTACTATTGTTTTGTTGTTTCTGTCTGTCGTAACTGTTTCTTTAATTTTGCTCACAAGCATAAAATGGTCGCTACCTATTTCTGGTCCCCTTTTGACTTTTATGTCTTGGATTATATTTCTGTTGTTTCTGTCCACTAATATGTAATCAATAATAGACTTTTCGTTTCTGCTGCATACTTCTCTCGTGAACTTATGTATGTCTTTGTGTTTGAAGAACGTGTTAGATATTATTAGATTATTAATCACGCAAAAATCGAGCATTCGTTTACCATTATTGTTTCTGTGAGATTCTCCATGTGATCCAATTATTTTGTTATATTCCTCGTCATTTTTCCCTACCCTGCTGTTGAAATCACCCGCTATGAATACTGTTCCCTTTGCTTCTTCTATTACTACCGTTAGTTCTTCCCAGAATTTGTTTTTATTATCGTCCTCGTTTGGTCCATATGTCACTATTATGGTCTTAAAGCTACTTACATGTTTCTGTCCCAGCTCTATTTTTAATATTCTCTCTGATTTTGGTTCCCCATGCTTTATTTCATCCTCTAATTCCTTATGTATTATACATCCTACTCCACCCGCTGCTCTTTTTTCTTCATTGACTCCACTGTAAATCATGATATGGTTTTTCTCCAGTTTCAACATTCCTTGTCCCTTTTTCTTTATTTCGGTTATAGCTAATATATCTAGTTGCATTTTTTCGAATTCGTTTTCTAGTTCAATTTCTTTGTTTGCTAGGCTTCTAATATTCCACGTTCCAAGTTTCCATATTTGATTCTTGCTCATGTCCTTTTTAGATTTGATTAAGTCTGCTGCTTTATTGGTATTGTAATTTGTTGTTCCATTTTCAAAGTTTTGCGATATTTTTATGTCTATAATATTTTTAAGTTTATCCGTTGTCGTGTCCTTATTTTTAACATTTTCCGGTTTCTTCTCTTTGTTCTTCTCTAATTTTAGTTTATATATATTTAAATTGATAAAATTAGGGTATTTCACAAAATTGATTTGTATTAAAAATATAGGGAAAAAAAATTCTTAAAGTTTATTAATAATACCTAAAATACATATATGAGGGGGCGGCAAATTTGGCATCCGCCCCGGGTGGCTGAAACTCACGCTACGCCACTGGTTTAGAATATCTAGGATATCCAGGGAATCAAGAAAATCCCGGGAATCTAGGAAATCCCGGGAATCCAGGAAATCCCGGGAATCCAGGAAATCCCGGAAATCCATCACACGCACCGTCTCCACCGCTTCCACCACTTCCACCACTTCCACCGCTTTCACCGCTTCCACCGTCTTTACCGTCCCCACCGTTACCACCGTCTCCACCATTTCCACTGCATCCGTTGGCGAACGAACTTTGTAGGAAGGCCAAGAAGCACAAGCAAACCTAAATCATAAATTAAAAATATTGTTTTCATTACATCACTCCAAAGAGAAGGAACACTGACGACATTGATTAAATATTTTGACTCTAAGAATTAAAAAAAGTCGAAAAAAATTACGATTCATAAGTAGAGGAAAGGATGTGATGAGATAGTTTTGGTTGGTATTTAAAGGCAAACACACTGATTCTTAAAAATAACAAACAAGATCAAGGGCAAAAGGAAGTAAATCCTGGAACACAAAATCATGTGCACTCAGTTGAATCATCACGCGCGAGCGCTTCCTTGCCTTTATTATCATTGGTTGGGGGGCGCGAGCGGTGGTAAACACGACAGCAACGACGTCACACCACCTGATTAGAGGGGGGTACACCGCCGATAAAACCATCGCGAAACTGGAGAAGAGGATCTTTTTAAATAAATAAATATGGTTTATTTACGGAAAGTCTCCATTTCCAAATAAATTACAAACTGTAGTAAAGTAGTATATTATATTTAAAACTAAAATTAAATAAATAAAAAACTCTTACGAGTTACAAATAAAAAAAATAACATGCAATAATGGATACCATTAAAGATATATACAAAAATTACCTAAAATAACATTATAAAACAAACTAGAGAATTAATTAACTGTATTTATGTTAAACATTACATTCTGTTCTAATTCTAAGTATTTGTTTAGTAGTCTTTTAAACACATGTTTATTTGAATTAAACAAATCAAACCAGCTATACCTACCTGTTCAAAGAGTTCGCAGATCTCAATAAACGACTCATCGAGTTATTGTATGAATAATTTGTTGAGTGAGTTGTAATGAGAAAAATGTCTTTGTTTCGTAATACAGTCGAATAATTTGATGCATTAATGCATATATCTACTAATAGCGATGGACAAATGACAGATGAAAATAAATCGTGTAAAAAGGAGAGATCAGCGATTTGTCTACGTAATGCGAATGGTTTCAAATTTATATGTTCCATACATTACCATAAGACCCTTGAAGATGGCGCATCCCTAATTTAAATTCCATATTTCTTAAATATTTCTTTTGAATCGATTCTAAACGGTTGATATCGCTTACTATAGTCTGTTTAAAAACTAGAAGGAGTAAGTGTGAAAGCCCAATTTACACTATAAAAAGTTACCAGAAATATCACTAAATAAATTTGGCGGCAATTTCAAATAATTTCATAATTACTCTTTAAATAAAATCAAATATAAATTTTGTTCTTTTTAATTGTGGTCAAGTATTTTCTTTTCCATCGTACGATATCGTCAGTTCAATTAAAATGCTTATACGGCATCTCGCCATATATCTGTGAAATCGAAACATATTTACATTATGTTCATAATACGAGGGTTGCCTTTTATATTTCGGGATTGGGCAACCCTAGTGTTGCAATCTGGCAACTGAGAGCTCTATCGTAAAGTTTGACATTTTTCAGGTTATACGTACTCAGAACATTTTGACATATGAGCGTTATTTGTGTCGTTTACACTAACTTAAAAGATTTATCTCGGCCAAAGAATGGAATTAAATCGTGAACATTTTCGTGCGATTATTTTTTACAACTTTCGACGTGGATTAATTCAACAACAGTGCATGGATGAACTTAATTCAATTTTTGGCGATGAAGCTCCATCAAGGACCAGTGTTTATCGATGGTATGGATTCAACCGAGGTCGTAGTTCACTCCAAGACGAATTTCGTGGAGGTCGTCCAAAATCAGTTGTTGTTCCGGAAACCATTGATGCTGTGCGCAAACATTGCAAGATCGTCATGTGACCTATCGTGAGATTGAGACAACCTTAGGCATTAGTGGGACTAGCATACATTCAATATTGCATGAACATTTGACTGTCAAAAAAATTTGTTCGCGTTGGATCCCACACAATTTGTCAATCGCTCAAAAAAAGGCTCGTGTCGATTGGTGCAAAGAAATGCTCAAAAAATACGATTGCGGTGCTTCGAAACACGTCTATGACATCGTGACAGGTGATGAATCATGGATTTACGCGTATGAGCCCGAAAGTAAACAGCAGTCGACCGTATGGGTGTTTCAAGATGAGCCAAATCCAACAAAAGTTGTTCGCGCACGAAGCACTTCCAGGCAAATGGTCGCCTGTTTTTTCGGAAAAACTGGACATGTCGCAACCGTACCACTAGAACAACGCAGAACAGTCAATTCTGAGTGGTACACAACCATTTGTTTGCCAGTTGTCATCCAAGAAATCAGGAAAACCAACCGCCGAAAACGGATCACTCTTCACCACGACAATGCGAGCTCTCACACATCGGCTCAAACAACTGTATTTTTGAGCACGCAAAACATCGATTTGATGAGTCATCCGCCGTATAGTCCTGACTTGGCACCGAATGACTTCTTTTTATTCCCATCCGTAAAAAATAAAATGAGAGGTCAACGTTTTTCGACATCTGAAGAAGCGGTTGATGCGTTCAGAATGCATGTTTTGGAGATACCTCAATCAGAGTGGCAAAAGTGCTTCGACAATTGGTTCAAACGCATGCAAAAGTGTATAGATTCTAATGGGGAATATTTTTAAAAACAATAAAACGATTTTCAATGATTAATATTTATTTTTGTTCTCTAATCCCGAAATATAAAAGGCAACCCTCGTATAATATGGAATTTATATAATATTGTGTCTCCATCAGAGCTGGGATGAATCCTCGTAAAAGGGATTCGAATCACGAATCCGAATCACCTAATATGATTCGAATCATGAATACTCGAATAAAGGATTCGTAAGAGATAAATATGATTCGAATCCTGCTTTTTCGAATTACGAATACAAATCCTTTAGAAATAAATTTGATTTTATTATTTTTTGCAACCATTAATATATAAATATCGTTACCAGTTGTTTTAACAAAAATATTCAAAACCTAATTGTTTATTATTACCACTGAACATCGTTGATAACAGACTAAATATCTGAATCCATGTTACTCTGGTTAAAGATGTATTTGTGTGTTCTGAACTCCACTTAAAATTAGTGTTTTGTACGCATGGCGCATGAAGTAAAATTTCGAGTTTAGAAAAGCCCGAAAATTTGTCTCGGGTCGCTGCGCGACCCTCGACAAATTTTCACGGGGCTTTTCTAAACTCGAAATTTTACTTCATGCTTAGCCTGGGAGTGGAAACACTCGTTCTAAACTTCAAATTGAACTCTATTATAAAATCGACTAATGCCTGAAATTTACGTAATACAAAATTCACTGAATATCATTAAAACCGGAAAAGTCAGGGAAAAGTCATGGAATTTTATTCAAATTGACCAAAACACTAACAAAAAAGCCATATATTATTAAATTTGTCAAAATAGCAGGCAAATTACAAAACACGTACAAATTTATAAAATTAACTCAAATATTGGCAAAAACAATGAAAACTATTAAACAGAATGGGGGTTTCCCACAGAAGAAAATTATATTAAAAGGCCAGGGAAAAAATCTTTAATCAAGAAAATGTCGGAAAAATTTAACATTTCAGATTGTGGCTACCATTTCGGTTTTACTTCAAACAATATTAAACAAAATTTTAAAAAATGATATTATTATCTTTAAAAACATTTTCAATCATTTAATGTTCTTATCAAATCATTCAGTTTGCAGTTTCGAACGAGCGTTTCCACTCCCAGACTAAGCATGAAGTAGAATTTCGAGTTTAGAAAAGCCCCGTGAAAATTTGTCGAGGGTCGCGGAGCGACCCGAGACTAATTTTCTGGGCTTTTCTAAATCAATAAAACAGTAATTTAACGTGAAATTTAAAAACACACACGGTGATCCTGGTGGTTGAGTGATGTCAATCCTACGGGGTATGTCTAGCAACACACCACTTTGGCTTCTTACTCTGCTTAGACGGGCGGTCCCGCCTAACCGAGCGAGGATCAATCGGCTTAAGGTGAGTCGTTTCGAGCTTGAAGGCGCACTTAATCTGAGCGTCGGTCTTGGTCGGGCGGCTATATTCTCCTGGTATTCTCCGACGTGTGAATTCACGTCCCATTTGAGGCTCCGGGGAGGGTGGATGAAACCAGGAGAACGAAATGTATGTATCTATACTATGGATAATTTACAAAACACCACAGAGGTGCCCACCTCTTTAAAAACGGGCAACCCTGCTAATGGTCGGGGGACGGTGGCACGTGTGCCCCGGTTCCTGATTATTAAGAAGAAGGACGGCGGGAATTTTGATAAGTCGAATCCTTTCGTTCTGCACAAAGTACTAAATGGTCTAGTTGGGGAATTGGTATCAGTTCGTAAAATTAAAGACGGTCTGCTCGTGGAAACAAGGACGGACAAGCAAGCAGAACGACTACTGAAAGTAGAGAGACTAAGTGAAGATGCTGTTGAGGTTGTTGGGCACAAGTCTCTCAACTATAGTAAGGGCGTAGTATACACCGCGACCTCGTACATTGCACCGAAGAGGAAATTCTGGAAGGACTTTTGGGTGAAGGAGTTATTGAGGTGAAAAGAATTAATAGAAAGGTTGATGGAATACTGATACCCACGGCGTCATTAATACTCACTTTTAATTCACCCAAGGTACCGAAGATAGTAAAGGCAGCTTTTTACAATCTCGAGGAGAGGGAATTCATCCCTAACCCTATGCGATGCTTTAGGTGCCAACAGTTTGGGCACACTAGTCTGAGGTGCGCAAAAGACCGAAAGTGTGCATGCGGAAAGCCACCACATGAAGGTGCACCTTGCAGTATCCCCCCTGTATGCGTGAACTACTCAGGATCTCATCCTAGTAGCTCCAGGGAATGTCCAGAGTACAAAATGGAACTGGCAATTCAACAGCTGAAGACTAGGGAAAAAATTTCATATATAGAAGCCAAAGGTCGTCTAGCACTACCGAAGACGCCCACTCAGGGCATATCGTTTGCTAATGCGGCCGCAACGCCAAGTACAAGGACGGATGATATCATCTCGGCATTGCTCCCAGCCATACAAAAGATGATTCACGATACTTTAGCTCCGGTACTACAAAACGTAACTCCAACTTCCTTACACCAGGTACAAGTTTCAATGCCACCACCACCCCCTCGAAAATCGACCCACAGGTTATCAACAATGGGTCCGAAAATTGCGGAAGCAATTGAAGTCGTCTCCGACCCAGAAAAGAGGAAGAGGGCTGCCTAAACAGACTCAACTACCAACGATGATCGACATCAATCTGAAACATCCCAGGCAGGTCAGACATCTGATAAAAAAGGAAAAAAGAATGGTGATCTCGAGAAAGGCACAAAAAGGGCTAAGAGGAAAGGAAAGGCACGAAACCAGCCACCTGAGGCGGAAATTGAGATAGAGTCGCCCAGTTGATCACAATGACTTTAACAGAAAACATAGTCCAGTGGAACATTAACGGGTGTAAAAGTCATTACGGTGAATTACAACTTATAATATCGAGATACTGTCCTTTCTGTATCTGCCTGGAGGAAACACATTTTAAACCCGCAGAAAATTTCAATCTTCGAGGCTATTGCTCCACCAGAAAGGACATAATTCCCGATCACAGAGCAAGAGGTGGAGTTGCTATCTACCTCAGGGATAATATCGCATACGAGGAGATATCTTTAAACACCACACTGCAGGCTATCGCCTGCAAATTAAAAGCACCGTTCTCCCTGACAATTTGTAATTTATACCTCCCAGACGCTAACTGGAGTCAAGAAGATCTTACAAATCTAATCGACCAACTACCCATGCCACGCCTATTGCTGGGAGATTTTAATTCACATAACCCCATTTGGGGTAGCGAAAGACGGGATGTGCGTGGAGGAGTGGTGGAGTCTGTCATTGACACCTCCAATTTTATACTCCTCAACACGGGATCCCCAACCCATTTCACCGTGTCGAGTGGAACATTCTCAGCAATCGATCTAACTTTCTGTTCGCCATCACTTGCCACACGTTTCCAGTGGCAAGTTCTGGATGACCTGTACGGCAGTGACCACTTCCCAGTCCTACTGAGTCTAACCAGCAATGAGAGGTTTAGTCAACGTACCCCTTGTAAATGGAAACTATCTCTGGCGAACTGGGAACAGTATCACCAAGCGGTGGCATTACCCCCGCCAACACAAGACATAGAAAAATCCATCCGGGACATAAGTCTCAGCATCCTAGCGGCAGCAGAGAGATCAATTCCAAAATTGGGCGGTTCTCTGACACGTCGACCTGTCCCCTGGTGGAACGACGTAGTTAAGCAAACAATTGCGGAAAAGAAACGGTCCCTAAACCGGTTCAAACGATACCCAACGCAAGAAAATCTAATAACATTTAAAAGAGCAAGAGCAACCGCGCGTAAAACCATCAGAGAGAATCAAAGAACATGCTGGGAGGAGTATGTCTCCAGCCTCAGCACTGTCTCGTCAATCTCCGATGTCTGGAGGAAAGTGCGGTCGGTAGCGGGCAAATGCGCTTCATCAATTACTTCTGCTATCGAGTCAGACAGAGGCACAGTACAAGGTCCATCCATGATAGCAGAGGTATTAACAAAACATTTTTCCCTGACGAGCTCGTCCACAAACTACAGCCCTACCATTTTGCGTCAAAGGGATACCGTCGAGACAGCTCTTGATTTTTCCGCAGACTCGGATATGATCTACAATCGCCCCTTTACCGAGGAGGAATTGGAAACGGCATTACGCGTAACCAACGAATCTTCCCCTGGCCCTGATAATATCCCATACGAGATGATCCGGCAGCTTCCAACTCACGTCAGGGTTGGAATGCTGGACATCTTTAACCGTATCTGGAATCATGGGTGTTATCCGCGAGCCTGGAAGGAGGCTATTGTAGTGCCCATTCTAAAACCAGGCAAGGATCCGACCCAAAAGTCAAGTTACTGCCCTATATCTCTTACATGCTGCCTGGGTAAGCTGCTAGAGAAAATAGTAAACGCTTGGTTTGGATTCTAGAGTCTCGTGGACTCATTGTCAACTACCAGGCTGGGTTCAGAAAACGTCGCTCCATTGTTGACCACCTAGTCCGACTAGAGAACGCTATTTAAAATGCATTCCTCATCCGTCAACATTTAGTGGCGGTATTTTTCGATATTGAGAAAGCGTATGATATGACGTGGCGATACGGAATTCTCCAACAGCTGCACGAGTGGGGATTGAGAGGAAATCTCCCATTATTTATCTCCTCGTTTCTCAGCGATCGCAAAATTCGGGTGCGGGTGCAAGACAAGTTATCGTCCACCCACATACTCGAAAATGGCATTCCGCAAGGCTCCACGATTAGTGTTACCCTGTTTGCAATAGCGGTTAATGGGATTGCAGCATCCGTCAGAGCACCAGTAGAAAGATGCCTATATGTCGACGACCTTGCTATTTATTTCACTGGCCCAACTACTGCCTTCTGCGGTAGAAAACTGCAAGACGCGATAGATGGGATAACACACGACGCTGAGCTGAGAGGCTTTACATTTTTCCCGTCCAAAACAGGGTGCTTACACTTTTGCCGTTTGCACAGACCTCACCCGGACCCTCGTATCTTTGTTGGCGGATACCGCATTCAATGTGCAGAAAGTCATAAATTCCTAGGACTTACATTCGATAGTGCCCTTAGGTTTCGGAGGCACATCGACGCACTGGTAGCCAGATGTAAAAAGCAAATAATATCATCAAGTGTCTAGCCAACATTAACTGGGGGCGAGCAGGGAAGTACTACTGCGGCTGTATAAAGCCTTGGTACTGTCAAGGCTCAACTATGGCTGCATGGTCTATGCATCTGCCCGAAAGACCCGGTTAAAAGTCCTAGACAGCATACATGGAACAGGCATCAGACTCGCCACGGGAGCCTTTAGAACCTCACCATTTAGAAGTCTCTGCTGCGACTCGGGAATTATGCCACTGCACTACAGGCGCCTTGCATTCGCTCTGCGATATGAGGCGTCGGTAGCGGCTGACCCGAGTCATATAAATTACTGTATTTTCGTCAACAACGAACAGTATGGGGCTTACCTCCGTATGCCCACAATAACAAGACCGGTGAGTGTTCGAGCGCGTGCGTTTAGAGAAGAGTGGCAAATAGACAGTCCAGCCTGCTTACCTTTCGGGTGGGGTGATGTTCCACCATGGACAATAAACGGAGTACAAGTTATCTGGGACATGTTGTCCCTTAGCCGAGAGGAATCTGATCCCCAGGTCATCTCAGCCCGATTTGACGACATAACAATACAACACAACTCACCTCATGCAGTGTATACTGACGGCTCCAAAACTTTGAATGGAGTGGGGTCCGCGATTGTCATGGATAACGCGGCACATTCATGGTCGCTTCCCGCAGTTTGTAGCGTATACACTGCAGAATTGTACGCAATATGGCAAGCGCTGCGCTACTGTGATATGTCGTGCCACGAATCATTCCTCCTAGTCTCAGATTCCCAGTCTGCGATACTTAGCATCGCAAATAAGAAAGTGGATGATAAGTTAGTGCGCGATATACTGTCGACATACCAGCACCTGGTAGCAAGATCCCGAAGTGTAACCTTCGTCTGGGTACCCTCACATAGAGGGATCAAAGGTAATGAGCTAGCAGACGCTGCAGCCCGTCTGGCGGCTGAACAGGATCATCCAGACTTCGCATTTTGCCGCCCTGATGACGTACAAAACTACATAAAGTCAGCGATAAACGGCTTATGGCAGCAAGACTGGATACGCCTCGAGAGCAAACTCCGTCACGTAAAGCCATCGGTTGCAGCATGGAGATCACCGGATCCGCTAACGAGAAGAGAGGAGGTAGCTCTTGTCCGTCTCAGGGTGGGTCATACTAATCTGACCCATTCCCATCTTCTTACCGGCGACCCTGCACCAACATGCGACATATGTCACAACCCTCTCACGGTGAGGCATATATTGGAAGAATGTAGAGTCTATGCAACTTAACGCGATAGACACAGGCTTCCAAATGATATAGCTAGGACATTAGAACAGCGTTCGTGTAAAACCGTCATTGAGTATCTAAGGGAGACAGGTCTATTTAAGAAAATTTAGGTGTGTAATGTGCGAAGCGTCCTTGTCTTAATATTTGACATTTTGTCTGTCTGACTTTTTACATCAGACATGTTACCTGCGTTATTTATATTTATTACACTTTGATTTGTTTGATTTGTATTTGTACTGTCCCAGCGTCCGAGCCATATACACCCGGGCGTTTTTTTAATTTTTTTTTTTTATTTTTTAAAATGTTTACCTTAGCTATAGTAAACCGGCTAATGGCCACAGCAGTCGACGCTGGTTTAAAAAAAAATCACAAAAACATTTTTCATGTTATTCCTTACAATTAATTCGGATTATTTTTGACGATTCAAATCCTTTTGTATGTATTCGAAACCTTTTACAAGGATTCGAATTATTTTATAAGGATTCTAATTCTTTTATAAGGATTCGAATCACCCACATTTAGACTCGAATACGAATCCTCTTAAAAAATGTAACGAATTCGGATCACGAATCCAGTTGAACTAAGGTATTCGAATGCCTCTTTTGAATCCTCTAAAAGAATTCGAATCCAGGATTCGAATCCTGAATGATTTACTTCTTTTAAAACTTGATTCAAAGTTGGCGGTTCATTTTTATAGAAGAAACTATGCACATGTCCTCCAAGCTGTTTAGGGCTACAAATCTCTCCGGATTTCTTATATTAGCTAATGGTACGATAGACAGTGGAATTTAAAACTCCTAAAAATTAAACATTTTATTATTTGATGCATATCTTATGCTATTTGATATCTCACCTACTGCACCAACAATGTCTGATACAACAGCAGCCATTTTCATATGTGGATCACCTGTTATCATCTGATTATTATGCACTGTTTTTCAAACAGATATAAATGACCCAAATCCAACTTCTTACGCTTTTTTGGAGGTGAAGGTGATATTATCACCGAGCTTGTACTGGGTCCATAATCCATCACAACAATGTAAACGAAACTAACGTTTAACTATGCTAAAGAAACACCGCACAAAAGGTTGTTACGAAACAAAGTTGCAACTCGGTAACACTTCGAATTAAGGTTATGTCAGCTGTTGCGTCTAATAATTACGTAATTAGCATAGTGTAAAATGGGCGCGCTCTCGGCCAATCAGAGTTGTAGGTTTTGGCGTGTGAAATTTAAAACGCTCCTCCTAGTTATTAAACAGATTATAGATAGAGAGACCAGACCGGACAGACATACTCCATGTTGCTTCTAACTAGAGTACAGTACTAAAGTTTTAAGCACTCAGCATTTAAATTTTTTGAAATATGCGGAACAAAATTAATAAAATAAGGCGCAGTTATAGAATTCTTATTTTTAGTAAGTGATATTGAAGTACATTTTTCAGTACTTAGAATTAACTGATTAATCCTGCATCACTCACAAATATTAGTTAAATCATTTTGCAGCGATTTACAATCGTCTATGTTCTTTACGGTCTGATAGAGCTTCATATCATCAACGTACAATAAGCAGTTACCAAATTTAATGAGATTGGTCATGTAATCAATGAAAATCATGAACAATATTGTTCCAATATGGGAGCCTTGGGGCACACCCGAGGTAGCTGTTATTGCATCTGGCATGAAATTATTAATTCTAACTCTCAAAGTTCGAGAAAACAAAAAGGAATAAAGCCACTCGATAACATTGTTGTTGTAACCTAATTTAATAATTTTTTCCGCCAGGATTGTTTGATTGACTTTGTCAAATGCTTTAGAAAAGTCCGTGTAAATAGCATCAACTTGAGATTTCTTTTCTAGAGCATTTAACACATAAGTTTTAAATTCCATTAAATTAGTTGTCAATCTTCCACTCCGAAATCCGCGTTGTTTATCTGAAATAGTCGATTTTGATATCTATGCTAGTTGATCGCTAATTAACAGAAGTTAAGAATCACCGATTGTATTCTGATACCACGATAGTTTGTTACTTCATCACGAGAACCATTTTTAAAAATCGGGTGTCTTAAATACAGATGAATAATGCCTCGCAAACAGGTTAACAATAGCATGTGCAGTAATTTTATCAAATTTTATCATATTTGGTATGCCTCCGTTTTTCTGTATCTCTTGCAAATTTGCAAAAGTTTCTTGGGTTAGAATGTATATTATTTTGAATGTCTTCTAGATATACCTCACATAGCTATTTCGAAAGACGTCTACAAGAAGATCTTAACTTACAGAACACTTAATAATCTTCTGAACGGCTACTTCTCTTAGAGTTTGAATGAGACGTTTTCTTTTGTATTGTTCACGGTCATACGAAACTGGATATTTATTATCTTTAATTTTTACAATTTTTTTCGTTCCCGTATGAATATAATTATAGAACGTTTGTGTGGTAATATATAAATTAACACCATTTAGCACAGAATCCCAGTTAATGTTATGATAGAAATTGTTAAGTCCTTCATAATCCTCGTTTTTGTAGATTTACATTGCCTTCATAGTTTCTGACTAATTTATATTCATGGCCAATTCTATTTCGCCATAATATGCCGAATGATGATGATCGGTCTTTAGTAGTACATCATGTGCTAATAAAATGTATCAGTTTCATAAAAGCATAGTTCAAGATACGTATTTAGTATGTTAGCTTTTTGTACTATAGTTGTGGGCAAACTATTAAATATATGTTCATGACTCAAACCATTTATTATTGACAAATGCCGATTTTGGGTACCTAATTTTTAAAAATCAAATATAAACATGTTTAAACTGGTTAAATTGACGATCAAATTAGTGTAAATATTTGAGCATATTAAATGCATTTTACATACACAATAAATTAAAAACTAAAAAACCACGAACACTGATTTATCCTGTAACTTTCTCGACCTGAAATTTCAATACGACAGTATTATTATTGGTGGTAACAACGGCATACACATAAAGCACTAGTTTCTCTTATTTCTCAAGCGAGTGGTATGTTCTTAATGTATAATAAATTGACTATATTTTTGTGGTTTTCATTTTTACTGCCCAAAATAAAGGGTTTAAAACAAGTATTTATAGTCTAAATTTCTGGTTTTTGTAGATTTTCATATTCAGTGATCGGTGTACTTAATTTAAATGATAAATATTGATTTGGATGTTTAGATAAAAGAATCATACACTTAAAATTTGCAAAACCTGATTCATTAAGTAAGGTAAACGCCCCTCTAAAGTTTGCTCCCACACGTAGAGTCAGGTACATTTTTTTTAGTTAGAGTGCGCACGGTATGTCATTTGAAATTATTTGTTTTAATAAATTCAGATATAATTTTGATTGAATAAAGTTCGCATTTGTTACTCACTTTCTGATTTTATTTCTTGTCCACACACAATCCTCATCAAAATTAATAAGAATGAAAGCACAGCAAACGATAATACATATTGATACAAGCGATAAACTTGGTAAATAAATAAAAAGGTTACTACATTCACAACACCACGTAGAAATAAAAATTATAAATTTGTACAACACCTACGGTCAAACCATTACAATATGGCTCAAGAATGTTTCATTAATATGTAGTTTATAGATGCCCTAAGATTTTTACTTTCCCCCATATGCAAAACAAAGAGAAAGTATTTTTTTCAAATCAAAAACTTTAATGGATGTATCCATTTTGAGGTCCCTGAGTTGATTAAGACCATTTTTGAAAAATGTCTGTTCTTCTGTAGCCACGATAAAGGCTAAACCGATTGAGCTGTTAAGATAACACTATAAACTTAAGCTTTTTATTACAATAGTAGTATTAGATCAACTTTTGGTGTAAATGCGGAAACAGGAAGTAGTCGTTTACTCTTAGCATTTTATTTTATTTTCTTCGTCATATAAAAAAATCTTGTTAAGAAAAGTTGTAGATAATCAAATGCTGGACGGCTACATTAGGAGGGAGATACTATCAATCCCCTTAGTGTACACCATTATGCTCACCAAAAAGGAAAGTCTATAGACTTGGCGCTAAATGACCTGGTCGGCAAAGTGGCCAAACCTTGGATTACAAGGGAATTGCGTTAACAGCTTTTCTAGACATAGTAGGGGCTTTCAACATTGCATTGACAGGATCTCCCTGCAAATCCGCAAGGGACAGAGAAGTCCCTTCGACAATTACAGGCTGGATAAGAGCAATGTTCAACGCTAGAACTGCGACAACGTCACTATGTGGTGACACTGTCAGGTTGAGAGCCGCCACAAAATGCCAGCAGGGAGGAGTTCTTTCCCGCCGCTGTGGTCCCTACTGATGGATGATCTCCTAGCGATTTTAGACACGCTTGACGTACGCAGATGACATAGTCATCCTTGCGAGAAGAAACCAAATCTGTGCAGCAGTACAAGAGGCACTGGACACGACGCAGAGCTGTTGTAAAAGGGAACGACTAAACGTAAACCCTAGTAAAACACTAGTGGTCCCGTTCCCAAAAAAAAATAAGTCTAAAATGAAGACCTCTCACTCTACAAGGAGAAATCATACATTTTGTGGAGGAAGCGAAATATTTAGGACTTACCCGGAAAAAATCGCGAATTTATTTAATTTTTTTAATTATTTTAGCTGTTAATTTTCTGACATTTTTTGACTTTTAAAAGACTTTAATTTGAAGCTTTAAACGAGTGTTTTCCACTCCCAGACTAAGCATGAAGTAACATTTCGAGTTTAGAAAAGCCCCGTGAAAATTTGTCGAGAGTCGCGTAGCGACCCGAGACAAATTTTCTGGGCTTTTCTAAACTCGAAATTTTACTTCATGCGCCACGCGTATAAAACACTATAATCTTGTCAAATTTATGTATATTCGAACTTCACTTAAAATCTGTGTTTTATACGCGTGGCGCATGAAGTAAAATTTCGAGTATAGAAAAGCCCAGAAAATTTGTTTCGGGTCGCTGCGCGACCCTCGACAATTTTTCACGGGGCTTTTCTAAACTCGAAAATTTACTTCATGCTTAGTCTGCGAGTGGAAAACACTCGTTTTAAGCCTCAAATTGAACTTAAAAAAAAAACAACGAATATCTAAAGATTTGAAGAAAATAATAAAATAATTTCTTTTAGGTAAACATACGCCTAAGCTGTACATTTTCCGACATTCGTTATTTTTTAAATGAGTTCTATTTGAATCTTTACACGAGTGTTTTTCACTCCCAGGCTAAGCATGAAGTAAAATTTAGAGTTTTAAAATTTAGAGTTTAGAAAAGCCCGGTGAAAATTTGTCAAGGTTTTAAACTCGAAATTTTACTTCATACGCCAAGCGTAGAAAACTCTGATTTCAAGTGAGGTTCAAATATACATAAAGTTCATAATATTTTAGTGTTTTATACGCGTGGCGCATGAATGAATATTTGAATCTTTAAACGAGTGTTTTCTACTCCCAGACGATGCATGAAGTAAAATTTTGAGTTTAGAAAAGCCCCGTAAAAATTTGTCGAGGATCGACAAATTCTCTAGGCTTTTCTAAACTCGAAATTTTACTTCATGCGCCACGCGTATAAAACACAGATTTTAAGTGAAGTTCGAATGCGTATAAAACACTAAAATATTATGAACTTTATGTATATTTAAACCTCACTTGAAATTAAAGTTTTATACGCGTGGCGCATGAAGTAAAATTTCGAGTTTAGAAATGCCCAGAAAATTTGTCTCTGGCCGCTGCGCGACCCTCGACAAATTTTCACGGGGCTTTCCTAAACTCGAATTATTACTTTATGCTTTGTCTGGGAGTGGAAAACACTCGTTAAGTCTCAAATTAAACTTAAAAAAAAAACAACGAATATCTAAAGATTTGAAGAAAATAATAAAATAATTTATTTTAAGTAAACATACGCCTAAACTGTACATTTTCCGACAGTCGTTGTTTTTTGAATGAGTTCTATTTGAGTCTTTAAACGAGTGTTTTTCACTCCCAGACTAAGCATGAAGTAAAATTTCGAGTTAAGAAAAGCCCCGTGAAAATTTGTCGAGGTTTTAAACTCGAAATTTTACTTTATGTGCCACGCGTAGAAAACTCTAATTTCAAGTGAGGGTCAAATATACATAAAGTTCATAATACTTTAGTGTTTTTACGCGTGGCGCATGAAGTAAAATTTCGAGTTTAGAAAAGCATAGAAAATTTGTCTCGGGTCGCTGCGCGACCCTCGACAAATTTTCACGGGGCTTTTCTAAACTCGAAATGTTACTTCATGCTTAGTCTGGGAGTGGAAAACACTGGTTTAAAGCTTCAAATTTAAGTCTTTCAAAAATCAAAGAATGTCAGAAAATTAACAGCTGAAATAATTAATAGGACGTAATGTGATTTTATAAAAATAATAAATAATTCAGCGATTTTTTCCGGGAAAGTCCTACATATTTCGCTTCCTCCACAAAATGTATGATTTCTCCTTGTAGAGTGAGAGGTCTTCATTTAAAACATTTTCTTTTGGTGAATGGGACCACTAGAGTTTTACTAGGGTTTACGTTTAGTTGTTCTCTTTTACAACAGCTCTGCGTCGTGTCCAGTGCCTCTTGTACTGCTGCACAGATTTGGTTTCCCCTCGCAAGGATGACCATGTCATCTGCGTACGCTTGCACTTCGACGTCAAGCGTGTCTAAAATCGCTAGGAGATCATCCATCAGTAGGGACCACAGCGGCGGGAGAGAACTCCTCCCTGCTGGCATTTTGTGGCGGCTCTCAACCTGACAGTGTCACCACATAGTGACGTTGTCGCAGTTCTAGCGTTGAACACTGCTCTTATCCAGCCTGTAATTGTCGAAGGGACTTCTCTGTCCCTTGCGGATTTGCAGGGAGATCCTGTCAATGCAGTGTTGAAAGCCCCTACTATGTCTAGAAAAGCTGTTAACGCAATTCCCTTGTAATCCAAGGTTTGGCTACTTTGCCGACCAGGTCATTTAGCGCCAAGTCTGTAGACTTTCCTTTTTGGTGAGCATAATGGTGTACACTAAGGGGATTGATACTCAGTATCTTCCTCTTAATGTAGCCGTCCAGCATTTGATTATCTACAACTTTTCTTAACAAGATTTTTTTATATGATGAAGAAAATAAAATGAAATGCTAAGAGTAACCGACTACTTCCTGTTTCCGCATTTTCACCAAAAGTTGATCTAATACAACTATTGTAATAAAAAGCTTAAGTTTATAGTGTTATCTTAACAGCTCAATCGGTTTAGCCTTTATCGTGGCTACAGAAGAACAGACATTTTTCAAAAATGGTCCTAATCAACTCAGGGACGTAAAAATTGATACATCCATTAAAGTTTTTGATTTGAAAATTTTCGGGAAAACAATACTTTCCCTTTGACACAATAAAACACTTTTAACTTTGTTTGTATAACACAATTTATTTTTATGTGACTGCAGTTTCGGCAAATTCAGCTTGCCATTATCAAACATGAAGTGCTTCATGTTTGATAATGGCAAGCTGAATTTGCCGAAACTGCAGTCACATAAAAATAAATTGTGTTATACAAACAAAGTTAAAAGTGTTTTATTGTGTTAAATTAACATGTACAACGAAGTAGAAGCCTCCTCAATTAAAAACTTTCCCTTTGTTTTGCATATGGGGGAAAGTAAAAATACGTGTGGGAGTAAACTTTAGAGGGGCGTTTACCTTACTTAATGAATCAGGCTTTGCAAATTTTAAGTGTATGATTCTTTTATCTAAACATCCAAATCAATATTTATCATTTAAATTAAGTTTAGAAAAGCACTGTGAAAAATTGTCGAGGGTCGCGCAGCGACCCGAGACAAATTTTCTGGGCTTTTCTATACTCGAAATTTTACTTCATGCGCCAAGCGTATAAAACACAGATTTTAAGTGAAGTTCGAATATACATAAATTTGACAATATTATAGTGTTTCATACGCGTGGCGCATGAAGTAAAATTTCGAGTTTAGAAAAGCCCAGAAAATTTGTCTCGGGTCGCTGCGCGACCCTCGACAAATTTTCACGGGGCTTTTCTAAACTCGAAATTTTACTTCATGCTTAGTCTGGGAGTGGAAAACACTTGTTTACAGCTTTAAATTGAACTTAAAAAAAACTGGGAATATCCGCAATTGTTGTATCAATTCCATGGTATGCCATTATTTTTTAAAAATCACATTACTTTTTCTTAATTATTTTAACTTAGAGAAACGTAGAGTGTTAAGTGTAAACATTAATAAATCTAGAATTGTTACTTCTACAAATAAATGAAATACATTTTGTCTTTAAAATAAATAGAAAAGCCAAAATTTTAACACTTTAAAATTAACATGCGATTTCCTACGTTGGGTCCGCCAAGTCAACACCCGGTACACCAACTAGTACTACATCGGCGATTAATTTACCATACATGGTAAAAAGTTCTATCTACCGTTGGTACGGATGCTACAACCAGAACATGCAAAAACGGTATATTTGTAAATACAGGGTACGGCAAAACAGACAGTGCAGTTTGGAACGCCCAGTACATCCCGCGTGGTGGGGGTACCTACCTGGGTGGGATATCATTGTGTCGGGGGGGGGGGGGGGGGGGGGGGCGTGCCGTTTTTAGTAGTTACCATGGTTTGGTCTAGAGAACATCAGTCCGCACGTTTCTTGAAAATGACCGTTCTGCCGTCGCCACTAAGCTGGCCTTCCGGCTGCATTTCAATCTTGCGCGTCGTTATCCCGTCCCTCACCGTAATTTAATCGCGAGTTGGGTGCGTATATAAGAAGAAACTGGTTCCACACAAAGACGTAGGGGTTTAGGAAGACCCAGAACGGTAAGAACACCCGAAAATGTAGCAAGAGTAAGAGAAGCTATCGAACGGTCACCTACGCGCTCTGCCCGGAAGCATGCAACAGCATTGGCCATTGCTGATCGCTCTCTAAGCTGTTGCATGAAGACTCATTCCACCCCTACAAGATGATGCTTGTTCAAAAGTTAAAGCCCCCTGATTATGAAAACCGCATGAATCTCTCCCAAGAAATGTTGAACCGGATCCATGCGAGGTCAACTTTTTTCAGTAGTGACGAGGCCCACTTCCATCTCTGTGGAGTGGTGAATAAACAACATTTTCAATACTGGGCTGTAAATAACCCAAGTCACCGTGTGGTGTGCAATTGCCAAATTTGAGGTGATTGGGCCTTATTTTTTTGAAGAGGACGGACGAACCGTAACTGTCACTGCTCAATGTTATGCTTTCATGTTGGACATTTTTTTTCAACCTCGATTGGAAGAACTAATGGAGGAACAGGTGTGGTGTGCGATTTCCAAATTTGAGGTGATTGGGCCTTATTTTTTTGAAGAGGACGGACGAACCGTAACTGTCACTGCTCAACGTTATGCTTTCATGTTGGACATTTTTTTTCAACCTCGATTGCAAGAACTAATGGAGGAAGCAGGTGTGGTGTGCGATTTCCAAATTTGAGGTGATTGGGCCTTATTTTTTTTGAAGAGGACGGACGAACCGTAACTGTCACTGCTCAACGTTATGCTTTCATGTTGGACATTTTTTTTCAACCTCGATTGGAAGAACTAATGGAGGAAGCAGATTTGGGAGACATCTGGTTTCAGCAGGACGGGACTACGGCCCATACTGCTCGAGTTTCAATAACGAAACTGCGACAGGTGTTCCCTGGGTGCCTTGTTTCTCTGAGAGGTGATGTGGAGTGGTCCGCACGCTCCCCTGATCTGAGCATTTGCGACTTCTTCCTGTGGGGCTACCTGAAGGAAAAGGTTTTTAGGCATCGACTTCGCACCTTGGAAGAACTCAAAGATCGAATTCGAGATGTGCCAAAATGCGGCCGAAAATTTCAGAAATCGCCTTCATCAATGTATCGCTGCTGGAGGTCATCATCTTTCTGATGTCATCTTCAGCACTTAATGCATAAAACGGCATGATGTACCGATTAAGATAAAATAAACCCCATTTCTTTAAATTGCGCCGTTTTTGTAATAGCTCTTCAAAACTGCACTGTCTGTTTTGCCGCATCCTGTACATCTAGTATAAAAAAATGGTGATGTGTCCATCATAGTACTCTCCCCCGTAAATTGCGTATTAAATCACTTTTAAAATATTTGTAACATTATTATTTTCAAAATGTCTTAAACTTTTTGATAACTACACCTTTTATTTGAAACATTTTTCAAGTGGATCATCACATACTGACACAAACCAATGACTAGATAAAAAACACTAATTATTGAATATCTCAAAAACTAAGAGTGCTATGACAAAAAGTAAGTAAACAATACATCTTCATTTTGTTATTATCTACAACTTTTATTTAAAAGATTTTTTTGTTTGATGAACATTTATTGAAAAAATCTGAAAAAACTGAAAAACGCTAAGAGTAAAGTACCACCTCCGGTTTTCCGATTTTCACCAAAAGCTTTTCAGTTCTTCCGATTGTAACAAAAAGCTTAAGTTTCAAGTTTCATCTCAATATCTTTAGCGGTTTTTGCGGTACAGCGCACACAGACACACACACAGCCAGACAGACATTTTTCAAAAATGGTCTTATTCGACTCAGGGGACCTCAAAACGGATATTTCCGCTAAAATTTTTGATTCGAAAATTTTCACGAAAACAATACTTTCCCTTTGTATTACATACGGGGGAAAGTAAAAAGTAGTAATGGAGAAAGGAATTACTACAATAATTTTCGAATCTTGGCAGTTGTCATAAATTTCTTAAAATTTCGTTAATCTAAAAAAATAATAAAAATAAAAAAATAAAAAGAAAACTGATTAAATGTTTAAATCATCGATTTTTCAACATTTTAAAAATTGATAAAAACAATAAACGTAAATAATTAAGTTTTGAATATTAACGAAAATCTAGGAAGTTTATGAAAACCGTTCAAGAATTTGAAAGTTAATGAAAATTTAGGATAACAGTTGAAGTTATGAAGATAGACGAAAATCTTGGAATAATGTGATGTGTCAACATTATTAATATTAAAATTGAATTTGTGTTCAGTATTCCGACACCAGGTACCCACAGACGCGTTTCGGATTTCAAGGTCCTCTTCAGTGTGGTCCCGACCCAGTGCTGAGGAATACTGAACATTTCTGACTATTTCAAGCCAATTTGTGAAAACTATTAATGATTTCGATAGCTAACGCCATCTAATGCTTCATAGTGGCATCGTCAGTGACACGAATGCACAAAGTGCATATACAGGTCACTGTTTCGTCCACGAGCGAGCAGACCTCTGTTTATGAAACCAGAAAACAAATATCAAAATTGAATTTGTGTTCAGTATTCCGGCACCAGGTACCCACAGACGCGTTTCGGACTTCAAGGTCCTCTTCAGTGTGGTCCCGACCCAGTGCTGAGGAATACTGAACATTTCTGACTATTTCAAGCCAATATGTGAAAACTATTAATGATTAATTTAATTATTATCAATATTAATTTACGAAATTTATAAAAACTGCCAAGATTTGAAAAATGGACAAACATTTATGAAAAGTGCCAATATTTTGAAAATTGACAAAACCCTGCAAAATTCAGAAAAATCGTTAACATTTTGAAAATAAACGGAAAAACCTTAAAATATTGAAAATCTCAAGAACATTTAATAATTTGACGAAAATCTGGAAGAATTGATAAACCTAAGAAAATTTCGAAATATTGAAAGCTTATGAAAGTTATGTAATTTGAGAAAAATCTTAAAATATATAAAATCTCCAAAACATTTCACAAATTGACGAAAATTCAAAATATCGAAAATCTTACGAAAGTCTCGAAATATCGAAAATCTCATGAACATTTTATAAATCGAGATAAATCTTGAAATATTGAAAATCGCACGAACATTTAATAAATGAAATGTTAAAAATCTGATGAATATTTTATAAATCTTATCACGGGGGATGTTTAAGGCCTTTGGTTTTTAAAGTCAAAGGCTCCCGATAAAAATGAATTAAACCAGAGAAGCTGGCCTGATGCCTAATTCGGTATCCCCCTGATTACCCGATTAACTCTTGTTTGAACACAATCACTTTATAATTTTAAAAAATTTATACTCACCCTATACAACCAATAAACAGTCGGTCAAGAACCACTCACGAGATTTTATTACTCCACTTATAAATTTTATAGTAAAGGGACAATTGTTATTATTGCAAATGAAAAGATTGTTTTGTTTAAAGCAAAATATTAACAACAATTTATTAATAACAACAAAACAAAAATATTATTAACAAATGAATATATCAAAAAAATAAATAGACGAAGATAAAAAAAAATGAACAAAAGAAAACGTATATGTGAAATAAAAAAAAGTAATAACAAAATAACAGCACACAAAACAAACTTACAACATTTACACTGACTTGGGATGGCAACTAGATGACAGCTGTTTGAACACTGGTTAGAGTTACCAGCCCTTTTCATTATACAGGGTGGAAACCTTAACTGGAATAAATTCGGTATTTATGAAATGAGAAGTTCCACAAAAAAATCCTCGGACAGGTCGATTTTTGTTCTTTATTGCGCACTTTTAAACGTCTTCAAAACAAGTATGACGTCATTAGCTTTTCACATATGACGTCATAGGCAATTTTTTTAAATTGAAACTGAAGGAACGTATCAGGCATGAAATGAGAAATATTTCACCGCAAATGTTTCAAAATGTAAGGGATGGGTTTTATAACCGATTGGCTATTTGCCAAGAGAAAAACATTTTGAACATTTGTTACATTAAATTAAATTATTAAAAAAAAAATTTAATTTTTAAAATGAAAAAATAAAAAAAAACAAAATATTTTTAGATAGTCGTGAAGAGAATGAAAAGGGCTACAAATTTAGTAAAATATGAAATAATTGTTTACACTTAAAAAAATTACCTATGACGTCATACCTAAAAGGCTAGTGACGTCATACTTGATTTGAACACGCTAAAAACTGCGCAATAAAGAACAAAAATTGACCTGTCCGAGAATTTTTTTTCTGGAACTTCTCGTTTCATAAATACCGAATTTATTCCAGTTAAGGTTTCCACCTTGTATATGCTTGCCCAAAAATCGCATCCCCCACTACGATTTCTGGGCTGCGCCAACCATTTTTCGCCCGTCTGCCCTTGGAGACAGTTTGAGGAACCCGAAATTAAATGATGTAAATACTTGTGAATAATTTTCCTCCATGGTAAATGCATTAGCATGAGAGGGAAATTATTTTACACACAAAAAATAAAAAAATAGGGTTCAGGCGAAAAATGATTCCATTATCAAATTGGCAATTTCATTTATACTTATGTTTGAACGGTAACGTGACCGCCAGTCTAAGGTGTCAAATTGTTTAGAGGGAATGGTAAAGCTATACTGATGAGAGATAAATCTCGAAACGCGTCTATAGATGGCCTGAATAATTTGACCCAAATTGTTACATTTGCAGTAGGTTACTGTATGTAACAGCAAACACTTGTTGTATAATTCAATGTCCGTCGGGGTATTAGCCCGGGAAGTAGTTGTTTCAATGAGTGTTTGATATAGTCTTTGTAAGACTAACTTGTTGTAGATTGCGAAAAGAATCGCACTTTTAATGTTTAATGTGTAAACATATTTGTTCCGAACGCTCTCATAGTTGTAAGTGATTTTTCGTTTGGAAAAATCTTGTCGTGAAAAACCTATTTTCCCATCATGACATCTAGAGAAGGTAATTAATAAAAATTAAAAAAATATAAAAGTGTTACTTAACAACTGATTGCTTTGTGATTTATATCACATTAAAAGTCTTTCTCTCAGCTATTTCATTCTACAATTGCCTAATCGTTGTAATTCGCTGTTTTCATATAAACCGCGAAAAGTGCTAGGGTTTTTCCCGAATATTGTTGGGCGAATATTCCTTACGCGTCTTTGTCTAATTGCTCGTCATAAGCATTTTGGAATATCCGCGCCAAATTTGGGTAAAACCTTTTGAGTCAGATAATGGGCTGCGTGTTTACGCGTTGCCCGTATTTAAGCTTTTCAGCCTATTGTCTCTTAGGCGTAGGTAGCTGAGAGAAAGGACCAGTTGAGGATTATCGAAGGTACTGTAAAACTCCTAGCTGGCATGATGGGCGTTTTTGGTTCTACGATTGTTCATTACGACAAATTCTTGGAGACACGGATTTTACTAGTTTGCAAATAATAAATATAGAATTGGGTTATACCCCAAATAATTATTTTGGGGTATTACCGAATTCTTGTTATCCTCGCTTGGGGAAAGCGACCATAACAATCTGATGAGCATTTAACAAATCGACGAAAATATTGAAAACATGTTATAAATCCATAAAAATTTCAAAAGAAAAATGTTAAGAAATACGTGAATTCTAAAAAAGTATGAAGAATTCTGAACGATCGTTAAAACTACACCTTATTGATGCACATATAACACTATTTTTTAAATGATCGGTTTGATATTTTATTTTTTTTAAATAAATTGATATTTTTCTCGTGTAACATATTAAAAACGTCCATTTGACATAAATTAACATTTACTTCTTGTAACGTGTCAAAAACGTCAATTTAACTGTTGTGATATTCTAACCATATATAATAATCTTATCTTGAACAAGTTTCTCATCTTTCACGTGGTGAAACATATTTAACTATGATTTAATAAAGAAAACACTTGGTTAAATTTCACTAATATTTTGGTTTTTTATTCCAACTAGTTTCGACTTTGAGTCATTCTCAAGGAGTACAGGAAATTACATTTTTACAAATATTATATACAAGAGAGGTTAATTTAAATTTTATGGTTAAGCAATAAGGGCTGTCATGATGGGTGAGCTCCACAGATCTTCGATGTCATTAACAATTGGTTTTCCCTGTTTTATTGCTTTCTGGATTTCCAGTCCTTCGCGATAGTTGAGATGACGACCTTTATTGCCTGTGTATAAAATCTTTAGCGTTTGGTTGTTAAAAAAGTGATTATTGTCAATGCAGTGTTTAGCTAACCCAGTACAATGTTTTTTATTTATGATTGAAGCTTTGTGTTCTTCCAGTCGTTTTTTGAAATTCCTCCCGGTTTGGCCAATGTATATTGAGTCACAATCGTCGCACTGGATTTCATACACTCCACACTTTTTAAATTTATCAGTTTTTTGTTTACTATTCACTAGGAGTTTGCCTAAATTTATTGGGTTAGTCATTATTATGTTAAATTCTTGCCCTTTAATACATTTTTTAACTTTTGGAGAAAAGTCGCTAACAAAATCTAACTTACACCAACTTGTGTTTTCTTTCTTGTCTCGGATATAAAAATATTTTTGGTACTGTTTTGATTTTTTATTTGCTATCATATTATCAATTAATTGCTTACTATATCCATTATTTACTGCTATTGTTTTTATTATTTTTGTTTCTTGTAAAAAGTTTTGTTCGCTTTGAGGTATATGTATTAATCTATGAATTAATGAATGAAATGTGCTATATTTAACTTTGTGGTGTGTGTTTGATGTTTCTGGGATAATGGCGTCTGAAAATGTATCTTTTCTAAAAATTTTAAATTCTAACTTATTATGTGTTCTTGTAATTGTTATGTCTAAAAAGTTTAAGCTATTGTTTATCTTTATTTCTTCGGTAAATTGTATATGTTTATTAATATTATTTAGCTCGTTTTTAAATATTTCTAGTTGTCTGTTAGTGCCCGTACAAATGCAAAACACATCGTCTACGTATCTTTTCCAGTAAAATATATTCTTGGCTATTTTTTGTTGGAATAAATCTTTTTCAAAGTGTGCCATAAATATTTCTGATAGTAACGGTGACAACGGCGAACCCATTGGGAGACCGTCACTTTGTTTGTATATTTTACTATTGAACTCAAAATAATTTTGATCGATACATATATTAATTAATTGCATCATTTCATCTTTGTGTGTGTTTGGTTGATCACTATCAGTAATTAACTTATTCAAAATTATTTTGAGTTCATTTATTGGAATGGACGTAAACAAGCTTTTTACATCGAATGATATAAGCTTTGCATTTGGAGGGGTAACTAATGTTTCCAGATTTTTAACTAATTCTATAGAATTTATTATTGCGTACGTTGACTTAAAATTTATGAAATTTGGTAGAGTATGATTGAGATATTTACATAAATTATATGTGGGTGCATTTAGATATGAGACTACAGGCCTCATTGGGTTACCTTCTTTATGCAATTTGGGTAATCCATATAAAATCGGAGCTTTTGGGTTCATTTTTGTTAATTTAAATATCTGTTTTTCTGTTATTAAATTCTTACATGATTTTAACTTTTCTTTCAGCTGATTTTGGTATTTGTATGTAGGATCGCTCTTCAAAATTTTAAATGTTTCTGATTTTAATAGTTCATTTGTTTTTTGTATGTAATCTTTTTTATGAAGTATGGTTATTGTATTTCCTTTATCTGCTTTTGTGAGTATCAAATTGTTATTTTTTAATTTATTTTTTATACTATTTATTGTTTTTTGTTCAGAATGTTTTTTGTTGTGTGTCGGGTTGTTTTTATATTGAGTGATTATTTTTGCTTAAAGGGCAAGAATTTAACATAATAATGACTAACCCAATAAATTTAGGCAAACTCCTAGTGAATAGTAAACAAAAAACTGATAAATTTAAAAAGTGTGGAGTGTATGAAATCCAGTGCGACGATTGTGACTCAATATACATTGGCCAAACCGGGAGGAATTTCAAAAAACGACTGGAAGAACACAAAGCTTCAATCATAAATAAAAAACATTGTACTGGGTTAGCTAAACACTGCATTGACAATAATCACTTTTTTAACAACCAAACGCTAAAGATTTTATACACAGGCAATAAAGGTCGTCATCTCAACTATCGCGAAGGACTGGAAATCCAGAAAGCAATAAAACAGGGAAAACCAATTGTTAATGACATCGAAGATCTGTGGAGCTCACCCATCATGACAGCCCTTATTGCTTAACCATAAAATTTAAATTAACCTCTCTTGTATATAATGTTTGTAAAAATGTAATTTCCTGTACTCCTTGAGAATTACTCAAAGTCGAAACTAGTTGGAATAAAAAACCAAAATATTAGTGAAATTTAACTAAGTGTTTTCTTTATTAAATCATATAATAATCTTATTATTTAATTATTCATTTTATTGTATTATTATTAATTTTATTATGTTAACTAATAAATTCCATTTTGTAAAGCATTACACTATCATATTGCAAAGCGCATGATGGCATTTGCAATATAGACATGTCTGCACTTGTTGCTACGTGCATTTTTTCATACAAATTTTGCTGAGTAAGATGGGGTGATGTCGCTTGTACAAATTTCATTGGTTGTTAACATCGTACCATGTCACGTGCGACATCACTCACACTTCTCGAAACATATTGTAAATTTTTTATAAGCAGTTCGGTAGATACGTTGAAATTGTAACCATCACACAGTAAATTGTAAATCTATATAATCCGTTAATTTGAATAAAGTCTAGTAATTGGAAGTTTTCTAATATAATTCCGGTGACGGGCAATTCTCCAACAACCCTAGCGATTGCTGCGAGCGCTACAAATCCGCAGCACAGCACAACATAATCTAACATTTACCTCTTGTAATGTGTCAAAAACGCCAATTTGGCAAAAATTAACATTTACCTTTTAACTTCAATTAAACATAAACTAACATTTACCTCTTCTAATGTGTAGAAAACGTTAATTTGACATAAATTGTTGTGTTTCTAGTGGTAACTCGGACTCTTAATATGTTTTGAGATTTTTGTAAAATAAAACTGTCATGAAAACAAGGCTGTCAAATCGCGATAATTTGCTTTTATCGACAGGCAAAGAAAAACTTTTAAAACAAAATCGACGCGGAATTTGATATAGTTTCCATCTGTCAATAACACCACAATCAATCTATTATGTCAATTGTTTTAATGATAAATCGAGTGTTTTCCACTCCCAGACTAAGCATGAAGTAAAATTTTGAGTTCAGAAAAGCCTAAAGCAGCGAAGCGGAACGACTAAATCCAAATTGAGGCTTTTCTGAACTCGAAATTTTACTACATGCGCCACGCGTATAAAACACTATAAAATTGTCAAATTTACATATATTTGAACTTCACTTTAAATCTGTGTTTTATACGCGTGGCGCATGAAGTAAAATTTCGAGTTTAGAAAAGCCCAGAAAATTTGTCTCGGGTCGCTGCGCGACCCTCGACAAATTTTCACAGGGCTTTTCTAAACTCGAAATTTTACTTCATGCTTAGTCTGGGAGTGGAAAACACTCGTTTTAAGCCTCAAATTGAACTTTAAAAAAAAAAACAACGAATATCTAAAGATTTAAAGAAAATAATAAAATAATTTCTTTTAGGTAAACATACGCCTAAGCTGTACATTTTCCGACATTCGTTGTTATTTAAATGAGTTCTATTTGAATCTTTAAACGAGTGTTTTCCACTCCCAGACGAAGCATGAAGTAAAATTTCGAGCTTCGAAAAGCCCCGTGAAAATTTGTCGAGGGTCGCGCAGCGGCCCGAGACAAATTTTCTGGGCTTTTCTAAACTCGAAATTTTACTTCATGCGCCATGCGTATAAAACTCTGATTTCAAGTGATGTTCAAATATACATAAAGTTCATAATATTTTAGTGTTTTATATGCGTGGCGCATGAAGTTAAATTTCGAGTTTAGAAAAGCCCAAAAAATTTGTCTCGGGTCGCTGCGCGACCCTCGACAAATTTTCACAGGGCTTAGTCTAGTAGTAGAAAACACTCGTTTAAAGCCTTAAATTAAACTTAAAAAAACAACGAATATCTAAAGATTTAAAGATTAATGATAAAATAATTTATTTTAAATAAACATACGCCTAAGCTGTACATTTTCCGACATTCGTTGTTTGTTAAATAAGTTATATATAAATCTTTAAACGAGTGTTTTCCTGATTTGATGTAAAAATGATTTTTAACCGAAAGCGATATTGGCAGACTAATGTCACAATTGCCAACTGACCAATTGACAAGTGAAATAAGTTTAGTATATCAATTGTCAATTGTTTAAATGGCGGGGAAAGTGCTACGATAACCTTTTTTTTAATAACTATTCATTCCCTGTCAGTTTTTAAATGATCTGATTGTTCGTTTAATTTGGTTTGACATTTTGCATATACATCATTTATAGGTACAATAAACCGGTTTTGTAAATAATAATTACATATTTTAATAAATATTGGAAAAAGTCTCAACGAAACAAAATTATTGCACAAAAGCAAATCGCTTTTCTGAATTTTTAAATTTTCTGCAAATAAATGCCAAACTCAATTTTGTTTTATAGATTTTTGTACTTACTGCGTAAATGAAAATATGTTGGATTTGCATGTTGATATAATATTAATAAATTTTATAATTGTGTGATGTGTTCACAGTTAATACCAAATAGTGTATGGATGAACGAAGAACACATTTGCATTATTTATTGCTTTATCTTTGTAAGCATTCACAATATGTGATACGAATAATCGACATTCGGGTTTTCCAATTGCTTGCGATAAAGATTGTGAAATCGCAAATCTGTGCTCTACGCACTCATAAATTATCTCGTACTAACTGCGAACAAATCGGCTCCGTCAACTTGGCCCCCACTTTCGATTTTTTTTGAAAAACATCATTGCGCAGAAAAGCCCTTAGCCCTTAATTTATTTATTTATTTATTCCCAACAGAAATAATCCAATTACAGGGAAAATTTTAAAATATAACTATTATAACATATGAAAAATTAAACTAAATTATATACACATAAAGACTAATCTAAAAATATATTTATATATATATATATATATATATATATATATATATATATATATATACTCGTACATAACGATAATTATAAAAAAATTAAAATTATAAACAAAAAAAAAAAGAATTACGAACGGCTAATGGCCAGTTTACAATTATGTGAAAATTCAAAAAGACTTGACATAAATACATCGACATAATCTTCAACACTATGGTAACAATTTAACATATTATGCATAGGTAATTGAGAAAAGTGAAGAGTATTAGGTTTTTTGCTGTAGAACGTTAACGAATTGCGTGTGATAACTCTAGGAGCATGAACGCAAAGTATGTTGAGGAAAAACGGATTGTCCAAATGGTAGTGCACATGTTTGTATAAAGTTAGTAGCAATATATATTTGTGACGCTGTATCATTGATGGCATCGAAAATTCATTAAGTAGCATGTCATAAGTGACAGTATCAAAAGGATACGCACTATGTTTAAAATAATATAGATACTTAAGGAATTTTCTCTGAACTTTTTTCAAGGAATGAATATGACAGCGATAGTAAGGGCTCCAAACAGGCGCACAATAATTAAGTTTGCTTAGAATGAATGAGTTAAATAATAGAATAATACTTTCCACATTATTAAATTGTCTACAATTTCTTATAATAAAGCCTAGCATTCTTAATGATAATTGAATCGTACTAGTGAGATGGGGCACAAAGCTCAAACGTTGGTCAAATATAACACCAAGATCAGACATCTCGGTTGTTCTGTTAATGAGATTGGCGTTAATTGTATAATTAAACATTACTGGATTTGACTTACGATAATATGATATGATGTTACATTTTTTTATATTAATACTAAGGCCATGCTTTACACACCAAGAATATAAATGATTAACGTTATTCTGGAGTACAACACAGTCTGAAATTGTATTAATTGTTCTAAACAGCTTAATATCGTCTGCATACATTAAAAATTCGCAGTTCAGTGCTTCAGTTATCGAGTTTATAAATATTATAAACAACAGTGGCCCAAGATTGGAACCCTGTGGAACACCACTAGTAGCAACATATGGTTGTGATTTATAGCCGTCAACTTCAACGATTTGCTGTCTATTATATAAATAAGACTTTATGACAGAAATAATATTATCATTGATGTTGTGCATACTCAAAAATTTCACTATAGTGTGGTGAGGCATGCAATCAAAGGCCTTCGAAATATCTATGTAAATGACGTCAACCTGATTTTGTTGATCTAATTCAGATGATATTTTATGAGTCATATTAAGCAAGTTCGTCATTGTACTACGTTTCTTAACAAAACCATGTTGACTTGTTGATATATTTTGCTGTACACGGCTATAGATTTTGTCAGATAGTATACATTCGAAGACCTTTGAAAAATTACTAAGAAGTGAAATTGGCCTGTAGTTTACTACATTTTGCCTACCTCCAGACTTATAAATAGGAACAACGCGCACGGTTTTCCAACAGCTTGGAAATACACCTTGCTTAAGAATTAGATTAAAAATTCGCTCAATCGGTTCGCATAGTATTCCCGCGCAGTCCTTTACTAAGAAGGCCGGTATTTGGTCCATTCCCATGGTTAAATTTGGTTTAACTGTTGTTTACAATATCTTCTGAGATGTTATAATCGCCCATATGAGTAAATCTGCTAAATACTGGTTCGGTATCTTTCGATGGCCCGTAGCTCTTGGCAAAATAGTCAGCAAATGATGAAACAATAGCATCTGTATTCGAGAGTGACTGGTTATTATATGTCATCTCACCAGGAATTTTTGTGCACTTTCTCTTCTTATTAATGAATGACCAAAAGCGCGCGGGTTTGTTACTAATTTCATCTTCTGACTTTTTAATAAATATATTGTAAGCAATTTTGGATTTCTGTTTAAATCTTTTTTGTACATCCGCTAATAAAAATTTATTATAGGTGGTTGGATGTCGCTTACAACGTCTTCTTTGGAATTGTTTATGCTTTAAAAGTCGAATCAGTTCCAGATTATACCACGGAGGATACGATTTATTACAAATTTTATATTTTGGAACATGAGCATCAAACATTGAATATAATAATTTGCAGAACTCTTCACAAATATCATTTACGTTAGAATTTGGTTTAAATATCGAATTCCAATCAGCGGTGCATAGTTCGCTATAGAGGGAATGTAGATTCGCCTTTTTAAAATTGTATTGTCGTGTAAGGTCCCCTTTAAATGTAGGTACTTTCACCTTACAGGGTAGTGCAATAGTTATAAGTAGAGCTGGGTGATGTGGGTCTTCCCTTACGGCTGGGTCAAGGGAATGTTCTACCTTACAATTAATGGCTGGTGATGTCATAACTAGATCTAATAATCTACCATTCGAATTGAATATAATATTCCGTTGAATGAGGGGGCTAAGTTGACGTTTGTCCCCCACTTTTGATTTTTTAATATTTTTTATATGATTTGGTTTCTTAAGAGCTAGCGCAACCTAGCATAAGCAATTTTAGAGCTAGCTAGCACACACCCAACAACCCCTTAAAAATACAAAATTAGTTTGTACCCCAGTCCCCCACTTTAATATTTTTTATTATTTCTAGGGTAATCTGCAGCTTAGAGCTAGCACAGGCAGAATATGCAAAAATTAATAAGAAAAAGAAAACGGTTAAAAAGATATTTCAATTTTAATTATCAACCGTGAGCTTTCAAATCCTGTATGCGTAATTCCATTCCTGTATTTAAATTGTTATGATTAGAGTCCGGAATCATAAGCATTTATTTTCCAATATAAGCGCTTATAAAAAGCACTTAAAAATGAATAAGAAGCACGAAAAAACATGAAATATGCACATAAAGCAGAAACATGCAAAAAAAAAACCACAAAAACACAATAATGTAAAAATGTTTATTGAATTATTCTATTCAGTAAGTTTGTAACAATTTACAATTATATATTTCTCAAGGTTTTTCATATTGAAATTTTGTCTTCTATTCGTTAAAATTGTTTTATAAATGGAGAAGCTCCTTTCCACGTCTACTGAAGTTATGGGTGCATACTTAAAGATTTTGAAAGGTACATTTATTTCTAAATCCTCTACAGGAATTCCTTTTATGACCCCGGAAAGTTTGGAAAGGATATCAAATCCTACATTTTTTTAATACGTCTTCGAATTTTTTATTAACCGTATCTCCAATCAGGCATCGAACAGACTTTACTTTTTTTTTCAAAATTTGAAATAATTTCGACGGAAACTACAAGTCTTATATTCTGTTCTTCCAATGTCTTTATATACTGGCTGATGAACGCATAATTTGATTGAAGAAACGCTAAATTTTGTCTTAACATATTGTTTGTTAAAATTCTGTGACATTTCTTGATCGATAATGCATCATCTTCAGGTAAATTTAGCACAAATTCTTGAAATATTTGCAAATATTCTGCATAATACTGTAATGGGTCATAGGGTGGTCATGTGCAAATATTATTTTCGTCTAAAATGTATAAAGAAAATTATCATTATTATTATTAGGAATCGAGTTCAATGAGATTTCAGTTTATTTTTGTTGTTGAATAGTTAAGGGAACACGCGACAGAAACACTTGAAGTCATTAAGATAAGAGCGCGAGGGAAAAATGCATATGTAGGTTTTAGAAGGAGAGATCTAAAAATAAAACACGATCAGCAGTAAGGGTTAATGAACTAGATAGACGAGAGGGGATTCCGGGAAGAATCACGAGCAGTGGAAGCCGATTTCCACCTCCAAATTTTCGAATTAATCGCCGTATAAAAGATCAGGAGAAAGGGGAAATAAGACAGTGAAGCTGAAGTCGCGAGAGGAAAGAAAAGCCCAATCATATTGGTACGGCGAGGGGAAGTTAAGTGTAAGTTCAAACTGAGATTGAAATAACTGTAAGTACGAGTGAACATGGTGACAAAGTAAAACAAAGTGAGCAGAATCCAACAAACAGATGATTTATTTCCCAATTCTTTTACAAATACGTAAACGCCGATTGGAAGGAATAATTCGCTACAAACAAAATAAATGATTTCCCAATTCTTTTACAAATACGTAAAAGCGGATTGGAAGGAATAAATCGCTACAAACAAAATGAATTATTTTCCAATTCTTTTACAAATACGTAAAAGCCGATTGGAAGGAATAAATCACTACAAACAAAATATAAGGGATATTATTATTATTATTATACTACAGATGCTTCGCTAACAACTCCGGGATGGTTTTTGTGGGTTTCCCATCTCGTAATGCAAATGCAGGGGCTAGTTAATTTTGTTCCCACAAGTAGAGTCATACATTTTTTTGAGTTTAACTAAATGCACATGGCTTCTAAGCACAAACGTTTGATAATGTATTTTGTGAATATAAATAAAATAAGACATACCAATTCATTAGAAGTATCATAAAAGGTCAATAAACTTTGCATACATTAAGCTCATATCCTGTTTTATTTATTGTCCACACATCCTCCTAGTCAAATTAAAAGGGAAGAAAGACACAGTATTTGCGATAATGCATATTGACACAAATAACGAACCTGGTAAATAAATAAAAGGGTTACTACACACACAACACAATGTAAATAATAATACAAATTATAAATTTGTATAATAACTAGGGTCGCACCGTTACAATACATTGCAGCTTCCAACCAAGTTCCCTACCTCGTTAATATAGGCAAGGGTGGTAATTTAATATCCGGATGTTTGTCTTTAAACGCCTGCACTCGAAGAGGTGCTTTGACAAAAATGCGTTTCCCATTTGCTATTAACTTATTGACTAATGGAAACTGAAGTCTTAATGTTTCAGCAACTCGTGATAGTCCATGGGCTAGGCAAGTACAGTGTATTAAATTTTCATAAAATACTTTCAGGGCACTTCCTGCTTTTACCATGTAAGGCGCAGCATCAGTGAACATTAAAATTACCTTTGCAGTCGGAACGCGACCGGGCAAGACAAGGTGAGTCAGGCCTTCTTGTACAAATCTGGCAATTGTTAAATGATTTGTCCTTTGCAATTCTTTACAAAATATTAAGTATGACTTTTTTGCTTGATCGTCTTCACTTAAAATACCAACAACTAAATTGGCAACAAATCGTCCGCAACTATCGGTTGTTTCATCCACAGTAAACCATATCTAATTGTTTCCGATTGTGATTTTTATTCCGACAAACACATTTAAATACACTTCGTCTAAATATTTTTTTCGAATCAAGCTTTCACGGGGAATACTTCTGTTACAGTATATTTCGAAAAATTTCCTAAATACCGTATTTTCTAATTTGTTAAAGGGAATATTCGCCGACACCATGGGATTGTACAAATCAAACGAGAATTTACGTTGTGCAGTTTGCAGACTTGTGGTGGCTAACTATTCTTCTAGCGTTTGTTGCTTTCCGGTTGCTTTTTTTAGAATTATTTTGGTGAGAAGTTATATTAATATGTCGAACCACATTCATTTTTTTTTTCAATAGATATCTAAAAAGAAAATGTTTACCATTAGATTACTGATTCTGATTTATTTAGATAATTAAGTACTATCGGTGGACATAAAATGTAGGGACAATTAAAAAGTTGGATAATGTCAAACATAATCAAATTTATACCGCTTAAGTCAGGTTTTTTTAAAGAAAGGTTATATTATGGAGTGACAGTGAAAATATGCAAATTAATGGAAGACGTATTATTGTGTAAATTTTGAAAGTTTGACATGTCAAATGACAATTACTTGACAAGTCCAAAAGACACACTAAACAAAGTTTGCGTGTCCCAACATTTTATTTCCACCGATGGCACCTATATTATACAGGGTGTCCCCGAATGGTCTGTACAACGCTCTACCACATATTCTCTGTAACAAAATAAGACGATTTAACTAAACTTATCTCTATCCAAAAGTGGTTCCTAAGCCATCTACGAGGCCTCAAAGATATAATTTTTTTTCATTATTTTTCAAATATTTTTATTTTGGAATTAGGTAAGAAAACCTAATTTGGCACATTTAATGACATTGATACCATGCACTTTTTGCGATATGTTTCTTTATCCTACGTTTAAAGTAAGTAGTCAAACTAGGACCATCGACTTCTTAAGATACCTAAATCTTATTATTCAACAGGTCAAATCATAAGGAATACTTTTTTTCTGCAAGATCATTCAATTTTACGTATTTTTTGTCTCTTATAAAATTTTGCTATTTTTCCCACAAAAAAAAATATTTTTATTTTTCAAAACAACAAAGAAATAAAATTCTAAAAAAAAACTGATTCTTTATTTACAAAAATAGAAATTGAGACACCTGTGAAATTCAGTTATCGGTGATTTTAATAATAATAATAATAATAATAATATTTATTGACGGGAACCCCCTTTTATACACAATAGATTTATAAAAAAGAAAAATATCACCATAAAGTGTACAACTAAATAAACATTAATAATAATAATAATACCCATAAAGTAACTAATAGAACTAAGAATAATTTGTGTGTATACATAAATTTCGTTTGAATGAATGTAAAGAGCCAGAGAATAGGTGGAACCAATAGAACTTGTTATAATCGTTGGCTGTACTCATTAGTCGTGTAATGCTGTTGTGAGAGGCGAAATCCGAATTATGAGTGCGGATCCGGAAAAGCGGTGTGTGTCGGAGGCTGCGGGTGGATGATGAAATATAAAAATTGAGCTGAGAGAGTAGTTCCGGGCAGTCACTGAAATTATTGACTAGTCTGAATAATGTGCATAAATCAGAGAAGGTTCTTCTGTCCTCCAGGGAGTGAATATGAAGATCCGCTTTTATTTCTGTATACGAGCCCTGTATATGTTGTCTGCCCATCTTCCATTCTATGGTACGGAGGAATCTATTTTGGATCCGTTCGATCTTGTAAATGTCCGTCTGTAATTTCGGTGTCCAAATTGGTGATGCGTACTCCAGGTTACAGCGTACAAGAGAACAAAATAATAACTTTAAACAGTGACTATCAAAATCTTTGCAAGCATGATAGACAAAACCCCACATTTTATTTGCTTTAATACATATTGCAGAAATGTGATTCTTAAAATTTAATTGAGTGTCAAAGAGTACCCCCAGATCTTTTACCACACATTGTTTATTTAAATTGTTGACATTAAGTCTATATGTATAATCAATAGTAGATCTACCTCTGGAAAAAGATATGGAGTTACACTTTTTGGCGTTCAAGAGCAATAAATTATTATGACACCATTCATCAACACTGCACAAATCATCTTGTAAATCCATGCAATCATTCGGTGACGTAATAATTTTAAAAATTTTGAGGTCGTCCGCAAAAAGCGAGAACTTTGAATGTTTAATATTATGTTGTATATCGTTGATAAACAACAAGAATAGTATTGGGCCACAATGAGAGCCCTGAGGGACACCCGATGTAGCAAAAAAGTACTCAGCCTGATAGTTATCTATTTTCACACTAAGTCGTCGATTTGTTATGAATGACTCGATCCAAGAGATTGTAATGGTATTGAAACCTAGAAGTTTTATCTTATTCAAAAGCAACACTTGATTCACTGTGTCGAATGCTTTGGAAAAATCTGTATATAAAGCATCTACCTGATAACCTTTCTCCAAAGCATCCGACAGAAATTGTTTATATAAAAGTAAATTTGTTACCGTGGAACGTCCTTTTACAAACCCGTGTTGGTGTGGCGATATTATTTGATGGGACATCCATGATAGTTGCTTTGCAACAATTGCATCTAATAATTTTGGAATAACGGACTGGACACATACACCCCTATAGTTTTCAATCAAATTCCACTGGCCGGATTTGAATATTGGTTTTATGAAGCTGTTTTTCCATGTTATAGGAAATATGCCTGTGGAAAGAGATTTTAAAAATACACGATGAATCGGTGAACTTAATGTACATATGCATTTTTTAATAAGGATGCTTGGAACCTCATCCGGTCCCATTGAGAACCTGTCACTAAGATTTATTATGCTGTTGAATACATCCGTCACACTGACATCTAAAATGATATCATTTATTAGATTGATATTATTTGATGAAAACAATGTATTATGAGGAGTAGAATCTACAAACACTGATGCAAAAAATCAGAAAAAGCTTTAACGATATGTTCTCCACAAGTGTGAGTTTTATTATCATATGACATTTTGTTAGGAATGCCTGATTCATTTTTTAGGTCACGAATAAATTTAAAAAAAGACCGTGGGTTTGTTTGTAATTTTGACTGAACATCATTTATGTAATTATTATAAAGATAAGTAGACATTTCTGAACATAAAGATCTAAGCTGTTTAAATTGTTGATAATCATTAGGTATGCCAGTCATTTTATAATTTTTGTGGGCGATTTTTTTCTTGGCAATATTTAGACGTAATTCTTTAGTTACCCATTTGGGATAATTAGTGTTATACTTTCTAACGAATTTGCTGGGAATGAATAAGTTTTTCCCTTCTTCAATAATTTCATAAAACTTATCCACAAGTTCATCGATATTACCAATCTTAAATAAATTATCCCAGTTTACAGATGCAAAAAAGTTGTTGATAGAAGAATAGTCAGCAGAATTATATAAAAATACTTTTTCGTAGGTTATCAGATTGCAAATGGGCTCTTCAATAGGAATTTCTAAGTCATAGGCAGAGTGATGATAGCTATTAACAAACATATTATCATCTGATAAATTTACTCTGACATTACATACATTAGTGAAAAACAAGTCAAGAAAAACACCTCTGGCATTTGGCAGTATATTAATCTGATTTAGATTAAGCACAGAATATGAATTTATAATTGACTCGGACTTACTGTCAAAAGATGTCGATGAATCAAAAGTCAAACCCCTGGAATTCCATTTTAATGAGGGCAAATTATAATCACCGCAGACGATAAATTTTGAGGTGTTGTTTGATTGATATAGTGACTCTAGAATTGTGCAATGCTTTTCGTATTGAGTTACACACGAGTTGGGAGGGATATATAATCCGCCTATTATAAAACATACATTATTTAATAAGAACGATACAAAAATATGTTCAAGTGAATTATCCGCTGTGATCAAAGTCACTTCGAAACATTTTCTTATGGCTACAAGAATTCCACCGCCTCTCAATTCCCCCTGAGTGGTGCGGTTTGTGCGAAATATTGAATAATTGTTGAGTTGTAATTGACTATTCATAATGTTGTCGTAAAACCAAGTCTCAGTTATGATTATAATATCATAATCATTACTGGAGATTCCTAACATCAAATCCTTAATTTTTGAGCGTGCACCACCCACGTTCTGATAATACAAACTTAGTTTTTTTGATTCGAGGTATTGGAGGGATTCTTGTTGCTTGTTGCAATATAAGGCACATTATTATTATATTTAATAATCAAGTTAGTTTCACCGTTTGATTTACATTGCATTTCATTTTTAATTTCATTAAAATAAGTTATTTGTTTCTTCGTTCGATCCATTCTAAATTGGTGTTTTGTTGTGGAATCCAACGCGTTACTTCTTAAGACTTCTTTCGCCTCATTTTTATTTTGAAATATCACTTTAAGAGGTCTAGGGTTTGTATTAGGATTGGAGGTAGAAGTAGTTATTTTTTTCCCAACTCTTACAACCTTTTGTGGATGAATCTTTAAACCACGGGCGCTTAATATATTTTTAACAATGTTGTTGTCATCTTGAATTTTGTCTTCGATTTCCTTTGCTTGAGATTCTTGTTCACCAAAAAGAAGAACATTACATAATCGTCTACTTCTGTCCTCGACCTCTAGCATAATATTTTCAACAATTTCATTGCTATTAGGTAAACTTTTATTCATAGTAGCTGCATTTTCTAGTTATTCAATTCGGGATTCCAAGTTATCGAAGCGGCTAGCTATGGTTTGTTTAATGTCCTCTTTGAATGCAGCTAAATGATTTGCAAGAACTTTATTAAGTATTTCAATAGTAACAAGTTCACCATTGCTTACTGATTGAGCTACAGTTTGAATATCACATTTTGAACAGCACCGATTGGATTTCGAATTTGTAATTGCAACAATCTCAACGTCATTTAGACCACTGCAGCGTACATGAATAAATTTACAACATTTGCCATTGCATTTGATATTGGGTGTATTAGGAGTAACAGCTCTACCACATATACCACAATTATTAACCATAATTACAAAGGAGTAATAAATGTGAGAGTATTATAATTTTCTATTAATATATAATGTATATGAAATTAACTAAATATTTAGATACGTAGGGAAAAAGACAAAGGACACACGCTTCACACCGACGGGGTCCTTCGTGGTGACTAACTAAACACATAGACAGGGAAAAAAAGACCACGGAAGGGAAATGAAAATAAACAAAGTGGCGAAAAGGATAAAATATTGGAATTAATTTCAACAATTAAAGTAAAAAATATGAATGAGATAAAGTATGAATGAGTACGATATAAAATTTCGATTCAATAAATATGAGTGACCGTGGGTAAAGATTAGTGCTCACATTTAATTATTTTTTTTTCGATATGTGACCTTCACGTCGCTAGACTGCGTGGAATTTTACCAAATGAAATTCGTAAATTAACAATTGAATAACTGATGATATTTTTACAAGATTCACTCACCACGTTATTGATTAGTAATATAATCACTATGCCAATTTTCAGATTTTTTTGATCCTTTTATCCCACTTAATTAGATTAAACAAGCAAGAGCAGATGTACACAGTACAGTAATACTGATATTGTGACAACGTCAGTCATGTACTCAATTAATGAATTAACTGAAACAATGTTTTTGGGTTTTGTGAAGGTAATGGCCGCAAATGTGTAAGAGTGTACAGTGAAAGATTTCCAAATCGCCGACTACCAAACCATAAAATATTTGCTTCCGTAGAAAAGCGACTTCGAGAAACTGGCCGCTTAGAATACTCTGCGAGGGATTGTGGTAGAAGACGCACTGTACGATCTGTTGATGTTGAAGAAGAGATTTTAGAACGGATAGATGAAGATCCATCTAAAAGTACCCGGCGTTTAGGTGCTGAACTAGGCGTATCTAAAAATGTTGTGCATAAGGTGTTTAAAGAGCAACTGCTATACCCATATCACATTCAAAAAGTTCAAGAGCTAATGCCTCAGGATCACGATAAGCGACTTCAGTTTTGCCAATTTATTGTTAATAACCAAATTGACAATTTGAATTTCGCCAAGACATTTTTTTTACAGACGAAGCGTGTTTTACCCGAAGAGGTATAACAAATCTTAAAACTGAGCATGTTTATTCCGAAGATAATCTACATGCAACTAAAACCATGCATTTCCAACGGCAATTTAAAATTAATGTTTGGGCCGGTATAGTAAATGATATTATTGTAGGACCAGTAATTTTACCACAAAATTTAAACGGAGAACAGTACTAACAACATCTTCAGGAATTGCCAGTCTTTTTGGAGGATGTGCCGCTTTTACTTAGGCGTGATATGTGGTTTATGCATGATGGGGCTCCACCTCATTTCACTTTACCAGTGCGTACTTTTTTAATCCAAAAGTATCCCAGTAAATGGATTGGGAGAGGCAATGACGCACCAGTGCCTTGGCCTCCACGTTCCCCGGATATCACCCCAATGGACTTTTTTTTGTGGGGAACTATTAAATCTATTGTTTATGGTAAGCCCATAAATACGCACAACGAATTATGGGCGCGAATACAGAATGCGTTTCAAACAGTTAAAAACAATGTTAATTAGTTAAGTTATTCCTTTATTCCTTTTACTTCACTTTTTTATTTTAATTCTATATGTACATTTCGGGTACAATGTACCCTTTATCAATAGAAAAAACTATTTTAATTTTTTGCGACGTGTAAATTGTTGTATTGCTGAAAATGGCAATTAGTTTGAACATTTGTTGTGAAACTAATAAATTTGTGTTTATTGTTAGGTACCTATCTTTATTTCTACTTTGTTAATTGTTTTGAGAAGCAAAATATTGTTCATAATTTTATTACTTTTTTATGACAAATAAAAATATTTTTTGTAGGGAAAATAGCAACATTTTATAAGAGACAAAAAATACGTAAAATTGAATGATCTTGCAGAAAAAAGGTATTCCTTATGCTTTGACCTGTTGCATAAAAATATTTAGGTATCTTAAAAAGTCGATAGTCCTAGTTTGACCACTTACTTTAAACGTAGGATAAAGAAACATATCGCAAAAAGTGCATGGTATCAATGTTATTAAATGTGCAAAACTAGGTTTTCTTACCTAAGTCCAAAATAAAAATATTTGAAAAATAATGAAAAAAAAATAATATCTTTGAGGCCTCGTAGATGGCTTAGGAACCACTTTTGGATAGAGATAAGTTTAGTTAAATCGTCTTATTTTGTATCAGAGAATATGTGGCAGAGCGCTGTACAGACCATTCGGGGACACCCTGTATTAATTTTGTATATTTCTCTAACAGCTTTCATTTCAATTTTTAATTTTAAGTGGATTGGAAATGCTTAGTTACAATATTTACCTGTATTAATTTACTTCAGTAAAAAAAAACGAGCATAATATATAAAATGACGACAATGTTCGTATAAAATCCACCTTTAGGAACAACTATTTCCCGTGCAAATACACGGCCGGATATTAGATTATACAATGAAATATTTCAAATCTTATTTGATTTGTTACATTTACGAGTTTTACGGAGAATAATAAACTAATTGAAAACACACACCCCTGCTATCAAAACAATAACCTTTTATTAATTTTTAGTTTGGCACATTTTCATAATTATATTTAGCAATAAGTAAATATCCACAGCGTGCACAGAATAACAGAGTAAATAACTATTATTAATTTCTAAGAAAATGTTTTGGCAATTGTCACCACTCGGAACACATACATTTTAAATTAATATAAATATACGTAACATTTCACTCACCATTTTCATGCAACATCTGCAAAATATTCTCGACCCTTCCAGGAATAAATCAGGGTAATCTTTCAACCAACTTGCAGGCAAAGATTTGTCTTTGACTTTCGGCATTTTCAATTATATTTTAGCACATCAGTTAGTTTCACTACACTCTATACTACACATGAGTTATAATTTTGTAGTGATATAAAATATAGCACAGTATAGCTTCGACAGTCCGAAGAGTTTTGTGTTAATTTCTCTCAAATCTGAGCACATACGAAAATCTTGTAAATCACGTACTCAGCCCGTAATGAACATCGGGAATTCTCTATTTATTTACCAAAATATTATTCACGTTACTCGGGGATTTTCCGATTTTTGTGCCAAGCGTAGCAGTATTCCCGCTATTGAACGTTCGGCATTTCTGCCCGTGTGAAAAATCAAACAATAAAAAAATAATGTGTGCAATAAAATAGAAAAAAACAATAAGCACACGAAAGCACGAATACGCACCGATAAGTTAAAATTGGCAAAACAGCAAAATATTTTAAAATATGCAGAAAAACGCAAAATAAGCTAAAATATGCAAAAAAAGCAAAATAAGCTAAAATATGCAAAAAAGCAAAATAAGCAAAGTAAAAGTAGTGTCAACCGATTGCATTTTTCGTGAAACGTGGAGATTTCAAAACCTATTCTACTTATAAAATTGACAATAAGCAAAATGCTTAAAATCCAAACTCTTGTTATGATAAATGCGAATTTTCTAACAAATCACAATAATTTAAGGGATTTGTTCACAATTACTTTGCCATATACTCAAGTAAAAGTTAAAAAAATTGCGTACAAATGCTGTGACCGGGAAAGCAAGCACAATAAAGACAGTAGCGTAGTGAGTGATTGATGACTAACCCTCGAATAATTTAATATGTAACAACTTCACCAAATACCAATAGATTTCAACAATTCTTTCAAATTATAAATCACCAATGCATTGTTTATAAATTCTCTAACCAAGAGAGCAAGCACAATAAAGACAGTAGCGTAGTGAGTGATCAATGTTTAACCCTAGAATAATTTAACATGTAATAACTCCACCAAATACCAACAGATTTCAAAAATTCTTTTAAATTTTAAATCAACAATGTGTTGTTAATAAATGCTGCGACCGGGAGAGCAAGCACAAGAAAGACAGTGGCGTAGTGAGTGATCAATGTTTAACCCTTGAATAATTTAAAATGCAATAACTCGACCAAATGCCAGAGCTGGGACGAATCCTCGTTAAAAACATTAGAATCACGAATCCAAATCACCTAATATGATTCGAATCACGAATACTCGAATAAAGGATTCGTAAGAGATAAATATTATTCGAACCAAAAATTCGAATCCTGGTTTTTCGAATCACGAATACAAATCATTGAAGAATAAATTTCATTTTATTATTTTTTTACAACCATTAACATATATATATATATATATATATATATATATATATATATATATCATTATTTTAACAAAAATATTCAAAACATAATTATCTATTATTAACACTGAACATCGTTGATAACAGACTAAATATCTGTGTTACTCTGATTAAAGATGTATTTGTGTGTTTTTGAACTACACTTCAAATCAGTGGTTTATACGCGTGGCGCATGAAGTAAAATTTCGAGTTTAGAAAAGCCCCGTGAAAATATGTCTCGGGTCGCTGCGCGACCCTCGACAAATTTTCTACACGGGGCTTTTCTAAACTCGAAATTTTCCTTCATGCTTAGTCTGGGAGTGGAAGACACTCGTTACTTTAAAATATGTCACAACTATTAAAGTATCTAGCGTCGGATGCCCGTCTTCAGGGGTGATATGTAAGCAAATTATGGGTCCTAGGAGTTGCCAAATAAGTGAGTTACTCAACTGTTTCCAAGGCACTTTTTGAAAAACCAAAAGATTAAAATTTTACATATAAAATGTACAATAAACTATAAGTGTGATACATCATTGAATTCAGTAAAATATATTCTTCCAAAAAATAAGAAAATCCAAAATGGCGCACATAAGAAAAACAAAAGTTAGCTATGGTCCCTAGGTAAATGTTTCAAATTCCTTTATTGACGGCAAAAAACCATTTAAAAACAAAATAACATACATATTACAATTACAAATAATATTACATATAAAGTAATAATAAATTAATATACAAAAAATAAACTAACATAACTAAATAAAAGTAACATAAAAAACACCAAGCAAGCTATCATCAAACATTTCCGAGAGTCACATAATTCCGAAATTTGTCTGCTTTAATTTTGACATAAATTCAGAATAAGATTCAGTAAACAAATCGAAATTATGATCCAAAGATAGTACGTTGGAAATGCGCATGCACCTGGAGAGTGGATTATTGTAGGCGTAGTTAGACCTATGGAAGGGAATGCGAAACAGTGGTCTATGACGCGTAGTACGATCTGATACGGTTACATAAAAATTGATTTGTACCAATAAATACGGACATTGTATTTGGTTACTCAGCAGTTTGTAAAACATAGACAAGTCTGAGAGAATCCTGCGTCTCTTGAGTGTATCAATGCAAAATGCCGACATAACGGTGTTAACGTTTAAATGAGTCTTGAAAGCAAGCTTCTTCAGAAACTTATTCTGAATTCTCTCAAGAGCATGACTGTGAGTAATAGTGTTAGGAGACCAGACACATGATACGTATTCCATATTAGAGCGTACGTAAGCAAAATAAACTAATTTGAATGATTGAGCCGATAAATCCTTAGCTATCCTATGTACATATCCCAACATTTTTGATGCTTTGTTGCATATTAAATTTATATGGCTATCAAAAGTTAATTTTGTATCCAATAACACTCCCAGATCTCTTATTTCACACAATTTTTCAAGGGGAACATTGTTGATGCTGTACTTGAAATTAATTACATTAGACTTTCTGGAAAATGAAATCGCCTTACATTTTTGAACATTGAAGAATAAAGAGTTATCGCAGCACCATTTATGGACAGACGAGATATCACATTGCAGCAGGTCACAATCAACAATTGTTGTTATTCTTTTATATATCTTAAGATCGTCGGCAAAGAGTAAAAATGAAGAATGTCTTATCACTTGTGAGATGTCATTTATAAATAACAGAAATAACAAGGGACCACAGTGTGATCCTTGAGGTACACCAGATGGTACAGATATGACTTTAGATAAGAAATTCTTCACTCTTACACATTGCGTTCGATTAGTTAGAAAACTATTAAACCAACTCACAATATTAGTATGAAGTCCATAGGCAGATAGTTTTGCAACTAAAACATCGTGGTTTACACGATCGAATGCCTTGGCAAAATCTGTGAAAATAGCATCCACAGATTGATTACATTCAAAAGCATTAATTACGTAAGTGGTAAACGATAAAATATTGGTAGCTGTTGATTTGCCCGTTTGGAAACCATGCTGCTCATCTAGAAGAACATTTTTGCAAACCCACCTTAATTTAATGGAAACAAGACTGTCCAATAGCTTAGGTATAGATGATTGTATTGAAATGCTGCGATAGTTCGTTATGTTATCCTTCTTGCCGGACTTAAAAAGCGGTGTTATATAATTTCTTTTCCAGAACGTCGGAAATATGCTCTGAGACATTGAAGCCTCGAATAATAAGTGTAGTGGTATGGTGATGGAGTATATACAGTTTCTTAGAAAACTTGATGGTATACCATCAGGACCTGTATTATTGGAATTATCCAATTTACTAACTGCATCAAATATTTCACCTTGAGAAAATGTAAACGGTAAATAAGCTGCATTTGAGTTATACTTGAAGCTTGGAATATGCGCAGGTTTATCCGCACAATAAACAGTCGAAAAGTAATCCGCAAATAGATTAACGCACTCAATACCATTAGTACTACGATCGTTATTATAATGCATGATATTTGGAAACATTGAGTGTGATTCTTTAGCATTAACGAAATTCCAAAAATGTTTAGGATTTCTAGAAATATTATTATTAACTGATTGTATGTATTGATCATATAAAGTATTTCTTAGATGTGTACATTTTGAACGTAAATCGTGAAATTTGCTATAATTTATAGAGTTTTGACATTCTTTATACTTTTTATGAGCAATTCTTTTAAGTTTTATGAAGTTAATAAGTTCAGTATTGAACCAAACAGGATAATTTGACGATCTTAAACGTTTTATAGGAACAAACCTATCCAAGGCTTCATATAAAATCTTATAAAAATGTTCAACCATAGAATCAACAGTGCCAGTTAGAGTTTTGTGCCAATCGATAGATACCAAATAGTCGTTAATAGCTGAGTAGTTGGCATGTGAAAAATCATAAATAAATTCATCAAAATGGAGTGTTTCAATAGGATGCGTAACATTATATGAAATCGAATAAGGTATATGATGATGACTGAACTTAAATAATACGTCACATGCATTTGTAACATTAAAGCAGTCGTTTGCAAACATTAAATCAAGAAAGGTATTATTCTCATTTGGTATATTACAAATCTGCCTAAGATTATAAAAACTGAATGTCTCTGAAATAATTTGAGCAGAGCACACAACAGTATTAGTGTTTATAACACCGAGCTCATCATTAAGCCATATAGCTGAGGGTATATTATAGTCCCCACAGATAAGATACTGATAATTAGGATATTTTTCAGCAATGTTTTCAAAAGTTTCACAATGATCCAAATATTTGGCTGATGATGAGCTTGGTGGTATATACACCACTCCGAAAATTAGATATAAATTAGGAATAGTTACAAATAATTGCTCAACCGTATTTAACTCAATATCAATAATGTTACCCCCTAATCTATTATGGATAGCAATCAACACCCCGCCGCCGCGATTCTTTGTACTATTAGTGCTGCTACGGTCACATCTGAAAATATCGTAATTCATAAGTTTCAATTCTGCATTCACAATGTTAGTATCCAACCACGTTTCTACTAAAATTATAATATCATACACGCAGCAACTAGTATTTAATTTAAAATCTCTTAATTTAGTGCGCATTCCGCCTACGTTGTGGTAATAAATGTTTAGTTTTGTGTCACAGGACCCGATTTATTTAGCTTTTCCGATTTCTTGATTATATTTGGCACCCCTGAAATATATTTGATGATCAGATCTTCTTCTCCGTCTTTCTTCCGTTGGTCCAATATAGTTATAAGAGACTTGAATTCTTCTCTTTGGATTTTTGTTCGATCATAGCTAAATTTGATAAGGTTATCTCTTAGTTTTGAAGTTTTAATTATAATATTTTTAACCAGATCACTACTATCAAGTACTAGTTTTATTGGCCTAGGTTTAGCTAGAGAACGTGTACGACCAAGACGCATCATATTAACTGGCTCGATTACCAATGATAATGGTGTTAAAGTTGAACGAATCGCATCGAGATCCTCGTTCAATTGAACATGAACTTCAGATGCTTTCGATTCAGGCACATTATAAACGATGATGTTGCAGCTTCTTTTCCGACGATCTTCCAGTTCGTGTAAAATATCGAAGTTGTCGCCTGGAGATTTCACTGACCCCGCCGCGCTGTTCAAGCGTTTCTCTACTTTTGCAATATTATGCTCTAATGATTTTATTTTATCATCGAAAACATTAATTTTTTCGCCGAACTTATTTAACAATTGATCAATTTCTAATTTAAAGGGTTGAAAGTATTTTTGAAATAAATTATCAATTATTGATTCAATTTGATTTGTTATAGTTATTTTAAAATAAAATATGTTACTAGATTTATCGTTAAAAAGTGCCTATAATGTCAAAGTTGTAAATGTCTGGATTCAATAGTTTTTGAAGAAAAAAATAAAAACGAATTTTCAAAAAATAGGTTTTTTGACAATATCTCATTAACGAAAGAAGATATTTCAAACTTTTTATTTGGATTATTATTGGGCCCTAAATTACGCAACTTTGCCCCAATTTAACCGACTCTCTATCTCTTTAAATAACCGAGATCCCCATACATTCTGTTAAAATATGGACACCCTGTATTATAATAATATCAATAATAATATAAAATTTATTGTATTGTCATTTCCTAAATATTTTAATTAAATAAATATTTTACATTGTTTAGCGTATATTTACGAATATATTAAAAAAATAAATACTTATTTCAGTAATTTGATATTAATTATACCATCAAATGTCTAAAAGTCTTGTGTTAAAAATCACCAAAAATCATTAGATGTTTTTTTTTTATTAAACGAATTTCACTATGGCTTTCGACGTCTAAGTCAAAAAATGTTTGAAACAAAAGTTGTAGCCAACGAAAAAATAAACCACTTTTACCTAAACACTTTTCACCTCAGCTCTTTTGTTTTTATATAATAAACCGAGAAAGATTTTTTTGAAAATAAATACACAACATTATGACAACATTATAATAGTTCGCAAATTTACGAACGAGTGTGTTCCACTCCCAGACTAAGCATGAAGGAAAATTTCGAGTTTAGAAAAGCCTTGTGAAAATTTTTCTACGCGGGGCTTTTTTTTTATAAAAATAACAAAATATCAAAAATCAAGATATATTGAAAATCTAATAAAAATTTTCATAAATTAGTCGAAATATTGAAAATTTCATCAAAATTCGATAAATTAAGGAAAATTGAAATATTGCGAAATCTAATGAAAATTTGACGAATCGACGAAAATTTGGAAATGATGATAATTTTATGAAAATATCGATTTGTTAAAAATCTTATAAAAATGTTATAAATCGACATGTTAAGTATAAACATTTGATTGGGTATGTCAATTCATATGAAAATGGTCAAAATATAATTCGAAACGTCATAAATGTCAATAAGTATGAAAATTGTCAAAATATGGCATCATTGCTAACGTCAATATTATTAATTTGTGCGAAAATTGTCAGAATACGATTGAATACGTCAACATTAAAAATATCATATTTGAGGGAATTATTTAAAATACAATTAAAAATGTCAAATTTGACGGAAATTATTGAAATTTATCAAATTGTCAAAGTTGACAGAAATCATCGAAATTCATTAAAATGTTATATTTGGCGAAATTACAGAAAAACAATTAAAAATCTCAACTCTGGCTAAAATCATCAAAATTTATCAAAATGTCAAATTTGACACAAATCATTAATTTACTTGATTTTTGATTTTATCACTTACAAACGAGTGTCATCCACTCCCAGACTAAGCATGAAGTAAAATTTCGAGTTTAGAAAAGCCCCGCGTAGAAAATTTGTCGAGGGTCGCGCAGCGACCCGAGACAAATTTTCACGGGGCTTTTCTAAACTCGAAATTTTACTTCATGCGCCACGCGTATAAAACAGTGATTTAACGAGAAATTTAAAAACATACAAAACAAATTTTTCATGTTAATCCTCACGATTAATTCGAATTATTTTTGACGATTCGAATTCTCTTGTAACTATTCAAATCCTATTGTAAGTATTCGAATCTTCTTATAAATATTCGAATCCTTTTATGAGGATTCGAATCCTTTTATGAGGATTCGCATCACCCGCATTTGGATTCGAGTACTAATCCTTTTAAAAAAGTGTAACGAATTCGGATCACGAATCCAGTTTAACTAAAGTATTCGAATGCCAAATACTAACAGATTTTACAAATTATTTTAAATTATAAATCAACAATGCATTGTTTATAAATGCTGTGACCGGGAGAGCAAGCACAAGAATGACAGTGGCGTAGTGAGTGATCAATATTTAACCCTCGAATAATTTAAAATGTAATAACTCGACCAAATACCAACAGATTTCAAAAATTCTTGCAAATTATATATCACCAATGCATTGTTTATAAATCCTATGACCAGGAGAGCAATTACAACAAAGAAAGTGGCGTAGTAGGTGATCAATATTAAACTCTTAAATAATTTAAAATGTAATAATTCGACCAAATACCAATGGATTTCAAAAATTCTTTCAAATTATAAATCACCAACGCATTGTTCATAAATGCTGTGACTGGAAGAGCAAGCGCAAGTGATCAATGTTTAACGCTCGAATAATTTAAAATGTAATAACTCGCCCAAATACCAACAGATTTCAAAAATTCTTTCAAATTATAAATCACAAATGCATTTGTTTTTATTCTAAATTTGTAATATAAAATAACATCAACTCTTTTTATTTATGCCCGGTATTATAAAACATTATATTCCCTTAATAAAATTTACTTTAGGAATAAATTAATTTAATCCAAAGATTTCGGTATTATAAACACAAAATAACTATTAGTTTGTTTTTCTGCCAAGTAAATTTTATTCTCTAAATAATTGACAGTTAAAAGTCAAAAGTGTATGATATTATTGTAATTACTTTAGATTCTACTACTTGTGTTTATTAATTTAATTACGGTTATCATGTCTACCATATCATCCATGTCAGATTTAAGTTCGCTCATAGTATCTTCCCTGACAGTGATTAATTCGAACCACAAGACATTCTAAGGAGTCGAAGACCTAGAGTTTTTCAAATCAGACATAACTAAGGATTTTTATACTTATGCATACGCTTTATAAAATTAGTTTCATTTAAAGTTTTAAACGAGTGTTTTCCACTCCCAGACTAAGCATGAAGTAAAATTTCGAGTTTAGAAAAGCCTGAAAATTTAGTTTGGTCGCGTAGCGCGGAGCGAACAAACCAAATTTTCAGGCTTTTCTAAACTCGAAATTTTACTTCATGCGCCACGCGTATTTAACACTGAAAACACTGAAATATTGTGAACAAGTGAACTTCACTTGAAATCAGTGTCTTGTACGCGTGGCGCATGAAGTAAAATTTCGAGTTTAGAAAAGCCTGAAAATTTGGTTTGGCCGCTCCGCGCTTCGCGCTACGCGACCAAACCAAATTTTCAGGCTTTTCTAAACTCGAAATTTTACTTCATGCTTAGCCTGGGAGTGGAAAACACTCGTTTAAGTCTTTTATAATTCCTAATAAGCTTCCTTTTTCTTGTTCTATGTAGTTCTATCCTATTCCACGGTTATTCTTTATAATTATAAGGAATTATACTAAATTTCCAATTTGATTGACAATTTAATTTGAAATATTGACAATTCAATTTAACAAATTGGTGGTTCCAGCTATGACCACAATGAAAATGTATAATTTCGGTCTCTAATCTACTAATTATTTAATTTATTTCTAGAAGTCGAAGACCTAGAGTTTTTCAAATCAGACATAACCAAGGATTTTTATACTTATGCATACGCTTTATAAAATTAGTTCGATTTAAAGTTTTAAACGAGTGTTTTCCACTCCCAGACTAAGCATGAAGTAAAATTTCGAGTTTAGAAAAGCCTGAAAATTTTGTGTGGTCGCGTAGCGCGGAGCGAACAAACCAAATTATCATGCTTTTCTAAACTCGAAATTTTACTTCATGCGCCACGCGAATTTAACACTGAAAACACTGAAATATTGTGAACAAGTAAACTTCACTTGAAATCAGTGTCTTGTACGCGTGGCGCATGAAGTAAAATTTCGAGTTTAGAAAAGCCTAAAAATTTGGTTTGGCCGCTCCGCGCTTCGCGCTACGCGACCAAACCAAATTTTCAGGCTTTTCTAAACTCGAAATTTTACTTCATGCTTACCCTGGGAGTGGAAAACACTCGTTTGTCTTTTATAATTTTTAATACGCTTTCTTATTCTTGTTCTGTGTAATTCTGTCCTATTCCACGGGTATTCTCCATAATTATAAGGAATTATACTAAATTTCCAATTTGATTGACAATTTAGTTTGAAATATTGACAATTCAATTCAACAAATTGGTGGTTCCAGCTATGGCCACAATGAAAATGTATAATTTCGGTCTATAATCTACTAATTAAATTATTTATTTCTAGAATTGCTATTTATTGGGTGGGTTTGCTTTATAATACGCAATTTTATTTGCCTATTAGTTTACTAGGTAAATAAATTTATTTCACAAATAGTTATCTAATGATTTATTAATCGTTTATAATACCGGGCATTAATGTGATAAATTTGACAATAAACGAAACTGCAAAATAAGTTTCTGATTGATCGTCCAACAAGGGTTTCTACTCCCAGATTAAGCATGAAGTAAAATTTCGAGTTTAGAAAAGCCTGAAAAAATGGATTTGCTGGAGTGCGCGAGCAAAGCTAGTCGCGCCTGGACAAATGTAAATGTTCAGGCTTTTTTAACCTCGAAATTTTACTTCATGCGCCACGCTTGACTTGAAAGACATAGATAATAAAAAACAAACCACCGGATTTTTCTAAACACTCTATCACATCTAATCACCACTTTTCTTCAAACGATTTAAAAATTCTACACACAGGTAATAAGGGTTAACATTTAATTATCGGGATGGTTTAGAAATTTCAAAAGCCTTAAGGGCGAGTAAAAATGTGGTTAACGACAACGAAGACCTTTGGAATTCCCCGATTTTAATGCCCTTATTACCCAATAAAACTAAAAACTGTATATATTTCCAAACAAATCCATTTGTACATCATTCTTGAAATGAAATTAAGCCGAAACTAGTAGAAAATAAAACACATATAAGTGAAACATATTTTTGAATATGTTTTACCAAGTAATTAATGAGAAACAAGTGTCCGATATACTGGGTGTTGACTTGGCGGACGCAACAGGAAATCGCATGTTAATTTTAAAGTGTTCAAATATTGGCTTCTGTGAAGGTTGGTTTAGAAAAATATGGTGTGTTTGTGATGATTAATTATTATTCACAATATATATATACAGTTGCTTTTGGTTATTTGTATGCTCGGTTACGGGTCGTGGGCAGTCGGAGGGCAACAATCGTCGAACGGGACAGCGAGATGTGGAAGCGGTGGGCGACGTGGTGGATGTCCAATTCGTCGGCTGGGGTTGTTCTAGCTGGTGTGAGGGTACTCCTCGTAGCGGTGGCGGATACTCCGTCGTAGGTGAAATAGCGGCGACTCGTGTTTTGAGTGGCGATTCGGATGTCCGAGATCGGCTTACTGTCGTGGTGTTAAAAGATTCTCTGGTTACTTGAGTAGATGTCCAGCTCGTAGAGGGCTCAGATTGAATCTGCCGTTTCCTGGTTCTGCGTCCGGTATTTATGGGGTGTTTTGCTCGTGCTGTCTTCCTTTCTGGTGGGGTGAGTTTTGGATGTCTTCTCTCTTCGTTGCATCAGGGTTGAGGCGATCTCTCTTCCGCTCACGGGACCGGGGTTGTTGGTAAATGCGGATTTAGTATCGCGCGTGAGTACCTACTTGCGCGCGGCAAGCTACCTGCGGGTCCCTTGCTCGGGTACGGACCGTGCGGTGGAATATTAATGAGATACAATGAGGAAAAGTACAGCAATTTCAAAATAAATTCTTGGCGTACATCACAGACTCCCCCTCTGGCCTTGAAGACGCCTCGGCGAGGTGGCCAGCTGGTTGTTTGCGTGGTCGGCCTCTCTTCCGGATGGGATGTCTGGGGTTTCCTGAGGTATGTCTCTAAGATTGTGATTATTCTCTTTAGGTCTGAGTCTGTCTCTTGGTTGGTTTGTAACTCGGTGGCGGGAACAGACTCCATCAATAGGTGAATGTAGCGGATTTGTGGGCTTTCTGGCGGCGTTGGTATTCTTGAAAGGGCGTCCGCGACGACATTTCTTTTTCCACTTATGTACTGGATCTTGGCGCAGTACGGGGCGATTTGTAGTGCCCATCTCGCTAAACGGCCGGTTGGGGACTCCAAACTTAGCAACCAATTGAGCGGTTGATGATCCGTGTAAATTGTCAAGGCAGCTCCTTCAACGTATCCTCGGAATTTATTTATGCTCCAGACGACAGCGAGTGCTTCCCTCTCGGTGGTTGAGTAGTTGCGTTCGGCGGGAGTGAGAAATCGGCTTGCGAACTCTACTGGGTGTTCGTCGGCGGTCCCCCCTGGCTTAAAACTGCTCCGATGGCATAATCGCTTGCGTCGGTTCTGAGTATTAAGGGTGCGTTCTCCTTAATTTCCTGTAGTACTGGTGGTGAAGACAGTGAGCGTTGGAGGGTCCGAAACGAATTCTCCTGTTCTTCTTTCCATGTGAATTCTGTATTTTTCTTTAGCAACGATGTCAGTGGTCGTGCGATTTCCGCAAAATTGAGGATAAAGCGTCGGTACCAAGCGCATGTCTGCACGAAGCTGATCGTCTCCTTTTTGTTTGTTGGTTTTCTCCAGTTGGTGATGATCGCTACTTTTTCCGGGTCGACTTCTATCCCTTGGGGGGTAATAAGGTGACCGAGGAAGGGTACCTTTAACTGTCCTATGTTCGTTTTCTGACGGTTGACTCTCAGATTGTATTTTCTGAATGTGGAAAATATATTTATCAAGTCGCGTATGTGTTGTTGCAATGTCTGGGAGAGTACGATGTCATCATCTAGGTAGGCAAATACCTTGATGTTGGGTAGCTCTTGACACAATCTGTCCATCATCCGCTGAAATGTCGCTGGGGCGTTCCTTAGGCCGAAGGGCATCCTAGTAAACTCGTATGTTCCATAGCAACATACAAATGTTGTCTTGTTCCTATCCTCTTTGTGGACGGGAACTTGCCAATACCCTGATCGTAGATCTAGTGTCGTGATCCACGTATTTCCTCCAGTGATTTGGAGTAAGTCGTTGATCCTGGGCATCGGATATGCATCTGGGGTAGTGATGGCGTTCAGTTTCCGATAATCGACGCATAGTCGGGTTTCCCCATTCTTCTTTGGAACCATCACCACTGGGGCTGACCAAGGTGTTGTGGTTTCTTGAATGATTCCTTGTAACTTTAGTTCCTCTATTTGTCTTTTTAGTTCCTGCTTCCGTAGCGGTGACAATTGATAGGGTTTCAGTTGAATCGAAGGGTTATCTCCGGTTGGGATTCGGTGTGTGATTATGTTCGTGGGTGGTCCATCGTGGTTGAACACATCCTGGTAGTCCTGTAGGATTTTCTTGATTTGAGAGCGTTCGTGGTTGTCCAGTTGGGGGCATTCGTCCTCACGCAATTTAACTGATCGGACCTGGTGTTTCCTTTTGTAGGGTGGTGGTGGACCGTAGTTTTCTGTATCGCTTAAATTCGTTTGTCTCGGCGGTTCCGGGAATAATTCATCGTCGCTCGGTTCATCTCTCGCAGGAGTGGCTTGTCCAATCCTCGGATATTCATGGTCGTAGTTCGTGGCTAGGTTATAGAATTGCTATGTCCCTTGAGCGGCATCTATTCTAATCCCTGCCTCTTTTAGGAAGTCCATTCTCAGGATGGTCTCTGTGGTTCGTGTTTCCGGGAGAACTCCTACTTCTTTTTTAAAGGTACATCCCTGATTGTTGATCCGGATCGTGGTTGTCTGGATTTGTTGTGCTCGGGAGATTCCGTCAGCTAGGGTAATGTATCCGGTTTTTTGTGTGAAGTTGATCCCTTTTTGCAGGAGAGCGGTATGCATCTGTTTCGATAGTAGAGTTATCTGCGATCCGGTGTCCAGGATGGCTATTTTCTCTAGATCTTCTATGTACAACCGTACCTTCGGTGCTCTGTTCTCCTTTCGGCCTGATACGTAATCATGTTCGGTCGTACCGGGTTGCATTTTGGACATTGACTTCTTACTATGCCTGGTGTGTTGCAGCCAAAGCATCTAATGGTATTTTCCCTGGGTTTTCTCGCAGGTGTGTGGGGGCGTTCTCCTTTCTTTTCCGACATTCTTCCCATGTGTGGTTCGTTCTTCTGCAGAACGAGCATCTTGGTACTGCTTCGGGTGTTGGTGGAGGCGGTTTCTTGAACTTCGTGCTTTCAACGAGTCCCTCTTCCACTTCTCTCACGAGGTCAATAAAGATTTCATATGTTGAGATTGTTGACCTCGGGATTTTGTTTTTGATTTCGCGGTGGGTTACTGCATATAATATGTCGAGGATGTTTTCCTCCTGGAGTGCTGGAGTAATTGCCTGAAGCGCGACTCTTCCCTTGAGGATGAACTGATCGGTATTTGTTGCAGTTTTTTGCTGATTTTCGAAGATGTCCAGGAAAATTTTATGTGCCGGTCTTGTTGGCGCGAAGTATTTTCGAAGTCGCTGTAGCGCGTTGTTCCAAGTGTGGATTCTCGTTTCTTCGCCTTGCCACCAGATAGCTGCTTCTCCTTGCAGTACAAGTGCGAATTCCTTGATTGCTTCGTCGTCAGTTATTTCCTCTTATTGTTTGAACAACGTACATTGCTTTATAAAGCTCCCTACCCGTTGTGGATCTTTCTTTCCGTCAAAATGATGTGGGCATGTTGTGAATCCTCGGCTCAGGCGTTACGTTATGGATTTATTGAACATTTCCCAGAATTTTGAGTGGAATTCCTTTTCGGTGCGTACCGAAGCTCCGGGGTTTGTTCCTTGTTGCGCCATTTTCTTTGTGTTCGCTCTTGTGATCCGATTTTCAATTATCTCCGTGGCCACGCGTTGGGACGCCAATGTGAAAGTTGTTGGTTTAAAAAAAGATGGTGTGTTTCTAATGATTAAACAATATATATACAGTCGGAGCACAACAATCGTCGAACGGGACAGCGAGATGTGGAAGCGGTGGGCGACGTGGTGGATGTCCAATTCGTCGGCTGGGGTTGTTCCAGCTGGTGTGAGGGTACACCTCGTAGCGGTGGAGGATACTCCGTCGTAGGTGAAATAGCGGCGACTTGTGTTTTGAGTAGCGATTCGGATGTCCGAGATCGGCTTACTGTCGTGGTGTTAAAAGATTCTCTGGTTACTCGAGTGGATGTCCAGCTCGTAGAGAGCTCTTCTTTCCTGTTGTTAAAATGTTTGAACCTTTCGATTATTTCAAGTTAGCTTTTGCCGATTCAGGAGGAATCAGCGAATTTAAATCCAATTTTAAAATTGGTATCTTCTTGGGAGTATGCTTTCACATATCCCTGCCGCAAAATTCAAAATCGAGGTCCTTTCCAGAACCTCCACTTCGAGAGTGGGTATCATTGGGGTTGGTGGTAGTTCTGCCGGGTGCCATCGGATCTTCCGTAGAAGATCGACGTCGACACCCACAACGGCTGCACACCGATGATGATGATGGTGATGAAGGTGTGGTGTGGAGCACTAACCGTTGTGAACTACCCCGTTTCCTGGTTCTGCGTCCGGTATTTATGGGGTGTTTTGCTCGTGCTGTCTCCCTTTCTGGTGGGGTGAGTTTTGGATGTCTTCTCTCTTCGTTGCATCAGGGTTGAGGCGATCTCTCTTCCGCTCACGGGACCGGGGTTGTTGGTAAATGCGGGTTTAGTGTCGCGCGCGAGTACCTACTTGCGCGCGGCAAGCTACCTGCGGGTCCCTTGCTCGGGTACGGACCGTGCGGTGGAATATTAATGAGATACAACGAGCAAAAGTACAGCAATTTCAAAATAAATTCTTGGCGTACATCACACTTCCCTATTAATTTTAGACACAAAATGTTTTTACTTTTTTGTAGAGTCATTTTCTCTGGAACAGTTCCTGTCTCTTACGATATATTTATTATGTTAATTAAGTGTAGTAAACTATTTGGGAGACTAGTAATCAAAACTTTCCCCGTTATCTCATCTGGGCTCGATTTGTTTGGTAGGTTAAGTATTATTTTCAGCAGTTCTTCTTCACTAATAAATTTGAAATCCCTTATTTGTACACTAGTTTTAGATTCAATATTTGTGGTACTTGTTGTATTAGATATTGTATTTAAAATTTCATTTATGCTATTTATAAAATATTCATTGAATTTATTGCCAATAACTAGCTTATCTATTATTATCTATTAAAACGAACTATAACATATTTTGCGTGATTAATTTTATTGCACAGAAGTGTACATACTCATGTTTATTACAGTAACACTGATAGCAACCATAAGAAAGTTAATTGATGGTAAAGTTCCTGTCGATCTAGAGGAGACAAGTAAGTAGATTACTAAATACAGGTTTTTTTCATGTAAATGATTCCCTGGACCACAAATACAAGCCAAATGTGTAAATCACCATTTTTTGTAATCAGGGAATACTTTAATTCAAAAAATGTGATGTGTCCATAGTGGTACTTTTCTCGGTAATCATATCGCTAAACCGAAAAAAAACGTCATAAGTCAAAACACCATTTAATTAAATTTGTTGTTTTAGAAACAATATTTAGTGCAATGGACGATTATTTAGATTCTTTAGGTATTTACTACTTAATATAGGACTTACAGAGTTCAAATTCCAGAGGATTAAAGTTATAAAAAATGTATGTTCAAAACAAGGGTTTTTTTTAATTGTCGAGTTTTTCTTCTGGATCAGCGATATCCAGGGTGTCCCGTTAAAGTGGGGGAAATGGCTTAACCATAGATTACTGGGATAAAAATATGATGACTTAACACAACTTATCTTTATCAAAAAATTTACGGCTAAGCCGGAAATAGTCTTTAAAGTTAAAAAAATATTATTAATTTTATTTGCAATCGATTTGACTGAATAATACAAAAAAAACCTTTATTGCATCAAATTAAACCACATCTCTAAATACATACAATACAATACAAAATAAATGTATATCAACTACCCCATTTCTAACATCATTCTTCTCCTCTCCCTCTCCCACCCTAATCTCAACATAATTTTTTCCACTCCTCTATTCTTTTACTACCTCTCGTCCATTCCTTACTTATCTCCTTAAACTCCATCCGCTAAATGTTTCCACGTATCCCTTCCACTCCCGCACAACACACATCTACCATACTCTATATATATCTATATATCTTTCTTCCTCTCTCCTCCGACCCACACCTAGCCCTAGCCAGTGCTACCTTCTCTCCTCTACTTAGTGGACTATTCATGAGGTATCCTGGCAGTTTCTCGTGTACCTGCCACCTTTTATATAGAGGATTGTACCCACTTCTCTCAATAAATTCTTGATGCTCCTGCCTTTCCACTTCCTCCCATTTTTTCTGAATCCACGACGCTACATTCACCTCTTTTTCCAACCACTCATTTACCAAACTTTCTGACCCCCCTGCTTCCTCTCTATTCTCCACTCACTCTTTTCGACTCCGACACATGTCTTCCACACCTCTTTCGCCAACCTTTTATACTACCCAATCCACTCAATTTCATCTCGTATCTTTCCACTCTTTCCATTGTCTCTTCATGCATACATGCTCTGTTCGTTTCCTGAAGCAGAATGTAGCTGGGCGTTGATTTTTTCACCGCTAGTAGCTGCTTCAAGAACGTCACCTGCTCTCTCTTGATACTTTCATATGCTCTTATTCCCCATGCCTCCACCCCATATATTAACATTGGTTTAACGCATGCATCCCACAGTTTCACGCCATCTGGAAATTCCCCTCCAGCCACTTTCCCCACTTCTCCTTCACCATATACCACGCTTTCCTTGCCTTCAGTTTGACCTATCTGGCATGCTCCCTATACCCACCACACCATCTAAACACAAAACCCAAATATTTAAACTCTTTCACTCTTTCGATCACTTCACCCTTCCATATCAATTCTTTCATTCTTCCTTCTCTTTCTATATTCCTAAATCTCATCCATTTTGTTATCCCTACATTTACACATAAACCTCTCTTATGCATATACCTCTCCACCCTTTGTCACATCTTCTTCATTTCTCCCCATTCTTTCGCCAGCAACACCACATCATCCGCATACGCCAGCATCCACACCTTTTTTTCCCTATCACAGCCTCACCCGCTTACCCGTTTCTCAAAACCTCTTCTAGTTCACTCATATATAAGTTGAAGAGTAACGGGTTAAGCGAACATACCTGTTTTATCCCCATCCATACTTTAAACTTTTCCGATACCTTTCCGTCCACCTTTGCTCTCCCCCATGTTTCTTCATACACTTCTCTCACCATTATACTGCTACATCGCTCACACCTCTCCTCTTCAAACACTCTATCAACCTTTCTCTCGGAACCGAATTATACGCTGCTCTCAAATCCAGAAACACTGCATACACACTTTTTTTGTCCTTTAACACTTTCTTAACTATTCTAGCTAGCGTAAAAATTTGATCTCTGGTTCCCCTCCCTTTTCTGAACCCTCCTTGCGATTCCGGCAACAACCCCTTTTCTTCTACTTCCTTTTTTAGCCGGTTCTTTACTATCGTCATGGCAATCTTGTACCCGATACCCATAATGGTTATACCACGATAATTCGTCGCTTCCTTTTTATCTCCATTTTTGTGTATCGGGCACATTACTCCCACAAGCTATGTATCCGGAATAAGCTTTTCTCCCCTCCACATCTGATTGAGCAGCTCTCCAAATCTTCGTTTTTCCTCAACTCCAATCCTCTTCCACATTTCCGCTTTCACTCCATCCAGCCTGGCCACTCTATTCACTTCTTCAAAACCCTTTTCCACCTCCTCTTCTGTAAACTCCTCCACTTCTGTTCTCAACTCTCGCCCCCCCCCCCCCTTCTACCGGTTCCCCGCAATTTTCTAAACATTTCTTTTTCCAGTCCTGCATAGATACCACCATCTGTCCCCTTACCTCTCCTCTCTTTAAAATACTCCACATTTCCCTTTCGTTCTGGCTCGCTCTCATGTCCTCCGTAATTTTTTGATAGCCTGGGCCTTCTTTTCCTCGCATACCTTCGTGTGTTTTGTTCTTGTCTCCCTTACCCAGTTCTTTCTCCCCCTTCCACTCCTCTATTCATTTACTGCCTTGCTTATTACCCTCTTCGCCTCCTGACACTCTTCGTCCAACCATGGGCACCTACCTCTACTGCTCCATCTTGTTTTCCTTCCGCATCCTGCTATAACCTCCTCTATCTCCTCTATGTTTTCCACCTGACTCCACTTGACCTTCTCCAATCGCTTACCCATCCTTTCCATTTCCTTTGCTCCGTCTGCCAATTTCCACCATTCTACCCCCTGCTGCTGTTCCTTTCGCTTTCCCATCCGTATTTCTATTGCTATTGGTAGATGATCTGATCCTATCATTTCTTCCACCTCCATTCTTCTAACTATTGCCCTATCTATTCCCTTTATTATCATATAGTCTATCACCGATAATCCCTGTGGCCCAATATAGGTTTTTCTACCATCCCGATCGCCTTCTATACACCCGTTTAACATATCCCATCCTTCCTCCAACATCCACTCTCCCATCCTTCTTACCTCACTATTAATCACCTTGTGTTGAGATGTTCTATTAATTCCCCCTGATCATTTACCCCTCCCCCCATCTCTCCTATTCTGGCGTAAAATCTCCCTCCACAACACATCTTTTCCCTTCGCTGGCTTTCCTGTCTTACTCCTTTTGCACTTCATCCCAGATCTTGTTCACATATACTACTCCTATTTCCATTTGCCACGGTCCCTGATCGCAACTCACCCATACCATGCCTTCTACTTTCTCGGTAAATTCTATAACCCCCGCCTTTAACTCATTCCTTGTCCCCACAATCATCCCACCCTTTACCCTTCTTTTTTCTGCACTTTTTTCTGCCCCTTCGATTGACCATCTAAACCCCCCCTGGTAGTGCCCCATTTAACACTTTCCCACTCCTCTTTCTTTATCTACGTCTCCACTAACCCCACTACATCCTTTCCAACCACCTACTTTTCCAACTCCCTTTGCCATCTCGTTCCCTTGCATCTAGACCTTAATCTTGCCACACTCCAAAACCCACCCTTTAATAACTCCGCTCTACTCCTCCTTTTCTAACATTTAATGTAAGGTTGAGTTTTTTGCGTTTGGCCTGGTAACCCGCTCACTTATTTCGTTCCACGACACCTTTCTGTTGTTTATATCGTGCTTTCTGTATTCAATTTTATCTACGTTCCCTTAAGCTTTCTCTTTCCTGGCAACTTTTCTCAAACAACTTTGAATATTTTTTTCCTTTACAGTGAGGTCATTATTCACATAAATCTTCGTTGCTTTGAGTCTTCAATTGTTTGTCATTGCTTTTGATTTGTCCTTCATGTCTTTTATTTTCGCTAATATTATCCCATTTTTCAATTGGAACGCTTCTAAAATATCCACTTTTACCTCCAACTTGTCTTTCAATAATTCACTGACTTTTCTTTCCACATTGTCTCCTTTTATTCCTGCGTTTTTGATAACAATATTGTTACGCCTCTTCTCTTGCTCTCTCCTTTCCTTCTTTTCTTCTAACTTTTGGATACTGTTGATCAAGATTTCTTGTTCATATTTTCACTCCTATTCCTTTCTCTTTATTTTCACTTTAATTACTCCTAATTCCTTGGTCATAGTTTCCACTTCTATTCTTAGCTTCTCATTCTGCTCGTTATTTTTGTCGAACCTCTCTTTCATTTCCATTCTCATCTCCTTAATCTCTTTAAGTATTTCTTTTCTTTTCTTTTTCGCTTTTATTTTCCGGTGATCTTGTGATTAATTTGCTTTCCCAAATAGTGTACTTTCGTCGTCCGTTTCAAAACTAATTTCCGCTCTCTTTCTCTTATTTTTTTTCCGCGCATACGTCCTGCACTTTTTGACTCTTCGCGTCACTTTCGGTGCAGTAAGATGTTCTTTTACTGATTTGCTTAATTATTATTTAAATTTGTATTTACTTTACTTTATTTGACCGTTTTGATTTTATTATATTGCTATTATCATTTACAGCATAGTATTTGGTTGTTTATTCACTAATTCAAAATTCAAATTAAAAAATTGGTCTTTGGCCGGGTCTCCAACCGTTGTTTTCCGCGTTTAATTATTCTGAATCCAACGACTTTACCATTAGGCTACTCTAGGTCATTATTAATTGAATGTTCTCTCGTTCTCATTAGCTTTTATTTTGAATCTGCACGTTATAAATACGTGCAGATTTCACGAATTTTATAATATCACACTTTTTTCTTTCGCCGACTATACTATTGTCTATTTTATTGTTTTTTCACTTTTGTTCGTTTGTTAACAATTTTTAACACTAGGCCACTAAATTTTCACACACTACTTGACTTCCTGCACCAACCAACAAAATTATCATAATATAACACATCATTTAAGACATTATGGTCATCATTGATTGACAAGAAGTATGAAAAACAGTAGTACCACAACATATAAACCAAAAGATGCTTTTACTGGCGTACCTTATAAAAATTAAAAAAATATTACTTCAAAGATTGCTTCATTTGAAAGCTTTTTGTCTTATAATAATGTTTGAGATATTATACGGTTTTGCCACAGAAATACAAAATATAAATATGGTATCCTCAATTTCCTTGGCAAAATCCTAAAACAAGCAACATACAGTGAATTTTTCTTTTAGGTAAACATATGCATCAGCTGTACATTTTCCGACTTTAGTTGTTTTTTAAAAGAGTTCAATGTAAAGCTTTTAACGAGTGTTTTCCACTCCCAGACTAAGCATGAAGTAAAATTTCGAGTTTAGAAAAGCCTCGTGAACATTTTCTGAGCTTTTCTAAACTCGGAATTTTACTACATGCACCACGCGTACAAAACACAGATTTCAAGCGAAGTTCAAATATACATAAATTTCCCAAAATTTTAGTGTTTGATACGCGTGGCGAATGAAGTAAAATTTCGAGGTTAGAAAAGCCCAGAAAATCTTCACGGGGCTTTTTGAAACTCAAAATTTTACTTCATGCTTAGTCTGGGAGTGAAAAACACTCATTTAAAGCTTCAAATTGAACTTAAATAAACAAGGAATATCTAAAGATTTACAGAAAATAAGCTGAATTTGGAATAGTATACTTAAACTTAAACTTAGACTGTTTGCTAATTATAAACCATAATGAAGATAACAAGTAATTCTCATAAAATATTCGTTAATTAATATTATACACAATTGACGTTTGTTAAACAATGGCGGCGACAAAGAAAAAAACATGTATTTTTAATCACCCAAAAAACTAGATTTCGTTTTTATTGAATAATAAAAAATAATTTATTTGCATTTTATTTATTTGTGGCAAAACCGTACAAGATATCAAACATAATAGAGAGACAAAAAAGCTTTTAAATAAATAGCACAATGGGCCTAATGAGGCCTAAGCGCAGTGCAAAAATGCGCAATCCCCAAAGAACAAGAACCAGCTTTTAAATGAACTAATCTTTTAAGATGTATTTGTTTAAATTTTATAAGGTCCGCCAATAAAAACATATTTTAGTTTATATGTTGTGATACTATTGTTTTTTTTTATATATTTCTTGTCAATCAATGATGACCATAATAACTGAAATGGTGTGTTATATTATGATAATCAACCATAATAAATTTTAGTCGGATCAAACATAGAGTTCAATTGTTATAAATGAAATTAATAATATTTTTTTTGAACTTTGAAGACTAATTCCAGCTTAGCCGTAAACTTTTGGATATAAGTAAGTTATGTTAAATCATCGTATTTTGATCCCAGGAATCTATGGTTAAGCCATTTCCCCACATTAACGGGACACTCTGTATAAATATAAATCAGGGGTGTCCAACGTGTCCAAGCACAAATTGCCTAATTCCTTGCATAAGAAAATATGTCATCGGTGTTTTTGCTTTTGTCCGAATTTCCAGGTTTTTCTAAGTGCATATAAAATACTAAAATATTATGAAGTACAAATTATACTGCTATACCATACTGCTTTACCTTTAATATATTTTAAACTTCGAAATATTTCAGTGTTTTAAAAGCGTGGCGCATGAAGTAAAATTTCAAGTTTAGAAAACCGTGAAAATTTAGTTTGGTCGCTCTGCGCACATTGTAGCACCGTCTATCTGAGTACTCCTTAAATGAAATGGTTCATAGGCAGCTGTATCATTGTAGGTTTACTATTGTCTCTTAAATTACTAACATTTACAAATACTGGTGTTTCGTAATATTTTAATTTTGTTTACAGAGTTTTATAACGACAACGTTTGCGGCTTTTGGGTTAGTAAGCAAATAATTACATCTATATATGTATGTATACAGGGTGGGCCACGAATAACGCCCATTAAAAGTTTTCGGGATTCCTGACAGAGGAAAAATTTGAAAAAATTCTACATTGCACGGTTGAACGCGATCACCTCATGGAAAATATTTCGACTTTCTATCACTTCCGGTTGTACCGGAAATGGCTATCAACTTTGTTATTTTAAATGGAACATCCTATATATTATTTTTGTTTTAGATTCCCCGATCAATTGTCTACCCTCTCATATGAATTTATGTCCACTTAACTCTTACAGTTTTTGAGTTAAAAATTTATTTGTCAAATATTGACCTCAAATAGACGTTTTGAAAAATGCCTATAACTTCTAGTAGAGACAAGATAGACAAACGAGCGGCATCTTGAATTGTTACTTATAGATCCCTCTAGAATTAAATAAATTGACATCTGTCAATTTTGATAATAGGTATTTCAAAAATGTCAATATTTCAGTGCCCACTTAAAAACATCATAATTCAATGTTTTCAAATGGAATGACCAATATCTTATCTCATATGGTGATTGGCAAGACAATTTGCAACATAAAAGTATTATGTCTTCCTATATCTATAGCAAGTAGTTTTTGAGTTATTTCGAAATTTCTTTCCTCCCAGAATGCTTGCACAATTGAATAATTCCTGTACTATTCACACGTGCACTATAGTAGGCTACTGTCAATATTCGCTGAACCGAATCTGTCAATATTTTTGAACGCTCCGAGCTTCCTTTGAATTCCGTTCGAGTAATATTAAAATGAATAAGTATACCAATCAAGAAATTATGAATTATGAAATTATGAAAATATATGGTCAGTGCGACAGAATTGTTGAGAGAACTTGCAGAACTTTCAACAAAACTTACCCACACTTACCGCCGATGGATAGAAGAAAATTTAGAAGACTGGAGTCAAATTTTGTACAATTTGGAAAACTAAATGCAGAAAAAAAATTAACTAAAGCCAATAACGCAGAACGAGGAAGTTCAAGTGAATGTTTTGGCTTATTTTCAAGCAAATCCACGCGCATCCACCCGTAGTTGCCAGGAAGATTTGGGAGTAAGCAGAACATCAAGGCGAAGAATTTTGAAAATATATCGTATGCATAATTATAAATTTAATTTGGTGCAAGAATTATTTCCTCAAGATGCAGTGAACAGAATTGATTTTTGTGAGTTTTTGTTGGTTAAAAATCAAGAAGACAATGACTTTTTAAAAAAAAATATTTGGACCGACGAATCAAATTTCTCTCGTGAAGGTATTTTCAATAGAAAAAACAATCACATGTGGTCTGAAAATCCACATGCAACGCTTGTACATAAATCCCAACACAAATTTAGTTTCAACGTATTTTGCCTTTTGATGGACACGCGTGTTACTTTTTTTTTGTACCACGAAAGATTAAATAGTCGTAGATATTTACAAATTTTAAGAAATTTTGTAGAGAATTTTTTGGATGAGCGTCCTTTAAATTTAAGGATAAGTTCATGGTATCAGCTCGATGGAGCCCCAGCTCATTGCACACACGAAATATCGCAGCAACTGACGAATATGTTCGAAGATAGATGGATTTGAAGGTTAGGTCCGTGGAACTGGCCCGCTAGATCTCCAGATCTTACTCCACTCGACTTTTTTCTTTGGGGTCGTATAAAAAATAAAGTTTATGCCACTGTCGTCAATACCCGAGAAGAATTGGAAGTAAGGGTGCGAGCTGCATTCGCGGAATTAAGTGCAGAAGAAATTAGGCGAGCAACAACAGAGGGTGTCGCAACACGTGCTGCACAGTGCTCATACGTTAATGGTCATCATTTCGAACAATTGTTATAATTTTTTTTTCTGTTCTTGCATTTAATTATTCGTTTGAAAATTACTTTATTTCAATCTTCTTGCTTTTGTTTTGTTTGTAAGTTGTAAGTGTGGATAAGTTTCGTTGAAACAACAATTCTGTCGCACAAGCCATATATGACGAATAAATTCATAATTTCTCGATTGCTACACTTATTTATTATAATATTACTCGAAGTGTTCAAAAATATTGACACGTTGGAAACGAATTTTTCTAGATTCGGTTCAGTGAATATTGACAGTAGTCTAGTATAGTGCATGTGTGAATTGTACAGGAATTATTCAATTGTGCAAACATTCTGGGAGGAAAGAAATTTCGAAATAACTTAAAAACTACTTGCTATAGATATAAGGAGACATAATACTTTTGTGTTGCAAATCGTCTTGCCAATCACCATATGAGATAAAATATTGGTCATTCCATTTGAAAACATTGAATTATGATGTTTTTAAGAGGGCACTGAAATATTGACATTTTGGAAATACCTATTGTCAAAATTGAGAGATGTCAATTTTTTTAATTCTAGAGGGATCTATAAGTAACAATTCAAGATGCCGCTCGTCTGTCTATCTTGTCCCTACTAGAAGTTATAGGTATTTTTCAAAACGTCTATTTGAGATCAATATTTGCCAAATAAATTTTTTACTCAAAAACTGTAAGAGTTAAGTGGACATAAATTCATATGAAAGGGTAGACAATTAAACGGTGAATCTAAAAAAAATTAATATATAGGATGTTTCATTTAAAATAACAAAGTTGGTAGCCATTTCCGGTACAACCGGAAGTGATAGAAAGTCGAAATATTTTCCATGAGGTGATCGCATTCAACCGTGCAATGTAGAATTTTTTCAAATTTTTCCTCTGTCAGGAACCCCAAAAACTTTTAATGGGCGTTATTCGTGGCCCACCCTGTATATCATTATTCTACATGATTTAACAAATGTTTAACAAAAATTTTTATATACCGGTTGTTTTATTAAGGGTGGCCATTGGCTGTATCACAGAATCTATCCATCGTAGCATCTTGCAGTAAAAAAAATCATAGTAAAAGTGGATAAGAAAAATTGCTTGAAATTACTTGTACCTTTCTAGCTTTACCACTAGAGGGCGCAATTTCTATCATACAAGATAAAAACAAGTTTTTATCAAATAAATGATAAATTAAGCTACTTCAAAAATATGAAATTTTTAATCTACGCGAAATTTTACTTATTTTTAACTATTTTCTCATTTATTTTTCATTTACATAAAACGCAGGGGAGAATGACAATGTCTAGCCGGTAAAATGCCTGTAACTTTGGTTAGGTTTAACCAAATTTAACAAACTTAGTCTCCTTAAATAGATAATTGAATGCACTTTATACAGATTTACTTTAGTTTGGGTATTATGCGCCAGAGAGCGCGATTGAAACAATCAATATATTAGGTTTGTTCGTTTGTACTGCACTAAGTTGAACTGAGTTCAAGTTTGTGACGTCACCAGTTCAGATCTGTTCATGTCAGTGTACATGAACTGAACTGAAAACAAACGAACACTTTTGGTGTAAAATATAAAAAAATATAATTTCTGCAATACACTACAAAACAATTTAAGGAAACACTAATAATAAAATGTTGGTACTGTATTTTATAAACAAATAAAACTAGGAAAACTAAAAGAAATCCGTGTTTCATATTTTAATAAGAAAATGTAGGGCTGCTGGGTGACGAATTCAGTATGTTTGCTCGTTAATTCACACATTGCACAACAATAGACATGTTTGTATCCATCTTTGAAATTGTATATCTCCCACCCTCTCCTTTTTCTAACCTGCATTACTTACACCTACTCTGGACCAGGGGCAAAAAGTACAGGTTCGGTGCAAGTGAACTAACGCAAACGAACACAGTTCAGTTCAACTTAGTGCATGTAACGAACGGTTTCGGTGCAAAAAGTGTAAAAAGTGCTGCAGCAGTTCATGAAACGATCAAACCTATTATCTCATTTTTTTTAAATTATCTAATTGAAAGGTTAATTAATTAAAATGAGAAATATTGTAAAAACTGGCGGAAACCGCAACTCGATATCTTTATCCTAGCCAGAGATATAGTGAAAATTTGACAGAATGGCGTATTTTGCATCATTAGAGCCCTCTGGCTATTAATATGGGAACTGAAGTAAATCAGAGTACGTAATAGTTTAAAGTGCTGTCAATTATTTATCGAATCACTCTTAAGTTTAATAAATTCGAATAAACTTATTTTAAGTTACAACCATTTTAATGATTAGACTTGTCTATTTTCCTCTGCATCTTGTGTAAAACCCCAAAACACGACAAGGTAGTTAAAATCGAGCAAAATTCAGCGTATATTAAGATTAATATATTTTTAACATAGCTTAATTTAGCATTTTTTATAAAAACTTGTTTTTATTTTCATTGCAAAGCTAAATACAATTATTATTTTCGTTATTTTGTTGTGTTTTGTTTGTTATTGTTTTAATAAAGTATTGTAATACGTGTTTTTATTTGTAGTAAATATATGCATTTTTAAATGTTCTGCTAATCTCATAGCCTGCTATAATTTGAGCTTGTAAATAATCTTGGATTTACTTGCGTACTCGCTTGATATAAAATATAAATGGGAAAAAGTGATCTCCGTTATTCTTTTATTTCTCGTTTTTGACCTCTTGGACATAAGACAAAAGAGGGTAAAGACCTACTAGATTTTAAAATATATTTTTTATGGTGCGCGGTTGGAAATCGGCAAATCTACTAAACTTTTTGCTATATTTTCGGTTAGGATAAAGGTATTAGTTTAAGGTTTTTACCATTTTTTTCAGTATTTCACCCTGTAATAAACTAGTTTAAGAGAACTATACCTCACGATTTGAAATTTTTAAGAAAATCTAGAAAATATGGTTATTGTTCCAAAAAGGACCTCTGTCGGTTACTATAAGAATTACATTCAAGAGAGTAAAACGTGTTTTATAAGTGCTCTCTATTACCTATTAAATGAGACTAATTTTATTAATTTTGGTTAATCGTAACTAAAGTTACATGCAGTTCAATGATCACACTTTCCAGCTCTTCCCTACTTCATATATGCGAGATAGAGAAACAAATGAGTAGTTAAAATTGAGTAAAATTCAGCGTAGGTTACGATTTGTATATTTTCAATCTAGCTTCATTTAGCAGTTTTATGATAAAAACATTTCTGTTTAGCGATAAATGTTACGCCCTCTAGCGACGAAGTTAAGAACTTAAAAATAATTTCCAGTAATTTCTCTTGGCCACTTTTACTATGATTTTTTTAATTTAATAGTTGAGGCTGCTACTTAGTCAAATTCCATATCAACACTTTTAGTAAATAACACACTTGGTTAAGATATCACTGTTTATTGATTGACACTGCAACAATTGTTTCGCCACACAGTGGCTTCATCAGGCAGATGAATATTGTCATTATTCATCTGCCTGATGAAGCCACTGTGTGGTGAAACAAATGTTGCAGTGTCAATCAATAAACAGTGAAATCTTAACCCAGTGTGTTATTTACTAAAAGTGTATTTTGACTTTACCCCAACACGCTACGCTGCATAGTTTCTAAGATACACCCGGTACATTTGTAACTCTCTTTATCATAACTCGATATATTAATTATTCATTAACTAATCGTCTCTTTTAGAAAGGAACGCGAAATGTGTCAGTGAGTGTTTTTTTTTGTGATCTAATATATTATCCTCAAAAGTATAATCATTACTTTGTTTCTAAAATTTATAATTTATTTAAATATTTATGTATTGTTTTAGATATCCCCGAAGGAGAAAAAATCATGAAATACGAAAAAAAAAATGTGTGAACTTAAATCAACAATATAAGTTATATATTTTTCAATTGAAATAAAACTATCTTTTCATTAAAATATCTATGTTAACAAATTTTCTTATTACCACGTTTATCTAAAGAAGATATTTAAGCTATACTGGTCGTTTGCTTTATCATGCTCACTTTTGGGACTTCATAAACTATTAGAGATACGAAGATGGTTAAATTAAATAAATGCTTCCATTTTAAGTTAAAAATAAAACTGCATAAACAAATTGCATCTATCGTCATTTGTTTTTAAGATATAGCGAAAAAGGTGAAAATCGAAAACATTTTCTTTTTGCTGTAACTTTATTAATTAGAAAAATAACAAACGGAAACTTGAAATGAGAAATTTATCATAATGCACGGGTTTTATACAGGATGTCCCGTTTTCATGTTACAACATCAAAATTCACGAAATAGGGGTTAAAAGAACCTAGAACTCGGGAAACGTTGGTGTCGCGTTTCATAATCGCGATTCCCAGAGCAGGTCAGAAAAGGGATCCTGACCAGCATCCGTCGACACAGGGCATTTATTTTGTTCCCTAATCCGCAGCGACCGTGAAAGGCATTCTTGAGGAAGATTTATTGGTGGGTCAATAAGGCCAACGGAATTTATGTATATATATATATATATCTATTGTAAATATCTTGTTATGGTACGCAGATCTCTAATTTGCTGTAGCAGAGATTTTCTGAAATTTGGGCCTTGTTGCCAATACACCCTTTATATTCCGCCTCATAGCCTTATCCCTATCTATCAGTGTCCTCCCCCTAAATACTTTGACCAATAGGAGAATGCACCCAAACCCTCGGTCTGTGGGGGTAAGTTATTAAATAGCTTGTAAATATGTATATTTGTGTGATTGACGCTCGAGAAGTAAATGGAAAAACAACAAAACGTAAATCGTGTTTAATTTTTACTCAAAACCCAACGTAACGAAAAAGTGCAACAAAACATTGGTCCTTCGAACCGGATAAGTGAAAAGTGTAAACTTGTTTCACATCTTCAAAGAAGAAATACAACTTCCGATGAAGAAAAGTCCGAATCAGCTACATCGAGGTGTGCAGTTCCGTTCGTTGAAGAGGTCAACCCGATCAATTTTGCAGTCTTTTGGAGGAAATTCCGTAGGTGAGGTGTCAATTAAATTATCCTTTATACCTGGATTCCATCCGTGTCAGGAAATTGTTTTGATTTGAGTTCATTAGAATTTTAGTACGTTCAATTGTTTATTTTTTATTATTTGATTATAGTTTTGTCTCATTAATACTTATTATATTATATTATTATCATTATCATGACTGAAGAACTTAAAAGCCTCATATATAAAAGGGGTCAGGCCAAGGGTACGGTTACAAGATTTAACAATTATTTAAACGGTCTAAATGTCAATAAATTACCGTCAACACTTGACGACAGAGTTTTAGATTTTAAATTAGTTTTGCAAGAGTTTAATTTAGTGCATACAGAAATTTATCAACTTAACCCTACAGCAGGGAAGGATGATGAAGAGCGTGTTGCATTTGAAAACAGTTATTATGACGTGTTAGGTAAAGCAAAAGATTTAAAAAATGCATGTGCTTCAAGTAGCGGTAGTAGCAATGCTAGTAGTAAAAATAGCTATGATATGCCTAAAATAACTTTGCCAACGTTCTCAGGTAGATTTGACCAATGGACTATATATAAGTCAAATTATTTATCAATGGTTCATAACAATAAGGAATTAAATTTAATGCAAAAATATCATTATTTGCGATCATCTCTACAAGGTGATGCTGCAGAAGTTATTTGTGGAATGAATATAGACGATAAAGACTATACAGAAGCATGGCAAATAGTGCTGAATAGATTTGATAATCATTATAAAATTGTATATTCTCACTGTAGGGCTATTTTACAACTTCCGTCTGTCCGCAAGGATTCAATTGAGGGATTACGTTCATTTATCGATGATGTTTCAAAACATGTACGCTCCCTAAAAACTCTAAATGTACCTGTTGAAAGGTGGGATGTAATTTTAATTTTGATCTTAGAGCCTAAACTAGATTCCAAATTAATGCAAGAGTTTAATTTAAAGGGTGATAAAAATACTTTGCCTACCCCAGAGCAGTTGTTAGAGTTCGTAGCACTTAGATGTGAATCCTATGATTCAAAAACAGCTCAGAATTTAAATTATTCAAATGATAACAATTTAAAAAAGAAATTGCATTTAAATTTCCACGTCGCACAACAAAATAATTTAAAGTCCTGCAAGTTTTGTAAAAAGCCGGGACATTTTATACAAAATTGCCAACAATTTCAGAATTTAAGTGTCGAAGAGAGAATTTACAAAGTTCAGGCAACTGGTCTTTGTACTAATTGTTTAAAACCTGCGAATCATTCGACTTCTAAATGTTTTGGTCCAAAGTGCTCTGAGTGCCATAAAGCTCATCATTATTTATTACATGTGGCCAAACAACAAACTATTCAACTCGAAAACAATAGTTCAGCTACAGTTAACCACTTTTCGGGTCAATTTGAAGAAATGTTGTTAGTCACTGCTGTTGTAAATGCATCAAACACCAAAATGTACAAAATGCAAGAACCTTATTAGATTGTGGATCCCAAGTTAACTTTATTACCCGTGATTTAGCCGATCGATTAAATTTAAAAATTGATAAAACTATAATTAAAATAAGCGGTGTTAGTAAAACATCTGCAAATATTAATTTAAGAACCACCGTTAATTTAGAATCGATTTATGACAGTTTTAACACCACAATTGATTGTTTAGTCGTTGATAAATTAACGGAAAATTTGCCTAATAAATCTTTTGACAAAAGTTGTTTAAATTTACCGCACGGGCTTAAATTAGCTGATCTAAGTTTTAATATTTCAAGTCCGGTTGATTTATTAATCGGAGCTAGAACATTTTGGAGTATTCTAGGGGACAAGAAAATTGAAACCACTAATAAGAGTATTATCTGCCGGGAAACTAATTTAGGTTGGATAATCGGAGAAGCATACCGTCTAGTTATCCAATAAATTCAAAAGGCAATTTTTTTATTCGTCAGGATTCTCTTGACTTTGATTTATCCAAGTTCTGGCAATTAATAGAAATAACACTTGGACTCCTGAAGAAAGGCAAAGTGAGCAGCATTTTATTGAAAATGTATCCAAGATTAATAGCAAGTTTGTGGTTAAATTACCATTTAAAAATATTGTACCGGAATTAGGTGATTCAAAGCAAATGGCGAGAAAGCGATTTTTTGCATTAGAAAATAGATTAATTAAAAATCCCGATTTAAGATCTGAATATGTTAAATTCATGTCAGAATACGAACGGTTAGGTCATATGAAAGTTTTACCTTGTAATTTTATGTCAAATATCGGCCGTGATAATTATTATTTACCACATCATGCCGTTTTAAAAGCTGATAATATCACAACGGAATTACGGGTGGTTTTTGATGCATCCGCCACTAGTAGTAATGGGGTATCCTTAAATGATTTATTATTAAAAGGGCCGGTAATACAAGACGATCTTTTTGCAATTTTAATTAGATTTCGCACTTATAAATATGTACTGGCGGCCGATATTAAAAAAATGTACCGACAAATTTTAATTTCACAAGAAGATACACGTTTTTAGCAAATCTTATGGCGGTCAAAACCAAATGAACCTTTAAAAAACTATCAATTACAAACAGTAACATATGGTACGAAACCTGCATCATTTTTAGCCGTTAGGTGATTGCATCAACTAGCCATGATGAAGCTGATAAGTATCCGAATGCGTCCGCGATTATAAAACGCGATTTTTATGTCGACGATTTATTAACGGGCGCAAATTCGATTCATGATCTAATTGCTGTCCGCGATGAGATTGTTGCTATATTAAAAAAAGGTTCTTTTGAATTAAGCAAATGGAATTCCAATAATCCATTAATTTTAAAAGATATTTCAAGTCCTAGTACCGAAAATGTAATTTTTCTTGATAAAAATACATGTACTAAGACATTAGGTTTAATTTGGAATCCGATGGACGATCAATTGCAATACACAATACCAACATTTGATTATATAAATATTACCAAGCGAACAATTTTATCTTACATTTCAAAGTTTTTTGATCCATTAGGTTTAATTAATCCGGTAATATTAACTACTAAAATATTAATTCAAAAGCTCTGGCAGCTAAAATTAGAATGGGATGAAATTATACCCGAGCCGATTCTTAAACAATGGAATCAATTTATGTCGCAATTAATTAACCTAAAATCATTAGTTATCAAACGAAATATTGGTTTTCTGCTAATGGTAATCATGAGTTACATTGTTTTGCAGATGCCAGTGAAAAGGCGTACGGTGCCTGTATACATGTAAAATATAGTAACAATAAAAATGTTTAAAGTAATTTATTATGCGCAAAATCGCGGGTCGCACCGTTAAGTGCAACTACCGTACCCCGTCTAGAACTATGAGCTGCATTATTGGCCTCGGAATTAGCAAAAAAGGTTCAAGAGATAATTAATTATTGTTTTGTCGTGGATTAAAATGAATACCTCGAATTTAAAAACCTTTGTTGCTAATCGTGTGGCTGAAATATGCGAATTGACTTCGCCAAATCAGTGGCATTATATTAACACTCATGATAATCCCGCGGATATAGTCTCACGGGGTGTTATGCCATTAGAAATAATTAATAATTCTTTGTGGTGGCATGGTCCAACTGCGTTGTGGGAGAATCAAAATATAACGTCAAATGAGGATATCAAATTGCCACTTGATAAATTGCCAGAAGTAAAATTGGTAAATTTAAATATAAAAGAAAATCAAATTAGTGATTTTAACTTATGTAATAAATTTTCTTCATTTATTAAATTAATAAGAGTCATTGCATTCTGCTTAAGATTCACTAATAATTCTAAATATCTTGAAACAAAAATTGTTGGTCCAATAGCTGTATCCGAATTCAATAACGCTGTCACTCGTATTGTAAAGTTGCAACAATGTCAATCATTTAAAGATGACATCGAGTTTTTAAAAACTAATAAATATGTGAACAATAAAAGCAAATTAAAAGCATTTAACCGTTTTTTAGACAAAGAAGGGGTCGTACGCGTGGGAGGACGGTTGTGTAATTCGGATGCATACAATTATAATTATAAACATCAAATGCTGTTACCAGAAAAATGTAATTTAACTGAAATAATAATTCGTTATTTTCACTTAAAAAACTTTCATTCTGGCATTCAAACAACGTTATCGCAGACCAGATCTAAGTATTGGATATTAGGCGGATCAAACGCTATAAAGCGCGGGATCAGAAAATGCACTACTTGCTTTAAAGCTCGACTAATTAATTTTCAACCATTCATGGGTAATTTACCTCAAGAACGCATTACTTTGGTTAGGCCATTTTATAATTGCGGTATCGATTTTTGTGGCCCAATATATTTAAAACATAGATTACGAAAATCCACTGCAACAAAGGCATACGTGGCGGCATTTGTTTGTTTTGCGACAAAAGCCATGCATTGAGCTTGTTTCTAATTTGTCAACAGACGCATTTATGGCAGCCCTTAATAGATTCTTTACGAGACGCGGAAAATCTGTAAATATTTATACAGATAACGGCACTAATTTTGCAGGCGCAGCACGTAAATTACAAGAGTTTTTATTTTTTAAAATTGATATGAACAAAAACACATTTTTAAATAATTTTGATAAAGAAGGAATTAACTGGCATTTTATTCCGCCTAGAGCGCCACATTTCGGCGGTTTATGGGAAGCGGCAGTTAAAACAGTAAAAAGTCATCTGATAAAAGTAATTGGTGAAACAAAACTTAATTTTGAAGAGTATAGTACGCTCTTAGCTCAAATCGAAGCAATTGCAAATTCTCGCCCCCTGTTTCCCTAATCAAATGATCCTAATGACCTTAATTTCCTAACACCCGGTCATTTCCTTATTGGCACCTCTATGTTGAATGTACCGGAAGCAGACTTGCTACACATAAAACCTGGGCGGCTGACGAAATGGCAGCATGTACAGCAGATTAAGCAACATTTTTGGAAGCGATGGCAGAGAGACTATTTGCATCACTTGCAAACCAGGAAAAAATGGCAAGTACCCGGGCAGGAACTCCAAGTGGATCAGCTGGTCCTAATAAAGGAAGAAGGTGTCCCGTCCATGTGTTGGAGTAGTGGCCGAATCATGGAGTTACATCCTGGATTAGATGGCATCACCAGAGTCGTCACTATCCGGACAACAACTGGCGTTTACAAGCGCGCTCTGAATCGTCTGTGCGCGTTCCCAATCGACAACGAATAAAGTGTTGTGTAAATTGATAAATTGTAATAGTGATTATTTAACGTAATTTAATTCGAAAACAATCTTGCAATGTTCTGCAACGCGGTGGTGTATGTCGCATTTCATAATCGCGATTCCCAGAGCAGGTCAGAAAAGGGATCCTGACCAGCATCCGTCGCCACAGGGCATTTATTTTGTTCCCTAATCCGCAGCGACCGTGAAAGGCATTCTTGAGGAAGATTTATTGGTGGGTCATTAAGGCCAACGGAATTTATGTATATATATATCTATTGTAAATATCTTGTTATGGTACGCAGATCTCTAATTTGCTGTAGCAGAGATTTTCTGAAATTTGGGCCTTGTTGCCAATACACCCTTTATATTCCATCTCATAGCCTTATCCCTATCTATCAGTGTCCTCCCCCTAAATACTTTGACCAATAGGAGAATGCACCCAAACCCTCGGTCTGTGGGGGTAAGTTATTAAATAGCTTGTAAATATGTATATTTGTGTGATTGACTCTCGAGAAGTAAAAGGAAAAACAACAAAACGTAAATCGTGTTTAATTTTTACTAAAAACCCAACGTAACGAAAAAGTGCAACGAAACAGTTGGAATAATTAAAAATTAAGCAAATCAAGGAATAATTTTAAATGAGAAAAATTTAAAAAAATTTCAAATCAGGAAAATGTAGAAATGATTTTAGATGAGGAAAATGTAGAAATAATTTTAAATGATGTCTAACACTGAAACTTGCGATGATAAAATAATTTCTAATAAGAAGAATGATAAAATGGTTTCTACAATTGTTGATGATTACAAAACAATTTCGAATGTGCAAGTAGCAAGCATTTCAAACAGGAAAATACTTAACTAAATAATTAATGATGATAAAATTATTTCAAATACTGTCGATCAAAAAAAATTAAACATTTATAATGATGATAAACAAATTATCAAACCAGCATTTCTTGTGAAAACTGGTGAGTTTCTGCTGAGTCTTTTTTCGATAGAAGTAAATTTAAAAAAATCACACACATGCACAAAAGCATTTACTTCAATGTGACTGTACCGATTTTTTAGTTTACATTTTTGATTCTGGAGAAATATATCAAATATTCGATAATTTGTTAATGTCAGTCAAAAAACAAATGCTGTAGATTTGGAGTTTCGACTTTTATTAATCAATGTTATTTGTTTTAAAACATTTCTTCCTAAAATGATAAATTTTTATATGTAAACGCTTTTACATACAAAAATTCAACATTTTAAAAATTTCGAGAAGGAGGAGTTGAACCCTATACCCCCCCCCCCCCCTCTGGCTACGGCCTTGAACACAACTATGTCACAACAAACAAAGTCACAGCGGGGCAAACTACACTATGGTGGCACAACAGTCGCTTAATCCTTAATATGGCGGTTTATCTAAAAACTTCTATGAATTTAATTCTAAGTCCAACTAAAAATTATTGTTTACAGTGAAGTAAGCAATCAATAAGGGGTATAAAAGTTGCTATATACATGGTTATTAAATTTTATTTATAAAAATAATGTACAAAATAGCAATGTCCTTCTAAATTCGGGTCCTAACAAAATATGGTTGTCCAGGTTGTGTCAGCACAGCCGAAAGAAATCACTCACCGTAGATACGTATTAAATATCTTATTTAACATAATGTATCATTTTTGATTGCTGTGACGGTCGCCAGGGTTAATAATTACGCAAAAGAAGAAGAATTATGAGGTATTAATTGACACGTCATATATCCAATGACAGTAAACTTCTAAACGTTTACTGTCATTGTCAAAATACATCTGTGAACTGAATATAGCAAGCAGCATTTGACGTCAGTGGGTACCTAAGCCGCTGCGGGGTTACGGAATGGGAACCAGTGGTTCCCAAACTCTTTTGGCTCACGGAGCCCTTCTCATACTCAAAACTTGCCCACGGACCCCTGATTGTAAAAACTACATAAATGCATAATAGAAAAATTACGAATATATCTTTGATGTCTTGAATGGTAAAAATATATTAAAAATAAAATATAAATAAAACATTTTGTTGAAGAGTATTTATTGAAATTATAACTTGTTTTAACATACAACAAAAAATTAAGGACTTGGATGAACTTGATGGGATGTTATAAGTGTATTTATGTCCGGCTCAATGTTTGTGAGTAGTAACCGCAATTTCCTACGAATACTAATTTCTAGTCAGTTTTTTTTTTGTGATGATGTATTCTACCAAATAGGAAGACGGAAAAGCAATCAACAGCTTCTGTACAATAACTAATAATGCTGGATATAAAATTAGGATCTGTTTTTGAATCCAGAAGTTGTCGTATCCTTGTTTAAACAATGGTTTCAGCTCCTCATTTGTGGATAATTCAATAAGTTGCTCCTGCATTAGTATGTGTTCATCTGTATTTGTGCTCTAAGTTTCACTACTTGCAAAAGGGTTCAACGCCCAGTCGGGAATATTCAAGTAAAGAATGTCTTCAAATCATTGGTTAAGGTCCGAATGAAGCGCTGTTAAGTGTTGACAATAAGCAAACAAATCTTCATCTCTATTTTGCAATTTTGAAAGATTTGGAAACTGAGAGCATTCTCCTCTTCCCTAGTTTTGTTTGTACAGCAAAAATTTTGCAACAAACGCAGAAATTACACTTTTAGTTTTGATTAAATTTAATGTGGCACCTTGTAATTTCAAATTAGTTTCGTTAAATCTGGCAAATCTGGCAAATTAATCAGTCATATAAGCAATGTCATTTTTGCGATAATTAAATTGTGCCGCAAATCACTATCTTTACTCTCCAGGAATTCCAACACTGAATCAAAGAGGGAATAGAAGCGTTCCAAACATACATCTTTAGATAACCAACGTACTTCTGTGTTATGTAGTAAACGATTATAATCATCATCATTTTTCAAACAAAGTTGAACAAATAATCTCTCATTTAACTGCTCTAATAACATAAGTTAGTGATTTATACAAACGTCCACTAAGGTTTTTTGCGACCAAATAATGTCGATTTTTTCTTCTTTTGAAAATCTCACATAAGCTAAAAGTAAAGCTTAATTTTCTGGTAATGTTGATTCGTCAAGCTGTATAAAGAATTCAGATGTTTTTAAGTAGTCACATAAAGAGTTTTCTACACACTGAGCCATTTTGTCGTTCCTTCTTCGTACAGTATTATTACTCAGCGGAATTCCTTATCAAAAGCTGGTTTGTGTAATACTACCTCACTTTAGAATAAGTTCTTCGCAAATAGTGTGCGCCTTTCCGGACTTCGCGGAGTCGGTGTTTTCAAATATTTTACGTTAAATCCTTATCTTTTTTGTCACTATGGATTTTTATTAAATGTTCCTTAAGCTTAGAAGGTTTCATTGAATCGTTTGACATCGTTTTACTACATATAAGACACATAGGTAAAGTACTATTTCCTGGTGACCGAATAAAGCCATATTTCATATATTTAACATTGTATTGCCTGCATTTTTTCTTTGTCTCACTCATACTGTTATCTGAAAAAAGGGGTCTATTAATATATAGGAAAAATGGTTTATCAAAATATTTATTTGCAACAAACCACTCTTAATTATAATATTTTTTTAAATGGAATGCTGCAATGTAATTCTCTCTTGAATTAATTATTTAAGATGAGATGTAAGCATAAAATTTCATGTAAATGTCACATATAGTGTAGGTATTCTTTGTGTACCAATTATTTTTCTAGAAAAATAAATAATTAAAAAATTAATTAACAACAGAATATAATTGTTGATTCGTATTTTCCAATATTTAAAGTTCTGTATTTTCTCTGTTTACTTTTTATATTTTATCATTTTATTGCGTCCTATTTCTTACAAGCAAAAAGGGTCGCTTGTGGTTACAAACATATTTTATTACTATTTTGTGTATGATATTTCTAAAGCGAAACCTGAGTACCACATGTTTCTCTCGGACTTTCAGCTTGTAAAATTTACAACTTGTTTACGGCCGAAAGAACGATTAGCCATTGTCCAGAAATATTTCCTTATTTCTAAAGAGCGGGCCCAAAACGTGCCGAATTGGTCCCTATAAAACTTATCCGCGACCGAGCCGAGCGTAAGGGCTTATCCCTTCTACCACTTCCAAAATTCCCAGCACCCGATTATCTGTCCTGTTTATTCACATTGAAAAAACATCCCTTACCTTATCTTGCAAAAACCCTCTTCAATTAATCCTAGCCAATCAGATTTTCCTATCCCAAAACGTTCCCTCTTACAACAGAAAAATCGGAGAGTCTTGTCTTAACTGTCAAATCAGCAACATCGTTCTTTCGGCCGTACCGCGCTTAACTTGCCATTTGTAACTTGTGGTTTTACTTATAACTTTAACTTTTATCTTTGTGTTTTAACTTCATCCATTTTCTACAATTATTTATTATTTTGCTTTTGTATATATTTTATTTAATCAATAATTAAATAAATCTGTTTGTTTAATTTTACTGGTATTCCTAATTTTGAATAAAAACCGCGAGACCCGCAAAATTTACAATAATAATACAGTAATATACAGTAATTCCAACATTCGCGGATTTGGTTACTCGCGGAGGTAAACAAAATAAGCAAAAATATAAAATAATAAGCTATAACTCTTAGCATTATATTAAATTATAAAACCTAATATGTCTAACTTCTTATACAGAATCATTAATAATATATTCTTTAGAAACACATCTGTGATAGAAAAACTTACAATCTCTTCTTAAGTTTTTATTAAAAAAGAAATCCCAATGAATCTTAAGGGATTACTGTACTGATAACTGTGATAAATAATTGTTTTAATTAAATTAAACAAAAGTATAATTTTATTCTAACATACTTACCCAACAAAAGTACGCTATCTGCGTAATAATACAAAAAATTATACTTCTTTTTGTCCAACACTTGGAAAATTTGTTGTATGCACTTCACATCACGCATAGCACAGAACTAAATTGTTGATTAGTACACGACTGTTTTATAGTTTATATTGTAACGACGCAATACTCAAGTAAACAAATGTGTCATACCGAACGCTCTGGAAAGTCTAGAATATGCTCCCTAAGCATTTCAGTACACTACCGAGCGCTTGAGACACGAAATTCTAGAAGGTGCATGCTGGCATAGATTAAATTAGATTGATAACTCATAGGGGGCTCCACGTATCATGATTTTAGTTAACCGACCCACTCGATGAGACGGCGCTGCAATCGCAAATGACGTCATTTGGCGCGGGGAGCGGGCGGGATTCTTGCTAAGCGGGGTGTGCGGTGCACCCACCTTAACATTAAATGGTGGTTGCGGTGCGGGGAACATCGCACGGTATTAAATTACCGTGCGATGCGAAAAATACCAAAGACCTAATGAACATTTTAAAAATATATTTAAAAAGTTATTACAAATATATTTCGCTACATGTCAAAACCTAATTATATTTCACTTCTCAACAAAATGTCTGCAGTTCGTCAAAAAATGCATCTTAGAAATGAAATAAGAGGTCTCCTTATCCGGATAAGGATGTTGGCGTAAGTAGTGTTCCACACAGTGAATTTTTCTTTAAGGTAAACATATGCATAAGCAGTAAATTTTCCGACATTCGTCGTTTTTCAAAAGAGTTCAATACAACGCTTTAAACGAGTGTTTTCCACTCCCAGACTAAGCATGAAGTAAAATTTCGAGTTTAGAAAAGCCCCGTGAAAATTTGTCGAGGGTCGCGCAGCGACCCGAGACAAATTTTCTGGGCTTTTCTAAACTCGAAATTTTACTTCATGCGCCACGTGTACAAAACACTAAAATATTTTAAAATTTATATATATTCTAATTTCACTTGAAATCTGTGTTTTATACGCGTGGCGCATGAAGTAAAATTTCGAGTTTAGAAAAGCCCAGAAAATTTGTCTCGGGTCGCTGCGCGACCCTCGACAAATTTTCACGGGGCTTTTCTAAACTCGAAATTTTACTTCATGCTTAGTCTGGGAGTGGAAAACACTCATTTAAAGCTTCAAATTGAACTTGAAAAAAAACTAGGAATATCTAAAGAATTACAGAAAATAGGTTAAATTTGAAATATGTATACTTAAAAGAAAACTCCTTGTATGTATAAATACAAATAAAATATTTCCAGAAGAAAGTTATTGTTAGTGCAAAAATGTTCAGCAAAAATATTAAAGGGAAGTATTTGGTATATGGTGAAACTTATTTCGTAAATCGGGAAATCTTTTGACTTATATTTGACAAGGTGAAAGATATTTGGGTTATAGTGAATCTCATTTGATCAATAGTGAAATGCAATAGAATAACCGTGTAATTGAATTTAAGACATTATTTTATGTTCTGAGATCGTACTTTGTGACTAGATGAAATTTCAGAATTGCTTGATCCAACAGCAACGGGAACATTCTCCATGGAAGTATGCTCCTTGCCCGGTGTGAAAAAATCTCCACGTCCGTGGTTGTTTCATGCATACTACTTGAAGATCATTCACGAATGCTAGGAAGAAATAAAGAGAAATAATGTAGACACACTGGTTTTAAATGTGTTTGACTGCAGATTTAATTAAAAGAATAGACAATGGCTTAAAAACTTAAAATATTACATAAACTTACGGTTTTAATTATTAATGTTAACGCCCATCCCCAAAGATTCAGAATTGCTTAATCCAACAATAATGGGGATCTACTCCATGAAAAAATACTCCTAGTTCAGTATGATGAAAATATCCACGACCATGGTTATTTAGTATACTTGAAGATCATCCACATGTACTAGGAAGAAATACTGTAGTAACACCCTGGTTTTAACTTTGTTTGACTGTACACTTATTTAAAATAATACACAATAGGTTAAATTTATAAATATTTTACATACTTACGGTTGTAATTATTTATATTTATTAACGCTCATCTCGAGACGATTTCGTCTTATCAGCATTTTTGTGCCTTCAGATCCGACGGATCTAACAGCTGTTGAATGAAAACGAGCCCACGTTAGAAATTGCGGGAAATTTGTAATTCCGACATATGCGCCCTCCCATCGAGTGGGTCGGTCAACTATATATGTGAACTTATAGAATCATATGGAGTCGACTGGGTCTGCATGCTGGAACCAGTGGCGGCCGGTAGCCAACTTCATGTGAAACAAAAATGCCAAGGTAATGTATACCGGCATTAAACGGTGTGCTCGTCGCTCTGCTAAATGTGCGTATTGATGACGCAATTCTGTGGCGTTAGGAGCATTTATGAACGATATGCATACGTAGTGCTTTCAACCTCATTTTTTGTATCTTGGGTTTGAGCTTTCCATGAAGTTAGTCCGCGAGCCGCTAGTGGTTGGAACCTGTCTATATTTATATTTTATAGGATGTAAAAATCTCTAATAATTTATTCATTGTTATTTATTTTAATTTCCTTAATAATAAAATTGTGTCCCAATTTTTGTATTTTATATTAAACCTTGCGCGGACCCCCTGACGTTTAGGGACCCCCAAATCAATTCCAATTTTCCACGGACTCCCTGAATGATCCCGGGGACCACTGTGGGAACCACTGGTCTAAATGGATTGGCAGTGTTCAGTGACAGCATGAAATCGATTTACAGAGAGTTTTAGATAATCTAGCGAGGCAAAGGAATAGACGTGTTAAAATATTATTGTAAAATTTTGGCTACACATTAAGTTAAGTTAAGTGTCTCGTTAATGTGGGAAAATAGCTTAATCATCGATTGTTGGGATCAAAATATGATGATTTAACATAACTTATCTATATCGAAAAGTTTACGGCTAAGCCGGAATAAGTCTTCAAAGTTCAAAAAAATATTATTAATTTTATTTATAACAATTGAACGCTATATTCGATCCGACTAAAATTTATTATGGTTGATTGAGGTTTCTGGCAGGCGATCACTGATCACTACACACATGCGGCTGATCACAAATAAAGCTAATAATGCATTCTACAAAACTATCGAAGTCACTAATACTCAGATGCTTAGAAATGCCTGAAAATTTGGATTTGCTGGGGAGCGCGAGCGAGGCGAGTCCCGCCCCTGCAAATCCAAATTTTCAGGCTTTTCTAAACTCGAAATTTTACTTCATGCGCCATGCGTACAAAACATTGATAATATTGCGAACTTCAAAATATACTGCGTGTGTTTAGTTTTAGAAAAGTATTATCAATGCTTGCAAATTTCTTTATGATATGTTTTTTTTTTCGCCTCCTAAATCTGCAACTACGAGTTTTTGCTGTTCAAATAACTAAAATTTAGATATTTTAATGACGGTCACTTTAAAATTGGTTTCTCCAATAACTTCGTTTTCTTCTATATTTGGCTTTTTCACAAAATAAAGTTATTTTCAGGGGGAAAAATCTGGAATCAAGGAAGTTATGAAAAAGTCAGATAAATTTAACTATGATTTAATAAAGAAAACACTTGGTTAAATTTCACTAATATTTTGGTTTTTTATTCCAACTAGTTTCGACTTTGAGTCATTCTCAAGGAGTTCCTTGAGAATGACTCAAAGTCGAAACTAGCTGGAATAAAAAACCAAAATATTAGTGAAATTTAACCAAGTGTTTTCTTTATTAAATCATAGTTAAATTTATCTGACTTTTTCATAACTTGGGGACAAGGGCCTTAGTCCGCGAACCGCTAGTGGTTGGAACCTGTCTATATTTATATTTTATAGGATGTAAAAATCTCTAATAATTTATTCATTGTTATTTATTTTAATTTCCTTATTAATAAAATTGTGTCCCAATTTTTGTATTTTATATTAAACCTTGCGCGGACCCCCTGACGTGTAGGGACCCCCAAATCAATTCCAATTTTCCACGGACTCCCTGAATGATCCCGGAGACCACTGTGGGAACCACTGGTCTAAATGGATTGGCAGTGTTCAGTGACAGCATGAAATCGATTTACAGAGAGTTTTAGATAATCTAGCGAGGCAAGGAACTCCTTGAGAATGACTCAAAGTCGAAACTAGTTGGAATAAAAAACCAAAATATTAGTGAAATTTTTAACCAAGTGTTTTCTTTATTAAATCATAGTTAAATTTATCTGACTTTTTCATAACTTCCTTAAAAATATGTTTCACCACGTGAAAGATGAGAAACTTGTTCAAGATACAGATAAATTTAACATTTCAAATTGGTCGCCCCCATGTTTGTCTATATTTCAAATTTGTTTTTAGATTATTATTGGGCCCTAAAATACGCAACTTGGTCCCAATTTAACCGAATCTCTATCTCTTCAATTAACGAAGATCCCTATACATTCTGTTGAAATAAGGGCACCCTGTATGCAGGTACTAAATTAAATTCCACTTGACTCATGCATGCAAGAAAAATAATATCCAAGGTAACCTTAAAAGTAGGCCAATAATTGATATACTTTCGTATATTATTCTAGATTAAAATAAAATGTATAATTATTATCAAAGTAAATAAGGACGGAATCGATTAATTTTTAATTAAAGTGAGTGCAATTGTTTACAAAGAAACACAAGCATTGATAGTAAACATCTTAAACATTGTATTGTCATTTAGAAATAATTATGGCTGAACATTTGGTAAATTTAATCAATCTGTTATTTGCAAGTCATTGCAATTTGGACCCAAGAAGCAGTTACCAAGCTGACTACAGCCCATTTTTAAAAACTGGCGACATTTTTGACTTCATTGTTGTCGGTGGTGGCAGTGCTGGTGCAGTTATCGCCTCAAGATTATCGGAGATTCCATCTTGGAGTGTTTTGTTGTTAGAAGCCGGAGATTATCCAACTTTTGTCACAGAAGTAAGTTTGCGATGTGCTCATCTCGCAATTTGTATCGTTGTAGAAGAGGATTGTAACGGCAAAGTGGCCCAATTAATAAAACTGTAGTCGTTTCAGCCAATGGCGTAGATAGCTTTTTGTTAAGGGGGAGGGAGGATTTGAGTTAGTATTTTGTTTGTATTTCACATTAAAATGAAAATCGTTCGAGTTTAGAAAAGCCTAGTTTCGTTCGGTCGCTGCGCTTTGCTACGCAACCGAGAGAAATTTTTAAGCTTTTCTAAACTCGAAATTTGACATTATGCTTAATCTGGAATTGAAAACACTCATTTTATTGTAAAATGTGTGACTGTAATAAATAAAGTTGATAACATTGAAAGCATTGTTGGGCGTAATTAACTACAATGTAATGGAATTACGTAATTTAATTACAATTTAGTGTATTAATAATGAAATGCATTGCAACGTAATGGAGTTACAATGTAATTATACGAGTAAAATTACAAATACATTATAAAGTAAAGGAGTTACAATATAATTATGCGAATATAATTACCAAATTATGTAATTACAAACGTAATGCATTACAAAAATAATGCAATTAAAATGTAATGCATTACAAAGTAATAATTGTATATTACGTAACGAGAGCGGTATGCAGCATATTACATGTGAGCGGACATGTTGCGCACGAGCCGCGCAGCGGCGAGTGCAGTATTCCGCGAGTATGTAATTGCCATACCACTCGAGAAACGTACGATACTTTACCTACGCCCTAACAAAATAAACAATGAGCATAAAGGTACAACTTATTTATTGCAATCAATTTTAATAGTACCATGACAATGATGAAAACTAAATTAGTACTTGATCAACATACAAGGAATAAAGCTGTACATTTTCCGACATTCGTTGTTTTTTAAAAGAGCTCAATTTAAAGCTTTAAACGAGTGTTTTCCACTCCCAGACTAAGCATGAAGTAAAATTGCGAGTTTAGAAAAGCCCCGTGAAAATTTGTCGAGGGTCGCGCAGCTACCCGAGACAAATTTTCTGGGCTTTTCTAAACTCGAAATTTTACTTTATGCGCCACGCGTATAAAACACTGATTTTAAGTGGGGTTCAAATATACATAGAGCTCACAATATTTTAGTGTTTTATACGCGTGGCGCATGAAGTAAAATTTCGACTTTAGAAAAGCCCAGAAAATTTGTCTCGAGTCGCTGTGCGACCCTCGGTAAATTTTTACGGGGCTTTTCTAAACTTGAAATTTTACTTTATGCTTAGTCTGGGAGTGGAAAACACTCGTTTAAAGCTTCAAATTGACCTCTTAAAAAAAACGAATATCTAAAGATTTAAAGAAAATAAGCTGAATTTGGAATACGTATACTTTAAAGAAAAACTCCCTGCACATCAAAGAAATGTCATTTGGTTGTACGGTAAGCAATCAGCTGTTCAGCTGTCAACACGTAATGTACTTGTCAAAGCTATTACGTGCATGTGTACGTAATGTCAATCATACTTGTCAAGATGATAGTGCGGTATGATGCGGTTACTAGATAGGGCGTTGGTAAATGTATTTATTTCTCTCTAAAAGTTTTAGAGAGTTGTTTTTCGTTTTTTTTTTTTTAATAAGACGGAAAAGAAAAATCACGGGCTGAAAACAAAACTTAAACAACAAAAAAACAAAAATACGTCCTGGAAAATCAAGCCCTCAAAAACTTCGTCGTGAAAGACCTCCCCCTATAAAAAAAAAAATCTTGAAAACCACCTCTCGAAAATAACGCCATGAAAAATTACCCCCTGAAAAAACATTCTTAGAAAATCACTATCCGAAAAAACAACCCCTCCCAAAAATCGCCTCTTCTAAAAACTATCCTCTCCAAAAACCACCCTATTCATAAACAACCCCCTTCAAAAACCAAGCCCCTCCAAAAACCACCCTCTCTAAAAACCACCCTGTAAAGCCATTCCTGGAAAATCACTCCAGGTAAATTTTTATAGATGGTGGTTCTCTATAAAAATCAGTCCTGAGAAAACGACACCTTCGAGAAACCAATGCCTGTAAAAACATTATTGGAAAACCACCATCCAAATATACCCCTATATAAACCACCCTCCAAAAAAAAACCATCTCTTCTTAAAAACCACCCTGAGAAGCCATTACTGGAACATGACCGCAGGTAAATTTTTATAGAACCTAGAGGGTTAAATTGGAAACTGGAAAATCACCTTCCAAATATACCCCTGTAAGAACCACCCCTAAAAAGACCAGCCCGGGTCAGACTTAGTACATAAAACCAGTTTTGTTTAAGAGATAATGTCAAAATCTGATTTGCCGCGAATCTTTTTACAGGGGGTGGTTTTTTGTGGCGTGTTTTTTCGAGGGGTAATTTTTCAGAAAAATTATTAATAGGAGGAGGTTTGTCACGGCGTAGTTTTTTTCCCTCTAATTTTAAGTCAGGGGCCCTGACTTTATTTGATAATGTCAGGGCCTCCAAAAGCTTCGTAGGGCCCTTTCGATTCTTATTATGATTGATTTGAAAATAAGAATAATTCATTTTTGTTAAAATTTGTTAATGACCAAACCGGGTCGGGCCAGGTTTAAATACAACGTAATCCATTTCGTTTCTCATAATTATAACCCAAATGTAATGCATTACTTTTACCATGCATATAATTAAATGTAATTTAATTACGTTTCCCATAATTATAGTTACAATTGATTAATAAAGCTGATAAATGTTGAAAGTTCATATTCACTTTTATATAAATAAAACAATTTAAACACTTTCAAATATATATTGTAATAACGCTACAATTGTTTCGCCACTGTGGCTTCTTCTGGCGAAGAAATGATAAATACAATTTGTCGGGTCGGGTATATATACAATGTTTATGGGGGGGTGGGTTTTTCAAAAAAATGTAAATTTAAGAAGGGCGAATTAGTTAAATCTGTTTGATCGTTGAGAAGATGTCCTGAAATTTTTTTTTTATTGATTTCTAAACACTCCATGATGTTGAGTTTCCGACCTTTCCTTTCTAGATGTAGAACTTAGAAATTTTCATCGAAGTGGTGGTTTTCTTCGATGAGGTGGTTGGAGTATGTGGAGTTTGTTTTCTTTTGTTTGAAGCTGGTTAAATGTTCTTTTATCCTCTTTTGAAACGATCTTCCGGTTTGTCCTACATATTTCTTGGGGCTGTCTTTGCAAGTTAGTAAATAGACGCCACTTTGTTGAGTTTTATTATTTTTGTTTTTATTGTTTTTAATTATTTTTCCTAAGGTGTTATTTGTCCTGTATGCTATATTAATATTCAGTTTTCCTAACATTTTCCCGATTTTATTACTATTGTTTCCTGTGAATGTTAATGAAAAGTAGTTTTTTATAGATTTGTTTTTGATAATTGGGTAAATGGAATGTATTAATTTATTTATTTGTTTTTTCTGTACTAATTTTTCTATTATTAATTTTTTAAATCCGTTTTTGTAAGGAATTTGAAATATTATTTTTAATTCCCTATTATAATTACTTTGTGTCATGGGGACTGCTAATAACCTATGTATCATACTATGATAAGCTGCTAACTTTTAAGACATTGGGTGATTCGATTTATAATTAATCGTCGTGTCTGTGTGTGTCGGTTTGTGAAAAATCGAAAACTCGTGTTTGTTATTAGTTCTCTTTATCTTTAGGTTTAAAAAATTAATGGAATGATCTACTTATATTTCTTTTGTAAATTGATTTTTTTTATGTTGTAAGTTTATTAAATGTAAAAACGAATCTAATTGTCTGTCGGTGCCATTGAACGCTAAAAGTACATCATCAACGTACCTATAGCAATAAACATTAAAAGTGCGATTCTTTTCGCAATCTACAACAAGTTAGTCTTACAAAGACTATATCAAACACTCATTGAAACAACTACTTCCCGGGCTAATACCCCGACGGACATTGAATTATACAACAAGTGTTTGCTGTTACATACAGTAACCTACTGCAAATGTAACAATTTGGGTCAAATTATTCAGGCCATCTATAGACGCGTTTCGAGATTTATCTCTCATCAGTAAACGGTAACGTGACCGCCAGTCTAAAGTGTCAAATTGTTTAGAGGGAATGGCAAAGCTATATTGATGAGAGATAAATCTCGAAACGCGTCTATAGATGGCCTGAATAATTTGACCCAAATTGTTACATTTGCAGTAGGTTACTGTATGTAACAGCAAACACTTGTTGTATAATTCAATGTCCGTCGGGGTATTAGCCCGGGAAGTAGTTGTTTCAATGAGTGTTTGATATAGTCTTTGTAAGACTAACTTGTAGATTGCGAAAAGAATCGCACTTTTAATGTTTGAAGTATTCTGCAACCAAGAATTGGCAATTTCATTTATACTTATACCAATAAACACATTTCTTAAAGGCCGGCAATTGAGATAATCCCTCTTCTAAGTTAATCATAAATATCTCCGCCATCAGGGGGCTCAGTGGGTTTCCCATGGCTAAGTCTTCCTTCTGGCTTGTCACAGAATTATTTACAATTTGGTAATAAATGTTTTTGCCAGAAGGAAGGCTTAGCCATGGTAAACCCACTGAGCCCCCTGATGGCGGAGATATTTATGAATAACTTAGAAGAGGGATTATCTCAATTACCGGCCTTTAAGAAATGTGTTTATTGGTATAGGTACGTTGATGATGTACTTTTGGCGTTCAATGGCACCGACAGACAATTAGATTCGTTTTTACATTTAATAAACTTACAACATAAAAAAATTCAATTTACAAAAGAAATAGAAGTAGATCATTCCATTAATTTTTTAGACCTAAAGATAAAGAGAACTAATAACAAACACGAGTTTTTGATTTTTCACAAACCGACACACACAGACACGACGATTAATTATAAATCGAATCACCCAATGTCTCAAAAGTTAGCAGCTTATCATAGTATGATACATAGGTTATTAGCAGTCCCCATGACACAAAGTAATTATAATAGGGAATTAAAAATAATATTTCAAATTGCTTACAAAAACGGATTTAAAAAATCAATAATAGAAAAATTAGTACAGAAAAAACAAAGAAATAAATTAATACATTCCATTTACCCAATTATCAAAAACAAATCTATAAAAAACTACTCTTCATTAACATTCACAGGAAACAATAGTAATAAAATCGGGAAAATGTAAGGAAAACTGAATATTAATATAGCATACAGGACAAATAACACCTTAGGAAAAATAATTAAAAACAATAAAAACAAAAATAATAAAACTCAACAAAGTGGCGTCTATTTACTAACTTGCAAAGACTGCCCCAAGAAATATGTAGGACACACCGGAAGATCGTTTCAAGAGAGGATAAAAGAACATTTAACCAGCTTCAAACAAAAGAAAACAAACTCCACATACTCCAACCACCTCATCGAAGAAAACCACCACTTCGATGAAAATTTCCAAGTCCTACATCTAGAAAGGAAAGGTCGGAAACTCAACATCATGGAGTGTTTATAAATCAATAAAAAAAAAAATTCAGGACATCTTCTCAACGATCAAACAGATTAACTAATTCGCCCCTCTTAAATTTACATTTTTTTGAAAAACCCACCCCCCATAAACATTGTATATATACCCGACCCGACAAATTGTATTTATTATTTCTTCGCCTGAAGAAGCCACAGTGTGGCGAAACAATTGTAGCGTTATTACAATATATATTTGAAAGTGTTTAAATTGTTTTATTTATATAAAAGTGAATAATTACAATTGGTGATGGGAATAATCGAAATACGATAAGCGAGTAAGTCGATTATTAAAATATCTCGATATAATCGATTATTGTGTATCGATTAATATATCGATAATTTCTATTAGCGATTCTTAAACTGTGATTCGTGCATCAATTTTCTATGGGTATCTACCTAAGCATATTTTGAACTTCGCATCAAACTATCGTTTTATAAGCCTGGCGCATGAAGTAAAATTTCGAGTTTAAGAAAGCCTAAAAATTTGTATTTGCAAATCCAAATTGTCAGGCTATTTTAAACGTGAAATTTTATTTCATGCTTAATCAAGGAGTGGAAGACACTCGTTAGAAATTTCAAATTTATCGCCTTCCTAAATTAACCTCAGTATCTAATTGGTGACTGATTAATTTAACCTAAGAAACTGAAAACTAACCTGACCTATAACAGTTACACATGATCCAACCAATTTTCAAAATGTAGCTATTCAATTATCAATATTTAGCTAATGTTAGATTAAGTTAGGTTAACTGTATGTTTTTGAGTTTACGTGAAGTGATTATTACACTAAAAAAGACTGTTATTCCTTACTTCATTTTTTATTTACATCGTTAGATGTACATTTCGAGACACAAAGTGCACAAAGTGCTCAGTTTGTTATTGATAATGAGCACTTTGTGTCTCGAAATGTACATCTAACGATAAAAATAAAAAGTGAAGTAAGGAATAACAGTCTTTTTTAGTGTAAGTTAGTTTAGGTTAAAAAGAAAAATAATACTTGTTTTGAAGGCAGAACGAACAAAATCGATGCATTCTGAACAAAATTACAGTTATGATTTGAAAGTCTTTTAGGACAGAGTGTAATATCACGAAGAAATTAATGTTCCAGAGAAAACAAATGTACCGTTTGTTAATTTTTTATTAAACTCTTATTGACGATTTAATTGTAAATAAATTTTGTTTCAAATTTCTATACACCACAACAGTTAAAACAGAGAAGAACAATAGTTTTCTTTAGAATGTTGTATTAGTTTATTCATTTATAAACCTGCTAAAGCGCTTAGTTCTATTTTTCAATATAGTGAAGTAAGGAACAAAACAATTACATATACTTAAAACGACTTTACACATCTAAAAGAAGCATATCTAGTAGATTTTGATTATAACAACTTGCATCAATGAAAAGTTGAAAAGATGTTTTTGTTTTAAAAAAAGTTGTATAAATGCAATTATATTTGGTATTATTTCCTACTTAAGAATAGAGATGGGTAACTCCTGAGCGAATCGGCTCAAAGAGTCAGCTCAGTGAAGTGAGCTGGTGAGCCAAGTAACTTAGTTCGGAATATGTGGCTAATATTGAGCCATGACTCATTTTCATTCGCCCGCTCTTCTAGGATAAATGTAGATTCGCAATGCATTAAGTATTAGCAGATCTTGATTTTCACGCGGCTCGTGGATCGACAGGTCGGCTTCCCTCAGCCTTGCTGAAAATGCTTTTTATTTTATGCGTTTGTAAACTACTCAATTAATTTGTAAAAACTGAATATTTTTTACTCCAATTTCTAAGCCTGCGTTATTCATTTATTTAGATCATGTTATTGCATCATTATCGACTCGTATTATGACGCGTGCGAGTAGAGTCAAATACACCCATTGAGTTGGCGAATCGACTCTAAAAGAGCCACGGCGGCTGTTGAATCCGACTGAGCTAGCTCATTCATCGGGATCCAACTCCGCGGTTTGGAGTAGGATCGCGATGATTCATGATGGCTCTCGAATCCAACTGAACTAGCTCGTTTTATGGACTGAGCTATAGCTCACTCATTCGGATCCAACTCCGAGGTTCGGAATTGGGTAGCGATGTTTCCGTGCTGATTGTATGTATGTGTGTTTCCATAGGCGCGCACATGCATTCAATATACTTAAACACACTTGAAGCATTGATTAAGTTATTATTTGAATATCTCAATCAAGGCTTGAAGTGTACTCGCATGAAATGAATACGCGTTTACTATAATTTTGATAAAATATTCACTTTTACGTTTTTATATAAATTATGATTAAATTATTGCAATCATTGTATGACCGAAATAATTAATCACCGTGTCGCGACGTGACGCGTCGCACAGTGGTCTGAAACCGACCAAAATGCGACAAAACCCCACAGTTTTTTTTATTTTCTGAGATATTAATTTGAAATTTAGTATGCTTATACTAAACACAAATTCGAGTTAACAGAATTACATAAACCTTATTTACATTTCCAGTTTCACCGGATATGACATCAATTTTTCAAATTGTGATGTGTCCATATCAAAAATATGGAAAACCATATCAACAATATGAAAAACTTGTTCAAACTAAATTAATTCTACTTTTATTATTACTCCAAAACTATTCACAAAAAAAGGAATTCTAGCATTTTTTTTGCTTCATCTATGATCATCATCACATCTAAGCGTTGTATATTTTTAACTTTACTGTACATCAATGTTTTATACGTGTGGCGCATGAAGTAAAATTTCGAGTTTAAAAAAGCCCCATGGAAATTTGTCTCGGGTCGCTGCGCGACCCTCTACAAATTTTCTACGCGGGGCTTTTCTAAACTCGAAATTTTACTTCATGCTTAGTCTGGGAGTGGGAAACACTCGTTACTTTGAAGGAGGGTGCCCGGGCCCCCCTTTAGATACCAAAAAATTATATATTTAAAATTGTTGCAGGCAAGTTGCAGGAAAACTAAAAAATATAGTTTAAGCGAACCGTTGAAATTAATAAAGATAGCTAATTTAATAATTATAAATTACTCTAAAAATTTCGGAAAAATTATTTTTAATAAGTCAATATTTAGAAATATTAAAAATGAGCAAAATTTTCAAAGGTAGTCTGTGATATTATGTGTTATTGTGTTCGTTCTGGCATCGGAGCCTTTTACAACTCCGGTGCGTTTCATGATATTAGTTTTAAGAGTTTTTGTAGTATATACTCTGGTATCGGAGTCATTTACAACTCCGATGTCAACTGTGATATTCGTGTTAAGGTATTTTGTTGTATTAGTCGTAGAGGACTCCGGTGCCATCTGTAATATTAGTTTTAAGGTTTTGTTGTATATGTTATGGCATCGGAGCATTTTACAACTCCGATGACACTCGTCTTTGTCGTCTTTGTGTTATTCATTATTCATATTTATTATTTGTGCTCGTCTTAATTTTAAACAAACATGGTTGGACAAATAATTCAGTGGAATTGTAATGTATGTAGAAAACACTATTGCGAGTTGAAACTACTCTTGGCAAGACACACTCCCTTTTGTGTGTGTTTACAAGAGACACATCTTAAACCTGAAGATATGTTTCAGCTCCGTGGTTTTTCGGTTATAAGAAGGGATGTTGTGCCTGACGTACGAGCCAGGGGCGGAGTCGCCATCCTTCTGAGAGAAGACCTCCTTTATGAGGAGGTCCATCTCAAAACGGGGCTCCAGGCGCTGGCAGTCACTATAGCCCATCCCTTAAAATCCACGATCTGCACCTTATACCTCCCTGAATTTGACTGGACAATTGAAGACATCGCCGAGCTAGTCGATCAGCTCCCTTCACCATACATACTTGTGAGCGATTTCAACGCCCACAACCCACTATGGAGGAGGGACCCCCGCGGTCACTTGATTGAGGACTTTCTCGATCAAAGTGACGCGGTCCTCCTCAACACGGGATCCCCAACACACTTTAGTGCAAGAGGGTCGGAGTTCTCGGCGATCGACTTATCTCTCTGTTCCCCCCGTCTAGCCACAAGTCTGTCATGGCAAGTCATTAATGACATGCACGGCAGCGATCACTTTCCGATCGCTGTTAAAACCATCGCTCGACGAGTAAGACAACCTGTCCCTAGGAGATGGTGTCTCGACAAGGCGGACTGGCTGGGTTTCCAAGCCAGCCTTACACCGCCTACGTCACACAGTGACGACGTCGAGACTGCCGTGCAAGACTTCACAGAACGGGTAATAGAAGCAGCGAATAGACACGTCCCCATGTCTAGTGGGATAATGGCCGGTCCATCTGTTCCATGGTGGAACCGAGAAGTTAAGATGGCAATAGAGGAGAAGAAGAGGGCGTTTAATAAGTTCCGACGAGTCCCTACCCGGGAGAACCTAATAGCTTTCAAGAAGCGACGGGCTATCGCGCGCCGCACAATTCTTGAAAGCAAAAGGTTATCGTGGGAGAGCTACGTGTCGGCGCTTACATCGACCACACCTGTTGGTGAGGTGTGGAGAAAGGTGGGTGCAATAGCTGGGAAGAAATTCCCTGCGGTAGCATCCATCTTAAAGGTCGATGGGCGGAAAATAACCGACAGACTGGAAATAGCGGATGCGATCGCATCCAACTTCTATTCCGCTAGTAGCTCTCAGAACTACGAAGCATCGTTCCTGGGTAACAAGGGTAATCTCGAAGTCCCTCTCGATTTCTCCTCTAGAGGGTCCTTATGTTACAACGCTGAGTTTTCACTGAAGGAAGTGGAAGAGGCACTGAAATCAATGGGCGAGTCAAAAGCGCCAGGTCCAGACGGCATTCCATATCAGATGGTCCGACAACTCCCCTCGCATATGAGGGGATACCTGTTGGACATATTCAATATGATATGGGATAGGGGCGTATACGCCAGCCGCTGGAAGCTCGCAATAATAGTGCCTCTTTTAAAACCTAATAAGGACCCCACAAATGTCAAGAGTTACCGGCCAATTTCGTTAATCAGCTGTTTAGGAAAGGTATTAGAGAGAATGGTCAACAACCGTCTGGTATGGATGCTGGAGACAAACGGTCTCCTAGCGAAATATCAGGCGGGTTTTAGGAAATTTCACAGCACTGTTGACCAGTTAGTCTGTCTAGAGAACTCCATCCAGGATGCCTTCCTAGAGAAAAAGCACCTCGTTGCGGTGTTTTTTGATCTAGAGAAGGCATACGATATGACCTGGAGATATGGAGTTCTCCAAAAATTACATGAATTGGGATTCAGGGGCCGTATGTGTCTATTTATTAAATCCTTTATGTCCCGTCTATACTTTAAAGTTCGAATCGGGGATACCGAATCCACACAGTTTGTGTTAGAAAACTGGATTCCCCAAGGTTCAACTATTAGCGTAACCCTTTTCGCAATCGCTGTTAATGAAATCGCTGCATCTGTAAATTCCCCTGTAAAAAAATGTCTTTATGTCGATGACCTGGTAATATATATGGCGGGAGATACCATCCCCGCAATAAATCGTGAACTTCAATCGGTCATCGACAAGGTGAACAGTGCTGCTGAGTCTAGAGGTTTTCGTTTCTCTGAAACGAAAACCTCATGCGTCCACTTTTGTAGACTCAGACGTCCACACCGTGACCCCGGATTGTCTCTCCGGGGTACTAGGATACAAGTAGTAGATAGTATCTGTTTTCTACGGCTGTGGTTCGATAGAACTCTCTCCTATCGGACCCACATCGATAAGCTGGTCCAACGCTCTAAAAGAGCGTTAAATCTTATTAAATTCTTTCCCAGCATCAACTGGGGCGCTGGCAGAGAAGTACTACTGTAGCTCTACACAGCTCTGGTTTTATCCAGAGTTGACTACGGCTGCGCAGTGTATTCTTCGGCAAGAAAGTCCCGGTTGAAAGCCCCTAACACTGTTCACCATGCCGGTCTTAGGTACGCCACAGGTGCTTTCCGGACGAGTCCCACACCGAGTCTCTGCTGCGAGTCGGATGTCCCTCCACTGTCCGCACGCCGCAACCGCTTCGTATTACAATACGCGGCGGCAATGCGTGCTAGGAGGGGACACGCTAACCGACGGCATTTTATTATGATCACAGAGCAGCAGAGAAAATACGCTAGAAGACCTACCGTCAGTAGGCCGGTGTGCGTCCGTGCGAATGAGCTGATGGAGAGTCTTAACATTAGTCTCCCAAGGGTATTCGAGGTCGGATTCCTGGAGGTACCTCCTTGGCTTATGCCCAGGATTAATTGCCGACTGGATCTGACCTCATTAAAGAAAAGTGATACGAACCCCTATATTCTAAGGGGCCTCTTCCTGCAAGTTATCACTGAATACCCGGACTCTCCGCGGTTGTACACTGACGGCTCGAAATCCGATCACAGTGTGGGCTCTGCCGTCGTTATCGACTGAACCCTACATTCGTGGTCACTCCCCGAGTCGGCCAGCGTGTACACCGCCGAATTGTATGCTATATATCAAGCTCTTCGCTACACGATTATGAATCACAATCACAAGTCTTTTATTATATGTTCCGACTCTCTAAGCGCCATCCAAAGTATATTATCGATGTACACAGTGGATCCTCTGGTCCAGCTCATCCAGTCCTCGATATTTGAAATGTCCCAGATGCGAAAGACGATTGTTTTCGTCTGGACTTCTTGGCATGTGGGTATCGAGGGTAACGAGCTGGCCGACGAGGCTGCCCGTCAGGCAGCTGACGCGGACTTCACTGATGATATACCAGTAAGACTCGATGATGTCAAAGGGTACATTAAATATAAACTAAAAGAGGATTGGCAGCAGAATTGGAACGGCTCCGGAAGCAAATTAAGGTTTGTAAAGCTCTCTGTGACTCCCTGGCAATCGCCGGTGAAACTTACGAGGAGGGAAAAGGTCGCCCTGTGCCGTCTTCGCATAGGGCACACCAACTTAGCCTCTTCGTATCTCCTTGCCGGCGATGAAGCGCCAGAGTGTCCATCTTGTCACGACCGGTTAACAGTGGAGCATATTTTAGTCGAATGCCCTGCCTACGAATTACAGCGAAATAGGCTGAGGCTTGGTGGTGATGTGGCGTCCATATTGGCGAATAGTAAGGAGTCCGTAGAAACATGTATAACGTTTCCACGTAAAACAAGTCGATTGAAGCGATTATAGCAATTTGTGTATGTTTATAAGTGTTAATTTATAATAAATTTATGAATTGTCTTTGTCTCGTTTCTGTATAGTGGCATCGAAGTTCCTTTACAACTTCGGTGCCACCTTTAAGTTTGTGTCCGTCCGCTCCAGAGTCTTTTTACAACTTTGGAGCACATATTGTATATAGTTTTAAGGGTCCGGCATCGGGGTCCATTTACAACCCCGACACCATCAGTCTGTGATATTAGGTTTAGGTTGCGTCGTCCGTTATATGTTGGGTCCGGCATCAGGGTCATTTACAATCCCGATGTCGTCCGCTCTGTAATATTAGGTTTAAGATGTGTTTGCCCATTTTATGTACGACCGGTGACAGGGTCTTTTACAACCCTGCCACCACAATGTCTGTGATGTTAGGTTTAGGGTTATTTATTTTATTTATGTTTTGCTTAGTGTTGTTTAGTTTAATTAATTTAATGTTTGTTTTTCTTTTTTTCTTCTTTTTAAATAACACGAGTGTAAGTGTGTTCTTAATTATCTAGAAATTGTCCAATACTTGCATAGATTTGAAGTTTTTTTGGCGCCCAACCTGGGGCCATGCTAACGCTGGGCCCTTGTTGGGCGCCATAAATTGTGAAAGTAAAAGTTAAAAACTTCACACTGATTAGTGTTTCGACGCGTGGTACATGACGTAAAATTTCAAGTTTAGAAAAGATTGAGTTTGGACGCTACAGGTCTAAATCAAAACGCTTAGGCTTTTCTAAACTAAAAAATTTACTTTATGCTTAAGCTAAGAGTGGAGAGCACTCGTTTAAAAATACTTAAAACGCTTGCATTTGAGGTTTTTTGGCGCCCAACCTGGACCCAGGCTAACGCTGTGGCCCCTAGTTAGGCAAGCATCTAAATTTAAAACTTTCCACTGAATCAGCGTTTTGTACGCATGGTGCATGAAGTAAAATTTTCAATTTAGAAAAGCCGGAGTTTGGATTTGGACGTTCAGGCTTTCCTAAACTCGAAATTTTACTTCATGCTTTGTCTAGGAGTGGAAAACACTCGTTTAAGCTTCAAAATGAACGCTTAATAATTTTTTTCAACTTATTGATTAATAACTAAACACGCTTTAATTTGATTCGTTTATTTTTAATACAGGGTAATTATATGGGTAATTTGCAATTCTTAATAAATATACATATATTTATTGAGAATTGAAAATTACCCGTGATTCAATAAATTAATTAATCTAAACCAGTTTACCGATATTTCACCGAGAAATCATGATATCGTTGTTTCAGGGGTGTTTCATTAAATACGTTAAGTGGATAATTAATAGAATTAAAGATTTACCTTCACCAAGTGTCTTCCACTCCCAGACTAAGCATGAAGTAAAATTTCGAGTTTAGAAAAGCCCCGTGAATATTTGTCGAGGGTCGCGCAGCGACCCGAGACAAATTTTCTCGGCTTTTCTAAACCCGAAATTTTACTTCATGCGCCATGCGTATAAAACAACGAATTAACAATAAATTTAAAAACACAAAACACACATGTACAAATTCCGATTGAATCTCAAGAATCACGAGATTTTTAACAACTAGATAACAACGCTAGGTGAAGATAAATTTCAAGTTTAGATTTGGTTTGGTAGTGTAACTTTTGTAAACACGAAATTTTACTTCATGGGCCAAGCGCATAAAACACTGATTTAACGTGAAGTTTAAAATGTATAGCTTTAGTATACTGCTGTAGCAGTAAAATCTAAACTTCACAATATTTCAGTGTTTTATACGAGTGGTGTATGGAGTAAAGTTTCGAGTTTAAAAAAGGCTGAACATTTGGTTCAGGCTATTTTAAATTCCAAATTTTACTTCATGCTTAATCAAGGAGTGGAAACACTAAAAGTTTTTAATTGATCACTTTTATAAATACAACAAAAGCCTGAACATTTACAGAGTACGCATCGGGATATGTTTTTATACTTAAAATAAAAACTCCCTGTATATATTCACTCAAATTTGCATTACTTACCTATTCATTTTTTGTTTAGCTCGTGTTATTCGTCCCATCGTACACAATTGCCTATACACACTAACAATAAAAACTATAACACAATTCAACTAACAAAAATAATAAGTTGACACTAATAAAAAAAAACTAAAAAACTGAACAATATAACTAATAAGAAAAGTCTTCGAAATGCAACGCACGGAAATCGATAAATGGTCAGAAATTCTTTAAGTACTGAAGGTCACAAGAACAGTGTCAAGGGTTTTCGAAAAATACGCGCACATGTTTGTTTATATTTCGTCTCTCTCACGCACAAGTACGCACAACACACTCGTCTTCCATGTAATTGGCTAACGCGGTCGGGGCGGCCGCCCTCGTGTGTCACGTATCAACTTAACATTTTACCAAATATTGCACTTTTTTTAAATTGCTATTTCTCCGTTATTTGTTAAAATATTTTAGTTATTTTAATTGATTTGTATTTAAGAATTTAATTCAAACAATTTGTCGGATCGATTTTTTTTTTTGGATTAAAATATCTAAAATAAAATTCTGTTACACAAAAACTATAAATGAGAAAAAAAAAGGATCCGACAAAAATTTTATAATTAAATCTAGTATACGCATACAAAAATTCAAATTTTTTGGACCATAAATAAAGAAGTTTTTGAAATATAGGCGGTGAAGTCCCCTTAAGCCATTTCCCCACATTAACGGGAACCCTGTATTACGTTTCTCATAATTATAACTCAAATGTAATGCATTACGTTTACCATGCTTATAATTAGATGTACTATAATTAGGTTTTCCATAATTATAGTTACCATGTAATGCATTACGTTTCTCATAATTATAATTACACTGTAACGCAAATACGTTCCATAATAATTATAACATAACTATAACTATAAATGTAATTCAATTACATTTTGCCCAACACTGGTTAAAAGAATAGTAATAGTAGTTTTGTGAATTTCATATAAGTAAATCTGAAGTTTAATAAACAGTGAAATCTTAATCAAGTGTGTTATTTATTAAAAGTATTTATTTTGATTTATATTTAATATTAATACATGTTTTTATTTATATATCTATATTTTAGACACCTGCATTGTCTACAAACATATTAAGAACCGAACAAGATTGGAATTACAAAACGCAACAGCAGGAATCTTCTTGTCGGAGTTACATTGACGGAATATGTACTCTGCCGAGAGGAAAAATATTAGGAGGCACAGGCAGCATGAACGGCATGACTTACGTGAGAAGTCCCAAAGAAAATTACGATGACTGGGCAGAGCTTGGCAACGTCGGATGGGGCTGGAACGAGGTCCGTAAATATTTTAGAAAAGTAGAACGCGCCATCAACATAACTAATAGTGATTACGGCACCGATGGGCCAATAGCTGTAACATATTACCAATCTAGGAGTATAATCAGAGATTTGCTGTTAAATTCCGCTCGCGAAGCTGGGCTTAATGTTGGTAAGGATGAGCAAAATTTAGGGTTATTCGAGAATATGGTTAACGTTGAAAATGGTACAAGAAGTGGTTCTGCAAAAGGTTACATAGCTTCCAGTAAAGCGCGTAAGAATTTGTTTCTGGCTCTAAAAGCGCATGTTACAAAAATTGTGATTAAAAATCAACAAGCCGTTGGAGTTGAAGTTTCCATTGGAGGCAAGATTATTAAATTATTTTCAAGCAAAGAAGTAATTATTTCAGCTGGTGCAATCAGTTCACCTCAACTATTAATGTTGTCAGGAATTGGCCCTAAAGAGCATCTTCAACAATTAGGCATAAAAGTTATCAAAAATGCGCAGGTTGGAAAGAACTACCAAGACCACATTGGTTTACGCGGTGTGTTCTTTACAATTAAACTTCAAGATAGGCATCCTAATGAAGATATATACACAAGCGCATTGGATTATTGCATTAACCGAAAAGGACTTTATTCTGGGGATCTTAATCTTAATTTAATGTACTCCTTTAACACCTCGAATCCCTCACAGGCGGACACACACGTGCAAATGACGTATATTCAAAAAAATAATACAATCGGTGTTTTGAATCAATTTGATAATGCGGACCTTGTAAAGAAGATAGCTGATACAATCAACGAACTTGGATCTAAGAACGACTTAATCAATTTCGCACCATTCTTAGCGCAACCTAGATTCAGAGGCGAAATCCTTCTGAAATCAAAAGATCCTTTTCAACACCCTCTTATCTTCACCAACTTGCTAACAAACGAGGACGACGTCAACGACCTAATAGCCGGCATACATTCTCTGAAGCGACTTTTGGATACAAAAGCCATGAAAGAAGTACAAGCCGAGTTGGTGGATTTGAAAATCGACGAGTGCACCTATTTTGAATTCGACACGTTTGATTATTGGAAGTGTTTCATACACAATATGGCTTTTAACTACTTCCACAGTGTCGGTACTTGTAAAATGGGACCCTTGACTGACCCAAACGCAATAGTTTGTCCGAAATTCCAGGTTTTCGGCATCGAAAACTTGAGGGTGATTGATGCCAGCGTAATGCCGCGAATCGTCAGTAGGAACACGAACGCGCCAACTGTCATGATGGCGGAAAGGGGTGCTGATATCATCAAACAAAAATATTTGAATTTGACAATATAATTTAATTGATTTATTTATTGAAAATAATGTGTAACTAAAATAATATAATACTTGATAATTTCTTTCAATGATAAGTCCCATAATAGACATAACACTTGTATTTATGTCGTGGCAATAATATTACTACTATGAAAACCTTTATTTGGCATACTACAACAATACCAGGTGTTCGATAAAAAAAAAAACGCCCATAATTCTGTTATTTATTGACCGATTTCATTGAACTAAAAACCAAAGTCAATTGCCGTTTGAATACTAAAAAATAACATCATTGTTGATTTTTTTTCAATAATATTGCCAAATAATAGCTAACTTACGGTGTTTACATGGCTGCCTATAGTTTGTTAATATGATTACATTAGACATTGTTTTTCTGAATCCAATAATGCCCAATTTCTTGTTTTTGTTCAATATTTTTGTCGAAAAATAAAATTAAATAAAACTTCTATTAGGAATTTTATTTTTCGAAAATTATGATTAGTGTGTCTTGTAAAAAAAAGTAATGATGGGAATAATGTTGAAATAGTATCGCTGGAATTCAGATATTAGATGAACCACGAGGAGCGAAATAAAAACACGTGTTGTTGGTTGGAAAACTGTGTATCAACTAAACTCTTTACTCATAGATGTCTCACATTACAAAAACAGTAGATATTACAAACATAATAGATGTCCATAATTTTGATATCTTATAACACCCCCACTTATCAAAATCTACAAACTAGAAATTAATTGCCGCTTAAACCTAAACCCCTTACAAATTTATCATGTTTTACATTCTGTAAAGGTTTTGTCAGAACATCAGCTATCATTTCATTAGTAGGTAAGTACTTAATATTTACAATTCTATCAGAAACCGCATCTCGAACAAAATGATATCTTATATCTATATGTTTTGATCTGTCATGAAAGACTGGATTACTTGTTAATTTTTGAGCACTTTGGTTATCATTAAAAATATCTATATCATCCAGTTGACCTGTCAGATCAAATAGCAAGTTCCTCAAATATATAGCCTCTTTTGTCGCATCACTGATAGCCATGTATTCAGCTTCGGTGCTTGATAAAGCGACCGTTCTTTGTTTGCAACTTTTCCATGAGATTAAACCTCCAGATAACTTAAATAAATAACCTGTATAGGATTTTCTGTCCCTTTTATCAGAACCCCAATCTGCATCTACAAATCCAATCAGATTTAAATTATCCTTTTCAAACTTCATGGAGAAATGTTTTGTTGCTTTTAAATAACGTAATAATCGTTTTGCACTTTGCCAGTGCGATTTAGTATAACAATTGTTATATTGACTGAGATAACTGATAGCATAAGAAATATCAGGGCGAGTCAAAACTGACAAATACATTAAACTCCCTATTACCTCCTGATACGGTAAGTTTACATCACAAACTTCTGTTTGTTCATTTCTTAAGTCAATACCAACATCCATAGGAGTCGAAGCAATCTTACAATCTGACATCTTATACTTATCTAAAATTTTGTCTATATAACTTTCTTGATCTAAAGTAATAACATTTTTTTTATAGTCTCTTACAATTCTAACTCCTAAACATTGTTTAGCTTCTCCCAAATTCTTAATCTTAAATTTTAAAGTTAAGTTATTTTCTAGAAATTTCGTTTCCTCTGCGTCGTTTGAAAAAATAAAGAAGTCATCTACATACAAAGCTACTACTGTTAATAACTGATTTTTCTTCTTTATGTACAAACAAGGTTCAAACTGTGACTTTTTATATTTCAAATCTAACATAACTTCATTTACCCTCTCATTCCAAGCTCGGCCTGATTGCTTCAAACCGTACACTGCCTTTTTCAATTTATACACTCTATTTTCATTTCCCCTTAAAACAAAACACTCTGGCTGTCTCATGTAGACATTTTCTTTTATAACACCATTCAAGAAGGCTGTTTTTACATCTAAATGTACAATTTTTAAATTAAGTTTTACACTTAACGCTAATTTTTCATTCCAATTTGTACTCCTGGTGACATCTCGCGGAGCTTTTTGGAAACTTGATTTGAATTTTCTGGATTTCGTTGCGAACGCGCTGCTACTGCTGCCGCCATCTGTCTGCATATCCAACAACTTTGTTTTAATTGAATCCGTTGTGATTTGGATTCCCGAATGTTCAATTGCCATTATCATGGGTGCGTATCTCTCCGGCAAGCCCGCCAACAAGAGTGATCCTACCCATACTTCGTTAATTTGAAAGCCCGTTCTGCTTAGTCTCTGCGATGTCTCGACAACTTGATTTATGTATGACTCCATAGATTCGTGATTCTCCAATCTGGCAGATATCAATGTTCTTAAAAGTCCTATTTTTCTTGTAAACCCGTTGTCGTCATATAAATTTTTTATCTTCGACCATACTTCCTTGGCCGTTTTTGCATCTTTCACATGAGGAAATAACGATGGATCGACGGTTAAAATCAGCTTAGCCTTTGTTTTTGCTATTAGATCTTCGTTTTCTTCACTGCCGTCGATGCATTTGCTTAATCCTTCAAGCACTAATACACTTTCCATGGTAAACGACCATTCATCATAGTTCTCGCGGCCACGCAATTTCGGCACACTTGCTAAATAGTTTACCGCCATCTTATGAGAATACTGTTTCTTCGACCACTAACACAACTGCGTTTTTAACGCGAAACGCGATTAACGTGAACGTAACGTTTTGGTACACCTAACACCTGTCTACCGGGTTTTCCTGGGCCCATAACCTGTTGAAATAGTATCGCTGGAATTCAGATATTAGATGAACCACGGGGAGCGAAATAAAAACACGTGTTGTTGGTTGGAAAACTGTGTATCAACTAAACTCTTTACTCATAGATGTCTCACATTACAAAAACAGTAGATATTACAAACATAATAGATGTCCATAATTTTGATATCTTATAACAGATAATCGATATATTTTAATAATCGATTATTTTGAAACGAGATATTTAAATAATCGATTAAATTAGTAGTTGAAAATTAGTAGTTAACTTTTCAGTTAAAAATGTGATGGGGGGGGGGGTTTGAGTGTAAAATGAACAATTATACAGGGTGTCCGTATTTTGATAGAATGTATGAAGATCTCAGTTATTTGAAGAAATAGAGAGAGAGGCAAAGTTGCGTATTTTAGAGCCTAACAATAATCTAAAAACAATTCTAAAATATCTTTTTTTTTCGAGATACCACAAAAAACTGATAAATCGTTTTTATTTTGTCATTCAAAAACTACTGAATGTGGACATTTGGAACTTTGACAATGTAGCATTTGTTTTAAGATAACTATAAAATTTACCCGAAGACCATAGCCAACATTTGTTTTTCTTATGGGCGCCATTTTGGATATCCATATTTTTTGAAAGAGTATTTTTTTCTGAACTTAGTGATGTACCATACTCATAATTTATTTTAAATTTGATATTAAAAATTAGTATATTTTCTTCTTTGGAAAGAGTGCCTTGGAAACAATTACGTCATATCTGTTAATCAATAAAATCTTGATAGCAGTCAATCATTGTTAGCACTCAAAATTAATTAATAAATGTCAATCTTTTGTAATAATAATAAGCATCGATTATTACATAAAAGTTGCACAAACGAAATTTATTCTACTTTTATTATTGTTATTCCAAAACTATTTACAAAAAAAGTAAATTTTGCATTTTTTTCACTACATTTCTAAACTCGAAATTTTACTTTATGCGCCACGCGTATAAACCACTAATTTACAGTAAAGTTAAAAATCGTGATGTGTCCATAATAGTACTTTCCCCCGTAAATTGCGTATTAAATCACTTTTAAAATATTTGTAGCATTATTATTTTCAAAATGTCTTCAACTTTTTGATAACTACAACTTTTATTTGAAACATTTTTCAATTGGATCAACACATACTGATACAAACCAATGACTAGATAAAAAACACTATTTATTGAATATCTCAAAATCTAAGAGTGCTATGACAAAAAGTGAAGATACAAAAAATCTTTAATATTTTATTACCTACAACTTTTATTTGAAACATTTTCCAATTGTATCAACACACACACTGACACAAATCAATGACTAGATAAAAAACACTATTTATTAAATATCTCAAAAACTAAGAGTGCTATGACAAAAAGTGAGTCCACGAAAAATCTTTGGTTTTTTATTTTCTACAACTTTTATTTGAAACATTTTTCAATTGTATCGACACATACACTGTCACACATCAATAACTAGATAAAACACACAACTTTTGAAATATCTTAAAAACAAAGAGTGCTATGACAAAAGTAAGTGAACATGCATCTTCATTTTGTTATTATCTACAACTTTTATTTGAAAGAATTTTTTGTTTGATGAACATTTATTGAAAAAATCTGAAAAAACTGAAAAACGCTACGAGTAAAGTACCACTTCCAGTTTTCCGATTTTCACCAAAAGCTTTTCAGTTCTTCCGATTGTAACAAAAAGCTTAAGTTTCAAGTTTCATCTCGATATCTTTAGCGGTTTTTGCGGTACAGCGCACACAGACACACACACAGACAGACAGACATTTTTCAAAAATGGTCTTATTCGACTCAGGGGACCTCAAAACGGATATTTCCGCTAAAATTTTTGATTCGAAAATGTTCACGAAAACAATACTTTCCCTTTGTATTACATACGGGGGAAAGTAAAAATATATAACGCTTAGATGAAATGCTGATCAATATTTACCGAGAATATTGATCAGCATTTTATCTAAGCGTGATATATTTTTAACTTTACTGTAAATTAGTGGTTTATACGCGTGGCGCATAAAGTAAAATTTCGAGTTTAGAAAAGCTCTAAACTCGAAATTTTACTTCATGCTTAGTCTGGGAGTGGACAGCGCTCGTTCTTAGAAGTTTCAAATTGAAGGATCACTCTAGATTACTAAGTTTATTACCATTTTACAAAAGCCACAGCTCGAAGGACCAATCATGGTCTTCGGAGACAAAAGGACTACAGGGAATTGAAGTTTTTTTACAAGAAAACAGCAAATATCTGAAGGTTTCAGATAGGAAAGAAATAATCCAATTTTGAAATAATATCGAAGTTGGGATAGTTTTCAGTGCATTTTTAATTTCACTTTAAATCCGTGTTTTATACGCGTGGTGCATGAAGTAAAATTTCGAGTTTAGAAAAGCCCCGTGAAAATTTGTCTCGGGTCGCTGCGCGACCCTCGACAAATTTTCTACGCGGGGCTTTTCTAAACTCGAAATTTTACTTCATGCTTAGTCTGGGAGTGGAAGACACTCGTTACTTTAAAATACATCACAACTGTAGAATATGTATCGTCGAATGCGTATCTTCAGGGGTGATATGTAAGCAAATTATGGGTCTTAGGAGTTGTCAAATAAGTGAGTTACTCAACTGTTTCCAGGGCACTCTTGTGCAAAAAACAGTTAACGTTTTGCGGAAATACAACTAATTTAAAGGAACACCTAAAGAGAATACATCCTGTTCAATTTGGGAGCGCTTTTAATACAAGTGAATATATTTCTACAATTCAATCAGAAATTTAAGATGACAGACTCAACAAAAAAAGTGTTTTCGACGATATACAATCTGGACCATCAAAACAAAATTTCCCTCAAGCCCAAACCCAACACATACCACAATCATCAACTGCATCTCAAAATACACCTGCACAATCAACAGCACCAATCCCAAAAACAGTATAGGCAGTTACGATTATTTAGGGCAGAAACGAATGTTTTAAAAGACGCAGAAAAAGAAGCGATCGATGAGAGTCTTTTAAAAATTGTAATATTAGACTACCAACCTCTTTCAATAGTGGATGATACGGGATTTATTGAGTACATTACAAAACTTCAACCTCTTTATAAACTACCAAGGGGCAAATTACTAAGTAATCAAATGTTACCTAATTTATATGCTTCCGTTTCCTCTAAACTAAAGGTGATAATAGATCAAGTTCCACATCTCTCAGTAACGACTGATACTTGGCCATCAGATAGTAATAGTGCATATTTATCAATCACGTCACATTTTATTTATGAAAACAAAATGTACAGTTGCGTCTTGGCTACGAAAGAAATGCACGAGTCGCACACTGCAGCAAATATTGCAGAATTAATATCAGAATTTTTTTAGTAAATGGAAAATTCACAATAAAATTGTTACTATGGTTTCTGATAATGAAGCTAATATATAGAAAGCTATCACAGATTATCTTGCAAAAAACCATCATAACCGTGTGGCGCACACCCTAAACTTGTGTATTATGAACTCCATAAATGATAACGCAGTTTTTAAAAATGTATTAACAAAATGTAGAGCATTAGTTGGACATTTGGAACATAATGTTAAATCAAGTAAACACCTGAAAAAATGCAAAAACAAATAGGATTACATGAACTAAAAGTCAAGCAAGAGGTAAAAACTAGATGGAACTCGACTCTCAAAATGTTGGAGCGGTTGCAAAACATAAAAGTGCCATTATCAGGTATTATAACCTCATTATCAAATGCTCCTGAGCTTTTGGATGCGACCGAGTGCGACATTATTAATGAATGCATTCAAATCCTGAAACCAGATGAGACTATGATGACAGAATTATCTGGGGAGAAATATCCTACAATTTCATTAGTCATTCCTCTAATAAGGGGACTTTACTTTACATTAAACAGTAGAGTTCTTATCACAGAATGTGCAAAAAAATTAAGGCGATCCTTAGTCAACATAGTTTCTAAAAATTGAATTTGTGTTCAGTATTCTGGCACCAGGTACCCACAGACGCGTTTCGGACTTCAAGGTCCTCTTCAGTGCGGTCCCGACCCAGTGCTGAGGAATACTGAACATTTCTGACTATTTCAAGCCACTATGTGAAAACTACGTTTTCTGGTTTCACAAACAGAGTTTAGCTCGTTCGTGGACGAAACAGTGACCTGTATATGCACTTTGAGCATTCGTGTCATTGACGATGCCACTATGGAGCATTAGATGGCATTAGCTATCGAAATCCATTAATAGTTTCTAAAAGGATAGGTTCTTTGGAAACGAATGAAATTGCCGCGAAAGCTGCATTATTGGATCCAAGATTTAAGTACGTAGCTTTTGGCAACGAAGATAATGCAGAAAATTCACAGAGGTTTGTAAATGAAGAGCTGGAATCAATTTTACCAATTCACAACAAAATACGTTGCTAGAGAAACTAATTCAAGAAACCACAGATCAAAATTTACAACAACCGCTTTCATTATGGGCCCATTTTGACGAAACTGTTATAAGAAATATAATTGCTACAACACCATTAACCACAGCATCAACACTTTTAAGACAATATCTGGACATGCCGCATTTAAACAGGAAACAAAATCCACTACAACATTGCGAACAATACAGGAATAATTGGCCAGTACTGAATAATCGTACCGGCCACATCACTTCCTTCGGAACGCGTATTTTCTAAAGCGGGCCACCTTGCAAATTTACGCGGAAATAGGCTATCAAGTACGAATTTAGACAATATCATTGTATTAAATAGTACACATGATTATTTTTAGTTTATTATTGTTTTTTATTGAATTTGCCGCTATTGTTGTGTGTAAATTAACCTAACCTAGTTTAGTTTATGTGTATCTTTTTTTAAGTTGATTGACATTGTTCTTCGTGCAATATAATATATTTTTATAAATGAAATTGCCAATTCTTGGTTGCAGAATACTTCAAACACCAAAAGTGCGATTCTTTTCGCAATCTACAACAAGTAAGTCTTACAAAGACTATATCAAACACTCATTGAAACAACTACTTCCCGGGCTAATACCCCGACGGACATTGAATTATACAACAAGTGTTTGCTGTTACATACAGTAACTTACTGCAAATGTAACAATTTGGGTCAAATTATTCAGGCCATCTATAGACGCGTTTCAAGATTTATCTCTCATCAGTATAGCTTTGCCATTTCCTCTAAACAATTTGACACCTTAGGCTGGCGGTCACGTTACCGTTCAAACATAAGTATAAATGAAATTGCCAATTCTTGGTTGCAGAATACTTCAAACACCAAAAGTGTTTGATATAGTCTTTGTAAGACTTACTTGTTGTAGATTGTGAAAAGAATCGCACTTTTGGTGTTTAATATATTTTTGTTTTATTCTATTTGTTTTATTTTATTCTAAAAAGAAACCTTTCTTAATAGGATTTAATTAAATTATAATAGGAAGTTAACGTTGCGGTTTCTAATTTTAAATTTAATTTCAAATGGATTTCTAAAGAATTTTTTATTATTATTAGTTGAAGTACTGCTAAATAATAAACGATATAATATACACATGTTAAAAAGCTAATTCGTTATTAATACATGATAAACTATTGAATATTTATTCAATAGTTTATTTTATGTAAATATTGTAGGTAAAAAAGAAACGAATGTCTCATCTCATCTCTTTTTCGGGGACTGATTTTTATGGGGGGTGATTATTTCGAGGGATGAATTTCAGGAATGGTTTACCAGGGGATGGATTTCTGTAAGGATGATTTTTAGGGGGATTGTTTCTTTTGGGAGATATATTTTCGGGAGTGAGGCTAATTTTCCAGAAATCTTTTTACATAGGGAAGTTTTTCAGGATGTGGTTTTTTTTTCGTAGGGGTGGTTTTCATTAAAAGTGTTTACAAAGGGTGGTCTTTTTAGGTGTAGTTTTTTGAGGAAGTGATTTTTAGGGTTTGTTTTTAAGTCCGTGGTTTCATAAGTGTTTTTCTCCGGGGGTCATGTTTGTTAGTAGTGACAATTAGAATTTATATATAACTATAGTTATTCAATGATTTATTTGATGAAATACAAAACAACCGTCAAATCAGTAATTATTAATATTACTATATATGAATTAGCAGTCCTGTCTACCGGGATAATAAGCGAAATATTTGTATATAATAATTAATAGTCCAGTCTACCGAGATAATAATCAATTATTTTAGTATACTAAATAGTAATTTACCCGAAGAAATATTCGCTTAAATTAGTATATACTATTCAAATAATCGCTTAAATTAGTATCTACTAATTTACCCGATCAAATAATCGTTTAAATTAGTATATACTATTTTACCCGATCAAATAATCGCTTAAATTCGTATTACTATTTTACCCGATCAAAAAATCGCTTAAATTAGTATATACTAATTTCCGCATAATAATCGATTATATTAATATATTTCAATAATCGACTAATTACTAATTAGTATAACGATTATACATATCACCACAGAGTATGGAGTAACCAGAGTATTCACGCTGGCTGTGCGGGGTCAGGGGGGGCGACTCTGTCAGGTGGCTCACCCAGCAGGCGTGTGATTTAGAGTAACTACTAGGTTTCCCCACTCTTCCCAATTCATTTGTATATCGGATCCGCAGAGGAATGTTTATATTTTTTCCTCTCTTACGGTACCGACGGAACGAAAAATGATGACGCTCGGTTTGTTTATTTTATCAAAATAAACAAATCGAGCGTGAATCTACACCATTCAATTTTCAATTCCACATATAATATTGAAATCTAGATTTACTCTCATGTAATGCAATTTAAATTAAAATAAATACAGTTATATGATACAGGTAGGGATTGGAATACCGGCATACCGGTTAATCGCAAAAATTGCTCTTCAAAATGTACCGGTATTTTGGTAAATCATATCAACATTATGTACATTTATTTCACATCTTCAACTATACTTCTGACAAAAATAGTAGATCGATTATGTGTTTTTGAACTTCATAATAAATCAGTGTTTGTACGCGTGGCGCACGAAGTAAAATTTCGAGTTTAGAAAAGCCTGTACTCGCTTCGCTCGTGCCGCCAAATCCAAATGTTCAGGGTTTTTTAAACTCGAAATTTTACTTCATGCTTAATCGGGGAGTGGAAAACACTCACACAAATCCATGTTTTATATTTATAGATTTTTTAAATAGGGTTTTCACTAATTTCCACGATTTCTTATTAATCCACTTCATTTAAAATGTTGTAACAGGTTTCAAGTTTTTGCCAAGATTTTATAAATAAAATTTAATATTCAATATAATTTGTCAATCAACCGAACAAAATAACGGCTAGTATTTTTGAATTTTACAATATGTCAGTGTTTTATATGCGTGGCGCATGAAGTAAAATTTCGAGTTTAGAAAAGCCCCGTGAAAATTTGTCTCGGGTCGCTAGCGCGACCCTCGACAAATTTTCTACACGGGGCTTTTCTAAACTCGAAATTTTACTTCATGCTTAGCCTGGGTTTGAAAACACTCGTTCAAATTTTAAATTAGACTCTTTTATAGAATCAACGAATGTCCGCAAATGTACAGAGTATACGAATAAATAAGGATATGATATATAAAAAAAAGTAAATTATTATGTCATATATTAAACATTTTTGTTTATTTTTGGGGTTAAAAACCTTACTTCTTTGGATGTAGATGGCAAATCCTCTTCCAATTTTCGGGTGTACTTGTGAATGGGCTTTAACACTTCTAAATCGGAATCCGAATCACTTAATACTATGTCAAATGGTTTTTGAATTGCTGATTTTAACAGTCAATTTTGTTGGTAATTTGTAAAACACTTGCTCGAAAATGTTTATTACACAGGCGCTTTGAAGAAAGTTTCTTTTCGGACAAAATAAAGAGATCCATATTACCACAATTTTTTAACCAATGATCACATCTTTCGCTATTATTTACAGGAAATGTAAAGAAGTGTACATCCTCCGTTTTCCTCGCGCCACAATCACGATAGGCGCATTTTAAATAATTAGCCATATTTTTACAACTAAATATCACTAGAACTACAACTATTATGTAAAAACACTAAATGTTCACTATACTTAATTAAATTATAGTTTGTCCGTATAAAATTAGAAACCGTTAACGTGCACACTGGAGAGCGAAAAACATACTGATTATTTTTCTTAAAATATTTCTCACTGACGATTTCCTATAAGTACTTTGAAGAGGGTACTTTTACAAATATTTTTCTATGTATTTTTTTACATCCTTAGTAATTGATTTCTAGGGCTTAAGGACAAAGGCAGATAAGAAGGGTACGAATTTGGACTGTTTTTTTAGATCATCTGTGGGGCGAGTGAACACTTGAAAACGAACACTTTAAACCAAATTATCAGTAGATTTATGGGTTTCTAAACAGTCGTATGATGCATTATTTTTACTAAAAAATTTAACTATATTAAATAAATCGATAAAAGTTGTGATAAAAATATGATTCATTGCTCTCTATAAAGAAAATACAGTATGTCCGTTTCAAGACGCATATATACTTACGATTGAAAAATAGTTTCAATATACAGGGTGTCCCGGTTAAGCACTCCATGCATGTGTATCTTCTAAACGGCAAGAGATACAGATCTGTTAAATGGCAGAAAATATGCAAGACGATGAGTACCAACTATACCCGGTGTTAAATTAACAAAAAAGTTGAACCATCAGAGCACATTGCGAAAAAACTGATTTTTGCGATTTTTTTATTTTCCTTTATAACTTGGTTATTATTGATGATAGAACGATATAGAGCAAAAACCGCTGGAGATATCGAGATGAAACTTAATACATATGCTTTTTGAAAGGAAAACCGGAAGTGGTACTTTACTCTTAGCGTTTTTAGTTTTTTCCAGATATTCACAAAACTAAAAAATGTTTCAAATAAACATTGTATACAATAAAAAATGAAGATATATTGTATATTCACTTTCTATCATAGCACTCTTAGTTTAGGAGTTATTTAAAAATAGTGTTTTTTTAGATAATTATTGTTGGTTATAACACCGATAGGCGGCAGGCCATGATATCATTTTGTAGACATTTCTTCTTTTAATTTGATGTATCATATGGTAGGTTTGTTTCCATTAATAGGAAAACTGGACGATATTTTCATAGTATTTGAAGTTGGCTATGAATATACCAAAATAAATGAAATAATAACAATAACAATACTAACATAAAGCGTTATTTGTTTTTGAAAAAATAAACATATCATATGATATACAAAATTAAAGAGAATTAAAAATCTATAAAATTAGCTCATAGCCAACTTGGACGCCCATATAAAAAAATGAAGTTAGTATGCATATATTGGAAAATATTTGCTTTATGATAAATCTGACTACATATTATTAAAAAGCATAAAAAAGTGCCCTAATAATGTCAAAATATTATCCTTCTATCATCAATAATAAGTATGGTCTGAACTTTCAATTGTTTTGTTAATCATATAACGGATATAGCTAGTACTCATCGTCCTACATATTTTCTCCCCTTTAACCAAATCTCTATCTCTTACCATTTAGAAGATACCCATGCATGGGCTGCTTAATCGGGATACCCTGTATAGATTATTTAACTTTTTTTTTAATTTAGTAAACCTTCATGGAATTCGTTTAAATGTCAATTTTAAACTTGAAAATATTACAAAAAGCATTTCAGTGTTTGCCTTCCGGCAAATCCAAATTTTCACGCTTTTCTAAACTCGAAATTTTACTTCATGCTTAACCAGGTAATGGAAAACACTTGTTTATAGCCTCAAATTGAACTTTTATAAACAATAGAAAGTCGGAAAATGTGTACTTAAATATTACATACTTACTTAATTTTAATATTTTTCATTACAAGAATATTTATATAGGAACAATAAATTGTAGGCGTTAATTCCAAAGACAATATATGTATTAAATAATCATCAATTTTATTTATTAAATTTGATTATACAATAAACAAAATATCCAAATTTTCAGGCGTTTCTAAACTCGATTTTACTTCATGCGCCACGCGAATAAAACACTGATTTAATGAGATGTTTAAAAACGTATTCTTTTTAATAACTCTTGTTCCCTCATGAACACCGATAATAATAAAATAAACCGTTCAAAATACACGTTTTTATTTTTCAAATATTATATTATAAGCTCCCCCAGTTACCCCCCGTGGATCCGTGCCTGATTGACATAATTAGTTCTCAGGTAATACCTCGGCGGTGGCGGAGAACTTTGCTTAATCGCAGAGGAAACAATATTATTGTTTACTCTGTGGCTATATATTAGTGGAGATATAAAAGATGAAATTATCTATAAACTGAACGCATTAAAACAATAATGTTTTTATTTCACATCTGTCAGTCAGCAGTAAATTGGTGTATGGGTCTATTGAAATATGAGTATATTTATGTTTACATTAACATTCCAATGAACGAATCATCCTTTAACATATGTTTTTGTGCCTTAAATCGCCATCAAAATTACAGGAAACTGTTTTGGTTGAAGTCTTTAATAGGTGGATGTTTTGATAAATGCCTCAGAGATGGCTACACTATGCAAACTGTGGATTCCGAGTTACAGGCGTGATTACTCTGGTTATTCTTTCCTCTGTGATATCACTAAAAAAAAGTGACAAATGTCATCTATTGTGAGGTTATGTCAAACATGAATCATAACGACCCAACAAATAAACCTACGTTACAACTTAATGTAGAAAAGAGCTAGTATTAATTTAACTTATTAATCGCCATTGATACAATAACGCAACACTATTATATTATTTTTTAATTACTAACTAAATAAGTTAATTTGATGCATTGTAATATTCACATTCATGGGTGTAGGCAGAATTTTCACTAAGAGGGGGTTCAATATAAAAGTTAGCGAATTGAGTAAATCGCGACATATTTATTGGTGATCGTACCAGGTAAAACTTGATCTTCTACCGGAGTTTTTTTTTTGTGCAATGTTATATTTTGTTATTTATTTTTAAGTTTCATTTATTATTATTATTATTATTTTTTGTAATCTAATATTTTTTATTTACATATTTGTATGTAAATGTTTAATCTTTCCCTGTATTGGTTCTTCCGTTGGGATAATAATACTTTTATCATTATTATAATTATTATTAAATCGCCAGAAATAATATAATATATAAAGAAATTGATGTAAGAATATATAAACATGTATAAAAATTGTGCTTTTTTAAGTTCATTCAAATTTAACATTTTAGACTCATTTTAGATTAAAACTACAAAAATCTAGAAATATAGAAAATCTCGACATGTTGAAAATCTTGACGGTTCACACCCAGACTAAGCATGAAGTAAAATTTCGAGTTTAGAAAAGCCCCGTGAAAATTTGTCTCGGGTCGCTGCGCGACCCGAGACAAATTTTCACGGGGCTTTTCTAAACTCGAAATTTTACTTCATACGCCACGCGTATAAAACACTGAAATATTGTAAAGTTTAAAAAATACGAGCCTTTATTTTGTTCGGTTGGTTGACAAATTGTGTTGCATCTTCTGAGCTGATTATACGTACTAATTCTATTTATAAATTTTGATCAATTTCGACAGCTTTTAGTCAATTTCCAAATAGATCATTTCTTTAGTTAAAAACATGTTATTTTCTAATCGTTTAATACATATTTCGATCAATAACAACTCAGTGTTAATTAATTATTACATCTATACCAGCGTCTCGAATGCAGTGCTCGGTCGATTAACATCGGAGCGCGTGTATATAGAATTTTTTCTTTATAAACAGTGTTTAAGGATTAATTAAATCAATACAAATCGATACGCGAGCACCCGACTATGTCGGGTGGCTTTTCCGGCGAAGGGGAAATTCCCTGGGACCATGCTAGTGATAGTTTGAATGAGAAAATGGAGTGCGGTAATGTGGAAATAGGCGTAAAGTCCGTGAGTGACTTGATACGAGAACTGATAAGAGAGACACCTGGGGACACTCAGCAAAAAAGTGTGAATAGTGAGAGCGGAGATTCGAGGTCGACAAATGATAAACAAACAGAAATTGCCAAAAATTTAACAGGACAGTATAATGAAAAAACATATGTAGACACTAATATTAGATATAATGCTTCACATAACGGTCCATATATTATTTATATGGAACAGATAAATAAAGCAATTACAAAATTGCATCCCATGCGCGTTGGTGATATGTTACACAGAATCACAGAGCTGAATAACTCCATAATAGAAATTAAATCGGTGGGATTTAATAGAATAAAAGTCATCTTCAATTCTTACATGAAGGCTAATTTCACAATCACCTCAGATAAGATAAAGTCATATAATTTAATTGCATATGTTCCAAAATTCATTGTCCAAAAGATTGGTGTTATTAAGGGTGTAGATACTTCGTTTGATTGTGAATACATAAAAAAGAACATAAGGTGTAATTACGAGATAGTGGAGGTCAGACGTGTTCAACGTAAAAAAAATCTACCTGATGGTTCACACATATTGATACCCAGGGAGGTGGTCTTTGTGTCATTTTCAACAACTATACTGCCAGAATATATTACAATTAATAGCGTTAGATTCCCGGTTGAAAATTACGTGCAACCAGTGGTTCAATGTTACAATTGTTTAATGTTTGGACATCCGAGTAAGTTGTGTAAGGGAAAACCGAAATGCAAAAATTGTGGAGAGATGCACGAAGGAGATTGCGCTCGATCACAGCTCTGTTATAATTGTAAAAGTTCCTCACATAACTCCCTGTCAAGGGATTGTCCCGTGTTTAATAAACACAAATCAATCAAGCAAATAATGTCACAAAAGAATTTATCTTTTAAGGAAGCTGAAACCATATATAATAATCCTTCATACGCTAATATAACCAAACAAAGTGTTCCTAATATCAATAAAACAATTAATTTCCCATCTCTACCAAAACTAAAAACTCCAGAGGTTACTGTAAACAATAATGTATTCTCTTTCCCCAGTACAAGTAATCCAAAGGCACCTAACAAAAATGCCTCTCTCGGAAAGCGGAGAAAACCAAATTCTCCCCCAGTTTTTTATAACAATAATATCCCTGAATCATCAGTATTGCCGAATCCTCATAGAGAGGATTTCCTAGCATACAAAAACGATATTATAAAAAACCTAAGTGCATTCATTGAAAATTTAATTAGTAATATAGTTCCAACAAATAAATCTGTAGACCTCTCAAACCTTAATATCGAGCAATCAATATCTAATATAATATCTAATAATCAATCCAATAGAAATGGCACAACGAAATAATTTAAAAATAATGCAGTGGAATGCAAGATCTGCTGTATCTAATAAACATAGCCTCACTAATTTTTTAAAAGAGTCCGATGTAGATGTTTGTTTAATATGTGAGACATGGCTTAAACCTACCCATCAATTTAATATTAAAGGGTATAATTGTGTTCGAAAAGATAGACGTAATGGCAAAGGAGGAGTGGCTATTTTAATTAATCATACGGTTTCGTACAATGAAGTCACGTTAGATTTATTAATCAACGCAAGTATAGAGATTTGCGGAGTTGAATTAATTTTGAATAAAGAAAATATCACATTCCTATGCATATATAAACCACCGAACGTACAAGCTACAACTAACGATTGGCAACAAATGTTTTCCCCTCAGGACAATAAAGTAATAATAGGTGGCGATTTTAATTGTCATAATATGCTATGGGGTTCGCATCAACACACAAACCAGGGTGATATACTGGCAGAAGTTTTAAATGATTCAAATCTTGTTTTAATGAATGATGGTTCCCCCACTAGATTGTTCAATCCTAATCACTTGCCTTCTATGGTCGATCTTACGATTGCGGCGTCTGCCGTTGTTTTGGGGTCATCATGGAGGGTTTTGGAAGAATCTCTTGGATCTGATCACTTTGTTATTGAAATAGTAATTGACATTGAAAATAAATCAAATAATAAGATTTCTCCATTTCGAAAATGGAATGAAAACTATGCAAATTGGGAGGCTTTTGAAGAAGTCTTAGATAAAAAGCTAATAAACGAGGATAGTAACATTGAGGTAGATACGTTTATTAATGCAATTCAGCAATCAGCGAATGCCACAATTCCACTTAAAAAAACGGGTAAAATAAAGACAAATCCTATTTGGTGGGATAATGATTGTAGAGATTTGATTAAAAAACGAAAAGAAGCACTTTTCACGTATAAAATGACCCCAACCACATTTAATTTCATAAACTGTAAAAAAATTATGGCTAATACAAAACGAATATTTAAACAAAAAGCTAAAAATTCGTGGAGGACCTATTGTGATAAAATTAACCGGACTACGCCACTAAATGATATATGGAAGACTGCTAAATCAATTAATAAAAGTAATTTCAAAACTAATCCAATATTAAACGATTATCAAGTGGAAAATATGTTAGATACCTTTTCACCACCAACCGTACAGTGCGCTAACATGATTATTCCTATAGACAAAAATGTAGTTAATTTTAACTCTCACCACAAATCTATTTTTCATAACGCATTTACAAAAGAGGAATTACGTCTAGTTTCTAAATCAAATTCAAATACTTGCCCTGGTAGTGATAAAATTACATATAGAATTATTAATAACTTTCCACTTCGAGCCATAGAACTATTTCTGGATATCTGCAATAACTGGATCTTTAACGGAACTTAGTCATTCTCTAAAACATTATATTATCCAACCTATACTAAAACCAAATAGTGATCCATTGGACCCAAAATCCTATAGACCAATAGCATTATCATCATGCCTAACGAAAACATGCGAAAGACTTATTAAACTCAGGTTGAAGTGGTTTGTTGGTTATTATAATTTATTACCTCCTCATATTTTTGGTTTTCGTAAGCATTCGGGCACTACAGAGGCAGTTACAACTCTTGTAACAGATATTCAATGCTGTTTGTCAAGGAATGAGTACATGCCATGCCTATTTATTGACATTAAAGGTGCTTACGATTCCGTTAACCTTAATTTTTTAAAATGTAAGATGATAAGATTAGGCATTCCAGAACATATATCTGCAAACACATTAAATTTTTACTATAATCGGTCCATCTCCATTCGCAATGGAAGTGAAGTCATAGGAAATAGAATTGTATCACAGGGGTTGCCGCAGGGGTCAGTTTTAAGCCCTTTATTATTCAATGTTTATAATATTAGTATTGAAAACTACTTTTCGAAAAATATCAAGATTATACAATATGCAGACGATCTTTGTATTTACGCTAATGCGAAAAGCTATGATCAATCTATAATTACACTTAACCAAATGGTTAAAAGCTTGGATATCTGGCTGAATAAACATAATTTTATTGTTTCGCCCAATAAATGTAAAGTCGTCATCTTTACAAGACATCATTTACCAGATATTAATAGCATTAACCTTCAAAATTATACATTCCCTTTTTCAAGATCAATGAAATATTTGGGCATTATTTTGGATCGTAAATTAAGGTGGAAAGATCATATAATACAACAAAAAGCTAAATGTCAGAAAGGTATAAATTTTTTAAAATGTATTCAGAAATCCTCATGGGGGGCAGACCCAAAAGTTTCGCTTTTATTCTACAAAAATTACGTCAGAACTATTTTGGACTACGGATCCATATTTTATGGTTCCGCAGCTGAATCTAATTTAAAAATAATGGATAGATGCCAATACAGTGCTATTAGAACTTGCTTAGGTTGTATGAAATCTACCCCCTGTATTACAATGCTGGCAGAAACCCGGGAGCCTACTCTGCAGTTGAGACGGCAATTTTTAGCTCAAAAGTTTATTTTGAAACACGCTCCTAATAATAACCTTCTACTATCTAATTTGATGTTTTTGGCTACGGAGAATCTTGCCAACTATTACTGGTCCAAGAAAAACTCACCCCCACTGGCAGAAGCAATTTTGTTTCTGCACGATATTACGAATTTAATAGCTAAGCAAAAACCGACCATTGAATATAGTTACAACATGATAAGAAATAATCAAAGTGTGGTGTTTCCTAAATACAATCAATCCCGTAATCAGACAATTGTTACATCAATTATAAATCAACATAGTCATGATACCATTCTTATATACACAGACGGCTCCAAATCGGATACGCATGTGGGAATGGCTTGTTTTTTTGAACGAGAAAACATAGATATTTCATATAAATTGCCAAATAATGCTTCCATATTCACTGTGAGTGTGTTTAATATTCTCGGATTCTCAAGCAGTCCTCAAAGCTGTAAATAATTTCTTAGATACAAGTAATTATATTATAATATCCATTATCAATGCGATGGATAAATTAAGTGATAGAGATGTAAAGGTTAAATTAATCTGGAGCAAATCTCACTCTAATATTAAAGGAAATAACATTGTAGATAACATGGCAAAACATGCAATAAATTTTAAAGAAATCGGAATTCCGTTTTCAGATTTCTATCCTAAGATAAGGAGTGATTTATGTGAACGGTTTAAAGATTTTTACAAAAAATATGCAGCGGAAAGCAAAACCCAATATTGCACAATTTTTCCATCAATAGGACCTGAGAATCCTTATAGTGTACGTTCATACCGTTCAAGGAGGTGCATGATTACTTTATTTTGATTATTTACAAATCATGGTAAATTTCCAACTCATTTGAAAAAAATTGGAGTTGTACAGTCAGAATTGTGCGAGTGTGGAGAAAGCGGTGATCTTAACCACATATTTTTCGCATGTGAAATGTATTCCTCACAGCGGAGGATATTTTTACATGTTTTGAATAGGTATGTCCAGCATCCAATAAATGTTGGATATATACTTTCACTTGGGAATTTGCATATATATGACAGCATTTTTGACTTTTTGAATAACATAAATATGCAAATTTAAAAAATCATCTATTATATCATTTATCATTCATGTTAGTAATCCCTATGTTTTGGGGCCTGTGTATAAAACCTGTTTTTGAATCCGTGGTCTGTTCTTGTATGTGTTATATAGTCGCTCTGAAGGACCGTAGAGCGTGAAGCGAGTATCCCTGTCTGTCCTGTAATAAAATTCATTGACTCATTTATATATATTATTAAATCTTACCTCTGGCTGAATGGACTACGCTTCCTACGCCAAAAAAAAAAAATTAATTATTAATTTTTAGGTAAAAACTCGCTTGCAACAATATTAAAATGTATAATTTTTTGGTACTAGAGGGGGGCTCGAGCAAAAAACATCCGCCTCGGACATGTATAAATTAAATATTATAAAAGTTTAAGCAGTCAGAACTTTCTTATTATTAATAATAGAGGATTCATTCATTTAAATAATCTGCAGAACTTGCCAGTGGGCAAACAGAACTCTAGTCAAATTAATAAAAATTTAAAAAAAATATCCGCTTAGGACGATAATTTTAATATTACAAAAGTTTACGTGCCCAGAACTGTTTTTTTTAACGATAATAGAAAATGAATTTTTAATAATAATCTGCAGAACTCATTGGAAGGAACCAGAACTCTAGTTAGATTTACAAACATTTTTAAAAATCATGCCCATAGGACTTGATAATTTCAATATTACAAAAGTTTAAGTGGGCACAACTTTTTTATTAATGATAATAGAGAATTAATTCATAAAAGTAATCTGCAGAACTCGTTAGGAAACAACTAAAACTTAAGTCAGATTTACAAAAAATTAAAAAAAATCACCCCCTTACGACTTGACAATTTTAATATCACATAAGTTTAAGTGGCCAGAACTTGTTTGTTATTGATAATAGAGAATTAGGTCAGAAAAATAATGTGCAGAATTCGTTCGGGGCAACCAGGGGGGGTTTATTTGAAATTATTCGTACACGCAATTATGCACTTGCGAATGACTTTTCAATAATAGGTTTATTTAAAAAGATTCGCATACGCTAACTTCAATTCATATGCGCAAATTCAACTGTTTTCTTGCGATTACCCAAATACCACTCGCAAGTTGGCAGCGACTGTCAGATTCTCATTTAACTTGTGCGATTTGAGAATGATATTCCAAAATCTTGTCCAAATAGAATCAGTTGTAAGCAGCGTCAATTTTGAACTTTTAACGAGTGTTTCCACTCCCAGATTAAGCATGAAGTAAAATTTCAAGTTTGGAAAAGCCTGAAAATTTAGATTTGCCGGGGCGCGCGAGCGAAGCGAGTCGCGCCCCGGCAAATCCAAATTTTCAGGATTTTCTGAACTGAACATTATACTTCATGTGCCACTCGTATAAAACACTGATTTTGAGTAAAGTTCAAAATTTATTCCTTATAAATAATTTGTCACTTAGTTTATGAAAAAAAAATATATATATTTTCTAGTACAACACATCTAATAGCCCCTAGACACAACGCATTTTGTCTAGACAATGTGCGAAATGACAGACGAATGCAATTTTATTCGGCTATTGTCTAAAAACATTGGACAGTTTGCATTTTGTCTAGACAAAACGCGTTTTGTCCGTATTTTGTGTTTTGTCCGCAACATTACAACGACATACTACAATATAGTTAGTCTTCGGGGGGCTTGAGCCCTCGAGCCACCCTCCTGTATGCGCGCCTGTTAATAATAATAAAAGTAGAATAAATTTAGTTTGAGCAACTTTTCTATATTGTTAATATTGAAATTATCTAATCTCTAACAGGGAAAGTGCTATGATGAACTTATCACACATTTTTAATTCTGTATGGCGCCTCAAATAATAGCAATAATTTCTTGGTTTTGGATGTAATAGCTAAAGGAGTACGGTTAGATCGTTGTAATACTAAATCCTCTATTTTTAATTACCTAAATGATCGGTCAGGATATTTATTAGCACGTCTTGAGGCTTTACTTTCTAAAAGATTACGAGCTAGAATAAGCGTTATTTGTAAAGGATACTTGTACTCACCTAACGGAAAGGGCATTGCTGTCCTTAAAGGGCTGGGAGTTATTTTATGAAATTGTAACTCATATGGAGTATGACCAGTTGACTTGTTATAGATTTGTTCAAATAAGTCACTTTGCGCGAGTTTTGGTTAGTTAATTGCTGTTTGATTTTTTTTTAAAGTAAAAATCTTTGAGAGCAAGTTTGAAAAGAGTAACTACAAGAATGAATTACTTCTCAAGACTAACTTTTCTTATTCATGGAACGAAATATATAATACATTATTAGATAACGAAAATCCTGAGTCTTGTTATGATGGTACGTAGTACGTCGTATTGTTGTATGCAGCAACCTTGAGTGTCGTCTTAACTCGCGCACAACTGAAATCCAAAATGACCGGTTGCTTGAATCGTTATTTCTGAAAGATCGCTTCATTTCAGAAAAAAGTGAAAATCAACCTTTTGTTCGAAATCCTCTCCCCTACATTTTTTGTTTAAAACCTTTTTTTCGGGGGCAAGCCAGGGAGTAGGAGTAGTAAACTTTTTGATCGTCTTAAGAATTCGGTACTTGACATGCACACAAATTTTTAGCTAATAAAGGTAATTTTTAGAGGTTGGGTGATATTTTTGTCCCTGACGACTGGACTATTAGTAATTATGTTTCATCTACAGAATTGACAGTCGTAATAGGAATTCTGAAATAAAAATCTAGTATTTTTTAGTTATATTTAATAAACGACATAACAATCAGAGTAAGGCCCACTTGCACCAAAAACGTTGAACTCAAGTTCAAGCTGTTTGCTCCGTTTTTACCGTCTCTGCCGTTTCCACCGTTTGTTCCATTTTCACCGTCTCTGCCGTTTTCACCATTGTTTCCGTTTTCACCATCTCTGCCGTTTCCACCGTTTTGACCGTTTCTGCCATTTATACCGGTTCCACCGTCAGCACCGTTTTCCCCGTTTCGACCGTCTCTAGCGAGGCCATTGATGACAGTGGCCACGAAGCACAAGCAAACCTAAATAAATATAAATTAAAAATTATCTTGATTACACAACTCCAAAGAAAAGTAACGTTTAGTTACATTGCAAGGAATTTTGGACAATTTAAATATCTGCGTAAAAATTAGCATAATCATCCCTAAAGCTTAGAACTTGGGCGGCTAACCTTTTTAGCAGTCTTGCTAATTTTTTAAAGTAATATTTGCCGTCGGGCCTGTTGAGCGGGAGAGAACGAGCGGCTGCTTTCTCCCGACTTTAGAATTTTAGGTGGAAGACCTCCTGGGTTGTACAGTAAGATTTATTGATTTGAATCGAAGTTTCAAGTTATGGATAACGAATTACAATCTTAAGCTCTAATATGTCTTACGAAGTACTATTCTAAAAGTGTGGTTTTTAAACTACAATTCTATAATGAAGCAAAAAAATGGCCAAAATTAAAAAAAAAAAACTTTTCAGACTGAATTCTAGTTAAAATTGAATTTGTATTCAGTATTCCGGCACCAGGTACCCACAGACGCGTTTCGGACTTCAAGGTCCTCTTCAGTGTGGTCCCGACCCAGTGCTGAGGAATACTGAACATTTCTGACTATTTCAAGCCAATATGTGAAAACTATTAATGATTTCGATAGCTAACGCCATCTAATGCTTCATAGTGGCATCGTCAGTGACACGAATGCACAAAGTGCATATACAGGTCACTGTTTCGTCCACGAGCACTTACGATGCCACTATGAAGCATTAGATGGCGTTAGCTATCGAAATCATTAATTGAATTCTAGTTCATAAAATTAGATGATGGCATTAGTGTACACTGATTCAGTGCTGGAATGATATTCCATTATGCCAATCTCCTTTGAATGACCCTCCGAAAACAAGTGAAATCAAGTGAAACAAGTGAAAATCACATTTACCATTTTCAAGAAAACTAAAAGAGCTACGACAAAAAGCATACCGGGTGTTCGATAAAAAAACGCTCAACGCCATAACTCTGTTACTTATTGACTAATTTGAAACAAAGTAAATGGCCGTTTTAACACTATACCGGGTGTTTGATTAAGCGTGGCCATCGGCTATATCTCAGAAACTATACATCGTAGCATGTTGCAGTAAAAACATTTATTGCAAATCGATTGAACTTATTTTTAAGTTCATAGCTTCGGCGCAAGAGAGCGCTATCTCTATAGTAAAAGATTAAAACAATGTTTATCACATAAATGCCTAATTAAGCGATGTAAAAATATGCAAACCCTAATCTACGGTAAATTTTACCTAATTTTAACTATCTTATCGATTTTTTATGTCTCACATAAGATGCATGGGAGAACGAAAATCTCTAATTATATAAATGCCTGTAACTTTTGTTAGGTTATACTGAATTTAACAAACTTGAGCTCATTTGATAGACAATTTAAAAACTAGTTTATTTTATTTTAGTTTCGATATTAAGCGCCAAAAGGTGCGATTGAGACAATCACCGTATTTTCTGCATTTTCTTTAAATTTTCAAACCGGAAGGTATACGTAAGTTACGATAGTTAATTAAAATGAAAAAGAAACGCATCCCGATATCTTCATCCTAGCCAGAGATATATTGAAAATTGTACAGAATGGGTTATTTTGTAATAATAGCGCCCTCTGATCCTTACTATAGACACTAAATTAAATCAGAATACACAGTGTTTAAAAGTACATTTAATTATTTATAAATTTAATCAAAGTTTATTAAATTCGGTCAAAGCTAAGTAAAGTTACAACCGTTTTAATGATTTGACTTTTCCATTTTCATCAACATTTTATGTAAAAGGAAAAGAAACGAGAAGGTAGTTGAAATCGAGCAAAACTTTGAGTAGATTAATACTTACATATTTTTAGCATATGCAGCTTAATTTGGCATTTTAAATAAAATCCTATTTTATCTTTTGCGGCCAAGCTAGATTTAATTATTTTATTCGTTTAATTTTCTTGTTGTGTTTGTTATCGTTTCAATAAAGTATTGTAATGAGTGTTTTTAATTGTAGTAAATATACGCTGTTTTAAACATTCTACTAATCTTATAGCCAACTATATATTGAGATTTTAAATATTCAAGGGTTTACTTAAGTATTCGCTTTACAAAACATATAAATGATGAAAAGTGATCTCAGTAATTCTTTAAATGATTGTTTTTGACCTCTTAAACATAAAACAAAAAAGCCTAAAGGCCTACTAGATTTTGTAGTTAAAAATAAGTAAAATTCAGCATAGATTACTATGTGTATATTTTGAGCCTAGCTTATTTTGATAAAAATCTGTTTTTGTGTTTGGCGATAGATGTTGCGCTTTCTAGCGGCGGATGTCAGGACTTCAAACTAATTTCCAGTGATTTCTTTTGGCCACTCACTCTGCAGTTTTTAAGCCGAACATGCTACGCTACATAGTTTCTGAGATACAGCTGGTGGCCACGCTTAATAAAACGTACATTGGCTGTAAATATATATTTTTTTAATAATTAACTTCATTGTCAAATAATAGCCAACTTTACATTTTTAAATCTCTGCATATACTTTTCTCATTTTATTATATTAGACATTGTTTTTCTGAGTCTAATTTTCCCGATATTTTTATTTTAATTTAATATTTATGCCAAAAATTAATTAATTATGTTTACATGATTTATTGGCAATAAATATAGTGTGCCTTGAAATAAAAAATGCCCCTTTATAACTGTTTAATTTGTTTATTGGATTATATTTAATCCGTATGTTCCTTTTACTAATTTATTATACATTCACAGTTGGTTATTAATATTTAGTAAATACTTCTTTTTTGTTTTAAATACACATAACGTATACGCTATAAATGTTTAGGGATTCGTCGATTTTATAAAAAGAGTTCAATAAAAATTTCGAACGAATGTTTCTTTTCCCAGATTAGGCATGAAGTAAAATTTCGAGTTTAGAAAAGCCTGAAAATTTGGATTGGTCGCGTAGCGCTACGCGCCACGCGTAATAAACACTTAAATATTGTGAAGTTAGAAATACACTTAAAAAATTATAATAATCGAAATATTTAAAATCCGAACATTTTTTTTACACATTTTTAAGTTAGGTCAAATAATACAATGTATCAAATTAACTTATTTAGTTAGTATTAAAAAAATAATATAATAATGTTGCGTTATTGCGTCAATGGCGCTTAATGGTTGGATTAATATTAGCACTACATATTTATCCAATTCTATATTAAGAGGGCCAATTTTTGCTGGTAGTATGTTTCTGGGGTACGAGATGGCGCAGAGATAGCAAAATTGCTGAAATTAGTTTTGACTATGTATTGGTTTATAGTGCCTGCCGAATTTTATCACAACGAATAATACAAATTTTGAGTGAGAAGCGCGTTGTTTGTTTGTTTGTTTGTTTAGCGCCGGGCGAATGAATGGGTATTAATTTTCAATAGACAAATAAATTGGATAAATAAATATTCACGATTTTAATTTCAATTGACAAACATTTAACTGTTTTTGTTTGTCTCATTTCTCATTTCCAATACTTTTATTATTATTATTATATAATTAAATTATGTATTAATGTGTATACCGGGTGGTGTATCGGACGACGCACCATAGGGATTTCAATGTATTTTTTTTAAATCTCATTTATTTACTTCCCACGTCATTTTATCAAAAAATAATAAGATAGGTTTTTTGTGGGGATCAAAAAACTGAGTCTAATACACCCATTTAAATTATTTATTTATTATCTAAATTCGAGATACACATTATTTTAAAATTACAATTTAAAAAAAATAAATATAATAATAATAATAATAATAATAAATCTTTATTGTCCAACAGGAAACATATCCTAATTACAAGACAATATAGTTAAAAAGAAAGTAAATTAATTATAAAACATACAAAAATATACCGTGCCTTGGAAAAATAATAACGTCGCGCTTACAACTGACATTTTTAATTATCTCTATTGACATCAAATAGTAAAAGTAATATTACCTACTGTGTTAAAAGAACTTTTAAAATCAAATTATGTATTCAATTGACGAACAAATAGAAATGGTGAAATGGTTTTACGGAGGAAACAGTTCTCGAGAAGTAAGTGCAATGTTTAGTGTAAAATACCCAGATCGAAATATTCCTGATCACACAACAGTTAGTAGATTTGTTAAAAAGTTTGAAAATACTGGTACACTTATTGATCATTGCAAGTGTCATAAAGAAATTGGACGTCCTCTAGTAGAAAATGAGAGTGTTTTTAATGTTGTGGCCACTACGATAGAAAATCCAACATTGAGTTTAAGACAAATATCTGCAAACGTTAGCGTACACCACTGCACAGTTTTGCGTATTTTGAAAGCAAACAAGTTTCACTCCTACAAATACCAGTGTCACCAAGAACTTCTCGAAAAATATATGTTTAAATGAAGTGCGTTTTGTTACGAAATAATGGAAAAAGTAAACGATGATCGTGACTTAAAAATATTTGTTTTACGGATGAATGCACATTTACTCTGCATAACGAACCCAATGTGCAAAATGTTAGAATGTGGGCTACACAAAATCCACATAAAGTGATTAACACAAAAACACAGTATTCTGTAAAAGTCAACGTTTGGGCTGGAATTTTAGGACAACACATTATAGGACCATTTTTTATCGATAGAAACTTGACAGGAGAAAGTTTTCTAGAATTGTTAATTAAAAAAATAGCGCCAGCAATAACTGAAGTGGCTCAAGAAGACCAACAAATAGGGTTTCAAATGAATGGCTGCCCTGCGCACAACAGCCGCATAGTGCGTGAATTTTTAAACGACAGTTTTAATCGAAAAATAATTGGACCTAATTACGATATTCAGTGGCCTCCTCGTTCGCCTGACCTTTCTCCTAACGACTATTATCTATGGGGACACTTAAAATCCAAAATTTATAATGGAATACCATTCAATAATGTGGAGGATCTTAAAAATGCCATTTGTGCCGAGTGTGGAAAAATAACTCGCTATCAGTTAGCAAATGTTAGACGTGAATTTTATAATCGATTGGGATATTGCCAGGCTGCCGAAGGAAATGTATTCGAACACTTGATATAGTTTTTTTTATTCTTTCTTGTTTTGACTTCGGAATCTAGTTTATAGTTATTTTTTATTTTGGTGTTAATTAAACGATTATACACCATTCCATTTGTTTCTGGATCTCGCCTAGCCATGCTTTCGTGTTGTTATGTTGCAGTATCAACATTTACATTTTTTATTAGTTGCCACTCCTGATTCCTTATTTTAACAGTGTTGCAATAATTTATGATATCATAAGTAATCCCCTTTTTAATTTTCAAGAGGTTTATTGTTAATCTTGCAACAATTATTTCGCCACGCGGTCGCTTCTTCGAGAATTTTATTATTAAATCAAATTAATCTAGTGTTGCAATGCTGTGTCAATGTCAAAGTGAAAAATAATTTCAGGCACATATTAAATATTAACATGCCAAAGATTATCTCTGAATCAAAAAGGTTACAAATTCTGAAATCCTACAAACATTTTAGGCAAAGTAATCCAAATCTACAGCATCACAATATTATTACGATTTTAATAGATATTTTTGGGGTATGTCTAGTATTTTAATTATCATATATATTTAATTAAAGATAATTACGTTTCAGGTAGGGAGATCTTCATTACAATTAATTTTACGACAAAGACCTGACGAATTGAAATCTACTACTTCTGGCAAACGATCTAAAAACAGCCATTTTTGGAATCACCTAGCTAGAAAAGATCTCCAACAACTAATTTGGCAATATAACTCTAGAAATCAGTATTTTACTTTGAGAGATCTTTTGAATGATATGAAAGAAAATTATGAGTTCCATGGAGTAGAACAACACTTTATAGGGTTGTTAAAAGTATGGGGTATAAATTCAAATTAATTAATGGGCGCAAAATCAAAAATTCTCTGTGAACAAAAACATGTTGTTGCAGCTAAAATTATTTTCCTTAGAAAATTTTTACAGTATCAACATTCCAGTGAAGATATCCAATTCGTATACCTGGATGAAACATGGATATATCAGAATGGATCCGTGGTTCGACGCTGGGTACATGAAACGGGTATAAAAAGTAATCCAACTAAATTCAAAAATGAAGGCAAACGCTTCACCATTCTACATGCTGGGTATAGGGGTGGGTTTTTGGATGGGTGCGATTTGTTATTACATTCGAAAAACAATGACCGAGATTACCATGCCACAATGGATGGTAATACTTTTCAAAATTGGGTGGTTAATCAACGTATTCCTGCTTTGGCTAAGCTTTCAGGGAAATGTGTAGTTATTATGGATAATGCTGCATACCATTCTGTGCAATTAGACAAAACTCCTTCATTTTCTTGTAAAAAATGCGAAATGCAGGAGTGGTTGGATAAACACAATGTAAAATTCAATCCAAAATTAACCAAAAAGGAACTATGGGCTTTATTTATACCTTTTCGATCAAATGACAAAATTTACGTAGTTGATGACATTTTGAGAAAGAACGGGCACGAAGTTCTTAGATTACCGCCATACCATTGTCAATACAATCCAATTGAAATGGCATGGGGGTTTTGTAAGACTTACTACAATAAGCACATAAATTCTAAGCAACCATCTAAGGATCGTGTTCAGAATTTATGGCTTGAGTCTCTCTCAAAATGTACATCCGATATGTGGCAAAATTTCTGTGATCATTGTGAAAAACTTATTTCGGATGACTGGACAAAACACATGGGGAACCTTTCTTTTGAAACCATTCCTCCTTTTATTAATTCGCTTGGGGAATCTGTCTCAGAACAAACATCAGAAGATTCAGATGCAGGTTCTCTTGACTAAATAATAAAAGTGGAATGAGGGCTTAAAAATTGTTTGACATGAAAATTATCAGTATCACACGAGGGTGGGAATAAATTTGCAATTCTACAAAAAAAATACTGAGGGCCAACAGAAGAGAGAATGACCAAAATTAAGGTGGATGGATGGAGTTGATCAAAATGTGTTAACGGGAAGACCCAAGCGAGAAATACAAATGGATGACGAAATAAGTTTGCAGAGCCGAATTCATTATATTTGTTGTATACAATATTATTGCTGTGTTTGTATGTACAAAAACCAAGTAGTAAATTTTGTTCATCTTAAAACTGCATATTATTATCCTTTTATATCTGAAAATTTGTAAAACAGGCAACAGTGTAAGATCACAATAGTCAGAAATTATAACCTTAAAATCGAACATCTGACAGTGACATTTAAAAACCCTGATTTAAAACACAACCAGCCCCATTTACAATACTTAAACTGTCACTTTTCCATAGCTAGGCGAGATCCAGAAACAAATGGAATATATTATATTCAGTTTTTAATATTACATAATGAGTTTTATTAATTGTCTTTAAAATCTATAAAATAAAACTATTAAGAAATATTTTTGTATACTCTACATAAAAACTGTTATTGATTTTACGATAAAAGCACATGGGGAGTAAATAATTGAGATTTAAATAAATACATGGTCCTTTATCTCCTTCCCATGCTATTTTATCAAAAAATCATGTTACCTATTATAAATATTTATTTATTTTTTAAATGTAGGATATACATAAGTTTTAAATAATAATGTTTTGCGCTTACATTTATAATTCATTGCGCCAATGATAAGTACAAGTAATTAAGCTGTTTAAGTATTCTTGTAATCTATTTCCACACTTATTTTTACTTACAATGACCATCAGTTCTATTAAGTCGGTTTTAGGTATTTAGCCGTAAATTGGCACTTTCTTGTAGGGAACTGTTTCACCCGTAAAACCATTTATAATTTTTCGTTACGTATTCAATACGTAGAGTACTTTTAACAGTGTGTTTATTTTTAGATGTTAATACATTTATTTGTCTCTCATTTGTAAACGTCAATTTATCAATAGACAGTATTAAACAAGTAAGGTTATGTTTTCAAGCTACTGACTTGTAAAATTTTAACAAGTCAGTATACTAACTTGTTAAAATTTAACAAGTTAGTACTGGAATAGTAATTTATAGTTTTTCATGAATTGACGCGCTCATGTTAAACGAATTGCGAAATAATTTAATTTGATTTAATCAAATAAACAACATAAGTATCCACGGAAATATTTCATAACTTACTACATATTTTTTTGTCATTCCAATTTGATTAAATTTACCAAATAATTGTATTTTAATTAATTACAAATGATTGACAAATAAAATATATAACAATATACGCAAGTTAACGGGTTTTACTGGCTCCAGAAGGTGACTGGCTCGTCTAGCGACTCGCCAGTCATATCCTTCTGTCCGCCAGTAAAAACCGTTTTAACAATGCTAATAATGTTAAATACTATTAATAAATAATGACATGTGTAAACGCGACATTATTTTTGCAAGGCACGGCATATTTATATTTTTAAACTAATGATTTCAAAATAAGTTATATCTTGAAAAAAGATACATTTAAAATATCTCAAGTGGGTGTATTAGACTCAGTTTTTTGATCCCCACAAAAAACCTATCTTATGATTTTTTGATAAAATGACGTGGGAAGTAAATAAATGAGAATTTAAAAAAATACATTGATATCCCTATGGTGCGTCGTCCGATGCACCACCCGGTATATAATAATAATATTAATTGAGTTTATTGTCTTTATCTAGAATTTTATGCTCTGTCCGTGGTGCGAAAACCATGGAAAAGTGATAAAATGTCATGGTAAAAATGTTTAAATTTACCAGAATTTTTAAAAAATTGAAAACTGTCGAAAATCGAAGAAATGTTTAAATTTGAGAACAATGTCAAGAAATATTGAAATTTGACAACGATTTGAAGTATGTGTAAAGAGGTAATCTATAATAAAAAAATGTTTTAAATATTTTAAACTTAACAATTAATCAGTGCTTTTAAATTCGTGGCGCATGAAGTAAAATTTCGAGTTGAGAAAAGCCAGAATTTGGATTTGGACGCTACGCGTCCAAATCCAAATTCTTAGGGCTTTTCTCAACTCGAAATTTTACTTCATGCTTAGTCTGGGAGTGGAAAACATTCGTTAAAAAAGAATCAATAGCTTTTTACAATATTTTCATTAGTTTACAAAATCTTGAGGGTTTTTAAGTTTATGTGCAATTTTTAAAATCTTGTCAATTTTCGTGACATTCCAGGATTTTAATTAATTTTCAAAATTTTGACGACTCATACATTTTTCAATACATTTGTTAATTTTCAAACTTTTTTTTTTAATTCTAAGATTTACAAAAATTTTTAAAATTTTGACAAAAAATTATGCATTGTCTAAGATTATTGCTGCTTTTCAAATTCTTGACTTCTTTCGTTACTTTTTAAAACTTTAACATCTTTCTTGCATTTCCTAGATTTTCGTTAAACTAAAAAAAAAAAATGCCGGTATTCATGAATTTTCTAGAATTTCGTTAATTTTCGGGCTCGCAAATTTTAAAACGTTTATTAATCGCTAACGATTAATATTAGTGATGGGAATAATCGATATTACAGGCAAAGATTTTAATAGCTGATTTTTTCCGGGTGTGGTTTTTCGGGGGTGTATTATCTAAGGGTTGGTATTTCAAGGCAGGATTTTTATGGAATGGTTTTTTCGGGAGATGAATTTCAGGAATGGTTTTCCGTAAGGATGATATTTAGGGGGATTGTTCCTTTCGGGAGATGTTTTTTCGGGAGTAGGGCTGATTTTCCAGGAATCTTTTTACATGGGGTAGTTTTTCAAGACGTGTGTTTTTTCCGTAGGTGTATTTTCAATAAAAGTTTTTACAAGGGCTAGTTTTTGTAGTGTAGTTTTTTGAGGGAGTGATTTTTAGAGTTTGTTTTTCAGCCCGTCGTTTCATTAGCATTTTTTTTTCGGGGGGGGGGGGGGGATGTTTGTTAGTAGTGAAGATTATAATTTTTTTATAATTATTATTATTTAATGATTTATTTAATGAAATACAAAACAACAGTCAAATCAGTAATTATTAATATTATTATATAATATAATAAAACGCATCCCGATATCTTCATCCTAGCCGGAGATATATTGAAAATTATACAGAATGGGTTATTTTGTACTAATAGCGCCCTGTGATCCTTACTATAGACACTAAATTAAATCAGAATACACAGTGTTTAAAAGTACATTTAATTATTTATAAATTTAATCAAAGTTTATTAAATTCGGTCAAAGCTAAGTAAAGTTACAACTATTTTAATGATTTGACTTTTCCATTTTTATCTGCATTTTATGTAAAAGGAAAAGAAACGAGAAGGTAGTTGAAATCAAGCAAAACTTTGAGTAGATTAAGACTTACATATTTTTAGCATATGCAGTTTAATTTGGCATTTTAAATAAAATCCTATTTTTACTTGGAGCTGAAACTAAAACCGAAAACCGCAAAAAACCGTTATTTTTTTCGGAACGTAAACCGGAACAAAAAAAAGAACGGTTCGAATCCCTGATTAAATTTCGGGTTCACAAATTTCAAAGAAATTTATTGGACATAAAATATGAGGCCTTTCGTCAAAATGTTTATTAATTCAAACATTAAAAGTGCGATTCTTTTCGCAATCTACAACAAGTTAGTCTTGCAAAGACTATATCAAACACTCATTGAAACAACTACTTCCCGGGCTAATACCCCGACGGACATTGAATTATACAACAAGTGTTTGCTGTTAGATACAGTAACCTACTGCAAATGTAACAATTTGGGTCAAATTAGAAGGAATGGCAAAGCTATACTGAGGAGAGATAAATCTCGAAACGCGTCTATAGATGGCCTGAATAATTTGACCCAAATTGTTATATTTGCAGTAGGTTACTGTATGTAACAGCAAACACTTGTTGTATAATTCAATGTCCGTCGGAGTATTAGCCCGGGAAGTAGTTGTTTCAATGAGTGTTTGATATAGTCTTTGTAAGACTAACTTGTTGTAGATTGCGAAAAGAATCGCACTTTTAATGTTTGAAGTATTCTGCAACCAAGAATTGGCAATTTCATTTATACTAATATTTATTCATTGTTAACGAAATAACGTTTAAATTAATTAATCAATGCTGAAAAATTCATGATAAATTTTAAAATTATTAAAAATTCATAATAAATTTTGATAACTTCTTGCAAATTTAGAGTTGTATGAAAATTTAGAAGATTAACGAAAACCTTGAAAATTGAAAAGTTTTGAAAATTATCGGAAATCTCGGAAGTTTACGAAAAGCGGTTAGATTATAAAAATTGACTAAAAAGTTGAAAATTCATGAAAAATGAGATTTTTATAATTAACGAAAAACCTTGGAAATTCATGAAAAAAAAAGTTCAGGAAATTCACGAAAATTGCTAACACAAAATTCACAAAATCTGTCAGAATTTTAGAAATTAACGAAAATCTAAATTTTAAAAAATAATAAAAATCTTGGAGAAATTCACAAAAACTGAAAATTTGACGAAATATATCAACATTTTTAACATTAAAAAAAATGTAAACAATTCTATTTTATTTATATTTTTTTATTTTAAAAATTAAAGAAAACCTTGGAAAAGTTACGAAAAGCGTTAAAGATTAACTAAAGTTTTGAAAATTCAATAAAAATTCTAAAAACTTCGAAAATGAACTAAAATCTTCTAAATTCACGGGGCCCAATAATGATGACTAATATTATTATTTTAAATAAACATAATAAAAATCAATTAAAAACGTTTAAAAATCAAAAACATTAAACGAAAACAAAACAATACAAATAATAATGCTATAGGTAATAATTTATACAAAACAGAATAGTAAAATTTGAATAAATTCAAGTCAATCCAGATACAAGTCGTCAAAATTGACTTAAAAAAATTGCTTAATTTAACAGAAGTATGTATAACTTACAGAAACGACAAGATTCAAAACATATATCCTCAATAAAATTGACATACTCATTGAAAATTCGGTCAGACTGATAAATTCAATATAAAATGATTAGGATCTTCAGAATATAAAAATCTAATATCGATTATTACAAAGGAATACCTAAATATTAGATTTTAAGATATATTGAAATATGTATACTGTAAATTTTCAAGCATTCGTGATTTTTTAAAGCTTTCAATTTGATGCTTTAAACGAGTGTTTTCCACTCCCAGATTAAGCATGAAGTAAAATTTAGAGTTTAGAAAAGCCTGAAAATTTGGTTCCGTCGCGCATCGCGAAGCACGGAGCGACCAAACCAAATTTTCAGCCTTTTCTAAACTTGAAATTTTACTTCATGCGCCATGCACATAAAACACTGATTTATTCCAAAGCTCAAAATATATTGATCACGTATGTACATTTACGAATCATAGCATAAATAAAAATATTTGGTCGATTTTCAGCGTTCTGTAATAAATAATTGAGAAATCAAAATCCAATATCTGCGGGCGCCCACATGATCATAATAACGGTTGATTGATACAAAAGAAGTCAGAAATACCTAGTACGCGATGAATGTCTACTAAACATTCACGGGAACTAAAACACTCTAAGCTGACTCGATGCCTCGGTAATTAAATCGCCGAGAGCCGCACATTTAATTTGGCAAATTACAAATGAAAAAATAATTGTTCCCACTCAGCACTCGAACCAATATTTACTGGCATTCCACATACCTATTCAAAACATAAATCCAGAAATACAATTATATTTACAAAATGTATTGGAAAATATTTTAATAATGTCTTTTTTTGTTGTATATCACTAACATAATGAATGAATGAACGGTCCGCGTCAGAAAAAATACATTCGTAATTCAAGGTCGGGAGCCGGGAGCCAGGAGCCCGTGTCGCTACAAATGTCGTACACGAATTCTACATATCAATCCTAATTTCTTTTCACATGTTTTTAGAAATCACAGTATATTTTTAAAATATTAGAAAAAGGCACGATGCTACCCCCTATTTATTGAAAATATAATAAAAATTTACATTGCTCTTATGAAGATTTCTAACAATTAATTCTATTTATCATTTATTTTTTTATTTAATACAATATATCGTTAACTTGCTTCTCATTGATCACTTGGTAAAACATTTCTATTAATATATAGGTATTTGATTGAAATTCACTTGGTTTGTTTTACTAATAAATTGTTTTATTTTCAACTAGTTTCGGCTTAAAGCCATTTTCAAGAATGGTGTACAAAAGAGTAAAATTGATTATATATACTAGATGTCGGCATTTCAGGTAATAAGCGCTCTAATTATCGGGGAATTCCAAAGGTTCTCGTTGTCATTGACCACGTTTTTCCCGCCTTTATGGCTTTACTTATTTCTAAACCCTCCCGATAATTCAAAACTAATCCCTTATTACCCGAATGCAACATTTTACAGTCGTTTGAGCTGAAAAAAGTGATTAGCCGTGATGCAATGTTTTGCGAACCCCGTGGTCTGTTTATTATTTAGAATATCTTTCCTATGTTCTTTTAACCGCGTTTCAAAAGACCTGCCCGTTTGTCCTATATATATTGCATCGCAGTCATCACATTTCAGCTCATATACTCCGCTTTTTTTTAATATGACTATTGTCTGTTTTAATTTTATTATTCACTAATATTTTCCCTAAGTTAACAGAATTAGTCAAAATTATGTTATTGTCCTTTCCCTTAACTGTTTGTTTAGTTTTCTGTGAGAGGTTATTGACGTATTCTAATCTATTCCAGTAGGTTTTCTCTATTTGTCAATGACAACGAGGACCTTTGGAATTCCCCGATAATTAGAGCGCTTATTACCTGAAATGCCGACATCTAGTATATAAAATCAATTTTGCTCTTTTGTACACCATTCTTGAAAATGGCATTAAGCCGAAACTAGTTGAAAATAAAACAATTTATTAGTAAAACAAACCAAGTGAATTTCAATCAAATACCTATATATTTAATACAACATGTTTATAATAATTGCCTTATTAAATTCAAGCAATATGAAAAAGAAATAATGTTTCCTATGGAAGTAATACACGGATTTATGTAATCATTGTAATCATGACAGTGTTCTATTATTTAATTTATATTAAATCTAAGAAACATAAAAAAAAAATATTATCAATTTATTCTCAAAGTTACAATGTGTAATATGTACAGGATTCAATGCTCTATTTTCTTTATTGTGGAATAATAATCGTTGTTCATTCGCGAGCGAGACTTCGAAGAGGTCAGACGTGCGAGAGTTCTTATAAAGTGAAAAAATCAAGCCATCAATTATCTGGACCCAGAGCCTAGACAGGATGGACGGAGATGTCGTGGATGACGCCGACATGGACACCTCAGAGTAGCGGGACTTTCAAGAGGTTACATCAAAGAAACGTGGCCGTCCGCCGAAATACCACACCGCAAAAAGAGCAGGTAACATGCCAAAAACCACAAACAAACTGTTGCAATCAGTTTTAAAACAAATGACTACACAACACAGCCAACCAGCACAAAAACAAAACGCTACATACACCACACACGCATCACAATCAGAAATTAGACTTACACAATCCACCCAATCACAGCCATCAACTAGTACAACACCTCCGACACAAATACAACAAACATCATTTGTGCCTAACAAAAAACACAACCACGAACAATACAGCAACACTTTTACATTTACAACTGTCAATGACCTCACTCGCTACCAATTTGCCCTGTTATGGAATGAACGCAATTTTGACAGCAATGCGTTAATAATAAAGACACAGTCTGGTTTTTTATTGAAATCAAACGAAAGAAAAATCAACCTGGAAAAAGCAATTAAATCATTGCAAGCGGAGCGCATTATCCATGAATTTCGTTCGCTCCACTCTGCCGCCCCTCCATACGCTCACACTAGCACGGACGCAGCAACTCAGCGCAGCGCGTCGGCGCCCTCCTATTGTTGTATTATCAGAGGAGTGGAGCCGGAGATCGCGAACCAGACCATCAGTGAGCGGCTGAACGCCCAAGGAATTACGCACCGTTACTGTCGCCGCATTATCGCCAAGAAGGATGATTATGCCACGCGTATGATAAGAGTAATCACCCCCTCACTAGAATCATTTACAAAACTTCTTCATAACCACTTCAGATTTATGTGTAAGATCTATACAGTCATTGAAAGTAAACCACCGACGCCACTACCTGTCCCATGCAGCAGATGCAACAAGTACGACCACATCACCAGCAACTGCACCGAAAATATAACCTGTGCTAAATGTGCAGGACAACACCCCACATCTACGTGCAGCACTGAATTGCCGATCAAATGCAAGGCTTGCGGAGAAACAGACCACGGGGCATGGTCAACGAAATGCGCCAAGAGACCGCGTCAACCGATTGAGGGAATCCCCAATATTAAAATGATGAATCAAAACAAAAAATCTTCCCAAATTGACAAGGACTTGACAAAAAACTCACGAATTCACACCCCCATCACTGTTCATGATTACATTATCGACATCTACACGACAAAGATTAACGAACCAACGGTGACTGATAGAGACGCACTTATCAAAAAACTGAAAGCTCGTTTCATCGATTCATTTAATGTAGACACCCATGTTAATTTTTCAGGCAACAAGATGTTCGTCGTCATGTTTGACCTTGAATCCCCAAATGTCATCCCTCCTGTAGCCCCCCTATCTGGCATCCAGACCAGACTCTCACACCTAAGTAGCAACAATGGCGGTGTATAATTTTATATACGGCAATATCAACTCCCTTTCCTTAAAATCCCATCTAGTTTCCAATTACCTTACCAACAATCCCATCGATGTCATTATGATGGTTGAAACAAAAACAAAAAACTCTTTTTCATTTAATAATTGGTCCTACATCCAAATTCCTTCCTCGACTCCCCAAAAAAACCAACGAGGTGGCTCATTGGTGGCAGCCAGATCAGAAATAAAAGTATTGAAATCAAATCCGCCTAAAATAAACAATATTATGAACGAATGTCTGCACTGCACCATTGAGCTGCCTCACTTCTCACTCCACATTTTCCTTGTATACATCCACAACTCCTCTTCCATTGAAGATACAATCCTCACAAAGGCTTCCCTTTATGATCATGTTGTCGTAATCGGTGATTTTACATTAATAAAACAAAATCAAAGCAACTCGCCTCCTTTATAGCAAACTCCAACTTTGTGCGTATCCATACCAGTCCCACATTCATCATGTCAAACAACCAATCCACCACTCCCGATATCCTTCTTTGTACAAGCAACATCGATCACCTTATAGATAATGTCACCCTAGTCCCTGATTTATGTTCAGACCACTTATCTATCCAATTTTCCCTTAATGTTTGCTCCCCTCTTCCATCCGTTCCCAAGACAATTTTAAACTTCAAATACTGTGACACTACAAACGTGACCGACGAAATGACAAAATTTATCTCCGAAAATGAATCTATTAAGCCTAACACGATTTCCCTTTTCCTAGAAACCCTATCTCAATCTATCAAACATAACACACCAACTATAACCAAAAAACCCTACAAATATCCTCTTCCCAAATATATCCTCCACTTAATTAAATACAAACGACAGTTATATAGAGACTTTAGACAAACTGACGACATGACACTCAAACAAAAATTCAACAGACTAAATAAAGACATACATACGATGATTACACAGTACAAAAGTGATCTCTGGATAAAATCGTGCGAACAAATAAACGACCTACATGGTAAACACTACTGGCAGGAGATTAAAAAACTCAGCAAGTACCGGAAAACCGATTTTATCCAAAAAATCATAGACCCAATGACAAACAATACGGTGACGGACGATATCGACATTACTAACATCTTTGCGACTTATTTCAAACACACGTACACAATGACTGACCACACAGACTATGACAATGAATTCCTCGACAGTGTAAACTCCTGGTATGCGTCTTTTAAAATCACCCAAACACCTCTTCCAACAAATGATGCTATAAAGGAGGAAGAATATTTTGAAAACCTCGAAAAAGGCAAAAACACGGCACCCGGTTATGACAACATTCCTAGAATTATCCTCAAATCTCTTCCAACAAACATCCACACCTATATCCTAAAAATATTTAACCATATATACTCTACCCAAGTGTTACCGCCAGAGTGGAAGCGGGGTATAATTACCTGTATACCCAAACCCGGAAATGACCCACTAGATCCTAGCAATTATCGCCCCATCACCCTTCTCCCAGTCCTCGGAAAATTATTCGAATCCATAATCAAAAACAAACTTATGTCCTGCATAGCGGACCTTATCCCTCCCTACCAGTTCGGATTCCTCGAACACCGCTCCACAACTCTACCTTTATCCATTCTCACGTCCAACTGTCAAACAGCAAGCCTTGAAGGTCGTAAATCTGCCATAATATTCCTAGACATTCAAAAAGCGTTTGATTTAGTTTGGCACCAGGGCTTGCTGTTTAAGTGCAGCTCCCTTAATATACCTCCACACCTAATCAACCTCTTAGACAGTTTCCTGCACAACAGATCCCTTCAAGTTAAAAAACGCCACACCTTTTCCAGCGCCTTTACTCCTGAGCAAGGCCTCCCACAAGGATACCCGCTATCACCATTTCTTTACAACCTTCTCGTCCATGATATGTACAACCCCGATCCTAACTATTTTGATAAATCTGCCTACCCTCTCCTATACGCCGATGATACTGCGTTAATCGCACATGCTCCCACACTCCCAAAAGCCCTCAGCACTCTACAGGGCCTTATCGACACTATTCAAACATGGTTTGCGAAATGGCGAATTTCCATAAACCCCAATAAAACCCAGCTTCTAATCCCTTTTCACCGAGCAAACCAATCCCCATTCTCAATTTCTTTAAACAATCAAGTTATCCGCCCTTCAACCACTTGCAAATATTTAGGTATCCTTTTTGACCCCAACCTTACTTTTAAAGCTCACTCCATAATCCTCAAAGCAAAAATCAAGAATCGGGCGGCTCATTTTAAAGGTCTGACCTTCAAACAACAAGGAATTACCACAAAGACAGCCGTTCATATATATAAAATGATATGCCGCCCCTTACTTGACTATGCTGCTATCCTCTTCCACAATCCCCATCCTACTACACTCAAAAATTTACAAGTCGCCGAAAGATCGGCCCTGATAGTGCTTACCAAAATCCGTCACCCCCAAAACCCACTGCACAACCCCTCCAACCTCCTGCTGTACAAACTAACAAAAGTTACCTCCATCGAAACCCGCCTATCCTATTTAGCTGATAAATTCGCCTCAAACCCCACCCTTTATAATCTCCTCCACCCTTTATGCATTTCTCGAAACCCTAATATCACTCCCAAACGTAAACGTTTTACCTCTACAATTCATGATTTCATTTCATCATTTCATAACCCTAGTGATCACGACAATTAAATTCATTTGACTAGACAATGGACGACATTAGCAATCAAGACACTTCCTACACAATAACTGACAAGGACAGAACTCTATAATTCCAGGCAGAAAGACCAACGGTCGATAGCCAATTGGCAAATGATTTAATTTTTACATTATTTAATTGTAATTTATTTTTGTACTATGACTATTACCAAAATTTGCCAATAAAGATTTATATATATATATATATATAATCGTTGTTCGTTCTTATGGCCAAATAACATGTAAATTTCCGACCTTAAGTTGTAACGTAGGTACTTATATGTTGGGTCGTTATTATTCATGTTTGACATGACTTTACAATAAATGACATTTGACACTTTTTTTTAGAAGGCACACTAATTATAATTTTTGAAAAATATAATTTTATATAGAAGATTTATTTAAAAAAAATGTAAACAAAAATATTGAACAAAAAAACAAGAATATGGGCATTATTAGATTCACAAAAATTATGTCTAATGTAATAAAATTAAAAAATTATAGGTAGAAATTTAAAAATGTTAAATTAGCTCTTATTTGGCAATGAAGTTATTATTGAAAAAAAATCAATATTTATTTCATTTCTTAGTATCTAAACGGCCATTGACTTTGGTTTTAGTTCAATAAAATCGGTCAATAAATAATAGAGTTATGGCGTTGGGCGTTTTTTTATCGAACACCCGGTATACTTATTAAATGTTTATTTTTTGATTCTCTACAACTTTTATTAGAAAGATTTTTTGACTACGTTCATAATTTACGAGATACGAAGAAAACGCTAAGAGTAAAGATCCACTTTCGGTTTCCGGTCCTAATGCTCAGAGATTTTCATTACTTAAATTTTTTTCCATAAATTAAAATATAATGACTTTTGTTGGTTTTTGTCATTGACAATTTTTGAGAATTTTTGTCAACTTGCCAATTTTCAAGTAAACATAATTAATAATTTTAAAACATAATCCGAAATTATTTAGAAACTTGTTAAAACCAAGGTTGTTAAAAAAACGTTTTTTTTTTTCATATTAATTAAAACAAACAGTTTTTTAACAAAACGTGCTTTTTTGCATTGAAATAGCGTTTAAAACACTAACAATTAAAAATATTTTTAAAATGTGTTTCAAACAGAACATACAGGGCATTTTTTGAGTATACATATCCTGATAATTACAGCGTTTTTCAAATTTGCGAAAATTCCTTGTTTCAAAGCGAAATTTTACTTCGTGCTTAGTCTGGGAGTGGAAAATACTCGTTAAAAGCCTCAAATTTAACGAGTATTTTCCACTCCCAGACTAAGCATGAAGTAAAATTTCGAGTTTAGAAAAGCCTAAGAATTTGGATTGACCGCGTAGCGAAGCGGAGCGGTCAATCCAAATTAGGCTTTTCTAAACTAGAAATTTTACTTCATGCGCCACGCTTAAAAACACTGATTTAGAGTGAAGTTGAAAAAACACACAAACAGTGTATGCATATACAGGGCTTTCATTAATTCCCGAACCCCACGTGACTAAATTTAAAATTGCCGCGTAAATTATTGTATTTGTACGTTGGAGGCTTTGAAAAAAGTAACCAAACGTTACTAAAGTCAAATTTGACATAAACGTTTATCCGCGGTGCATCGTTAAACCAACCTTTGAGATCTTACAAGATTCGCCCGGAATTTTCAGGTAAGCAAAAATTGTTTAATTATTCTGAAACATTGAGTTTTATTTCTATTTATTTTGCAGAGTCAATTTGCTAGGATAAGCAAATACTGCGAAAATGGTACTTACAACGGAGCAAGACGCGTTTATTTTGATGGCAAATTTTCGTAGTGCTTCACGTAATATTGACGGCAACTGGAGTTATTCTCTGCAGTCTTGCATTGAGCAGTTTCATGAAGAATTTCCAGATGCGGTAATTGCGTATGATACTTTTAAACATCATAAGCAAGTTCTTATTAAAAGATATGAAGACAAACATTGCATTTGCAAAGGAAAATCCACTGGTAGACCGACAATCTTAACTAATGATGTTGTCGAAGATATTCGAGTGAGGATGGAACGAAGTCCTAAGAAATCCGTACCGAAATTGGCAGCCCAATCAGGTAAAACAAATCCTATTGTTTGGGGTTTTTATATTTAAAAATTCCAGTATAAATTAACCGTGAATTAATAATGTGCTTCTTTATAGGACTCTCTGTTGGAACCTGCCATAAAGCACTCACAAAATCACTAAATATGCATCCTTACAAAGTCGCAGTAGTGCATCAATTACATCTACCAGACTTTATTCAGCGAGTACGATACTGCCAGTGGTTTAATGAACAGTTAAATAATGATGACGTACTTGATCTTACGTTTTTTTCTGATGAAGCGTGGATATATTTATCTGGGTACGTGAACAGCCAAAATTACAGGACATGGGCCACAGAAAATCCCCATGTATTGGAGGAAACACCTCTGCATCCCCAAAAGCTAGGAATTTGGATAGCTATGTCTAGGAGAAGGATAATTGGCCCAATATTTTTTAGAAAAACTATCACTGCTGAACGGTATCGGTTAATTTTAGAAGAAGCTATTGGACAAATGCACGACGATGAGCTTCGATTGGGCTATTTTCAGCAAGATGGGGCCACAGCACATACTGCAAATGCAACCATTCGGTATTTAGCTGAATTTTATGAAAACAGAATAATTAGTAGAGGTGTGTGGCCTCCTCGTAGTCCAGACTTGACACCTTTAGATTATTATCTATTTGGTCGAATAAAAAGTAATATCTTCAAAAATAGGATCCATACTCTCGAAAATTTAGAAGTAGCAATTATGCAAGAGGTACAAAATATCACCGAAAATGAACTCCATCATGTGTTTGATAATATGCGGCGTAGGATAAATTTATGTGTAAGAGAAGAAGGAGGACATATAGAACACTTATTATATTTTTTTTGAATTTTAAGCTATTAATCTTTTTAGTTATTAGGTTTAATATTTGTTGTTTCTTTATTTGTTGTTTCTTTATTTGTTGTTAACTTTGTATGTTCTGTTCGTGTTTAAGAAAAAAAAAATAATAAAAATTAGTTACATTTTTGAAGATGAGCCTATTTTTTAATCATTTTAAATATAATATTTTCAGTCGTCATTAAAATACGCCGGCGAATAAATATTTTTAAATCTAGGGAATTTTTGTGTGGGCCATACCACCTTGTACATTTGGTTGCCTATTATTTTTGGTCACGTGGGGTTCGGGAATTAATGAAAGCCCGGTATATGTTACGGTAAACGTGATAAATCGAGTTTGTATTAATAATTCCCGGTTATTATCAATACAAACCAAATAAAGGGATAAAAAGCAAATAAAGAGGTGATTAAATTACGAGAATTAATCACATGAACCGGCAAGTATTAATACTTCCCAATAATTATTGGTCAATGTAATAATTTTTATAACGTTAATTCGTGGTCCGTGAGGTGTATGGAGACAGTACCATGTGACTACTGGCAAGTGGGGAAAGTATTTTATGCAACGTGGAAGCAGGTAAGTCACATTAATTGCAAATAGTGTGCACACATAATTGGAGGTAAATAGGAAGATGTAGAGACATCTAGTGCATTTTCGTTAAATTACGTTACCAATTTTACAGTTTTCCACTAAGATTTTCTAGTAGTTTTATATCTTGACACCCCCTGAGGTTAGGTTAGGTTAGGTTAGGATAGGTTAGGTTAAGTTAGGTTCTCGGGCCGTCGGGCAACTGGCGGATCTCCTTAGAAAGGAGATGGGGACACCTGAAACCCCTACCGAGCGCGTCCCCAGGTGGCGGATAGGGGAATGCCCTAACCGGCTTGCCGGCGGGTAGGAGGGAAATAAAATACCTCCCGCGGACCAACAGGATGGCACAAAAGAATAAATGGGTGGGACCCGACACCGCAAACAACCGTCAGGGAGCGCGGCTGGTCAGTAGCCATAAAATGACACACGAAATAAAAACAACATGAACACAAAACAAAAAGAAACACCCACTCTGGGAGTCGGAAACCCAGAACCGGTCGTGGAAGGCGAGCAAGCAGGCCAACCAGGATCGTCATCCAGCTACTGCAAGGACAACATAGAAGAGGACAATCCATTCGCCAAGGGCAAAAGAATGGAGAGAACTCCACCCCCCAAGCAAGTGCAAAGTGAGACGAAACGGAGGAGGATGGAAGACACGCCACCGAAAAGAGGGAAAACAGAAACCACAAGGAAGTCCCATGAAGACGAACTGCTAAAGATGAGAAAGATCTTAAAAGAAACCATTAAGACTATAAACACACTCTCAGACCAGGTGAAGGAATACGCAAACACCAAAGTAGAAATCAAGGCGACGTCCAAGAAACTGAAAAGAATAGCGGACAGATTAACGGCAGAGGGCCCTCTGGACTTTGTGGAGGACATTATAGACACCATGAAGGAACACACAGAACAAACAAAAAACATACAGCAACAGTGGAAGTCCAGACGCTGAGCTATGCGGACGCAAGCAGGCAATCTAGAGCTGCGGAAATCATGGGCGCCCTAGAGCACGACCAGGTGAAGGTGAAACAGATACTAACGGAGGTATGGCCGGAGGAAGTCTATAGAAGATGCAAACTAGAACGCGAGGACCCCCTAAAGGATAATACGGAAGACCTTGTACTCTTCATCCACGAGAAAGATATGGAAGGCAGAGATATCCAAGACCTAGCGAAGATACATGCGCAGGTCAAGAAAGCCCTGGCAAAGATTACCCTAGGAGCGCCAACATGCAGCGTCATGGAAAGCGGTATAATGACAACGGGAGGGGAACTAGAAGATATACAACAGCAATACATACATATTGCCCTGGTGGATCAGGTGGCGGATATAATTGAAGCAACCCGAACGATTGTGAGAAGAGCAAAACAGCACAATCGGACCCAAACTGTATGCACTACCACAAAATCGGTAGACAATAACACAACAAGAAATATACTGGAGTGGACACTCCGCCAACACGAAATGGACATGAACATCTACATGAAAAAACGCCAAGAGGGTGGAAGCAAAGGAGGAACGTCCCCAGCGAGCAACAGAAGTACGGAAACGGTCATTATTAAACCCAAGGACGGCAAAACATACGGCGAAGTGCTAACAGCAATGAAAACCAAGGTAGACGCGACTGGAGTGAATGTAAACAGGATACAGAGAACTGAGGGAGGAAACATTAAGCTAAAAAGGCACTGGCGGACGAAATGCAGCCAATGGCAGAGATAAAAGAGCACCACGAAGAGACTGTGCAATTTCTGGACCTAGGGGAAGAAACAACGGAAGAAGAGCTGGTAAATACCATACAAGGTGAGCTAGGCAGGATAGAAAATATCAAGGTCAGACTCCCGGAAAAGAAGAGTGAACAGGGTACAAAACAAGCTTTCGTGTCACTACCGGGAATCCTTGCGCGACAACTAGCAGCAAAGGGAAGGGTCGGTAAAGGCTGGAATAGATGGAGGGTGAGACTTCTAATCAGACCCCCTATATGCTATGGATGTCGTAGAGTGGGACACATCAGAAAAGACTGTACCGCAAAATTGGGAGAAAGCACCTGCCACAACTGCGGAAAGACAGGGCATAAGATAGCAGACTGTAAAAACGAAAAAGGATGCTACTTATGTGGCAAAGAAGGGCACAGAGCTGAATCAATGAAATGCCAGATATACAGAGAAATGATTAAGAAAATGAGAAACACGGAATGGGGAGAGACTGAATGCCCACTAAACTGAACATCATTAAAATACTCCAGGTAAACCTTAACAGGGATATTATTATCGATAAATTTGGATCTTTTGAAAATTGCAGCGAATTAATTGAACTCATGATGATTGGACTAGAAGAATGGAACCTTATTAAAAATATGATCGACAAAATTATTACTATCAAAGAATATGAAGAAAGGGAATTATTTGACTTTTGAATTTTAACTGACATTCATGCAAGCAACTTGATGGAATGCGCAAGCGATGCCAAGTTGGTTGCTAGATTACATAAGAGTGAGGTTTTAGTGAGTAACAATCCTTTAGATAAGGTTGAGTCTCACACATCCCAGGTAGACTGGTAGTGCATAAAGCATTTCCTCCTCTTCAAAAAAAAAAAAGGTTAAGTTAGGTTACGTTTAGACATAGAAATAACGGATACAGAAATAAGTTTAAGAGAATGTGCTTGCAAGAACTCAAATTTAGGTGGAAAGGGTTTCACTAAAAATATTGTAACTGTGTGGGCGGCACAGTTACAATATTTACAATATTTACAATTTACAATTTTTACAGCGATTTGAATTGCAATCGCCCATTGCAATTCAAATCGCTGTAAATGTAGAAAGTCAAAATTGCCTCGCAATTCTAAGTGTCACAAAAGCCTTTGCTGCAAAAATAATTAGTTTATGATTATTTTAAATTTATGAATATAAAAACAGGTTATTTTATTCAAAGCCTGTTATTTTCTTGTTCATTCTTGTTTATTTGTTGTTAAAGCTATAAAAGTGAAAGTATAAAAATATTTTACGTTATTTAGTTTGTTGAGTTGTCGTTTATTTTGTTAATTATACCAGAATAAAACTAAATGATTAAATCAGCCTGTACGGCACAACAGACCAGAATTTATAACAAATTAATAAAGAAGTACAGAACCACCTCCCAGGATATCAGGTTCAACTCACAATGCCTACGCCTCAACGTTATCCCGAGATACGTGAACATCAAAACGCGGTTCACCACGTCAGCCGCGAACGCAGCCATCAAAGCAGCCCAACACACATGGATAAGAACCGAAATTCAAAACCTGCATCGGAGGAGAGACGCCATCCAACACTATCTTAAGGTATTGCATTCGGAACTTACATTTAAACTTCATTCAATCGAGTTCAATATATTTGATGATTTTGTGAGAGAAAATGTGAGTCAAGTCACACATACAAAATATAACATCCAGAAGAAAAAATTAGATACGCTACTACAAACTCAAAATAAATCAGCATCAGTCACTAAAAATAACAAACCCTTACAATCAGTCTCAAAATTTATTAATTTATCAAACATTACATTCAGTACGACAGAACAAACTTTTCTATCCCAAAATCTTAACTACAGTCCTTATGTCAATCACAAAACCCCTAAAACAACTCTAGTAGTCGAGTCCGAAATTGCGTTAAAAAAGGTACAAGAGCCCCTTATCCCGAGAGCACAAATTGCGAATATAATAAAATCATATCCAAAAAACTCATTGTCCGAATCACAAATTATCAAATCAATCAAATCAAAAGCGTCACTTAATGCCTTAACAATCACGAAAGCAGACAAATCAAATTCAATTGTTATTCTGGAAACAAGTCAATATATTGACAAAATAAATACATTCATTAAACAAGAAAATCTAGCTCTCCTCAAGAAAGATCCGACAACTTCATTCCAATCACAAATCAAAAATTTGCTAAAAAACATTAAAGTGATTTTATCTGATTTTGAAAAATATCAAATTATTAATATAAATCCACTAGCACCCAGATTGTACGGCTTAATAAAAACCCACAAACCAGATCTCCCCATAAGGCCAGTAGTATCATATATTAATAGCCCATCTCGAACATTAGCAATAAAATTAAATTACATTTTTTAAAAATAAACAAACTTTACGTCAACATTTTCAATTAAAAATTCACTTGAGCTTTCTAATCATTTAAAAACAATGACCACCCATACAGGCTCCAAACTTGTATCCTTTGACGTCACTAGTATGTTTTCAAATATCCCAACTAATGAATGTCTCAAAATTATCCAGAACATGTTAGATAAATTAAATATCGATGTTATCACTAAATCAGAACTGTGCGAGGCATTTGAAGTATGTTTACAACAAAATTATTTCCAATTTAATAATCAATTTTACCAACAAACTACAGGTCTAGCAATGGGGTCGCCCTTGAGCCCCCTATTAGCAGATTTATTCATGACACATATAGAGGAAAACATTTTTAACTTAGATTTCACAAAAAAACATATTTCATTCTGGCACCGATATGTAGATGACATTATTGCTTGCTTTAGTGGCACCACACGTCAAATTGATCAATTTTTAAATTTAATTAATAATATACACCCCAAAATAAAATTTACAATAGAACACGAACAAAATAATAAAATTAACTTTTTAGACTTGACCTTAATCCACAAGAACAATAAAATAGAATTTGATATCTTTAGAAAACCAACCAACGTAAATTCCACTATCCCATATAATTCCAATCACCCATTGTCGCATAAATTAGCCGCGTATCATTCAATGATACACCGGGCCTTTTTAATTCCTTTATCAGCCAATAACCGAGTCATGGAACTAAATAAAATTATAGATATTGCCAAAACTAATGGTTATCCAGTCAACCTTATTCAGAACATAATTAATAAAAAACGTTATCAAAATACAATGACCCACATTTATCCGAGACTGGAAAATGTGAACAAAGATCCATACATTACCCTAACATACTTTGGCGAAATTACGGAAAAAATAGCTCACATTCTTCGAAAACAAAACCATCAAATTGCGTTTAGACCCAGTTGCAAATTATCCAACATTTTATTCAATTCAAAAGACAAAATTAATCCTTTAAAGAAATCAGGTGTTTATGAAATTCCTTGTTCCGAATGCAATAGTGTGTATGTAGGCTAAACCGGTCGTAGTTTCGAAAAGAGATATTCGGAACATTTTCGCGCATTTAGATTGAACCAAGACTCCAGTTCCTTTTCTAACCACGTATTAGAGTGCAAACATTCATTTCCAGAAATAAATAAAATTAAAATTTTACATAACTATACCAAAGGCACAAAGCTTAACCTGCTCGAATCCGCCGAAATTTTCAAACGAACCAAGAACCCCCTAGTTAATCTGTTAAACGAACAAACCGATTTAGTGTACACGCCGCTCTTTGAAATCCTTTAATGTGTAAATCTTTGTACCTGTTTAACCTAATTTGTTTTACTACTCTCACTCTAAATTGTTTTACCTGTATAAATGTAACCCCCCTTTGTAATTTGTTTCACTTGATAATGACCGTCAAACGTCGAAATTAAGTTTCGAATTCGTCGTGAATTTATGTGTATATTTGTGTAATATAATATATATACATACAATAAATATTTTGTGGTAAAAACATAGTAAGTGTTTGATTCAGTGATAATATAAAAGATGTTTTTTTTTTTAATTTGCCTGGTTTCACTAGGAATAATTATTAATTACCGGTGTGTGTAATAATTTAAGTGTTAATAATCACATGTACCAAACGACGTGGTTTGAATAAATAATTGCCGGGAATTATTAATACACACCGATTTATCATTTACCGTAACATGTATACCTTTAAAAATCACATTTATGCACACACACACGTAGTATAAAATATAATTTAGCAAATTTAAGATAATAAAAAAAACTTTTTAAACAAATTTAACGATTAAAACATGTTTTGAATAAATCTAAGATTTAAATCATGTTTAAAACAAAACCGTTTTTGTAAAACAAAACTGTTTTAAAACGAAGTGTTTTAAACATAACAACCCTGGTTAAAACCATTACAATTTTAACTGATATCTTTGAGTCTTGGAGGGAAGGCACCCTCCTGCCCCTCCTTTTGAAAAAAAAACCGGTTGTTTCTCACATTATAACAAAGTTGATTCATATCTTGACAATTTCTGTTGATTTTATCAGAATTTAGAATGTCTTTGATTGCTTTCATCTTAACAATGAAATGCTTATTTAATTGTACTATTTTTTTCTGTGACCTAAACAAAAATTATTCATTTCTTAATACTATCTGTTGATACAATCATAATTCGACGATAGTTTAATTTTTTTGTACTAACATCCTACTTTTTAATGTTTAGTCAACTTTTAGCTTCTCTAGTTTTATTTACAATGTCTGATTTCTTTGTTTATTCTCACATTAACCCATTAACGGCCGAGGAATTATAGAGTTAACTCTTAAAGTGGATTTTAGGTAAAATTCTACACTTCTTTATATGATTTCTACGAATGACTTATTGTATTACATTCTGTGAATTTTTCTTTTAAATATAAATATTGTATACGCTGTAAATGCAAGGCATTTGTCGATTTTGTATAATAACGTGCAATATGAAGTATAGAACGAGTATTTCCACTCCCAGAATAAGCATGAAGTAAAATTTCGAGTTTAGAAAAGCCCCGCGTAGAAAATTTGTCGAGGGTCGCGCAGCGACCCGAGACAAATTTTCACGGGGCTTTTCTAAACTCGAAATTTTACTTCATGCGCCACGCGTATAAGACACTGAAATATTGTGAAATTAGAAATACACTGAAATCATTATATTTAAATGATTAATAATCGAGATATTTAAATAACAAAATATTTACGTTTTTCTTCATACATTTTCAAGTCAAGTCAAATAATATAATATATCAAATAAAGTTATTTAATAATTTAATTAACATAAAATTAATAATGTTGCGTATATGAATCAATGGCACATAATGGGTTAAAACAAAGTTGATTCATTTCTTGACAATTTGTGTTGATTTTAATAGAATTTAAAGTTCCTTTGATTTTTTTCATTTCAACTAAAAAGTGCTAATTTAATTGTACTTTTTTAAGAATTGAGAAAACTTTAGTCAGTTTAAAGCCACTTTAATTTTATTTCTAATGGTTGAATTTGTACTAATATCAAAATAAAATAGGTATTTATTCAAGAATTGAGTCAATTTTAAGGGTCTGTAATTTTATTTCCAATGGTTGAATTTTGTGTTTTTACTGACCAAAACAAACTATATTTATTTCTTGATAATATTTGTTTATTTTATCAAAATTTGACGTTTGTTTGATTTTTTGTACCAATATCACAATAGAATATGATTTTTTTATATTTTTGTTTTAAATAATTTAACTTTAAGCTTCTCTAGTAGCATTTCCAATGTCTCATTTCTGATTGGGGTACAGTTTTCCTAATATTATTTTCCTAATGATTTTTTTCCCTAACTTATTATTTTCCTAATTTAACAATTTTCCTAATTTTTTTTTTCTAATATTCCTAATATTCCTAATTTTCGTAATTTTCCAATGTTAACCGTGAAGTTCCCATGCCAACCGTCATTTGTCAGGCAAACAAAACCTCTAGAAAATGTCAATATTTCAGTGCGTGTGTCCAAATTTGCGTCTGTAAAAATGACCGTTGAACTGATTCAAACTAACTTAAGCCATGTTTTACACATGAGCGGATTTTTGTATAGTAAACGCCTGACAAAAAATGGAAGAGTCTTTTGGAACTGCAAACTGTGTAATGCCACGGCGGTAACGAGGTTGCAGTTGACGCACGGACAGGCGGTGGACGTCATAAAAGGTGGAGAAAACTTGGATGCCACCCACAACCACGCTCCAGACTATGATGCTGTCGAAGCCATCAAATTAAAATATCGCGTGAAGAGAAAAGCGGTGGAACACCCCGAAGCCCCTCCTATTCAAGTGTTGCGCGAAGAATTGGACGGCGTGCCAGCTGCTGTTCTGGCTCATCTACCTGACAGGCCAAATATGGCAAAATTAATTTCGCGAAGAAGAAGACAAAATATGCCAACGAACCCTGTCGACATCGAAGATTTGGAAGAAGTACCAGAGTTATATGCGAAAACACATACGGGTGAAAATTTCCTTTTGTATGACTCGCGTGAGGATGATGATGACGAAGAAAACGAAGGGATAGGACGAATTCTGATTTTTGCGACCATACAGAACTTGCGGCTGTTAATGAGAAGTCCAAATTGGTACTTGGACGGCACCTTCAAGGTTAGGTTTATTCTTTTCATAATGTACATTATTTTTATTTTATTTTTCGAGTTGTACCGTATTATTTTTTCAGGTTGTACCGCAAATTTTTTTTCAACTCTTCACTGTCCTTGCTTCCCTGACACAAATTCGGAACGGTAAACAACAAATAGTCGCTATCCCTCTCGTATACGCACTGCTGGAAAATAAAAAACAAGTCGCGTACGAAAAAGTACTGGATGTCATCAGAAACGCATGTGCGAAAGCAGGCATTCCACGCAGAGTGCCGGTTATTGTGATGACGGATTTTGAACTCGCTATCCTGAACGCAATTAGAAAAATCATGACGGAGAGTACGAAAGTCAGAGCCTGCTTTTTTCACCTCCGACAAGCAGTGTACCGGTACATCCAACAGGAGGGGCTGCAAGTGGCGTATAGCGATAAGAAAGATCGAACTATAAAAGATGCAGCGCGAATGATGTGCGCTATCGCGTTCGTTCCTCTCGCCGACGTGTTATCTGTGTTTGCTGAATTCGAAAACCAAGCACCTCCTGCATTCAAATCGGTGGTCGACTATTTTCGGGTATTTTTTCTTTCTCATCAGTCCGCTATCAGTCTGCTCATCAGTTATTTTTTACAAGTATTACTACCCCGTAGACGACGTATGTAAAAGGACAGACAGCTCGAGGTAGACGTCGAGCCGTTGATGCCCGATACCCACCAGATGTTTGGAACATGTACGATGCGACGCTCCAAAACCTATCGAGAACCAACAACCTTTCAGAAGGTTCCTTTTCCTTTTTCCTTTTACTTTTTCCTGAATCCAACAACTGTCCTTTATCCCACATCTTATCTTACAGGTTGGCATACTCGTTTCGCACTTGTGGTGGGAAAGAACCATCCGGGTTTGTACACTCTCCTCAAGGAACTCAAGAAAGAGCAATCTGACACTGAAGGCATGATCCGCGACCTAAATTTAGGGAAGAGTCCGGCGAGACGTGAGCAAAGCTATGGAGCAGAACGAAGAAAGGATTACGAACGTCGTTCTCCAGTATGAAGATCGGCGGGAGGAAGCTATGGAGTACTTAAAGGACGTCGGTTGCTACATTGGTTTTTGAACTGTACATTTGGAAATGAGTCTCGGAAATAAAATGTGAATTTGGAAAATAGTATTAGGAAAATAATAATAATAGAAATTAGGAAAAAAAAATATTAGGAAAAAAGGATTAGGAAAAAAAAATTAGGAAAAAAGGATTAGGAAAACTGACCCCATACCCTCATTTCTTTGTCGTTTCTTACATAAAAACAAAGTTGATTCATTTCTTGGCAATTTCTGTCGATTTTATCAGATTCTGGAATTTTTTTGATGTTTTTATCTCAACTAAGAAACTTTAATTTAACTGTACTTGTTTTAATAATTGAAAATTTTATTAAATTCTAGAATTTAATTGTTTTTTTTTTAACAAAGAAGCACCAATTTAATAGTACTCTTTTTTAAATTTGAGTATTTTATCAGATTCATGCCCGGTATTATAAACGATGAATGAATCATTTGATAACTATTTGTGTAGTAAATTTATATATCTAGTATACTAATGGGCAAATAAAGTTGCGTATTATAAAGCAAACCTACCAAATAAATACCAATTCTAGAAATAAATAATTTAATTAGTAGATTACAGACCGAAATTATACATTTTCATTGTGGCCATAGCTGGAACCACCAATTTGTTAAATTGAATTGTCAGTATTTCAAATTAAATTGTCGATCAAATTGAAAATTCAGTATAATTCCTTATAATTATAGAGAATAACCGTGGAATACGACATAATTACACAGAATAAGAAAAAGAAAGCTTATTAGAAATTATAAAAGACTTAAACGAGTGTTTTCCACTCCCAGGCTAAGCATGAAGTAAAATTTCGAGTTTAGAAAAGCCTGAAAATTTGGTTTGGACGCGTAGCGCGAAGCGCGGAGCGGCCAAACCAAATTTTCAGGCTTTTCTAAACTCGAAATTTTACTTTATGCGCCACGCGTACAAGACACTGATTTCAAGTGAAGTTCATTTGTTCACAATATTTCAGTGCTTTCAGTGTTAAATACGCGTGGCGCATGAAGTAATTCGAGTTTAGAAAAGCCTGAAAATTTGGTTTGGTCGCTCCGCGAGTTATCGCACCACCCACACTAGAATTATGCTTAAAGAAGAATTCCATTTGATATAAATACATCTTATCGCACTATGATGAATTAATTTACGCTGCGACGTTGAGCAGGTACAGTCGATTTCCACTCCCAACAAAATAAATTCTTTTTAAAAAGTTAATCTTCGGTCCGCGAAAGATAACTGGCGCAGTCGTTCGGATTTTTTGGAGAATTAATCAAAAATTCGTTCGTTTCAACGAGTCACCAAAAACCCAAAATCGTCGTGTATTTGTCCGGCTTGTAACGTAAATTCAATTTCCTGACTATCGGAGTCGCAACCATGGAAGAGGAACATCGTGTTCGGTTTCTAGAATCGCCTAGACTCTTCCAACGGTAACAAATTCCCCCTGACTATTGGAGTCAACCACGAGAGAGGAACATCGTGTTCGACATCTGGATCGACCAGACTCTCCGACGGATCCCAGTCCCCCAAGAAGAAGAGAAGAAAAGAAGAAAGAAAAAGAAGCCAATCCCAGGATCACCATGAGGCCTTGCACTTAATAATTTGATGTCGAAGTGTCAAATTATTATAAGCCCTTGAAGAAAAGTAGACAGTTGTCAATTTCAAAGACCATAGGAGAACTTAATACATATGTAGAAATTTGACACAGAAGAAAGAAACCATCTATAAAGAAACCATCGAGACTACCCGAAATTCCCATCCTCACCTTAAAATGCCGATTTCATTGTTTGGTTATAAAACGTCAAATTAAACGATATCGACGACAATAGCATTTTTCAAAAAACAATAGCATTTTCAAAAATTCGAAATTTACAAAAATAATACAGTTCAATTCAACATATTTTTCCAATCAAAATTAAAATAATAATTTAATTGTGCAAGTGATACAATTCAAATGAACATTATCAAAGGAATCATCATTTTAATCCTCGTGTAAGTAAATGAATAACAATTTAAATAATTTAAACGATTTAGACGAACTAATAGAACATTTTCAAAACATCGATATAAACCCCCAAATAAATAACCCTCAAATAAATAACCCTCAAATAAATAACCCCCAAATAAACAACATGGCTTTACCACAAATTTCAGTTAAAGACATTCTAGACATAATTCCTAAATTTGACGGAGAACCTTCAAAATTATCTACTTTCATAAGTTCATGTGAATCTGTAATGGCAATGATGGCACCAAATAACGATGTCGCAAGAACAGGTTTCACCTTATGTCACATAAGATCAAAACTAATTGGAAAAGCAGCAGTAATGTTAGCAGCCAGACCGTTTAACACCTTACAAGAATTAAAAGATATACTAATTTCACTATTTGGAGATCAGAGAGATGAAGAATCACTTTTAAGAGACCTTGTCATGATAAAGCAAAAAGCAAATGAAACACCTTTACAATTTGCAGACAAATGTATCGACATTCGATGCCTTTTATTGAATAAATTAGAACTTCAAAATATTCACCAAGATATCAAAGACGCAAAGAGAAATTTATATAATGCAACAACACTAAAAGCATATTTAGCAGGACTAAACAGCCACATGAGTCATCTATTACGTTGTAAGTCACCAGCAACAATCGAAGACGCAATGCGTATGGCAGTAGAAGAAGAAAATATGAACTACCACCGAACTCAGTTACATTCAAATCAAAATTCAGGAAAACAAAATAAAACACCAAATCATAATTTGAGAATTCAACCTTTACCGACTCGAAATAATCCGAATTATCAACAACAACAAACTCCTTCAACTTCTAATCAACAATTTTCACAAAGACAATATCAACAACCAAGACAGTTTCAACCTCAACAACAATTTCAACCTCAACAACAATTTCAACCTCAACAACAATTTAAACAATTTCAACCACAACAACAACAATTTGTCAGACCAAATCAAATAAAAAGACAATTTTCCGGAGTAACTAATACCTCAAAACTTCGCAAATTTCATAAACCGACACCAACACCAATGGAAATTTCATCAGGAAATACTGCAATGATATTCCCACAACAACAACAACCAAGATATATAGCACAAGAACTCTATCACCAAGAAGACCCTGAACAATTGTACGAACAATTTGAAGAATATGAACAAGAAGAATTCTATGATGGAGAGCAATATGAAGAAAATAGTAAAGATTCAACAGAAGAAAATTTTACAACACCAGCCTTGAACAACCCCAATACTTAGAACTCAACATCTCGAATTTTCATAAATTACCTTACATAATAATTCCCGAAATTAACGCGAAATTTATGATTGATACTGGATCAACTAGAACCCTAATAAATGAAGAAATTGCAGAAGAATATTTTCCAGACATAATTGAAATAGATCCCTTCCAAATTAAAACTCCACATCAAATTACAAATCATAATTACTCTATATACATTGGATTATCAGATATATTCAACAGACCAGATATTTTACATAAACATTATATTTTTAATTTTCATAAGGATTATCAAGGATTAATAGGAACCGATTTATTTCAAAAACTACATGCAGTAATAGACTTCAAAAATAATAAAATAGTTACACTACATGCTCAAATTCCACTTCATTTACCAGAAAACAAATGCAACGAAATTATTTTAACATGCAAAAAGAAAATTAAAGTACCATCATTAACACAAATACAAATTCATCTAATGACACATAACTGTGAGAATAAAGAAGGAATGATAGAAAAATACAAATTTAATAACGAATTAGAAATACCAGCAGGAATATGTAAAATAGAAAATAATTCAACAAACATTCTCATAATAAATCCAACTCAAGAAGATATTACATTTATACTTCCAGAACTAAACATTCACTCAGGACCGTTAGAAATTAATGATATTAATTTTGAAGAAAATGAATTAAAAACAGAAATAAACTTTAACGCACTTCAAAAACAAATTTTAAAAAACTTACGTTTAGAACATTTAAACAAAGAAGAATATAAAGCAATTAGAAATTTATGTTATGAATACAGAGATATTATGTACTGTCCAGGAATCCCTTTATCATTCACCAATCAAGTTAAACACTCAATCAGAACAACAGATAATTTACCAATACATACTAGATCTTATCGATACCCACCAATTCATAAAACAGAAATCGAAAATCAAATTGAATCTATGACAAAACAAGGAATAATTAGACCCTCAAAATCACCATGGTCATCACCATTATGGATAGTTCCGAAAAAGATTGATGCAAGCGGAAAGAAGAAATGGAGAATAGTCATAGACTATCGAAAATTGAATGATAAGACTATTGATGATAAATACCCATTACCCAATATAACAGATATATTCGACAAATTAGGAAAATGCCAATACTTCACTACTTTGGACCTAGCAAGTGGATTTCACCAAATAGAAATGGATAAAGAAGACATAGAAAAAACAGCATTCTCGACAGACAAAGGACACTATGAATACCTAAGGATGCCTTTTGGACTCAAAAATGCTCCAGCGACCTTCCAACGAGCAATGGATAACGTTTTGACAGGATTAAGAGACATATCCATGGTTTACTTAGATGACGTAATCATGTTTTCAACATCTCTTCAAGAACACATTCAAAGTTTAAAGAAAGTATTCGAAAGACTTAGAAAAACAAATTTCAAAGTACAGCTAGATAAATCTGAATTTTTACAGACAGAAGTTAAATATTTAGGACATATTATCACAGAAAAAGAAATATCGCCTAACCCAGATAAAATTCGAGCAGTTTTAGATTATCCAATTCCAAAGACAACAAAACAAATTAAAGCTTTTTTAGGATTAACAGGATACTATCGGAAATTTATAAAAAATTATGCGAAATTAACTAAACCTTTAACATCGTGTCTTAAAAAAGGCGCAGAAATAAAACATACATCCGAATTCATTAAATCATTCGAAACTTGTAAACATCTTTTAACAAACAGTCCAATACTTCAATTCCCGGATTTTACCAAACCATTTATATTAACAACAGATGCCTCAAATGAAGCATTAGGAGCAGTTTTATCACAGGGAACTGTAGGACAAGATCGACCCATATCATATGCATCAAGAACTTTAAATGACACCGAAAGAAATTATTCAACAATCGAGAAAGAATTATTATCAATCGTTTGGGCAACCAAATACTTCCGACCATATCTATACGGAAGAAAATTCACAATCTACACCGATCATCGACCTTTACAATGGCTAAATAATTTAAAAGAACCCAACAGTAAACTAATGAGATGGAAAATAAAACTTGAGGAATTCGATTATAAAGTAGTATACAAAAAAGGAAAATTAAATACAAATGCTGATGCATTATCTCGAACACCAATCGAAATTCACCCAATAGAGAATTTTTCTACAAAAGGAAATGTAGACGAAGAAATTGATAAATTACTAGATGACATCATTAGAGAAAGAGAAATCTTGAAAACACCAGATATAAATCCATACAATCAACAGCCAAATTCATCACAACCTATGATCGATTATTACAACGAAATTCCACTAGAAGACGAAACCGATTAATAAAGAAAGACGTCAGATAATAATAAAAATATCAGAGAACTCAAAACAATCGAAATCAGAAAAATTAGGACAGAGAAAAATAACAAAAATCTATATAGACGTTAATTACTCAAAACAGGATTTGATAAACATCTTAAAAAATTATACTATGGAAAACGAAACATTTCACATGTTTTCTCCGAGAAAAGAATTGTATACTGAACTTTCAAAATTGTATTCAGAAATATTCAACAACAACGCACCCAAAATAATATGGCATACTAAACAGAACAAAAATTTGAAGACTCAAGTAAAAATTGAAAGCGTAATAAGAATGTACCATGAAGGAAAAACAAATCACAGAGGAGCCATTGAAACATACAATAAATTAAAACAGAATTATTGCTTCGAAAATATGATAAGAACAATCCAAAATTATATAAACAACTGCGAAATTTGCCAAAAAGCAAAATACGACAGACACCCACCTAAAATTCCATTGAACTTGACACCGTGTTCAAGAAAACCATTCGAACATTTATTTATGGATATTGTTCAGATCGAACAAACAATTTATCTTACGATAATAGACTCCTTTTCGAAATTTGGATATGCGAAAAAGATTTTATGTAAAGAAGCAGCAGTTATTGGAAAAGAATTAATTGAATATTTTTCATTATATAAAACTCCTGAAAAAATTACGACAGATAATGGTTCAGAATTTAAAAATACTTTAGTACAAGACCTTTTAGAAGTGCATGCTGTCAACGTTCACTTTATTACACCGGATCACCCAAATTCCAATGGACCAATCGAAAGACTTCATTCTACATTAATTGAACATATCAGAATATTTCGACTTAAAGAAGAAACAAAATCATTAAATATTGAAGAACTTGTCAAATTAGCATTATTGGCGTACAATAATACAATTCATACAAACACCGGAAAATCACCACAAGAAATATTATACGGAACTGATACAAACACCGTGAATGAAATTACTACGAATGAGAATATTATCGACGAACATTTAAAACAAATGAAAATTTTACATGACTTAGTAAAAACCACGAATGTAAAACAAAAAGAAAAATATATCAAATATCATAACGACAGATTAAAAAATGTTCAAAATTTTAGGCCTAATCAAAAAGTTTATATAAGAGAAAAAATTAAAAGAGGTCAGAAAACCGTCGCTAAATACCACGGTCCTTACACAATAATATCTATCGACCCAGACAATGTTGCAAAAATACAAATTAAAGAAAACGTAATTAAAAAGGTTCACTTAACTAATCTAAAATCAACATTTCAGATGGAGGATCAAAACCGAAATGATCAATCAAATACCAGATCATCCAGGACTAATAACATTTAGAATGGGAACAGCGAGCAATATAATATCAGAATGGGATTTAATACATTCAATCGACATTACATCATTAATCGAAATTTTAAAGATATCTGAAGAGCACCAAGAGGAATTTCAACGACAAATTACCTTAAAAGAAAAATCATGTCATACTAATACAGACATAACTAAACAATTACTTGATATTTTAAAACAAGAAACAAGACGTACAAACAATTTAATTAATGAAATTTCACCTTCATACCGAAGAACTAAAAGAGGATTATTCAACTTTATTGGAACAATTCAAAAAACACTCACTGGAAACTTAGATGCAGAAGACGGTGAAAGATACGAAAACAACTTTAAAAACTTATTTCATAATCAAGAAAATTTAAAGGCTGATATTACAAATCAAATTTCAATCACAAAAGAATTAATAGATGAAACTAATAAAAGTATTTCAATATTAATTAAAAACCAATACACAATTGTAAATGATATATACACTTTAAAAATGTCGATAACAAAATTATCAGATTGTGCATGGATTCAAATGACAATCAATACCCAACTAGCTTTAATCGCATCGATCAATGAAAACAATGATTATTTAAATCAATTGATAACAGCCCAAAGTTTTGCTAGACATTCAGAAATGCACCCAAGCATTATTAATCCTCTCAAATTACAAAATGAATTGAAAGGAATTCAAGAACATCTGCAAGATACATCTCTTTTATTCGAACCAACATTAGAAAATATGCCTAAATACGAAGAAATTATAAAATATTTCATCATTAAGATTCCATTAATTGAAAAATCTAAATATGAATATTATCAACTCTACCCTATTCCAAATAAAAATAATGAATTAATAATACCAGATTCTAAATTCATACTTTTAAACGAAAATTCGTTTATCGAAGAAGACCATCGCTGCTTTCACCTTGAAAAATCATCATATTTATGTGAAGCTAAAGTTTTACATAACCTAAACGAAAAAACATGTGCAGTACAATTAATCACTTACGCAAAAGAAAGAAATTGTTTAACTCGAAAAATTTCTAATTTTGGAAACAAAATTATCAAAGTTGATAATAGCAATTCATGGATCATAATTGCTGAAAATGAATCCACTATCGAAATTCATTGTTCAACAAAATTGATACAACGAAAATCACTTTTTGGAAATTATTTAATTTCGTTACCTCATGGATGTAAAGGAAAATTTAATTCAAAAACATTAATATCAAAATTTAAAACAGAATATTCCCCATCGTTAATTACAATGCCTAATATTCGTGTAAAACAAAGTGAATTAAATGTAAACTTAAAAACAACAAATATAACTGGAATCGATATATCGAAATTCTCAACTTTAAAACAACAAATAAACACTTTGGAAAAACACGTTGAATCTCAGCAAATGCTTGAAACCCATAACTACAAAATTAATTGGATGCTAGTTGCAATCTCATGCATACTGATTTTGATAATAATATTGTATTTGCTTAAATATTTTATTAAGAACAGACAAAAATTAAAATCTTTCATAATTAAAAGTAATGCAAATCCTATTAACGTTCCATCTGGACCTTATTAGCCGATGTCACTTCTACGGATGGAGGAGTTATCGCACCACCCACACTAGAATTATGCTTAGAGAAGAATTCCATTTGATATAAATACATCTTATCGCACTATGATGAATTAATTTACGCTGCGACGTTGAGCAGGTACAGTCGATTTCCACTCCCAACAAAATAAATTCTTTTTAAAAAGTTAATCTTCGGTCCGCGAAAGATAACTCGCGCTTCGCGCTACGCGACCAAACCAAATTTTCAGGCTTTTCTAAACTCAAAATTTTACTTCATGCTTAGTCTGGGAGTGGAAAACACTCGTTTAAGTCTTTTATAATTTCTGTCTGACTGCCGAGGAAAGTACTATAATGAACAGATCACAATTTGTTTACTTACCGCATATATGAATATATTTTGGATTCCCATATTGATTCAATGTTTATTAGCTTTATAATCTGTTAGTTATGCGATGTGTTCACAGTTGGTATCAGATAACGTATGAGCAAATGTATCACACAATTACATTTGTATACGTGGGGATTAATCATGGAGAAATTAATCATATTTTTTGCAAACAATTAGTAAGCCCGAAAGTTATTTGTTAATCTTCACGTAAGTTCAACAAACGTAATTGTTTGTTAATACACTTTGTTAATACAGGGTGTACAAAAAGTAATGTAACGGCTTAATATCTCGGGTTGTGATCAGTTTAGAAAAAATATTTTAAATAAAAGTTGTAGCTACTAATTTAAGCTACTAATAGACAATAACTTTTAATATAGAGGGTGTTTCATTTTCATGATATGTAACAAACTTACCTTTGTTTAAATAGAACACCCTATATATTTCGTTCGTATTCGATAACTTGCTAAAATAGAAACATACTGTAAAAATCGCATGTTTTTAAGTTACTTGCATCAATAGTTAATAGGAAAAATAGGTACAAAAATAAAATGTTCATTATAATCAAGTATAGGTATCCGAAAATATTGAAACAATTGTTAATGACATAAGTTATTATTAAGTTATCTGTTATTGTTGGCTTTTTCCAAAATACAAAAAAGTAAAAGTATTATATAGGGTGACCCATTTTAATTTATTCACTGGAATATCTCGACAAATATGCATCGTACAAAAAAATGTTTCGAACAAAAGTTTATTGATTTCGAGGGGGCTATCCGATCCTGTGAAATTTTCTTAACCCTCACCTCAAAGGGGGTAGGAGAGAGGGGCAACTTTGAAATCTTAAATAGGAACCCCTATTTTTTATTGAAGTTCGGATTCTACACCAAAAATGATGTAGGTTTTATCCGATTTTTTTTAATATGTGGTAGATGGCGCTGTAGTCGCAAAAATAAAAACGTTCCCGGTAAACCTAAAGTAATCTGCTGTGGTCAACACAGGTAAAATAAGAGAGCAGACAGCGAACAGCGAACATACAAGAACTTAGAGACGTAAATTTAGTAGCGCCTTTTAAGTTTCTTTTTGTTATAATTTCGTTTGGGCGTGAATCGAGTAACGTCCAAGCGAAATTATGTCACAGCGAACCGGCAGCCCCGGACACAACAACATATACAATAACTTGTACGACGATCTGGATATGGACCAAAGTCCACCTCTAAGCGACGACCTGGAGGACGACTCCGCCACCCTAAAGCGACTCAACGAAGAAGCCAACGCCAAGGCTGAAAAAATCTCCGGCATCAAGGCAGCTCTCACCAGCCAGGAAGCCTTATTCCAGCAAATCCAGCAGGAGATGCACAAATTGAAGCAAGAGCTTCTAGAGCTCCAAACTGAGAACGAAGCGCCATTCACAAAGGTCACGCGCAACAAGCGCGAAAGTTCGAAAGACCAGAAGTCTCCGGCCAAGAAGGCCACCAAAACCGACGCAACTCCAGTAACAGCCGCGAGAACAATCATCCCGAGACTGACAGCTCCGTCACAGTCCACCACGACCAGCACGAAACACCCGAGGGCAGTTTTTAAAAATATTCACCCTTACTTCAAGGATGAATTCCCGGCTCTAAAGAGCAAAACCACCGACCATGACAAACCCTCAACTACTACCTCGATGCCAAACAGCACCGCGGACGGTAATAGGAACGCTCCTGCAGAAAAAACTGAGAACGCAATCACCATCTTACAGCCCAGGACGGCTGTACCACAACAAAACTTCCCGATCATTGAAACACAATTCAAAATGACAAGCTGCGGATTGAAAATCCCAGTCTTGGCAACAACCCAAGAAATGGAGTTAGAGACAATGGTAACTCCATCGCAGGCAGCCCCTAAACCCAAAAGGCCGCCGCCGATCGTCCTGGTGGATAAGGAAAAAATCCGCTTGGTCCAAGCTACACTAAAAGAAAATAATATTACCGCTAGAATCGCCTCCCATGCTGAAGGGAGTAACATCTTCACAGAAAACCCCGATGATTTCCGAAAAACCGTCCGGATCCTTGAAGAACTGAATGCCGCTCAGCACCACTACATGCTAAGCGAAGACAAGGAACTTAAAGTGGTGATTCGGAATATCCCACAAGAATTCACCTGCGACGAGATCAAGGAAGAGCTACTACTGCACGGATTTCCAGCCAACTCCGTCAGCCGCCTAAGGAACGGGACACGGGTTTACAGCTTGGTGCTGGTAAACCTCCCAAAAACTGACGAGGGGAAAAAGATTTTTCAACTAAAACACCTGTTCGAGCACATCGTGAGCATCGAACCGAAACGCCGCTCAACGACGAGCCAACAATGCTACCGATGCCAGGAGTTCGGGCATGTACAATTCCGTTGCACAGCCAACTACGTGTGCACATTTTGCGCAGGGAACCACCCCTCGTTCGAATGTCAGCACAAAACCGAAGAAACACGAAAATGCCACAATTGCGGAGGAGAACACCCGGCCTACTCTTCTAGGTGCAAGAAACACCCGATCAACGCAAAGAAAGCGAAAGAAGAAGAAACCAGAAGGAAACTGGAAGAAAGCCGCACGAGAGAAGGAATGAGCTTCGCCCAGAGGGCCGGCGGAAGCTCGTTCCCTAACGAACAACAACTTGGGGCGATGATTTCGCGAATCGTAAGAACCATGATGATCCAAATGCGACAAAACCCGGACTTTTAAATGTCTAACACCGAAGCTGGAAAACAACCGATAAGGATAGCCACGTGGAACGCCAACGGGCTGAAGAGCAAAACCGATGAATTAAGAATATTCGCCGAAGAAAACGACATCTCCGTACTCCTAATTTCGGAGACACACTTAAAACCGGGGCTGAACGCTCACATTCCCGGTTTTAAGTGTTTCAGAAAAGATCGGGAAGACGGGAGTTACGGAGGTGTAGCCGTATACTTTCGCTCCAAGTTATGCGCCGGCAAACTAAACATCAACAGCGGCGAGATTGAAGCAGTCGGGATGGAAACCTCGATTGGTAATAAGAAGAGACGCTTCATCGCGGTATATAAAAAACCGGACGCGCAACTACGAACGGCGGATATTCTTAATTTACTCGAATTCAACGACTCAATCATCGGCGGGGATTTGAATGCAAAAAGCCCGGCATGGGGGAGCAGGAAATCAAACCCGGCAGGCGAAAAACTCCTTGCTACATGGAGGAAGAACTCGAAGCTGAAGATCTGGGGCCCGGAAGACGCGACTTCCATCCCTACAAACACTACGCACCGTGGCGACGTGATCGACATCTTCATGACCTACGCCACCGATGCTCCATGGGGAGTGAAAACGATGCACCAACTGAACTCCGATCACTTCCCAGTGATTATAAACTGGGGAGCGAAAGAGGAAAATTGTACGCATAAGTTCAAAACCGACTGGTTTAAATTTGCGTACAGAAGCAGCAGGATCGAAGCCCCAAGCACGGAGCTGAAAAAAGAAGAAGTCGAGCACGAAGCGACAAAACTCACTGAGGAAATTCAATCTCTCTTAAGCGAGTGTCGGACGGAAGTAAGATCGAGCCACCAGAACATTCTCGGACTGGACCACCACGAAAAAGACTTGATCAGACACAAAAACGCACTAAAGAGAAAATTCACAAAATTCCACCAACCGGATGACAGGGAAAAGTTGGAAAAGCTCCAGAAAGAAGTGGCCGCGATGATTAAGAACAAAAAACAAGAATCCTGGCAAAGGTGCATCGAAGAAGCAGAGGAAAATTCGGAGAGTTTCTGGAAACTGCTGAAACGTTGCAACAGACGGAGCGATCTGAACGGACCGATCCACAAAGATGGAGAGAAATTTTTCAAAGACTCGGAAAAATGCGAAATTATCGCGGACCACTTCGAAAAGCAGTTCACGAACACGGACCAAACCGACACACGAACAGAACATGCCGTCACGGAAAGCCTACGGAACCTCCGGAGCGGTACCGGAAAATCGAAAATCCCACAACCGATTTCAACGGAATCAACGAAAAGGATGATCAAAAACTGCGCGACAAAGAAAGCCCCTGGAGAAGATGATATCCCGAATAAAGCACTAAAACTGTTACACGAAAACGGAGTAGCCAGGCTAACGAGATTAATCAACGCCGTAAGAATTCACGGAATTTTTCCAAACACGTGGAAAAAGGCGAGATTAATAACGATCCCGAAGGGCGACAAGGACCCGTCGAAAGCCGAAAACCGCCGACCCATCAGCCTGATTTCAGGACTTGCGAAAGTCGCGGAAAAACAGCTTAAAGAAGAAATTCAAATCATCTGCGAAGAGAAAAACATAATTACACCAAACCAGTTCGGCTTTAGAAGCAAACTAGCGGCGATTCAACAAGCAGCGAATTTAGTAAACACCGCTAAATCGCTGCTTGTTAAAGCTCGAAAAACCGGCATCATTGCACTACTCGATGTCGAAAAAGCATACGACCGGGTTTGGAGAGCCGGACTGGTTTATAAACTCATGAAGTTCGGATTCCCGCGATGGATTATCAGGCTGGTGGATAACTGGCTCCAGGACAGGCAGTTCCGAGTCAAACTGAACAGCTCCTTCTCAACGTGAAGAAATGCAGCGGAAGGTCTCCCCCAGGGATCACCACTCTCGCCTCTACTATACAATATTTTCGTGGCGGACATACCAACGTTTCCGGAGGATAAGCTCCTCAGCATATTCCAGTTCGCTGACGACATGGCGATCGTAGCCGGCGGAATAAACGTCGAGGGAGCGAGAAAAAGAGCCACGAGAACGCTGGAAAAAATCAACGAATTCGGGAAGAAATGGAAAATCCGTATAAATGAAACAAAAACCGAGGCCTTACTCCTAGGAAGGAAAATGACCCGCTACAACTTTATAACACTCGGCCAGAAGTGCATCAGATTGAAAAGCCAAGCCACCTACCTAGGAGTAACAATCGACAGAAAACTAAACTTCGTCAGGCACGTAAAAAGGAGAACCGGACTAGCGAAAACCCGAGCACGAAAACTCCACCGATTTCTGCACACGAACAGCAAGCTCAGCACCAAAAGCAGAAAAACGCTCTTAAACATGGTGCTGCTGCCAACAGCGACCTACGGCGAAGAAATCTACGCTACTGGAAGTAGCACAGCCAAGAAGGAAGCGAGAAAAGCCAACAGCGTTCTGATACGAAAAGCTCTAGCAGCACCATGGTTTACAACAACAAAAAACCTGCGAGCAGATTTACAGATTGAAGACCCGATAGAGAAAGCTACCAGAAGACGAGCTGAAATGATTCAGCGATTAATCGATCACCCGGACGAAAAAATACAAGAAATCGAACAATCGCTGACTGAAAAACATACACACACACCCATTGAGGAAAAACGATAACATCCCTAGTCACACCATTGATTATGGACAAAAAGGCAACTTGGCATAAGTCAGAAAGACTTCTCTACATTTTAAAACCAGGAGGAACAAAAAAAAAAACAACACAGGTACCGACCGTAAATTAAAATAATACAAGAGTATGAAATTTATTATTCTAAAGACTTATTGAAGATAATTTGTACAATAAAATGTCCGCTACTGGTAAAATGATTTTTTCAAGTTTGTCGCTCAGATAAAAATATTTCCCGTCGACCTAAAAAAATAATAAATAGTATACACACCATAGAAAAAAAAAATAAGGATTTTTTGTAGGATTAATAAAATATTTTTTTTTACTAAAAATCGAATCGTATGCGCTATTTGGAGAAAAAAATCTAATTTGGGCGGTTGTACCGCCATCTGCCACGAGTTAAAAAACCCTGGAAGTAAACTTTACACATAAAGGCCATTTTTCAGGTTTATGGGAAACGTTTTATTTTGCGACTACAGCGCCATCTATCACGAATTTATTTCGGATAAGATAGACATATTTTTTGGTGTAGAATCCGAATATGAAATAAAAAATAGGGGTTTCTCTATAAGATTTTAAAGTTGCCCCCTTTTTCTTTCACCCCCACCCCCCAGGGGCGGGGGTGAAGAAAATTTCACAGGATCGGATGGCCCCTTCAAAACCATTAAACTTTTGTTACAAATATTTTTTTGTACGATACTTAGGGTAAGCCATACAGTTGTTGGCACTGTGATAGTTATTGGCACACTTTCAAGAAAGTTTGAATAATAAGCCTAGGTTCTACTTTTATGCGTTTGCCCTGGAGCATTCACGTAAATACATCTTTCGTGCACCTCGAGGTAATATTTGATTTCACTCTGTTGGCATTCTGAAAAATTGGCGGGCAAACTTGTCAGTGTGCTCTGCAATCTGCAGTTTTTGTTAAGTGAAACGGAAATCAACAAGGAAGTGGTTGTCATTCATCTTTTGTGTTCTAGTTGTAAAACACCTTTTAGCTACAGTTATTTATTTTATAGGTAAGACATCAATTTATTCTACTTTCAATGTGTTTCTAACCTCAATAATTGCCGTCATTTAACCATTTTCATGGCTGCCGATAACTGAAGTTGTATGTAAGGGGGAATTTAGTTATTGGCATAGGGTGCCAATCACCAAGTATAAACTGAAACTTCTAAAATAAGTCATATGTTCATCTCTTTTCTCGACAAAGCAAAATAAACAGCTAAAAAGTAATATAATATGTCCATATTATTTCTAGACAGTTGTTGGCATGGTGCCAATTACTGTAGGTTAGGGTATGCCAATAACTGAATTTAGAAGCAGTGTTTGTGAGAAATTCAATTTATCTTTTTTGAGATTGTTTTTCGTATCTGAGTTCCTATTTTTTTCTTAGATTATGCCGAAGGTAGCTCAGGGAATATCATACAAAAAAAATATGACGAGAACGACATGCAAAAAGCTTTGTAAGCTATTGAAAATGGCATGCCAAAAAAGACTGCGTCCAAAAATTATGGAATTCCAAGAGCTACGTTACAGTTTCGACTAAGCGAAAAATTTTCAAAAATCACCCACGGACCACCTCCGGTCCTGTCTCAAAGGGAAGAAGAGCTTTTGCTGGAGTGGATACTTGAAAGTCACCGCAAAGGATTCCCACGAAGAAAAGAAGACCTTCAATCAAGTGTGAAAAGTTTTTTGGAAGACCAATCGCGAAAAAATCCATTCAAAGATAATTATCCGGGGGATGGCTGGTACAAGAGTTTTTTTGCGTCGTCATCCTCAATTAACTGAAAGGCAAGCTGAAGGAGTTACACCTGCTAGTGCAACTGTGAGTGAATCCAACATTACAAAATGTTTTTTTAGAAATTGAAACACATTTGAAACAAGAAAATTATTTCGACATTCTTCTGCATCCTGAAAGGGTTTTAAACGCGGACGAAACAAATTTTCAGCTATGTCCAAAAAATATAAATGTACTAGCACCCCGCGGAACACGTAATGTTTATGAAGTGGATCATGGAGCAGCTAAATCTACTCTAACTGTTCTATTTACATTTTCTGAAGCAGGAGATATCACCCCACCGATGATAATATACCCCTATAAAAGATTGCCTGCAGAAATTTCACAATCTGTGACGGATGACGATTGGGTCATAGGAGTTACTCCAAATGGATGGATGAAAGCGGAACTGTTTTACGAATATATAAGCACAATACTGCATCCGTATCTAGTAAAAAATAATGTTACCTTTCCAGTAGTGTTGTTTATGGATGGACATACCACCTACCTATCTTATAAAGTAAGCGAACTTTGCACGCAATTGCAAATTATCTTAATTTGCCTTTATCCCAACTCGACAAGAATTCTGCAGCCTGCAGACATATCCGCATTTAAGCCACTGAAAAGGAAACAAAGGAAACATTTGCTCCGATTTTGAAAAATTTTCAATAATCCGGAAATAATATGAAATGGATTCCGGGCTTGTGGACTTTATCCATGGAATGTAGATGCTATAAATTATTTAAAATGTCTAGGCAAAAATAAATATCTCTGTAAATCAAACCATAATACTGAAATTAATAAAAATTGTAATTTACCGTATAAAAAATTTATTGATATAGTTGGCGATGACAAAATAAAAGAGTTTCAGAAATTAGACAGATTATTGGAAGATAAATCCGATGACATTCATGCTTTATATTCACTTTGGAATTAATTCCACAAATATGATGCTGATGAGATCAATTCAGTAAATGAAAATCTCGTGCCCAAGGAAGTGACATTTTTTTCTAAAGTTATTGAAGATGACGTACTGACTAATAACAATGAATATATTGTTGATAATAATAAAGATACGTTTTATGCAAATAATTTTGATATAGACATTATTGAAGAACCTACGGATAATGATAATAACGCAATTAAAATAAGAGATATTTCATCTAACACAGTACTCAATTTCAATATGGACCAGTTATCTAATTCTTGTAATGATCATGAAACTGCATCTACCATTAATAACTTTGATGGAGAGGTTTTTGACATTGAAAATATGATCATAGATATTGAGCCTAACGAAACACAAACTCAACCAAAAGGCGGAGGTGCGCTCAGGGATTAACTAGCGTGGCCTGTAACACCCGAAAGAAAGGGAACGAGAAACACAGATAGGATACCATTTGTTCTAACTGCTATGGAATGGAAAGAGTTACAATTAGAAAAAGAACACAAGAAGAAAACCGATGAAATGGAAAAGGAAGAGAGAAAACGTAGAAGGTTGGAAAAGAAGCAGATGAAAGAACAAGAAGAAAGAAAAAAGAATGAAAAGAAAATAAAATCGAAGGAAAATAAACTCAAAGCAGACAATGCAAAACAGAAAAACACAACAAAAAAAACAAGGGTAAAATTAATATTATTTCATCAGTAGTAGTCCCCAAAGAAGCTACTAAGCCTCATATTCGACAACTATTTCAAGAACCGATTTACCAATCTTATATGCAACCACCATCTAAAGTGGTGCCTAATCCATCTCAACTAGACAATCTTTTTGATATGCAACCACCATCGGAAGTAACGGCTAATATATCTAAAATAGAAAATCCTTTTGATGTTGCTGTAAATAATAGTGCTTCAATTGAATATATTTACAAAAATAATATGCAGGTCGTCTTAGGATTGTGCTATACATGTGTTAAAAATATGACGCCAGTTAATATAGGTATTAAATGTAATTCATGTAGGCGAACATATCACGTTAAGTGCTTAAGCAAAATGAAATTAGAATCCGGTAATACCGATCCATTTACCTGTAATCAATGTAATTTAAAAAAAATAAAATAAGTTTGTGTTGTATTTTCGAAGTACGATGCCTATATAATAAAAATTGAATTAACTTTATCAAAATCTGGAAAGCACTGGGTATTTTAAACCATTAAAATAAGATCAATTTGTGTGCCAATGACTATACCATACATGTGACAATAATTATCTCAGATGTGCTAATAACTGTCTTTATGAATATTTTTACTTTCCCCCGTATGTAATACAAAGGGAAAGTATTGTTTTCGTGAAATTTTTCAAATCAAAAATTTTAGCGGAAATATCCGTTTTGAGGTCCCCTGAGTCGAATAAGACCATTTTTGAAAAATGTCTGTCTGTCTGTCTGTCTGTGTGCGCTGTACAGCAAAAACCGCTAAAGATATCGAGATGAAACTTGAAACTTAAGCTTTTTGTCACAATCGGAAGAACTGAAAAGCTTTTGGTGAAAATCGGAAAACCGGAAGTGGTACTTTACTCTTAGCGTTTTTCAGTTTATTCAGATTTGTTCAATAAATGTTCATCAAACAAAAAATTCCTTCAAATAAAAGTTGTAGATAATAACAAAATGAAGATGTATTGTTCACTTACTTTTTGTCATAGCACTCTTAGTTTTTGAGATATTTAATAAATAGTGTTTTTTATCTAGTCATTGATTTGCGTCAGTGTGTGTGTTGATACAATTGGAAAATGTTTCAAATAAAAGTTGTTGGTAATAAAATATTAAAGATTTTTTGTATCCTCACTTTTTGTCATAGCACTCTTAGTTTTTGAGATATTCAATAAATAGTGTTTTTTATCTAGTCATTGGTTTGTGTCAGTATGTGTTGATCCAATTGAAAAATGTTTCAAATAAAAGTTGTAGTTATCAAAAAGTTGAAGACATTTTGAAAATAATAATGCTACAAATATTCTAAAAGTGATTTAATACGCAATTTACGGGGGAGAGTACTATGATGGACACATCACCATTTTTTTATTTATTGGCAAGTTGAAATTCTTTAATAATGGTATGGATAAAATAAAAGGTGCTACCATAAAATTTAATCTTTTGTCCATACTATGAACTAATTGCTTCTATAATTTTGTAAAATATAAATAATTTGAATGGGAAACAGTAATTCAAAATGCTTAAGGTGCCAATAACCGTACCCTTTACCCTAATTGTCGAGATATTCCAGTGGATATATTAAAATTAGTCACCCTGTATATTTCAACTGCTATAACGGAAATTGAAAAGTTTTCCAAAATTATTTATTCAAAATGAAATTTAATTTGTAAAAACTAAGAATTATTAAGTTTTTTTGTTTAAAACATTGTAGAATATCAACAGATTGTTTAATTAACATACAATTCAAATAAATTACATAAAATAAAACTACGTTAAGATATTTAAAACTATTAAATACTGGACTGTTTAATAACAATCTTACTTACTAATATAAATAGTTCTAAGACAGACTACTTGAACTTTAAAATGTCTACCAAGAGTTTAAAGGTTTAAAAACATTTTGAAGGTACTGCAAAGACCTTAAACTATTTATAAGATAAGGTTTGAGACTCCAATAAGACATTTATACATGTATGTGTTTAAACACAATTTTACAAGTCTGCCTAAAATCCTAACACTCTTTAGCCCGGTTACATAAAGCTTTGCCAAGTCCGTTGTTAGCTAACATCTTGTCAGATTTAAGAACATGTTAACATTATGTGAAATCTTATTTGGATTTATAAAAAGTATTTGACATAATGCTATCTAATTAATGCTTAACAAAACGTTGACAAAATGTACTAGGTTTTTTTGGTCCAATTTACGAAGGTTGGTAACAACAGAAACCTGTTTTAAACCTTTGTTAAAAGAGAACTAGAATGTTGATGTGAAATTATACCTGTTTTTAAAAATATAATCCGAAATTATTTGAAAACTTGTTAAAACCCTAATCATTTTAACTGATATCTTTGAGTCTAGGAGGGGAGGCACCCGCCTGCCCATCGTTTTGAAATATCCATATATGACTGACGACAAAAGTACTATGATGAACAGATTACAATTTGTTTACTTACTGCATAGATGAATATACGTTGGATTCCCATATTGATTGAATGTTTATTAGTTTTATAATCTCTTAGTTATGCGATGTGTTCACAGTTGGTATCAGATAATGTATGAGCGAATGAATCACACAATTGTTCTTATATACGTGGGAATTTTTCATGGACAAATGAATCATATTTTTTGCAAACAATGAGTAAGCCCGACTGTTATTTTTTGACCTTCACGTGAGTTCAATAAACGTAATGGTTTGTTAGTATACCACATACAGGGTGTACAAAAAGTAATGTAACGGCTTAATATCTCGGTTTGTGATCAGTTTAGAAAAAAATATTTTAAATAAAAGTTGTAGCTACTAATTTAAATTAAATTAAATTAACGTTTATTGACGGCATACGCCTTTTTACAAAATAATTCATAGATCTACAAGTGCTAGTATATAAAATATGAAGCACGTAAATTCTAACTCATGTACATTCTCCATTATAAATGTTATAAACAAAATAATATTATGATGTATCATAAAATAGAAAACTAAATATAATATTTCACATTAAGACAAAAAAATAGTATGCAGACTGCTTTATCGATACGCAAAAAAACATTACTCATTATATTTTAATTTAATCTTAAAATTAAAAAATATTTATTAAATAAATCAAACTAATTATAATTGTTAAATATATTCCCTAACTTCATTATGTGCGACAAAAAATTGTTATGACAAGATTAGGTTGTACGTGGGTCTTTGTAAAAAAGAGGTTTAGAGCGTGTCCTTCTGCTGCTAGTATAAAACGATATATTTTCTAATAAATTAAGTAAGTTAATATGTCCATGTAATAAGCGATAAAGTAAGCAGAGATCGGCATTAATTCTGCGTTCGGCAAGAAGATCGATATTAAGCACACCCATTATAGTTACTAATACTACTACTAATTATAGCTACTAATACCATTTAAGGGGGATATAGCGTGGGAACAAAATTTTGAACACGTTTTATTTTTTAAGGAGTGCTCATAAACATTTATAATTTTGACATCATATAATCGTAGGATAGGAGGAAAGATAATAATGTGTAATATTATTATCTTTCCGCCTATCCTACGATTATTTTCTAAATTTTGTACTTCCTGAGATGTAACCAAAAATCATTTAATTTTTAAAATAATTTAGAATAGCGTGTGTGAATAGGTGCTATTATTTCACTAATATTTGGAAGTTCTAAGTGGTATTAAAACAAGTGAGTGGTGGTTGATTCAATGTCTGGTTCATCTGAATCGTAGGGACTGTTATATTAAGTGCAGAGTATTAATTGGGTTGTTTTCACTAGAGTGAAATAATTAACCTATAAATATTATATTTATTGCTTATATTGCTCTTGCAAAAACGTCCCGAACCTTATTAACGTTAATCAAGCATAATTATATACAGGTCAATGCATTAGCCGTCATAGCCGAGATGTATAGTGCTTGCTTCATAAACTGAACCCGGGTTCGAATCCTCAGGATATGAAAATTATTTTATTTTATTAATTAATAATATAAATGATATAAATAACCTGTATTAAACGTCGGCATATAAGGTTGTACATATCGCAAATTTCACTTTGCTGACGTATACCATTATTCTTTTATTCCATTGTCTCATTTTATTATCATTTCCGTGGGCTGCCTGTATTTGTGTCAGTTAACCACCCTGACCGCCCCCTGGGTGTATGTGTCCTTGTCTTATTCATCCTATTTGTTTGTGTAGTTATACCTTTTAATTCACAATAATTACAATGGTTAATAATTGCTCTCAATGTAATAAAAACATCACACCTACTTCCGAGTCTCTTAAATGTAAAGGAAAATGTGGTAAATGGTACCACTGTGACTGCATTGATGCAACGGTTGATTGTATTGCCTATTATTATCAACAAGCAAAGAAACGTACTGGTGAACCGTGGATATGCTCTAACTGCTCTGATGATAACAACTCAAGGAAAATGAGCATATTCTCAACAAATTATATAAGGGATGCTATACGTGATGTATTAAAAGAAGAATTGCCTGCTTTGCTAACAACTGAATTTCATAATGCAATGGTTGATATTAAAAATGAAATCAGTAATATTAAGAGTCGCTTAATTACTATAGAAAATTCTCTTGGCGATTCATCGCCTGAGGTATTATACGAAAATTCAATTTTAAATGAAATTGAAGAACGACAACGCCGTGCTTCTAATATAATGATATTTAATTTACCGGAAAACAATGGTAATTTTGATGAGAAGAAGATGAAGGACACAACTGCAATCAAACATTTATTGGAGCCCTCCATTGCATTCAATCCGAAATCTATCATTCGCATTGGGAAGGAATCAAGTAAACCAAGGCCAATTAAAGTTTGCTTATCTGATCATCATTCGGCTATTCAAATTCTAAAATCAGTTCGTTCGATAAATACCGGCAACATTAAATTTTCTGCTGATCGTACGGATAAACAACGTAAACAGTTAAAATTATTAAATGATGAACTTGTGTTGCGGAAGAATCAAGGAGAAATGAACTTGACAATTAAATACATAAGCGGCTCTCCAACTATTGTTAAATCTGATTCTAACAGGAGTAGAAATAAAAATGATCAATCAAAAAACTAACGATCTACTTCCATAACGTTGGCGGCATAAAATCTAAATTACGCAATTTGCATTCCGTAGTTAATTGTTCTGTTTATGATATTATTATTCTTATTGAGTCATGGCTTGATGATTCAATAAACAATTCAGAATTAAATTTACCTAACTTTGTAATACATAAGCTAGATGGAAATTTACTAACCAGTACGAAATGTAAAGGTGGAGGAGTTCTTATTGCAGTAAAATCACATCTCAATTGCTTAAAACTTGATTCAATAATATATTCTATTGAACATTTATTTGTTAAAATTAATAATAATTTGATAATAGGCTGCACCTACATTCCACCGAATTCTTCTTTTAATGTTTATGAAGAACATGCTGAGGCAATTGAACAAATTTGTTTACTTAATCCTGACTCGAAACTAGTTCTTTGTGGTGACTATAATTTACCCTCAGCTGTATGGGACATGTCCGGCTATAGCCTTTTATATGATTCAAACACCTCTACCTTTGCAGTTGCCTTATCAGATTGTTTTAATTATAATCAGTTGCATCAAAAGAATCATTTACCTAATGACCGAGGGATTTATCTTGATTTAGTTTTTACGAATTTATATAATCTAAATGTTCTAAGATCAACTGATCCGTTATTTGAAAATAGTCATCATCATACATCATATGAAATTTCTATTAACTTAGTTGATTCGCCTAGCATATTAAGAACTGAATATATTTATTATGATTTCAAATCTGCTGACTTTAGTGCTATAAATAATTACATTTCTAGTATAAATTGGGAACATGTATTTAATAAACCAAATATCAACTGTAATGTGGAAGATTTTTACAATATTATTAAGTATGCAATTGATACGTTTGTACCGACTAAACTATTTAGAACATCCAACTATCCTAAATGGTTTAATCGTGAACTTATTCAATTAGTTAGGGCTAAAAAACAAGCTCATTGTGATTTTAAAAAAAGTGGTTGTCAAAGTGATTATGATAAGTTTAAAAGGTTGAGATCGTTATGCCGTAATTTATGTAATTCACTTTACCAATATTTTATCACTAAATCCGAAAATAATATAAATCATAACTCTAGGTGTTTTTGGTCATTTGTAAATGAATATAAAAATATCAAAGGATTTCCAAAAGTAATGTTCTATAATAATAAACATTGCACTACAGGTTCTAGTTGTGCAGATCTATTCGCTGATTATTTCAGTAGTGTTTATTGTGACGATAACATTAATTCTCCTTCCTTCAATTATGACAATAAAATTTCATATCTCTATTGATACTTCTAATATTTTTAATTCAATTACTGGTTTATCTGATTCTTTAAGTGCTGGGCCGGATGGTGTACCTCCTTACTTCTTAAAAAGATGTGTTTTCTCTCTTACTAATCCCATTAAGTTATTATTCAATAAATCTTTAACATCTGCAGTATTTCCTACTTATTGGAAGGACTCATTCATTAATCCGATATTTAAAGATGGTAAAAGAGATAGTATTGAAAATTATAGAGGTGTTTCCATCCAGTCCACTATCCCAAAGATATTTGATAAACTTATATCGGAACAACTTAGATGGAGCTGCAAGAACATAATATGCGACGAACAACATGGATTTTTTGAGGGGAGATCTACAACATCTAACCTGTTGTCATACCAGATGTATTTAATGAATGCTTTGGAAAGAGGTCTTCTAGTAAATTCCATTTATACAGACTTTTCTAAAGCCTTCGACCATGTCAATCACTCAATTCTTTTGAAAAAACTCGAAGGTCTTGGCTTTAGTGACAATATGGTAAAATGGTTTTCCAGTTACTTAAATAACCGACAGCAGTTTGTTAAAATTGATAATTTTATATCTAAAGCAGTTCATGTGACATCTGGTGTGCCTCAGGGATCTCATTGTGGACCAATCTTGTTCTTGCTCTTCATTAATGATATTGGTGGTATCATACAAAACTGTAGGTACCTTATGTTTGCAGATGACTTAAAGATTTTTAGAGTCATTGAAACGGCTACTGATCAGAGACTTTTACAACATGATTTAAACAATTTATCTACCTGGTGTACCAACAACTGTCTACAACCGTAGGGGGACAGTTCTTCCACTCCATTTCTTCCACTCCATTTCTTCCACTTACCAATACTTCCACTACACCTTTACTTCCACTCCATTTCTTCCACTGACCGTTACTTCCACTAGTTCTTATTTCCACTAACCATCACTTCCACTACGTTCGAGGCAGGAAAGCTGTTGGACGACGCAAAGCAACGGAGCCTCGATATATACCAGATTTCTGGAACCGGTACAACGCCACATTACAGGACGAGTCTAGGACCAACAACGCCTCAGAAGGATGGCACAACCGATTCTCCGTGGTGGTGGGGCGCAATCATCCCAGCATGTATGCATTCCTTTTGGAAGTGCAAAAAGAGCAGGGCGATACAGAGACGATGATGCAGCAACTTGACTTGGGTCAAAAAATCAAAAAAGGGCAATTACAATCGAAAATTAAAGCCGAGGAACGAATAGCAAACATTGTCAAAAAATTTAGTAAATTCGACGAAGAAACTAGGATTCTGGAGTACCTACAAGCTGTAGGCCACAATATCTCTCTGTGATTCTTATACTGTATAAAATGTGGAATAATATAATGTAATTTGAATAAATTGTACAATTATTTTGAATTGGAAAAAAGGTATGGTGGAATTGGTGGTTAGTGGAAGTAAAGGTGTAGTGGAAGTATTGGTAAGTGGAAGAACTGGAGTGGAAGAAATGGAGTGGAAGAAATGGAGTGGAAAAAAGAACTAGTGGAAGTGATGGTTAGTGGAAATAAGAACTAGTGGAAGTAACGGTCAGTGGAAGAAATGGAGTGGAAGTTGCGTCGCACAATCGTCTACAACTTAACTTAAAGAAATGTATGGCTATATCTTTTGGTCGAAATAGACGTAATTTAGTTGAGTACTCTATTAATAACTACAATTTACCATTTGTTGAGAAAGTGCGTGATCTAGGGGTTATATTTGACTGCCGCTTAGCCTTCATCCCACATATAAACAGTATTATAAGTAGATCTCTTTCGACGTTAGGTTTTGTAAACAGATTCTCTAAACAGTTCAGTATAAATACATTCAGAACTCTTTACGTTACTTTAGTTCGCCCTTATTTGGAGTACTGTTCTGTAATATGGACACCACATTTTAACAACCACAGTGACTTAATTGAAAAGGTCCAAACTAGATTTTTATTACTTGCTTCACATAAGCTAGGTATTGCGCGGATAAATTATAGCCGATCATATATGCTAAATGTATTAAATTTAACATCTCTGCGCTACAGAAGAGTTATGCTAGATTTGTGCTATGGGTACAAACTAATTAATGGCTTTGTGAACAGTAGCATATTGGTTGGGGCATTAAACTTTAATTTTTATTCATCCACTGTTCTACGAAACAAACCATTGTTTCGTTTAAACACCCATCGCACAAATTATGCCTCTAATAATCCTATTTGTCGCATAATGAAATATTGTAATATACTAAATACATTTCCAAACTTTTTAATATTTTGTAATTCTTATAATATGTTTAAGCGCCACCTTTCGCTCATTGATCTTGTAGTTGTTATTATTAGCTAATTGTAACTTGAATTTTATAACTATCATGTGCATTGTATTATTTGTAATATGTTTAATTTACACACATTTATTATTATATATATATTTAATGTAAAATGGAGATTTCCGTACAAATAAATAAATAAATAAATTTAGGATTTTAAAAAAGTTATTGGATAGAAGGAAAACTAATAATATAATACAACCATATTTTAAATTTTAATGTGATACGATAACCGATACTTTAGTGAAATCGTTTCAAAAATTCAAAGACTTATTTTGTGTCCGTAAAATGCTGCCGCCTAGTGGATTAAATCGTAGTTCGTAATCTATATGCCGCCAAATTTCGTTTGGTTACGTGAGATAATTTAGGTAATTATTTTATTGTGTATGTACATTTATATTTTGAAGAACACATTAATTACGACAAAACAATAGCCGTATAGCAGCGGCACTGAAGTGTTTTCCTGCGCTGGGAATCTCTTCTACCGACACAATAATACAAATGTATGTTTTCAGTCAAGGAAGCGATTCCGAAAAATTGATCGAATCACGTATTGACGGCTGCTAAGGGTTGTTATATTTAAAACACTTTGTTTTAAAACAATGTTTTAAACATGTTTGAAAACAGTAGCCAGGTTTTAAACATGTTTTAAATCATCAATTTGTTTAAAACATGTTTTAAACGTTAAATTTGTTTAAAACCTTTGTTTTATTATCTTAAACCTGCTAAATTATATTTTTTACTACATCATTAGGATTTTGTGTTCACATATTTAAATCTTAGCTAAATTGTTGAAGATATTTTAAATTACATTATTAAACATAACATTTTGTTACAATAAAATATCACAACTGTGTGCATAAATATGATTTTTAAATGCAGGGATTTTTTTCTTTCAGGTATACATATGCATACACTGTAAATTTCATCACATTCGTTGTTTTTTTTTTTAAGATTTCAATTTGAATCTTTAAACGAGTTTTCCACTCCCAGACTAAGCATGAAGTAAAATTTCGAGTTTGGAAAAGCCTGAAAATTTGGATTGGCCGCGTAGCGAAGCGGAGCGGCCAATACAAATTAGGCTTTTCTAAACTCGAAATTTTACTTCATGCGCCACACGTATAAAACACTGAAATATCGCAAAGTTTAAAATATACGGCGTTAGCAATCTAATATGTTGATGTGAGTAAAACGTGAGTCAAATTCTGCGCGGAACAAATTGCTTTAAACAGTGATTATAGGCAACCCAATAACTCTAACGTATATTAGGTTGCCTATAATCGTTGTTGTATGTGTTGTATGTGTTTGACTTCACGGCAAATCAGTGTTTTTAACCGTGGCGCATGAAGTAAAATTTCGAGTTTAGAAAAGCCTAATTTGGATTGGCCGCTCCGCTTCGCTACGCGGCCAATCCAAATTTTTAGGCTTTTCTAAACTCGAAATTTTACTTCATGCTTAGTCTGGGAGTGGAAAACACTCGTTAAAAGCCTCAAATTAACCGCTTTGAAACAACGAATTCCCGCAAATTTAAAAAAACTCTGTAATTATCGGGATATGTATACTCAAATGAAAAATGCCCTGGATGTTCTGTTTTAAACACGTTTCAAACACGATTTAAACGTGTTTTGAACATGTTTTAAACATGTTTTTAATTGTTAATGTTTTGTAATGTACCGATCTGTATATTTATTTCATTTATATAATTTAATACTTTAGTATCGTGCATTTTTGATAATCATATTTAAAGTTATTTATGTTTGTTTCACTTATTGATGTTTGTTGTTTATTTTTACTTAAATATTATTCATTGCTAAATGTTATTATCAGAATGCATTTGCTAATGCTAGAGCACAGATAAGCCTGGGAAGAATAAATAGTTAATTAGAATTTGTCTTTATGGAAAAATTCCGCTAAAGATGATAAAGTTCACCCCGGCTTATCACGCATTGTTTGCTTAACGAAGAACCATTATTCATTACTATTAGATTTTATTTCGGGGACTTCTGATTTGACTCTCGAACGCAGGACAGTAAAAATATTACTTACTCCGATTAAATTCAATATACTTCGTTAAGCAAGCTAGTTAAAGTTTCTAAATATATTATATTGTAATATTCACAAGTTTCTCAGTTAAGAAAATAGAATTGATATTCGTTATATAAAAACATCAAGTTATTTTAACCTCACCCAGAATAAAAGAACCTACTTAATATTTAAATAAGTAAATAATTAACTTTACAGTTTTAAAGGCTGTCTCAATGAAAAAAACACGTTTTGTTAAAAAAAACTGTTTGATTTAATTAAAATGACCCTGCAGCTGCAGTTTTATAAATAAAACAGTATTAATTTAATTACTTATATTACTGCATTTCTACATGCATCTCAAGTTTTGCCAGCTGATATATTTTATTTAAATCCGTGTATCTATTATATTTCTTTTAATTTATCGTCGTTTTTCATACCTAATTTTTATTTTTAGTAGAATTTTATTTGATATTGAAATATAAGACTAGGGCTTCAGTAGTAGTGTTTTAAATTTTGAGCACGTTGCGAAAATGCGGACGAGCGATTGCTATTGCTTGTGCGATTAGATGACCTTCAACTTGTCTTTCATTTACTCGTTGTTTTCTAGGCCACGAATATTTCCGTAAATATGCAGAAATTCGTCTTGATAAAACTTTAAAATAAAACAATTGCGGTTGTTAGTAATATATTAATTTGTTTAAGTTTTGTCCAATAAGTTTGTATTATATTATATTAATAATAATACAAAAAATAAAATATAGAAACGGTGCTGATGCGGATGATGATTATGGAAATGTAACTTGTAATATGACTTAATATGAAATTAATAAGAGATTAAAGAAATTAGAATATATTTTAAGACAATCTCAAGAAAAAATAGTGAAGATTAAAAGAAACATGAGGGGACACAATTCAAATACTTTATAGTACAAAGAAAGGGCGTTCAGAAAAACTGCATCAAATTTTGGGCGAATATGTAATATTAAAATTAACATCAAAAACAAAACCAGATAACACCGTAAAAACATCATAAACAGTAGTTTTAATAGTAATTTACGTAACGAGTTCCGAAAGTAAAATTTTACGAGATAAGTAGGAAGTTTCCAGGACGTGCCGTATACGAGTCGTGGAATTCTGCGAGTCCCGTAAAATCACTTTTGGACCGTGTTACGTACAATATTTTTTCTGCAGCTTCACTTTCACTACTGATTTCCATTTTTTAGAATGTAAAAGCGAAAACACACACAAATGCTATATGACAAGCGCTGTTATAATTAAATACAAAGTTAATTTATTATCAAGGCCCCCTACATAGGTACCCAAAATCGTGCCGAACGTAAAAAAAATCGTCCCGAAAATTCTTTCGGTACGATTTGTGTCAATTGGTACTTTTGATTTATTAAATCATAACGAAAATTTTCGGGAGGGCTGCAGAAAAAGGTAATTTTACAACCAATTATGGTCGATTACATAAAAAGAAAGCTAGAAATATATTTCAAGAAGAATGAAGAATTTTTGTGGAATTATCGTTTCTTCATAGACGAATATTTTTTAGGAGGCAGTTCGGATGGTCTAGTTTAAAATGACTTTTAGAAATAAAATGGCCTGCTAATCTGGAAGACATCAGTATTGCTGACAAGATTTAAAAAAAATAATTTTTTGAAAGTGAATGCAATATTTAAAAATTGAATTGAATTGCGATTGGGGCCTTTTAAGTACTAAATCCGCCAATGAGGTAGATACACAAAATGTAGTTTTCATCAGAACATATAAAATTTTTAACATCAGTAAGCAAATATAATGATAATATATTCAATGGGTCATTCATTATTTTTATTTTTTCCTATGTTATAATAAAAAGAGGAATTACTATAAATGGTACATTAGAAGCAGCGTTCCAAATAAAAAATATTTTTTTTTGTTTCATTGGCCTCGGATTTCTCCATACAGCCATCTACCATTGTATTATTATTTTTTGATTTAATTAATTATCTAATGCTCACATTTATTCAATTCGTTTTCACGCCACAATACATTCACGCTACATCCATGGACCCGGATGGAATAATTTATTATTCATAAATTATTCCACCGGACGGGATTCGAACCCGCGACCCCTTGGTCTGGGGCAGGGTCTCTACCCACTCGGCCACCGAGGCCCCAAATATTTTATTATATTTTGATGAGAAGTTTGAAAAATAATTTGAATTTATTCGTAAGGATATGCCTCTCAAAATTACACCTTACTATTGACACTCACAATACTCATTTATTTAAACTGTTCACTGTGGAGGCTTCTACTTCGTTATACATCATTATTTACACAAATAAGACAATTAACTTTGTTTGTATAACTGAGGATTTTATTGTGACTATAGTTTCGACAACTTTAACTTATCATTATCAAACATAAGGTAATTTAAAACAAACAATTCGTCAGGTATATATACGAAAAAATTACGGTTACAAAACAGCTTTCAAAATGGGGGTGTATATTAGATCAAGCTGGTCGTTTATTACGGGAATTTCCGGATTAGCGCGTGCTCTGTGAATTTCCAGAGACTCCAGGAGGTCCATCTTACGGCCCTTTTCGGCTAAATGTATTGTTGACAGTACATCCTCGCCAAAAGTATGATTGTTTTCAATCATATGTCTAGCGAATGACGACTTATCAATCAAATTAATCCGAAAAAAGCTAAGATGCTCCTTGAGTCTGATTTTAAAATTACGACCAGATTGACCAATATACACTCCTTTACAATCGCTATAAGTTAGTTTTTATATCCCTGATCTGTGAGCACTGGGTATTTTTGGTTTCGGATTAAAAATACTGTATCTAATTTTTGTAAAAGGTTTAAAGGCTATTGAAATGTTATGTTTAGATAAAATGCTTTTAATTTGTAATGAGATGTCACCAAAGTAGGTAAGGGATCTGAATATTTGTTCTTTTTTAGATGTGTCCTTGCCTGCATATATATACTAAGTTACTTTTTTCATTCTATATTTATTAATCAGTGAGTCTATTAATGCTGAAGTATAGCCATTTGAAATGGCTATACTTTTAATTGTATCAATTTCTTTTTCAAATGCTGTTTCAGAGAGTGGAATGTTGAAAGCACGGTATATCATTGAATTGAACGCGGACAATTTATGTTTTCGTGGGTGATTCGAGGAATTAGAGATTACACGGTCACTAAATGTAATCCCTAATTCCTCGAATCGCCCACGAAAACATAAATTGTCCGCGTCCAATTCAATGATATACCGTGCTTTCAACATTTCTCTCTCTGAAACAGCATTTGAAAAAGAAATTGATATAATTAAAAGTATAGCCATTTCAAATGACTATACTTCAGCATTAATAGACTCATTGATTAATAAATATAGAATGAAAAAAGTAACTAAGTATATACAGGGTGTTCATTTGAAAACTTCCCAACGCGGATTTATGGAAAACCACCGATTAAACGAAAAAACGCCGAGACACGTTCAAAGATTTCCCAAGGGGGACAACTTTTTAACCAAAAACGACTTCACCCCCTTCTACCCTCTGCCCCCCGGGGTCATCCCCTTAAAAATTTTAAATGACAAGGGGTATCAAGTAATAGCTTGTTTCAAAGGTTTTTCAAAGTGCTTTATTTTGACGTTTGAATTTTTAAAATCGGTCGATTTGTTTACGGAAAAATTAGAAAAATCTTTATTTATCTTAATTTGTTCAGATAGAAAAAAAACACCCGAAAATATCACTTTTTATTTTATTAAGTATTCAAAATGTTGCCTGTTATTGGCCAAACAATGATATAGGCGATGTTCAAATTCCTGCCGGACATTTTCAAAAACATGTTGTTGGAGATCATGGCAGCTTTCGGTGATGCGTTGACGAAGTTCATCTAAACTTTCAGGTTGGGGAGTGAACACAATAGATTTTAAATGGCCCCATAGAAAAGTCTAATGGCGACAAGTCAGGAGATCTAGCAGACCATTCTATAGGCCCCCTTCGCCCAATCCATTTATCTGAAAATTCGTCGTCTAGCCATTGCCGAACCGGAAGAACATAGTGAGGAGGAGCGCCGTCTTGCTGTAAATATATTTCAGCCTCATCAAGTATAGGGTTTCCATCGTCTCCGATTTGGTTTTAAATGGTTTCAGTGATAAGCGGTTTGATGGTATTTTCCAACATATCTAAATAAATGCCTCCATTTAAATTTCCATTAATAAACAATGGCCCAATCACTTTGTTTCCTAAAATGCCTGCCCATACATGAATTTTTTGGGGGTAGTATGCCCTTCTACAAAAGCATGAGGATTTTCATTGCTCCAATACCTGCAGTTATGCTTATTAACAAATCCATTTAGATAAAATGTGCATTCATCAGTGAAGCAGATATTCTTTACATGAATGGTATTATCATTAATCGCTGCAGTCATTTGTTCACAAAACTCAACTCGCCTATCGAAATCACCTTCGGTTAACTCTTGCAATATTTGCATTTTGAATGGATGAAATTTATGTAATTTAGTAACTGTATGTACAGAGCCTAATGAAATACCAGTCGCATCACCAATTTTGCGTAATGAAGTATTAGGATTTATGCCAAAATGACCCAAAACTTCAATTTGAGCGGCTTTGAGCTATCTGAACAAATTAAGATAAATAAAAATTTTTCTAATTTTTCCGTAAACAAATCGACCGATTTTAAAAATTCAAACGTCAAAATAAAGCACTTTGAAAAACCTTTCAAACAAGCTATTACTTGATACCCCTTGTCATTTAAAATTTTTAAGGGGATGACCCCGGGGGGCAGAGGGTAAAAGGGGGTGAAGTCGTTTTTAGTTAAAAAGTTGTCCCCCTTGGGAAATCTTAGGACGTGTCTCGGCGTTTTTTCTTTTAATCAGTGGTTTTCCATAAATCGGCGTTGGGAAGTTTTCAAATGAACACCCTGTATATGCAGGCAAGGACACATCTAAAAAAGAATAAATATTCAGATCCTTTACCTTCTTTGGTGACATCTCATTACAAATTAAAAGCATTTTATCTAAACAAAACATGTCAATAGCCTTTAAACCTTTTACAATCCTAAAACAAAAATACCCAGTGCTCACAGATCAGGGATATAAAGGGTGACCCAACAAGAGCGCCGGACATATTTATTTTTTGAATTAAGCAAACATTTTTGTTTCAACATAAAGAAAAATAGTTCCGATTAAACATGAAATACAACATCAGGCAAATGGCCATCACGAAACCTCTGGCACAGGGTTATTCTTTTGTTGAAATTTTGAATAACGTTTTCGCATAAATGTGGCTGTATTTCACCAATAACGCGCCGGATTTCCTCTTTAAGATGTTGAACTGTTTCAGGCTTATTTGCATACACCTTTTGCTTCACATAGCCCCAAAGAAAAAAGTCCATCGGCGTTAGATCGCACGATCTTGGTGGCCAATGTTGATCGCCAAATCGAGAAATGATACGGCCTGGAAATTTGGTCTGCAGTAACACCATTGTTTCACGTACTGTGTGGCAGGTTGCACCGTCTTGTTGGAAAAACATGTGCTCCACATCAATTACATCCAATTCGGGCCACAAAAACTCCGTTAACATTTCCCGATACCGCACACCAGTAACAGTTAGCGCATTTCCAGCCGCATTTTCAAAGAAATATGGCCCAATCACTCCGCCAGTCCAAAATGCGCACCAAACCGTTACTCGCGGTGGATGCATTGGCTTGATTTCTTGCAACAATTGAATCTTGTACGCGTGCAAATGCAGATCTTTTACCAAAATTCGTTGCATAGTGGTTTTGGAAATGTTTAATTCTTGACCACGATGCCGAATGGAAGTTCCTGGATTCTCGGCCACAGATTCCCTTACTGTGTCTATATTTTCGAGTGACCGAAAAGGACGACGACGAACAATGGTCTTCTGATCCATCAGCGTAAATTTGGTCTCAAATTTTGTAATTAAACGCCTCACTGTCGATTCATTTGGCGCATAATGGCGACCGAAAACTTGACGTAATATGCGAATTGTTTTCGCAAAACTTTCACCATTTTTGTAATGTGTTTTTACAATAATTAAACGATGTTCGTTTGAATACTTCTCCATATTCTTAAACCGCGTGGTCTGTACTTGACAACTGTCTTGTTGGGACACCTTTATAAACTAACTTGTAGCGATTGCAAAGGAGTGTGTATTGGTCAATCTGATCGTAATTTTAAAATCAGACTCAAGGAGCATCTTAGCTCTTTTTGGCTTAATTTGATTGATAAGTCGTCATTCGCTAGACATATGATTGAAAACAATCATACTTTTGGCGAGGATGTACTGTCAATAATACATTTTGCCGAAAAGGGTCGTAAGATGGACCTCCTGGAGTCTCTGGAAATTCACAGAGCACGCGCTAATCCGGAAAGTCCCGTAATAAACGACCAGCTTGACCTAATATACACCCCCATTTTGAAAGCCGTTTTGTAACCGTAATTTTTTCGTATATATACCTGAAAAATTGTTTGTTTTAAATTACTTTATGTTTGATAATGACAAGTTAAAGTTGTGGAAACTATAGTCACAATAAAATCCTCAGTTATACAAACAAAGTTAATTGACTCATTTATTTGTTGATTTACAAATAAATGAGTATTGTGAGTGTCAATAGTGAGGTGCATTACTAATTCAAACTATTGGCTGGCATTTCATTAACGCATGTACTGTATGAATGCGTTCATAGATCTAAATTAGCTGATCCTCAATTGGAACCACAATGCCACGCGGACGCGGTCCCTAACGTCCGCCTCCCAAGAATAATGGGAAAATAATAAACGCTGCGCGGCCTTCACTATTTTCTCCGAGCGTACACATGATTTCGGGCGGTTGTTCGTTAGGACTTCGTTTGAGTTCGGTATGATAGTCTCCTCTTCAGAATATTGCGTGTCTCACCCAGGGGGAGGACACGCATATGGGGATTTGTTTTTTCGGCAGCAGTTCTAGCTGGCAAAACTTGGGGGCGCTAGTGTCGGCATTTTCGAGTTTATTTTTTAATTTGCCGCGTTTTTGTTCCGTTTATGGCACTGTTTTGAAAGTTTTGCACTTACACGGCGTCCTCGGCACGGATCACAGCCGACTCGGCTCGTGACTCGGCCATTTTTCTTGTGCTTGTTTTGAGAGTAGGAACGTTTTAAAAGTTTTTCAAAATTTGTGAGTGATAGATTGTCCGTAAGCTCTTTATAATTTCTGTAGTTAGATTTACTTTTATTTGATAGATCAAAATACGTAATAGATTAGTTTCATTTTGGTTTATTAGATTTTTAAGAATCCTTCCTATACGTATTTAGGTTAGTAAATCCCTTAAAGCACCATGCCTGCAGTCATTTGTAAAGTACCGGGGTGTAAATCCAATGCAAATGTGGATAAATCATTTTATTTTCCTAGATCTTCGAGATGTGATTTATGGTTAAAAGCAATTAATTGCCCCATTCTCAACAAAATTCCGAAACCTAATATACAAATGCAGAGAATATGTTATAAACATTTTACTCTATCTAACTTTGCTTCTTCTCAAATGAATTTATTAAATCGTAATGCTGTTCCTACTTTGAATCTACCATCGCCCTCTAAATCACTGTCAGATAGTAAAGTAAATGCCAATAAAGGTCTTTTTTTTAGTAAAGAATCTGTAACTTTCAGCGGTTTGGATGTCAGCAATATCAGAAATACACCCAAATCAATTGACTTAGATTATGTAACATGTATCAAGAGTACTAAATTTTCCGATACACTACCCTATTCTGAATCTCATGTAGATTCAACCAAATCAATTGATTTTCATAATATGCCGGATTCAAACAGTTCTAGAATTTGCGATGAGTTACTTTCATGTAGTGTTGAGGTAGGGCCCCCTACCTGTAATGTTAACGTAGAGCCAAATACAAATAACACATCTCATTCGGAGGAAAATGTAACCGTTCTAAATGGTAAGTTGAATCTACTTTTTTGATATCATTTGATCTATTCTATACTAAAAAAAAAAATGTGAAATGTAGTTTTTTTTTGATTATATTTTTGATTATATTTTAATGTTCGAGCGGGGAGCGGATGATAATTCATTTATCCAAAATATTATTGAACACTTTGTTTTTATTCAATTTATAGTTACAAATAGTTACAGTTAATTATAACAGCAGACTTAATACGTATTTTTACGTAGCACTTAAGTTAACAGAAACTTGCAGAAAATTAAAACTTAGAGTTAAACTTATTTAATGTGAACTGCTTAACCTGAAGGTTTCCATTCAGGTATTGCATACAAATAATTATTTGCTAATTTATTCATGTAATGTGGTTGTGGTTTACTATCACTGTAAGTTGAATAATTACAATTATCTATCTATTTTTTCTAACAAAAACTCATTTAGAGCCAAAAAGGAGGGAAAAAATGAAAGTGAGGTATGCTGCACAATTGTTTTCGGGTTCAGTAGCAATGGGTTTACATGTTGCCTTTGAACAGAAAATGTTTAGTGAGCTCGGTTACGAATTAGGACAAACATACAGACTCGTATGGAATGGGTGATTCAATTAAACCCTACAAAGGATCAATGAAAGTTGGTTGTGATCATTTTGCATTCTGGGCTGATGCTAAATCTAAACTGAACAGTTTACAATTTTTGGAAGATGGCAAAAAAGTTCGAAGCCCTCCATCAATCAAGAACTTTATCTTGACTTTAAATAATCTGGAGTGTGTGTTTAAGCAACTAGTCAACTTAGGATTTGTTTCAGTAAATGCCCGATGCTTCAATCAGGATCCGCTTGAAATTTTTTTTTCAATTATACGAGGGTTATGTGGATCCAATGATGATCCAACGCCATCTCAATTTGTAGCATCATTCAAAACTTCCCTAATAAAAAATCTTCATTTTGTTTCTAAAAATTGTAATTGTGAGCAGGACAATAATAATTTTATAGTATCTTTAGAAATGCTGCTCACAGATACTGATTCCAATGAATCAGAAAATGTTGCGATGTCCGAATTTAACACCGAGCCCTTAGCACAGCAGGATAATTATTGTAATTATTCTACTGATTTTAATGATGAGATCAACCCTCTAGAACTGCAGGCAAATGCCTACGTTGCAGGATTCATTGTCTCGAAAATATTAATCAACAAGACTGATTGTCCCAATTGCGTCACATTTTTTTCTTGTGTTCCTGGACAAAAACATTTATTTATTAAAACCAAGGATTTAGGATGTTTACATTATCCTACCGAAATTATAATTAATGCTGTCACCAACTTAATTACACCTATTGTAGATTTATTTTTAGAAAACCTCCATCGGGGAGGTAACATTGTCGCATTTATAATATCAAAACTAAGTACACCATTTCCAAGCGATTGTCTGCAGCATGAACAAGTTAACTCAAATACATTCAAACGAACCATTGTTTGTGTTTTAGTTAAAAAATTTGTTTCAGAAATAAATAGAATAGTTAAAGACCGCATTAAAAACCAGGATGAGGTTCGCAATCTTGAAGATCCGTTTGAAAAGTATGTTTATATGCATGCTTCTCGTTAGCATTGTAGTTGTAACTACAATATTATATTAACTACTCTATTGTTGCTTCAAACGTAGATCATAGTTGTAGAAATGATTATATTTATAATACAACAAAAACCGCACTATAGCATATCCCTCACTATGCGGGGTATTACTGTATTGTTTAAATATTTGGCTTATGATCTTTTAGAGCGAAGGTGACAGTATTAGTTGTATGAATGAGATTTGGGTTATTAATGGGAATGGGAATTTTCAATTTTGATCTAAGTAGCTAAATTATTATATGGTCTGGGTGGCACATATTTATTCTTTTTTAAATCCTAGACCATATATAAATAATAGTTAATAGCAAATAGTTACTATTTTAAGAATATTGTTAATATAACAATTTGAAATTTTAATTATATCTGTAACGCGTTGCCTTCGTTTGGTAACGGTGTTTTCCAATCCTTGACAGTGTCTCTACGAGCACATTTCCCATTATTTTCTAAATACTACAAGGGGGAAACTAATTTTGTCACAAATCTGTTTTTCTCATTGGAATATATCGCAAACAATAGAAAATTAACTTACAGACATATTGTAGTACTGTGAAATATACCTGCCAAGGGGGTTGACATCTACGTTTATTGAAAATTGTTAATGATATATTAATAATAATATAATCTTCACTAGACATAATTTTTACTCGCCTTTTACTATTTTATATTTATTGTATTTTCTTTATTAAATATTATATATAATTTCAATGGATTGAGAAAAATTTAAGTCATTTAAAGTTATCAAAGACTATATAAACACCTCTTCAATCGATATTGTGCAATATTGTTATTTAATAATAAGATTTACCAATTTTTATATTTATTTACATTGTTATTACCATAAAATTTTATATAAAAACCTAATATTTTCTCTAAATATTTTGAAATTTACAGATGATAAAGTTAATACAAACATTCAAAATTTATATGTGTCTATGGATTTGTAGTATAATTTATAGTGTTTTCTGCTTACACAGGGTTATTGCGCACCGAACCCGAGAAGTGATGTCATTCCACAATTTGTTATTTCAAACGGCGTTATTTGTCCGCCAAAATACTTGCACTGGATCTAGAGCATTACAAGAGCGCACTAGGGTTGGAAGCAGAAAACACTATTATATTTTCATTTTGTGTGAAAAAGAATTGAAAATATAACGCTGGATTTCACAAAGGTTGTAAAAAGTATAACTCACTCCGGGTTGAATTAAAATTATTGTAACTTATGTCACTTTAATTTGTTCAAGTGTACGTAATAAAATGTATACAGTACTATTACATCAATTTAAGACGGAGTTATATTCTTGACAACCTTTGTGAAATCCAGCGTAAGTGATGCATACTTTCGAATAAGATTTATTTCCCTCTTTTATAATCATTGTTATTATTAAATATTTTTGTTTATTATTTATTTTATATTGTTATTTGTAATTATTGTATTATTCTAATTATGCATTTTTCTTTACTTTATGTTTATTATTAATAAATCATTTTTAAATGCCATCTACTTTTTTATTTGTGTTAATTTTATTTCTCTATGTTTGTACTTTTAGAATGAAATAAAGGTAAGTGTTAATTTGGTATTAAATAAAGATGTCATTATAAAACGAATTTATTGAGAATAAGGAATATATTCATTTATGTGTGGGTGTGTGTGTGTGTGTGTGCAATAGTTTGTATGCATGTGATAACACACACACGCGATATATGCGTTTGTGTTAGTGTTAGTACAAGCTGGCACTGGTAGATGGCGCCAAAAAAATCTAACATGGGATGTCGCTTCCTTAGTGTTCCGTGGTCTCACCAACACTATTAGCGGCCGACACTGCTATACTCCTCTTAAGCTACTAATAGACAATAACTTTTAATATACAGGGCGATTCATTGTATGATATGTAACAAACTTATCATTGTTTAAATAGAACATAGAATAACTTGTTAAAATAAAAACATACTAGTGAATACCGCATGTTTCTAAGTTACTTGGATCAATAGTTGAAAGGAAAAATAGGAACGAAAATAAAATGTCTATTATAATCAAGTGTAAGTATCTGAAAATATTAAAACAATTGTTAATGACATTAGTTATTTTTTTTATTAGTATCCGTTTGAGGAAGACAATACGAGAAGTGTCGACTGCATTGATCATTGGCTTGCTCGTATTTCCTCAGCAGATGGTGCTGCTGTCCGCATGTGCTGTACTGGGAGTGGATATTAAGTTCGAGGTAAGTATGTTGTTCTTTTTTTCTCTTTTCCGTCTTTACAGTTTGTCATATATCTGTATTTGTTTTAGGTATTCGATGACTCTGGTCTGGTTCTCCCCAGTTTGCAAGAGGAGAGTGTAGCTAGTATCATGAATACGACTCAGCTGTCTATATATTTCTAGTTCCTTGCATTCGACCAATATGTGCTTTACGGTTAGTGGTTCACCGCATTGAGGGCATTTAGGAGGAGGTTTATTTCTTAGCAGGTGGTTATGTGTGAGTCTTGTATGTCCTATTGATAGGCGGGTTAGTATAATTTTGTGTTTCCTAGGCATTTTCACTTCGTGGACGTCTTTGCTGTTGGGTTTAATTTCTTTAAGTTTTCCGTTATACTCTTCCCATGCTTCATTCCACCGGTTTGAGACTTCTTCTTCAATGCGATGGAGTGCGTCGGGTATTGTCAGATTTAGGATATCATGTTCTGTTGGCAGGCCACAAGCAGCCTTCCTAGCTAGCTCATCTGCTTCTTCGTTACCAAGGGTTCCTTGATGTGATGGTATCCAGGCCAGTTCTACTATATTGCCCTGGGTTGTGATATCGTTATACACCGTGATAATTTGTTTACAGATTTCATTTTTAGGGTAGGCATATTCTAGGTTTTGAATTGCTTCGGCGGAGTCTGTGAAGATTATTGCTTTTTGCAGCTTTAGACATTTAACAGTCTCTACGGCTTTTAAGATAGCATTAAGTTCTGTTGTGAGCATAGATTACCATTCATGATTTTTCCAGGACTTCTTAGAGGCTTTGTATATAACGGAACTTCCACTTTCTGTAGACGTTACAGATCCGTCTGTATATAGCTGTTTCCAGGTATGGTAAGTATTTATTAATTTTGTTGTAGTCTTTTGTTTCAGGTATGTATCAGCTGTTTTTAAGGTTAGTAGAGTTTTATTGATTTTTATCTGCTGTGATTGCCATGGTTTTAGGAGAATATTCTCATAAATCGGCAAATTCATGAGTTTATATTCATCTAGCAATTTTCTGGTTAGTATTAAACTTAGGATGGATTTCGTTTGTTGCCACTCGTACTAAGGTCTCATCATGGGTGAGTTTATTAGATTGTATAATGGATGATTTCGATCTGTAGCTCTCTTAATTCCATATTTGATATAAACTTGTTGCAGCCGAATGTCTAGAGGAATCATGTTAGCTACTCTTGAGACACATATAGCAGGCGAGGTTCGGTACGCTCCTGTTGCTATACGAAGTGCATTATTCAATAGTATTTGTATCGGTCGGAAAGTAGATTTCGGGGAGGTTAGTGCATACGCCTGTGAACCGTACTCGATTCTGGATCTTATCAAGGTATTTATTAACATGTAGAGTGTTTCGTTTTCTGCGCCCCATGTGTAGTGTCCAACGACTTTAAGCATATTTATCGTCTTCTTAATTTTCTGTTGCAGCATTTCAATGTGGGATCTATATTTTAGTTTTTGGTCAAATACTATTCCCAGAAATGTTTGTTTTTCGACAATTAGAATTGCAGCGTCATTTATCCTTAGCAACGGCGGGTCGTGCGGGGAACGCTGCCTATAGAAGTGTACTAGTGCTGATTTGGAGAGTGAAAAGGATAGGCCTCGGTTTTCAGCTTCCCTACTTAAGGTAAGTATATTTTTCTGTAGTATATGTTGTAGATTTTCACAGAGCTTGTATAGCAGCTTTTGGATTCTATCATCTATATTATCAGCGATACCGTTAATTCCAATTGCAAAGAGAGAAACACTTAGGACGGAGCCCTGTGGGATTACGTTTTCTTGGTTATATGTTTGAGAAAAGTTGTTACCTATTCGTACTCTAAATTTTCTATTAGTTAGGAAGTTGTCTAGTATTCTAATTAAGTTACCCTTTAGGCCCCATTTATGTAAACGTTTGATTATGCATCTGCGCCAGATGGTATCATATGCTTTTGTCATGTCGAAGAATACTGCAATAAGGTGTTCCCGTTTTGCAAACGTATCCCTGACAGCTGAGTCTAGCATTACGACGTGGTCTGTAGTGGAGAATCCCTTTCTGAAACCGGCTTGATAGTTACTTATGAGTTTGTTCGACTCCAGCAACCATGTGAGGCGTTTATTTATCATAGATTCTAGGGTTTTGCTAACACAGCTAGTTAAGGATATCGGGCGATAGCTTTCTGGTTTCGATAGGTCCTTGCCGTCTTTGGGTAAGGGAATTATAAGGGCCTCTTCCCAGCTATCTGGAAATATTCCAGAGGTCCATATATCGTTATAAATCTCTATGAGCTTACGTTTGGCTTCCGTAGGTAAGTGCTTTAGCATGTCGTACGTTATTCCGTCTTGACCTGGTGCCGAATCCTTTGTGCCCGATAGTACTTCTTCAAGTTCATACAAACTGAAAGGTCGGTTGTAATCTGCTTCTTCTCCATCGGGAATTATAGTTCTAGTTGTTCTTCTTCAGACTTGTATTTCTTGAAATTTTCTGTATAGTTGGTTCCGCTATATATATCTTGAAGATATTTGCCAAATATATTGCTGGTAATGTTGGGGTCTTTGTGTAGTATTCCCTCTTCTTCAAATGTGGGGATTTGTTGTAGGGATTTTCTTCCTGTCATTATTTTGATTTTGTTCCACATTTCGGATGAGTTCGTCTTGTAGTCCATGTTTTTTACATATTCCTGCCATGATTTTTTCTGTGCTTCTCTTTTCTTTACTCTTTCCAGCGCTCTTGTGGTTTTAAACTCCGCTAGTAGACTCTTAGATATTTTTCTTCTTTAGCCTGTTTAGAAGAGCTTTTTTGTGTTAATTTGTGCGATTTCTGCATTCCACCATGGGACTGGAGTGTATTTCGGTGTTTCTATCGTTTTGGGTATTGAGTTTTTAGCTGCTAGTAGTATTTCCGTTTCCAGAGATCGGATGGCAGTAGGTATATCGAGAGATGTTTGGGAAGTCTTAATAGCTTCTCTAAACATTAACCAGTTTGCTTTCTTTGTATTCCATCTTGGTGGGTGTTCGTACTCGTACTTGTCGACACCTAAGTCTACGCTGATTGGAAAATGGTCGCTATGTCTCAGGTCGTTGAGGACTTTCCAGTTTGTTTGAGTGCATATGTTTGCAGATGCTATGGTCAGATCGATTGCACTTAGGGTGCCAGTTGATAGGGTTAGGTGCGTCGGTTCTACGTTATTCAATAAGATAAAGTCTGAGTCTAAAATAATTTGTTCTAGCTGTGCACCTTATGCAGTTGTTGGTGTCGGACTCCACCAGGAGCTATGGGAGTTAAAGTCTCCCATTATTATAGCTGGTTGGGGGGTGTCAGTGAATAGTTTCTTTACTGCTTCTCTCTCCCACCTTAAGTCAGGTAAGTATATATTTCTGATGAAGAGTTTGTGCTTCAATTGTACTTCTACTAAGACCGTTTGCAGATTTGAAGCTGTGGGGATATATTTCGAAGGAACATCCTTGCGGATTCCTACCAGGACGCCTCCATGCGCCCGTCCGTTTTCATGAGGTGTGATATCTTTCCGGTATAGTGTGTAATTCCTGATATTGTACGTTTCGTTAGGTTTAGGTGGGTTTCTTGGATACATATTATAGCTGGTTTATATGTGTTTATTATAAATCTTATTTCATCGTATATATTTCTAATTCCTCGGGCATTCCATTGTATAATCTTTTCTGTACTTGCAGGTTTCATTTTTGTTTATTATATTTTTTTTTATTTTAGGCGCTCTATATATATATCGATGGTTTGTAATTTATTCTGTTATATGTTGTTTTTCCTGGGTCTTTCCTTTGGGATATTCGGGGTTTGCCAGCGGGCCACCTTTTTTTTCTTATCTTAGACGCCTGCTCGTTTGGAGACTCTACGTCTTGTGTTAGCAGTCCTTCGTCATTATCGCTGTCTTGTGATGTTGTATCTGAGAGTGTCCAATCTACGAGGTTTTTGTAAACTCTTGGTTTCGCAATGTTCTTTGATGTAGGTGTTGAGGGTTTTCTCGTGTCTGGTTCAACTGACGGTGTTGGTGTACTTAATTTTACCTGATCAGCAAAAGATTTTCCAGGTTTGACAAAGGAAGGAGAGTTGGCAATTTGTCGGGCTTCTTTAAAAGTGCAATTTTGGATAGCCTTCATTTTGCATACCTCTTTTTCTATAAGGTATACTTTGCACATTGGGGATTTACTTGAGTGTTCTTCCCCACAGTTAACACACAAGGTCGGTGTTTGGCATGTTTCTTCTTCTGCGTGTTTTTGTTTACCACAGTCGCATATCTGTATATCTTTGCAGTATTTTGCAGGATGTCCGAATTTGAAGCAGTTCATGCATCTTAGTGGTCTAGGAATGTATGGTCTTACATACGAGGATAGCCACGCTGCTTTTATATTTGTTGGTAATTTATTTCGATTGAAGGTAAGCTTAAATGATGATGTGAGTTTGAGTTCCTCTCCGACCTTTTTAAGAATTCTTTGAGCGTCTATCACGCCATGTATTCTAAGTTCGTCTGTTATTTCTTTATTTGTGCATATATCCAAATCTGTCGAGGTAATGACGCCAACTGTTTGGTTTAATCTGTCGTTAGGTGTTATGTTTGTTCTTTTCCCATTTATATTTTCCAAGGTTTTCAGCTTATTGAGTTCTTCTTTAGTTTGTACTTTAATGTTAAGTAAGCCTGGTCCATTTTTTTAATTGGAACTTCCCTACCTACTGTTTCTATGAATTTTTTGTGAATCATAAATGGAGACATAGAAGAGAAGTCGATGGCATCCATCTTTAAAATATGATTCATTTCTATTAAATTTGGTTCCTCTTCATGTATTTGGACAGTTCTTCCATATCTTCTTCGTCTTCTCGGTTTCTTAGATTCGGAGTAATTGTCTGGTTTTTCTATTACTGTTTCATTCATTTCATTTTCACTACTAAGTGTTTCTTTAGATTTGTTTACTTCGTTTCCACAGTTTAATATGTCTGTAATTTCGCTAATTTCCGTTTCATCTTTTCCAGGTTGCTCGCTGTCATTGGACGGAGCTTTACTCTGATTATATTTCATAGTACTCGACCCTTGGGGAGATCTAAGAATTTTGCTGCTTCTAATAAACGCAGGTGCGTCTTTGTTAGAGGTTTGAGCCCCTCCGGGCTTTGGGTTTTCGTTGTTTATTTCGGGTTTCATGTATGCCCCACGAGTTGGGAAGATATATACGTCCACCGCGGCAAGGCTAGAGTACTACCAGGGAACGCCAGTTATCTGATAGCCACCGTATCCGACAGGCTGCGGGCTGCCATTCATCCATGAGCACTGTACGGATAACACCTTTAGATTCCGGATTTTTTGACGAGCTTTACTAGCCCCCCCCCCCCCCGCCCCCAGTTGGACAGGAGGTAGGGACAGAGGATAGTAGGCATGCGAGGTAAGTATGTTTGGATCTGGTCGGTGATGAGGGATGTATATGTTTTAGGTCAGTGGATAGTTGCTTCGTTAGTCGCCTTTTACGACAGGAGAGAGATACCTTGGAAGTATTCTGTCATGGGGTTTCCATAACCCGGATTCCACCGGTTTCCCGCTTCCACACAGGATGACATTAGTTAGTTATTATTAGGTTTTCTGTTATTGTTGGCTTTTTCCAAAATAAAAAAAAAGGAAAATGTTTATATATTTTCAACTGCTATACCGAAAATTAAAATGTTTTTCAAAATGATTAATTCAAAATAAAATTTAATTTGTAAAAACTAAGAATCATTAAGTTTTTATTGTTTAAAAAATTGTAAAAATATCAACAGATTGCTCAATTAAGATAAAATTCAAATTAATTACATAAAATGAAAGTACGTTAAGATATTTAAATCTATTAAATACTGGACTGTTTAACAACAATCTTACTTATTAATATGAATAGTTTTAAGATAGACTACTTAAACATAAAAATGTCTACCAAGAGTTTAAAGGCTTACAAACATTTTGAGGGCACTACAAACACCTTAAACTGTTTATAAGATAAGGTTCGAGACTTCAATAAGGCATTTATACATGTATGTATTTAAACACAATTTTAAAAGTCTGCCTAAAATCTTAGCACTCTTTGTAGACTATATTTAGTTTAAGAACAACCTCAAAATTTAGTAGGCAGTTATAAGTCTCGCAACTGCTATTTAAGATTATACAAAAATGTCCATGCCTATTAAGATATTTTTGTATATTCGCAGTTGTTATGTGATAAGGCTCACTCCAATAAAACAACACACGTTAACCTTTCAACAGCTGCATTTATTCTAATCTTTTCACGCAAAATACAGGATGTCCCGTTAATGGGGAGAAATGGCTTAACCATAGATGACTGGGATCAAAATATGATTATTTAACATAACCTATCTATATCCAAAAGTTTACGGTTAAGCCGGAATTAATCTTCAAATTTCAAAAAAATATTATTAATTTTATTTATAACAATTAAACGCTATATTCAATCGGGTTAAATTTATTATGGTTAATTATCATAATATACCACACCATTTCAGTTGTTATTGTCATCATTAATTGATAAGAAGTATAAAAAAACAATAGTACCACAACATAAAAACTAAAATATGTTTTTATTGGCGCAACTTATATAAATTTTAAAAATACATCTCGTAAGATTAGTTTATTTAAAAGCGTTTTTATCTCTTAATAATGTTTGATATCTTGTACGGGTTTGCCACAAAAAAAAAACTGAAATAAATTATTTTTATTATTTAGTAAAAACGAAATCTAGTTTTTCGGATGAGTAAAAATACATGTTTTTCTTTTGTTATTGCCATTGTTCAACAAACATCAATAGTGTATAATAATAATTAACGAGTCTTTTTTAAGAATTGATTGTTATCTTCATTATGGTTTATAATTATTCATATTTCTCCGGAGCAAACAGATACAATGAGTTTTTCTTTTAAGTACACGTATTTCAAATTCAGCCTGTTTTCGTTAAATCTTTAGATATTCCTCGTTTTTTTTAGTTCAATTTGAAGCTTTAAACGAGTGTTTTCCACTCCCATACTAAGCATGAAGTAAAATTTCGAGTTTAGAAAAGCCCCGTGAAAATTTGTCGAGGGTCGCGCAGCGACCCGAGACAAATTTTCTGGGCTTTTCTAAACTCGAAATTTTACTTCATGCGCTACGCGTATAAAACACTAAAATATTGTGAAATGTATGTATATTCGAGCTTCCCGTAAAATCTGTGTTTTATATGCGTAGCGCATGAAGTAAAATTTTGAGTTTAGAAAAGCCCAAAAAATTTGTCACGGGGCTTTTCTAAACTTGAAATTTTACTTCCTGCTTAGTCTGGAAGTGGAAAACACTCTTTTAAAGCTTCAAATTGAACTCTTTTCAAAATCAACGAACATCGAAAAATGTACAGCTAATGCATATGAAAAAATCACTGCATGTTGCTTGTATTACGATTTTGCCAAGGAAATTGAGGATACCATATTTATATTTTATATTTTTGGGCAAAACCGTACAAGATACCAAACATTAAGAGACAATTTTTTTTTTAAATGAACCAATCTTTAAAATAATATTTTTTTAATTTTTGTAAGGTGCGCCAGTAAAAACATATTTAAGTTTTTATGTTGTGGTACTACTGTTTTTCATACTTCTTGTCAATCAATGATGACCATAATAACTGTAACGATGTGTTGTATTATGATAATCAACCATAATAAATTTCAGTCAAATCGAATATAGCGCTCAATTGTTACAAATAAAACTAATTATATTTTTTTCAACTTTCAACACTGATTCCGGCTTAACCGTAAAGCTCTGGATATAGATAAGTTGTGTAAAATCATCATATTTTTAAATATTGATAATGAAGGTTTAAATTAAATTACACTTGGTTTGTTTCACAATTTTTTACTTTACTATTTACTCGACTAGTTTCGCGTTTTACAGCATTATCAGGAGTGAATTACAAAAGATACCAACAAGCTTATATATGGTCAGGTAATAAGGGATTTTAAAATTGGGGAATTCCAAATATCCTCATTGTCGTTGACGAGGTGTTTTCCGTCTATTATTGCCCTATTTATTTCTAGGCCTTCCCTGAGGTTTAAATTACGGCCCTTATTACCTGAATATAGAATTTTGAAATTATTAACATCTATAAAGTGGTTGTTAATTATACAATGTTTTGAAATCCCTGTATAAATCTTCCAGCGCTATATGAAAAAAATGACTTCAAATTTGCAATAAATTTTTATACTTTTCTAACACCATAAACCATAATCCTTAATAAAAGTATCCCTCAGCAAACAGCTTATTGCATGCTCGGCCGTGAGTCGGCTGCATAATTTCAGGTCCGTATCAGAACATTTCATTCCAATGACTGACGTAGATATGTAAAAATGCACATTCGGTGGTATTCTCTATCGAAAACGTTAAATTTAACGTTTGACAGCAGAGTTAAATCTGGTCTAAAATAAAGGGAAATTGATTAAATTCCCTATCATTTTAATAGTTTTTGGTGAACTTATAATTTAATTTACACCAGTTGTCACCATTTATTTTAACGCGGATATCAATAATTAAATTTTAACGTTTTCTAGATAGATAGTCCAATAAATGTATACCAAGGAAAACACTTTAATTTGCAGCTCTTACGATACAAACGTCAGTTATCTGATTGAAAGAGTTAAATGACGGTTGCAACTTGTTTTCTAGTCGATAAATTGTTTCATACTCTTATTAGCATGAAGTTCTGTTTCTTAACACTTCTCTATCAATTTACATCTTATTAATTAATACACAATCTACATCCAAAATATGTCACCCCTTTATGATTGAATTTTTGTTAATCGCATGTTATTTTTGTATGTATATAAAAGTTTTATAAAAATGATATATTTTTCTTGATAGTCAATAAGTAAATATTAATTTAATTATAATAATTTAATTAGTAATTAAAATTAAAAATGTTTCCATGTTGTATATACAACTGTATATATTATGTTTTATTAAAGCAGTATTTTCAAAAATCGTAATTATAGCCAAAATAACTGAAAATCAAATGAAATAATTTTGACATTTTAAAAATATATCTAAATATCATTTATTTTTCTAAGAAATTAACTAACGGCCCTAACTTTAACTTATACATTTTTTATTTAAAAAATATTGGTATTAAATATATACAATAATATTAATTACTCTTTTTAAATATTACAAAGTATCAATTACAATAATCGAACTCAATTGTCCATAGCGATTATACAGGTAAAGGTTATTAAGAAAATTGTATTAGAGCCAAGGACAGGATTATATGTATATAATCCTGTCATTGGCGGAATTAAAAGGTACTGGGGATATCCCAGATTAACTCAACTTCTGAACATCTCGACATTCCTCGAAAAACTAATGGTCAATTTGATCCTTTATGCAATAAGGAACCAAGAGGCCCAGGATTAAAAGGTATTGGGGATATCCCAGATTAACTCAAATTCTGGACTTCAGGACAAAATTATTGTTCATAACAATTTCTACTAAAAGTATACTTTTTCGTGTGATTTATAATACATATTTAGAGTTGTTTTTTTTTTTTCTTTTTTATTTTTTTTATTATTGCTTTCATAATTTTAATCAAATAATCGATCATTTTAAATAAAACTGTCCAATCCAACACTCTATACAAACAAATTCTATCAATTAAATTATATTATAACTTATTTCTAAATGTATTTTATTGCCATATTTTAAACAAAAGTAAAACTAAAATGTTTATTGCTCTTGTGGAGGTTTTGAAACAATAATTATTTAATATTTAACTTAGAATAATCTAATTCATACACCCTATATATAACAAGTATTTCAATAAATTAAAGTAATATCACACAGGTAAACCAATTCGTCTATACAATATCTCAACATTTATATGACATCTTTTTAGTGTGTCACAATTAAATTTAAAAGTACCAAATGCCAATTCGAGTAAAAAAGAAATTTCAGATTTTTTATATGAAAATGAGTTATACTTCGAGCCGACCTACACAAAAAAAGAATTGCTCGAAGTATTAAAAATAAAAGAACATAAGAAAAAACACTTCATAGACGAAGAAGCCAAAAAGTTGGGTCATCAAGTGCTACGTTTACCTCCGTACCATTGTGAATTAAACCCTATTGAATTGATTTGGGGCATACTAAAACCTCAAATACGGCGAAATAACACAAATCCTAAGTTTAGTGAAGGAACTGTAAATGTAGTTAAAAATGAAATTTCTAAAATTTCTAAGGATCAGTGGACGAACAGCATTCGACATGTCATCGAAATTGAAAATAAATACTTTTCCAAACATGTGGAACCGCTTATTATAAATATTTTGGAGAATGACTCAGACGAATCTGATAAATAATTTATGTATAAAGTGTATTTTTGTATAAAGTGTATTTATGTATAAAGTGTAAATTTTCATTTTATTACATAATGTTTGTTTAAATTTCAAATAAATGATTGTCAGAAGAAATAAGTTGAGTTAAACAATTCTGCCGAAATTTAATTTTAAATATTTATAAATTAATTAAATCGTATAATTATTCTTCTTAAAAAAAAATCAACTCAACTATGGAATTTGATATTAGGGGTGTAAAAAGTTGCGCCTGAAAATTTCTAAAATAACATTATTTTTAGAATCGTATAATTTTTGTTTAAGCAAAATTTGCTGTACCAATTTAATCGTAGCTTTATTATAACTAACACGATTTTATTGAAATTTTAATTTAATTAATGATCCATTTCAAAATGCGAGGCGCCTCACTTTGAAGTGCTGTATTATAAAAACAAAAAATCTTAAAAAAATATCTGAGCACGTTTCTGTAATACTGAGAGTGTTTTTTTATTATTATTGAAAAAATCAGATTGACCTGCAAAATATATAATTTAATTTTCAATCATATAAATATTTGATTTTTCGTGGATTAAAAACCATAACCATCGCGCATCTTCAATCTCTCAATGAGGTTTTCAATCGACGAAAAATCAAATATTTAAATTATTGGAAATTAAATTATATATTTTATGTTATAAACAATTTCTAACAATTAGCTATAATTAAAAAAACCGGATACTTAATTACCCAGAACGTTGAAATAGGATTTTGATATAGTAGGCGTTGAAAGGGTTCAGATATGCATTTCTTTCTTGCACCACTCTATAAATAAAGATTTAATATTTTACCAGTATTTATTTCAAATGTTTATACTTAACTTATTAGGATTTATAAAGACTTAGTAAAAATCCGTCGAAAAAATAATTATTTATGATAAAAATCTGATTTCTTCAATAATAATAAAAAAACACTCAGGATTACAGAAACGTGCTCGGATATTTTTAAAGATTTTTTGTTTTGAAAATACAGCACTTCAAAGTGAGGCGCCTCACCTTTTGAAATGGATGTAGGTATTTTCACATGTTTGATGGTTTGATAAATCACACAATTTAATATTAGTTAATGTTAAAAAAGCATAAATGTTTTGAACTTTTCATTTTTACACTTAAATGAACTCGGTTAAACAATCAACATTTTTAATCTCAACATCTCAGAACATTTTTTCTTCCGCTGTTTGCCTCGCGCCCCGGGGACAACACACCTTGTAGCGGCCCTTTTCATTTCGGTCATGAATTTTCTATGCAAATCATCTGGCCAGCGCAGGTTAGTTTTATTGCGGTTATGATCATAAACCCCCAATTATCATTTACAAGTTAACCGCAAACTGAAGTCATTTTTTTCATATAGCGCTGGAACTACTATACACTGTTTGTTATTTATAATTGATTTTTTATGTTCTGTTAGTCTTGTCTGAAAAGTTCTTCCTGTTTGTCCTATGTATAATGCATCACATTCACTGCACTTTAGTTCGTACACTCCACACTTTTTTAATTTGTCTATGGGGGGTTTATTGTTTATTAGTAGTTTTCCTAAGTTTGTCTGGTTAGTGCATATGATGCGAAATTCATTACCCTTTATATTGTTTATAATTTTATTTGACAAATCCTTAACATAATTAAGTTTGGCCCATTTTATTTCATTAATTTCTTCGATATAGAAATGTTTCATCAATTGTTTTTCTTTTTCTTTTTTAAGATGTTATCAACAATTTCAGCATTATATCCATTGTTGCGAGCTATTGTTTTTATGGTTGCTAATTCGATGGCGAAATCTTGATTACTCAATGGGATGTTTATTAGCCGATTTATGTATGAGTTAAATGTACTAAATTTAATTTGGTTTGTGTGATTTGAAGAATTGGGGATTATTGTGTCAGTAAATGTATCTTTTCTATATATTTTAAATTTTAAATGGTTAGTGTCAGTTTTTTCTATTGTTAAATCTAAAAAGTTTAAACTATTGTTGATTTCTGTTTCTGATGTAAATTGAATTTTTCGATTTATTGAATTTAAATATTGTTCAAAAGAATTTAATTGTCGGTTTGTGCCTGTCCAAATGCAAAAAATATTGGACAGGCACAAACCGACAATTAAATTCTTTTGGACAATATTTAAATTCAATAAATCGAAAAATTCAATTTACATCAGAAACAGAAATCAACAATAGTTTAAACTTTTTAGATTTAACAATAGAAAAAACTGACATAAGCTTGTTGGTATCTTTTGTAATTCACTCCTGATAATGCTGTAAAACGCGAAACTAGTCGAGTAAATAGTAAAGTAAAAAATTGTGAAACAAACCAAGTGTAATTTAATTTAAACCTTCATTATCAATATTTAAAAATGTTTCACCAAGTGATAAGTGAGAAAATTATTCAAGAAATATCATATTTTTATTTTAGGAATCTGGTTAAACCATTTCCCCGCATTAACGGGACACCCTGTATACACAAAAAATCATGTGCGCATCGTAAGGTTTAAAATATAAAATAAATATTAATTGAATATATTACAAAACCTATCTCTTTAAATATTAGAGTTGTCGAATCTATCTATCTATCTATCTATTTTTAATTACTATATCACTCTGATATTAAAATAATACCGTGCGGCGGTTGCGTACAAAAAGATAGACAAAGGTTTTTAATAATGTAATTAATGTGCCTCTTCCAAACTAAACCCACTATTGTTTTTACTCCCATTTTTATTACCCATTTGTTATAAGATTCGCGCCTCGCACCATTTTCGTTTACCGCGAAAGTCACACACTCTCACTTTTTCATTAATTGCGAATTGCACTTTTCTTTTTCCTCCCACATTCTCAATTTGTTTAACTTGTTTTTGTTTCACTAGATCATCTGTGGAGTTCCTTAATAAATCTAATTTGCATCTTAAATTACGTCCTACAGTAATTTAGCAGGTGATTCATTGGTTACTGTACGTGGTGTACTTGGGTATTGAAATAAAAACTTGCTTAAGGCTATGATCCCACTAGTGTGTTTCAAACATTGGAAATTGACGCTTAAACTATTTATTTAAAAAAAACGGGAATTGTTAATTCATTCAATAACCCACAAAAGACAAACAAAATACTTTTAAAAGCCTAAAAAAAATAAAAAAATAATGTTTTTCAAAAATTAATTAATTACAGAAAAGAATTTTTAATTAGCATTAAACAAATTTTGATTCATGTGGAAAATCTTCCTCCTTAAATCCACACTTGAATAAATTAAAATAATTTATCTTCAATTTGGTTCTCATTAATCACTTGATGAATCATGTTTACAATATTGATAATTAAATAAAAGTCACTTGGTTTGTTTCACTACAAACAAATACAGATATAGAGTCAGTAGCTCTAAACGCTGAAATAATTTTAAATAAACTAGGAAACAAACAAGGAAGATCAATATCCAAACATAAAGTATCAAACTTAATTTCAGATTATAAACATACAAACAACAATAATATTAAAAAAATGAGTACAAAACTTTAACTATTAGAAATAAAATTAAAAATTTGATTTTAACTAAAGCTGATAAAGGTAATACAGTAACAGTAATTCATAAAACAGAATATTTAGAAAAAATGAAAAATTTATTAAAAACGGATAATTTTATAACAATGAAAAATAACCCTACAGCCAAATTTCAAACACAACTCAAAAACACTTTAAAACAATGCAATAATTTAAATATTCGCGACCTCACCACCACCACGGACAAATATAGCGTAGAAAATCATTGTGAACTATCTTGTATTTTTATCGAAAATTATAACACGTACCTAATTTGTGTATACAGGTCCCCATCGGGTGATTTTAAAACACTTATAGTTATTTTATCAACATTGTTATCTGAAATTAATTATTATCAAAAAAATGTTATTATTGGTGGTGACTTTAATGTCAATTTTAATACAGATGATACTAAAGCAACTGCTTTAATAGATATTATGAATACTTTCAGTCTCGTTAAAGCTGTTACTTTTCCTACAAGAAAACATAATTGTATAGATAATATCTTTACCAACATCGATAAAAGTCAAAATTTACCATTACCTGCAAATATACATGTATCAGATCACGAGCCGATGGACTTAAGGGTTATATTTCCTGAAAATCCATCTCCCAGTACTCACGTATATTACAGACCAATTAATCTTGAAAGTAAAATAAGATTCTATAAGCTTATAGAAAAAACAGACTGGAGATTTCTAAATAACAATAACACAAATTATATGTGGGAATATCTCATATCACTGCTTGAAAATGCAGCAAATATCTCCTTTCCAATGACATTGCGAGTGGTCAAATCAGCTAAGAGTGGTGCAAATGCAACCTGGTTTGATATAGAGCTATACAATATGCGAGAAATATTAAGATTATTAAGAGATTACTATAAACTTCATCCGGGATTAAAACAAAAAATGCTGTCAATAATTACTATAAAATCTATAAATTAAGTATTGAAAAAAAGCAAAAAAATTTAAATGATAAATACATTTTAAAGAGTAATGATAAATCAAAAGCTACCTGGAATCTATTAAATAAACATAGGCCCCCAAAAATACAAAATCAAAATAAAACAGCATTTACTTGCAATGAATTCAATAGTTACTTTGTAAATAATGTAACCTCATTATCTAATGGCAATCCCCAATGTGATTTGGATTTTGTTGTTACAGGGATCCCTCCCTCTCCCTTTAACTTTAAAAAGATTTCTGAGTATTAAATTAGGGAAATCTTATCTAAAATTAAACACACAAAAGGGTCCGATATTCATGGTCTTACATCAGAAATGATAAAAAGTGTGAAAGATATACATACATCCAATTACAAAATTAACAAATAACTGCTTGGAGGAGGGCGTGTTCCCTGATACATTAAAAATTGCCAAGGCAATCCCTATACAGAAAAATGGTGATCTAAATGACAGCCAAAACTATAAACTAATCTCAATATTACCTGTCTTATCAAAAATATTTGAAACGGTCCTAAAACAACAGATAGTTGACTACTTTGAGAGCAATCAACTCTTTAGCTCGAACTAGTTTGGATTTCGATCTGATAGGTCAACCGTTGATGCACTCGTACAGCTCTGTGATACGATATGTGATAGTTTTGAAAATAAAAACACGTGTATGGCATCATTCCTTGATTTAAGTAAAGCGTTCGACAGTGTCCCGCACGATATTTTAATAACAAAACTAAAGAAATATAATTTCGATAAAATCAGTATAAAATAATTCGTTCTTATTTAACAAAAAAGGTGCAACTAGTATATCTAAATGGTAACAAATCAGATATGCTTCCTGTCAATGTTGGGGTACCTCAAGGTTCTATTTTAGGGCCAGTATTATTTCTTATTTATATAAATGACTTGCCATTAATTGTAAATGAATCCACAGTAATCATGTATGCTGATGATACTACAATCATTAACATCGTTCCTAAATCAGAAGATATAACGAAACTGAACGAAACAGAAGTAAAGAAAGTATCAACATGGTATGAACAAAATAGACTGCTTCTTTCTTGGGGGGTCCACATTGATAATAATCTGAGCTGGGACTACCACGCTGAAATATTGTGCAGAAAAATCGCAAAAAATATATTCTGCCTACGGAATATATCGCGCCATTGCAGCGACGATGTAGTAAAGACTGCTTATTGTGTACTAGTTGAGACGCATGTACGTTATGGAATATTAGCCTGGGGGCACTCTACTTGCAGAAACAGAGTATTTTCTCTTCAAAGACGTGCAGTGACTAGCACATATTGGGTATAGAGATGAGTGCAAAGAAGCTTTCAGTCAACTAAATATACTTACTGTCCCATCTCTATATATTCTGGAATGTGTATGTTATCTAAAAGACATGAATACAACTACTCGTGTTATAATCATAGCTACAACACTCGTGGTAAAAACGATATTTGATTAAATCAACTGTGACTTAAAAAAACGCATACAGGTACACAGTATTATACTATAACATTTTTCAACAAAATACCTGATAATATAAAGAGCCTTCTTACAACACGATTTAGAAGCAAACTAAAGAATCGAGAAATCTTTATTTTATTTAGAAACATTTTTAGTAACAGACGTAGATATTAAGGAGTGATGCCATTATGCATAACATTTTAATCTGTCCTCTAGTGCAGTGGGCCAAATCCGGCCCGCGACTTGCATGAATCCGGCCCGCGATTATTTATAATTTTTTTTGTAAATGTCATATTTTGAAATATTGTAACAATTGTTCCTAAAATTTTTCATAATTTTATAAAATTAATCGGATCTTGGCCGACTTTATTATGTAGAATTGTATTTGTGGCCCGCGAAGAAGATAGTTTGGAGACCCAGGCTCTAGTGTATAAGTGTAATGTCCCATATAAAATTTTATTTATTTGATAAATTTGAATTTATTATTTATTTATTTTTATTTATTTATTTATTAAAATATTATTTATTGATATCATTGTGCTACTGTTCCTAAATTCTTTATTTATAATTTTAATCTGTCTAGTATTTAAGTTTGTGAAACAGTCCCGTACACAATTTTATCTTATTAACAATATTTAATTTTAATTTATGTATTTTGGTTTATATGCTTCGGTATGATAATGTTTTCATGTATAATTATGTATCCCACATGTTCTGACTTGTGTAAATCTTGTATCCATTGCACAAATAAATAAATGAATTGAATTGAATTGAAATAACTTGATTACGGAAATAGATTGATTTAAATTAGTGAAAATGAATCCAAGAGAGCCTTTTTTTATATGAATTACCAAAATTCACAAAGCGAATGTTCCGATGAGGCCGGTAGTGTCGTATCTGTACGCACCAACTTACAATTTATGTAAATATATTAGCAATTTACTATCCTCATTTATAAACTTTAATTCACCATATTCAATAAAAAAATTCACTAGATTTGGTAGCAAAAGAAAAAGAAGTTCCCAACAACACTACACTCATTTCATTCGATGTCAAAAGCCTCTTCACGTCAATTCCAATAAAAGAAATAAAACACATTCTTGAAATAGAAATTAACAAATCAAACCAGCCAAATATATTAAAACGGAAATTAAAACTGCTAATAGATAAATGCCTTTAGCAAAATTATTGTGACTTTAATAATTTAATATATAAACATACAGATGGGTTCACCTTTATCGCCATTACTTTCTGAAATATTTATGTCCCATTTTAAAAAAACATATTTTACAAAAATCAGAAAGTAAAGAGGTAAAGTTTTGGGCTCGATATGTTGACGATGTGTTCTGTGTTTAGACGGGCACTTTAAGACAATTAGAACACTTAACGAAATTAATAAACTCAATAAATCCAAAAATACAATTTACCACAGAAATGGAAAAAATAATAGTTTAAATTTCCTAGAGCTTACGATATCCAAAACAACAAATAGACATTTAAAATATAATATTTACAGAAAAGAGACATTCACTGATTTAATTATACCAAATTGCTCAAATAAATACACATGATCAGATAAAATGTTGCACTTTTTATTCATTTATATACAGACTTATAAATATACTGCTTACAATAACACATTATGAACAGGAAGTAAATGTAATAAAAGAACAATTATAAGTGGTTATAGTTCTGAAATCATAGACAAATTAATAAAGAGAAAAAAAACACAAGAAATTTTTAAACTATTTTTTATAAGGATAGTTACATTGAAAACAAAAACTGGAGTCAATTAAATTTTATCAACGGCCTATCACGAAAAATAAAAAAATGCATAAAGGAAAAAGAATTAAATATTACTATGACGAATTCACTTAGCCTAAAAAAAATATTTGTAACTAATAAACCACCAGCAAATAAAAATTACAAATGCGGTATTTATGAAATCAAATGTAGTGAATGCGATACAATGTACAATGGACAAACGGGTAGAAGTTTTTAAAAATGACAATTCATCCTAAATAACAACCAAACAACGGGGTTTGCCCATCATTGCATCGCATCCAATCACTTTTTTTAATCCAGACGATTTCCAAATTTTATATGTAGGTAATAAGGGACGAGAATTGAATTTTATAGAAGGCCTAGAAATTATATAGGCAATAAAATAAGGAAAACACATCGTAAACGAGTACGAAGACATCTGGAACTCTCCAATTCTTAATTATACGTGACCTTCAAAAAATATGTATATACAGAGAGTTTTATGTAATACCGAACATACTAAAATGTTTTCAATGTTAATGTTCCTATGTTCACTGAATCAAACACTTACTATGTTTTTACCACAAAATATTTATTGTATGTATATATATTATATTACACAAATATACACATAAATTCACGACTTAAGTTTCGACGTTTGACGGTCATTATCAAGTGAAACAAATTACAAAGGGGAGTTACATTTATACAGGTAAAACAATTTAGAGTGAGGGTAGCAAAACAAATTAGGTTAAACAGGTACAAAGATTTACACATTAAAGGATTTCAAAGAGCGGCGTGTACACTAAATCGGTTTGTTCGTTTAACAGATTAACTAGGGGGTTCTTGGTTCGTTTGAAAATTTCGGCGGATTCGAGCAGGTTAAGCTTTGTGCCTTTGGTACAGTTATGTAAAATTTTAATTTTATTTATTTCTGGAAATGAATGTTTGCACTCTAATACGTGGTTAGAAAAGGAACTGGAGTCTTGGTTCAATCTAAATGCGCGAAAATGTTCCGAATATCTCTTTTCGAAACTACGACCGGTTTGGCCTACATACACACTATTGCATTCGGAACAAGGGATTTCATAAACACCTGATTTCTTTAAGGGATTAATTTTGTCTTTTGAATTGAATAAAATGTTGGATAATTTGCAACTGGGTCTAAACGCGATTTGATGATTTTGTTTTCGAAGAATGTGAGCTATTTTTTCCGTAATTTCGCCAAAGTATGTTAGGGTAATGTATGGATCTTTGTTCACATTTTCCAGTCTCGGATAAATGTGGGTCATTGTATTTTGATAACGTTTTTTATTAATTATGTTCTGAATAAGGTTTACTGGATAACCATTAGTTTTGGCAATATCTATAATTTTATTTAGTTCTATGACTCGGTTATTGGCTGATAAAGGAATTAAAAAGGCCCGGTGTATCATTGAATGATACGCGGCTAATTTATGCGACAATGGGTGATTGGAATTATATGGGATAGTGGAATTTACGTTGGTTGGTTTTCTAAAGATATCAAATTCTATTTTATTGTTCTTGTGGATTAAGGTCAAGTCTAAAAAGTTAATTTTATTATTTTGTTCGTGTTCTATTGTAAATTTTATTTTGGGGTGTATATTATTAATTAAATTTAAAAATTGACGTGTGGTGCCACTAAAGCAAGCAAGAATGTCATCTACATATCGGTGCCAGAATGAAATATGTTTTTTTGTGAAATCTAAGTTAAAAATGTTTTCCTCTATATGTGTCATGAATAAATCTGCTAATAGGGGGCTCAAGGGCGACCCCATTGCTAGACCTGTCGTTTGTTGGTAAAATTGATTGTTAAATTGGAAATAATTTTGTTGTAAACATACTTCAAATGCCTCGCACAGTTCTGCTTTAGTGATAACATCGATATTTAATTTATCTAACATGTTCTGGATAATTTTGAGACATTCATTAGTTGGGATATTTGAAAACATACTTATCCAGTAAACCTTATTCAGAACATAATTAATAAAAAACGTTATCAAAATACAATGACCCACATTTATCCGAGACTGGAAAATGTGAACAAAGATCCATACATTACCCTAACATACTTTGGCGAAATTACGGAAAAAATAGCTCACATTCTTCGAAAACAAAATCATCAAATCGCGTTTAGACCCAGTTGCAAATTATCCAACATTTTATTCAATTCAAAAGACAAAATTAATCCTTTAAAGAAATCAGGTGTTTATGAAATTCCTTGTTCCGAATGCAATAGTGTGTATGTAGGCCAAACCGGTCGTAGTTTCGAAAAGAGATATTCGGAACATTTTCGCGCATTTAGATTGAACCAAGACTCCAGTTCCTTTTCTAACCACGTATTAGAGTGCAAACATTCATTTCCAGAAATAAATAAAATTAAAATTTTACATAACTGTACCAAAGGCACAAAGCTTAACCTGCTCGAATCCGCCGAAATTTTCAAACGAACCAAGAACCCCCTAGTTAATCTGTTAAACGAACAAACCGATTTAGTGTACACGCCGCTCTTTGAAATCCTTTAATGTGTAAATCTTTGTACCTGTTTAACCTAATTTGTTTTGCTACCCTCACTCTAAATTGTTTTACCTGTATAAATGTAACTCCCCTTTGTAATTTGTTTCACTTGATAATGACCGTCAAACGTCGAAACTTAAGTCGTGAATTTATGTGTATATTTGTGTAATATAATATATATACATACAATAAATATTTTGTGGTAAAAACATAGTAAGTGTTTGATTCAGTGATCATGAATTACCACGTAGTTACGGTCGCAACCATCATTATGGTTCCTATGTTCGATGTGTACTGGGACGCATCAAAGCATTGAGTGCGATGTGATTGGCTACGATTTCTAATTGTAATATAGTCAACGCAATTTACACTGTTCCATTCAAAAATAAATTAAATCTGTCAGTTATCGCAAGCAAGTGATATTTGCTGTTCTAGCACTTCAAGCATACGTAGACGAAGAACGGAGAGTTACACATATCAATAATATATACAAAGGAGGAAAAGATTATTCTGGTAAACTTATACCATGGAGAAAACAGATCAAGAAATTCCCATGATTTATTTTCTGAAAACTTTTCTGTTCAATCAGACTACCATTTATTTCAACCATTTCGAACCTTCTACAACAGTTTGATTAGATAAATTTCACAAGCGAGGAGTTAGAAGTCTGTCGATATTATTGGAAGAGATAAAATTAAACAATTTCTATTATGTCCAAGAGTGTCTAATAATATCCTTACTACTTCAAAATCATTTAATATCTAAAAATCATTTGTACGTAGGAGTTCTACAATAATTTAAGTTTAGGTCCTACAAATTCCAACATTACTAGTTGGATAACAACATTAAGCCATAACATTTTTGTAAAATTTTATTTAATATATTAAATTAAACAACGAAATGTTGCGAAAAATTGTGTTTACTGATGAAGCGTTTATATCTTCTTCCTTCTATAACTAGTATTTTACTGATTAAAAATATAACAAAAATTGATAACCATTCCGTTTTACTAAAATATTCACAATACAACATATTGTGGTTGACATAATAATTGACAAATTTAATTTATTTTTGACGTGAAGAGTGTATATTGGGTTGACTATATTACCATTAGAAATCCTAGCCAATCACATCATACTCAATGCTTTGATGCGTCCCAGTACACATCGAACATAGGAAAATTAACATTAAGTACATTTTAGTATGTTCGGTGTTACATAAAACTCTCTGTATATCTTGTAAAACATTTTTCTGTATTATTCCTCGAGAATGACAATAAGTCGAAACTAGTCGAAGAGAATAAAAAATAGTAGTGAAACAAACCAAGTGACTTTTATTTAATTATCAATTTTAAAATTATATCTTTCTGTACCCGCAAATGTATTAAAACTATCAATAAGAATAATCTAGTTTGTTTAAAAAGGTGCCATAGTTTTCAGCATCTAATAGCAGCTCTCAATTCAGACCATTGCCGATAGGTTGATCAATCACAGTTGATGTAAAAAGATAGACAACTGAACACAAAGAATGACGCTTTACATTCCACAATATCTTTTAATCAACGCGGGTTTCGTGCTGGGACTTCAACTGCCTCTAACCTCTTAGTATATGACTCCTACACTGTGGATGCTTTGGAGAGCGGATGTCAAGTTAATTCTGTGTATACCGACTTCTGTAAAGCATTCGACAGCGTGGATCATGGTATTTTAATGAACAAGTTGGCACATGTCGGAATTTCTGGAGTTCTATCTTGGGTAGAATATTATATCACCTGTCTTACACAGTTTATTAAAATAGGTCAATCGACGTCACGATCTATAAGCGTCACATCAAGGTTCCCACCTTGGACCACTCTTAGTTAACTTATTTATTAATGATGTTAACTGTTTTTCATATGCCGATAGTCTGTTATTCGCCGATGACATGAAGATCTTTTTATGTATTAATTCATTGCAAGACATAAATAACCTTCAGGTAGACCTCGCTTCTTTTTGTAACTGGTGTAGAGTGAGGAAACTGTGTCTAAATGTTGATAAACGCAAAATAATTTCATTTTCAAGACGAGCATCCTCAATAGTGTTTACCATTTAAATGATGGGAATATAGAGCAAGTCAATTCTATAAAAGATCTTGGAGTTATAGTAAACAATAATTGGACTTTTTCAAGCCATATTTTAAAAATTGTTTTAAAAGCATATCTACTACTAAGTTTTATCAAGCGTAACAGCAAAGATTCCACTGAACGCAGTTAATCTGTCTGTTTGGCCACCTTACACACAGTGCAACATAAATAAAATGAAGCAGGTACAAAAGTAATTCTCAATGTATCTTGCATTAAAATTCGCTGTGCAGGATACATACCAAGGATTGCTATATAGATATGGTCTTATGAGTCTGGAACAGAGACGCATTGACGCTGATATACTTTTAGTTTTTAAACTTTTGAATGGACTGCCCTGATTTACTATCAAAAATTGACATTCGCGTTCCAGCTAGAATTCTGCGCAACGATGACACTTTTCATGAACCATTTAAAAGTACAGATTATGCAAAATATTTGGCCTCTATGTGGCGCCCGTCTCTCGTCTTATTTACTGACCTATATTTAACAATTAACCTGCGGGACACCAACATACATTGCGGACGCCTGATTCGTCGAGCGGTTGCCGAATCAGACATCCAAGGGTTCGCCTAACTCGCAATCGTTACCTAGCTTATCGGAAAGTAATTGTATCTTCTATTTTTACTTACCTTCGCACCTGCTGTTCTGCACCGGACCATCCTTAGCACTCGCGTCATTAACTTATCGGCACTAATCTGTACATTGTATCGTTATCGGGTTTGTTTGCATGAAAGGATTTCGGGTGACCAGTAATCAAATAATGTACTCGAACGGCATTAATTACTTTACGACATAATATTTAATATACAAAGAATTTAAACGGCACAATTCAATTAATCAGTTAAGAATTCCTTTGATTAGAAATAAATATAATTACAAGTGAACTTGACTCAACATTTAAAAACTCTCATTACATAAAATACAACTTAGTTATTAAATTCAGTATTTACCAATTACGTTAAAAAAAACCCGATCTATCAGTACATTTGTAAATTACTTCACACATTCTTTAAGGCAAAGGGAACACATATTTACCGTACGCGTCGCGATTGATTCTACTCTAAAACTTTACCCATTTTGAATATCAAGAACCCACTTTACTTAAGGTACGCTCTCACTCTGAAACCCTGACCGGAACTCTGTCCGGAACTCTATTCGGAACTCTATCCCCAACTATACTTTATTTTCGCATTTCTCTTCCAAGTAACCTCTGTTTCCCCCACTAAATTATTCTAGAATATTCTTGCGTCATTCCAAGTGAACAAAAGACTTCAAAGTTCGATTCGTAATCTTTTATAATCGTGGTAAACATTTATTCCCTTGCCTGTTTTGCTTGTTTTGGGCATTTATTCTGCGCAAACATTTCTATTATTTATTTAATTAAACTCTCGGTAATGGTGTTAAAATTATGATCAGTTTTTAGGTAACTTTGACTCGCTTGCTTTTTCTTACATTGTGGATATATTCTCGCTCGTTAATTTTCACAGGTGACTTGACAAATGGATTAAATACACATTGACTGATAATATTCTTTATACACAATGAGCGATTGAATTTCAAACAAATTAGAGTGACAATCTTGTTATCTGTTTTCTATAGAAGTCGTCGAATCGTTAAGGGTCATGGGAAAATTACTAATCGGTTAATATTTATATTTTACTCGTTCACACCTGTTACACATGCTACCTCGCCTTTCGTGCACCTCACATCTATGCGTATTCTGCGCCATGGTTATATGGTACAATTCGATACGCTTGTGGGAGAGCATTCTACTCTAAGAGCCCATTTGCGTAGCTAATAAAATGTTATGCTTTATAATGATCCTTTCTATTGCTATTTTGTGTATTTATTCTTAAGATGGTTATATTATATTTGGACATTTTTACATTTACTTTTTATTTATTATTTATTTTAAGTACTTTAATATTTATTATATATTGTGATATTACTATTGTAAATTAATGTTTTTGTAAATGGTCCGCCGTATATATTAACAAAATAAAATAAAATATAGTAAGTAACACCCGTTGGCCATCGCGCTAAATTACATCAATGAAATAAAAGTAAAGTGTTCCTAGTCGGATCGCTTATGGCAGTTTCGTACGACCGCCACGTCGTATGACCGAAATTAAATCATGAGACCAAATACGCGTTATTATATGCACGCGCTACGGATCTATATAGCATTTTGCTTTTTATAATATCAATAATTAATTCTCATACATATGCATTCACATATAGTGGTCAACACTTCAAAAAACCTAATAATGCTACAGACATAAAAAAAAATACGCCGAGAAAAAGGTATCGGACCGATGTTCCGGTGGGTGCGTTCAATTAGAAGAAATAGACCTGTGTATACCGGCTGTTCGATAAAATAAAACACCCAACACGATAACTCTGTTATTTATTGACCGATTTTATTGAACTAAAAACCAAAGGCAATGGCCGTTTGAATACTAAGAAATGACATTAATATTGATTTTTTTTCAATAACAACTTCATTGCCAAATAATAGCCAACTTAAAAATTTTAAATAGTTGCCTGTAATTTTTTACTTTTATTTCATTAGACATTATTTTTCTGAATCCAGTAATGCCCAATATGTTGTTTTTAAAATATATTATCATTGTAAACAAATTGAAATAAATCTTCTATTTAAAATTATATTTTTTTTAAATTAAATTAGTGTGTCTTGGAAAAAATATTTAAAAACATCGATTTTAAAAACTCGGACTTCACTTTGAATTAATGTTTTATGCTCGTGGCGCATCAAGTAAAATTTCGAGTTTAAAACTCGAAATTTCACTTCATGCTCAGTCTGGGAGTGGAAACAGTCTTTTCACGTTAGAAATTATTTTTCAGAACCCAATAATGCGAAAAATATTGTTGTCGAAACAAAATTAAAATATACCTTTTATTTGACATTATATTTTTCAAAAATTATAATTGGTGTGTGGAAAAAAGTGACAAATGTCATTTATTATAAGATTATGTCTAGCTATTCAAGTTTGACATAACCGATCAAAGCCTGTACATTGTTTAAACTAATTTTAGATATTACATCGTTAAAATCCCCAGCGTTTAAATCAAATTTGGAAGTTACGTTTGTAAAATCCTGTTTGTTTACATCAATCTGTGAGGTAATATTTGTTGAATCCTGTTTGTTTGTATCAAATTCGGAGTTTAGGATTGTTTAATCTCGTTTGTTTCCATCAAGTTTGTAGATTAGGTTAGTTAAATCTTGTTTGTTTAAATCAAAAGTGTAGGTTAGGTTAGTTAAATCCTGTTTGTTCGCATCATATTTAGGGTTTAGGGTTTTTAAAACCGGTTTTCTGGCATCAAATTAGTAGGTTAGATTAGTTGAATTTTGTTTATTTGAAAACTTTATGTACCACAGAATAAATAAGTAGTGCAAGTGTTAAATTAATATACTTAATTAATTTAACACTTGCACTACTTATTTATTCTGTGCTATATAAACTTTTTAAATAAACAAGATTCAATTAATCTAACCCAATTAAATATTCAAGTTGCTTTTAAAATAATAAAAAAATGTAAATGTATAATAAAATAGTTAACGGAACACGCGGATTTTAAATATAAACCAATAAACAATTTAAACAGTATTTAAAGGCCAATTTACAAATATTGTTCTTTTTGTTGACGTTTCTATACGATAAACGACATTAGTCAATATTTTTGTTGAATACATAAATGTTTGCAACATCGTGTGTTGCATTTTTTTAAATTTCAAGGCACACTACATTTATTGCCAAAAAATCATGTGAACAAGATTTTTGTTATTATGTGTTTGCATGACTTGTCTAATATTATATAAAATTGATTTCAATTAAATTGATTGATTGATTTATAACTATATGTTTTAAGTTTACGTCAAGTGATTATAACTCATAAAAATACCGTCATACCTTACTTCACCTTTTATTAAATTAAAAAGTATAGTAAGGAATAACAGTGCTTTTATGTGTAATTGATTATTATTATATTTTTCTGGCATAAATATAAAACTAAAATCAATATAATATATAAAATTACGAAAAACTATTCGTGAAAATGCAAACAATGTCTTAATTAATAAGACAACTTAAGACGATAAATATCCATTGAAACAACTACTTCCCGTGCAAATACACCTCCGAATATTGAATTATACAATGAAATATTTAAAATCTTATTTAATTTGATTTGTTACTTTAATACTTTAATAGAGCATTACAACGCTCTATTAAAGTATATGTAAGGTTTTTACATATACTTTAATAGAGCGTTGTAACAAATCAAATTAAATAAGAGTTTAAATTCAATATCCGGAGGTGTATTTGCACGGGAAGTAGTTGTTTCAATGGATATTTATCGTCTTAAGTTATCGTATTAATTAAGACATTGTTTGTGTTTTCACGAATAGTTTTTCGTAATTTTATATATTATGTTTAAAGTGTGCAAACTATAAGAAGCGTAAGCTTATTTTCTCAAATTCAAATAGTTTTAAATTTGAATTTATCTTATTTAAAATCAATATATTGGGCATAGCTGGATTCAGAAAAAAATGTCTAATTTAATAAAAGAAGAAAAGTATATGCCGTCATTTAAAAATTTTAAGTTGACTATTATTTGACAATGAAGTCAATTTCGAAACAATATATAATTACTGTAATTTTGTACTATTTAAACGGCCAATGACAATGAGTTATGGCGTTATTTATTGAGCGATTGGAATGAATTAAAAACAATCATTCCAATCGCTCAATAAATAACACCATAACTCTGGCGTTAAGCTTTATTTTTATCGAACACCCGTATACAGGGAAGCTATTTTCTCTATGGGGATCTCGGAAACTGTAAGATGGAAAAACAGTTAAATAGGCAAAGTAGTGCGGAATATAATTATTCAAAAAAGTCAAGGGTAACAAGGAATATATTAAGAGGTAAAAAGAAAACACATTATAAAGCACGAATTCAGAAATCGCAAGATTTGATAACACTTTTGTAAAATTAATTAACGCGAAATCAAACATAAGCAGTATATTTTGAACTTTACAATATTGTCAATGTTTAATACGCGTGGCGCATGAAGTAAAATTTCGAGTTTAGAAAAGCCTGAAAATTTGGATTTGCCGGGGCGCGACTCGCTTCGCTCGCGCGCCCCGGCAAATCCAAATTTTCAGGCTTTTCTAAACTCGAAATTTTACTTCATGCTTAGTCCGGGAGTGGACGACACTCGTTACAAATTTCAAATTAAACTCTTATAAAATCAACAAATATAAAAAAAAGAAGATGGTATCAATTTTTTTGAAAACGATTTTTATCGTCTATTAAAAAAAATAGAAAAAAACGATTAACACAAAGTTTGGATCATTTTACACTAAATAATGAAAAAATTACATTTTAACAATCGTAAAACAATCGCAGATGATCCCCATAAAAAAACTCACTGGAATAAGAGGCAAATGTAGGATAATTGAATAAAACGATCGATAATTATTTATTCAATAACATTATAAATGAGAAAGGAAACACATGCAGATATATTTAATTATAATCATTACAACAACATGAAAGATCCTAAATATACTGCCTTTCAAAAAAATTAGAACACACAAGTATTTATTGGACGATTTTAATGAAATTTACAGAATTTGATCATGTAAATGAACTGCATCGATGATCAAAAAATCAATTGTTTTGGTTACTATTTAATGGTATTTTTCCTTGATTTCACCATTATGAAGAGCTGCTGATTTTTTTATGTAATTGCTTCTAATTTCCAAGTAGCCTCTGAGTAGTTTAACGTTTCAGTTTGTAAAACATAAAAAGATGCCCCGTGTTCGTCGGTGTGCACAATATCATCATCTAAGTGAATTTGAAAGGGGTCGCATTATTGGAATGCGAGAAGCGGGTTTTTGGTTCGTGCTATTGCTGAAAGGGTAGGCCGTAGTGTATCGGTGATCGTACGCTGCTGGTCTAGATGATCCGAAGCTGGGGAGAATCCACGTAGACTTGGATCAGGACGTCCAAGAAGCACCACTGAGCGTGAAGATCGAGCTCTGCGTGTTACAACTTTAAGGGACAGATGTACAACGTCGCGGGCGTTGGGAAATGACTGGTTGGCTCTAAATGGCCAAAGAGTATCCATGGCTACTGTTTACAGAAGAATCCGCAGTTTTGGTATAAGATCCTACCGTCCACAATTGTGTCTACCTCTTACTCCGCAGCATCGCAGAGCAAGACTTGATTGGTGCAGGGAAAGACAACATGGAAGAACATTATCTTCAGCGATGAGTCTCGGTTCTGTTTACGGGCTCATGATGGTCGCAGAAGAGTGAGACGTCGACGCGGTGAACGCAGAATTTTACAATTTGCTGTTGAAAGACATACAGCTCTTACACAGGGAGTTATGGTTTGGGGGGGGGCGATAGCATATGGTAGTCGGTCTCCTCTAGTTTTTTTAGAAGCAAGTCGATTAGAAGCAACGCGATTCGGTATATTGACAACATTTTACGGCAAGTGTTAGTGCCCTATGTAAATGGCTTGCAGAACCCTATTTTTCAGCAAGATAATGCTCGACCTCACACAGCGGCCATTACAAGACAGTTTTTTGATAGTGCCGAAATCAATTTGTTACCTTGGCCATCTCGTTCTCCAGATCTATCGCCAATAGAACATGTTTGGGATATGATAGGTTTTAGAATAAGTAACTTACAGCGCCCCGCTAACACTGTAATGGAACTTAGAGGTCAAATTATCGAAGTTTGGAATGAAATACCCCAAGTCGATATTGACAGCCTGATTTCTAGCATGCCTCGACGTGTTAATGAGTGTTTGGGAAATCGTGGAGGCCCAACACATTATTAATTTTTATTCATTTGTTTTCCAAGTTGATTTTTTGATCATCGATACAGTTCATTTACATGATCAAATTGTGTAAATTTTATTAAAATCGTGCAATAAATACTTGGTGTTCTGATTTTTTTGAAAGGCAGTATACATAGTAAACATACAAAATGTCTGCTCTCTTACATACAGGGTGTCCTATTTTAAGTAGGACAGTATGGGTAACTTTGTTATTATTAACGATACAGATTTGGTTAAATGGGTAAAGTTGTGTAGTTGTATGTGCTTATTCAGATTCCACTAAGAAAACAATATCAAAGCAATAGTTAAATAATTAGATTTATTTGTGGATTGAAATAGATATGTTGCATATTGCCTTTGCCATCAATGTTAAAAAGTATGCTTTTATTTATTTTTCAGCATGCATAAACTAAATTTGTCTAGATTTTATTCGATTAGAAACCATTTGTCTGTTTAACTAACCATTTGTCAAACCAGACAGTAATAAAATAATGGTAGGGTATTTACATACAGGGTGTTAATTCGTTTAGATATACAGGGTGTCCCATTTTAATCCGCCAGTAGCGATAATTCTGAAACATTGCATTGAATCAAAAAGTGTTGGAAATGAAAAGTTAATGGTTCTGAGGGGGACATCTGACTTTGCCCCCCAGCCCCCCAAGGGGGGCGGGATCAGGGGGCAACTTTAAAATCTTAAATGGAAACCCCTATTTTTTATTGCAGATTCTGATAGAGGGTTAAAAAGTATGTAAGTTTTATCCGAAACATCATTTTTTTTTCAAACAGTGTTTGACCGGGCCCCCCACATGGCTGTGTGTTTGTTTGTGTGTTTGGCTGTGTGTTTGTCTGTTTGGTTGTCGTATGTTATATGGGCATTTGAGTGTGCGTGTTCATGCGTGTGCGTGTGTGTGAGTTCGTCGCCGTTGCAATTCACAAGAACTGCTCGAAATTGTGTCCCTGATGGTCTCGACACAATCGTATTCGTTTGGCGAAATTCTCCACGCACGCCCGCAACGTATTTGGAGATATTTCATGACAGGCATTAGTTATCTGCACCATCATGTCTCGCGCGTGGTTGGAGGATCGCGGAAGACGACGTCTTTCAGGTAACCCGAAAGGAAGAAATCAGGCGATGTCAAGTCCGGAGATCGGGGTGGCCAAACAATAGGTCCTCCACGACCAATCCATTGCGCTGGAAACAGCTCATCCAAATGTTGTCGAACCGCACGAGCGTAGTGTGGTGGGGCACCGTCCTGCTGGAACCACATCGTCCTCCGGGTACGCAAATCGACTTCTTCTGGCAGCACAGGAAGATCGTTCTGGAGAAATTCCAGGTACCTCGCGCCATTTAACGTCCTGTCGAAGAAGAATGGTCCGATTATCTGCGAGCCGAGAAGTCCACACCACACGTTGACACTCCATCGCTGCTGTGCGTTCACTTGTCGAACCCAGTGGGGGTTTTCAGCACTCCAATAATGGGCATTGTGGATGTTGACGAATCCGGTATTCTGGAAAGTGCACTCGTCGGAGAACAGGACTCGGTGGAAGAATAAACGGTCGCGGTTGCAGAAACCCACACGATTGGCGAAATCATTTCCATGAAGTTCTTGAACGCGCATGATGTGATACGGATGGAACTTTGCCGCGCGGAGTAACCGTTGAGCCGTCGATTTCGGTATGCCGATTTCTGCCTGGATTTCTCGGAGACTGATATGCGGATTGAGGTGTACAGCTCCAAGTATGGCGATGGTGCGGGGGTCGTCATCCACAAGATTCGCTCGAGGTCGGTGTCGTTGTAGGTGACCTTGGCGCAAACGTTCTTCCAGCCCTCGCATTGTACTATCTTTGGCAATACAGTTCTACTGCATTGGTGTAATTGTTCAGCGACTCTCCAATGACTTTTAGGATGTCTACAATTTCGGTCGGTGAGTAGTCCATGATTTTTCAACGACTTGGCTTTGCGTACTGAACTTATTTTTAAAAACTAAATTTAAAAAAGGAACGAAAATAAAAATAATCCAAGAAATCTTTTTTGAATGTAAACAAAACAATCTGAGAAAAAAACAACCTTGTAAGGTTGTGAGTAAGTCAAGTAAGTAAGTAATAATAACAGTTAATTACGTGACGATTTTCGAAATTTAATTGACAAAAAACCTAACTTTTACATTTGCAGTGCCATCTCTCAACCAATAAAAAAAATGTTTCGGATAAACCTTACATACTTTTTAACCCTCTATCAGAATCTGCAATAAAAAATAGGGGTTTCCATTTAAGATTTTAAAGTTGCCCCCTGTTCCCGCCCCCTTTGGGGGGCTGGGGGGCAAAGTCTACGGCATCAGATGTCCCCCTCAGAACCATTAACTTTTCATTTGGAACACTTTTTGATTCAATGCAATGTTTCAGAATTATCGCTACTGGCGGATTAAAATGGGACACCCTGTACATAGGGGTTTAACATGTAAAACCACATTTATGAATTTTCCTGCTTCCCGGGTCATTTTAGAGGAAACATACAAGAGTAAACAAATATCCTACGTATTTAGTTCGCTATTTGGTTAAAATCGGACATCGGTTACTTTTTTAACGAATTTTTGAAATATATACGTAAGTTTAATAAATTAGCCTCAAACCGGGTGTAATAAAATAATATAGGTATTCACAGCACGTGATTACGGCTATTTAGAGGTCTAATACTTGACTTTTATGCCTAAAATCATCAACGCCGCATCCGTAGCTTTCATTTAATGCCCCTTTCGCGATTCTAGCGCGTCCATATCAAAAATAATGAATAAAGACGGGACTATTTATTTTAAATTTTCTTGATTTTCAAGACTAGATAAAAAAACATAAACGACGTCGAATTTTAACCAAATAGCGACCTAAATACGTAGGACGTTTTTCCTTCATTTTTGTTCACTCTTGTATGTTTCTTCTAAATTGACCCGGGAAGCAGGAAAACGCATAAATGTGGTTTTACATATTAAATCCCTATGTATACTTGATCAAGTCAATCCCCGGTATGTCACCAAAACACAAAACTTATTATATTCAAAATTTTACTATAAAATAATAATAATTGATTACTAGATAATGTAATCGTATTTCCGACATATGCCCGGTATTATAAAACGTTTTATTCCCTAAATAACATTTACTTTACGAATAAATTAATTTATTTCAAAGATTTCAGTATTATAAACAGAAACTAACTTTATTGGCAGTGCCGTGGCAAGCTAGTTTGGCGCCTGGTGCCAACATTTTAAATGACGCCTTTTGTTTTCTTTTTACTTTCTACGTATGTAATACAAAAGAAGAGTATTGTTTTTACGAAAATTTGCAATAGAAAAATGTAGTCGCAATCAGGAGCGGATTTGATATTGACATTTTACATTGACTAATCTAATGTTTGTCAACTGGCGCCAATGACGGCTGACTCCGACGTGTGTCCGAACGTCTCGATAAACGTCTAAAGTGGCACACCAAATGTCAAAAGTGAGACGTAAACTGTCAAAACTTACATCAAAAACAGATAAATTGTAGTAAAATGCCATTACTGACACATTGTGTTAAAAAGGTGAGATCATTTGATGCAAAAAAGTTTCAGAAATGTCGAAACTCTCCAAATAGGAAAAATGTGAAATATGTTGAAAATCATCGAAACACTTTAAGACATTTATTTATTAACTACTATTTGTTATTTTTCGATATTTCTACTCGCTTGTCGTAAAATCGTATTCTCAATTGTCTTTGGTCATTATGCAATCAAGATTCTTTAATCGAGTGCCTGATATTAAAGCACTCATAAACAATTTTTCTTTTTTTCAGAACTGTCAAATATCTCGATTGGATTAGATTGGACATCTTATAATTAGGTTAGACGACAGTCACTGATGTTAGTTTAGGTTAGATGACACCCTTATCGTAAAACTCAATCGAAAAATTTTTAACCTAACTTTACATTATTAGTTTCTGTCGGTTTACATATTTTTTATTTGTGCTTTGCATGTGTGCTTCTTTCGTTTATTCTGTGTACCCTTCGATCGTCTCCACTGTCACTTTGTCATGTAAGATATATTAACTCAAACGTGAATATTTACCAAATAAACGAAAAATTATGTAAAAATGAAAACTTGAACACTAATATCGATAAGAACCGCCAAACAAATGAAAAAGCATAAGGGCAGAAATGATAAAGTAGTTTGACAAAAGACTGTTGACATGTTGATATTATCGACAAGAATTGCCAAATAAATAAAATAAGAAATGATAAACTAGTAAAACATTTAGAAAAGACAGTTGTTAAAGTGATTTTATGTTGAAATAACAATAGACAGTGTCTGTTGCTTTTTGCCATTTTACGCCCCTTTTGACTATGACAGCCAACATACTGCTGTATTGTCAATAACAAAGATAACTGCCATTTTCTACGTTTTTAAAAGTTGAATAAAAAACGCCTCTGTCATTATTGATGGTACTTCACTGTGTGCCGTAGATTAAGAATCCGCAAATTGCTCTAACCTCGAAAATAACCGTGTTACGCTGCTCAACTGTCTATATGTATTACTTCACATCTGTTTTGTCAATCGAAATCGATCCCTTTGCGAATTTTAACCTAATTTGACGAACCTGCTTTAATCTCGAAAGCTGTCTAATTTTATTACATCACGTTAGTTTTGACAATCGCAAACGATTCCCTGGCGAATTCTAACCTAGTTTAACGTGTCTCACTCATCACTTTTTCTCCCTGTTCAAAATTCCGACTTCTTGATTTTTTTCCACTCTTTCGAAATTCTGCAAAAAATCACTATACTATACTGACTGTCATTTCACTATGTAAACTAGGATTACATTAACTATTTTGACTATCATTTAGTAAACATTGTGACAGCTATGTCATAAAAGTTATAAATTTTAGACGCTAGAAACGTCGAAAGTAGGTACCTGTAGAAAGTGATGACATGTCAAAAGTTGGGTTAGATTAGTTGTCTCATTGTCAATTTAAGTTAGGTAAGATGTCACTTTGTAAGCGAAATGTCGACTTACTGCGACTGTCACCATAGTCACAAATGTTTTTTGTTAGTACTAGAAAATGGTAGCAATAATCGACTCACAGTAGATTCAGACCATTTTTGAACAATCTGTCAGTCCGATTCATCAAAAACTAGTAAGGGGCGGGCAATATCGAGTATGTCAAGGATCGAGCTGAATGATCAAGCAGTTGAAGTATCGAACAGATAGAGCAAAAAATTAAGCCGCAGGAAATAGTCTACAAAAAATTCTACCGCCCCCTTTTACTGGCGCCTGGTGCGGTCGCACCGCTCGCACCCCCCTTGCCACGGCGCTGTTTATTGGGCTAATAAATCTCCTCAGTAAATTATTTGTTTATTTTTCTACCAAGTGAATTTTATTCTCTAAATGATTTGACAGGTAAAAGTCAAAAGTGCATTCTATTATTATAACTACTTTAGATTCTACTACTTGTATTTATTAATTTCATTACTGTTATCATGTCTACCATACCATTCGTGTCAGATTTAAGTTCGCTTATAGTATCTTCGCTAACAGTGATTAATTTGAACCATAAGAAATTCTAAGACGTCAAACACCTAGAGTTTTTCATGTCAGAAGCAATTCGTTGACATAACCAGAGATTTTTATACATATGCATATGTTTTTTTTTTAAATTAGTTTAATTTGAAGCTTTAAACGAGTGCTTTCCACTCGTAGATTAAGCATGAAGTAAAATTTCGAGTTTAGAAAAGCATGAAAATTTTAACTGTACAGAGAAGATTTTTTAAAGTGTACATATTCCGATGCATGCGTTGTAAAATTTGAAGCATTTATTGCTTTATATATACGCTGCAAATTTTCAGACGTTCTTCGATTTTTTAAAAACGTTCAATTTGAAGTTTTGAACGAGTATTTCCACTCCCAGACTAAGCATGAAGTAAAATTTCGAGTTTAGAAAAAGCCTGAAAATTTGGTTTGGTCTCGTAGCGCGAAGCGCGGAGAGACCAAACCAAATTTTCAGGCTTTTCTAAACTCGAAATTTTACTTCATGCGCCACGCGTATTAAATATGGAAGACACTGAAGTATTGTAAACAAATGAACTTCACTTGAAATCAGTGTCTTATACGCGTGGCGCATGAAGTAAAATTTCGAGTTTAGAAAAGCCTGAAAATTTGGTTTGGTCGCTTCGCGCTTCGCGCTACGCGACCAAACCAAATTTTCAGGCTTTTCTAAACTCGAAATTTTACTTCATGCTTAGCCTGGGAGTGGAAAACACTCGTTAAGTCTAATATAATTTCTAATAAGCTTTATTATTCTTATTCTGGGTAATTTTTATCCATTTCACAGTTATTCTCTACAATTATAAGAAATTATACTAAATTTACAATTTGATTAACAATTCAATTTGAAAGATTGACAATTAAATTTGAAAAATTGCTGTTTCCATCTATCGCTACAATGAAAATGTATAATTGCGGTCGGTAATCTACTAAATGAATGATTTCTTACAAGAATTGCTATTTATTTGGTAGGTTTGCTTTACAATACGCAATTTTATTTGCCCATTAGTTTACTACGTAAATAAATTTACTCCACAAATAGTTATCCAATGATTTATTAATCGTTTATAATACCGGGCATAAATAAAATTATTTTAGAAATAAATTAATTTATTCCAAAGATTCGGTATTATAAACACAAAATAACTTTATTTGGCTAATAAATCTCCTCAGTAAATTATTTGTTTATTTTTCCACCAAGTAAATTTTATTCTCTAAATAATTTGACAGTTAAAAGTCAAAAGTGTATTATATTATTATAATTACTTTAGATTCTACTACTTGTATTTATTAATTTCATTACGGTTATCATGTCTATCATATCATCCGTGTCAGATTAAAGTTCGCTCATAGTATCTTCCCTCACAGTGATTAATTCGAACCACAAGACATTCTAAGGAGTCGAAGACCTAGAGTTTTTCAAGTCAGACATAACCAGGGATTTTTATATTTATGCATATTTTTTTTAAATTAGTTCCATTTCAATTTTTAAATGAGTGTTTTCCACTCCCAGACTAAGCATAAAGAAAATTTCGAGTTTAGGAAGGCTCGAAAATTTGGTTTGGTCGCGTAGCGCGAAGCACGGAGCGACCAAACTAAATTTTCAGGCTTTTCTAAACTCGAAATTTTACTTCATGCGCCACGCGTATTAAACACTGAAATATTGTGAACAAGTGAACTTCACTTGAAATCAGTGTCTTGTACGCGTGGCGCATGAAGTAAAATTTCGAGTTTAGAAAAGCCTGAAAATTTGGTTTGGCCGCTGCGCGCTTCGCGCTACGCGACCAAACCAAATTTTCAGGCTTTTCTAAACTCGAAATTTTACTTCATGCTTAGCCTGGGAGTGGAAAACACTCCTTTAAGTCTTTTATAATGTCTTATAACGTGTTTTTTTTTTCTTGTTCTGTGTAATTCTGTCCTATTCCACGGTTATTCTCCATAATTAAAAGGAATTATACTAAATTTCCAATTTGATTGACAATTTAATTTGAAATACTGACAATTCAATTTAAAAAATTGGTGGTACCAGCTATGGCCACAATGAAAATGTATCATTTCGATCTGTAATCTACTGATTAAATTATTTATATCTAGAATTGCTATTTATCTTTAGCTTTGCTTTATATTTATAATACGCAATTTTATTTGCCCAGTAGTTTGCCCAGTAGTAAATAATAAAAGAGTAAATTTATTTACCTAGTAAATAAATTTACTCCACAAATAGTTATCTAATGATTTATTATCGTTTATAATCGTTATTAAGATAGTTTAAATTTTCTCAATATTCGACCATTCTAAATATAGGATATTTAAATTCCCGTCCTTACTCATAAATTATCGCCGCCTCCCCGGCCAGTTCTTACACACCGGGCACAAATCCGAACACACGAAAAATATTGCTTTATTATCACTTATTCCATACATGTTGGAGTGTAGGAATAACGTTCCCTTCGTGTTGCCGAAACACCCCGAACAATTTCGCAATCGGCTCCGATGACTTGGTAAAGATACGCGCTAGAACGGATGGTTCCTTTCTTTGCTCGTTACATTAATTTTTACAATCACCAATATAACATATGCAACTTAATTGACTTTATGTAAAATACTGTATGCGACGGTAACACATAGTTTATTTCAATATCACGTTTGGGGTACGCTTTAAGGCTGCGATCCTGCGAGTGTGTTTCAGTTAAAGCATATTAACGGTAGCACGATTTACAAAAAAAAAAAAATAGAAATAGTTACTTAATTTAATTACCCATAAGGTAGAATACTTTTAGTTTTGAAAATAAAAAATAAAAAAATTAAATGTTTTTTAAAATTTAATTATAAATAGAAAATGATATTTAATCATCACGAAAAATATCACAATGGATGTGGAAAATCTGTCTCTTTACATATCCACTTCAATAAACTACAAAATATAGCTTTTTATACCCGTTAATATGGTCCAAGTATCAATGGAAAAAATCTGGTTTGTTTAAAAAAGGCGCCATTGTTTTCATCGTGTACCAGCCGCTGTTAGTTCAGCCGATTTCCGATAGGTGATTGAATGTTAGCTGGAGTAGAAGATATACAACTAAACACAAATGTGTAACAACCTCGTCCACCGCCCGTTTTCCAGCGCTAGTGAGCTGTTGGTAGACAGATCGCACGACGTATAGCGGTTCTATACGATGGGTTATTCGTGTCATTCGGATTATTGCAGAAATGAAATCATGCGATGCCGATGCATAGCGTTGGGACGCGCGGGACGAGCGTATGTACAAATAAAAAACAAGTTTACGCAGCTGATGCGAAGCATCTCGCATCTCGCTACGGATTCAATAACTTTATGCAGGCCTATTTATAAATAATTATCATGCTAATTTAGGCAATAAGTTAAAGATATTGAGGTTGGCACTTTAAAAATATAAACATACATACATAAAAACATATACGCCGAGAAAATGATTGCCGGTAGATCGTTCCTGTACGTTGCCCTAGGAACCATTGTCTATAACCTGTTTTTTAATACAATAAATCTGCTTCGAATTTTCAATTACCAAGGGTGTGTTTTTAGATGTTTTCTCTGGGGATCTCGGAAAGTATACTAATAAGAGAAACTGTTAAATCGGTATTATAGTGCAGCCAAACAAATATGTTAAATTGTCACCATTAACATTAGGTAAAGCGAGCCCAACACATGGGCTCCAAAACAGGACTGGGACACAGCGAAAACAATTATCAAACCTGGTGACATTGAGTGGGGAATTAACACGTTCAAACCATTCAAATCACCAGGTCCTGACGGGATATATCCTGTCATGCTACAAAAGGGGATAGCAGCGCTGAGGGGACCACTATGTGATATCCTCAGAGCTAGCCTTGCCCTTTCATACATTCCAAGCAGCTGGCGGACTGTAAGGGTGGTATTTATACCCAAACCAGGGCGTGCTTCGTATGCCCTGGCCAAATCTTACAGACCGATCAGCTTGTCATCATTCATTTTAAAACTACTAGAAAAACTAGTAGACAGGCACATACGGGAAGGAGTCCTAAAGGACTCACCACTACACCGTCAACAATATGCCTACCAAGCGGGAAAGTCATGCGAACTGGCAATCCACCAGCTAGTGAGCAGATGCGAAAGGACCATACAATGCAAAGACATTGCGTTGGGGGCCTTTCTGGACATTGAAGGGGCGTTTGACAACACAACCTTCAACTCCATAGCAACAGCAATGGAGAAAAGAGGGATTTACCCGCAGGTCCGACACTGGGTGAACAAGATGCTCAGGAGCCGGACTGTAACAACTACTCTATACGGAAAGACAGCAGAAGCGGTGGTCGCTGGCGGGTGCCCCCAGGGAGGGGTTCTCTCGCCGCTCCTGTGGTGCCTCGTCATGTACGACCTTCTGCTGCTACTTGAAAACCAGGGCATTTATGCCCTGGGGTACGCAGATGATCTGACCATTCTAGTTAGCGGGAAGTTTGGGACCACTGTATCAAGCCTGATGCAGAGGGCACTAACTACCGTGGAAAGATGGTGCAAGAACGAAGGGTTAGCTGTAAACCCGGCCAAAACGGCGATAGTCCCCTTTACCAGGAGACGAAAAACCGATGACATAACATCGCTACGCATGTATTAAATGGAAGTCCCAATCAAAAATGAAGTAAAATATCTAGGGGTCATACTTGATACCAGATTGAACTTCAACTTCCACCTGGAGAACATCAGCAAAAGGGCCATGAGAGGACTTTTTGCGACCAGGAAAATGGTAGGACGCACATGGGGACTGAGACCCAGTATGACCAAATGGCTATACACCATGGTCATAAGACCCATAGTGACATACGCGGCGCTCGCTTGGGGAGAAAAAACCCAAACCAAGAGCGCAGCCGTAAAACTCGAAAGAGTGCAACGACAGGCGTGTCTGCTGATTACTGGGGCAATGAGAAAAACGCCCACAGCAGCCATGGAACACATATTATCGCTTCCACCACTACATCTATATGTTATGATGGAAGCCAGACAGGCAGCCTACAGACTGCACATAAATGGACACACTTTAAATGTAGGGTCATCTAGACCGGAAACATTTAAAGTGCTACAAGAAGAAGAAATCCTAAAAATGAGGTCCGATTTCACTAAAATCGTACACCCATCCCGCAGATTCAAAATAATCATACCACAGCGGAGTGAATGGACAAATGGAACATACCCGGGAACGAGTAAAGGAACCATCTGGTACACAGACGGGTCCAAAAACACTAAAGGAACCGGGGCTGGTATCTATGGAGGCTGTAACCGGAGCAAACAATTCACGGTTGCTCTGGGGAAACATGCCTCCATCTTCCAGGCTGAAGTGGCCGCCATTGACTAGTGTGCCCACCACATAATGGAGTCGGGACTCAACAAAGGACCAATTACCATTATGTCGGACAGCCAGGCAGCCCTAAAAGCGCTAGCCTCGCCGATAGTTCAGTCCAGACTGGTTATAGACTGCATAAACAGGCTGGACGCACTGGCGACAACAACAAAAACACAGCTAGTATGGATACCCAAGGACCAAGGAATTATTGGACACTTGGGGGCCGACTTGCTGGCCAAACAAGGGGCAACAGGTGAATTTATAGGACCTGAACCCGCTTTCGGAATACCACATGAAACCGGAAAGGAAATAATCCGACGCAAGTTAGCAGAGGAGCATACAAAGGCATGGCACAACCAAATGGGAATGAGGCACACGAGACTCTTCCTAGATGGCCCGGTACCTGATAGCGCATTAGCGCTGTCAGGACTGAGCAGAATGAAACTAAGGAAAATCACAGGACTAGTTACTGGGCACTGTGACCTGAATAAGCACAAACATAGGATGGGTCTTGAGAAAAGCCCCCTATGCCGTGGGTGCTTGGAAGAAGAGGAAACTCCCCAACACCTACTGTGCACATGCGAAGCCTATAAACGGCAACGCACAGAGCAACTCGGGAAGCCCGTGCTTCCTGAAGAACAGCTCAAGAACATCCCCTGGCCCAAACTCCTGGACTTCTTAGAAGACACAGGAATATACAGGGAGCAAAATAACCAGAGGAGCACAAAAGGACCACGGAGACCGTAGTGCAGGGACGCTAAGCGATACCACCTCATGTGGAAAAAAAAAACATTAGGTATAGCGTACATCTTTTTAAGATAAATGTATACCATTTGAATTGTAGGCACGACCCTAAGGAATATCTTATAAAAGAGAAAAGCCGTCTTTTTAATAATATCAAACTATGGGATTCCTAAAAAAAAATTGAATTATATTTGAATAAACTAAATTTCTGATACAAATGTCCTAATAAAATGAGTAGGTTATTAAAAGATATAGAACTGAAACTGTAATAGGCAACGTTTTAGATACTTCTACATTATGTTTTGTTTACAGTTTCTTCTATCTCCTATAATCGAGAAATATCGGCAATTATTACATTTTTCAAAATGTCTAGTTAACCTTAACTTGTATGACACTCTTAAAACAGCACTACTTTGCCCATTTGATCATTTCTCTATCTATTATAGTTGAAAGAAATCCCAATAGAGACCATCAAACAAAAATTCTCCCTGTATACAAATTTTGAGTACTAACAGGATAAAAGTAATTCTGCCGCCCGGTGCAGTTGCCAGTTTTGCCTCCACGTCAATCCCGTACGGGGTGCTGTTACGCTTGAATTTGCCGCCCCCCTGAACTTGGCGCCCGGGGCGACATTAGGTTGACACAATATTGAAATACAACTTGAAAAACAAAAATTGTACAAGTTGACACATTATTGTATCAAATTGATACAATACTGTAACCTAACCTGCAATTGTGAAAGAAAGAACCGAGGATTTCGCGGTTTTGGGGACCTGGTCCCAGAATTAAGAATAAAATTAGTCTTTATTGTAAATTTAAATAAATTCTTATTTCACATTAAACTAATACTTTAACTTTTCACCAGCATTCAAAAATCAAGTGTTTGTCAGACCTGACGCCTGTGTAGAGTGTCAAACATCAACTAGTTCCCGTTACAAATGCGCAAACTATTGATGTTATTCAGGGCATAAACAATATTGTGTCTATAATAATTATAAATAATGTGTCTATTTTTGCAATATATATTGTGTCTATATTGTACGCAGTTTGAATATTAATCAATTTTATTCTAGATTTTGACATCATTGTGTCGAGATTGAATATTATTATTGTATCATTCTTCGCATTCAATATTGTGTCTATGTTGTATGCAGTTTGAATAACAGTTTCAATCTATATACAAGATATACATGTTGACATAATATTGCTACAAGAAATATTTCTACTAGGGAATATTTCATGAAATCTGAAAATTAACAAAATACGTTGTGATTGTTTTAAATTGGAACTTTGAGTGAAATAATAATTTAAAAAAAACCTGATTTCTTTATATTTTCAGCGGCTGTGAAACTCTTTTTTAATAATTTCTGGCAAAATTGAAATTTTCAAGAAATTAATCAGTTTTTCTTCCATTTTGGATTGCCAAAAATCATCATCCTTATAAATTTGTTCGAAAAAATAGGTGTCGCGTTGTTAACATAAACAATGAAATAACAAAATTGCCTGTTAGCGATATGGAGTTGTCCTTGGACCTACAAAAATGAATGGAACTATTAATTAATATCTTAAATGCACTGTACAAAGAAAATAACAATAGTATTCGCTATTATAATTTTACCTGATAATAATAGTCATGATTTCTTTCTAGCCGTAACTCATTATTTTTAAACTCCAGGCATATCATATTTCTTTTTGAAGTTTCTTCTAAAGAAATTCCTAGTTTCGAAACTTTCCACATACATTTCACTTCCAGTATTCCATCATTTCCAATCAAACCTAAATGTTATTAACAAACTAATCTTATTTTTTCATAATTAATCCAGGGGCGTCTCTGGGTGCATTTTATTTAATACTAATAAGAGACACCAGTTCGACATTTGTATTTCGATAGAGGAATAAAATATACATTTTTTGTCCGTCGCAGTTTTTGCTATACCTCGCTACGTTTTAAAACAGCTCTAGATGTATTTACATTAATAAGCACAGAATTGTGTAAATGTGTCACTAAGTATGATGTATGTGATACTGCCCTGTATCTTACCAACGAAACGTTTCCGAGCACACATTAATAGGACATTTTTTGTTTATTCCTCAAACTACCGATTCAAATATACTAGTAAAAATAGTATGTTCGTGAAATATTTATGGCGCTTCCGAAACTCAATTGAGGAAAATTATTCAAATGGATTTTTCCGATCCCCATAGGTATACATATTATTAGGCGGAACCACGTTTAAATTGTTATTTATTAAATAGATTTATTCGAAATCATCATTCAACTCGGCCATAATTGAAACAACAACAAACGAATAGATTAGAGAGCGTACCCCGTTTTTTTTTTTAAATTATTTATAAATAAGTAACCTTAACGACAGTCTCTAAATACACAATGAATAGGAAATTATAAGGATTTTTTTAACGACAGTCGTTAATTATTAACGAAAGGTAAATTATAAGGCCCATTGGTTATCCAGTTGGCTGTTGCATCCTATAATTTTTGTTATAATCATGATTCCATTACTAGCCAACAATATTAATTTTATATGCAGTACTTGAGCAGAAGACTACTTTTGATAAATAATTATTATCTTGCTTCTCTCCGTATTTAAATCAATGTGCACCGCGCGTCGCCGATGCTATAAATGATTTTTATCAAATATAAATTGTATTTAGCTTCCCACACCACCGCTGTATTTTCATGAATCAGGCTCGAGGCACACGCCGCGCGCTGCCCAAATCAAAACGCAAACAAAATTTGCTTCAGATGCTCGAGCCGCTCGAGCACTGTGTATATCGCATAAATATGTTTGTGTGTAGAAATGCCGAATACGTTCGGGTAGCCATGCCTCGTGTATGCACACTCAATTTTATCTATCGCTGAATTTGTCGACGTGGGTTCATCAACTGGCAGGAACGGATGGGTTTGCTTCTCGGCTCGTTTATTTAATTTTTACAATCTCCAATATAACATATGCAACTTAATCTCACTTGTGTACGGAAAATGCCTACGGGATCATGGCCTTAATTCAAATTTGTTTAATTTGGTTCACACAAATTTCAGCTGCCCTATTACTAGATGGATGGTAAGGAGCACTTACCAAATCTTCAAAACTTTTTAATTAATTTAGTGACTGTAGTTGTGGAGTCAGAACTGTTCATTTTAAAACACTGTAACCATTTAGACGTTTAATCCACAATCACTAAGTAACTATTATTATTCAATGGACCTAAAATAAACAATATAAATTCTAGTCCATACTATTACATGCAAATCCAAGGACCTATTTGTGTCTTAGGAGGAGCATCTGTAAGTTATTACATAATGTACCTGCTTACAAAATTGTTTAATGTCTTGATTTAATTTTGGCTACCAAATATATCCGCCAGTGAATCATTTTAAATTAAATATTTTCATGTGATTTTCGAAAAATTCTACTAAGATTGCATTTTGGAATTTTTGAGGAATTATTAAACGATATCCCTACATTAAATTGCCTTGCTCTAACCTTAATGATGAAATACTATCAAAATGCCATAATGTTGAAATTACCGACAAAATGTTACAATAGTAATTTAATGATGAAATACCATCACATTCCAAAAGCTAAGTGATTTTAAGACAACATTTCATAATGGTCAATAAACAATTGACACAGTAATGTCACAATGATTCTTAATTCAAATACGTCACTTATAATCAAAATGTCATGATGGAAAAAGCACGCGTTAGGTTAAAAAAATTCCATTAGTTTTATCGCAACTTGTCATCTAATCTAACTTAATTTGTTTAAATTAAAAATTGCCAGAAATGTACTGAAATGTCATGGTAGGCCAAAATTGTCATTTCGAGTTAAAAGTTTAAAAATTTAAAATTAATAATGACACTTTGACAAATGTCTACACTTAGATGAACAAACAAAAACACACGAAATACTGTAATTTGACTGTATTGACTATAATGACTGAACTAACTATAGGTAGACTGCATTTTATTGTATCGATTATATTACTTATTTTGACAGTACTGAATATATATGGACAGTATCGATGTTATGGACTATTTTGACATATCATATCATATCATACTTTATTTATGTTAAAACAGTAGTTTACATATGTCATATAAAATTAGGTGTGTTTTGAAAGAAATGACAATTTATTTTACTTCTTAAAATAAATAGATAAATAAATAAATAAATAAGATAAAACAAGTAACGAAACAAAACATGGTAAAAAAATTGTTGGCGTAAAATGATTGAAAAAAAAAAACAATACAATAGTAATAATAAAAGTCATGAATAGTTAAAATTTATAAAAAAAGATAAATAAATAGATAAAAACAAAAGCATACATATAATTAAAATTAGGCATTAAAATCAAGAAATCTATTGGATATACACTCTTCAATGCTGTAAAATGCTTTATCTTGCAGATACTTTTTGATTATTTTATTAAACTTAACTTCGCTATATGATTTTATTTTAGCGGGAAGATAGTTAAATAATTTAGGCCCATAGTAATTGGCACCGTTTCTACATTTAGAAATCCTTTGATGTGACAGATAGATCAAGTGTTTTGAACGAGTCTCAGGAGTGTGTATGTCATCGTGTGTTTTGTACAGGATAATGTGCCTTCGAACATATTTCAAACATTCCAGGATATACATAGAAGGTAGTGTGAGGATTTTTAGATCTCTAAATGAGTCCTTACAATCATCTCGATACCCTAAATTCGCTACAACCCGGATTGCTCTTCGTTGGAGACCAAATAGGTGAGTTGTTATGGTGGAGTGCCCCCAAGTTATTATTCCATATGATATTCGGCTATGAAATAAGGAGAAATATGCCGTCTTTATCGCCCTCTGAGGTAGTGAGTTTGAAAGGCTTCTCAGCAGAAAAACTATTTGACATAGTTTCCCCGAGATATAGTCGCCGTGAGAATGCCAGTCTAGCTTTGAGTCGAGCGATACGCCCAAAAACTTTGCCGAAGTTAATAACAAAGTCCCAGGTTTTAGGGTGAACATGACTTTTATCGTCTTGTTATTGTTAACGGTTAATTTGTTTCAGCTAAACCACTTTAGTATAAACTCATTATCACGGTCAGTAGCTGTTATGGTGGTCTGAGCGTCTTTTGAGGTATTTATACACGTAGTATCATCGGCATATAATAATATATTTTGGCGTTTTTGATTCTCAAAGGTAAATCATTAATAAAGATCAGGAAGAGCAATGGTCCAATAATTGATCCCTGAGGTACACCATATGTAGTATTTGACCCTGAGGATAGACATCCGTTAAAGAGCAAACGTTGTTGTCTATTTAGCAAATACGAGTTTATGAGTGGACATGTTGGTGGATGGAAATTGTAGTAGTAGAGCTTCCGCAAAAGGATATCATGAGGCACGCAGTCAAATGCCTTACTAAGGTCAAAGAAAGATGCCAGACTGTATGATCTAGAGTTAAATCTCTCTAGAATTTCTTCTACTAAGGCATTGACTGCGTCGCTGGTTGAAAGTCCCTTGCGGAAACCGAACTGACCACAATGCAGAATATTCTGCTCCTCACAAAATGTAATGATTTGTCTAAACATGATTTTTTCCAAGACCTTCGATATTATTGGTAATAGCGAGATAGGTCTGTAATTATTTACATCCGACACATTGTCCTGTTTGAAAATAGGAATAATGCATCCAACTTTAACCAGTTTGGGAATGTGTCAGACTCTATACATATATTAATCAATTTTGTGAGGGGCAGTAATATTACATCAGTAATACATTTTAATAACCTTGCCGACGTACCATAAATATCACGTGCTTGCGAACTCTTTAAGGTTGTTATCACATTTCTTATCTCATTCGGGCTGACATTCTCGATTTTTGAGGTATGTATTAATATCTTCAGGAAATTCATGTAAGAAATGAATGGGATCAGTATCTGGTTCAGGCAAATTATTTACTAATTTACCTGCAATTGAGCTAAAAAACAAGTTAAAATCGTTAGGTGTAATATCACAGTTACTATCACATTTCGTTTTCTTAGTTTGAATTAAAGACCATAATGCTTTCGGACTATTATTGGATTTGTTGATATAGGTCTCGTTCGCACTTATCTTGGCATTTCTTAGAGCAAGGCTATATTGTTTTTTGTACTTCATATAGTTCGGTTTTAGGTTTGGTAACCGATTGCTTGCTTCTTTTATTAGCGCAAGTGTTTCTCTCATTTGCTTTAAAGAATTATTAAACCAAATTATTTTATTAGTATTGGAATATGTGATTTTTTTTCAGGGAAACAGTCAATAATATAATTATTGATGATAGATATAAATTTATCAAATTTAATATCAATTGAGGTATTTTTAAAGTTAATAAAATTGAAGTCAGTCGTATCGAGAAGATTGTATAACTTTATTTCCCCCCCCCCTCTGTTATCGGTCGGCAGATGTAACTTTTGACTTCATTCGGAATCACTTTAGTGTTGAGTTTAATATGAAAACCTATGTGATCAGTTAATCCACAGTCCAGAGGATCAATAGTTAATTCATTTAAGTTCGAAAACACATTATCTTAACAGTTACTTTCCCTTGTATTGAAAGAGATTGTAGATGACAAACCATATGAGGATAAAACATCACAGAGGTGGGTTGCTCGGGAATCGTCGCTATGAAATTTAACATTAAAATCGCCTACGAGGATAATATATTTCCCGGTTATTAAGCTATCCAAAAGATTTCCTATAATTAAAATAAAATTATTAAAATTACCAGATGGCGAACGATACACAGTAATTAAAATTAAGTTATGTTGTGGCAGAAATGAAGTGGACAGCTCGCAGTCCTTTTCACGAGACAAAGTGTGTGTGTACATTGGTGGTTTTTAAACACGATATTGTGTTTAAATAGTTGCAGGACACCTCCATGTATATATTCCTTCCTGGCGAAGTACGATCCGAATGTGAAGCTTCCTAGACCTAAGTACTGGATTTCTTCTTCCTGCAACCAATGTTCGCACAAGCAAATTACGTCGAACACATCATTCATGTCCTTAAGAAAAGAATCAAATTCATTTGTTTTCTTGTGTATACTCTAAATATTTGTGAAATATATATTTAACAACGATTTATTAGGATGTATTGCCAATTGTTAGTTTCAGTTATTTTGTCGTAGTATTTGAAGTCAATACCAATTTTAAAGGCTGTATTAGTATCATTTAGCTGTATTTTCTCACAGATAAATTCTTTGTGGCCAGTTATTGCTATAATATGGTCACGCATATCATCTACTGTGAAACGGCTTTGAATACGTTTTATTAAAATCCAGGCCTTTTTTGGTTCAGCCTGTATTTTTAAATTAGTTTTATCGCCTGTTCCGATTGGGTTTTTATAGCGTGCCGTGCGCCGGCGTTTATTTTTTGCCACGATGAATTCTTCGCTGTTTACGCTGATGGGGTCTGCATTGTTTTTGTTATTGTTTGCATTGTTGGTAGTTCTGTTTCAGCCAAGTGGATTAGTTATCACTGCTGTGGTGTCGCTACTTGTTATAAGGGCAATTTCAGGGCTACTATCACAAGTATTTAAATTTGGTTTTGCTTGTAGCCATCGCCGTGCAAGAGGCGTAATTGTTGCTGTTTTTTATTGTCGCGGCAGTGTTTATATTGCTACTCAAGGCAGCTCGACGCCTAGGTGGGTTTACTTTTATGCCCGCGTTAGCTGTTAAGCATCGGTTAGACTTTGCTGTATTGCCAACTTCAGTGATGTTGACAAATGAGGCCGGCGGTAACGGCGGAAAACCGTAACCTCTCTTCGAAGTTTCTCGTTCTCCTCTTCTAAATGTTGTATTTTCTGCCGTAATAGTGAGTTATTCTCCAGTAATAATGAGTTGTTTGACTTGAGTGAGCTTACCAGTTCTTTAAGATGAGTATAAGCCTCCATTTCGAAGTTTATATCATCCGTTTGGTCTGCCGTAGCCAGTACATGAGTGGTAAGGTTAGTTCCGCAGCACAATTTAACTCTCCGCACACAACTGGCATGGTATAGTGTTCCGCATAATGCACACTGCGTCCCAGATTTGACTACAGTACCACAAGCACATCTTTTCTTATTACTTTCAGCACATTTTGTGTTTTCTTTTGCATTCACAAGATCTCGACCATCACTTGCAGATTACTTTGACATTACTGATTATATTGACAGATCGATTATATCGACTTTTTTGCCAACACTAACTATATTGACTGTATCCATTATGTTAACTATATTAACAGTACTGTCAATACTCCACAAATAGTCAAGATAATCCATACTGTCGATATGGCCAATACTGTCAAAAAGCTAACATAAACGATACAGTCAATATAGTTTGTCAATATAATCATTAATGTCAAAATAGCCAATATAGTTGACTATATCATTTATGTTAGCTTTTTGACAGTATTGGCCATATCGACAGTATCGATTATCTTGACTATTTGTAGAGTATTGACTGTATCGATTATCTTGACTATTTTGACATTACTGATTATATTAAGACCGATTATGTAGACTATTTTCACAGTAGTAACTATATTGCCTATACCGATTATGTTGACTATTTTAACAGTACTGACTATCAACTGTATTGAATATTTTGACAATACTGACTGTATCGATTATGTTAACTATTTTGACACTGATTATATGGACAGATCGGTTATATTGAACATTTTGCCACTACTAATTCTATTGACTGCATCGATTATGTTGACTATTTTGACAGTACTGACTATCGAATTCATTGACTATTTTGGCTATATTAAGTATCATTTACCAAAATTGACAATATCGACTGTTTGTTCTCTGACTATATTTATTTATTTATTTAGTCATACAAAAACCCAACAAAGTCCAGTTACAGGGTTTACATTTTAACTACAATACAAGTAACATGGTTATGCAAATCAACTTACAGATACACAATTTTATAAAAGCGCGTGCTATCAATACACATACGTACATTAATATTATACAGGGTCCTGCATCTCACCTCCCGTCTTCTGTAGCTCAGTTACTAATTAAGTTAGGCTTTTGATATTTGGCAGACTTTACCTGTATCCTAGGGCGTATTTCAGGAAAATATTTTTGATTATACAGAGTGTCCCAAAACAGTTTGACGTCAATATGATATATATTTTTAGATTACATGCTATATATTTTGTGCGTTATTTGGGTGCCTTCTATGGATACCTACATACCCCTAAAATCTTATAAAAATTGGTTTAGTAAAAATAAAAACTAAATAAAATCAGTTTTGCACCATTGGTTTAAAAAAATAATAAAAAATAAAAATAGTGCCTCGTTAATAAAATTATACATTGTACTTATTACATAAGGTCTGACAGTCCCGTTAACCAAGTTTTATTTATATGAATTATATAGAGTGTCTAAAATTTAGTGTCAAACTTTTCAAACTTTAAAGCACTTTATTTTTCTTATTTTAAATTAGACCCCCTGTATATTTTTATGTCATTCCATGCGGAATTATAGAACAAACATTTTTCCTAATTACAACCCTATCGCAATTCCCAACACATTAAAAGTTATTTGCAGAAAACTCGTTTTATCAACTACTCCAATAGCCATTTTAATGATAAAAATCGAAGGTGGCTTTGAAAAACAATTTATTGTGTAACAAAGTGACAAAAGCCTAACTTTAGTAATGTAAAAGTTATAAGTATTATGAGTTAAGCTCTTTATATCCAAGAATTTGTTGTCATGAAGTACAACGGAGACGATCTCGTAGATATGATTTTCATATTAGGAGAATGCGAGAAGAACTGTTTTTTGGCAAGTCGAATTTACGCACAGCGGTATCCGGAACGACGACATCCAGACAACAGGAGCCTGTAAAACTTATTGGAGAGATTTATACATACGGGTAATGTAAACTATACAAAACCAGTTAGAAATAGGCCGGTTCGAACTGAAGAAAATCAATTGGCTGTGCTATTATCAATTATGTAAAATCCTTCCGTTAGTCGACAAGCAGTCGCTGCTGCCGTGGATGTAAGCCAAAAAACCGTTCAACGAATTTTAAAGGACAACCGTTTCCATGCCTATCATATCCAGTTCAATCAAGAACTCTTTGAACAAGATTATTGGTGAACATATAATTGGCCCTCACGTTTTTAACGGACATTTTAATGGACCAAGGTATCTGGATTTTTTGCAAAATCAATTGCCAGATTTATGTCAACATTTACCAATGGCTGTGAGGGATGCAATGTGGCTGCAACAGGATGGAGCCCCAGCACATTATTCATTACAAGTCAGGGATCATCTCAACACAACCTTCCCGAATCGGTAGATTGGAAGAGGAGGGCCAAGTAAATGGCCGCCTCGATCACCCGACTTAACTAAATTAGACTTCTTTTTATGGGGCTACGTTAAGGAAATCGTTTATCAAGAACCTCCAACCACACCAGAAAACGTGCAGCAAAGAATCATAGATGCATTTCACAACATTACACCCGACCTATTACGAAGAGTTGCAAGGTCATTTCATACTCGTCTTCAATTGTGCCTCCAAGAGAACGGAAGACATATCGAATATAAATTCTAGTAGGTGATCAATTTTAGAAATGCGTATTTTTGTTATGTTTTTTATGAAATGTTAATACTAAAACTATTTTTTATACAAAACTTAATACCACGCGATCGTAAAAAACACTTGACTAGAACAACATGGTTGGCAAGACAAATTTCAGAATACTGTTTTGTGTTTAAATTTATTTGAAGTTTCCTGTTTTTATTGAATTGAAATCAGTGTTGCTAATCGTTTTGTAGTAGTCAATGCCTGCTCTGAATCATTTATTTTTCGATCTCATTGTACTTTCACGATGAGTAATATGTTTAGACGAAAATCTGTGAATCCTTTAAGACTTTCGAGATGCAATTTAATTACAAAACATGTTATGTCAATAAATTGTTTTTCAAAGCCACCTTCGATTTTTATTAATTAAAATGGCTACTGGATTAGTTGATAAAACGAGTTTTCTGCAAATAATATATTAGGAAAAATGCTTGTTTTTTAATTCCGTATGGAATGACATAAAAATATACAGGGGTTCCAATTTAAAATAAGAAAAATACAGTGCATATAAGTTTAAAAAGTTTGACACTAAATTTTGCACACTCTGTATAATTCATATCCACCAAACTTGGTTATCGGGACCATTAGACCTTTTTTAATAAGTACCTTCTATAATTTAATTGACGAGATACTATTTTTAATTGTTATTAATTTTTTAAATTAATAGTGCAAAACCGATTTTTTTAGTTTTTATTATATTTGGCTGATATCGCTAAACCGATTTCTACAAAAAGTTAGGGGTATGAAGGTAACCATAAAAGGCACTCAAATTATTAACAAAATGTACACCATTTAATTTAATAATATATATCATGACGTCACACTTTTATGGGACACCCTGTATAATCAAAAATATTTTCCTGAAATACGCCCTAGAATACAAGCAAAGTCTGCCAAATATCAAAATCCTAACTACATTAATAACTGAGCTATAGAAGACGGGCGGTGAGATGCAGGACTCTGTATATTGACATTATGTTACAGGTCTTAGACATGTTGAGAGGTATTACTTAAATTTCGCAAAACTTTGAGTGAATATATCGCAATTTCTGCAAAACTCGTTATATGTACGAGATAATCTAATGATAGGTGAGTTCAGATAATAATTACAACGTGTTGTACAATAAAAGAAGATCTCACTGTCACGACCGGATGAATGTGGAATCTTTAAATTGAATAGTCCCAGAATCCGCTGATCGTCTACATAGCCATATATAATCTTGTAAAGAAAACACATACCTATATAAATGTGTACATTTTTTATTGATATAAAATCAAATTCATTTAACAACTCCGGATAAGGAACGTCGAACCTATATACTCTATGTCGAAATACAAGTAACGTAGGAATTTCTTTTGAATTCCCTCAATAATGTTGATATACTTAGAATACATAGGAGACCAAATAATTGCACAATATGACAGTTTACTCAGAATAAACGTTCGAAATAATAAGCTAATTGCTTTGAGTATAAATTAAATTGCCAATTCTTGGTTGCAGAATACTTTAAACATTAAAAGTGCGATTCTTTTCGCAATCTACAACAAGTTAGTCTTACAAAGACTATATCAAACACTCATTGAAACAACTACTTCCCGGGCTAATAACCCGACGGACATTGAATTATACAACAAGTGTTTGCTGTTACATACAGCAACCTACTGCAAATGTAACAATTTGGGTCAAATTATTCAGGCCATCTATAGACCCGTTTCGAGATCTACCTCTCATCAGTATAGCTTTGCCTCTAAACAATTTGACACCTTAGACTGGCGGTCACGTTACCGTTCAAACATAAGTATAAATGAAATTGCCAATTCTTGGTTGCAGAATACTTCAAACACTAAAAGTGCGATTCTTTTCGCAATCTACAACAAGTTAGTCTTACAAAGACTATATCAAACACTCATTGAAACAACTATTTCCCGGGCTAATACCCCGACGGACATTGAATTATACAACAAGTGTTTGCTGTTACATACAGCAACCTACTTGTTACATTGTTACATTTGCAGTAGGTTGCTGTATGTAACAGCAAACACTTGTTGTAAATTCAATGTCCGTCGGGGTATTAGCCCGGGAAGTAGTTGTTTCAATGAGTGTTTGATATAGTCTTTGTAAGACTAACTTGTTGTAGATTGCGAAAAGAATCGCACTTTTAATGTTTAATTGCTTTGATATTGTTAAATGATTCGCAATTACGTAAAAAAAACCTAACAAACGGTTACACTCTCTTGAAATTTGTTCTACATGTTTATTAAAAGTCAATTTTGAATCAAAATACACGCCGAGGTCCTTAATTTCTAAACATTTTTGCAATTGTGTTCTCTTAAGCAAGTAGGAATAAGGAATTAAGTTAGATTTTCTGCTGTACGTGACAAGAAAACTCTTTTTTATGTTGAGCGATAGTTTGTTAATGCCACACCATTGCGCAAACTCATCAATGTCCCGTTGGAGATGAGAACAATTATCACTGTTTTCAACGACACTGTATATTTTAATATCATCCGCATATAATAGTACGTTACACTTCAGTTTTATGCACACGTCGTCCATGAAAAGTAGAAAAAGGAGTGGTCCTAGATTACTCCCTTGTGGTACACCACTTGAGACCACGTAGCGTTCAGAAAAATGACCATCGACTTCTACGATTTGACCACGATTATGTAAATTTGAGGTCAGTACAGAAATTATATTGTTGTTTAGACCAAGTTTTGTGAGTTTCGATATCAATATAGTGTGATCTAATCTGTCGAACGCCTTCGTTAAATCACCATAAAATACATCAACCTGTTTGTTATTCCCTTAATTAAACATAGTTATATTCCTTTCTTCACTTTTATTTTTCTTGCTAAATGTACATTTCGGGTACTAAGTACCCATTATCAATAGCTAACTATTAGTTATTGATAATGGGTACTTAGTACCCGAAATGTACATCTAGCAAGAAAAATAAAAGTGAAGAAAGGAATATAACTGTGTTTAATTAAGTGACTTAACACCTTCACGTAACTCATACAACTACATTAACTGTTTGTTAATGTCCATCGCTTGAGCTATATCCTGGGTTATATTGATAAGGTTCGTTGTAGTGGACCTACGTCCAACAAATCCATGTTGATTTATTGACAATGGGGGCTTACTTGAGAGTATATATGGTTGTACAGGATGGACTCAAACACCTTTGAAAGGTTACTCAGGATAGCTATCGGGCGGTAGTTTTCAGTAGATTTATTAGACTCAGATTTTAAGACGGGGCATACCCTAACCTCATTCCACTTGGCAGGAAATATACCATTTTGCAAAATCATGTTATATATATAAGTGAGTGGTTCATAAACTACTAACGCCAAATCCTTTAGGATAATAGCAGGAATTAAATCTAATCCCATCGTGAATTTGGACTTGAGTGATTTAAGCTGTTTAAGCACGTCCAGTGAGTCCACGCGATAATCACCTAAACAGTGCTTACAGCTGTCCATGTCCGGCAGAGATTTATTTAAAGGTAGGTATGACCGACTGAAATTGTTTGCAAAGCCGTTTACTATATCGCATGGGGTATTATAGATCGAATTGTCGTAGGTCATATATCCTGGGATCCGAGAGCTTTTTCTTTTAATGTTTATGTAATTCCATAATAGATTTGGTCCGTAAGAAAGTCGTTGTTGTGTATGCTCTATATATGCTGAATGAGCAGCTTCAATTTCGCGTTTTCATAATCTGCGCGCTTCAAGATATTCCTCGCGATTTTTTAAGGTACATGATGATGTGTAACGTTTGCGAGCCTTATCTTTTAGTTTAATTTTCTTCATAACAGACTTTTCAATCGATGGTGCATATGTGTTAGGAGACGTTATCTTAGAGAAAGGCACACATTTATTAAATATGTTGTAAATGATTTTGTAAAATATATCACAAGCAATGTTAACATCCTTGCACAAATAAATTTCGCTCCAATCAGCTTCAACAATATCATTATACAACAACGGGAAATTTGCTTTTCTGAAATTATATTTATATCCCATGGGCTCTAAATTTGTGCAGACAGTGTCAGGAAGCATTATTGAAAACGTTAAGGTAAGATGGTGGTTGTCTTCTGCTACTAATGGTGATGTGCATTGTTCAACGTCTTGTATGATATCCGAAGATGCTATAATTAAATCAAGAATTCTATTGTGTTTGTTAGTAATTCGGTTGTATTGTCTAAGGTCGTTATAATCTAGGAACGTATTCAATGCTACTAAATGACTAGATGAAGATCCTTTCGCAAATCCGGGGATATTGAAATCGCCAATTATGATTATATTTTTTCCTGAAAATTGAAGCTCCGGTCGTTTAAAAAGTATCAAATATTGTTCAGATGGCGTCGCTGGTTTTATATATACGCATACGAGTATTACGGGTGCGTTATTTATCTTAATATTCACAATTACAATTTCGATAGAATCAAGATTTTCCATATTAAAGGGAATCAACTCCGATGAAAATTCACTACTCAGTGCTACTAACACACCACCGCCTTTGCTGGTATCTCTATCAAATCTGTGTACATTATAATTGGTTGGAAATTACTCAGAATCAATGACATCATTGTGTAGCCAAATTTCAGTTAAAAAGTAGAAGTTGTAATTATTGCATAATACACTGTTATAAAACTCATTTAATTTACTGTTAAGACCACGAACGTTTTGATATACTGCATACAAATTAGGTCGTTGCTGTTGAGTTGCTATTCGTTTTTTCTTTAAGGCGCACTTTTTTTAACTATTTTGGATACATTGTCAAAAAATTAGCATTACATCTTCTCCCATTGCTTGTCACTCTTTTATCTCCTTGACCAATCTAGAGATTTCATCCCGTTGCATCGGGGTAGAATCAGGTTTAACACGTATGCTGTCGACAAATTTGTTTCTGTTCTTCATAATCATCCCTACCATATCCTTGCTTGAAAGGATAACTTTGATGGGCCGTGGACCATTCCCCTTCTTGCCAATGCGAAAACATTTTGTCATGCGGACAGTGTTATCAATACCTTGTAGAACGTTGTCAACTTTGGCGAAATCATTATCATCAGATGATGAGACATTGGATGTTAGTTCTGGAAAGTTAAAAATGATTAAGTTTCTTTCAAGCTGCTTTCTTTCATGCAATTCATTAAGAATTGTATTGGTTGTACCTTCTGATGACAATTTGGAATTATTCTGATCAACACAAGATTTTAACTGATCAAGTTCCGAATGCATAGACGCGTCAACTGCTTTGATGTTAGAGACATCTACTAACAATTCTTTTAATGCAGCATTATCAGCAGTTAGCTTATTGCATTTTTCCATTAAAATATTCACTGATTTTTGCAGATCCCCCTCACACTTAGTTAAGTCTGAAATGGTGTTATCATTTTCACAAATATGCTTATCTCGACAACTAGGATGACAGAACTTTTTACAATTTGCGCAAGTTGTTCTGTTTGCTACAGCTTGGCCGCAGCGCCCAACAGACATATAATCAGGCATTATAATGTTGTTCAGTGAAATTTATTTATTTCAAAGCAATATAAAACAATAATTTATTAGACGATAATGAATGAATGCGAATAATAAATAAACCAATAAGAATAACAAAGGTGATTGAGCTGGAGATGATAAGAAAGACGGACCAGATGGGGACACAATTCTTCACACCTGCGGGGCCTATCGCGGTGACTAACAGATAAAGCGCACTCGGAAGCCACGGAGGAATAGAAAATTAAAACAGGTTGTGATTTAAAGGAATTGATTTTAGGTTAGAATTACAATTAAGGAAAATGAGGTATTAAGCAACAGTTATAAATTACTCACAAGATACGTCATATGCTGTACTATATGTATGGTAACTGGAATAAAAATTAACGCACTCAAACACTAATAATTTGATTAATATATTGATCTGCGCTCTGCCATGCACACCATGCACGATATATTGACTATTATGACTAAATTACCTGTCACTCGACAACTTTAATTATTTTCGCTGTGTTATAAAACAGACTATTTTGACAGTACTGACTGTATCGAATTCATCGACTATTTTAAGTATATTAATTATTATTTACCTAAATTGACAATATCGACTATTCTCTGACTATATTGACTATTATGACTAAATTACCTGTCACTCGACAACTCTAATTATTGAGTTTTAAGGACCCCGTTGGGGTAGTGGGTAGAGGCTCTGCTTCTTAACCCAGGGGTCGCGGGATGGAGTCCTGCCAGAAGGGGTCGTTTTAAAGTACAAAATGATTCCACCTGGGTCCATGCATGTTAGTGGCGTCTAAATGTAGTAAATTACAAAATACAAAGGTGGAATGGTTTAAAACCAATATCCAATAAATGTACAAAAAAAAGGAGTTTTTTCTCAATCTTTTATGGAATCTAAAAATTAAAACGATCGTAATTTTGATTTTTATTAGATCTTTCTAAAATTTTGTGTGAATGGTAAAAATGCATTGCTTTTTTAAAACATGTAAAAATTTAAGTATATTCCATTGATGGTTTTTAAGTTATTTTCATCGGATTGTCAAAAAGTGGGTTTTTTTAATTCATATTTTATGGATTGTAAATTTTAAAAACATAATTACTTTAACAGTTTAAGTGAGTCCTTTATAAAATTATATATAGATGTTAAGAAAACATAGCTATCAGAATATGTCAAATTATCAAAATCCTCTATCGATAGTTTCCGACTTATTACAGAATTGTTTAAGTGCTTAAGGATTGAAAAGGGATTAATTTAAGTGTTTTTTATTTAGTAAAAAAAAAACAATAATAAGAGTACACGAGTCGCACTAAATATTTTAAATATTTACCATTCGATATAGTAATAAAACGTTGGCTTAAGAAAGTTTTAACAGAAATTGAATCAAGTAAAATACAAAGATATGTATAATATTTAAAAATCGATTTTTCTATAATAAAAATAAATATAAATATTTATTTATTGTTCAGTTAAACATTAATGTCATTGCTTTTTTTAAAAGAGTTCAATTTGAAGTTTCAAATGAGTATGTTCACTCCTTAATTAAGCATGAAGTAAAATTTCGAGTTTAGAAAAGCCAAATTTTCAGGCTTTCTAAACTCAAAATTTTACTTCATGCACCAGGCGTATAAAACACTGAACTATTGTGATGCTCAAAATATTCTTATTTAGCGGTATATTTTTAACCGGTAAATTTTTAATACTGATTCATCTGATTTGACGAAGCACTAACTTTTCTTTACACGTTTATTTGAATTACCAAATGTATATACATTTCGAACACAAAGTGACTATTTACACTCTATTAATGCATTGATAATGGTCACTTTGTGTTCGAAATGTATGTACATGTGTGAAGAAAGGCTATTAATATTAATGCTTTATTCGTCAAATTAATTTGATATTCACGTAACTTAATCAACTGATTCAGCTGTATATGTTTAATTTTACAATATTTGAGTGTTTTATACGTTTTATACCCTGTATTTCTTGTTTGGTTCGATTAACAGAATGAATTTGGTAGAATGGACTGACGGGAAATAATACTTGTAAAATTTAGCCCGGCTGCTAAAAAGCTAAGCCACCCATGGATTAAATAATCTTGATATTATACGGAGGTTACACGATCATTTTGCTGTCAGTTCAGTCCGTGGTCTGGATTGACAACAGACTTAACCAACGGGAGATTTCATTATATCAAATAATCGTTAATCTGGTCCGTCAGTCAACGATTTACACGCTCAGTTTGGCGTGATTCTGACCACAATGGACTGAACTGATGCCAGACTGATCGTGTACCTCCGTCATTAAAGCATTTTTAAATTAAAAATCTAGTATGTTTTAATCATATTTATAAAACGTATTTTACTTCTGTATACACGTAGACAATAACATGTAAATGGCATCGCGTTTTAAATGCCTCGCTTGGTTCACGCAGGAGTTTCCGACCTACAGATCCTGCCGATATTTGATGATTGAGAGTTAATCCTCTATCCACATGGTGCACCTCGTCCGCCTTGTCCACCTTGTCCGCCTCGTCCACCTTCTCCGCCGTCCCCACCGTGTCCACCGTCTCCACCGTGTCCACTTTGCCCACATCCACGTTGTCCACTTTGTGCACTTTGTCCTCTTTGTCCGCTGGCTAACGAGCTTTGCACCAAGAAGCACAGGCAAACCTAAATGATTATAAATTAAAATTTTTCATGAAAAGCAACATTTAACTACATTGAAAAGAAAATTTATACAATTGAAATATCTTCGTAAAAATAAGATCAATAAGATTAAATAAATTACTTATTTTTCTCAGGTAAGAAAATCAAAACGTCGCACAGTATACGATTTGACCGTTCTAGTGGGATAAAATTCAAATTATTAAAATATGAAAATTACAAATGCATTGCTACAAATGTTTCATATATATCAAAACAAGATTCCTGATACAGATTTATTTCAGTTTACTCTGCGATATCAAGTAGCAAAATTGAAGTAAACAACTACTCTTATTTGTTGTTGATTCATTTTATTAACAGTTATTTCAAAATTGCATCGATTAATCAAAGTTTAAGAATCTTTTCTCGTTGGTGTCTTTTTCTGTAAAAGTGTAGCTACAATATCATATATTATTTGTGTAAATATAATATAATATAACAAAAACATAGTAGGTAATTCAATTTATAAAAAAACAAATATGAACTTCTGATAAATACATTCATATGTTTTGTGTCATGCATCGTCATAGACTACTACCTGTTTTTTCATGATTCTCAAGATGTCTTATTTATGATAAATCTTGTTAAATTGTCTGATTTTTTGCGATTACTAAGATATTTAACATTTTTGTTTCGTGTAAAAATTAAGTGAACACGCCTTGTTTATTGTCAATATTTCCTACAATACTGTTAATTAAAAAAAATCTTTAAATAAAAATTGCAGGTTTCATAAAAATCTATAAAATGTATAGCTCTATCAACTGCAAACTTATGCCATGTTTTTTTTTTATACACAGTTAAAAATATGTACGTTTGTTCAAATCCGATACTATTTTAAATAACTCAAATAATATTTTCTAACTTGCTATGTATTAATTTTATATAGGGAGATCTTTTAAGTATACAAATGTCAATTACTGAGTATAAATTGTAAATCTTTAGATATTCGTTGTTTTCTTTAGTTCAGTTTGAAGCTATAAACGAGTGTCGTCCACTCCCAGACTAAGTATGAAGTAAAATTTCGAGTTTAGAAAAGCCCCGCGTGTAAAACACTGATTTAAAGTGAAGTTTAAAATATTCTTGTTTAGCAGTACATTTTTATTCCTGCTTTAGCAGTATTTTTTTTAATACTGATTTAAAAGCGTATTTTTAATTTCACAATAATTCAGTGATATATACTCGCGGCGCATGAAGTAAAATTTGGAGTTTAGAAAAGCCTGAGTTTAGATCTGGACCAAATCCAAACGCTCAGGCTTTTCTAAACTCGAAATTTAACTTCATGCTTAGTCTGGGAGTGGATGACACTCGTTTAAAGCTTCAAATTGAACTCCTAAAAAAAACGGGTATCTGACGATTTACAGTATATACTATTACTTTACCCTTAATCTAGGAGTAGAAACACTCGTTTAAAGCTTCAAATTAAACCATTTCAATAAGACGACTAATATCGAGGATGTTACTTAAAATAAAAATTCCCTGTACAAAAAATGTTGTATAAAAGTCAATGGCTTGTGATTAGTATAAAAGTATACACAGTGATACATATTATAAGCAAGAAAACCTCTACAACATGAATTGAGTGACAAACATAATGCTAAATGAGTGCAAATAAACTACAAGAAAAAATACCTGTTTTACAAAATACACCTCAAACACACCTAAAATCTCTAACTGAATTTAATTATTGACTTATTTAAATATATTCTTTTCAAACTGTCTATTTTTATATTAATCCATAATTAATTAATTTATGATACAAAATGGACTATAAAAACCAGTCCATGAATTTTGTCCTGCTAGATTATTTAAATCGTATACATAACGTCCTCATTAAGCAGGTTATCGTCTAAATCAGGCATCCTCAACGTGCGGCCCGCCAAGTTTTTACAAGTATATACGGCATAACTAACGAGTGTCTATAAACTGTCGGCATCACGTTTGCTTTGAAAAATAATTTACATATCTTAGATTATGATAATTATATGTCATTAGGTAGTGTCACGGTGCTGAATTTAATTACGACGTATGTTTCTGAAGTCAGAACCTACTGGGATGCCGACAGTTTATAGACACTCGGGTAAGAATTTACTATACACCCCGTGGGTATTATAGATACAAATGATATTATTCGAAAGTACTCGACAAGTTCTATCTAGATATGCAATTAATTTCAACCGGAAATGTTAAATAAATAAAAAATAGTTTAAAAATTTAAAAAATATTAAGTTCTAGCAGTATGTAAAATAATCATCGTGCGCAAAGAGATTTACGCAATTTATACTATTGCAAATCTTTCTCCTAACCTAACCTAACCTAGAAGTATGTGGAATATTCAACGTGAGCAAACATCTTTTTCGGCGAAATATAGCCGTTGATACAAACTAGAATTCAGCCCAAATGAATTTCCAAGAGTGTATTAATTTATGTTAGTTATTCTATAAATCCATATGAGTCCAAGTGTAATGTGCTAATGTGTTATAATTGTCATCCGGTTAAATCTAACTTTAAATTGAAGTTAGATTGAAGTCTTTAACAAACATTTCTTTCGACTTCCCCAAAGTCTCCAGTGAAGATTGCAATGGTTAACAGCAATCAATAAGGTTTTATAGAAGTTTCTAGTCAAAATTTCAAAGTTAAAAAAGTGAACTTTTATCATTTCCGTAGTGAATTTATTGATTTTAATTGGTGATATACAGTCTGTTTGATTTATTGTGACACAGCACATATGTCCGTTATTAGTACAGATAGAAAAAAAAATTAAAGACAAAAGTTTTAGTATTTTTTATGATCTATTTAATCGTAATGTCAGAAAAACAGTTTAAAATCAAATAAACACGTGAAAGCTATTAGTTTCATTTTCATTAATGGAACACCCTGTATATTTGGTTTATTTCAAATAGGCATTAATATTAGCCTTATAATGATACCACATAAGTACCCCTTTATTATAGAAATAACACGACAATTGCCAATAAATGAAATTTATCAGTTGACATGAATAACTATTTAAAGTGTCTGTTCAAAGTGACATCCGTTGTTTGCAATACGTTCTTCACATCTCTTCATTAAATTTCGTCGTGCTTTTTGCAACATCCGTGGTGTTATTTGGCCACATGCCATACGAATACGATTTTTCAGATCGTCTAGATTTTCTGGACGAGTAACATAAACTTTTTGCTTTAAAAATCCCCAAATAAAAAAATCTAAAATAGACAGATCTGGCGATCTTGCTGGCCAGTTTATGGGGCCACCATTTGCAATCAATTTCAAACCAAACTTTCTTTCCAAAATATCTTTGACATTTCTTGCGTTATGGGGAGGAGCTCCATCTTGTTGGAACCACATATCTCGACGTATTTCTAGGGGGATATCATCTAAATAATCTTCAAATTATATCGTAAGAAAGTTGGCATATCGCTCCGAATTCAACGTTCCTTGATAAAAAAATGGTCCTATTATGGTATCACCTAACACACCAAGCCACACATTAACTGCAAATCTTTGTTGGAATCTGCATTCTCGAATTTGACGTGGATTCTCAGTACCCCAGTAATGGTTGTTTTTTCGGTTGGAGATTCCGTTGTTGTTGAAATTTGATTCATCACTCCAAAGAATTAAATTTAATAAATGTTGATTGTTGCTAAGCCAATTACAGAATACTATCCTCCTGTCAGAATCACCATCTCTTAAACCTTGTACTAACTTAATTTTGTATGGTCTCATTTTATGTTTTCTCAGAATAGAAAATATTTTATGCATACTTATTCCTAAGTCAGCCACTGCTTCGCGTATTGAATTACGTGGATGTGCTCTAAAATAGGCCAATATCAATACTTCATTATTATCTTCTCTTTCTTGTCTTCTCCTTCGTAATTTATTATTAAAACACCCATTTCTCCGTAAATTTTCTTCGAGTCTTGCAAAAGTGCAATAATGTGGTTGTCTTCTTTCTGGATACATGTTTCCATAAGTGATACTAGCTTCTCTAGAATTATCGTTGCATCTAACGAAGACCTTTAGCATATCCATTTTTTCATCATTAGAATAGTAATTATCACCCATCTCTAAAGATTTGAATCAACAACACGCAAGACGGGAAGTTACTACACCACTTTGACATTAAAGCGTTAACAAATTGTTTTATGTCAATTGTTATCCATGGCAAATTTCATTTATTTGCAATTGTCGCGTTATTTGTATAATGTAGGGGTACTTATGTGGTATCATTATAAAGGTAAGGTTATTACCTATTTGAAATAAACAAAATATACAGGGTGTTCCATTAAAGAAAATGAAGCTAATAGCTTTCACGTGTTTATTTGATTTTCAATTGTTTTTCTGACAATGCTTCTGAATAGATCATGAAAAATACTTAAACTATTGTCTTTAACTTTTTTTTCTATCTGTACTAATAATGGACATATGTGCTGTGTCACAATAAATCAAACAGACTGTATGTCAATACAGTGTGAATCTATATTATAATGCATGTTATTCCACGGGGTGTAAAGTAAAGTCGAGCCGACACTCGTTATAATACGTTCTTTTTTACTTTTCCCCATATGCAAGAAAAAGGGAAAGTATTTTTTTCGCGAAATTTTTTAAATCAAAAATTTCAGTAAATATATATCTAGTTTGAGTTCTTCAGAGTTGATTAGGACATTTTTTAAAAAATATGGGCCTGAATTAGACATGGATTTTCTGTTTTTAAATGCATAACGCTCCAGTGTCACAAAGAAACCTGCCTCATGGCTCACCACTACAGTCAAAGAGATGATGATATCTGGAGACCGGGCATACTCTTGATTTAAGAAAGGAAGAAAACAAACTAATTTCATCTCATATAAGCAATGGCGTAATATCGTCAACTCTGCTGTGACTAAAGAAAATAAAGCTTATTTCGAGCGTATGTCGAACAATAACCTTAGTAAAAAAATACGTAATATCCCACACAGCCTTAAGAATGTGAACTTAACCCATTAACGGCCGAGCAATTATAAAGCTAACTCTAAAAGTTGATTTTAGGTAAAATTCTGCACTTTATTTTATGATTTCTATGGATGACTTATTGTATTACATACTGTTAATTTTTCTATTAAATATACGTAATGTATGATGAATTAATTTCTCACTTAACCCGTGGTGAAACATATTTAATTAATACGCTTTGATTAAAACACTTGGTTTGTTTCACTGATTTTTTTATTTTTACTCCAACTAGTTTCGACCTTAGGTCATTCTCAAGGAGATATGTACAAAATTTTACAAATGTATCGATATTTATACAAATCACATATTCTCAAACTGCTCCACACAAGACTCGCCATGCAGCTACACCCAGCAGAGTTTGATAGCCTTGATTCAAATTTAAGAGAAGAAGCCAACTTTATCGGACATCAACAATATAACAAACAGAAAGAAAAACTGGAAAAACTGCGAAATAATAAAAAAGTCAAATCATCTACTCAGCCAGCTAAAGCTAATAGGGGTGAGCAATATAACACAAAATTTTACCCTAGACTCAAAAACCTAAGTAATGTTCAATTAAATTCTAACGAAAAAACAATATTAGAAAAAGGCTTGAAATATAGTCCTCATATCAACACCAATTCAATATTAGATTCAGTCGGCATTAGTGCTGAAATAATTTGCAATAGAATTAAATCTGATAATAGAATAGAATAGAAATATTTATTCGTGCTAATAACAATAACAGTCTTACACACGTCAAAAATAATACAATTAAATAATTACATCATAGAATATATTATAATACATAGAAAATTAAAATAATCTTATGTTAATAACCTTTAACATGTAAAGATATCGATACTCATTGTATGCATAAATTCATCTAAGGAAAAAAAAGCATTGTCAATCAGAACTTGTTTCATGCGAGATTGGAAAGCTTTAAGCGGCAGACATTTCAAATTATCAGGTAAGACGTTAAGGGGAATATAACAGTGGTCTGAAATTTAATGTTAGGTTTATTTAAAAACTAAAGGTCCTAGAAAGTTGAAATTTTGACAGCGTATATTAAGCCCAATTATCTAGTAAAATATCGAAGTACTTTTTTTTTAAACAATTTGCTTTCAGAGGTATGAAAAAAATAATGTTAAATTTTTCAAAATTAAAAAAAATATTCCCATATCTTACTAGTTTATACTATAAGGAATATAATGTGAACATTTCATAAGGATGCGATAGCTCATGCCCGAGTCAGGTTAAAATAAAAATCTTGAAAAATAAGACCGTAAAATACCGCCGCCTTGCGGATCTTCTCTTAGTTGAACGCGTTGTACACTCATCTGCACAATTATTGGAGGGGCGAGCAGCATGTCGCCAGCGTTTATCTCTGGGCCGGTGAACGCTGTGCGGCTTCGCGTTTGTTTTTCTTTTCTTTTTTCAATCATAGTTAACAAAAACGGCTCGCGTCGTTAGCATTTATTCTCGTAAAATTAATATTTCGCAATTATAATCGATATTTTATTGTACTAGTGTTTTATTTTCATGCTTTCTGACTACTAATGGAATAAGTATTTTTTTATACTGCATGTTCACTAATATAGAAAACACGAAATGTTTCACTAATTTAAATAAATATGTGTAATATACCTTTAATGGCTTTCCTTATTATTTGACAGTGTCGGTATTATTAAATTATTTTTAAAGTTTTTTAAGCTGATTAATAAGCCAGAAGCAATCGAATAACAATCAGTCTTGTTCAAATCATTACTTCGTCTTAAATCTTTCGTTATTAAAGCAGTTGTTAAATGCCATTAAACTTCTCGCAATAAAATTAAAGTAAATTGTAAAGTTTCTAGCAATCGGACCTATTTGAACCAACTGCGACTTCATCAACGAATCAATGATATCAAAACTATAAGAATAGTAAGAATAACACCAATATGACGTTGTCGTAGATTAATGTTACAAATCAACTATTTTTTACTGAGCACAGGTAATATTTGTTTGACGAATGTTTAAAAAAATGTAGGGTTTAACTGCGTGCATATTCATTGTTAATTATTTTAGAAAAAATAGAACTATAATAATAATAAGGTAGTTATTATAATGCATTTCAAATAATAAGCTTCTTGCTCAACATTGCACCGAGCCCAATATTTTTTTTCAAATTTGGCTGATTTATGATGAGTCATATTTTGATAGTAAGTAAATAAGGAATAAATGAATTGAAATTGAATGTTATTGCAATCCTCTATTTATACGGCTCAGTCAACTTAGCCCCCCGAAGTTCGACTTTTTAAAAAATAACTGTTGCGCTAGACGGGCCTTAGCTAGCGCTAGCTAGCGCCACAAAAATTAGAGCTAGCGCCGTTTAGACAAGAAAGTTACGGGGGTTTGAACTTTCGGGGGGCTAGGTTGATGCTGGATGTTTCAAGTTTTCTTACAGTATTCGGATTCCTCAGAGCTAGCGCTACCAATTTAAAAGCTAGCGCCACCCCCACAACCTCAAAAGATTATACAACATTTTAAACCCTAGCCCCCCGAAATGAGATTTTTTTAATCAAATTGGGTGCAAAAGTTCAATTCAAGGCTTTAAACGAGTGTTCTCCACTCCCAGACTAAGCATGAAGTAAAATTTCGAGTTTAGAAAAGCCCCGTGAAAATTTTTCGAGGGTCGCGCAGCGACCCGAGACAAATTTTCTGGGCTTTTCTAAACTCGAAATTTTACTTCATGCGCCACGCGTATAAAACGCTGATTTCGAGTAAGGTTCAAATATACACAAATTTCACAAAATTTTAGTGTTCTATACGCGTGGCGCATGAAGTAAAATTTCGAGTTTAGAAAAGCCCAGAAAATTTGTCTCGGGTCGCTGCGCGACCCTCGACAAATTTTCACGGGGCTTTTCTAAACTCGAAATTTTACTTCATGCTTAGTCTGGGAGTGGAAAACACTCGCTTAAAGCTTCAAATTGAATTCCTGTAAAAACAACATATATCTAAAGATTTAAACAAAATAAAGTGAATCTGGAATACGTCTACTTTAAAGAAAAACTCCCTGTATATCGTAGAATCAGGATATTGAGATAGATTGTGTTAGAATGAAAATAAAGTCAATTGAATAGCAACGAAAGGAGCTTAATCACAATTTTGTAGCATCGAAAAGATACCCATGTTTTGATTAGGTACATACATAACCCGATGTGTACTAGGTAAATTTTCAGGCATTCATTGTTTTTGAAAAGCGTTCAGTTTGAAACTCCCAACGAGTGTTTTCCACCGAGTAATAATGATTTAAGTTATCTTAAAAAAAACAACCGTGAGGTACGCCACTGTCTTGCTAGCACTAGCTATCTCTTGAATAACTTTCTCATTTATCACTTGGTGAAACATTTTGAAATAATAATAAAGGATAAATTAAAAACACTTGGTTTGTTTCACTATTTGTTTCTATTTACTTGACTAGTTTCGCTTTTTACGGCATTATCAAGAGTGAATCAAGAGTGAACTTTGATAATGCCGTAAAAAGCGAAACTAGTCGAGTAAATAGAAACAAAAAGTGAAACAAAGCAAGTGATTTTAATTTATCCTTTAATATCACTAGCTATGTCGTTGTTAGTGTTTATAGACTTCAGTATAGCAATTACAATGCCAAAAAAAATTTGATATCGTACGGTTAGTTTCCGAGTTATAACGATTTCAATTATCAAAAACAATCGTCAGTTACGCCACTGTCTTACTAGTGCAAGCTATCTCGTTGCCAGTGTTTATAAATATTAGTATAGTAATTACAATGCCAAAAGAGTTTCTTAAATGGTACAGTAAGTTCTTGCGTAATAACGATTTAAATTAGCTAGGAGTGAAAACACAATTGTCAGTTACGCTACTGTCTACTAGGCATCATGTTTCTAATAGCCAGTGTCTATGAACATAAATAAAGTAATTACAACGCCGAACTATTTGTTGAAAGCGGTATATTATATGCCAAACATCATTTTGTATTAAAATTCAGGAAGTAAATGGTAATACGCATACAGGATCTGAAAGCTCTTGCATCAAAATTTGGACGTGAACTTTTTTTTACCTGATATTTTTGAGAGAATATTTTTGTCATATTCTGTTGGCGCTAGCTCTAAGTTATATTTTCCACCCAATTTGATTAAAAACATCTCATTTTAGGGGGCCAGGGTTAAAAATGTTTTATCATTTTTTGGGGCTGTGGGAGTGGCGTTGGCTTTTAAATTGGTACCGCTAGCTCTGAGGAATCCGAATAGTGTAAAAAAACTTAAAAAATCCAAACTCGGGGGGCTAGCATCAACCTAGCCCCCCGAAAGTTCAAATCCCCGTAGTTTTCTTGTCTAAATGGCGCTAGCTCTAATTTTTGTGGCGCTAGCTAAGGCCGGTCTAGCGCAATCGCTTTTTTCAAAAAAGTCGAACTTCGGGGGGCTAAGTTGACTGAGCCTATTTATACACATCATCATTTTGTAAACCCTGTACTAAACATAAAAAAAACAGGGCAGCTTTCCGTTTAATTTTTTTCAATCTATTATTTATTTGTTGCATTCATAAAAACTAGAATATTTGACCGAATATAAATTGAAATTCTCCCCAAAATTGGGGGTATTTACCCAATTGGGCAGAGGCCAAATTAATACACATTATTTTCATGGCAATAGCAGTTAGGGAAGATAATATTCCCATTTAAAAAATATGATTGAAAATCCTATGTTTTTTTTTCATATATGTGCGGCATATAAATATTCACAATGAGCTTATGAACATGAATTATTTTATTATTATATTTTTAAGAAATAATCTATAATTTAATAAAATAAAACACATAGTTTGTTCGGCTGTCGAAACTGGAGTCTTAAAAGTAAAAATAATGTGTTATAATGACAATAATAAGAATCATCAGTTTTGTAAATACCCAAAAATAACACAGGATCGCTTTCTAACGAATTGAAAACAATACACAGCTTGTATGTATTATCAGCGTGTTTAAATAATACGAATCGACACTTTCGTTCGATCCGTCTTTTTTATACGCTTTGTTTTTTTCGTCTATTCCACGCGACGCGAGCCCCATCCGTTCATGCGAAGGAGCAATGCACAAATGCACAGCGAACTGCCGCTTTTCTCTCTGACTGTATTCTCCCCACCTGTGCTGTAAATTTGGCATCGGATGAGCTACTCTAAACTATGTGGGTCTTTCCAACACGATCGGCGTGTTACACTGCAATAATCCCCTTAAATAACCGAAATGAGTGAAATCGCGGTACCGTTTTAGCTTTGGATAAGCGGAACGATTTGTAGCGATAGTCCTCTCGTTTGCGGGTTTCATACTCATGGATGGCTTTATTTTTCGAGAGTAAGTATTCATTTCTTTTAATGTAAGATAAACATTCAAGTATGAACAGGGAAGGTGCAGTTAAGATTTTGAGTTGAATATATGCTTCACGACATTCTTGTTGGTAGGACAATCCAGCTACTATACGAATTGCTCTTCTACACAATAATGCCATATAGTATGTGAGATTGTACTAAGGAATGGAAAGCTGATTTAACCATTGCTAGTGAAACCGTATCCTTTCGGAGGATTTCGGAGAAGAAACATATTCTTTGATAGTTTTACTTTTAGTTCGTGTCCGTGAGATTCCCATGTTAATTTATGGTCAATGACTATACCAAGAAGTTTTGCCGACTTGACTGGCGAAGGTGGAATTGGCTTTAATGAGAAAGTAAGCTCGACTGTTTTACTTAGATTTAATTTTAGTTTATTTGAATTAAACCAGTCCAAAATAAGCTTTTTGTTATCCAGTAGATCTGCAGAAGCTTGTTCAGGTGTTACCCCCTTGGCAGATACAGTCGTATCATCTGCATACATGATCAAAGAGGAGTGTATGGTACTAGATGGTAGATCATTGATGTACAGTAGGAAAAGCAGTGGTCCAAGAACAGACCCCTGAGGTACCCCATGCTTTAGATCTGCTACTCCTGACCTGACATCAGCTAGATGGACAATATGCTTACGCTCAGTCAAATATGACATTATTAATTTAATGACACTAGGATCGAAGTTGTAGAAGTAAAGCTTGCGATGTAGAATGTCATGCATTACACAATCGAAAGCTTTACTTAGATCTAACAGATTAGTTGTAATTACCTTGTTTTGTTCAAAGCCATCAATAATGTCATTAACAAATGTGTCAACGGCCATCGTTGTCGATCGACCAGTTCTAAAGCCAAACTGAGCATTATTTATATAATGGTTATGGTCTAGATGTAAATTGATTTGTTCAAGCATTATCATCTCAATTACTTTTGAAAAAATTGGCAAAATTAGAATTGGTCGATAGTTGTTTGCATCTGAAGGGTCACCTTTATTAAAAATGGGGATGCATTTTCCGATTTTTAATATATCAGGAAATACGTTTTCAGAGAGGCACATATTTATTAATTTGGTTAATGGACTGATAATAACATCAATGATATTTCTTACTATTTTGAGATTAATTCCATGAATGTCCGTACTACCCATGGATTTTAATTTCATTATAGTCAATCTAACCTTCGCACAAGAAACTAAAGCGAATTTCAAATAGTTACCGGAGTGGTTGTTGAGAGATTTGGCTGTTAATTCAATGGGGTTCGTATCGGTATCTGTAACTGTGCTGATGATGTTATCGGCAGCTGTCACAAAGAAGGCATTGAGATTTTCCGCCGTTATGCCCACAGCAGTTTGCAATTTATTGTTAGTTGGGCGTTTAGAGTTCAATATTTCCCGCATTGCTTTATTACGATTGGAAGATGAATTAATATATGTATAAATGAAATTGCCAATTCTTGGTTGCAGAATACTTCAAACATTAAAAGTGCGATTCTCTTCGCAATCTACAACAAGTAAGTCTTACAAAGACTATATCAAACACTCATTGAAACAACTACTTCCCGGGCTAATACCCCGACGGACATTGAATTATACAACAAGTGTTTGCTGTTACATACAGCAACCTACTGCAAATGTAACAATTTGGGTCAAATTATTCAGGCCATCTATAGACGCGTTTCGAGATTTATCTCTCCTCAGTATAGCTTTGCCATTCAATGTCCGTCGGGGTATTAGCCCGGGAAGTAGTTGTTTCAATGAGTGTTTGATATAGTCTTTGTAAGACTTACTTGTTGTAGATTGCGAAGAGAATCGCACTTTTAATGTTTGAATTAATATATCTTTCATTTGCTAATTTTTGTTCGTCCTTTATCGCAGTTTTATATGTAGTTAAAACCGCTTTATAATGCGTTTTAAGTTGTTGTGTGGGTGAATATCGACAAGCCTCTCTAATAAGGTTTAAGTTATTCCTCATTTCTCGAAGCTTGTGAGAAAACCAGTTTATTTGAATTTTGTGTGATTTTTGTTTAATTAGTTTTAACGGGTAAGATATCTTAACGTGAGAAATTAGAGTTTGTAAAAAGAGCTCCCATGCTTCGTTAACAGCCAAATTTTCCAACTTAGGCCACACCGTATCACTCAGTAAATTATAGAGACTGATGCTGCCTTGATCAGTAATGGGACGAATTATTTTGGTTTTGGGCTGAGGTTTGTTTTCAATAAGGATATTTGTTAATATGCCTTTATGATCAGAGTCACCAATATCGATTACTACTGACTTATTATCGATAATTAAATCATTAGTAAAAACATTGTCTAAGCAAGCTGCCCCTCGTGTTGGACACGCAATTAATTTCTGAAAACCAAACGAAGCGAATAGATTGCATAAATCTATAGCATTTCTGTCGCCTGTGTTAAACTGTACGTTGAAGTCGCCACAAATAAATACTTTTAGGGAAATTAAGTTGAGACGTTCAAGCATATTTGTTATTATATTAAGAAAATTCTGAAAAATTCCACTAGGGGATCGGTATATTGATATAATTGCAAGACTTGAGTTAGTAAGTGATATTCCTGTCATTCCGTAAGTGAATTCTTCTGATAGGTTGTTAAGAAAATGCAATTCTGTATATGCGCAATTAGGTTTAATCATAATTAAAGATCCTCCATGTTTAGCGATCTGCCTACTAAAGCAGCTGGCATAAACAAATTCATTGATTCGGCAATACTCCGCTTCATCGTGTGTGAGCCAATGTTCTGAAAAAGCTAATATATCGATATCTTTATCTATAATAAATGATTCAAGTACATCAATTTTGTTTCGCAAACATTGTATATTAATATAAAACAATTTAAATGGACGCGCAATATAATTAACCGTTTTATTTATTTTTTCTGGGGCAGCGTTGACTGACGACGGAATAAAAAACGTCTCACAAATGCTCCCGTCGGCCAGGCAGTCGGATCTTCCGCCACACATAGTTGCTCAAAAGGAACTGTGATTTTAAAGGATGCGTATTCATTGGGGCGTTTCGAATTTAGTTTTTCGCATTCCGCATTCACTTTCAAAATGCGCAGGTGAGAAACAACGTCATCCGCTGATGTGTCCGGCGTTAATTTATAAACATGTAAATACGCCTTTCTGTCAACGCCTTTTATTATGGTTTTTGTCGCATCTGCCGTTCCAGCGATTTTAATCCTCGGAGCCTTCTTTTTCTGGACTTTGATCCACGGATTAAGATTGTTGGGTTCGTTAGATTCCTCATCCACGATGGGCATTACCGGCGTTTTAGGTTGTTCATCTTCTCGTGTTAAATTTGTGTGTATACTTAAGTTGCTTTTCGAACTAACCTTTTTCGGCTTTTTGGCATTGAGTGGTTCGGTCGTTGTTGGTAAAACTGTATTAGTCACAGTTTGTTTACTAATCGATGAGGCGGGAAAGGTGCCTTTATTAACCTCCAATTGCAATGCATCACATTTCTCAAGCAAATGTTCATATTTAGTGATAAGTAATTGATTATTTATGGTGAGTTGTTGAATTAATTGCTTTTGGTACATGTATGCCTCTAGTTTAAAATCAATTTCGGGCGGTACAGGTGACATATCAGTGTCGGTTGATTTGGGACAGCAATTAATTTCTTTCTCGTTAATAATACTTGCCCCCTTAAGCAGCTTGGCACACCCCGGGTGTAAAAGTGCACTACATGTTATACAGATATATCCCGATCTTGGTAGATTTTTGCAATAACGGCAAACTTTCACAAAATTTGAATCTAAAGATGTTAACTCGGACGCCATCTTTATAAACTAATAATAATGATAGGCTGTTAACAAAAAACAAAATTGCAAAACTCATAACTAACCACAAAATCAAAAAATCCACATATAATGCAGAAAACAAAATAATTACAAATTTAAAGAAGAAACTAATCAATGAAAACATAATTATAACTAAAGCAGACAAAGGGAATACGGTAACCTTATTACATAAAAAAGAGTACATAGAAAAAGTAGAGGAATTATTAAACTCAAGCAACTTCAAATGCATAAAAACTGACCCCACTAAGAAATATCAGCAAAAATTAAAAACCACCTTAAAAAATTGTGAAAACTTGATTGTGAAAACAGAATGTTTTAAATTCATTAAAATGAACCCTAGAGCACCGGCTTTGTATGGTTTACCGAAATTACACAAAGACGGAATACCTATGAGGCCGGTAGTTTCATATTTAAGTGCTCCTTCATACAACTTATGTAAATATTTGAATAAAATTTTACCAGAGTTCATTAATTTTAAGTCAACATACTCAATTAGAAATTCAATAGAATTAGTAAAAAAATTAAAATCTTTAGAGGTTCCTGAAAACTCAAAATTAATATCGTTTGACGTTAAAAGCCTTTTTACTTCAGTCCCAACAAAGCAACTAAAAGATATTTTAGATGATCTCATCAATAGTACTAACCACCCAGATTCAAATAAAACAGAAATGAAAGTACTAGTCAATCTCTGCATAGATCAAAACTATTTTGAATTTAATAATAAAATATATTACCAAAAAGACGGTTTGCCAATGCGGTCTCCATTATCGCCGCTCCTAACTGAAATATTTATGGCTAATTTTGAACAATATTTATTTAAACAAAAAACTACTTCTAACATATTTTATTGGGCTAGATATGTCGATGATATCTTTTGTATTTGGAAAGGAACAACTCGTCAACTTGAACTTTTCACACATCTTCTTAACTCCATTAATAATAACATTCAGTTCACTACAGAAATGGAGGTTAACAATAGTTTAAATTTCCTTGACTTAACCATATCCAGAATTGACAATAAATTAGATTTTAAAATTTATGGAAAACATAGCTTTACCGATACTATAATACCTAATTCTTCTAACACACACCATAAAATTAAATACAGCACTTTCCACTCCTTAATCCATAGACTTATACATATCCCCCTTAATCAACATAATTTTAAACAAGAACTAAAAACTATAAAAACAATTGCATTTAATAACGGTTACAGTACTCAATTAATAGATAGATTTGTCAAAAAGAAAAAATTAATACAATTTGAAAAATATTTTTATGCGCAAAACAAATCCGAGAAAAAAATAAGTGGTGCAAACTGGAATTTGTTAACAACCTATCAGAAAATACACTGGCGAAAGAAATTAACGCATCATTTGTGATTTTTTTGATATCTTGGAATCGAGTTTTCTTTGAACACAAACATATTTTTACAATAAGAAATCTTATCAAGCATGCTGTTTTACATGTTCTGTTTTGTCTTTTGTTCTCATGGTTTTCTGTCAATAAATAAAATGAAGCACTTTTCATTATTCTGACTGTAAGAAAGGTTCATATAAAATTTCTTTATGAGTTTGTTTTCAAGTAATTGTTAAAATTAAGTGCTAAATAGTGAAGAATGTATATGGATAGACGTCCGAATCTTAATTTAAGCAGTGAAGAAGCTGTGATTGTGGTTACACTTGCAGAAGAAGGTAGGAGTCAGCGTTACATCAGTCAGCGTCTTGGTGTTAATCAATCGACCGTATCCCGTGTCTTGAAGAGACATCGGGAAACTCAGGCATACTCAAGAAGGCCAGGACAAGGGAGAAAAAGGGCCACAACTGCTGTTCAAGACCGTTTTTTAATGATGCAGACGTTACGCGAACGGTTTATTACGGCTCCTAGGCTACAAAATATGCTCGCAGAGATCCACAATGTTCATGTAAGTTCCGTTACCATCAGAAAAAGGTTACGTGGTTTTAATTTAACTCCGAAAACAGCGGCAAAAGGACCACAATTAACCGCAGACCATCGCAGAGCCTGGTTAATATTTGCGCAAGAACATGTAAACTGGTTACAGGCCGATTGGGCTAATGTTATGTTTAGCGACGAGTCCAGATTTTGTCTTTACGGCAGTGACAGACGAATGCATGTGTACAGACGGCCAGGTGAACGTTATGCGCAGTGTAACATTGTTCCGACTGTTATGGTGTGGGGTGGTATCACTTTAGAGGCTCATACGGAGTTGGTGGTCATACCAAGAGGAAGCATCACGGCAGCGTCTTATATTGCAAACATTTTAGAACCATCCGTAATGCCTTTTGCTCCCTTTGGAGGAAACGATTTCCTGTTTATGCATGACAATGCAAAACCACACAGTGCCCGAATTGTACAACAGTATCTTGACCTAGTGGGTATCAACACAATGCAATGGCCAGCCAGGAGTCCCGATCTTAATCCGATCGAACACCTATGGGACGCGATGGGCAGACGCCTTAGAGCACTTCCTCGGCGTCCAAGCAATCAACAAGAGCTTGGACAAAGATTGCAGAAAATTTGGGAAGATATTAACCAGGATGAAATTGGATCATTAATTAAGAGTATGAGCCGTCGCTGTCAGGCAGTTATTCGAGCAAGAGGAGGAAACACTAGATATTATAATAATAATGGTCTTTATTTACAATAACAATTACATAATATACAATTGTGTACGTAAATGCGTCAGACAATATGGAAGGATATTAAGAAAATATGTAATATAGATAAAATAAACAAATATAGAACAAATATATACAGGACATAAGTACAATTTAAAATTTATGTATATCTACTAAAATATTCCGACATACTATACGACTCCATTTTTACTAGGTATTCATACAAGTGACTTGTGCGTTTCTTATATGTTTCAATATTTTTTATGCTTGCTGGCAAATGATTGTATAGTTTTATGGCTGAGTAGAAACATCCTTGCTCGTATTTTTTTAGACGATGGTGAGGCAAGTTGTAGATTTGACCATTTCTTTTAGGGTATATAGAGTTTGTAAAAATTTGATCAAAATAGTTGTTATGTTTCCAAAGAAACTTCAGACACTCATATATGTAAATGCCATATACGGTCAATACATTTGCATTTCTAAATTCCCCTCTACAGCTTTGACTGAATTTTAACTTATGGAGAATTCTTATTGCTTTTTTTTGTACCACAAATATTTTGTTTATATCGACAGATCCCCCCCAAAATAATATGCCATATTTTAGGTGAGAATATATATTGGCGAAATAAAACAGTTTTGAAATATTGATTGATGCTAATTTTGTTAAAATACGCAAACCAAAACAAGCGCTACTTACTTTATTACATAGTTTGCATATATGTTCAGAGAAAGTAAGTGTATCGTCTATTGTAATCCCAAGGACTTTTACAGAATTTGTTAGATTGTATATATTATTATTTAATTTGATGCTATCAGGTGTTACTAATCCTTGATTGGTTTTGAATAGGACACAAGATGTTTTACTTGTGTTCAAAACTAATTTATTTCTTTGAAACCAATTTTCCATCATATTCATGTTTATGTTTCCATCACTAATTGTATCTGGCAATGTAGATCCCTTTAATAAAAGGTTAGTATCGTCAGCATAATTAATCAGTTTACAGTCTGGAGATGTTATATAAGGAATGTCGTTAATATATATTATAAAAAGTAAAGGGCCAAGGATACTGCCCTGCGGTATGCCCTTTGTTGCTTTTAAAGGATCTGATAGTATAATTGTTCCGTCCTTAGTGTCCTTTAATCTTGTATAATGTATACGATTTGTTAGGTATGATTCAAAGTATTTGTAGGCAGTCCCTTTCACGCCGTACCTATATAATTTATTAAGTAATATTTCGTGATCTAGTGTATCGAAAGCCTTAGTCAAATCAATAAAGAGACCACATGCTAAATTATTTTGTTCAAGACTTTCTAAAATAAAGTTTGTAAGTTCGTAGACGGCAGTGTTTATATTTTTTCCTTTAAGAAAACCGTGTTGCATTGGATTTAGTAACTCATATTTCATGAAGAATAAACTTAGCCTTGAATACACTATTTTTTCAAAGATCTTAGAGAATGAATTTTGTATACTTATTGGTCTGTAATTTTGTATTTCATCGTGATTCCCTTTCTTGAATATAGGGGTAATAACAGACATTTTTAACCTTTCAGGATAAGTGCCAGTTACTAAAGAAAAATTAATAATGTCAGCTAATGGTTTTGCTATATACTCGATACACTTTTTTATAATATATATAGGTACTTCATCTATACCAGCACTGTAACTACTTTTTAAATTTTTTGTGATACTAATTATTTCCATAGAATCGGTAGGAGTCATAAACATGCTATGTTTGTTAAACGGAATATTAACTGAATTACTATTTGTCGAGTGTATTAGGAGGTTTTTGGTAGTGTTGTTAAAAAAATTATTAAAGTCATTTACAAGCTGTTGGATGTTATCACTATTTGGTGTTGTATGTGTCGTTTGTTTATTAATTACGTTTCTAATGATGGCCCACGAGTCTTTTGATTTGTTGTTTGAAAGTTGCAATTTATTTTCCATTTGTTTGTGTTTTTCTGATAGCAACAGGTTGTTATATATTTTTTGTTCATTTTTAAATATGTTTTTATATGATGGTGTATATTGCGATATCGTTTTATAAATCAAAAGCCGTTCTTTACTTTCTAAGATTTCTCTTGTTTGATAGTTAGGTTTTTCTTTTTTGTTTATTTTCGTTTTAATTGGAAAATTATTATTGAAAAGTTTCAAGAAAGTTTCCATGAAGCTGTCATACATGGCATTTACACAATGTGCGTTTTCCAATTCGGTGAAGGCTTCATTGGAAACACTAGCAACAAAGGAATTTACATTTGATTCCATAAAATTTCTGGTTTTTGTTCTAATTATTTTTGTTTCCATGACCACATTATAATTAAGGAACTGGGCATAATGGTCTGATATCACAGTATTAATAATTTCGGTATAAATTTCTTTATTACAGTTAGTGACAATATTGTCCAGACAACTTTTTGATGATCCACAAATTCTTGTTGGATCTGATATCAGATATTTTATATTAAAAGATCTCAAAATTCTTACAAAATCCAATACATTGTTATTTACCTTTAATACATCAATGTTGTAATCGCCTGCTATGAAAAAAGTCTTGTTTTGATGTGTAAGGTTTGTTAATAACTGTTCAAATCGATTGAAAAAATCATTTATATCACCGGTGGGAGGTCGGTATATACATATAACTATTATTATCTCACTACACACAGACACTTGGATTCCACAACACTCAAAGACATTTAATTTAGAAAACAGATTCATATCCATGGGCTGACTGCAAAAAGTATTCTCGATGAAAATAGCGACTCCTCCATGGTGAAGTTCTTCCCTGCAGCAGCTGGATATTAACTTGAAATTTGGTATGTTGATTTGTTTTAATTGTTCTAGCGAAAGCCAGTGTTCCGATATACAGAAAATATTACACTTCACACTATTTATTAAGTCTTCAATATACATGATTGCAGTTGACAGGCATTGAACGTTTTGATGTAAAAGACGGAATGTATTAGTGTTATTTGTTATTTTTTCTTCGACGATTGCGCATTTGCGTGAAAATTTGTTCTTGACTTGAAGAAAAATCGGTTGATAAAAACATGTGCTGGCCAAAACTCGTCATTTATAACTGTTTCCGCTGCATCTAATGGGATACCGATTTGCAGACCATCGCAGAGCCAGGTTAACATTTGCGCAAGAACATGTAAACTGGTTACAGGCCGATTGGGCTAATGTTATGTTTAGCGACGAGTCCAGATTTTGTCTTTACGGCAGTGACAGACGAATGCATGTGTACAGACGGCCAGGTGAACGTTATGCGCAGTGTAACATTGTTCCGACTGTTATGGTGTGGGGTGGTATCACTTTAGAGGCTCGTACGGAGTTGGTGTCCCATAGGCTAACATTTGCAAGGCTTTCGAGGTTACAGTGTCTATATGGTTAGTGAAGCTCCAAGTGTTCATAAAAGTAACACCAAGATCTCTTACAACATTAGTGTGTGCTAATGGTGTTGTACATTTGATAGATGGCGAACCGAGCAGGTCGATCATTATCAGTCAGTGAATTAAATCAATTAAATGTAAGTGTTTCAAGTGACACTAAGGATTGCTTATTGTGTAAAAAGGCAATTGAGTGCGACGTCTTTAAGTGTAACATATGCGATGGAGTTTTTCATCCAGACTGTGCAAAATCAGAGGACAAGTTCAGTTTGGATGCTTGCGGAAAATGTGAAAAAAGTGGCATACAAAAGTGCTCGTTACAAGTGCTAATCTCACTAAAGAGTGAAATAATAACCCTGAGAAATCAAGTTATACAACAGCATAAGTTAATCAATGAACAAGATATTAAAATAAAAATTCTAACAAATAAATTAGAGAAGGTTAAACACGGCGACGGCGAAAAAAATTCAAAGATTTCTGCCGATAAAAATAATCCTAAAGTAAATAATTTTGGAAATTCAACAAAAGATGGAGCCTATAGTACCGAAACAGCAAATGGTCTGAATCTCAAAAACCAAAATCCGACAAAAAATAATTTAAACGCATCAATCAATCCAGGAGATAAAAACATAGAAATCGGAGAGGTAAACGACCTCAACGAAAACAACAATACAGATGCAGACGCTGGTTGGAAAAAAGTTGTAAACAAAAAGAAACAATATAGAAATAAAAATAATTTTACAATTATTGGAAAATGTTCTAATGTAAATCTTCCAGTAGTTCAGCCGGAATCTCGCAAGTGGATATTTGTTTCTAGATTTCGTAAAGACGTTACTTGTAATCAAATTAAGGATTATCTGTTAAGAGCCGGAGAACATAAATACATTATAGAAAAATTAAATCCCAAATATGAAGAGGCTAATTATGCCTCTTTTAAAATCGGTATCCCATTAGAGTTTATTAAGTCTTATAATCACATGTTAACTTTTTTCCTCTTTTTATTTATGACATTATTTTAGTCATTAATGAAAGAAAATGTGTTGAAAATCATTATTATAGTTCAGTTGGTTTTGTTGTTATTTATTTTGTTTTTAAACATCAAAACTTTATTTTTAAATTAAAAAAATAATGTGATGCGTTAATTTTGTTTCGCCAGTGTATAAAAAATTGTTTAAAAGGGTATAAATTTAATGTTATAATGACAAATCCAATTAATCTACACAAACTTTTAGTACATAATAAATACGACATAGACAAATTTGAAAAAAGTGGCGTATACGAAATCAAGTGCGGAGATTGTGATTGTGTATAGGACAAACAGGAAGAACTTTTAAAACTAGATTAAGTGAACACAAAAAATCAATATTAAATAATAAATTTTCCACCGGACTTTCACAACATTGTATAGAAAATAACCATTTTTTCAATAATAGTAATTTAAATATTTTGTATTCAGGTAATAAGGGACGTGACTTAAATCTCCGAGAGGGATTAGAAATAAACAGAGCAATAAAAAATGGAAAAACCACGCTTAATAACATCGAAGACATTTGGCTTTCCCCCATCGCGACGGCCCTTATTACCTGAAATTAGCTGTAAAATTTGTATAAATATCGATACATTTGTAAAATTTTGTACATATCTCCTTGAGAATGACCTAAGGTCGAAACTAGTTGGAGTAAAAATAAAAAAATCTGTGAAACAAACCAAGTGTTTTAATCAAAGCGTATACGTAATGTATACGCTGCACATTTTCTGGCATTCGTCGATTCTATATAAAAACGTGCAATATAAAATTTAGAACGAGTAGTTCCACTCCCAGACTAAGCATGAAGTAAAATTTCGAGTTTAGAAAAGGCTGAAAATTTGGTTTGGTCGCTCCGCGAAGCGGAGCGGCCAAACCAAATTTGAAGGCTTTTCTAAACTCGAAATTTTACTTCATGCGCCACGCGTATAAAACACTGAAATATTGTGAAGTTAGAAATACACTGACATTATTTATTTTTAAATGAGTAATAATCGTAATTTTTTAATTAAATAAAATAATTTGTCAAATTGATTTCGACAAATTTAATAATATCATATGGCTTTTTTGTTAGTGTTTTGGTCAATTTGAATAAAATTTCATGAATTTTCTCAAACTTTCCCGGTTTTAATGATATTCAGTGAATTTTTTATCTAAGTAATTTTTAGGTATTCGTCGATTTTATAATGGAGTTCAATTTGAAGCTTTAAACGAGTGTTTTCCACTCCCAGACTAAGCATGGAGTAAAATTTCGAGTTTAGAAAAGCCCCGTGAAAATTTGTCAAGGGTCGCGCAGCGACCCGAGACAAATTTTCGGGCTTTTCTAAACTCGAAATTTTACTTCATGCGCCCCGCGTACAAAACACTGATTTGAAGTGAAGTTCACAAATACATGAATACATCTGTAATCAGAGTAACAGGGAATCAGATATTTAGTCTGTTATCAACGATGTTCAGTGTTAATAATAAATAATTAGATTTTGATGGTTGCAAAAAAAATTATAAAATCAAATTTCTTCTTAAAGGATTTGTATTCGTGATTCGAAAAAACAGGATTCGAATCATATTTATCTCTTATGAATCCTTTATTCGAGTATTCGTGATTCGAATCATATTACGTGATTCGGATTCGTGATTCGAATCCTTTTTACGAGGATTCGTCCCAGCTCTGTCTATGGTGCGTGCCTGAACTCAATTACAAAAAATAGAATCTAAGAAGTGCAAAACTCTTGCGTACGTCTCATCTTTGTTATTTGTAAATTTGACCATGTCTCTAACAAATTAAATTCACTCAATTGGTTAAAAATGTCTGACTGTCGGTATTTTCACTCCTATGTTTCTACAAGATTATTAACACGCGAACCCCACCCTATCTTTACAATAAAATAGTATGGCGAACAGATATATAGATAACGATAATGTGAGGTTTCGAGGATTAATTTCTCCACCTTGGCATAAAACTGCTTTCTGTAAAAGATGTTTTAAGTTCAATATATATAAGATTCATAACAATTTACCGTCACATTTAAAATTACTTAATTTGCGCCATTTTAAAAATTCCTTGCGAAAAAGTTTATTGCAACAGTCAATTAGGCATAACCTCTTATTCACTGCCCCCTCGATACTAATTCTCATAAACATGATTTTCTTGTGAGGTTTCAAGTCAACCTTACGTTATCTAAATATACAATTTTAGATTCTTTTACTTTTTGTAAGCTTACACACGTTCCAACTGTAATTACTTTACTAGTTGGTTAAGTGGAAGAACAGTAGTAGTTGTTTATCAATTACCTGAACCTCGCCTACACTAGAATAATAACTCTGTAATATATTCTTACCGTAAATGAAGCCGTTAAATAAATAAATAAATAAAAATGTGTGTTATGATTATAAATCATTTAGATATAAGCTATGCAACTGTTTTTAAAGTTTAATAAAAAAAACGCTACTTTTTGCTGGGCTCGATACGATATAAGACAATATATTTACAAAAAATAGGTATGAAGAATGTAAATACACAGTAACATGAAAAAACATACAGATAACAAATATAAATAAATTAATAAAGTTTAATGAGAGACGATAATGTGGCAGCAAAAATATCACAGGAGTTACGTATCTCTCTCAATGCATTCCTTATGATAGATAATTATGCTTATTCTATTAAATGTTATCTTTGCATTATTCGCATTTACTCTTATATATAATCTAATGCGTGCTATTGTAGTCAGTTCCTGGTAGAGTTCCAGCCTGTAATTCAGTACTCATGTGTAATAAAAAATATATAATTAAATAAAAACGTTTTTTAAAAAACCAACCGCTTGGTCGAAAAACGTAAATGGCGCAGTCGTAACGGATAAGTTCCAGTGAAAAAATTAGTGAAAAAAGTGCTTAAAAATTAAAACCAAAAATCTGTGGACTTTCGCGTGTAGTGAACCCAGAAAGCGTTTACGAGCATCACTAATTCACTGAGGTATTTACCGAAGAACTTATAGAACCAGAGGCATAGTTTCCCGTGTTCAAAGGACCAGAAGGCATAGTTCCAGAGTCCAAAAATCAAAAATCAAGGATCGAGAGGCACAGTACTCCAAGGCATAGTTCCCATAGTCCTATCCAGCAACTTTACACAACTGTAACAACACCTACGAAGGCAACTCGAAATCAGAACTCACCACAACTCAACTCAGCAACACCATTTTAGGATAAATATTCAAGAATGAAGACAGTGTTTTTAGTGTGAGTCAAATTTAAATTTTTGCATTTTTCTCAAAAATCAGTTTTATTTTATGTCAACTAATTCTGACAGTTCACGAAATTCTATCCCTTCTCTTCCATTAACTCCTAACTCGTATGAAAGTAATATAGATAACAATAATTTACAACATAATTTATTAGATTTATTAAATAATTTACATTTAGACGAAATGGCACAATTTAGCCCAGAATTTTTAAAATGCGTTCCAGAATTTAATGGAAATGCAAATGAATTGAATCATTTTATAGAAGTGTCACAAACAATTATAGATACATTTTATAATAATCAAAATGTTTTTCTGAATAACTTTATATTAAATAGCTTAATTAATAAACTTACAGGGAGAGGCAAACTTGTTGTTAATGTCAACCGTATTAATGATTTTGATAGTTTAAAAAATGTTCTTATTCGTAATTTTTCTGATCCAAGAGACGAGGCTTGTTTAAATAGAGATTTAATTAGTTTAAAACAAAATATTAATGAAACGCCTACTCAATTTTATGAAAGATGCTTAGAAATGTTAAACATAATATGCTCATACGTAAATATTCATGAACAGTTAGTAAATAACCGAGATTTAAAAAATGATTTATATAAAAGCTTAACTTTAAAAACTTTTCTAGCAGGCTTAAAAGATCCTTTAGGTACCACTATTCGTTCTATGAGACCAGCAGACTTAGCTAAAGCACTCCAATTTGTTAATCAAGAAGAAAATATTTATTATTTGCAATCTCAAAACAAACACAATTTTAAACCAGTTATTAATAATCAAAGTAGAAATAATTTTTCCAGAAATAATAATAGTTTTAGATATAACAATGATAATCTTAATAATTTAAATCAAAGATTTATTTCTCCATGGAATCCAATAAGACATAATAATAATAATAATTACCAAAATTTTAATAATTTTAATAGACAAAATTCACAATTTCCAAGTCAACCAATTCAATTACAACCAAGAAATGTAAATAATCGATTTCTTACCAATAACCAAGTCTTTAAACCACAAAATGCATGGAAACCAAGATACCAAAATCAAAATTTTAGACAAACTCCAATGAGTGTACAAACAAGAAATACCCAAAAAACAAATTTTCAAAATAATAATCAACAAACTCCTATGAGTGTTCAAACTAGAAATACTAATTTTCACCGACCTAATTACCAAAATTATCAGCCTAAATTAAATTATATTGCGGAAGAATTATATAATACAGAAACAACAAATTATCAAGATTTTGATCAACCTAGTGCATCTAGAAGCAATATTAATAATAATGATGATAATCAAAATTTTCACTTGGCCGAACAAGAAAAATTACAGAGGTAGAAAATTTAACATTAGGAGATAAAGGTTTACCGTATATAGAAATTAAATTTAATAATGAAAATATTTTGAAATTTTTAATTGATTCAGGCTCTAATAAATCTTTTATGAATCCTGAAATTGCTAAAAAATATTTCTATAATGAAATTGTTGAAGAACCTTTTGTAGTTTCAACAGCATTCCATACAACACAACATAAAAATATAATAATCATTCCTACTCCGGATGAATTTAATCTTCGGAATAGTTTTTCTAAATTTTATTTATTTAAATTTCATAATAAATATGATGGGTTGATTGGAATGGATTTATTGAAAACATTAAAAGTAAAAATTGATTTTGAAAATTCTATACTGTATACTCCTAGAACAAAAATTAATTTAAAATATCAAAAACCAATTTGTGTATTACATTTAGAACCGCATACAAAACATATAATTAATGTACCTGTAGATATTAATAATGGAGAAATAATTATTCCTCATAATAATTTTAATAATTTAGAAATATCCGAAACTCTAACAATTGCTAAAAATAATTTTGCAAATATTGAAATATTAAATAAGAACCCAAAACCAATAGATTTAAATTTCTTTATTCCAATAAAAGCTATTAAGTTTGATAATAATAATTATGAAATATATAGTCCCAATAAAAATAAAAATAATAATAATAAAAATGATAAAGATAAGATTGATTTTACTCCTGTAACAAATGAAATAAATATTGAATTCTCGAGTAATAATCGAATAAATAATAATGAAAATGATACTCCTGTAGCAACCAAAGGTGAATATGAACTCTTGAGTAATCATTCAAAACATAACTTTAAAATGTTTAATAAATTAGCAAAGACTAACAAAATAAAAAATTCAAATGTAAAAGATTTAAATGGAAATCTTTTTAATTCTAAATATTCATTAGCACATTGTGTTAGCGCAGATTTGAAAATGGGACAAGGTATAGCAAAACTATTTAATAAGAAATTTAAGAATAAAGATATTTTATTTTTACAAAAACCTATAAAAAACAAAGTATGTTTCTTAAAAGATAATAATAGATATATTTTATATTTAGTTACTAAAAATAAAAGTTTCGAGAAACCCTCATATGAAGATATGTTCAATACATTAATTAATTTAAAGAAGTTATGCATTAATAAAAATATTAATAAACTAGCAATGCCCAAAATAGGCTCAGGATTAGATAAGTTAAATTTTTTTATCGTAAGAAAAATGTTAATGTACATATTTAATGACGTTAATATTGAAATTTTTATCCATAGTATTGATGAAATAAATAACTTCAATTTAGATGTTCAACCCTATGAACATAAATTAGATTTAGAAAAGTTTAGAACTCAACAATTAAATAAAGAAAATAATAATGCAGAATTAAATATTAATGAATTAAAAGATTATATTGAACAATTTAATAAAAAACTTGAAAGAAATCCCTTAGGAGATATAGAAATTGATAATCAATCGGTACAAGCTAATATTGATGAAAATGAACATCATCAACTAGATGAAATAATAGAAATTAATTCACAATCTGAAAACGAAGATCAACATATAACACAAGGAACCATTCATTCTAATCAAGATGAACATCCGATAGTCGATGTCCCTATTATTGATTCCCCTCTAAATTATGGAAAAAATCAAATTATTTTCCAATACGTTTACCACTCCCCAGCAAAAATAAAGGTTATAAAATTATTCGATAAACAAAAATTTATTGTACAATTATCCTGAATAAGTTTCAATAAAGATATAATTAATTTTATAAAAGAATATATTGTTCCCGATGTCGTATATTATATATATTTTGAAGAAAGTACTAATTATGAACCATTTTGCGAGATAGTAAGAAAAACTTTTAAATATCCCTCGTATAAATTTAAGCGCTGTTTAACAAAATTAATTGATATCGAAAATGAAGAGGAACTTGAAAATGTAATTATGAATCATCATGAAGGAAAATCAAACCATAGAGGTATTGATGAAACAGAGAATAAAATAAAAAATAAATACTATTATCCAAATTTACGTAAAGCTATTCAAAAATATATTAAAACATGTGAAATTTGTAAAGTCTCTAAATATGATAGAAATCCAGTCAAGTTACAATTAAGTATAACCCCTACTGCAAGTAAACCTTTTGAAATTATACATATTGATACTTTTCAAATTCAAAAACAAAAGTTTTTAACAATTGTAGATTCATTCTCTAAATATGGGCAAGCTTATCCTTTAAATTCACTGAATTCAGTAGAAATTGTAAATTCCTTATTAAACTACTTTTCACACCATCAAATCCCCAAACAAATTATTTCAGATAATGGTCAAGAATTTAAAAATTCAATAATTAATGATTTATTAAAACTTCATAAAATAGAAATACATTTTTGTACACCGTATCACCCTCAGTCGAACGGAATGATAGAACGATTCCATTCAACAATTATTGAACATATTCGTATTTTAGATAATAGTGAATTTTCTATTGAACCAATAATAAATAAAATGTTATACGCAATTTTAGGTTATAACAATTCGATTCACTCCGCTACTAAATTTACACCATCGGAAGTAATTTCTGGACACATTGAAAACAATAATTCTTTTGATTTAAATATAGAACAACAACTTGTTATATATATATATATTGGTTTGAGTTACGTAAGCTATTGATAATGAACACGTAGTGTTCGAAATGTACATTTAGCGTAAATAAATGTTTTTAGTGAAGAAAGTGTTAGTCTTTTATTAAGTTTATTACAACAACTTGTTAGTGACTATGTTCAAAAACATAGAGATCAATCAAAATTAATATATAGTAAACTAAATAAAAAACTGATTGAATATAAAAATAAAATAATCTCAAATAGAAATAGGAATTTAGAACCTGACGTTGATGTAGAAGAAGAAGAAGATAGAGTATATGTAAAACAATATAATAGAAATAAATTAAAAAATGTATATGAACCACATACTATACAATCTATTCAAGATAAAACATGCTCTACTAACGTACGCCCTAAAATACATAAAGATCAAATTAAACGTCCATCAAAATAATATAAGATTTTTGTTACAGATTAATTATCCCAATAATATTCGCCGACATTGAAATAACAAACTTAAAGGACAACCCAGGTATTCTACCTTTCAAAATTGGAAAAGCTAAAATTAATTATTTTTCCCGCACATTTATTCATTACTTTGATGTATCATATATAAGCGATGAGATTGAACTAATTAGTAAACATTATTTTAAAATTAATAATACTATAAAATACTTACATTCTAGATATCATGACGAATTAGGAAATTATGAAAAAATTGTATTATTCCAAATTAATCATGCGAAACAAAAATTGTTAAATTTTATGCCTCACTTAAAACGAAGCAAACGCGGTTTAATAGATGGTCTTGGTAGTATATTGAAATCAATCACTGGAAATTTAGATGCTAATGATGCTATAAAATATGATACTTATATAAAGACATTACAAGAAAATCAAAATCAAATCATTGATACTGTAAATCAACAAATATCACTTTCAAATGAAATTATTCAAACTTTTAATAATTCAATATCTTCGATTCAACAAAATGAAAATACTTTAAAAGATCAAATTAATAAAATTACTAAAGACGTAAATAAAAGACTTTTTGATAATGATCAATTCATAATTCTTAAAAATCTGTTGGATGAAATAAACGCAACTTTAAATATGATTATTCAACTATTACAGGATTTAGAAAATGCTGTAACTTTTGCAAAAATTGGTATTGCTCATAATTCAATTATTAAACCTACAGAACTACTTTATTTAATATCAACAACTTTATCATATATATCAGAAGAAAACCTTATGTTTCCGATAAATTTAGAATTTTATGAAATTCTAGATGTTAAAACATACATTTCAAATTCACGTGTTACTTTTGTACTTTCCATTCCTATTGTTCGCTCAGAGATTTATAATTATTACCAATTGTATCCTATTCCTATTTTAAACTCAAATAACCAATATCAAACCTTAATCCCGATTGAAAAATATTTAGTTACATATAAAAATTATTACATGTACACAGCTGAGAAATGCAGACATCTAAATGGTACTTACTTTTGCGCAAATAATGATCTTGTTAATAGTCAAAAACAAACTGATTGTATTTTTCAAATTTTACAACTTACAAATAATTATAGCTCATGTAATTATCAATCAATTAATATACCTAACTTTATCATTGAACAAGTAGATAATTCCCTTTATATAGAAATCTTTCAAAATTTTACTAAAATAAATACTAATTGTAAAACTGAAAATATTTTAAATTTAAAAGGCAACTTTTTATTTAACTTACCACACAATTGTAGTTTTTCTACCAAAGAAATGAACTTTATTAATAGTTATAGTGTTGAATCTTATAGTTCGCCTATATTACTTCCTAATATTGTAATTGACAATAAAAATAAGTTAAGTGAAATTGCGACAATTGAAATAAGTGATATTAAACCAGATAAACTTAAAAAGTTACAAGATCATGTTAAGCAGATTAAATATTTATCGCCGAAAAGAGTGAACAACTTTCATAATATTAGTGTTTGGACTGTTATATTATATATTATTGTAATTGTATTTGTATGTTTTATTCTTTATAAATATGTTATTATCCCTTATATTGTAAACAAACATAGTTTAAATGCGAATCATGAACCTATACAAAATTTAGAAAATCCTTTATATTTATCAAAAATATAAAGCACCCTCTAAGTGGGAAGGAGTTACGTATCTCTCTCAATGCATTCCTTATGATAGATAATTATGCTTATTCTATTAAATGTTATCTTTGCATTATTCGCATTTACTCTCATATATAATCTAATGCATGCTATTGTAGTCAGTTCCTGATAGAGTTCCAGCCTGTAATTAGTATTCGCGCGTATTGTTGTTGTAATTCAGTACTTATGTGTAATAAAAAATATATAATTAAATAAAAACGTTTTTTAAAAAACCAACCGCTTGGTCGAAAAACGTAAATCAGGTTGATGGTAATTGATTAAAAAATATATCACAGATTATGCTGAACGGTGACTTAGTGCCATAAATTGTGCGATTAGAAGCAACATTAAATATGCTTTTATTCCCACTATTGAAAGTTGGAACATGTAGACTGATAGAATTAAAAATGATTTATGATTCTTTTAATTACTTGTTTCATCCGAGGCGCATCGAGCTCAGCAATAAGTTCATTATTTGTATAATTTTTTTTTTAAATCTTTACTTACATTAGTTTACTACTTTTCTTCAAACACTGTTTAAACAATCGCTAAAAAAATGTTTATAGTAGTAAGGCGTTAGTTACGTATAAATAAACGTTGTGACAAATACTTCTTCCGATCTATTTTATTCCTTCAGACTGATTGTGTTATGATTATAAGACACCGTGTTGACTGTTTTTTTTTTACTATGATGTATCGTATGGTTAATAAAAAAAATCTAGAGTGTCATGTAAAATATTGTAGGTTGGCAACTCTGATTGTATATAACAAATTAATTACAGCCAACCTGAATAACTTTGTCCGTCGTGGTATCAGGTTGGAAAAGTACCTCCTTAACGTTGGTACCCCCACTTCGCCAAAATCAAATTAAAATATGCCTATAATTTAGGACTAATTAAAGACTAATTTGTACCCACAAAATTAGAATTTGTACCAACTTAGTTTCGCCGGAAAACCGATTATTATTATGGGGGTGCTAGCTTGACTAAAGTTAGCACCCCCACCATTCTCAATTGAAATTGAAAGGGCCTCTACAAAATCTCTAAACCAGCAAATTTTGAAGAGAGACACCCTCTACAAGCGCGGGAGTATAATGGAAGAAAAGAAACCACAATTTATGGGTTGTTGATGTTACAATTTATGACCTTATCTGTTAGAATAGCAGGTAGTCTCCCTTTTTTTCCCCCTTTTAAAGCGTTTTAAACGGTCGTTCATGTTTACTTGATGACTCAACAATTTACCACATTAATCAATATATTATACAATGGTATTATTTGGTTACGCTTTAATCAAATCGATTTAATAAAACACGCTAATCTAGCAATAAAAAAAAATGCTAAATAAGGTTATGATTGATCATCTAACGAGTCTTTCCAATCCCAGTTTTAGCACGAAGTAAAATTTTCAGTTTAGAAAAGCCTGAAACGTTAGTTCGAGCGCGTATCGCAGCAGAGCGACTGAGATAAATTAGGCTTTTCTAAACTCGAAATTTTACGACGAGCGACGAGTATAAAACGCTGATTTAGTGTGAAATGGTTTATAACCAAGCAATTAACAAGCGAAATACGTTTAGTATGCCAATCATAATCTTGTTGGTCTTTAAAAAAAAGATCTGCAAACATTTTTCAAATTTCTCAAAAAATATTGGTTTAATCTAAAATAATTGTTAAGCATTACTCACTGAACTCTTCGCATTCTAATCGAAATATCACACAAAACAACTTTTGTTCATACAAAAAAACTTACAATTTACGTTTTCTATATATTAATTTTAAAATTACGAATACTACTAGAAATTATGATTTAGCAACATTTGGCCATACCAGTTTTATTTAGAACGAACCTAGAATAATATATTCCTTGCATCAGAACTACTACAGAAAATTTAATTTCAGCTTGATATGAGCAACTTAAGTTTATTTAATACATTTATAAAAATACTATCAATAGCTTTATTTTGAACAATTAAACGTCAGATACATTTAAAAAAAATCCTATTGACCTAAAATTATACACGTAGACATAATTTTCGATTGCATATAACTTTTCGCAATAACATTTTACATCTAAAATTATAATTAAAGCTTGTTCCACATTCTTTTTTTTAAATTTTTGAACACTATATTAAATTTCAGATATAATAATGTATAGAATTACTTGTCGAAAAAAATACTACTATTCGGGCAGTAATCCGGGAATACACGGTACAGTTTTTTGAAATGTTGTTTAATGTGAGTAATTAACGGGTCGTTATTTACTTAGTTTAATTTTATTCAGCAGATTGCAATTGAATAGTACATACATTATTTGGTTAAAATATAGTTATGTAATGGTATCCACATACCAAAATGCTGAGAAGACAGTTCCCAGGAATGATGCGCCTTATCGCAGGCACGTTCCAGAGCGTCCCATTCTTCATCATGGACAATTATCTCATGCATGAATTAATTACAATCGTACTTTCGTTCGGAAAGCATCTCCGTGTCCTTTATCGTTATAACCGTTGCGACAAATGAAATACCTTTGTAACTCAATTAATTAAGTGAAATAAAAAACTTTTTAAAAAATTAAAATTTCAAATCGTGAAATTTAACTGGCGCTGCGAACAGGATATTCGCGACTGAACTGTTAATCAATCGACGGGATTGACCCACGAAAAGTGATTTCTATCCCTGGTGAAAGACAGTAACAGGTGGCTTTCAAGTCTTTGTGCGAGAATCCAACGAAGAGGAAAGAAGATACATCTAGGGAAATACACACCACACGATGCAGATCCTAGTGCTGTAAGTCCTTTGTTTTCTTCCATCCCAAAAGTGTAATTGTTTCAAAAAAAAAGAAAAAAAAAATAATAATAATAATCAATTCAATTTTATTTAATGTCCGATACCGACATTGAAATAATTGCTGACGATTTAGATACGTTAGAAAATTCAACACCTAGATATAAGATAAAACCAAGTATTTTAGGCAACGTTAGATTTAGTCCGATTCCGCAAAATCCAAAAATGACTAATACAAATTCAAGTGTAAATTCAAGTAATCTAATTACTGACAAAAACGAAATTTCATTATTAATGAACGCGATTCCAGAATATTACCCAGGCCAAAATTTATCAATTTTTATAACCGAAGTTGATAATTTGCACAAACATTTAGAATGCAGATTATCACCCGATTTAGCTTATGCAGTTAGTTTTTCTCTCAGATCAAAAATAAAAGGAGATGCTAGAGATTTTATCGCTTATCAAAACGCATTTGAATGGAACGCCATTCGTAGTGCTTTATTAAGAAAATACGGTGATCAAAGAAGCGAAGAAATTCTAGAATCTTCATTGAGACAGTGTATTCAACAAAAAAATGAAACCTACTTAGATTATTACAGTAGATTATTAAAAGCTTATAATGACTTAATGCAACATATTTCTTTACACATAACAGATCCAAGTTATTTAAATTACAAGAAAACTGATTACGATAAATTAACATTAAAAACTTTTCAAATAGGTTTGTTAGAGCCATACAGAAGCTATTTAAGTAATTTTCAATTAAATACCATCGAACAGTGTTTAAATAAATGTACATTCTTCGATAATCAAAAACAAGAATGGGAATATTGCGAATTCATCCGAAAGTCCAATGACAACAGAAAAAATCCTAAATTCACCAATTCTCAAAATCAATCACAATTGACCAGATTTAACCAAAATCAATACAATAATTTTTCACAACCACGATTTTCTCAAAACCCACATTACCGAAATTTTCAACATCAATTTTCTCAACCGAGACCCGTTCAACAACAAAATTTTCCAAATCAATCGTACGTAAAACCAAACGTATTTGCGCCACGAGCGGCACAACCAAATATTTATCCTACAAATAAACAAGTTTTTGGAACTCAAGCTTCCTCAGGAATGTCTAGACTGAATAAACCAACACCAATGTCTGTTCAATCTAGAGTAAGAACTAATCAAGTACCAAATTATTCAAATCAAAGACAAAATATAAACTATTCAGCTCTTTATAATGTAGAAACTGACTCTGTTTCCCCAGTTTACCCAGTTTCTCCAGGGTCCCAACTCTCTCAAGATTATGAATCAGTCCAACAATTTTCAGATACTGATAATTTTGCAGATCAAACAGAAATGTACGAGTATGAGATTAACGAAAATGATAATGACGAACAAAATTTTGAAAATTTTCCTATAACAGCCTCACCGAAATCAGGAACATAGATCTAAATTCAATCAAAATAAAATCAAAATTACCATTCATTTATTTGCCCAATTTAGATTTAACAATTCTAGTAGATAGCGGAGCAACAAATTCCGTTATAAATTCAAAACTTGCATACGAGAAATTCTCTCAATATTTGTATCAAAAACCGTTTACAGTTTCCGGTTTAGGAAATCAAATTCATTGCCAAGATAATTTAAAATTTCCAATTCTTAAAGAATTAGGTATACCAGCCGATATTCATTTACATGTCGTTGACTGGCACCCAAAATTTGACGCATTAATAGGTACGTCCGACTTAGAAAAATTAAACGCGACAATTAATTACAAAACAAACACTTTAGAATTGTGCGACATAAAAATTCCTTTTTATTTAGAACTGAATAAAAAATCAATTTCTCCTCACAAAATTAATAAAAGCAATCATGTAAAAATTCCAGTGACAATAGATAATGGTGAAGTCATCATACCGCAAATAAAAATATCAGCAGATTATTGCATACCCGAATGCATTGCAATTTCGAAAAATGGTTATTGCATGTTACCATTTGACGAGAATTTAGATGTAGATTTAAATTGTTCAGAACGTATAGACGTGATGCCCATTTTGAATCAAGAAATTAGGAACCCACCAAAAACACTACATAAACAATTTAACATCTCAGAATTAATTCGAACAACACATTTAAATTCTGAAGAAAAACACGAAATTCTTAAAATTTGTAAAAAATTTCCTGACATATTTTATAACGAAAATTGCAACTTAACATTCAGTAACGCTGTTAAACACGAAATACGAACGAAAACCGATGAACCAATTTATGTAAAATCGTTTCGACGCCCACATAGCATGAAACAAGAAATTGAAAATCAAATTCAGAAATTATTAGATAATAAAATAATTCGACCCTCGATTTCACCTTACGGAGCTCCCGTATGGTTAGTCCCAAAAAAATCAGACGCTTCCGGAAAGAAAAAATTTAGAATGGTGATTGATTATAGAAAACTCAATGAAAACACAATTGAAGACAAATACCCACTTCCACGTATTGAAGAGATATTAGACAATTTAGGCAAGTGTACGTACTTTACTACTCTTGACCTAGCCCAAGGTTTCCATCAGATTGAAATGCATCCTAACTCTATCGAAAAAACCGCTTTTTCAGTTAACCAAGGACATTATGAATACCTCAGAATGCCCTTCGGATTAAAAAATGCTCCTAGCACATTTCAACGTGTTATGGACAACGTCCTTCGAGAATACTTACATGTATTTTGCTTTGTTTACATGGACGACATTGTAATTTTTTCCAAATCCCTTCAAGATCACATTAATCATATTAGACTAATTTTCAGTAAAATCCGAGAATTCAATTTAAAAATACAGCTCGATAAATCAGAGTTTTTAAGACGAGAAATATCCTTTTTAGGTCACGTAATAACACCAGACGGAATTAAACCAAATCCTTCTAAAACTGAAGCGATAACAAATTACCCGTTACCCAAAACCACAAAGGAAATAAAATCATTCCTAGGCCTTACAGGTTATTATCGAAAATTTATTTCAAATTTTGCTAAAGTAGTATGCCCATTAACTAAATGTTTGAAAAAAGGTTCAAAATTTAATATTTCCGACCCAGAATATATTCAAGCTTTCGAATTGTGCAAAGAACTTCTTTGTAATGCTCCAATTCTTGCTTATCCTGATTTTAATAAGCAATTCAAATTAACCACCGATGCATCGAATGTATCGATAGGAGGTGTATTATCACAATCAAATCGCCCAATAGCTTACTATTCAAGAACTTTAAATTCGGCAGAAAAAAATTATTCAACAATTGAAAGAGAACTGTTAGCTATTTTAGATTCAACCAAACATTTCAGACCATACCTTTTCGGTCGCAATTTCATTGTAGAAACAGATCATAACCCACTTGTCTGGCTTTATAAAATTAAAGAACCAAATTCTAGACTTGTGCGTTGGAAATTAAAATTAGAGGAATTCGATTTCAAAATAATTTACAAAAGAGGAAAAGAAAATAAAGTAGCGGATGCCCTTTCCAGAATCGAAATTCACAATAGAGAAGATGAAGAATCCGTTATTGCAAACATTGACAAATTACCCGATATCAATGACGAAGAAATAGAACGAATTATTAATTCCCAAGTAGAAGACCCAATTGAATATGCCAAAACACTAGAAAATTTGCGATCATCATTAACTGAACAAAATGAATGCGACAATACTGTACATTCAACTGATGAAGACAACGGTAAAACCATTCCAATTTCAGAAAGATCTTTAAATATATTTCCTAATCGAATATATTTTAATACCGGCGAAACATATAAAAACCGTTTTACTAAACCCTTTAATAGAAATACTTATAAAGTAACCATTTCCAAAAATTCAATTGATCAAGATTTATTAACTTTCATGAAAGACACATTAAAACCAAATTCAAGTTATGGAATATATTTTACTGACAATAATCTCAGACGTCCTTTTGAAACCCTTTGCAAACAACATTTTAACAATTCAATAAAATTATTCATTACCAATAAAATCACCAGTGACGTAACTGATAACGAATTACAAAAAGAAATTGTTACAGAATACCACGATTCAAATCATAATGGTATAACCGAAACTTACAACAACCTCAAAGACAAATATTTCTGGCCAAATATGAAACAAACTATTACAGATTTAATCAATAAATGTGACTTATGTTTACAGTCAAAATATGAGAGACATCCGTATAAATTAAAATTTGACGGACCGTTATTAGCAAAGAGACCTCTAGAAGTGTTACACATGGACACGTTTTCCTTTCAAAATTCCAAATTTTTGACGATTATTGATTTATTTTCAAGATATGGACAATCATACTGGATAAAAGACGGTACCAGCTTGACTGTTTTAAATAAATTAAGACACTATTTCGCTCACCATAATATTCCACAAAAAATAGTTTGTGATGCGGGGCGTGAATTTCAAAATAATACCTTCAAAGAATTTTGTAAAATGAACAAAATTGAACTTCATTTCACAACAGTGAATAACCCGAGTTCTAATTCCCCAATAGAGAGATTTCACTCAACCATTATAGAAAAATTAAGAATACTAAAACTGAAAAATCCCAATGAAGTTCCATCAAATTTAATGATTTCAGCAGTTTCGATTTACAATCAATCAATACATTCTTCTACCGGATTTTCACCCTTTTACTTACTATACGGCCCTTACGAGAGAACTCCAGAATTCGATTTAGACATGACTGTATTCGAACAGTATAATGAAAAAAGAAAACAAGAAATTCTACCATTCTATGATCAAGTATACCTCAAAAACAAGCAATTAGCCGAAAACATTTTAGAAAAACGTAACGAAACCCGCGTTGATCCGCCTAATGTAGAAAATCGCGAAGTTTATGTAAATAGGAAAAAACCCAGTAAAGCTAATCCTATATACGACAAGGTAATTGTTGAGAAACAAGAATCGAATAAAACTTTTGGAAAAACTCAAAAATCAAGAAATACCACAGCTAACATTAAAAAGGTTAAGAAACTAAGAAAAACAACTTCTTTACAGGTTCCCGATACTGGCGGTGACGATCCTCCAGATTCACCACAACCAGGCCCTTCAGGTCAAACCCATTAAAAACAACGGCTATTTTCAAGAAATCATAGGCCCAGTAAAAGTAATGGACCACTACCATAATTTTCTATTTTTCGTAAATACATCAAAATTAGAAATAGGATTCAAACAGCTATTAGCAAACACTGAAACTCTAAAGAAAGATGCTTCAATAGATAAACTAACATACCAAATTTATAAACAACTTGCTTTAAATTGCAGAAATATTGAACTATTACTGAGAAAATTAAGTTATAAATCAAAACGAGCATTGGCTAATATTCTAGGAAAAACCATCAAATTCATTACAGGAAATCTCGACGACGACGACTTGCAAAATATTAATGAAAATTTACAGAAATTACATAATAATCAAAATTCCGAAATGAAACAAATAAATAAACTAACAACTTTCGCAAATCATTTATCAAAAAGATATTCATGTGATTTAGAAATCTTAATGTCAAATTTAAACAAAACAAAACATTTTATTGAAGGTTTAACGTTTATCGAAGATACAAGAACATTATTACAAAACGAAGTTTATCATTCAGAACATTTAATAAAAACGTTAGAATTGCTTGAACGCGCAATCAGCTTGTCATGGAAAGGAATTCCAGATTTAGAACTTTTAACGGTAGATGAACTTATAACTGTTCAAAATTACTTGACGAAAATCTATAATCCAAAGCAATTGTTGCCAATTGAAACGACTCAATTATTAAACATTTTAGAGTTATCAAAACTTATGGTAATAGGAACAAAAGAAACAATTACATTCCTTCTCAAAATACCCATTTTAAAACCAATTTCCGCAAATTATTCTCAAATCTACCCGATTCCGAATTATCAAGATATCGTTATTGTCCCACCAAAACCATTTCTAATCGAGATGAACAACTTAAAATACTGGACTAACGAAGATTGCCAGAGTTTCCACATCATCACCTTGTGTCTGCAACAACCGACCCAAGAGGATTGTAATTTATTGAATGCCAACAAATGCAAAACAATAAAAATTGCTAACGATTACCAAATTACATCTGTACTGCGTAATAGACAATTACTAGTACTATCAAAGAGAAAACTTGAAATAATTGAAGATTGTCAAGGACAACTAGATAGAACATTTATACAAGGACCAAATTTAATCAGTTCACAATGCCGAATAATATTGGAAAAATCCACATATGTCAACACTACACCTACGTACGAGTTAACATTGTACCACATTTCAAATGAAACATTGAAGTTTTATCAAGAAGCAAAACTTCAACTGCGACATCTCAAAGATCCAACCATTCTTCAACAAGAGGCTGAAGAACTCAAGAATCAACCACTACATTTGGAACCACTGGTTCACATAATTCATTATGGATTTACCGGCCTTGTATTATTGTTAATAATACTTGCCACGGCCATCATTATCAAATTCAGGACACGCATTATCGACCTTTTCTGCAAACCAAGAAAAATCATTCGCATCAAGATGGTCGATCCAAATCAAGAAGACACCCCCGCATTGCCGAATTGAACGAGGTCGTTCAAACCTAAGGAGGGAGGAGTTATGTAATGGTATCCACATACCAAAATGCTGAGAAGACAGTTCCCAGGAATGATGCGCCTTATCGCAGGCACGTTCCAGAGCGTCCCATTCTTCATCATGGACAATTATCTCATGCATGAATTAATTACAATCGTACTTTCGTTCGGAAAGCATCTCCGTGTCCTTTATCGTTATAACCGTTGCGACAAATGAAATACCTTTGTAACTCAATTAATTAAGTGAAATAAAAAACTTTTTAAAAAATTAAAATTTCAAATCGTGAAATTTAACTGGCGCTGCGAACAGGATATTCGCGACTGAACTGTTAATCAATCGACGGGATTGACCCACGAAAAGTGATTTCTATCCCTGGTGAAAGACAGTAACAGGTGGCTTTCAAGTCTTTGTGCGAGAATCCAACGAAGAGGAAAGAAGATACATCTAGGGAAATACACACCACACGATGCAGATCCTAGTGCTGTAAGTCCTTTGTTTTCTTCCATCCCAAAAGTGTAATTGTTTCAAAAAAAAAAGAAAAAAAAAAAATAATAATAATCAATTCAATTTTATTTAATGTCCGATACCGACATTGAAATAATTGCTGACGATTTAGATACGTTAGAAAATTCAACACCTAGATATAAGATAAAACCAAGTATTTTAGGCAACGTTAGATTTAGTCCGATTCCGCAAAATCCAAAAATGACTAATACAAATTCAAGTGTAAATTCAAGTAATCTAATTACTGACAAAAACGAAATTTCATTATTAATGAACGCGATTCCAGAATATTACCCAGGCCAAAATTTATCAATTTTTATAACCGAAGTTGATAATTTGCACAAACATTTAGAATGCAGATTATCACCCGATTTAGCTTATGCAGTTAGTTTTTCTCTCAGATTAAATATAACCGTTGCGACAAATGAAATACCTTTGTAACTCAATTAATTAAGTGAAATAAAAAACTTTTTAAAAAATTAAAATTTCAAATCGTGAAATTTAACTATATATTATAAACCTTACCAATAAATTTAACGCTGATAAAATCACACAGCTGCATTATTAGTGCGATTGAACGTTCCTTTATTAGGAATCATAAAGGGCTCGCTTATAAATTCCTTCTCAATTCATAAAATCGTATTTTTATCCATGTAATAATAAATGTACAGTGTGAATACCGATGATTTTATTAAAGGTTATAAAATTTGAGAATAAAAATAAAAAAATGTAAATTGTAAACGGCAGCCTATGCCGTTTACAATATCGTGCAGATGAATTATTTGTTGGTTTTTCAAATAATAAAACATTTGGAAATCTTATGGAAAGTCTAATACCCGAATTGGTTTCAAAAATATGGTAATTGGGTTAAACCCGCTTTTCGATCTTTCCTGGTTTCAACAGACATCTGGTCAACTGTATACAGTACGCTTTTAATATTTATTGTGGTTATTAAAAAAATTTAAAGGAAGGATAAGATTCCACTTTATGCACTTTTTGTAAACCTATCACTATTTTCTTGTTTGCCGTGGTGTTAACATAAAGAACCTATTTTGTTTTTGATATGTACTGTGACGTTCGCCTTCACAATTGCTCAAGGCTAGGTTAACTTATTGCGGCGCTGGGTCGTAGTTCGTTTATTTTCTTACTTCAGCATCAATTGGGCGCCAGCCACCAAGTGGCAGAAAGGGGTTACTGTTAATTAGTAGTTTGGTCCAGTTAGTTAACGAAACTTACAGGAAACTTTAATAATTCTATATATTGCTTTTAGATTCAATAATAAATGAATAAAAAACAAAAACGAATGGAAGTATGAAATAGGTTAAATTAGTGTTTAGGGAAATAATTCACAAATAGGTAGCCATCCAATAATCATAAAAATGAATGATTTGATACGCCTTGCAACGTAGACTTCGGAGAGTCATTGGCCCGTCCGTCGGAAATAAGAAAGCGTTGCCTCACCAGATTATGGTTCTCCTGCGCCCCTGAACTGCTTCAACCTACAGTAGCAAGCGGTAAGCGGTAAGCGAAATCGGCATGCGGCATTAGTATGCAGTGCCCTCCAGGCTGATGATAGTTTTGGGAGGCTGGTGTTCAGGTTTTCAGCGATTTAGGCAACTAGCAGACACGTCGAAAATTTCCTGGAGGTTTACTTCCGGCCTAGCTTCCGTCCTTCTCTTGGACGCCGACGGCCCCTTTTGGATCCGTAAGGTTGGGTTTATCGGATGTGCTACGGTGTAAGTTAAAGGCAGTATCAATTTACTTATGAGGCCCTAAGTGGCTACTGCGTCACAGTTTCGCGATCTTTACGCGAAGCGCATGAAAAGGTGCATATATCGTACAGACAGCTAGCTCAACATAACAACTACACATGCAACAAAAATAAAACTCGGACATTCACCACAAACCGTGCGGCTGAGCGCCGTGTGTGTCATCCGCCGGCGCCTTGATAAATCTAGTCAAATAGTGCACTCAGCGCAATTTCATTCATAAATTCAATAAGTTGAGCGATCGCTAATAATGAATCTTTCTCATCAAAGTGGAATAATAAAGTCAAATCGCTTTACCTGGCACACACGTTCGCTCAGCTCGCCCGCCCGATCACACCTAAAAAAAAAACTATTCATCTCGTCCACCAGGACAGAAAAACCTGCGCGCTCTCGATATCGCGAAAACACAATATTCCTAATTTTAAATCAGAGTCGTAGCAATACTTTGGCCTTTAAATAATTTAAACGAAAAAATAAAAACGGAACGTTACAGTACATATATCAAAAAAGAAATGTAATAAATAATGTCACTTATCTCCGGTGTAGAGATCAAGCGTGTTCGGGTAGTGGCCGTATAAGAAACGGGGAGTTTGTGGTTGGACGCGTGCATAATCATCCTGTAGTACAACAACAGGAGATTGAAAAAAATAAATATCTTAAAGCAATCAGGCAAAGAAGCCAGGATAGCGGACGTAGATACCGAGGTATAATTTTAGAAGAGCAAAGCGTTAATCGACAAGGTAAGAATTATACGGGTGTAAAATTAGCAATAGATTTTTTTTTCAGCTTAATTGACCCCAATTATCACGTTTAAATAGGAAAACGTCAATAAATATCATAAACTTGACTAAGTATTTTGCGTTTACCTCTTAATTTTAACTCATTTTGTTACCACCCTCAACTATTAGTTGTCAAACATATTCCGTATTCCGGCTGAACACAAATTCCCATAAAAAAAGTAAATTGCAGATTCGGATTCCTTATACTTCAATCTGTTCAATAATAAAAAAAGAATATTCACTTCAAGATGATAGAATAAAAAAATCATTTCTACCCTCAAAAAATATTCATTTTTTCATTTTTCATTTTCATTTTTTATTAGTGAATTTGTTAGATGAAAGTTTGCGGTTGGCCGCAATAACACAAAATATTTAATTATATTATTAATTTTATTTTACAAATGTCGTACTAATTATAATTCCATTTTAAATAATTCCATAAATATCAAAAAAATCTTCCTATCAAAACCATACCAAACCGAATAAAAGATAACGCCACGCGTCGGCTGAAAACAGATGAGACTTCTTACTACCTGCTAATATCGGGTTGACATTGACACTAAAAAAATGCGGTCGGTGGTTATAATGGATCGCCGCTTGAGTGCTCGGTCTCTTTCCCCTTACCCTTCAACATTTTAGGAAAGAGATAGAATCGGTAGATTTTAAGGATTTTGGTCTGGTCGCAAATTTAACCAGGTGCATCCAAAACTTTGAATTAAAGACTAATTTGTACCTATGTTTGTTTCTCATTGTTTAAACAATTATAAATTATTTAAACAATTTAAACATTATTTAGCCAATTTATAACAAGAAAAATACTTTTCATAATTAATAAACAGAAATGTAGAGTATAAAATTAGAACTAATTAGTAGCCACAAGTATTTTGTTTTAAATAATTTTTTTGTTGATAAAATAATTTTCGGATTAATTAATTTTAAATCTCGATTTTCGGTATAAAACCGTAATAAAAAATTGGAACCACAATAAAACTAGATAAACTTGTGTTTCTAATTTAGGACTAATTTGTACCCACAAGCATTTTGTTCTAAACAATATTTTTGTTGATAAAATAATTTTCGGTTAAATCTCATATTTCGATTTTCGGTATAAAACCGTAGAAAAATTTGGAACCACAATAAAACTCGACAAACTAGTGTTTCTAATGTAGGACTAATTTGTACACATAAGCATTTTGTTATAAACAATATTTTTGTTAATAAAATAATTTTTGGGTTAAATCTCATATTCCGATTTTCGGTATAAAACCGTAAACAAATTTGGGACCACAATAAAACTCGACAAACGAGTGTTTCTAATTTAGGACTAATTTGTACCCATAAGCATTTTGTTATAAACAAATATTTTTGTTGATAAAATAATTTTCGGTTAAATCTCAAATTTCTATTTTCGGTATAAAACCGTAAACAAATTTGGGGCCACAATAAAACTCGACAAACTAGTGTTTCTAATTTAGGACTAATTTGTACCCACAAGTATTTTGTTATAAACACTTTTTTGTTGATGAAATAATTTTCGGTTAAATCTCAAATTTCGATTTTCGGTATAAAACCGTGAACACATTTGAAACCGCAATAAAACTCTACAAACTAGTGTTTTTAATTTAAGACTAATTTGTACCCTTAAGCATTTTGTTACAAACAACATTTTGTTGATAATATAATTCTTAGTTAAATCTCAAATCTCGAGTTTCGTTATAAAACTGTAAAAAAATGGGACCACAATAAAACTTAAAAAACTTGTGTTTCGAATTTTGGACTAATTTGTACCTATAAGTATTTTATAACAAACATCCATTTTTAAACTGATATCATTTAAGTGCAGCGACAGCAACAATTGCCTGATTCAATGATTACGTTTCGTTATAAAAATTTCTACAGTTTGTGTACCAATATTGGAGTAATTGGTTAAAGTTAAATCATGGATTCGTTACATACTTTTCACGAAGTTACGTTTCAACATTAATGTTTTATAACTATGATTATCTATCAACTATATAAATTGCATCTAAGGCAAATTTTCTCATGGTGCTGTGATCAGTACGTTTTGCATTATGATATAAATTGTATAGCAAGTAATGTTACATATTAGTTCTAACAACTGATTTTTCTTTCCCTATAGAACCAATAATATTGCTGGACGTGACAGAGGGAAATTGCACTTTACAAAAAAAGAAACTAAAAGATTTGCCAATCATGATTAGCCAATTACGAAAACAATACAATTTAGCAGGTATCGTCCACTACGAACCGCCAAGATACGCACGGAAGTTGTCCGAAAATGACGTTGGGCTAGGGATGCAAACGATACATCGATGTTTGCAAAACATCGATATATCGCTGATAATCATCGATGTTAACATCGATGTTTTAATGGACGATACATTGCCGATACATCGACGCCAACTGTAAACATCGACATCGCTCATTCAATCCGTTCGTTCTCTACCGATTGATGCACGTGCTCATGTTAGTCAAGTTACGCATTGCCGTGTAGATCTTGCTTGTTTGTGCGCTGTTTTATTGTGTTTTTGGAATTGAAGTTTGCAGTGGTAGGTAAGTAAAGTATTATGTTTCTTAATTCATATTTTTTTCTGGTATTTTTCCGAGCTACATTTACCTACCCAAACATAACCCTAATTTTATACACACATGGTCACGGGGCGCGACGTTACATAAGCTTTGTTCGTTTGTCCTGCACTAAGTTGAACCGAGTTCACGTTTGTGACGTCATCAGTACACGCTAGTTCATGTCAGATTTCTTGAACTGAACCGATTCCATCGAACGGTTTGCGTGCAAGTTAGTGTAAGTTGGCAGCGACATAACCTCAACAATTCGACGATCGACGCAGAGCGTTCTTCGTTCATGTTTCGCGCCCTCCCCCACTCATTTTACAAACCTGCACTTTCTACACCCACTCTCGAGCAGAGGCAGAAAGTTCACGTTCGGACAAGTTGAACTGACGCAAACGAACACGATTCAGTTCAAAATAGTGCATGTAACGAACGCTTTCCGTGCAGAAAGTGTAAAAAGTGCAGGTTCAGTTCATGTAACGAACAAACCTATTTACGTACATTTATTGAAGAAAATGTATAGTTTTTTTTTGTACAATTACCAACATTACTTTATCATAAGGTTACGTGAGCATAGTGATATCAACTTGTTAAATTATATTTTTATTAGAACCGTTGCGTTAGAATTAATATTTTTATTCGTATACAAATTATGGTTAAAAATAATTATTAGGACAATTTTATCAATCAATTATATCAAGACATTGAATGATTTATTCTATATGGTTACAAATATTTATCGAATGAATATAATTTTATTTATTAGATCAATTTAATGGTTAAAAGATACATCACCAACACTTTTAAATAGTGTATTATTATTGTTAAAAAAAAATTATAACAATAATTTGTATATTTGTCCATTTTTTTAGTCTTTAATTTATTGTTCACGCTTATTCATTATAATTTACCCACCTTTTAAAAAAATTATGTTTCAGAAATTAATATATCAAATAAAAGTTTATCGATTTTAAGCGAATTTTAATACGATGAAACAAAAATATACAGAGTGGATCATACAACTTTTTATTTTTAAATAGCACACCCCATTTTTACTTTCCCCGGACCTCTGTCCTCTGTGATCGTGAAAATTTTCGAACTTCCAATTTCAGCGGAAATATCCGTTGGTCCCCTGACTAAGACCATTTGTGAAAAATGTCTGTCTGTGTGTGTGTGTGTGTGTTTCTCGCGTAGAGGCCAGACCATTGCGTATCGCGACGAAAATGCATATTTAAGGTTTTGAGAATATTTGTGGGTGCTGATTAGTTTTTGGCCAAAAACAAAATTCATCAAGTGCAAGTTTACTGTTGGCGTTTTTTGCGTTTTTTTATTGCGAAATTTCGTGAAATATTGATCGCATAGAATTTTTATTCAAATAAAAGTTGTTTCTTACCAAAAAATACATATTTTATATCCTATGACTTTTTGTCCTCCGAGGCTTAGTTTTCAAGATACAGTCTTAGCATTTTTGTTGTTATTACTGATATTTTATTAAATATTGATTATATCAAAATTTGTTTCAAATAAAAGTTGCTGATAATCAAAAAGTAGATATTTTATGTCATATGATTTTTTGTCCTCCGACGCATAGTTTTTGAGATTTGTTCAGAGCTATGCAACTAATGCAACCTAATATTCATTAACATTAATATTGGCATGGCAATTATTTTACAATAATAAATACTACAATTTAATTTTCATATCCTCTAGCATATTAATTTTAATGATATAACATAATTAATGGGGAAAGTACTATGATGGGCACATCACCATTTTTTATGTGATTTTTAGAAAGATCTTTTTTTTCCTAAATTCAAATATATCATATATTTAACTTAAACCATTGCTAAATTATTTAGCTTCAACTATTGCACTAATAAATTTGTTTAAGCAACCAATTAATATGAAAGTAGGCCGTGAAACAACAGTATAAACAACAAAAAAATTTGCCAGAGATTTTTACTGCCTACTTAAATATTATTTGGTTTTTACATTATTGAATCATTGCAATATTTAAAGTAGGATAATTCAATAAAAATTTAAAATAAATATATATCATATCTTATATATTTGTAATTAGAAAAATACATATTTTCCAAAATCCATTAAAATATATTTAAAATTAAAATAAAATTTGTATGTTCCACCCAGTAAGCTATTTTTGTTTTTAATTTATTTTATGAAAACTTACATCAAATCAAACAACTTTTATTTAAAACAATAATTTTTTTAAAGGGTGGATAATTTATAATGAATAACCCTGTACACATAGTAGTAAAAATAGAATGAGTAGGTATAGGAATAGCATTTCAAAGAAATGTCTTATTTAAAAAAATAATAATAATAAGAGACTGGGCAGGGACGTGTACTTGAAATTAACCAATTTTATGTAAATACATACATACATACATATTTTAATATTAATACTAATAAGATACTTTATAGTTTTGTTTCTACTGTTTATTTAACTTTTAAATAAACGTACAATTTTATTTTCTCTTCTTAACAGAAAACAATGCCACCCAACAAAGTGAAGAGTAAAATTTGGAATTATTTTAAAAAAATTGTCAAAAAAGAAGCTGTGTGCAAGATATGCAATAAGAACCTAAAAACTTCAGGCAATACGACTAATCTCCGTGGTCATTTAGAAAATGTACATTCACAGCAATGGCAAGATGCTGAACTACCAAAAAAGAAAGCAAGAAGAAAAATTACTGATTATATAGAAGTAGATATCGCAACGCCTGAAAGGGATTTAAATAATGATCAACTTCCTTCAACATCAAAGAACTATACAAATGCTAATCCTTCGACCAGTTCAGGCAGCGTTAAAGATATAGCTTTATCACAAAATTTAGCTATTAGTACACCATCGAGCTCAGTTGGTCAAGGTTCCAAAAAAGCTTTACAGCCAAATGTTGATGACTTTATAAACAACATAAAAAGCATAACCACACAAGATGGAGCAAAATTCAAAAAAATAACTGAAGCTATAACGAATTTTATAATCATGGACAATAGACCATTTTCTACTGTAGAAGGCAAAGGCTTTTTACAGCTGATGAGGGAAGTTTGTCCATTGTACAAAGTACCCAGTCGCGAGACAATAAAATCCAGGATTCATGATAAATATGACGTTATGAGCAATATTTTTAAGACATACATCAACAATGCTGAAAATTATTGCATCACCTACGATATTTGGACAGAAACGATGCAAAATAAATCGTTTGTAGGTGTTACAATACACTTTTTGCATGAATCTAAACTTCTTAGCGGAACCTTAGGTGTTTTTGAGTTGACAGAACGCCACACTTCTGCGTACATAACTAAAAAACTTAAAGAAATACTCGCCGAGTGGAATATTTCCATTGACAAGGTTTCAGCTATCATTACAGATAATGATAGCACTGTAATGAAAGTCAACCGTGACATGTTTGGGGAAAACAAAATTATTCCTTGCTTTGCTCATACAATCAACTTAGTAGTAACTAAATCCATTGACGATGCAAAAGAATCTAGTGAATTAATTAGTAAGGTTCGAGATATAGTAAAATTTATTAAAAGGAGCGTTAACGCAAGTGACGAGTTAAGGAAAAGACAAATAGAGATGGGATTGAAACAAGGCCAAATTAAAAAAATGATTCTTGATGTACGTACAAGATGGAATTCGTGCTTTTACATGCTACAACGGTTTGTGGAATTAGTGCCCATTGTAGGAGCAATACTTTTGATTATACCGAGAGCTCCCCAAATGATCTCAAGCAGTGAAATAGACTGCGTAAAAGAAATGGCAGAATTACTTTGCCCATTTGAAAAATTGACAAGAGAAATTTCTGGAGATAGTTACATAACAGTGAGCAAAGTTATTCCACTAGTCAGTTGCGTTCGGGAAGTAGTAGAAAATATGAAACCTAAAAATGAAATGATTTTAGAATTTCAAGAGGAAATAAAGAAACAACTAGCAAGAAGGTTTTATAATATAGAACACTCCACAATTCTTGCTATTTCAAGTACTCTCGACCCCCGATTTAAGTTTATGCATTTCAAGAATGCTGTTGCTAAAGGCAAAGTAATTAATTACTTAAATAAATATGTGCGCGAATATAACAGCTCACCTACAACATCCAACAATAACACATCTGACGGGTCTGATAAAGATGATGTAGGATTTGATATTTGGAAATACCACAAACAACTGACCCACAAGAACATGAAATATAAATCATCTGCTCATTTGAATGCTGCAGCTTCAACAGAAACCATCAATGAAACAGAAGTTCAAATGTACCTGTCGTCTCCTGTTGCACCAATAAAAAGAGACGCTATTGAAATGTGGGAGGATATGAAGGATATGTTTCCAAAACTTGCAATGATTGCAATGATATATCTCCCCATCGTTGCTACGTCTGTGCCAAGCGAGCGTTTGTTCTCGGAGGCTGGGTCAATCATCACTCAGGATAGAAATAGGCTTCTGGGGACTAGATTATCTAAACTTATTTTCTTAAACTCCATTTCAAAATTGGTATATTCACACCAATGACTCTTATTTTGTTTAGTTACGTCGTAATTACTTATCATAGCCACATATACTTTGTATTTGTATTATTACAAGTGTCTAAATTCTGTTACAAAATTATATTGTACAAATAAATAAATCTTTCCAATGGAGAAAATGTATTTTTATTTTAAGATCTATTTTATTGTATATTTAAAAGATAACTAAGGTATTGGGTTTAATTAAAACTCATCAGATTGATATATTTGGTATTCAGGTACGGCATAGTTGTAGCCACATTTGCATTGTGTGAAACGGATTCTTCTGTGTTGATTAAATATCTTTAATCTAACTTTTTTTATCGTGTAATAAATTAGATATTAAAACATCGGGAAAACATCGATGTATCGCCATTTTTACCGATGTTTTTTTAACATCGATGTTTGTCTTGGAAACATCGAGGTTTTCAAACCTCGATGTTTTCAAGAGCGATGTTGTATCCCTACGTTGGGCATTATATAACATATAGCCGCATGCCCAATGGACTCTGGTTCGAATCAAATGATTAGAAACAAAAAGTGAACCGAGTCAATCATAAAACGCTCATTGTACCTGCCATTTTGTGTTACAAAATAAGATAAGGGACCCGAAGAATATATTCTGCAATAAAAAATTGTTTGTCCAATTTGTTTGTTAATTCTGAACTACCTTGTCACTAATCTCATCTAATTACAATACCAACTGTATTTTTCTTGAGTATTATAAGATTATAATGTGAAAAAGTTACACAATTACAGAAAATATTTATAATTTAATAACCTACAATATCTTTTATGGCAATCTAAAGGATTTTTTTATGGAATGTACGATAGTAGAGGACTCTCGAATTAAACGGGTACAATTTTGTCATTTGTAAAAGTATGCCTATACCGTCTAAATCGTTTACAACGACATCGGCTATAATGTACATACAATCGGATATAACGGACAAAATAGCATTGATATTGCTTACAACGAACACATCGATTAGAACAATCACTTTTCTAGGAACGGTGGCTGCTTAAATTATCAGATACAGCGTACAGGGTGACCCAAATTCGATATTTGTATAGGGTATACACGTCATGACCTCTTTTTCAAAGAAAATAACGATAGCATTGACAGATCATGGCTAGCTCAATTAGTTTGGGAGATATCAGGCATTTTTCAATTGTCGGCTATTTTTAAAAAACGTCGTTTTCTCATTAAGTATAAGATATATAAATATATAGTTATTTGTGTACTTTTCAACGTAGAATTTATTGACATACTTATTTGTTTATTTCAACTTTTAATTTCAGAGTTATGACACAAAATTGAATTTTTTTTAATGGAATACCCTGTATGTTTTTATGTATTTAATAGCATTTTAAATTAGCTTTACATTGATATACACACCGGGTGTTGACTTGGCGGACGCAACATAGGAAATCCCATATAAATTTTAATATGATTAAATTTTGGTTCCCCTATTTATTTTAGAAAAAAAATGTATTTACCTTTTTTGTAGAGGGAAAAATTCTGAATTCATTCGAGTTAACAATTATCACTTTACGTTTCTCTAAGTTAAAATAATTAAGAAAAAGTAATGTCATTTTATAAAAATAATGACATGCCATGGAATTGAAACAATTGCAGATGTCAAAATGGCAAAAGATATCGCAGTCACTTGATTAAAGTAAATGTTTTCGAAATGATTTACACTATACAAGAAAAAATCCTCCTAATAAAGTGGTATTATGCAGACCACAGTTATCACGATGTTTGTGTTATCTTTTTTTTTTCGTTGATTAAGTAACAGCAATATCTTGTGCTATTTTGATATCCGCAATAGTTGTATTAATTCCATGGTATGTCATTATTTTTCTAAAATCACATTACTTATTCTTAATTATTTTAGCTGTAAATTTTCTGCCATTCGTTGATTTTTAAAAGAGTTTAATTTGAAGCTTTAAACGAGTGTTTTCCACTCCCAGACTAAGCATGAAGTAAAATTTCGAGTTTAGAAAAGCCCCGTGAAAATTTGTCGAGGGTCGCGCAGCGACCCGAGACAAATTTTCTGGGCTTTTCTAAACTCGAAATTTTACTTCATGCGCCACGCGTATAAAACACAGATTTTAAGTGAAGTACGAATATACATAAATTTGACAATATTATAGTGTTTTATAGGAGTGGCGCATGAAGTAAAATTTCGAGTTTAGAAAAGCCCAGAAAATTTGTCTCAGGTCGCTGCGCGACCCTCGACAAATTTTCACGGGGCTTTTCTAAACTCGAAATTTGACTTCATGCTTAGTCTGGGAGTGGAAAACTTGTTTAAAAGTTTAAATTGAACTTAAATATAATCAGGGAATACCCGCAATTGTTGTATCAATTCCATGGTATGTCATTATTTTTATAAAATCACATTACCTTTTCTTAATTATTTTAACTTGGAAAAACGAAAAGTGTTAAGTGTGAACATTCATAAATTTGGAATTTTTCTCTCTACAAAAAAGTGAAACACATTTTGTCTCTAAAATAAATAGGGAAGCCAACATTTGAACACTTTAAAATTAACATGCCAAGTCAACACCCGGTATATAACACTTTTCATTAATATACATTTATAATAAAAAATCGTAAAAATTAGCAGAAGAATTATTATATTTAAATCTAAGTTTCCTTTAAATATTAATTTTATCATTTTTAAGGGCTTTTGCGATCAATTACTGAGTCCACAGACCCCTTTATTATTAACAAGTAATACTATCATCTCTGCAGTTAAAATGGTATATATTTCCAAATATTTATCTAAAATCTTCAGAATTAGAAATACAATTTTTCAACAAAAAAAAAACGTAATCTTGTATATAAATGTAAAGCTAATTTAATGTGCTATTCAATGACATAAGATATATAGGGTGTTTCGTTTAATAAAATGCTTTTACACTTTATATCATAACTCGTAAATTAAAAGTCTGAATAAAAAAAATAAGTACGCCACTGCATTTTACGGTGAAAACTACACAAATAGCTTTTAAACTGTTTTTTGTATATCTTATAGTTGTTAAGATAAAGATAAATTTTAAAATAGCCAACAATTGAAAAACGTCTATCTTTCAAACTAATCAAGTTATATCTTGAAGAAGTTTCTCAACTTTCACGTGGTGAAACATATTTATCTATGATTTAAAAAGGAAAACACTTGATTAAATTTCACTAATATTAGTGAAATTTATCCAAGTGTTTTCCTTTTTAAATCTAATCAAGTTAGCCATGATCTGTTAACGCCATTATTACTATCTCAGAAAAAGAGGTCATAACGTGCATATCAATTTTTTCTAACTCTTAAGGTTACCGAGATATCTTATGAAAACATCGAATTTGGGCCACCCTGGTCTTACATTAAAATAATTTGATAAGCATGGTTGTTAGTCTTCTATTGCGACCGTCTTGAAAGATTCAGTATGTAACAATTTGACACAATTGCATTTAGGAATAACAAGATATTTTTTGCAAATCTGAAAGAGATACAAATTAGTCTTTAAATCGAAGATTAACATTGTTCGATAGTTTTCCTGATTCTGAAACAGTAAACTGATTTTGTAATTATAATGAATACAACCTAGCGCAATAAGAAAAAAAACATCGTTTTAATTATACCGTATGTCTCAGATAAAGGCGCATCATAGGGAATTTATATGTACAATTTTTGATGTTCATTTTTATCTTATACACTGCATTAATTTGATAGGAATGAAGTAAGAGTTGTTATATTATTTAATAAGGATTATTTAGATGCATTGTATATGTGTTTTGTTGAGTTTTTTGTAGCATAAATTAATTCGCTGGTATTTAAATTGCCGCGCGTAGCGCTATTGATTGGTTTTTGTATGTTATCAGCCATCATCTTCTCAGAGGACGTGGATTTCGATTCTGCACGTCTTGTGTGAAAGGTGTAATTTGAGTGATTTTCTTTAAACAATTGTAAAGTATCCTTGGGATTGAGAATTAATATATAGTCTACTGTGAATATAATTAACTTAGCCTGGTGCTTAGGTAAGTACCACGCATCATTTGTTTTAATAGTTTGCTAATATTGTGTGCTTAGCGTTTGTTTATTAGAAATAAATACAACGAGTGAAACTCAAATCAGTCTTTTTCCTAAAACATACTGTTGTCCCCAAGCCCTGAGAACATTACAAATTGGCGCACCAACAAATTACGTAACATCTGGCACCCAACTTGGCGCAGTATTACTGATTTGAATTTACATTCAACCTTCGATAATCCTAAAAAAGAAATAGATATGGAAAAATCATGGGATCTCGGCGCATGCCCACCCACAACCAGAAGTGCGGCGAAGAAAAAGGAGCAGGCCATCAATGAAAACGCAGCTGAACACATGGCCGAGGAAGATAAGGAACCGCAAGTTCACATTGAAAAGGCAGCGTTGGCAAATCTATCCCAGCAGAGCGAGGCGCGAGGAACCGACGATTTCTTTCGTCGATTTGGCGATGCGACATCAATGTCGCTCGGAGGATCCGGCGCTGGAGCAATTCCGCGGACCAAAACCGAGAGCGCAAATCCGCGAATGGAAAAGAGGAAACAAAAAATGGGAGTAGATAATTTAATTTCTAGTAATGATAAGAATCATTTATATTTTGCAAATCATAACGTTGTATATGATAACCCTTCGGAATTATCCCATGCTATTAATAAACTTATTGAAATTAAATTAGATGAGAGATTGAAAAAACATAACAATAACGAATATGATGTGGGTTTTTTACCCAAAAATACTAATAATAATGTGAATTATAATCGAAACATAAGTAATGAGGATAATAACTATCAGCCTATAAATTATAATTGTAATTTAAATATTATTGAGATAAAAAAATTAATTCCTAATTTTGATGATGCTGGTAGCATCCATCCAATAGATTTTGTTGAACGTATGGAAAAAGTATTAGATTTATACAATGCACCGTTTACAACAATCGGTATTATTGTGAAAGATAATTTTTCTGGATCAGCAAAATATTGGGCGGATGCATTTATTCATACATTTGCTAATTTTAATGCTTTTAGGGTGGCATTTATCAATCAATTCTGGAATCAATCTAGACAATTAGGAGTAAGATTGGCTCTGGAATCATCACGTTATAATGAGGGAGATGGAAGTTACGCTGACTATTTTAATTTTCACCTGGCAATGGCAAGACACCTCCAACCCCCTATTTCAGATATATGTTTAATTGCAATGATTGGTAGGCACTTCCCACCACACGTATCGGCAAGTATGATTTCGGTAGGTAGTTTGCAAGAAGCATTAGATCGACTTAGACAAGCTGATTATTATTATAATAATAAAGTTACCAAACCAATTAATAAATTCAGAAATTATAATAACAGCAGTAATGTGGGTCATGCTCATAATAATAGCAATAATGTAGAAAAAAATGCCCCTTCATATAATCGTAACTATCCTTCTAAATATAATCAACCAAACCGTAAGCCTAATATGTCCGCTCTAAATTTTGAAACTGACGCTCAAAATGATACACATCTAGAGGCGTCGGAAAACTAAAACTAAGTCACCAACACGGCTCGATGGGTGATTGATGTTGTAAATAGAGCCAATAATAAAAATAGTAAAAATTATCCTGTAGAAAATTTATTGGAAGAGGATTCTGACTTTAATCACCTCTATTCAGGTCCCAGATCACCTGTGATTGAAATAAAAATTTGCAAATATCCTTTTCCCGCTATGTTAGATACTGGCAGTGAGATTTGTTGTGTATCAACTGATATATGGAATCAACTTAGTAATTTTCATAGTGACTTTACTTCTTTTCCGGTGACAGGAACTAAAGTCACGGGAGCGTTTAGAGCTAAACCAAAAAGAGTTGAACGACAAATCTTAATACCTTTGAACATAGGTGATGCAGAGTTTGAGCAGGAATTTCTCTTGATTTCGGATCTTGCATATCCTATTATAATCGGTTCAGACTTTTTAAGAAAATACCAAACGATAATTGATTTACAAAAAAATAAAATACCGTTTAGAGACGGGGAAAATATTGCATGTGTTGAAGAATTAATTACAGTCCATAATTTTATCGCTACTAACCCTCAATGCCTTAAAACTTTAGCTATTAAAATTACTGATATACATTTATTAGAGTCTAGTAGAAAAAATGTCATCCTTGAAGACGGTTTAGAACGAGTTGTTAACGAAGCGTCACTTAAAGATACAGAAATTAATATTTTTAAAAATCTTTTGTACAAACATAAGGCAATATTTTCTGAAGTTGCCGGAAGAACGCATTTATATTTTCACTCTATAAATTTAACAGACGAGACTCCTTTTTTTAAGAAACCTTACCCTATTCCAGTAGCACATCGGGACGCTGTATCGAAAGAAATTGCATTGATGGAAAATTGGGGGGTAATTGAACGAGCCGCGACGCCCTACATAAGTCCTTTAACCACCGCGGTAAAACGAGATGGTTCGGTCCGGGTATGTTTTGACGGTAGACATTTAAATGCGCGTATTCAGCGAGAGTACGAATCGCCCCAGCCTATAGATGATATAATCAAAACTATGCGGGGTGTAAAATACATGAGTTCTCTTGACTTAACACATGGTTATTGGCAAATTCCTTTAAGACCTGATCAGAAAAAATATTATGGTTTTTTACACGGCTCAAAAAGTTACCAATTCTGTGTTTTACCATTTGGGATTTCTAATGCTGTTAGTTCCTTTACACGAGCTGTTGATACAATACTAGGCCCAGAATTTGGTACTTTTGTAATTTGTTATGTGGATGACTTGTTTATTTTTTCTGAAACATTCGAGGAACATGTAAATCATTTAGATCGCATTTTAACAAAATTAAGCTTCGCGGGTCTCACTTTAAAACTAAAAAAATGTAATTTTTTTCGGGAACAATTAAATTACCTAGGGTTTATCGTGAATAGCTCTGGAATTACTCCAGACTTAAGTAGAACCACAGCTATATCGCAATTTCCTAAACCTAATAACGTTAAACAATTACAAAGTTTTTTAGGTCTTTGTAATTTCGATCGCAATTTTTGTGAGGGTTTTGCTACTTTGTCAGAACCACTAACGTGACTTTTGCGGAAAAAGGTTCCTTGGGTGTGGTCAATTGATCAAGACAAAGCTTATAATAATTTAAAAGAAGCCTTAAAGTCAGCCACCCTATTATATCACCCTGCCAACAATCTTAACTATTATGTACAAACAGACGCCAGTGACGTGGGCTTAGGGGCACATTTATATCAATTTGTAGATGGTAAAAAATGTACGATTGCATTTGCGAGTCGGATTTTACTTGATAGAGAGAGGAATTATAGTTCTTGTGAAAAGGAAGTGCTAGCTGTAATATTTGCAACAAAAAAATGGCGAGAATACTTGTTAGGTCGGCCATTTACAATAGTTACTGATAACCGCGCTATTTTATATATTAATAGATGTCGTTTATTATCACCACGGATCACGCGCTGGGCACTAGCCTTACAGGAATTCACGTTTAAGGTCGAGTTTATTCCTGGCCGCATGAACATTATTCCAATTCCAATATTTTCAATTATTATCCACTAGAATAATTTTTGATAAAGATTTTAATGCTGAGCTTAAAAATATATCACTAAGACAATCTCAGGATGGGAAATTATCAAAAATGATATCTGCTATAAGTTCTAACGTTACTGACAACAAATTTATTTTAAATAATAACACATTATTTCTCAGGCACACCGATGAAGAGCCATACTTATTATGCATACCCAAATCCATGATTGAATGTTTTGTTAGGTCGTATCATTCTTTAGGTCATTTTGGAATTTACAAAACTTGAATGTTGTTAAAAAAAGATGTGTGGTGGCAGAACATGCATGCAGATGTAAAACGTATCCTAAAAACATGCGATATTTGTCAAAAGGCCAAGATTTCTATTTTACCAAAACCTCCCATTCATCCTATTGTTACAAAGAATGTAGGTGACATAGTAGCTATAGACCTTTTTGGACCACTGCCGGTATCTCGCGGGGGTGTAACATATATTTGTGTCTTTGTGGATCTGTTTAGAAAATATGTTAATTTTTACCCTTTAAAGCGGGCTACCACAAAGGCCATTTTGAATAAGTTAACTACAGATTATTTACCTAAGACAGGGAAAATCAAATCTGTATTACATGACCATGGTACCCAGTTTACTGCGAAAGCATGGAAAAATACGTTAACTGCTTTAAACATCATAATTCATTTTTCATCCGTTAGACATCCACAAGCGAATCCCTCAGAGCGGGTCATGAGGGAATTGGGAAGATTATGTCGGTCGTACTGTCATGACAATCAGAAAAGATGGGCGTGGGAGCTACCAAAATTTGCATATTTTCTAAATTCAGTAGTTCATGAATCAACGGGTCATAGTCCGTATGAGTTACAATTTAAAAAAATAACTCCCAGTCCATTAAGAACCAAAATATCTTTTCCTTTAGGTGACTCTAAATATTCTTCGCCAACAAAACTTATTCTAGCTCGTAATCTTTTAGAATCGAAAGCATCAAAACGTTCTGGTAAATATCCTGCCCGGTCGTTTAATGAATTTAAAACAGGAGATTTAGTATTATTAAGATCGAACCATGCTCCCCTAGCTTCTACATCCGAAACAAAAAAGTTATTGCTATTATTTGAGGGACCTTACAGGATTAAAAAATCTGTTAGTTATGCTACTTATGTTTTGATTAATCCAAATACAGAAAAAGAAAGAGGTACTTTCCATGCCAGTCATTTAAAGTTGTATTATGATGAATTCCATACTCCTCATTTGGCGGGTGCTGAATTAAATGATTAGTATGTTATTTGGAGGGGCAGATGTAGCATAAATTAATTCGCTGGTATTTAAATTGCCGCGCGTAGCGCTATTGATTGGTTTTTGTATGTTATCAGCCATCCTCTTCTCAGAGGACGTGGATTTCGATTCTGCACGTCTTGTGTAAAAGGTGTAATTTGAGTGATTTTCTTTAAACAATTGTAAAGTATCCTTGGGATTGAGAATTAATATATTGTCTACTGTGAATATAATTAACTTAGCCTGGTGCTTAGGTAAGTACCACGCATCATTTGTTTTAATAGTTTGCTAATATTGTGTGCTTAGCGTTTGTTTATTAGAAATAAATACGAGTGAAACTCAAATCAGTCTTTTTCCTAAAACATACTGTTGTCCCCAAGCCCTGAGAACATTACAAATTGGCGCACCAACAAATTACGTAACACTAAAAATATAAATTAAAAATAAAGTGAAAACTAGCAACTAATATCCTATAATAAGTAATAGTTGTCATGAACTGTCATTACAATTACTTCACATTCACTGTTGTAAATCATAATTTTAGGTAAAATGAGTATGTATTCCGTCATGGACACTCCTTACGGAGTTAAAGGAGGAAGGGAGAAAATAACTACTAGCGTATTGGTAAGAATTATAAAATAGAGAAAAAATTGAAATATTTTTTTTTACATTTAAATTTCCTCTGGGTACAAATAAGTCCTCAATTCGAAACACAAGATTCCCCAGCTATCCGGTAGTCATTTTTTTTAAAATGGTTTTATAACAAAAATCCTTGAATTCGCCATCTGAGATATAACCTCATATTATGAACAAAAAAACTGTTTATAGCAAATGAGTTGAGGGTCTAACTAGTCCTGAATTCGAAATACAAGTTTTTCGAGTTTAACAATAGTCCCAATATTTTGAATGGTTTTATAGAGAAAATCGATATCTGATAGTTAACCGAAAATAAAAGTATCAACAAAAAATTGTTTATAACAAAATACTTGCGGGTACAAATTAGTCCTAAATTGAAAACACAAGTTTGTTGAGTTTTATTGTGGTTCTAAATTTGTTTACGGTTTTATACCGTAAATCGGAATATGAGATTCAACCGAAAATTATTTTATCAACAAAAATATTGTTTATAACAACATGCTTATGGGTACAAATAAGTCCTAAATTAGAAACACTAGTTTGTCGAGTTTTATTATGGTTCCAAATGTGATCACGGTTTTATACCGAAAATCGGAATATGAGATTTAACCGAAAATTATTTTATTAATAAAAAATTGTTTATAATAAAATGCTTATGGGTACAAACTAGGCCTAAATTAGAAACACTAGTTTGTCGAGTTTTATTATGATCCCAATTTTTTTGGCGGTTTTATACCGAAAATCGAAATTTGAGATTTAACCGAAAATTATTTTATCAACAAAAAATATTGGTTAGAACAAAATGCTTGTGGGTACAAATTAGTCCTAAATTAGAAACACAAGTTTATCAAGTTTTATTGTGGTTCCAATTTTTTATTACGGTTTTATACCGAAAATCGAGATTTAAAATTAATTAATCCGAAAATTATTTTATCAACAAAAAATTTGTTCAAAACAAAATACTTGTGGGTACTAATTAGTCCTAATTTTATACTCTACATTTCTGTTTATTAATTATGAAAAGTATTTTTTTTGTTATAAATTGGCTAAATAATGCATAAATTGTTTAAATAATTTATAATTGTTTAAACAATGAGAAACAAACATGGGTACAAATTAGTCTTTAATTCAAAGTTTTGGATGCACCTGGTTAAATTTCAATTGAGAATGGTGGGGGTGCTAACTTTAGTCAAGCTAGCACCCCCATAATAATAATCGGTTTTCCGGCGAAAATAAGTTGGTACAAATTCTAATTTTGTGGGTACAAATTAGTCCTAAATTATAGGCATATTTTAATTTGATTTTGGCGAATTGGGGGCGCCAACTTTATGGAGGTTGGAAAAGTGGCTGTTTCAATAATTATTTTAAAATGTCTTAACGATACAAAATGATTGCAGAAAGACGATAAATTCACTTTTTTATAAATAATTGGAAAATCTTATTTTACTTTATACATTTGTGTACTTACTGCGTAGATGAAAATATGTTGAAATCGCATCTTGAGTTAATGTTTACAAATTTTATAATCTGCGATGTGTTCACAGTTGATACCAGATAATGTATGAGTGAATGATGCACACATTTGCATTTATATACTCCGGGTATTAATTATTGACGATTTCGGCGTGTTTATCGCAAACAACTAAAAACCTTGAATGTTTATTTATTTGCCTTCAAGTGGGTTCAATCAACTGTGTTTTTTAATAATTTACCACAGATAAAACCCATACCGTGTGGGCCGGTTCAAGACGCATCATAGGGAATTCCAATGGAAACATTTAATTTTACTTTGTATCTCTGTTATTAGACTAAAATGATCAGAATAAAATTAGAATCATTCCTTTTCTTACTAGTATTATTTTCGAAGTTATATACATATATACAAATTAGAATTAACGACTAACCGATAAGTACCAAATAAGATATCACAGCGAATTGGGTCATGTTGAAAAAAAATATTTTATTACGTGAGTGTGCAAGGAGAACAGAAGACGAAAAAGAGCAAAATGATCGTCGTCGTCTTCTGTCCTCCTTGCACACTCGATAAAATAGTTTTTTCAACATGACCTTATTCGCTGTTATTTCTTATTTGGTATATGCATACAATAAATGTATGAGTAAAATAAATGATTACTTAAAATTAGGTTGATTCAAAAAATTTACTAGATTCAAGAATAAAGTATATTACATAAACATAATACCTTGTTTTACCTATAAACACCGACTATATTTTTCACTCAATCCATTTCTGTGTACCTGTTCATTCCACTCACAACACTTTTTTCAAGTAAGGTTATTTCAATTTTATTTCTAATTTTTTTTTTAAAACCTCATAAGCAAAGCTATACTGAAGAGAGATAAATCTCGAAACGCGTAAAGATGGCCTAAGACATTAGTTTTAATCCAAGTCTTTTTAATTATAATCTCTTGTTATTTCTCCTTTTATTTTTAATTTTTATTTGTTAGTTGGTTTAAAGAGAATTTGGCCTAAATGTTACATATACTTTAATAGAGCGTTGTAACAAATCAAATCAAATCAAATAAGATTTTAAATATTTCATTGTATAAATCAATATCCGGAGGTGTATTTGCATAGGAAGTAGTTGTTTCAATGGATATTTATTATCTTAAGTTGTCTTATTAATTAAGACATTGTTTGCATTTTCGTATGTAATACCACAAGAGGTTGGTTTTGGCCGGATATTTTTTTTATTTAGACGAGTGCGTGGTTGCCTTGCAATTTTAACGAGAAAAAACTTGGATGACAAAAACACGAGAGCGAAGCTCGAGTGTTTTTGTCTATACAAGTTTTCTCGAGTAAAATTGGAAAACCACGCACGAGTTATTAAATGAAAAAATATCCTCCCAAAACCAAACCTCGAGTGGTATTTGATAAGATAATTCCATGACAAAGGTGTATTGTCATTCTAAAATCTGTCATCCGCTCTTGCAGCGTTGCCAATGTCCTATTAAATTTCTTTTAGTTTGTAGAAACGGTTTGCGCAAGAATAATTTATATTCAATGCATTAGTAATAATTAATCAGTTACGCACTTTTAAATTAAACAGCAAACCGCTATTAGAAAGTGAGGATTATTTTTTCTCTTTATTGGGTCCAAATTGACGATTTACTTTTTTTGGTATTTAGCGGCACTGTAAAATTTATATTACTTGTAATTTCCTCCTTGGAAATTGTTCCGAAACGATTTGTGTGACAATTATGCATTACGTAGTGATTTGACGGATTGAACTTAACGTCACTAATTCAGCGCGATCGTATAGTCGTTGGCATGGAGAACGTAAATAAGATAATTTTAAAATATCCACTTGCATTTTTACTTCTGCGATTTTGTTTGTTAGCAAATATGCATGATTTTAGGTTGGAATGGAATTATCACGAATAACATGTTCGTAATTTTTATATATTTATAAATTAGATAATTTATTGTTCTTTTTGTATGTATGTAGGTGGCTATGTTTCAATAATTGTTATTGTGTGTTTGTGAAAAGTCATTGTCAAATAAGGACATTTTATTCTATTCTATTTTTATAGGTAATTATAAGATTTGAATTGTTATATATAATTTTGTGGCTAATGTGAAGTTTACGGGATGTTCTCGAAAATTGATTTTTTATATTGATACTTGTAGAATCGCGGATGGAATGGCCGAAAATGACGAAAAAAAGTGCGGAAACAACGTTTAGCCCCATTTTGGGGCCCCGAAAGGTTGGAAATCCGTTTACTTAAAATGTGTTTTTTAGCCGGAAAAAAATAAAATGTGGTGATAATATGTATTCGTTTCACAAAACTCAATTGTTTAAATGTGTTTTTATAAAGATAGGACTTACGGATTGCTTAAAACTTCTACTTAAAGATTACGATTTTTGGCAGGTTAAGTTGTTGACAATTACTTCTTTTGTTGATTTATAGATATAACATAAGGATACCAATAATACTATAATGGAATGTGATAACTGGTTCACAATTGCCCAGAACAAGAGATAGGCGCACCCTGGTATCATTTCCAGGAGTAAAGTACCAACGCTCACTATAAATTAAAAAAAAAAAGAATATGTGATGGGAACATTGATTTCATTTTTCGTTTTTGTTAGATTAGTTGACAGCGTTATAAATTTAAAAACAATTATTAAATATGAAATTGGAGCAACAATCTAATTTCTCGTGTTTGTTATGCCGGGTTTATAAGACGTATAAGATGTTTTTTAAAATATTGCTGCTGCCTCCTGGTGTACAGAAATTGAACCTTAAATTTGATTCAAAACCATGGTCCCTTAGCATCAATTGTGCTATATCTATGAATAACAATGGAAGTAGGTGATAACATAACCTGTCAAAAATCGTAATATTTAAGTGAAAGTTTTAAGCAAACTGTAAGTCCTATCCTTATAAAAACACATTTAAACCATTTAGTTTTGTGAAACGAATACATATAATCACCACATTTTATTTTGTACACACCAAAAAACACTGTTGAAATACACCAATTTTCACCCTTTCGGAGCCCCCAAATGGGGCTAAACGTGGTTTCCGCACTTTTTTTTCGTCATTTTCGGCCATTCCATACGCGATTCTACAAGTATCAATATAAAAAATCAATTTTCGAGAACATCCCGTAAACTTCACATCGGCCAATTTTGTTAATAATAAACTATTTTTATAGCAATTGTCTATTTGTCCACGCATCAATATTACAAATAGAATAAAATGGATTCGCCAAAGAAAATCTACATCCACATTATAAAGCGAGGAGATAACAAATCAGAATTGGCCGCACTATCTATGGATAAGATTGTATGGTTTGGTATACCAGAAGAACTCAAAGATTTAAAGCTACACAAAGAGTTATTACAATTAAAAAGTGTACGCAATAGTCTGAAATCAATCGCGAAGGTAGGTGGTAATAGAAAAATAGCAATAACACTTACACCAGAATTGATAAAAGAGTATTTCGACGAGGAGGATAATTTTTGTATTCAGGGTTACTATTTAGAAGAATATTTAGAAGAGGCTGCGAATGAATTGACATGTTTAAGCGAATTAAAGAATTAGAGGATCAAATGTCATTAGTAAATAATATAAGTTTTAGTGATATTGAAAGGAAATTCCTTTTAAATAAGTTTAATAGTAAAGAAGCTACATGTTGGATTGATTTATTTGAAAACGAATGCACTAGATTTAAAATAGTAGATGGAGCTACAAAAGTAGAAGTATTGAAATTGTTTATAGATGGGACCGTATTGGAATGGTATTATGCTAACTTAATGAAGCTGTCATCTGACTGGGATAGTTGGAAAACGTCATTCCTAATTGTGTATGGTAAAAAAAGTTGGCTTTCTATTCGCACTGCATTTAATTACAGATATATATTTGGATCTTTAATTGATTTTGTACTTAAGAAAGAACGATTATTGCTTGAGGCTGATAAGAATATGCCAGAATTATTTAGAATCTATCAAATTGTATATAATTTGCCAATAGATGTGCAGAATAAACTAGAAAGAGATAAAATTGAGACTGTTGAAGATTTAGTGGAGAAGTTAAAAACATTTAATGATTCATATGTGACAAAAAAGAATTTTGAAGAAAAAAAATAATGGAGGGTAAGAAATTTGTTGAAAAAAATAAATTTATTAATACATCTGAGTCAGAACGAAAGCCATGTGTAATTTGTGAAAAACTTGGTTTTAAAAATCGTTATCACCCAATAAAAATATGTAGAAATAAAAATTTGAACAAAATTAATCTGAATGAAACAGACGAAGGTTTTGAGAATGGAACATTTAATATTGAAATAGAAGAAAATGACAACAACAAAAAAAACTAATTTGCCCGGAAGAATCCCCACCATGCTCATTAATTAAAATTAAAGTACTTGTAGACGGACGAAAATTTTTAAAGGCAGTTTACGATAATGGGTCTATGTGTTCATTAATTAATGAAAATATTGTAAAGTTGTTAAAGGCGAATTTAAATTATAATAAAAGTATTTTAAAAACTATAAGTGGTGTGGATTTTTGCAGAAGCCGGGCTATCTTACATGTTAAAATAGGAGAAATACAAGATAAAATAGATTTAGTTGTTGTGAAAAATAATACATTTAATTATGATTTGTTGCTTGGCTTAGATGCTATAAAGAAATTTAAATTGATTCAAGACGAAAACTTAAGAATTAGTCAAAAATTAAACGACAAAATAATAAATCTAGATGATTCAAATAATAGAGAAAAATTAGAACATAATGAATTAATGAATGAATGTGAGAAACAATTGAATAATATAAAAAATGATAATTTTGAAATAAACATAAAGCACTTAGACAAAGATAGACAGAGAAAAATAACTGAAATGATGTTGAGTAATTATAAATGCTGTTTTGTTAAAAATAAATTTGATATTGGTTTAATGAAAGCAAGTGAAGCAGAAATTAAATTAAAGGAAGATAAATACATTTCAAAGAAACCCTACAGATGTTCTTTTCCTGATCAGAAGGAAATAGAAGCTCAAATTTCTAAACTATTGGAAAATGATTTAATAGAAGAATCTAACTCACCATTTGCATCTCCAGTGACATTAGCGTTTAAGAAGGAAGATGCAAGAAGAACTCGTTTATGTATTGATTTCAGGGAACTAAATAAAATTATTGTTCCCGAATCTCAACCATTTCCTAGAATAGATGATTTAGTAGTGAATGTAGGCAATTGCAGTTGGTTTACTGCATTAGACATCAACTCAGCTTTTTGGTCAATACCAATTAGAATGAAAGATCGAAAAAAAAACTGCATTTATAACTCAGAAAGGTCATTGGCAATGGAAAGTACTGCCATTTGGTCTTAAGAACTCGCCTGCTATTTTTCAGAGGACATTGGCAAATATAATTAGAAGATATAAATTAGATAAATTATGTGTAAATTATATTGATGATATGTTGATTTTTTCAAAAACACTTGATGATCATTTAGAACATATTAGATTAGTTTTTGAAGCAGTTAAGAAAGAGGGAATAAAGATGAAATTGACGAAATGCAACTTTGCTAAAAACTCGGTTAAATATTTAGGTCATGTAATTGAGAATGGTAAAGTTTATCCAATTAAAGATAATCTAATTGCAATCAAAGATTTCGCGCGTCCTTCAACAAAGAAAATGGTTCGGCAATTATTAGGAAAGATTAATTTTTATCATAAATTCATAGACCATTGTACAGAAAGATTAGCACCATTACATAATCTATTAAAGAAAAATGAAAAATTTATATGGACTACAGAATGTGAAAACAGCTTCAAAGAAATCAAAAGTTACCTATGCTCGATACCGATTTTAGCCATTTATGATCAGGCAAAGGATATTGTTATTGAAGTAGATGCAAGTCGTTCTGGCTTGGGTGCAGTATTGAAGCAACCTCTAGAAGATGGCATCTTACATCCAGTTGGATATTTTTCTAAGAAACTAACTCCAGGTCAAATGAAGAAAGAAATAATGTATTTGGAATGCCTTGCAATCAAAGAGGCAATATTGTATTGGCAACATTATCTTATAGGTAGAGAATTTATAGTAACTTCTGATCATAAACCGCTTATGAATTTAAAATCAAAATCACGAACCGATGAAGCGATGGGTGATTTGATGCTGTATTTATCTCAGTATAATTTTAAAGTTGTTTATAAGGAAGGAAAAGATAATATTGAAGCTGACTCTCTTTCAAGAAACCCAGTTTTGGAGACGTTTGAAAATTTAGATGATTGCTTAAAAGTGGTGAATATGATACAATTGGAAGAAATAATTAATGATCAAAATTCAATTCATGATGAAATTGTAAGTTCAAATCAGATGTTAAAAGAGGGTGATGTACATTTTAAAATATAGTTATGTAATGGTATCCACATACCAAAATGCTGAGAAGACAGTTCCCAGGAATGATGCGCCTTATCGCAGGCACGTTCCAGAGCGTCCCATTCTTCATCATGGACAATTATCTCATGCATGAATTAATTACAATCGTACTTTCGTTCGGAAAGCATCTCCGTGTCCTTTATCGTTATAACCGTTGCGACAAATGAAATACCTTTGTAACTCAATTAATTAAGTGAAATAAAAAACTTTTTAAAAAATTAAAATTTCAAATCGTGAAATTTAACTATATTAAATAATAGAAAAAGAATTTATGTATCACAAAATTTCGGTTTACATTTAATAAATAAAATTCACACATTTTATGGACACATTGGCAGCAATCAAATAGCTGAAAAGATTCGCTCATTTTACTATTTCAAGAATATGGATGATATGATAATACAATTTTGTTGAAACTGTGAAATTTGTATAAAAAATAAATCTAGATCACGCACAGCAATTGGATTATTGCCAAAATTAGGCCCGGCAAAATATCCGTTCCAGATTATGTCTATAGATATGTTACAATCGGTGGATTTGGTGGCAATAGATCTGTCAAGAAGTATTTGCATTTGCTAGTAGATCACTTTAGTAGACATGCATGGATATTAACGTCAAGCAGACAAATTTCTAATGATTTCATTAAATTAATTAATCCAATTACAGAAGGTAATCAAATAGAAATGCTGTTAGTAGATCAATATAGTTCATTAAATTCTACGAAATTTAAATAATACTTAAAAAGTAAACATATTAAGCTAATATTTACTTCAGTAGATAATCCACAATCGAATGGACTGAATGAACGCCTAAACCAGACCTTGATTAATAGAATACGTTGCAAATTAAATGGCAATAACGATAAAATGCCATGGACAAGAATCGCTAAATTATGTGTTAAGGAGTATAATAGTACTATTCATGGCACAACAAAATTTTCACCGGCATATTTGCTGTATGGAGATAGGTCTGAGATTGTTCCAAAATTGTTAGAAAGGAAATATAATTTAGAAGAAGATAGGAAAGAGGCATTCAAAAATTCGGAAAACAGTTTTAGAAAAAACAAGAAGAAAATAGATCAAAATAGGAAGGAATATGATTTTTCAGAAGGAGATTTAGTCTATGTGTCAAATGGAAATAAATTAAATAGAAACAAACTGGATGAAGTTAGAAGTGGACCTTTTGTTATAAAAAAACGAGTTTCCAAATCAATTTATGAAGTAGAATGTAACAAGAAACGAAGAGAAGCCAATTTGTTCCATAGTTGCAAGTTGGTGCCTTACTCTTTTTAGTTGGGAAAAAGAGTTCTCGATCAGCGGAAGTATAAATTAGATAATTAATTGTTCTTTTTGTATGTATGTAGGTGGCTATGTTTCAATAATTGTTATTGTGTGTTTGTGAAAAGTCATTGTCAAATAAGGACATTTATTCTATTCTATTTTTATAGGTAATTATAAGATTTGAATTGTTATATATAATTTTGTTAATAATAAACTATTTTTATAGCAATTGTCTATTTGTCCACGCATCAATATTACATATTGTATATTAAAATTAGGATAATAATATATAATATTATAGTAAATACACAATAAAACAAGACATTAACACATTAAAAGCGTCTGTACGTCACAGTTTAAGAAATCCCCACATGAGTAAAATGCGCCTCGAATTAACAAATCTTTTACCCTCCTCTCATACAAGAGGTACGAGTGAGTTTTTAAGGGATGTAGAAACTTTTTGAAACCTTCGATGGCAAAATAATTAACACCTGAACGTGATTTTGATAGTCTGTGGTGTTGTTGTTGCAGATTATCTTGGTTTCTTGTATCGTATTTGTGGACAGCCGTATTTATCACGATTTTTTTTGTATATAGAAGACATTCTAAAATAAATAATAATGGCAAAGTTAAAATGCCTAGTTCTGAGAAACTGTCTCTGCAATCATCTCTATATTGTTATTTGGCCAGTATAGGGATTACCTTTCTTTTTATAGCGAATATCCGGTGACAAGATGAGTGTCCCCAGATTAAGACCCCATAATTGAGGGCTGACTGGAAATACCCAAAATAAGCCGTCTTTAATGTTTCACTAGATACGGTACCAACCAGTTGACGTATCAAAAGTGATTTTAATAGCTTTTTTGCTAAAATGGAACAGTGGCAATCCCACTTAAGGGCCGAATCAACATAAAGTCCAAGAAAGCAAGTAGTTTGATCGGCTTCACTAACATCTACCTTATTGAAAGTAGATTCATTTTTTGGTTTTTGTGTCATTCAGTACTAATCCATTTTCTATACACCAATGTGCAGTTTTATTTTCTGTTTTATTAATTCAGTTTTTTTTGATACGATAACGGGTTGTAATAGAGAGTATATCTATTGAGTGCCTTTTTTTTTAAATTTATATCTATTCAATCAATTTCTACGAAACGTCTCAGAAATTAACCATTGTAAAAATCCAGAAAAAACTAGGTAGCTTTCTGCATATTATTATTAATATCTAGATAAAGGATTGTGATAAAAATGAGATTTTTCCAAAAAAATATTAAGAATATTCTGAGGAATGTAGACCTGTATTCATTTTCTTTCTGTGATTTTTTGTTTTTAAAATACGGTATTCGAAAGTGATTCGCTTTTTAAAAAGGATAGTAGTTGTGTTTAATTGATTATATATTTAATTCGATTACTAATAATAATGATAACAAATTTAGAATGAAAAATAATTTTGTACATGACTACCCATTAAATGTGGGTCGTCTATGAATGATTCGTTCGAACAGAACTATTCTGTGCGGTGATTTAAATGAACTGATTCCGTATTTAAAGAAGAATTGATTCGTTATTGACTCATTTACTCGAGACGATCGACCGGACGATTTTGGCCCAGCGGAATCATATTACCGATTCGAATTTATACATGCGGTCTGAATCCGCCCGAATCAGATGACTATTTCTATCGCTCGAATTTGCGCACAACTTCAACTCATTCGTCTTTTTCGATGGAATCTCGTTCGCCTGAAACTCGTTCGGTTGAAACAAATCCTCACGATTTGCGGATACAAATCCGCTGCGCCAAGGTACGTCGATGGGCGTAACACATGTGTTATAAGGTATGACAGAATTGGATCTTTCCATGTTTTCCCCTACCCCCTTCCCCGCAGGCACTAGTTCGTGCGAGAGAACAATGACGTTGGATTTGGTTACGCTTTTGAGTCTATCATAACCTCTCTTTGCGGTTTCGCTGTACTTTTATAGATTTTTTTTAATATTTTGTGTTACAAATAATAAGACTTTGTGTTCGTGTTAAGTGTAATTAAAATAACAGTTTATGTTACGTGTAATTCAATGTTGACGTTGATTGCAGCGACGGCTCGCAGCCTAACTTCAGGGTCGGCCACAGCGCCAAGGAACACAACATTTGAGGTTGGGATCGCGCTTTATAAATACAAGGAATTGCACAACAAAGTCACCTTTCAATAACGGAAACTTATTACCTTGGGTCTCTGACCTACCCGAAGTTAGGCTGCAAGCCGCCGCTGGTTGATTGGGTTATAATAAAAACAAATTTGATATGTATTTACATTATACATACGTATTCCAAATTCAGCCTATTTTCTATAAATCTTTAGATATTTCCTGTTTTTTTAAAAGTTCACTTTGAAGCTTTAAACAAGTGTTTTCCACTCCCAGACTAAGCATAAAGTAAAATTTCGAGTTTAGAAAAGCCCCGTGAAAATTTGTCTCGGGTCGCTGCGCGACCCGAGACACATTTTTTGGGCTTTTCTAAACTCGAAATTTTACTTCATGCGCCACGCGTATAAAACTCCGATTTCTAGTGAAGTTCAAATATACATAAATTTAACAATATTTTAGTGTTTTATACGCATGGCGCATGAAGTAAAATTTCGAGTTTAGAAAAGCCCAGAAAATTTGTCTCGGGTCGCTGCGCGACCCTCGACAATTTTTCACGGGGCTTTTCTAAACTCGAAATTTTACTTCATGCTTAGTCTGGGAGTGGAAAATACTCGTTTAAAGCTTCAAATTGAACTCTTTTAAAAAACAACGAATTTCAGAAAATGTACAGCTTATGCATGTTTATCTAAAGTTTACCATGAAATAATGACGTAAGCAATCTCTACCCCCACTCCAAAATCTTTGATTCTGTCGATCCTTCTTACCGTATACTCGACCGTCCTTGACGCTGCGCCAGCTTTTATATCTATGAAGGCTTGTACGACTCGACCGTCGGGCGACCAGACCAAAATCCCTAAAATCTACCGATTTCTATCTCTTTCCTAAAATGTTGAAGGGTAAGGGGAAAGAGACCGACACTCAAGGGGTGATCCATTATGAACACCGACCGCATTTTTTTAGTGTCAATGTCAACCCGATATTAGCAGGTAGTAAGAAGTCCATCTGTTTTCAGCCGGCGCGTGGCGTTATCTTTTATTCGGTTTGGTATGGTTTTGATAGGAAGATTTTTTTTATATTTATGGAATTATTTAAAATGGAATTATAATTACGACGACATTTGTAAAATAAAATTAATAATATAATTAAATATTTTGTGTTATTGCGGCCAACCGCAAACTTTCATCTAACAAATTCACTAATAAAAAATGAAAATGAAAAATGAAAAAAATGAATATTTTTTGAGGGTAGAAATGATTCTATTATTCTATCATCTTGAAGCGAATATTCTTTTTTTATTAGTGAACAGATTGAAGTATAAGGAATCCGAATCTACAATTTACTTTTTTATGGGAATTTGTGTTCAGCCGGAATACGGAATATATTTGAGGGTGGTAACAAAATGAGTTAAAATTAAGAGATAAACGCAAAATACTTAGTCAAGTTTATGATATTTATTGACGTTTTCTTATTTAAACGTGATAATTGAGGTCAATTAAGCTGAAAAAAAAATCTATTAATTTTACAATCGTATAATTCTTACCTTGCCGATTAACGCTTTGTTCTTCTAAAATTATACCTCGGTATCTACGTCCGCTATCCTGGCTTCATTGCCTAATTGCTTTGAGATATTTAATTTTTTTTAATCTCCTGTTATTGTACTACAGGATGATTATGCACGCGTCCAACCACAAACTCCCCGTTTCTTATACGGCCACTACCCGAATACGCTTGAACTCTACACCGGAGATAAGTGACATTATTTATTACATTTCTTTTTTGATATATGTACATATCAAAAACAAAATAGGTTCTTTATGTTAACACCACGGCAAACAAGAAAATAGTGATAGGTTTACAAAAAGTGCATGAAGTGGAATCTTATCCTTAATTTAAATTTTTTAATAACCACAATAAATATTAAAAGCGTACTGTATACAGTTGACCAGATGTCTGTTGAAACCAGGAAAGATCGAAAAGCGGGTTTAACCCAATTACCATATTTTTTAAACCAATTCGGGTATTAGACTTTCCATAAGATTTCCAAATGTTTTATTATTTGAAAAACCAACAAATAATTCATCTGCACGATATTGTAAACGGCATAGACTGCCGTTTACAATTTACATTTTTTTAATTTTATTCTCAAATTTTTTAACCTTTAATAAAATCATCGGTATTCACACTGTACATTTACTATTACATGGATAAAAATACGATTTTATGAATTGAGAAGGAATTTATAAGCGAGCCCTTTATGAATCCTAATAAAGGAACGTTCAATCGCACTAATAATGCAGCTGTGTGATTTTATCAGCGTTAAATTTATTGGTAAGGTTTATAATATATTTTAACCAAATAATGTATGTACTATTCAATTGCAATCTACTGAATAAAATTAAACTAAGTAAATAACGACCCGTTAATTACTCACATTAAACAACATTTCAAAAAACTGTACCGTGTATTCCCGGATTACTGCCCGAATAGTAGAATTTTTTTCGACAAGTAATTCTATACATTATTAAATCTATAATTTAATATAGTGTTCTAAAATTTAAAAAAAAGAATGTGGAACAAACTCTAATTATAATTTTAGATGTAAAATGTTATTGCGAAAAGTTATATGCAATCGAAAATTATGTCTACGTGTATAATTTTAGGTCAATAGGATTTTTTTTAAATGTATCTGACGTTTAATTGTTCAAAATAAAGCTATTGATAGTATTTTTCTGAATGTATTAAATAAACTTAAGTTGCTTATATCAAGCTGAAATTAAATTTTTTGTAGTAGTTCTGATGCAAGGAATATATTCCTCTAGGTTCGTTTTAAATAAAACTGTTATGGCCAAATGTTGCTAAATCATTATTTCTAGTAGTATTCGTAATTTTAAAATTAATATATAGAAAACGTAAATTGCAAGTTTTTTTGTATGAACAAAAGTTGTTTTGTTTGATATTTCGATTAGAATGCGAAGAGTTCAGTGAGTAATGCTTAACAATTATTTTGGATTAAACCAATATATTTTGAGAAAATTGAAAAATTTTTGCAGATCTTTTTTTTAAAGACCAACAAGATTATGATTGGCATACTAAACGTATTTCACTTGTTAACTGCTTGGTTATAAACTAAATCAGCGTTTTATACTCGCCGCGCAAGAAGTAAAATTTCGAGTTTAGATAAGCCTTATTTATCTCAGTCGCTTTGCTGCGCTACGCGCCCGAACTAAGGTTTCAGGCTTTTCTAAACTGAAAATTTTACTTCGTGCTAAAACTGGGATTGGAAAGACTCGTTAGATCAATCCTTCATAACCTTATTTAGCATTTTTTTTATTGCTAGATTAGCGTATTTTATTAAATCGATTTGATTAAAGCTTAACCAAATAATACCATTGTATAATATATTGATTAATGTGGTACATTTTTGAGTCATCAAGTAAACATGAACGACCGTTTAAAACGCTTTAAAAAGGGAAACTACCTGCTATTCTAACAGATAAGGTCATAAATTGTAACATCAATACCCCATAAATTGTGGTTTCTTTTCTTCCATTATACTCCCGCGCTTGTAGAGGGTGTCTCTCTTCAAAATTTGCTGGTTTAGAGATTTTGTAGAGGCTCTGACCGTGGGCCGTCTTATAAATCGCTTTTATGTAATAGTAATGTTGTTTTTAGGTCTAAATTTAGTGTGAATTTGTCTGTTCACTGCAAACAAGGTAGCGTAATTTTATAAGCTTATGTTTGTTCTCTATTATTATTATTTTCATTATTATTATAAGTGATTCGTTTACAAACGATTCATAAAGAACGAATCACATTAACGGAATGATTTGGTTGATTCGAATCACATGAAAGATCCGAACTTCCCATATCTACTACCCATGACTTGTTACACACATTGCTAGCAGTAGATATTTCTGAATAAGCGGAGAAATATAAAAATCAACTTTCCAACCGTGTGAATTGACTCAAGTATTTGTTTAGATTGGCAGGGCAAAGTCGTAATTTATGATCAGCTCGCCCGCACGCCAAGAAAGAAGAAGTCCACTAACTCTGAAATTTGATACCCGGCCTTGCCCCTCTTAATTTGTCGTGCGGGATGGAGCACTACACTTTAAGGGGATTATTGCAGTGTAACACGCCGATCGTGTTGGAAAGACCCACATAGTTTAGAGTAGCTCATCCGATGCCAAATTTACAGGACAAGTGGGGCGAATACAGTCAGCAGGGGCCTGCGACTCTCGAAGGTGGACCGGGGTCATTAGGCAACTTAAAGAAAAAAAATATGAAATATCGAAAAATAATTCAAGTTGGTATCTCTGAAAACATTCTGCGCGCGACTTCTTACCCACGCTACGGCCCACGCCAAGCTTCCATTTTTGTTTGGTGTTGATGCCCGTTAGCGTGGTTCAGTACTTCAGCGTTCAAGTTTATCTAATTTTCTATTAAGAATTAAGAGTTGTGCCAGTTCACAAGATTGTCGTATTTTCGAATTCTTTTGGGTAAGTTTATTTATGCATTGTTTATTATTAGGTATATAATTGTATTATTGTATCGAATTAAAAATAACACGTGCCTGAGCACGTGGAATCTTAATTAACCTATTTCATAAATCGATATTTTAACAAACTAACAGCAATAATTAAAGCAAAGAAAGAAATGCGATTGTGATTAATAAGTATATGAAATCATTAAAATATAAAATAATAATAATCGCATGATTATCGATAAAGCATTGCAATTAATAATGGACGAATCAAAATGAATTATATCATATGATATTGAAAATTGTTAATAATTTGGAATTAAAATCGTTTCATTCAACAGTAAGAAGAAAGAAAATGCCGTCCAGGTGTTGTGTTCCTGGATGTAAGAGTGCTAAGGGCAACAAACTACATGTATTCCCTAGTGATTTGGAGGTAAGTCATCAATACAATAATTTCTTTACCTTAGTGAATAATAGTGTTTTCAGCTTACACAGAATCTGTTCACACCGAACGAGTTGTTGCAGATTTCACTACCCTAGCTTTTGACCACTCGGTGCGATTTATTGAGTCAGTTTTATTTTCTTGTATTCAATCAAGTCGAGGATTTTTAATGAAAATTTACTTTATTTTTTATGTTCTATCACCTAATGCGTTTAAACTGGACCATCCTGTATATTTATTTGAATAGGTCAAATTTTAAAATAATTTTAACATAGAATAATTAATGTTGCCATTTCAAAAGTTCCACCCCTTTGACCCTGCCACTATACATTCTTCTAAAGTACTTCAAAAGATGGCAAATTTAAAATACTTCTTTGACCCCTCCAACTGTTTATGCCTCAGAATAATATTTTTCAGGATATTTCAGGTGTTCCATACTTTTCATCCACCCTGTATACACTGACTATATTTCTTATTGCTTGTTCTGAGATTTTAAAAAATGTTTTAAACATCGACATCGATAAAACAATACATCGATGTTAAAAAACATCGTCACGAATATGTCGATGCTAAAAATATCGATACTTTAATTAAAATATCGATGTGTTCAAAACATCGATGTCGATGTCACATCACTATTCAGTATACCATAAAAGAATGAAAGATCATGTAAAATTTTATATTTGTAATTAAAACTGTAAGCATTAAAAAAATGAAAGTCCAACTTGTCCATTTTTCCTATTAAAATACCTAAGCACTGGCCCAAAATACATATTTTTATGAAAAATCCTTAAACAGATCGGTTTAACATTTTTTTTATGCCACCACGTCTGAATTTTTTTATCTAATTTTTTTCGCTTTCAATTCTGTTTATTATGATAATTTAAGGATGATTTAAATTAAAAAAATAAATAAGTATGTACATTTTTAAGGAAAAGTTTACAACTTCTTTTTTATTCATTTCTTGATTTCAAGTTAAATCTTGAATTAGTTAGTCATTATTATAGTAAATAAAATATGTATTTTTTTCAATATAATATGTTGTTTAAGAAACATTGATTTTCATTTTTAATAAATGACGAAATGTGTATTTTGGAATTTAAAGTATTGTCAGCAACCTAACTTATTAAATTCACTCAAATCATGGACGTAGGAATATCTCGACGTAACCTTGGGCGAGGGAGGAGTTATTTACAGGCGACTTTTTAGCGGTAATTCTAAAATATAATCACAGATAGTGTATTGAATATTTTAAAAATTTAGTAAAAGCCTTTGTCATTGTTTGACATATGTTATATAACATGTTCTTAGTTAGTTGTGTCCTACTCTACTCACTCTATGACTATATTTTAAAATTCGCGCTTAAAAGGTCGCCTGTATTTCCCTTCCCACACCGGACACCTTCCCCTCGCATGAAAGTTTGACGTTAGGCTCCGTCCAGATAAGTATTCCTACGTCCATGACTCAAATACACATGTACCAAATTGACTAAACTTTTACAATTGATTTATAAAAAAAACTATAAAAATCTATTGTTACAGCGTCGCACTAAATGGATGGTAGCAGTTGGCCGGGAAGACCTTTTAGTAAAGGAGTGGAGAAAAATACTAAAGTGTTACAGTCTATGCACATTCCATTTCAGTGATGATCAAAAGTTTCCTGACTGTAATAATAGATCGACCCTGAAACATGGAGTGATTCCTTCACAGCGACTTCCACAACCATCTATTTCATCTTCAGTAACGGTGGACACTGAACTTGAATGCGTCGATGATCCAGAATGTTACAATGAATTTAATACTATAGATGATTTAAAAGAAGCTGTACCGTCAACTTCAACGGCTGCAATTAGTACAGAAAATCAAAACATTGATGACTGTCAACTAAATCCAGCAAACGATTTTGGAGGGAAAAAATCATTAAAGAGGAAGCGATTGCCTCCTCCTAAGAAACGGCCAAGTTTCCAGGATTACATTAAATTAAAAAGAAGATGCTTTTTACTGAAGAAGGAAAATCAACAGCTGAAAGAGCAACTAAAATTGCAACAAGGAGCGGATTTTAAGATTAATTCCGAAACAAATCTTAACCAATTTACCAAAGATTTGTTCGTATCACAGGTGGGCCAACAAGCAAAGCGGGCAAGGGGAAGACGATATTCATTAAAGGAGAAAGTTGTAGGTCTCTCGATAATGAAGCAAAGTAAAAAAACATATAGGTTTTTAAGAAAATCGTTGGCTTTACCATCAGAGAGTGAATTACAATCGAGAATCCCTTTTCCAAGTGGAATTAATAAAAAATTTATAGCTGCTATAGGTAACATAGTAAATAATAAAAAAGGTGCTTTTAGCCATTACTGCTGTTTGGCGTTTGATGAAGTGTCATTGGATCCTAGTCTATCATTTGACATAAAGAAAGGTGAATTCATAGGATTCAAAGATTGTGGTAGTGGGAAATACCTTGATTTTGCTACTCATGCCATGGTCTTTATGGCAGTTGGCATCAAAAGCAACTGGAAACAGCCAGTAGCTTACTTCTTCCCAACAAATACAATGTCAGCAGCTGATATTATGAGGAATGTCAGACTGATTATTACTGAGCTGTTTTCAGTTGGTTTGAAAGTAGTAGCAACTGTTTGTGATCAGGGGTCAACAAATAACTCCGCAATAAAAATGTTGAAGGAGGAGACAAAAATTGAATTATCCCGATTGGGCAAAATATATAGTGAAGAATATTTTCTAGTAAACAACAACGAGATTGTCCCACTCTTTGATGCGCCACACCCTTTAAAAGGCATACGAAACAATTTTTTGGAACATGCTGTAATATTTAGTACTAATGGCAAAACGTACGAGGGATCATGGCATGATATATCCTTAATTTACAATGCCGAGACTGGTACTAATACATGTATGTTGCCGCAAGTTCCAAGAGATTGTTTCGATAAAACTTGTATAAATAAAATGAAGGTCAGCTGTGCTGCAAAAGTTTTTTCGGTTAAGGTAAGTGCAGCACTGAGCGCATATAGATCATTTACAGACGTTCCTCAAAGTTCAACGATGGAAGGTACAGCAGCATTCTGTTCGTTTATGGACAAGCTGTTTGGCAGTGTCAATGGTAATGAAGCTGAACCTCCATTTAGTAAACCATTCAGATGTGGGCTATCTGAGAAATCACCTCATTTGCAGTTTTGGTCTGAAGCCAAAAAAATATTGTCGTCAATCAAATTTAAAATTCGAGGTGAAAAGACAATGGTCCCTCCATCGGTAAAAAATTGGATAGCCACTCTGAATGGTTTACAATATCTATGGAGAAAGTTGTCTGCAGAGGGTTTTACAGTACTTCCATTGAGAAGACTGAACCAGGATCCTGTGGAAAATCTTTTTGGGTGCATAAGAAGCCATGGAGCCCGAAACATAAACCCGACATGCCAGATGTTCGGCGCATCATTGAAGTCAATTGTTTTGGGTAAAATGGCTTCTTGTGCACAATCAACAAATTGTGAAGATGACGATACAAGTATGTTGGACATGATCGATTCACTTATAATTGATATAAAGCAAATTAATAAAGGTGAAGTTTATATTCTAGAGGAAGAGGAGCTTTTAAGCATGTCTGAAACATTCTCAGACATGCAACAAAATACGAATGCATACATTAGCGGATATTTTGTAAGAAAAATATTAAAATGCAATAGCACTTGTGATGTATGCTTGAAGGAACTATCAGCTCCTGACAATAGTGAGAATCGGGCATCATGAACAGAGGGAATATAAAGAGAATGCCTTAGTTAGACCAAATATTAGCCTTGTGACGCTTTTTAATAGATGTACAGAAATTGCACATCAATTTCTTCCACCAAGAGCTAATGAGGCTAATATTTATGATAAACTAAAGGCAACTCTGACACAAAATTGTAATTCAATTTTTACATGCAAAGAGCATGATTTATTCTCTGTGTTCATTAATAAATACACGAAATTTCATGTTTACATGTGGATGAACAATGTAAATAAGATATTGAAAGGCAATACAATTGTTCCTATAAATGACGTAGTAAAAAAAAGCACAAATTAAATTTGAAAAGAGAAGGAGAACAAAACGACACACAATTTAATAGGGATGTGCAAATGTGTATATAGTAGTATTATAGTATTCATTATTAATTGTAAATATTTTCTTTGTGTAAATAGTTGTATTATGTATATTTCTGATACAGTAAAGGTCACAGTTGAAAATCATGTTAAAATTCACCTAAATGTTCAGTAGAGATTTAATGGGATGAACAGATTGGCTCGTTTTCCCAATTTATTTCTTACCTTTTTTGTTAACCCCCATCAACCCACACTTGCGCGCAGCGGGCGCGCGAGAGAGTCGCAAAGTGTTCACGGAAGAAGATGGTGGTGTGAACCGCGTGTGATTTTTGTACATGTGTTTTGATGTCAAGATTGTGTGAGCTTGACGCGCTTTATGTAACTTTGCTGAGAACTGTAAAGGGGTTCTGGATAACAGTGACGTCGATGAGTTTTGTTGAGTGCATTATATACATTTTTGTGATTAGCCACATTGGTGGTTTATTCAACATCGGTTGCCAGAAACCTCTGGACCCGATCACAACGTGAGGTAACGCGTGAAAGGACCTTACAACCCTTCCGCCTACGTTACGCACGTCACAACAGATACATCAGGTGAGTGTGGGTTCCATTTGCCCTACAGTCAATCTAGCCTGAGTCAATCTGTTTATTAACAGGCCGGAAATATTTCGTATTCCTTCTTTGAAGGACGCGTGTTTATAGACCGTTTCCGGAAATTTAAAACCCCCCCTAACACAATCACTGCAAAAGACACAGTAACAGTCACAGTCGCGGTGGATTATGCATTTGAGTCACTGACAAACTGTGACTCTTTGTTATGAGTGACAAATCACCGATACACGATATTTCATCTATCACTACAACTTAATATAAAATTTTACGTAGGGGATTTGAGATTGTAATTCACAAAATGTTCTATAGTTTCTCTACAAGTGTATATAGTTGTATTATTGTATTCATTATTAATTGTAAATATTTTCTTTGTTTAAATAGTTGTACGTATACATATTTTTATTATTTGTAAATATTGTAGTATTGTAAATAATAATGTATCATTTACCCATCCCATTAAAAATCTAAACTATTATTGTTTGAATTTTAATACTATGTATAAATTTTCATATTTTATAAAAAAATTGTTTTAAAACAAGTCAAGGAAAAATATTCTTCTCTGTTCATATATAAAATAAAATATTTGTTCAAATGTATGGCTTTTATTTTAAATCAATCAATCTGGCGACTTCCTGTAAAAATTCATTTCAATTTACCCGCTTTTTTTAGGAGCAAATGTTATAATAACTATTTTGAAATTCCCGCTTTATGGCGACAGTGGCGCTTATGGCGATCACGCCCGATACTAAATTAGCAAAATTTCAACCGAGAGTCGTACATCTAAGGAAATTTGTCTATGACAGTCAGAGAGAAAAGCGGCAGTTCGCTGTGCATTTGTGCATTTCACCTTGGTATGAACGGATGGGGACTCGCGTCGCGTGGAATAGACGAAAAAAAAGCGTATAAAAAGACGGATCGAAGAAAAGTGTCGATTCGTATTATTTAAACACGCTGATAATACATACAAGCTATGTATTGTTTTCAATTCGTTAGAAAGCGTTATCGGATCCTGTGTTATTTTTCGGTATTTACACATTATTTTTTCTTTTAATTCTCTTCTTTTCTTTTTATTGCGGCCTAATTTGCGCAATTCGTCCACTGTGTATCGTTTCGAATAGAACCTTAAGGGGATTATTGCAGTGTAACACGCCGATCGTGTTGGAAAGACCCACATAGTTTAGAGTAACTCACAGATTACAGATGCACAACTACGTGAGAAAAAAAATGCCCCGTTGGGGTAACCATTTGGGTGGCGCCACAGTCGCGCAATCCAAAATATGGCGGTATATTTAAAATGTTATATATTCAATAATAATTTTTTCAATTCTAAGTCCATAATAAAATTATTGCTTACATTGAAGTAAGCAATAATTCTATTATGGACAGCAAAATTACACAGAAGGGTTTAATAGAATAAAAAGCATATATCACTTTAACTTTGTTTATTTACGAAAATAATTAAAAAAGAAGTTAGCAATATAATGAAATTATATATAATTGTTAAATAAAGCAAAGCAATCTAAATTTAAAAATGTTAAAGAGTATAATATAAATTATATATATTAAAATATAAATATATAAAATAATTATTTAATTTTATATTGAAAATTGTAAAAAAATACTATAACACGTCATTAAAAAAAAAAAATGGGCTATCCAGTTCCGACATTTGTCGTAAAAGATTGGGAAACCCATAAAAACCAATCTGAACTGTATTATTAAGCAGAGGGTGAGAATTTTCTACATTCAGGAAGCAAACTTTATGAATTAATATGAAACTATTGTTACTATTATAAACTTTTAGAACGGAATTGGTTAAAAATTGATCATAAATAAATTAATACATTTAAAATTATTGATTATAAAAAATTAATACATTAAAAATTTATATAGATCATAGTCATCCTCCTTTTAAATAATATGCTCGAAGAAAATGTAATTAACATATTAAATAAAACAATTAAACCTATATAGAAAACATGAGAAACATTCTACCGATCTACAATAAATACACGCAGCATAGCAAAATCCATAGGTTAAAACAGTATAATAGGATTTTCTGAAGAGAAAGACAAAAAATATATAGCAGATGAATCGTAATAATTGTTGTTACCAAGCCTACGTTCTTAATCAATTAATTGAAATGTCAGGATATCTGTCATTGGCCGAAAATCAAGGGAATCCGATTTTTGTTTATCTATCTTGCTTCCTCCTATTGTTTGAATATCTGTACTCTCCAACACATTATAAAAGCTATGCTGCGCGAATTAATTGTAGATCGGTATATTATTACACATATACGACCAGGTGGTGAATTGGGCAAAAAAATTGAATTTAATAAACGTCATTGTGAAATCATAGCAAACAATTGTTTAAAATTCACAAAATAATGTTGCGCATTAAAAATAATGTAATAATACTGATATCAAATAATTAGAAGAGCAGATTTTTAAGCATGACAAATTTTACTTGTAAAATATGACCCGTTATCCAATTCACCAGTATATACATTGAACCATCCACATCACCGTTTTACTTAAAATCACATATGTTGCAAAATTCTAAGTTTTCTATCTGCTTTGGATAACTTACGTTGCTGGTTAAGTTCTCTCGACAATCTTTTGCAATACCAAGGTAAACCCACTTTACAAGTACTTACTATAATATGATCTCTCATAAGTAATGAATGGTCTATGCATTTATTTAGAAAATTATAATCAATCAATTCGCTTAAATGTGTTAAGATTTTCTGTGTTAAATTTATTTCTGATTTGTTAGTTTTCATAAATTCCTCGATGCCTGTTACAACTTTACCGACAAAAATAACTAAATTTTCTGATGGATAATGAAATTGTGTGTTATTTTGATTTGGCTCTTTAGCAACAATCAATGAATTACAAGGCTCAAATTCATCAGAGCATAATACAGTTAAACAAATATCACAGGAAAATTTGAGAAATAATCTTTTCACGATGTAACCAGCAACGTTCGCTACTGACAAGCATTCCATACTTCCACTTTTAACAAAATTTTCAATATCTAATGAAATACTGTCAAGAGTCAATTGTGGTTTCGGTGACAAACGTAAATTATTTAAATTTGTTTCAGAATCTCGTTGTAAATTCAATTCAATTAGTGATCTTAAATCAGAGAGTAATTCAAATTCATCCTTTTCACAATTAGTGTTTTTAAAAGATTGATTAGCCAAATTATTTATAACTTGTGTTTTAAATGAATCAATAAATTGTGGGACTGTAGGATTATCATTGCACCCACAACTGGAACGGATAGCTCCAAAGAGATTTTCCAATGGATCCTGATTAAATGACCTTGGCTTGAAAGACTCTACTCCATGCTCCTTCAGCAACTTTTCAACCCCAATGAAGGCCTGAAATAAAACAATGTATATATTAGATATGAAGTAAAATAAAAACACATAGTGGAGCCAATTCCTTAAGCTAAACGTTTAAATTAATAGATACGTTCAATTTAATAGAATTGACCCTAGACATTTGGGATAATTTTCATGGAATTGTGTAAGTTCTAGTAACTAGTTTTGTCTAACTTAGTACCTGCAAAGAATAATGTATTTATTGTATGTATGTATGAATTTGTACATATTGAAACTTGACCAGTCAAATATAACTCAATTATTTTCTTACCTCCAATGTATGTAACCAACCTATTTGACTAGGTGGTTTCCACATTGAATGCCTTGAATTGGGATTTCTCATGTAACGCCATTGACTGATATCCTCTCTAGACTTTCGCCAGAATTCGCTATGACCCGTTCCTTCCGATACTGAACATTTAAATTGTTTGGCCTCAGGAGCATTATCAGTAGAACCGTTCAAGCTAAAAATTCACTTACGTCACTCGAATAATCTGTAGTAATAGTGTTTTCAAGAAAAGTAATTATTTTTTTTGAAAACAATGGAATAATTAATTAAAAATTATTTGTCGTACTTACAATTCTGGATTGCGGGGAAAACAGAACAGTTTCTCCACCTCACCTTCACTGCAGCCACAAATCTTACAATATTTAGTCCCCTTACGATCCATATTGTAAAATTCCCAAGAAATTCAGATTAATCTGCGAAAATCAGCTGAACCTGCAACCAGAACAGAAGATTAATTGCAAATGGCGAAAAATTGGGTTAGGCCGTAAAATTGGAGGTAAAGAGAAATATGTAGAGACATCTAGTGCTTATTTTTACGACTTTCTAGCATATTTACAGTTTCCATTAATATTGACTAGTGGCGCTACGGAATTAGCAGTGATCCTTGGGGTAACCGTTTTACGGGATAGAGATATATGGCATTTTAACGTGTTAGACAAGGAACAAATTTTGGTTCCGATTTTTACATATGAGTTGTGGAGGCCTGGAGTAACTCATCCGATGCCAAATTTACAGGACAAGTGGGGCGAATACAGTCAGAGAGAAAAGCGGCAGCTCGCTGTGCATTTTTGCATTGCTCCTTGGCATGAACGGATGGGGTCTCGCGTCGCGTGGAATAGACGAAAAAAAAAAGCTTATAAAAAAGACGGATCTAAGGAAAGTGTCGATTCGTATTATTTAAACACGCTGATAATACATACAAGCTATGTATTGTTTTTAATTCGTTAGAAAGCGTTATCGGATCCTGTGTTATTTTTCGGTATTTACAAAACCGATGATTCTTATTCTTGTCATTATAACACATTATTTTTTCTTTTAAGACTAAAGTTTCGACAGCCGAACAAACTATGTGTTTTATTTTATTAAATTAGAGATTATTTCTTAAAATATAATAATAAAATAATTCATGTTCATAAGCTCCTTGTAAATATTTATATGCCGGATATATACAGGGTGTCTACGCTAAACCATTCGTTAAAAGTTTATGGGGTTGCCGTTGCACTACAAATTGGAAAACAATCCTTGGCATATGGTTGAATCAGTTCTCCTCATGTGCAATATTTCAACTTTATAGCACTTCCGGTTCCACCGGAAGTAGCACCAAATTTGTTATTTTAAATAGAACACCCTACTTATTAGCAATTTTTTGGGTTTCTCGTTTAAATTGCAACATATTTTATTCAAACATATGTACACTTATCTCTTATAGTTTTCAAGAAAAAAAAATATTTCTAAAATTTTGACCTTTAAAAGGCATCTCGAAATCTGTCTGTAACTTCTCTTAAGAATAAGATAAACATATGATTTATATCTCTACTTGTACCTAGAAAATGCCTCTATGAGTAAATTAATTGGAAACTGCCAATTTTGACAATAAGTGTTCTTAAAATGTCAATATCTAAGTGCTCCCTTCAATATCAAGTAATTCATTTTTTTTAATGGAATGATCCAATTTTTATCACATAGTACGATTGGGGGGAAAATTTCCTACAAAAAAGTATTATAAAACTATACTTCTAAAGCGAGTAGTTTTCGAATTATTTCGAAAATTCGTTTTTCGTCGCATTTATGCAGGGTAATGACATTTCTTTGATGTACAGGGAGTTTTTCTTTAAAATATACGTATACCAAATTCAGCTTGTTTTCTTTAAATCTTTAGTTATTCGTTGTTTTTTTTTAATGGTTCAATTTGAAGCTCTAAACGAGTGTTTTCCACTCCCAAACTAAGCATGAAGTAAAATTTCGAGTTTAGAAAAGCCGCAGCGACCCGAGACAAATCTTCTGGGCTTTTCTAAACTCGAAATTTTACTTCATACGCCACGCGTATAAAACACAGATTCCAACTGAAGTTCAAATATAAATAATTTTCACAATATTTTAGTGTCTTATACGCGTGGCGCATGAAGTAAAATTTCGAGTTTAGAAAAGCCCAGAAAATTTGTCTCGGGTCGCTGCGCGACCCTCGACAAATTTTCACGGGGCTTTTCTAAACTCGAAATTTTACTTCATGCTTAGTCTAGGAGTGGAAAACACTCGTTTAAAGCTTCAAATTGAACTCTTTTAAAAAACAACGTGTCGGAAAATGTACAGCTTTATTCCCTGTATATTATTCAAGTAGTAATTAAGTTTCCATCATTGTCATAGTACTATTAAAAATTATTACAATAAATAAGATGTTCTTTAATGCTCATTGTTTATTTTGTTAGGGCGTAGGTAAAGTATCGTACGTTATTCGAGTGGTATGGCAATTGCATACTCGCGGAATACTGCACTCGCCGCTGCGCGGCTCGTGCGCAACATGTCCGCTCATATGTAATATACTGGATACTGCTGTATCTGTCTGTACCTTCTCTTAAGAATAAGATAAAAATATGATTTAAATCTCTACTTGTACCTAGGAGATGCCTCTATAGGTATATTAATTCGCAACTGAATTTTAGTAGGCAAGTAGTAATGTTTTTGTTTTGTCGCGTATGTAATGCAAAATATCAAATAATAACAGTATATTACGTAACCAGAATAGTATCTGTAAAGGTGCTGCCCTTATTTGGTTGATAATATATTATTGTATATTATAGCGGAGGAAGAAATAACAACTGCACACATTAACGGCTCAAACTCAACTGCTTTATTTCCGGTACACGTAAAAATTATATACACAAAAAAACATACACTTTTAATATGCGCACGTGCACGGTACGATGTACAATTAATACACTTTACTGCACACCCTTTTCCTTAAAACTAAACATCATTCTCATAATACCTTATTGAAAATAAATTCTTAATACATTGTTTCTTAAAAAAAATTTTATTACCTTTCCTCGGTCTTAAGTTATAAGGTTGTTTTGGAACCTCCGGCTGTGGTGTTACTTCAGTTACTACTGCGTTATCAGTTTTAATTGATTCGTTTAGCGGTTCAGCCTGAACCTCCACACCACTGAAATTTTAACATTCGCTGGTAGAGAACGTCTTAACTGATTAGCATGCCTTTTCACTAGCTTGTTGTCGTTAGTTTTAACCTCGAATGTTACATTTCCAGTTTTATTTATTACCTCCCCTCTTTGCCAGGTCGGCTGCGCAGGGTCTTTATAATCTTTGAATAACACTGAATCAGCTTCTTTTAAATCTTTTTCTTTCAGATTATTATAAATTAGTTCGTTTTTAATTTGGATTTCTTCGTCAACGTTCGGTGTTAGTAAAGTCAGTCGTGATCTCAAGTTTCTCCCCAAAAGTAACTTTGCTGGACTTTCGCCTGTTAATGAGTGGGGCGAATTTCGGTAATGAAATAAAAATAGTTGTAATGCCACCTCCGGATTTTTATTTTCGAAATGTGCCTTTTTAAGAAAAGTTTTTGCGGTTTTCCCCATATTTTCAGCAGCGCCGTTGCTAGCTGGGTGATATGGTGGGGAAAATACATGAGACACTCCATTTTTCTTTAAAAATAGTTCAAACTCGGATGCAGTGAATGGGGGTCCGTTGTCACTTACTACACTGTGAGGTAAACCGAACCTAGCAAAAACTGTTCTTAAACAACTTAAGGTTGCATTAGCATCCGTCGTATTCATTTTGAAAATTTCAACCCATTTAGAATATGCGTCTATTATTAGGAAATATTTTTTTCCATAAATTGGACCAAAAAAATCGATATGTAATCGTGACCAAGGTAGCTTTGGTCGCGGCCAAGGGCGAACTGATACTTTGCTCGGATTGATATTAATTGCTTGACACACTTCGCAATTCTTACAAATTCCCTCAATGTCTGCTTCTATTCCTGGCCAAAAAACATAGGATCTAGCTAAAGATTTACTTTTATTAATTCCGAAATGCGGTTTATGAATTTCCTTAAGCACATTTATTTGAATTTTTTTTGGTATTATAACTCGGTATCCCCACATTAAACAATTCGCTTCAATATGCAATTCATTTTTACGTACATAATATGGTTTGAATTCATCGGCCACCTTTTCATTGAGTTTTTCGGGCCAGCCGTGTAAAACATATTGAACTATTTTCCCTAAAACCCCATCTTTTCGTGTTTCACTAGCAACGTTTTTATAATGAATAGGTAAATTTTCACATTCATTATAATTAATTTCTGAGTCGCAACATCTATTACCCGTTTCATCAATTGGCCACCGAGATAATATACAATAATATATTATCAACCAAATAAGGGCAGCACCTTTACAGATACTATTCTGGTTACGTAATATACTGTTATTATTTGACATTTTGCATTACATACGCTACAAAACAAAAACATTACTACTTGCCTACTAAAATTCAGTTGCGAATTAATATACCTATAGAGGCATCTCCTAGGTACAAGTAGAGATTTAAATCATATTTTTATCTTATTCTTAAGAGAAGGTACAGACAGATTTCAAGATGCCTTTTAGAGGTCAAAATTTTAGAAATATTTTTTTTGCTTCAAAACTATAAGAGATAAGTGTACATATATTTGAATAAAATATGTTGCAATTTAATCGAGGAATCTAAAAAATGACTATATAGGGTGTTCTATTTGAAATAACAAATTTGGTGCTACTTCCGGTGGAATCGGAAGTGATATAAAGTTGAAAATATATCACATGAGGAGAACTGATTTAACCGTATCACAAGGATTTTTTTCAAATTTTTAGTGCAACGGCAACCCCATAAACTTTTAACGAACGGTTTACCGTAGACACCCTGTATGAAAAACGCGGAACATAGGATTTTCAATGATATTTTTTATATAGGAATATTATCTTTCCTAACTGCTATGGCCATGAAAATTATGTGTATTAATTTGGCCTCTGCCAAATTGGGTAAATACCCCAAATTTTCGGGAGAATTTCAATTTTTATTTTATCAAATATTCTAGTTTTTATGAATGCAACAAATAAATAATAAAATGACTTCAGGCAGACATTTTATACTCAACAAAAAATATATTTGGGATTTGTCATTTAAAATATTTAGGGAAGATATGTCAATTGGAGCACTGCATGGGCCTGAATTTTTCTTAGGCGATTTTCCCGTATCATATTCAATATTTAAATTATCTTAGTTTTATATATATATTGTTTAATTTTTCTAAAAACTACGCCTATAATCAGATAAGTATATTTTTTTATTTATTTAGACCTGAAATGTTGACGGGACCGAGTCAGGCAAAACTCAATCAAGCCAAGCCGGGCCTTAAAAAATATATTGGGCTCGGTGCAATATTGAGCAAGAAGCTTGTTATTTGAAATGCGTTATAATAACTACCTTATTATTATTGTAGTTCTATTTTTTCTAAAATAATTAACAATGAATATGCACGCAGTTAAACCCTCCATTTTTTGTGCTCAGTAAAAAATAGTTGATTTGTAACAACAACGTCATATTAGTGACGTTATTCTTACTATTCTTATAGTTTTGATATCATTGATTCGTTCATGAAGTCGCAGTTGGTTCAAATAGGTCTGGTTGCTAAAAACTTTACAATTTACTTTAATAGTTTTATTGCGAGAGGTTTAATGGCATTTAACAACTGTTTTAACAACGAAAGATTTAAGACGAAATAATGATTTGAACAAGACTGATTGTAATTTGATTGCTTCTGGCTTATTAATCAGCTTAAAAAACTTTAAAAATAATTTAATAATACCGACACTGTCAAATAATTAGGGAAGCCAATATTAAAGGTATATTACACATCTTTATTTAAATTAGTGAAACATTTCTTTCTATATTAGTGAACATGCAGTATAAAAAAATACTTATTCCATCAGTAGTCAGAAAGCATAAAAATAAAACACTAGTACAATAAAATATCGATTATAATTGGGAAATATTAATTTTACGAGAACAAATGCTAACGACGCGATTTAAGTTTTTCGACCAAGCGGTTGGTTTTTTAAAAAACGTTTTTATTTAATTATATATTTTTTATTACACATAAGTACTGAATTACAACAACAATACGCGCGAATACTAATTACAGGCTGGAACTCTATCAGGAACTATCAGGAACTGACTACAATAGCATGCATTAGATTATATATAAGAGTAAATGCGAATAATGCAAAGATAACATTTATTAGAATAAGCATAATTATCTATCATAAGGAATGCATTGAGAGAGATACGTAACTCCTTCCCACTTAGAGGGTGCTTTATATTTTTGATAAATATAAAGGATTTTCTAAATTTTGTATAGGTTCATGATTCGCATTTAAACTATGTTTGTTTACAATATAAGGGATAATAACATATTTATAAAGAATAAAACATACACATACAATTACAATAATATATAATATAACAGTCCAAACACTAATATTATGAAAGTTGTTCACTCTTTTCGGCGATAAATATTTAATCTGCTTAACATGATCTTGTAACTTTTTAAGTTTATCTGGTTTAATATCACTTATTTCAATTATCGCAATTTCACTTAACTTATTTTTATTGTCAATTACAATATTAGGAAGTAATATAGGCGAACTATAAGATTCAACACTATAGCTATTAATAAAGTTCATTTCTTTGGTAGAAAAACTACAATTGTGTGGTAAGTTAAATAAAAAGTTGCCTTTTAAATTTAAAATATTTTCAGTTTTACAATTAGTATTTATTTTAGTAAAATTTTGAAAGATTCCTATATAATGGGAATTATCTACTTGTTCAATAATAAAGTTAGGTATATTAATTGATTGATAATTACATGAGCTATAATTATTTGTAAGTTGTAAAATTTGAAAAATACAATCAGTTTGTTTTTGACTATTAACAAGATCATTATTTGCGCAAAAGTAAGTACCATTTAGATTTCTGCATTTCTCAGCTGTGTACATGTAATAATTTTTATATGTAACTAAATATTTTTCAATCGGGATTAAGGTTTGATATTGGTTATTTGAGTTTAAAATAGGAATAGGATACAATTGGTAATAATTATAAATCTCTGAGCGAACAATAGGAATAGAAAGTACAAAAGTAACACGTGAATTTGAAATGTATGTTTTAACATCTAGAATTTCATAAAATTTATACATTGATTCTAAATTTATCGGAAACATAAGGTTTTCTTCTGATATATATGATAAAGTTGTTGATATTAAATAAAGTAGTTCTGTAGGTTTAATAATTGAATTATGAGCAATACCAATTTTTGCAAAAGTTACAGCATTTTCTAAATCCTGTAATAGTTGAATAATCATATTTAAAGTTGCGTTTATTTCATCCAACAGATTTTTAAGAATTATAAATTGATCATTATCAAAAAGTTTTTCATTTACGTCTTTAGTAATTTTATTAATTTGATCTTTTAAAGTATTTTCATTTTGTTGAATCGAAGATATTGAATTATTAAAAGTTTGAATAATTTCATTTGAAAGTGATATTTGTTGATTTACAGTATCAATGATTTGATTTTGATTTTCATGTAATGTCTTTATATAAGTATCATATTTTATAGCATCATTAGCATCTAAATTTCCAGTGATTGATTTCAATATACTACCAAGACCATCTATTAAACCGCGTTTGCTTCGTTTTAAGTGAATCATAAAATTTAACAATTTTTGTTTCGCATGATTAATTTGGAATAATACAATTTTTTCATAATTTCCTAATTCTTCATGATATCTAGAATGTAAGTATTTTATAGTATTATTAATTTTAAAATAATGTTTACTAATTAGTTCAATCTCATCGCTTATATATGATACATCAAAGTAATGAATAAATGTGCGGGAAAAATAATTAATTTTAGCTTTTCCAATTTTGAAAGGTAGAATACCTGGGTTGTCCTTTAAGTTTGTTATTTCAATGTCGGCGAATATTATTGGGATAATTAATCTGTAACAAAAATCTTATATTATTTTGATGGACGTTTAATTTGATCATTATGTATTTTAGGGCGTACGTTAGTAGAGCATGTTTTATCTTGAACAGATTGTATAGTATGTGGTTCATATACATTTTTTGATTTATTTCTATTATATTGTTTTACATATACTCTATCTTCTTCTTCTACATCAACGTCAGGTTCTAAATTCCTATTTCTATTTGAGATTATTTTATCTTTATGTTCAATCAGTTTTTTATTTAGTTTACTATATATTAATTTTGATTGATCTCTATGTTTTTGAACATAGTCACTAACAAGTTGTTGTTCTATATTTAAATCAAAAGGATTATTATTTTCAATGTGTCCCGAAATTACTTCCGATGGTGTTAATTTAGTAGCGGAGTGAATCGAATTGTTATAACCTAAAATTGCGTATAACATTTTATTTATTATTGGTTCAATAGAAAATTCACTATTATTTAAAATTCGAATATGTTCAATAATTGTTGAATGGAATCGTTCTATTATTCCGTTCGACTGAGGGTGAGTGTAAAAAAATGTATTTCTATTTTATGAAGTTTTAATAAATCATTAATTATTGAATTTTAAAATTCTTGACCATTATCTGAAATAATTTGTTTGGGGATTTGATGGTGTGAAAAGTAGTTTAATAAGGAATTTACAACTTCTACTGAATTCAGTGAATTTAAAGGATAAGCTTGCCCATATTTAGAGAATGAATCTACAATTGATAAAAACTTTTGTTTTTGAATTTGAAAAGTATCAATATGTATAATTTCAAAAGGTTTACTTGCAGTAGGGGTTATACTTAATTGTAACTTGACTGGATTTCTATCATATTTAGAGACTTTACAAATTTCACATGTTTTAATATATTTTTGAATAGCTTTACGTAAATTTGGATAATAGTATTTACTTTTTATTTTATTCTCTGTTTCATCAATACCTCTATGGTTTGATTTTCCTTCATGATGATTCATAATTACATTTTCAAGTTCCTCTTCATTTTCGATATCAATTAATTTTGTTAAACAACGCTTAAATTTATACGATTGATATTTAAAAGTTTTTCTTACTATCTCGCAAAATGGTTCATAATTAGTACTTTCTTCAAAATATATATAATATACGACATCGGGAACAATATATTCTTTTATAAAATTAATTATATCTTTATTGAAACTTATTGAGGATAATTGTACAATAAATTTTTGTTTATCGAATAATTTTATAACCTTTATTTTTGCTGGGGAGTGGTAAACGTATTGGAAAATAATTTGATTTTTTCCATGATTTAGAGGGGAATCAATAATAGGGACATCGACTATCGGATGTTCATCTTGATTAGAATGAATGGTTCCTTGTGTTATATGTTGATCTTTGTTTTCAAATTGTGAATTAATTTCTATTATTTCATCTAGTTGATGATGTTCATTTTCATCAATATTAGCTTGTACCGATTGATTATCAATTTCTATATCTCCTAAGGGATTTCTTTAAAGTTTTTTATTAAATTGTTCAATATAATCTCTTAATTCGTTAATATTTAATTCCGCATTATTATTCTCTTTATTTAATTTAATTCGCGATAATGCATCAGCATTAGTATTTAATTTTCCACTTTTATAATACATTGTATAATCAAATTCTTCTAATTTGAGTCTCCATCTGACAAGTCTTGAATTAGGATCTTTCATATTAAATAAATATTTTAAGGGTTGATGATCTGAAATAATATTAATTTTTTTCCAAATAAATAAGGTCTAAATATTTTTGTAGCCCAAACAATGGCTAACATTTCTTTTTCTATTGTTCCGTAATTTGATTCGGAATCATTTAGGGTATGTGAAGCGTATGCTACCGGTAAATCTTTACCAATAAGTCCTTGTGACAAAACTGCACCAATTGCAAAATTACTTGTATCGGTTGTTAAATTAAAAGTTTTTGTAAGGTCAGGGTACTGAAGAATTGGTTCGTTTACTAATAAATTTTTACAAGTTTCAAAGCAATTTATAAATATCATGTATAATTTTCTGATCCTTTTTCAAACATTTGGTAAGTTTTTTTTTTTTTTTTTTATTTGGCTTTTGCCTGGCCTTGGGAACTTGCCCATTAGCCATCATCAATCTATATATTATTTTTTTTTTTTGTATGAATTAATTTATTACAATTTACTATTTGTAGTATTTAACTATTCATTCGGACAATCACACACATTTAGTAAGTGGTTTAGTTATTTTTGCGAAATCCTTAATAAAACGACGATAATAACCTAATAAACCTAAAAATGATTTAATTTCTTTTGTAGATGCTGGAAGTGGATATCTTTTTATAGTTTCAATTTTTAAAGGGTTTGGTTTTATACCTTGAGGAGTTACTTTATGTCCTAAATATGCAATTTCTTTCTTTAGAAATTCAGATTTATCTAGTTGAATTTTAAAATTAGATTCTCTTAGTCTTTGGAAAATAGTTTTTAATCTTACAATATGTTCTTGCAAGGAAGTAGAGAATATAATAATGTCATCGAGATATACTAGGCAAATTTCATTTTGATAACCGCGTAAAATATTGTCCATCACCCGCTGAAACGTTGCAGGGGCGTTCTTTAACCCAAATGGCATTCGAGTATATTCATAGTGTCCGTTTTCTACTGTAAATGCGGTTTTTGCTATGTCATCAGAATGCATTTCGATCTGATGAAAACCATTTGCTAAATCTAAAGTTGTAAAATAATTACATTTGCCTAATTTATCTAAAACATCTGTAATGTTAGGAAGAGGATATCTATCAGTAATAGTTTTATTATTTAATTTACGATAGTCTACGACTATTCTCCATTTTTGTTTATTAGAACTGTCTAATTTTTTAGGGACTACCCAAATTGGAGACGACCAAGGTGAATCACTAGGTCTAATTATGTTTTGGTCAAGCATATTAGTAATTTGTTTATTAACTTCCCCTTTGTGAATAAAAGGATATCTATATGATTTAGTGTAAATTGGTTCTTCATCTTCCGTTTTAATTCTATGTTTAACTTGATTAGTGAATGTTAACTTTTCTTTTTCATTATAAAATATGTCAGAATATTCAATGCAAAGATTTTCAATTTGATCTTTCTCTTCTCTATTTAAATGTTGAGTTCTAATCTTTTCTAAATCTAATTTATGTTCATAGGGTTGAACATCTAAATTGAAGTTATTTATTTCATCAATACTATGGATAAAAGTTCAATATTAACGTCATTAAATATGTACATTAACATTTTTCTTACAATAGAAAAATTTAACTTATCTAATCCTGAGCCTATTTTGGGCATCGCTAGTTTATTAATATTTTTATTAATACATAATTTCTTTAAATTAATTAATGTATTGAACATATCTTCATATGAGGGTTTCTCGAAACACTTATTTTTAGTAACTAAATATAAAATATATCTATTATTATCTTTTAGGAAACATACTTTGTTTTTTATAGGTTTTTGTAAAAATAAAATATCAATTCTTAAATTTCTTATTAAATAGTTTTGCTATACCTTGTCCCATTTTCAAATCTGCGCTAACACAATGTGCTAATGAATATTTAGAATTAAAAAGATTTCCATTTAAATCTTTTACATTTGAATTTTTTATTTTGTTAGTCTTTGCTAATTTATTAAACATTTTAAAATTATGTTTGGAATGATTACTCAAGAGTTCATATTTACCTTTGGTTGCTACAGGAGTATCATTTTCATTATTATTTATTCGATTATTACTCGAGAATTCAATATTTATTTCATTTGTTACAGGAATAAAATCAATATTATCTTTATCATTTTTATTATTATTATTTTTATTTTTATTGGGACTATATATTTCATAATTATTATTATCAAACTTAATAGCTTTTATTGGAACAAAGAAATTTAAATCTATTGGTTTTGGATTCTTATTTAATATTTCAATATTTGCAAAATTATTTTTAGCAATTGTTAGAGTTTCGGGTATTTCTAAATTATTAAAATTATTATGAGGAATAATTATTTCTCCATTATTAATATCTACAGGTACATTAATTATATGTTTTGTATGCGGTGTAATGTACCCTGTACATCATTATTATATTACATTTTATTATTATATTATTTCTCATTATTATTATTATGTATATTTCGCACAGATAACATTAGGGCCAACAAATAGTCAGAAACCGATCAATAACAATTTGTTTATCAGTACTTTCACTAAAGATGTTATTTCAAATCATTATCTTAAGTAAATGTTTTCTACCGCGCTCATTAGACATTGCCCCTAACGTTATGCGCGTCCCTTTTGTTATAATCTCTCTCTTCCAGAGCTTGATTAGAATAAGTTGTCAGTCTTATTTCAGACATCGCGAAAAGCACTCTTACTCTTGTAATCCGTTTATACTAATTCTTTTATATTAATAAATCTGTTAAAGTCATAAACAGTATATTAATGACAATTAATATCCGCCTCCCGCTCAACCATTACACTGGCGCAGTCGGTAAACGTGAAATAAATAAGTGTAAAAAGTAATTAGCGGGTTTTTTCGCGAGTAAATAATACAAAATTGTGCATAAAATCCGAAGTACGTTCCTCAACACATAGAAGGACGCCAAAATCGTAGTGCCGTTCCCAAGCTACCATCTCAATAGCGTCCTACTCCTGTAACGATCATATCCACAGAGTGCCAGAAGGAAGCCATCCACGTCGTGAAGTCCCAAGCATTTAAACAACGAGCTACCATATCAAAACTGAGTCGTCGTACTCAGAAAAGCGCTAAGCAGATTACCCGAGAGGGTAACACAACAACCGTTTCCACAGCCCCACCAGGAAGTGCGCGTACCACCAGAAGACAAGTGATTAAATCGTGCGACGAAATGCTCATCGTAATTTTCTTCTCGATTCTAAGGTAGGAAAGAATACACTCATTTATTTTTTGCAACCCACATTGACTTTTTTATTTTTCAAAATTATTGAATTTTCAAAACTGAATTTAAATTGTTTCAAATCTTTTTAAATTATTTTTCATATTGCTATTTTTTTTTTTTACAAACAAAAAAGTTTACATAATGGAAACTTTAAATTTAGCATTTTTGACTCTGTCCGAAGCTAGATTCGATAACTCAAAAAAATCAAATTTAGAAGACTTTATTGGTCAGTGCAACAATGCTATGACATTGGTTACTGCTGAGCAACAGGCAACATTATTAATTTTCATTAAAAATAGAATCACTGGCGATGCAGGTGCTCTTGTTAGAGGTCGTGTTACTAATACTTGGAACGAACTTAAACAATTGCTTCGCGAGAATTTTTCAGTTAAAAAATCCTTCGATCATTTACAATCAGAACTTAGGTGCATCAAACAAGAAAGTAATGAGTCAGTAGTAATGTTCGGTAACAAAATCAAAAAGTTATATCAAGAATTAATTAATTCATTAGATCTTACATTAGATGATGCTGTTTTACAAGCACAAGCAGATTTGTTAAACAAACAATGCTTAAACGTTTTTATGGCCGGTCTAAATAGAGATTTATGCGTTATTTTGAAAGCGAGAAACTGTGATTCACTAGAAAAAGCTATAAATATTGCATCTTCAGAAGATTTTTCATCGCCTCAAAACAATTTTCAAATAAATTTAAATCAATGTCAAATATGTGGCAAAAATGATCATATTACAGCAAACTGCAGATACAACTCGTTTCCCAAAAACAATGGAAATTCAACAATCACATGTAATTATTGTAAAAATGTTGGTCATTCTATAAACGAATGTCGCAAACGAATGTATAACAACTCACAAGGAAATTTCAGATCTCAGCAACAAAATACTAATTTACGATATTCACAAAATCTTAAACAGCCAAATTTTAATAACTCAACCCGAGAGCCACAAACCATACATTCTAATGTTAACAAAAATAATTCAACACACAATTATCAACCGCGTAGTTTAGATATTTCACCTCGGCAACGTGATAATAATTTACATCAAAATCAATCATTTCCAAAAAATTCTAATAATAGATTCATAAATTCTGATTTAATTTCTTCTCAGCAGTTAAATTTAAACTCTTTGGAGTCCGAAGTTGCGGACGAACTTCGGACAGCATCTCAAGTCCCAGAACATCAATTTTTTCAATAGACATCGACGCAATTTCTTCCTATGTCAACATAATCTCACCTCAATTAAAATCCCAAGGTACATTTTTAATCGACACTGGCGCTGAAGTCTCTTTAATAAAATTAAACAGACTACAACCTCACGTGTATGTTTTTGACGATTTGAAAATTACCTTGCACGGCATCAATGCATCTAACAAACCGATTCACACCTTATGTTATTGCACCTTACATTTTGAATTTGATAACAATTATAAACTTGAGCATGTGTTTCACATAGTTCCTAGTTCTTTTCCGATCCCTCAAGATGGACTTATTGGGAATGATATTCTTAAAAAGTTTAATTCTATTATTGATTATAATAATGATACAATTAAATTTGGAAATGCTTTATTAAAATTACATACTATCAAGAAAGCTTTAAAGAAAAGTACACCCAATAACAGAACTAATCAAATCAATCAACAAATTCCTAATAAATCTATTGTTCCAAATTCCAAACCTAATCAAATACAATGTGAACCGAAAACATCTCCTAAAATTCCTCGTAATGTATTCAAAAATCCTAATATTCAAAAAGATATAATCAATGCAATCAATGCAAATAAAACACCCTTGCCAAGTCCAACAAGTCCAACCCCATTAAACATCGAAGTAAATAAACTAAATTCTGATAAAATTTTTGTAAAAGCTAGAACAGAAAAAGTGATTAAGATTAAAATCGATAACCCAGAAATAATTGTGGGAATTGTAAATAAACAAGAAATATTTCCTAAAATTTACTTATGTAGTAGTATTGTCACCGTAGATAAATCAAATAATACAGCAATAACAACACTGCTAAATACTAGTGATAATGACTATGAATGCGATAATATTTCTGTTACATTAGAGCCATTAGAGTCAACAAAGAAACAATTATCTTTAAATAAAATAAATACAAGTGAATATTCGAACGATAGTAAAGACATTAAAAGTTATAATAATTATTTAAATATACTTAACAAATTAAAACCACAAACTGTTAATCACTCTTTACCTGTTTTCTCATTTTTAAATTCTTCTTTAAAACAAAGCAAAGTCACGTTTCATTTTATTCATGATCGCACCACAAAATCTGATGGCACACCTTTTGGTTATGCAGGTTTTGCAGGTGAAATAATGTCAGACTGTGGTTCATCATATTTTATAAGTCATAATTTGGAAGCAAAATTGCAGTGTAATTCCATTGACAATCGTCTTTTTACTATAACACAAGGGAAACATTTTGGGATTTGTATTAATTTAATCTGTAATCCAACAAATTGGGCACAAAAATTCACTAACTTCTTAGATATTTTTCCTAAACTGTATAACAAACCTCTGAACATTCGTACGATTCTATTAGGTACAGGTTTATTTAATATACCAATCAACGATATTGTAGATTTTCTATGTAATTTTTCTAATAATAACCCCTTCTATCCACATCACTATACGGTATATATTCCTGAGAAAGAAAAATTCCATTATGTTGCAAGTTATTCCGAAAATTTTATTCAACCTACTCTAAATTACACATTTAGCTCTAAATGCATTCAACATTCAAAACATTTTTCAACACAAAAAGTGCCAAGCGACGGTAACTGTCTTTTCCATTCAATTATTTACTTAACGGGTTTCTTTAAATCAGTAGAAAAGCTTAAAATATTTTTATTGAATTCAAAACATATTAAAAATTGTCTGCCACCAAAAGAAGCAGAATATATACTCAGAACTCCTAATGCTTTTGCAACAGACGACGTCATTAAAATTGCAGCATTAGAATTAAATATTTGCATATGTGTTCATACTCCTGAAAATCATAACTTTGTTTTTGGGAATCCGAATAACGAAATTATTCATATTTTTCATTCAAATAGCCACTTTGAGCCTTTAATTACAATTTCCGAATCTGGCAATAATCAAGATTTACAATCCAACCCATCCGAATTCGTAAATAATAATTCCAGTAGATTAAACATATTAAAAGAGAAGTTACAGACGAGTCATCTGAATTCAGAAGAATATAACTCATTAATTTCACTGTGTCTCGAGTTTAACCATATTTTTAATTTAGAAGGAGATATTTTATCCAGCACGGATTTAGTTTACCACGAAATTCACACCTCTACCGACATACCCATAAAATCAAAAACTTATAGGTTCCCCCAGTCTTTGCAAACCGAAGTAGAAAATCAAATTGACTCAATGCTAAACCAAAACATCATAAAACCTTCTTTCAGTCCCTGGAACTCACCTATCTGGATTGTTCCTAAAAAACCTGATTCCGAGGGAAACAAAAGTTGGCGGTTGGTCGTCGACTACAGAAAATTAAACAGCGTTACGGTAGGCGACGCTTATCCTTTACCTAACATAGAGGAAATTCTCGACCAACTCGGTCACTCCAAATACTTTTCTACTCTCGATTTAACATCCGGTTTCCATCAAATAAATATTCATCAGAAAGATATTCCTAAAACCGCATTTAGTGTACCTTCTGGGCACTATGAATTTTTACGTATGCCTTTCGGGCTAAAATCTGCCCCCGCAACCTTCCAACGCTTAATGAATTCTGCATTAGCGGGTCTACCCAACCATTTGCGCTGTCTGTGCTATCTCGATGATATTGTTATTTATTCCAACAACCTCGAAAATCACTTAGATAAATTACGAGCTGTTTTTACTCGTTTAGAGAAATTTAATTTAAAACTTAAGCCGGAGAAATGCCAATTCTTACGCCACGAAATAGTTTATTTAGGCCATCTTATTACTAAAAACGGTGTGCTCCCAAATCCTGATAAAGTATCATGTATAAAACTTTTTCCTCAGCCAAAAAATACTAAAAACATTAAGTCGTTTCTCGGTTTAGCAGGCTATTATAGACGTTTCATTCCAAATTTTAGTAACTTAATTTTTCCTTTAACAAAATTATTAAAAAAAGATGTTAAATTCAGGTGGACCAGTCTTGAACAGGATTGTTTTGAAAAACTAAAAACCCTATTATCAAGTGAACCAATTTTACAATTTCCTGATTTTTCTCAAGAGTTTACTATAACTACTGACGCATCGAATTACGCAATCGGTGCCGTACTTTCGCAAGGCCCACCCTCACAAGATTTGCCAATCGCGTATTATAGTAGAACCATGAGCAGAGCAGAACAAAACTATGACGTTTCCTCTAAGGAATTGTTAGCTATTGTGTCTGCTGTCAAGCACTTTAGGCCCTATGTTTTTGGTCGACGATTCAAAATAGTTACGGATCACATCGCTTTAAAATACCTTGACAGTGTAAAGGACCAATCGTCCCGACTCTTGCGATGGCGTTTATGCCTATCAGAATACGATTACTACATTGAATACAAGCCGGGGAAATCTAATCACAATGCAGACGCTCTTAGTAGAATTCAAATTAAAAATGATTCGAACATCACTAACATTCCTACCGCGAACACTTATATCACAAATACCATTTCAGATTACACAGATTTTTTGAAAAAATTAGAGAACACAATAATACAAAATGCAAACGTAGTCGAGAAAGATGAAAATATTACAATTTCTCATGGTAATAAGGCATTCTTTCTTTCTACAGACTTGAATTTAGATTATATCAATTCCAAAGAAAACATAGAAAAATATAATCATTTAAACACACTCCAACAGGAGTCCCTCAAAGTTTTTGACATTGTAAAATTTAAAGACAAAGACAATTTCATCTTCTACTGTTTCTACAAACAACATTTTTGGAATTCCTCAACATTTGAGATCATTTTTAAAACCCTTCAAATCTTACGTGACGAATTAATTCAAAACAACATTAACTCTATTAGCATTCCAAAAATTACCACAACTCTCGATAATTTACAATGGAATAAAATTCGCTCTATTATTAGGTATATTTTCAAAGACACAGATATACTAATTAATATATATCATAATAAAGCTATTCTCCCGCAAACAAAAGATATCCCTGACATCCTAAAAGAAAATCATGACAGTCCAGGCGCAGGACATCCCGGTTTTCATAAGACATATCGTAGGATCAAAATGAACTACAAATGGCCAAATATGAAATCCACAATATACGATTACGTCAAAAGTTGTAAATATTGCCAAGAAAATAAATTAAATCGTAAAAAGAAACACGCGCCTATGGAAATCACCACAACCTCAATTAAACCTCTTGACAAAATATTTCTTGATGTAGTTGGCCCTTTGCCACTTACAGAGTTTGAGAATAGATTCATACTTACTTTACAAGATGACTTAACTAAATTTTCTCTAGCTTTTCCTATTCCTAACCACGAAGCCTTAACTATTGCTACTACATTCACTGAACATTTTATCTGTAAATTCGGTATTCCTAAGTGTATATTGACAGATCGAGGGAAAGAATTTACCTCCATTTTGCTTAAAGAGGTGACGAAATTATTTAAAATTAAACACATACTAACTACCGCATACAGACCTCAAAGTAATGGTGCTCTTGAAAGATCACATTTAACACTCGCCGATTATTTGAAACATTATACCTCTAAACAACAAGATTGGGATAAATACGTTGCATTTGCTACATTCTCTTATAATACGTGCGTTCATTCTTCTACAAACTACATCCCTTACGAACTAATGTTTGGCCATAAACCTAATACACCTAGAGACTTAACACGGGAACCCGAGTTTAAATACACATATGATAATTATGTAGACGAGTTAAAATTACGTTTCCAATATTCCCACGATATAGCAAGAAAAAATCTATTAATTTCCAAAGAAAAAAACAAATTCTATTATGATAAAAATTCAGCGATCCCCCAATTTCAAGAAGGCGATTTAGTCTATCTGCAAAATGAACAGTTTCAACCAGGAGTTTCCAAAAAATTATCTTCCAGATATTCTGGTCCTTTCAAAATTATTAAAATCAATTCTCCTACTAACTGTACAATTAAAATTAAAAATAAACATGAATTAGTACACTTCGATAGACTAAAACATGCTACTGTTTTAGAATCTCCGGCACAGTGATGGCCAACGATTTCTACAACAACACCCCTTTACAAACTTCACCTGGACTTTACTTCGAGGGATTAGGACAACTAAATTTGCAAGAACAATCATGGAAGCTAATTGCTCACCTAGACATATCCGCTTTACAAGGAAAAACCGCAAGCATTGACAATACATATCACAAAACTTTAAATTTTTGTACTTCCGCTTTGTTCGGTATATTTTCAAGTTGCAATACAACACTAGTTCTATTAAGTCACGAAATCAAAGAAATTGAATCCAAAAGCTATGTATTACACCAGATTATCGGACATCGCCAAAAACGGGCATGGTTTAACATTGTCGGCTCAGCTTTCAAAACAATTTTTGGCACTCTTGACGAAAATGATGCAAATAAATACACTCATGCCATTAATTCCATTAATAATGACGAGGGGCGTTTGGCCAAATTACTACAAGAGCAATCATCAATAGTACAATCAACTATTAAAAATATGAACCAAACTGTTAATAACTTCAATGATAATGAACAAGCAATTAACAAAAATTTCGAACTCTTCCAAAATTATACTCAGAGTTACAATAAAAAAATGTGGGACCTAGAAACTAAAACTGCTTTAGACGAACATATTGCTTTATTGACGTCAATGGTAAATAATTTATTAAGGGAGTATGACAATTTAATTAACGCAATTCTTTTTGCCAAATCGAATCAAATCCACCCTATCGTATTGACACCCGATCAATTAATTCAAGAACTACAAACTACACTTCAATATTTACCTTCCTCCACAAGCTACATATTACCTCTCGAAATAGAAAATGCAGTTGATTTGTTAGCAGTAACTTCTTTAACTGTTTTTTATTCAAAAAATCAAATAATTTTTATAATTTCCAACCCATTGATTTCGCAAAACATTTTCAACTTATATAAAACTATTTCTCTACCAACCTCTCATAATCACGATAACTACGTTTTTATAGAACCTACATCAAAGTATCTTGCCATGTCACAAGATAGACAACATTACACTCTTTTTGATGACCTAAGTTCATGCGTTAGAATATCCAACAAATATGTTTGCCAAACTAAACAACAACCCGAACGTATTGCTGAAGATAATATTTGCGAAATAGATATTTTAGTTAACGGAAAACTTAATAAATATTGTAATACGAGACTTATACCATTAAAGAACGTTCTATGGAAAACACTTAATGAGGAAAACACCTGGTTATATATTTCACCCGCGAACAAGACAATTTCTATTGCTTGTAATAATAGAGATACTTTCGACTTAATAATATCCAATAACGGAATCTTGCAGGTAGCGCGCAATTGTAAAATATTTACAGGTGACACAACCTTTTCTAGTACTACCTATAACTTCACAAGCAATCTGAGATACATTTTGCCAAATTTTAATATTTTAGACCATGAATGTTGTTCCAAAAAGGTTTTAAATGTTTTCAAAAATATATCTTTCGGAAAAGTTAAAATTAACTACTTTGATAATAATGATCTAAAAATGGCTAGTCATAAACTCGATGAAATTTCAAAACTTAGTGAGAATATAGTAAATAATAGGAACTATAGTTGGATTTCAGAAATTCATTACTCTTTCCTATCATATATTTTGCTTTTTGTTATAGTTATCTTTATTCTTTACAAGATTATTAAACGCACTAGAATTTTGCATTCATTTAGACAAATAAGACCTAACCATAACAGAGTCGCCGCATATGTACCAGAAAATATACCAATGAATATTAGAGACATGAATATAGTTCCAGACATGCTTAATGATGCTCCTGCAGTTCCGCCATTAAGAAGAAGCGAACGAATTAGATTCAATCGTAATCAATAAAGTCAAAAAAAAAAAAATAAAAAAAAAAAAAACTATGTCATTACTTGGGTTTGCAAAAGATAAATATTTTTCTTTCCTTTACCTGTTTTGTATTGTCAAAGAAATACCATATTTAAATGTACGTTGTGTATATAAGTACTCTGCATTTTCTGTATAAACAATTATTGGTATTGGTGTATTTTTATTTTCAGTATCATATATTTTTATATTATTTCATGTACATATGTATTTACAAATGAATTTATTCTATTGTGTATTCATATTTATATTATCTATAGTTCTTCAAATTAGGCAAAAAAAAAAAAAAAATAATAATAATAATAATAATAATCAATTTATCACATTACCCTCTATTCAAGTAATTCTTTTAACTTTTTAAATTTACATTGTAAATTTTTTTATAAGGGGGGGAGTGTAATGTACCCTGTACATCATTATTATATTACATTTTATTATTATATTATTTCTCATTATTATTATTATGTATATTTCGCACAGATAACATTAGGGCCAACAAATAGTCAGAAACCGATCAATAACAATTTGTTTATCAGTACTTTCACTAAAGATGTTATTTCAAATCATTATCTTAAGTAAATGTTTTCTACCGCGCTCATTAGACATTGCCCCTAACGTTATGCGCGTCCCTTTTGTTATAATCTCTCTCTTCCAGAGCTTGATTAGAATAAGTTGTCAGTCTTATTTCAGACATCGCGAAAAGCACTCTTACTCTTGTAATCCGTTTATACTAATTCTTTTATATTAATAAATCTGTTAAAGTCATAAACAGTATATTAATGACAATTAATATCCGCCTCCCGCTCAACCATTACAGCGGTTCTAAATGTAATACACAAATTGGTTTTTGATATTTTAAATTAATTTTTGTTCTAGGAGTATACAGTATAGAATTTTCAAAATCAATTTTTACTTTTAATGTTTTCAATAAATCCATTCCAATCAACCCATCATATTTATTATGAATGATTATTATATTTTTATGTTGTGTTGTATGGAATGCTGTTGAAACTACAAAAGGTTCTTCAACAATTTCATTATAAAAATATTTTTTAGCAATTTCAGGATTTATAAAAGATTTATTAGAGCCTGAATCAATTAAACATTTCAAAATATTTTCATTATTAAATTTAATTTCTATATACGGTAAACCTTCATCTCCTAATGTTAAATTTTCTACCTCTGTAATTTTTCTTGTTCGGCCAAGTGAAAATTTTGATTATCATCATTATTATTAATATTGCTTCTAGATGCACTAGGTTGATCAAAATCTTGATAATTTGTTGTTTCTGTATTATATAATTCTTCCGCAATATAATTTAATTTTGGTTGATAACTTTGATAATTAGGTCGGTGAAAATTAGTATTTCTAGTTTGAACACTCATAGGAGTTTGTTGATTATTATTTTGAAAATTTGTTCTTTGGGTATTTCTTGTTTGTATACTCATTGGAGTTTGTCTAAAATTTTGATTTTGATATCTTGGTTTCCATGCATTTTGTGGTTTAAAGACTTGGTTATTGGTAAGAAATCGATTATTTACATTTCTTGGTTGTAATTGAATTGGTTGACTTGGAAATTGTGAATTTTGTCTATTAAAATTATTAAAATTTTGGTAATTATTATTATTATTATTATGTCTTATTGGATTCCATGGAGGAATAAATCTTTGATTTAAATTATTAAGATTATCATTGTTATATCTAAAACTATTATTATTTCTGGAAAAATTATTTCTACTTTGATTATTATTAACTGGTTTAAAATTGTGTTTGTTTTGAGATTGCAAATAATAAATGTTTTCTTCTTGATTAACAAATTGGAATGCTTCAGCTAAGTCTGCTGGTCTCATAGAACGAATAGTGGTACCTAAAGGATCTTTTAAGCCTGCTAGAAAAGTTTTCAAAGCTAAACTTTTATATAAATCATTTTTTAAATCTCGGTTATTTACTAACTGTTCATGAATATTTACGTATGAGCATATTATGTTTAACATTTCTAAGCATCTTTCATAAAATTGAGTAGGCGTTTCATTAATATTTTGTTTTAAACTAATTAAATCTCTATTTAAACAAGCCTCGTCTCTTGGATCAGAAAAATTACGAATAAGAACATTTTTTAAACTATCAAAATCATTAATACGGTTGACATTAACAACAAGTTTCGCTCTCCCTGTAAGTTTATTAATTAAGCTATTTAATATAAAGTTATTCAGAAAAACATTTTGATTATTATAAAATGTATCTATAATTGTTTGTGACACTTCTATAAAATGATTCAATTCATTTGCATTTCCATTAAATTCTGGAACGCATTTTAAAAATTCTGGGCTAAATTGTGCCATTTCGTCTAAATGTAAATTATTTAATAAATCTAATAAATTATGTTGTAAATTATTGTTATCTATATTACTTTCATACGAGTTAGGAGTTAATGGAAGAGAAGGGATAGAATTTTGGGAACTGTCAGAATTAGTTGACATAAAATAAAACTAATTTTTGAGAAAAATGCAAAAATTTAAATTCGACTTACATTAAAAACACTGTCTTCATTCTTGAATATTTATCCTAAAATGGTGTTGCTGAGTTGAGTTGTGGTGAGTTCTGATTTCGAGTTGCCTTCGCAGGTGTTGTTACAGTTGTGTAAAGTTGCTGGATAGGACTATGGGAACTATGCCTTGGAGTACTGTGCCTCTCGATCCTAATTTTGTTTCTTCTGGACTCTGGAAACTATGCCTCTGGTCCTTTGTTTATTTTTGGAACTATGCCTTGGTTCAATAAGTTCTTCAGTAAATACTTCAGTGTATTAGTAATGCTTTTAAACACTTTCTGGGTTCACTACACGTGAAAGTCCACAGATTATTGGTTTTAATTTGTAAGCACTTTTCACTAATTTTTTCACTGGAACTTATCCGTTACGACTGCGCCATTTACGTTTTTCGACCAAGCGGTTGGTTTTTTAAAAAACGTTTTTATTTAATTATATATTTTTTATTACACATAAGTACTGAATTACAACAACAATACGCGCGAATACTAATTACAGGCTGGAACTCTATCAGGAACTATCAGGAACTGACTACAATAGCATGCATTAGATTATATATAAGAGTAAATGCGAATAATGCAAAGATAACATTTAATAGAATAAGCATAATTATCTATCATAAGGAATGCATTGAGAGAGATACGTAACTCGCGAGCCGTTTTTGTTAACTATGATTGAGAAAAGAAAAGAAAAACAAACGCGAAGCCGCGCAGCGTTCACCGGCCCAGGGATAAACGCTGGCCGCATGCTGCTCGCCCCTCCAATAATTGTGCAGATGAGTGTACAACGCGTTCAACTAAGAGGAGAACCGCAAGGCGGCGGTATTATACGGTCTTATTTTTCAAGATTTTTATTTTAACCTGACTCGGGCATGAGTTATCGCATCTTTATGAAATGTTGACATTATATTCCTTATAGTATAAACTAGTAAGATATGGGAATATTTTTTTTAATTTTGAAAAATTTAACATTAATTTTTTTCATACCTCTGAAAGCAAATTGTTAAAAAAAAGTACTTCGATATTTTACTAGATAATTGGGCTTAATATACGCTGTCAAAATTTCAACTTTCTAGGACCTTTAGTTTTTAAATAAACCTAACATTAAATTTCAGACCACTGTTATATTCCCCTTAATCACCAGAGCGGTTCCTAGGGACAGCTAGGTAATTTACCGTCTACGCCAAAGCGGTTCTACGGCTGCTAGGTAGTCAAAAGTTCACAATATTAATACTAAAAATATAGTTCATAGTGATTTTTATAAGCATACAACTTAATATATCATCATACGCTCACTAAAAATACAAAAAAAAAAAAACGTTTGGCTAAGCGATCATTTTTGAAGCGTTAAATATTTTTCAAATAATTTGAAGAATATTTTATTTATTCGATAATTAATTGTGGGTTTTATTATACTGTGTGTCCCGTTTCAAGACGCATCATAGGGAATTCCCATGTACAATTTTCAGTTTGTTTCCCAATTATTGAACCAAAATGATCAGAATAAAATTATAATCATTCCTGCATCTACTATTTTCTCTCGTTGAGACATTTTCAAATATTTATTATAACAAGTCGTTTTTAATAATCCAAGAAATATTTCAGTTACACAACAGTTTTACTGTTTTTATGCATAACATTAGGTCAAATTATTCTTAAACTAAAATTTCAATTTGTTTGTATCCCAATTATTGAGCCAAAATGATCAGAATAAAATTAGAATTATTCCTTTATCTACTAGCATTGTTTTCTAAGTTTTATTTAAGTTTCCTTTTTACTCTTCTTTGAAATATAGCTTGAAAATAGTGAAGAAATGTTTGAAAATAAAATCCTTAAAATAGTAGTTGCTATGAAAAGTGAGTGTTTGTCATCTAAATTTATAAAGATTAATTCAATTCAACATAAGTGTTTATACCACAAAAAAAACAGTTTTGATTATAAAATGGACTTGTTGTGGTCCTCGGGAGATTTGTATAAACAATTCACACTTTAACTTGATTTTATTAAAATTCGATGTTTACAGTTCGGATACAAGAACGATATTAAATTCTGGGCACAAAGATAACGGTATTTATATGCGTACATTATCACAAATAGATTAACCCTTGGATGAGTGGTGTCAATGAATATTAAGAAAAGAGCATTTTCGTGTAAGGGAAGTAATAAAATAGAATAATCTCCGACAGCCCAATCATCCAAGTTCACAAGGGTTAAAGACATAAAAATAATCACAAATTAATAAATATCAATTAAGGGTTGGTTATCAAAGGATAAGGTGTTCGAGCGCATTATCTTAATAGCACCCGACCACCTTATCTACAAAACACGATTTATTAGCTGGGTAAGTAAAGTGTGAAGATACTAAGAATAAACTATAGGAAGTAATATAAAATAAGAAATAAATGTATGATTAAAATTAAGAATTAATTAAGAATATGTAATAATAACTAATTAGTGTGAATACACAACAGACTTTTAGTGGACATTTTTTGCGTGCTAGGTATTTCTTACTTATTTAGTAAAAATCAACAACTATTAGAATCGTTCAGAAATTTTAAGAGTATAATTGTATGAACTAAAACATATCGTTGAGAATAAAAAGAGGAAATCTAAATAAATTGTAACAAATTTATTATGCAATAATAAGAGTATATCTAATAGTAAATGTAAGATAGAAAAAGTCTTCAAATAATCTTTTATATTTATATAAAACAAAATAAAATACTTAAAAACTGCTTCTGAAATATTGTTATTAAATAAGAGAACTATTTTAATTCCATTCTAACCATTTAAATTCAATAATGGAGATAGAAATTCATTGATTTAATTGAAGAATTAGCATGGGAATTCCCTATAATGCGTCTTGAAACGGGACACACAGTTTGTTGTAACAAATAAACATTCTGGGTATTTTAAATTGCTTGCGATAAAGATGTTGACATCATCCACGATCAAACCGCGGGGTATATAAACGTAAATGTACGCGTCATTCACTCATACATTATCTGGTGCTAACTGTGAACACATCTATCAATTTTCAAGATGCAAATCCAACATATTTTTATCTACGCAGTAAGTAAACATATATTCTTCTTTTAGTTACGTGAAGTGTTTTCTATTAATTATTGTAGTAATTCCTATCTTCACTGATTACTTTTATTATACTAAATGTATATTTAGAACACTATGTGTTTATTTTCAATGGTAATTAAATTGACAAATATATTTATTTCATTAATTGACAGTGTCACTCAAACGAAAATTTCAAGGAGGGGATTATTTAGGGGGCTTAAATCGAAATTTAGTTGTTTATCTTTATTTTTAAACATACAAATTGCTTCTAACTTGTCTAATTTATAAAAATTTGATTCTTTTAATAATTTAACATTATTTATATTAAATTTATGTCCGGTAGTTAAGGTGTGAATATTTATCATGGTTGAATGATTTTATATGGTATATGTGTTCTTTATATCCAATAATAAATTTCGTCTTGTTTGTCTTAGATACATTTTATCACAATTGTTACAATTTATTGAATAGATACCGGATTTTTCCAAAACATTAATTTGTTTCACTTGGTTTGATGCACTGATGGATGCCAAGTGTTTTAATTAAACGTCCAGAATTAGATTCAAAAATGTTTCACCACGCGTTAAGTGAGAAATTAACGAAACATATATATTTAACCTTCCTTTATATAATCTTGTAATTTGTGTAAAATTAGTGAATTTTTCATGTTTTCGTTTTAAATAAAAACTTAAAAAAACTAAAACTTTGATCTGAAAGAAGGCCCACTATTCGTGTGTCTAGGAATCGTAAATAAGCGTTTCAGTAACTTTGAAGAGAATTGCAGACCCGCCATATAAACGAATCCGCCATGTATAATTCAAAAGAAATTAAGCAAATGGACAGAATTATAAGGAATACGTTGTAAAGACAAATACAGCAGTGAAAATGACACAATATAGAATTGATTTAATTCGTTAAATTATCTTAAAAAATACTGCTCGTGGCTGGAATTTGTGCAGGATCAGTTATATTTTAAGCACTCATTTATTTACAATTTTCTCGAATAAATTGCGTGACGTTTAGATTTTATTATTTAAGAAATATTAATAAGTTGTATTGTTCAACGTATTAGCCTAATTTATACGCAGATATTTTAATTATATAATTTTTTTTCAATGTAACAATATATTCCATTTTTTTTTTGGAGTAGTGCAATCAAGTAAATTTTTATCTTATAATTATTTAGGTTTGCCTGCTGTTAATGGCCATGACTATCAGCGCAAACCCATTGTACTTGCAAAATGGCGGAAACGGTGGTCACGGTGGAAACGGAGGAGCCGGTGGACACGGAGGACACGGTGGGCATGGTGGACACGGTGGATAGAGGATCAACTCTAAAATATCAAACACCTGCAGGAACTTCAGATTGGAGAACTCCCGCGTAAAGAAAACAAACGTCGATGCCTATCAAATCTTATTGTTATCTCGCACACTGGTGTATTTGCACCAAAAAGTTGGCCACAATTATTTTTAAAATCTAGTATATATTTTACATATGTTTGGTTTACTTAAATATTATGACAAAAGACGGTTTTAACGAAGTTTATAAATAAATTTTTATTATAACTATCAAAAATGACGAATTTCTGATGGCGTATTTGTACCCGCTTTTATAATAAAACCAATCCTTGGTTTTTTTAGCATTACTGTTACGAAATTTGTTGGTGCGCCAGTTATATCAGGTGATCAGTTAAAAACTAGAGTGAAGTATCATATGTTCAATTAAGAAAAAACTCTAGAGTGCTGTAACGGTTAAATTTCGCATTAGGATGTATAATTTCAAATTCGCAAATGGTAGTGTATGCAACCCAATAATTTAATAATTAAAAGCAGGGAATGGACATTTACCATAGGCAACTTAAGAGCGCCGCAGAGTTGCCAATATAATTAGTGTTAGTCATCCGTTTGTATCTAAATTCGATACGTCGAATCGGGTTATTCTCGTATGGACTACTGGTTTTTCGCTACCGTGACGTGCTATGGCTGCTAGGCTACCGTGTAGCGGCGTTATTTGAATTGAAAAGTTAGAGAAACGGTTTCGTTGGAATTATGGGAAATGCGTTTTTTTTTGTCGGTTGCCGTTTGTCTGTCATCCATTTTGATGGTGCTTTCTTTTTTGTCGTTGTTCGCGTGAAGATCGAATGCGTTCTGTGAGTGTAGACATCGAATTATTAGTTAATTACCACGGAGTGGGTTTATTGCTTCACCACAGAGCTGAATCAATCCTGGGTTAGATTTGCGTTGGATATTGTGGAAGTTAGCGGTTGATAACCGGATTGTCGGCGAAGCCGGATTTTCAAAGCGTCTTCACGGCGACACCATTTTCTTTGTGTTGTGGGAGTTAGTACTACGAAAGGGCTCTTTTCCCTTTTTGTCCTATCGGGCTCTTCCTATCGAAGGGTTTTCCATCATACTTGACCGGAAGGAGAAGCATATTTTCCCCGTATTTTTCTGGATTACGGTGGTGCGATCATCTTCTGGATGCGGAGAGGGATTTTTCCACCCATTATCTTGTTGCTGGTCCCGGAAGGTGTAGGAAGTGAGGAGAGGCTCCCGACCGGATACAAGGAACAGGGACACAAATAAGAAAGATAAGCAAACAAAAGTCATTTTAACTTAGGCGTTATTGAAGTTAATTTATAGTTTACGGCAGTGGTTCTCAAAGCGTGTTCTGTGGAACACTGGTGTTCCGTGAACACCCTGTAAGTGTTCCGTGAAAATTGGTAAATTTTTAGTTTTCATTCAGATTTTTTACCGCTAACTTTAACTTAAAGGTTGCCAGAACTAATGTGCGTGGTTGGAAAATAAATTCATTGATCAGTAGCTCAGCTAGGATTTCACCGGAGTGGGTTAAATTAAAAATAATATTTTTTAAATCCAATTTTAACTTATTACAAAATATTAAAACACATGCATTAAAAAAACCTATACTATTTACAAATACTGCTTAATTAACTAGAAATATTAATGACACTTGAACTTTATGCAGAAGTTTTACTCTAAACAACTTTGCTTTCTTTCCAAAATTGTCAACTTTTTCCTTGGAATGATTTCAAATACATTTTACCAGTTACAATTCATACAAAAATCGTTTGTTTTTTATATAATTTGCATTAAACAGAATAATAATAAAGTTATAAAATTCTTCCTTACTTTTTTTTTAAAGATAATTAAACATTAATAAGGATAAGAAAATAGATGTTCCACGAGCAAATGTTTGACTTGGGTGTTCCGCATCCTCAAAAAGTTTGAGAACCACTGGTTTACGGGATGGCTCTTAAGTTACGAGTAACAGTATATATATTTTCATCTAATATACAGGGTGAACCAGTACGTTACATATAGAAGAGTATATACAAGTAATGTTGGGTTCAAGTCAAGCTTAATTGATTTATTATTTAGTGTTGATTAATTATTGAGAAGCAGAATTATGATTTAATTAGGTTGTTGGGAATTATAATTGATATTAACGAATTTTGGGGAGTTAATATATTTTGGGTGAAGTGAAACAAGTATACATTAAATTCTGGAACATTTTTAGGTTGTATTGTCCCATATAGCACACTTCGTCCATAGTACGTACACGATTCGTCCGTATTACGTACATTCGTCCACGGACGTAATACGGACGTACTATGGACGTACATTTGTGTACGTACATAGTACGTACACTAATGTACGTCCATAGTACGTACATCTCTGTACGTACATCAATGTACGTCCATAGTACGTACATAAATGGACGAATATAAAATGTAACTCATTATATTTCTATATAAACAAATTAAATGATTCATTTATCGTGCTTATAACGTAATACGAAGTGTTGTTATGTTATTAGATATTTATATAAATAAAAAGGTAAGTATCATATTTCATATTTAATTATTTATATATATTTTACCCATTATAAGAATTATTATTATTTATACAATGAAATAATTGAATTTAATAATTTATTAAAAAAATAATCAGAAGTTACACCGAGCCATCTTTCTTTATTTATGTTGATATACCAATTAATACTATAAAAAATACGCATTTCCGCGTTATAAAATGAAATAACGCGCTAGAAAAAAAGCAAAAGCAAGACGAACCGTCGCGCCGTCGCACTCCTTCAATCTTACGCTGCTTGCGTGTATTGTGTGTTTACATCCATTTTTGATGCCATTACCGTTTTCTCGTCACAGAACTCGTGTTGCAGTTTTGTTGTCATAGTTATTTTGTTGTTGTCATAGTTTGGTTGTTGTCATAGTTGTTCTGCTTAAGGTAAGTCAATTTGACTAACATATATATTTATCGCATTTATCCACTATAGTGAATAAATGCGTCCACATTTCGTTTATCTAACACCGGTAACCTAAACACGTGTTGTACCGGCATATTGAAATCCGCAAATTGTGCACTAAAACCCCGTTGCGTTTTTTAAAATGTTAAGTTTTTTCAAACAGCATAGTCGTTGATTATATTTACATTGCGCGCGTCTACCTGCCGCTACCTGTTGAGTGCTACAGGTGTTAGAGCGGGCATTTTGAATTATGGTGATCCTTTACGTTTTTAACCAATGCATTTTAATTCGATTCAATGATATTGCACAATTTTATTCAGAAATGGATATACTGTTTATGAACAAAATAAAATATATGAATGTAATTTTTTTACAAAATGCACCAAATCAAAGATGGTTATTATTTAATTTGAAAATGTATACAATAATAAAATACTTAAATCCTAAATTAAAATTAAATTCGTATTTATTTTCACAATAAAATAAATATCCACAATTGTTGATTTTTTAAATTAATAATTCTAAAGAATCACTATACAGGGTGTCCTGGTTAACCAGGCCCTGCAAGGGTATCTCCCAACTGTAAGAGATAGAGAATTGGTTAAATGGGGAAAATGTGCCGGCCAATTAGTACTAATAATATTTGGTATAAAACTAAAATAAAAAAAATTACTTAATAATGTCAAAATCTTATCCTTCTATCATCAACAATAACTAAGATATTAAGAAAAATAAAACATTGTCAGAATCGGTTTTTTCAGAGTAGACTAAACGTTTTTGTTAGTTTTCTACCGGATACTAATACTACTAATTGTCCTGCATATTTTCTTCCATTTAACCATTTCTCTATATCGCTTAGAAGGTACCCATGCAGATACCCATACTTAATAAGGACACCCAGTTAAGCTATTTGATGTACTATATATAGTTTTGTTTTACTAGGTTAGTTATCTGCTGCCACTCGAAATATTGACCTGGGATTTGAGTCATTACTGATCAGTCCTATTACATTTCATTTAATTATACATAGAAATTTTAAACTAACGGTATTGAACTTAACATTTAGTTATTTATAATAGTTTATTTTTATTTTCCTGTAATTGCTTCAGTATGCCAAAATATAAATTATCTCGCAAACTATAGGAGTGCACAAAAATCATCAGATGCTACTCTGAGGGCTATAAAGTTGGACATTTCTAAAGATGCAAATAAGTCAATAGAATCAACAAATATTTTAAATAGTTATAGTGATATTAAGAACTCAACAAGCAATGAAGAGATATTAATAAAATTGCCTTCATATGAAGATTGCTCAGATTCAATTTCAAGTAGTAATTCTACTTTTGATAATAGTTTTAAAATAAACGAATCGGCAAATGAACGAACTATTTTCAATACGACCAACAATCCATCTTTAAAAACAGCCTTAGCAGATTGGGCCGTAAAATTCTAAATTCCACATGTTGCATTAAATGATTTATTAAGATTGTTACAACCCTTTGACAATAGTTTACCATTAGATTCAAGAACATTATTAAAAACTCCAAGGCATTGTGAATTGCAAGTTGTACATCCTGGACATTACTATCATTTTGGAATGTTTCAGGCTGTAGAAAAATTGCTAGATAAATACCCAATAAATATTAATATGAATAATATTAGTATTTGTGTTAATATTGATGGCCTCCCTTTATCAAAAAGCTCAAGCAGTCAACTGTATCCAATATTATGTAGTTTGTATGAAAATTCTTCAGTAGTTGAATTAATAGGATTGTATCATGGGCTTGAAAAACCTAAAGATGCAAATATTTTTTTAAAACATTTTATTGATGAGATTGTCTTTCTCACAAAGAACGGTTTTAAGTATAAAGACAGTATTTATCAATTTAAAATTAAAGCATTTATCTGTGATGTCCCAGCAAAGTCATTTATTACTTTTACAAAGGGTCATACTGGCTATAATTCTTGTTCGAAATGTGAAATTGAGGGAACATTTATTAATAACCGAATTTGTTTTTCTGAAACTGAAAATTTAAGGAGTCGCAATGATATTGAATTTAGACGAAAAAAGGACGACGATCACCACAATGGAACATCAATACTTGAAAATATACCTAACTTTGATATGGTTCACGATATTCCATTAGATTATATGCATCTGATATGCTTAGGTGTTGTTAGAAAATTAATTTATTTATGGTTGTTCGGCAAAACTTCTACAAAACTATCATTTAATCAAGTAAATGAAGGAGGACTATCAGAACAACGTCAAACTAATGCTTGACACAGGACCATATCAAGAACAAAGAAAGAACCCACTTAACACGTACATAAGTAAGATAAACTCTTTTTTGAAACCAACAAATTTAATCGATAAAAAACTAATATATAAATTGAAATTGAAAAACCCGTCACTTTCGAAATTGTACTGCTTGCCAAAAATACACAAACACGGCAATAAATGGAGACCCATCGTCTCGAATATAAACTCACCAACGTACAACATTGCGAGGTGGCTGGTACAGCAATTTCAATCACTGACCATTAAAAACGATTTCTCAATCAAAAATTCTCTTGAGTTGACTAGAAAATTACAATCAGTGAAAATAGAACATAACGACTCACTGGTTTCTTTTGACGTAGAAGCTTTATTTCCCAGCATTCCTATTAATGAGACAATTCACATTTTAGAAAAACTTCTTTTAGACAACTCTATTCCGCAAGAAAACATAGACCAATATATACAGCTAACTAAATTAGTAATGGAATGCAATGCGTTCGAATTCGATAACAAGTTCTATAAGCAAACTTTCGGAACAGCCATGGGTAATCCATTATCACCCTTCCTAGCAAATATTTTTATGAACAATTTAGAAAATCATGCAAAAAATACAATACCTGGCTTTCCGAAAGTTTGGTTTAGATACGTAGACGACATAATAGCTGTTATAGATAACAAAACAGAAATAACCAGCTTGTTGTCGGATTTGAACGGATTGTCTCCGAGCATTTCATTTACATACGAAATTGAAAATAACAATCAAATCCCGTTTCTAGATTTATTAATTATTAAAAATACAGATACAAAAACAATAAACTTTAATATATATCGCAAACCAACACACACATACAACTACATTCACTCTTCATCAACAACGCCCATCAGGCATAAACTCGCAGCATTCAATAGTATGATTTATAACGCAATAAACTTACCGATTTCAAAAGAAAACAGACAAAACGAATTAAAATTCATTAAAAACATTGCAACTTCATTAGGGTATAAAAGGAACATAATTGAAAAACTCATTAATAGGCATATGAAAAGACATTTGATTAAAAATACCACAAAGCTGAATACCTCAAAAGAAACCAGCGACATTAAGAATAACAAATTTGTTAAATTCATTTTCAACCCTCTAGTTCACCACCAAATCAACAAAATATTCAAAAAATTCAAATTAACAACTGCTAACTACAGCAACACAAAATTAAACATATTATTAAACAAAAAATCGAATAACAGGGATAATTTAAATAAATCAGGAATTTACATGATAGAATGTAACAATTGTGAAAAAGTTTATATAGGTCAGACTCAACGGAATTTATCAAAAAGATTCAAAGAACACACGTATCATATAAAAAATAGAAACCCCGAAAAATCCGCGATAGCATACCATAATTATGAAACCGGCCATCAATTCCCAATAAAAAATGTAAAATTACTCAAAGAATCAAACAGTTATCGATTAAATATGTTGGAATCAATAGAAATGTATAAAAACAAAAACAAACTACTTAATTTTGACCTGAGTCCCTTAGATAATCCTCTTTTAACCCTCCTTTCGGAAAATTTTAAATCACCGACACTCATTAACACCAATCCACCCCAAACAGGTAACCGACATAATTAGATTAAGGTTTTTCCACTAATCCTCAAACCATATATAAACGATTGTAAATTAGTTTTAAGGCATTCTGTTATTGAAAATGAGTACGTAGTACTCGAAATGTACATCTAACAAGTAAAATAAAATAAGTGAAGAAAGGAACAAATAAGTGTTTTAATTTAAGTTTACAACTTCACATAACTCGAAACCAATTACTGAATAAGTAAATGAAACTTCAAATTTATTATTGGAACAAAAAAAATATATACCCTGTGAGTTTGTTAGAAAGCCAAGATCATTAGATGAAGTTAAACGTTTTAAAGCAACCGAATTTTTATTTTATACAGGACCAGTTGTTTTAAAATCAATCCTATCTCAAGATCGGTATTTAAATTTTTTAAGTCTTCATATCGGTGTCACCATTTTGTCAAGTGAAAAATATTTATATCATCTAGGTAGTTATGCACACCATTTATTAAAATATTTCATTGAGACATTCACAATTCTCTATGGTAAAGAACATGTTTCACATAATATACATAATTTAATACATCTTTTTGAAGACTGTAAAAAATTTGGAATTTTACAAAGATTTTCAGCTTTTCCGTTTGAAAATTACTTACAATCATTAAAATCATTAGTACGCAAAGGTGATAAACCATTATTACAAATTATAAAGCGAAAAATTGAGCTTGATAATAGTCAGTATAATAATGTGAAATCTGCCGACCATCTGCCTATACTAAAAGTTCAATATAATGGTGGACCACTTTTGCATTCTATGGTTTTGGTGGAACAATATAAGGAATTGCATTTCTTACACTTTACACTAAAACTCGATGAAGCTAATAGCTGTTGTGGATTAGTTGATGGTAGTATAGTGTGTATTGAAAATTTTGTAACCAATCAAGTTGGAAGTTACATTATTGGTCGTAAATTTAAATTAAAAACAGATTTTTATTGTAAGCCATGCCCATCATCATCGTTGAACATTTATATTGTGGCAGATTTGGATGATTTAGAAATGTGGAGTAAACATGACATATCATTTAAATATGTTAAATTGAAATTTGGAAGCCAATTAGTTGTAATTCCTCTTTTGCATACAAGGTCATAGACAAAAACAGAGGAGACGGTCTTAAACATTTGGGTTTTTAACACACTATATAAAATAAAAATTTGTAATGACAATTTATTAATATTTAAGTTAACATTAGAGTAATTTGCAAAACAGGAATAAAAAATATCTTTTGTTCACTAAAGAATAATATGGAAAATAAAGGCTGGTCAGTAGTCAAATTTCCTGAGGAGGATGCTGTGTCCGTTGTACCAACTTCGTGGCTGGATAATGACAACTGCTATTGGCCACCTTATAGCAATAGCTTAGTAATGGTTGCTATTGAAAATCATGAGGTCCCTAACAAGGCGACATGGAAAAAATTCGCATGCACTGGATTCCGAAATAATGTATTTGGTAATATTTTAATGATTTTAGTGTGTTATGTAATACTATCATCTCAAAACATTCTCAATGTAATTTACTATTTAAATTATACTAAAATTAATTAATTAATACATCACCTTAGCACTCAAAACATTATATGAGGCAATAATGTAATATAAAAAAAATACAGACATTCACATTGACCATGTTCAGTTTTACATAAAATTCTCTGTATGCTTATAATTGACTATTTTTTTGCAGACACTTTCCAAGAGGCCAATAAAAAATGCAAGAAAGCAGTTATTTGTTTCGACTTGGAATCGGATAATATTTGTGATTATTCATCAAAAAAAAGAAAAATGTTCAGGAAGAGATTAAGCTTAAGTGCTTCATCCTCGGAATATGAAGAAGTATCAATGCTTCCAGATCCTCCTCAGATGCAAGGAAATAAAAGTATGTTGTTTAAATCTGTATAAATTATATATATATATATATATATATATATATATATATATATATATATATATATATATTAATTTAAACTATTTTAAATTAGACTCTTCTTCATCATCACAGTGCAATTCTATAGAAGGATCTTACCAGTCGGATGGCAACAATCCAAGTGATTTAAAAATAATCACTAGTAAGTTTACAACCAGATTGTTAAATTAAATATGATTTAATGGTGTATTACTTTTTAGAATACTTGGAGCAAATAATAAAAAAACAAAACATTATACAGTCAATGATGGTTGACATGAACACCAGGTTGATAACCCTAGAGAACAGGGGAAATACTACAAATGTTGTTGCTGCACCTGAGGAACATAATACAATTTTTGAGGAAATAAATTATTTCCCAATAAATAGTTATGATGCTCTACAAGTGTTTGAACAATTTTTATCAAATCAAGAAAATATGCAGAGAGCAGTATGTATCTTTTTATTAGTCAATAAACAATTGCACTTTATGGAATATAGTAGCACATGTGTCTGATAAATATTTCATTCATGGATATATCCATCCATATTATTTTATAAACTAATATTATTTCCAAATGCTTTTTTTAACTTCTTATGTTCTTTAAATATATATAATAATGATTTTTTTATCTTTTTAGGTCAGAGACATATCTTCATTTGGGGGAAGCAATATTTACGAGTTTATCTACAGATCTGCTCAAAAATTAATTACAAATAAGTTTTGTGGGCAAGAATTTAGTTTTTTAGGAAAGAGAAAGAAGAGGCCATTCTGTAATTTAAAATTGAATGAATTATTCATAAGTATGTATCTTATATTTTTTTATAACAATCTATTAATTAATATATCTATATTAATTGTTTACAGAATAATCAATGAAATTATTCGCGAAGACCACGGAGAAAGAGGTCGAAATGAGTATAAACAAGTGGTTGAAAAGATGCTCTGAACGATCAAAAAATGAAGTTAATTCGACTAGTTAGTCAAATAGTTTTATGAGTTTACTATCTAATAAATATATTTTTTCCAAATTAAAGTATCTTTTTATTTGTTCCTTCATCAAAATATGCAAATTCTGAGCATCTGCTTATACTAAAAATTAAATATTAATGGGTCATTTTACTATTTAATTATTTATTTTTTCTCTTAAGTTTTATTTTTATTATCTTGTTACCTACCATTCCACTAAAGTAATGAGCAATATGCTGATGATTAACTAATTAAAAATAATCGTATAATTATATCAATAATATTTATGAAATTACAATAATATTTAAATTTTTTACCTACATATTTATTTATATGAAAAGTTTTATGTACTATATTGTAGAAAATAAATTTGTATCATTGAAAGTAAAATAGACCACATATTACTCTCTGTTGAACCCAATTAGCGTACACCTTATCTATATCCATTTAAATTAATGTCGAAACCACATAAGGTGTACACTAATTTCATTCATGGGACAGTAATTAATAGGTGGGCTATTTTTCTTTTAATGATGCCAACTATAATATAATATATGTATAATTATAATATAAAATAAATAAATGTGTAGATAACAAAATTCAAATATTAATTGTAATTTCAAAATTATTAATATAATTATTTCATTTTCACGTTCCACGAATGGACATATATGTACTCCCTTGTACGTACATGCGTGTACGTCCCATGTACGTACATGTACGTCCCATGTACGTACATGGCATACGTCCCATGTACGTACACGGGTGTACGTCCTATGTACGTACAATGTTGTGTCAAACGGACGTACTATGTACGTACATAGTACGAACACGGACGAATCTGTACGTACATACGACGAACGCGTGGACGAATCGGTACGTCCATAGTACGTACATAGGACGTACTTGTGCTACTAGGGGTAAGAACCAATGTAATTCTGGAGTGCACTACAGGAATTCATGTCAAGCTGTAATTGTCTATATAGTACAGGAGTTGTTTTATTTACTTGGTTCTTTTATGAATCATTACATTATGACCCCTTTTTGGTCAAGGCGTTAATTTATTTCTCGGGTTATATTATTATATTTAATTTGGTAAATGAAATTAAAGTTTTATTAATGACGTATTTTTTTGCTTCCGTCGGAGCTGTATATTTCGTAATTTAAGTTCCCGTTTGATTTACCTTACACTGTGTCTTTTGAGAAAAATTACGTGGCGCCTTTTTTGAAATTTAATACGAACCACCCCGTCTTCACTGAGTGATCTGGGTAAGGCACAGTTGTCTATTTTGAGGTAAGGTAAGTTCAAAGATCTTTCCGTAAAGAGGTGACGTCACAGTGCTATGATCTAATCTTATTTCAAATTTAAGTTGGCTACACACTTCGGGAATTGACATATAAAACGTCAGGCACAATAATTTTAATGTATATTTTCAGAGTTGTCAACTTAGAATATTTTCCATGGCGCTGTAGAGATTTTTTTTAATTGAACATACGTTAGGTTAGGTTAGTTACGATTGAGCGTTTGTGCCCTACCAGGTGGTCCAGCAGAAATGATTCGCTTTTGGCTGTTCGTCACAGATATTCGGATATTTTACGCGCTTTGTCAAAAATAATCTTAACCAGCACGAGCCCATCTGAGCGAGCAGATGCGTGCAATTTAAAGAAAGAAATCGAGACGTTTGAGTTTGTTTTCCAAGTTGTGCTGCATTCACATATCTTGAACGCGACCAATGCCGTTTCACAAAGTCTCCAAAAGTCTTATTTTGATCTGTGGCAAGCCCGTGATCTGATTGAAGCAGCCCGGAAAGATTTAACGGAATAAGAGGTGACTTCGACAACGCCAAATCCGATGCAGTGAAGCTGGCAGCCACATGGGGTGTAAAACCGGAATTTTCTGCGAAACGGGTTAAAAAGACGAAGCGCCATTTTGACGAACTTTGTGAAGACCAACGTCTGTCCGATAGCGAGAAACGATGTTTACTATGCGTATTAGGATATTGTAGTCACTCAATTGAGACACCGATTTGTTGGCTTGAGCCAAATTGTCGATTCGTTCGCGATAATTCAGCCACAGAATTTACTGGAGTTTTCTGAAGAAGAACTTGCGAAGCGGTGCGAAAAGTTCAGCGAAATGTACTACGACGACGTAACCGACCAACTGTTAAATCAACTATTGTCCTTGCGAAGCTGTCTGAAATACCAATTGTCGAAAATCCGTTCCATCAGGGAGTTGGCAAACTTGGTTCTGATCGAGTATTTCAGTCTCTCGGCTAGTTTCCCGGATGTGTGTTCGGTACTTTTACTCTTCTTGACAATTCCCGTGACAGTTGCAACGGCAGAGCGATCATTCTCGAAACTGAAGCTGATCAAAAATTACCTTCGAAACTCGATGGGACAAGAGAGGTTGGCGGACCTCAGTATTGTCCATAGAGAGGTAACCAACTCCTTGAAAGCGAATCTGGACGAGATTATCGATGCGTTCGTTAAAACGAAAGTCCGGAGGGTTAGAATCTAAGTCTGTAATGCTTAAACTGTAAATAGATAGTTCTTAAACTGAAACTAAAACCAAAATTTGCCTTTTTCCTTTTTTTTTGCTTGTAAGCTGGGGTCCCGGACCGACTATGCATCGGGGCCCCGGGAGAGATCGTTACGCCACTGTCCAGGCCGTACTCAATGAACTGGAAGAGTGGACAGATAAATGGTGTATCTCTATTAACACTAGAAAAAAGCCAGGCTATCTACTTCACTTAAACCAGAAAAACCCCCCAAGATAACCTAACCTTCAGAGGCACACAAATTCTATAGGTAACCGAAGTGAGATATCCTGGTTTACAAATGGATAGTCACCTAAACTGGACAAAACACGTTCAATCTGCAATCAAAAAAGCAAATTCTGCCTTCGGGCAACTAAAGTCACTTCTGTTTACAAAAAGCAATCTTTTCCTAGCTAGTAAAATTCACATTTACAAAGCAATTATCAGGTCAAAATTGACTTACCGATGTCCCTCGTGGTTTCACATCTCAAAAACGCAGATGAACAAACTGGAAGCCACACAGAGCCGCATGATATGTCAGTAATGTCCAACTTCGAAGCGAAACAAAAGAGCCAAAACTCCAGGTTTTCATTCGCGATTAAAAACTGCTCGAAATTCGACGTGTCCCTCCTCCAGGAATACTTAGGTGTACCTGAAAACTTCCGAACTATGAAAAAACGTCCACTCCACCTAGACGTTGTCACTTAATTTTTAGGAAAAAAGTTTAAAGTAGTGAAACTTTAAACCGTTTCTTTTCTAAATGCTAACCCACCCATCCAAAACCAATATATGAATACTGCTATAATACTCACACTAGCCAATTTTCACAAAGCCATTTACAACTTCGTCCTACAAAGTATTAAAAACCCATTTTTGGGCTTGACATACAAGAGGGGGTTTTAGTCAGTAAAAGTCTGACATAACCTATTGTTATCCCTCCCATCCGTGGGTAGGATAACAGCAGGTATCCATGAGGATTTTCTCCTCCTCTCCCCCCCCCCCCCCCCCCCCCCCAAAAAAAACACCAGAGTTCAACCGGCTCTGCTTGATTCCTCTACCGAACAACTCTTTACGCTCTAGCTAGAGTTTTCTGCAAGTCTTTGTGTGGCTAAGAAATCTGCTCGGAAAAGCTTTTACCGCCTCACTCGAGTACGGTCCTTGTGCGACCAAGCCCTCCAAGTACGTGTCAGTCGCCCCAACGGTACGACGTGCCACCGACCCGCCTGCTGGTTACCCGACGGACCCGCTCCAGTTGCCGTCTTCCACCAGCTACTGGCTCGACGACCGTTCCCGCAGCCGACAGCACCGACTCGCTACGAGGACGACGCCGCTCTTGACGCGAAATCCCGAAAAACTCCAGGAGAAGCCCTCCAGAACATAAATACGATATTTTCCGTAATTGTATATTTTGTAAATAAACGTATTTTTACCGAAAAGCCGCCAAACGTTCGTCTCTCTGAGCTAGCCACCCCACAATTTTCAAATTAGTTTTTTTAGTTTATTTTGTAAATATGCAAAATATTAAAAAAAAACATTTTAATAAAAGTTTTTTCTTTTAAAAAGACCTATCAATTAATACCATACTCGAGCTATGTTGCCATTTGAAATTTTAAAGTTACTTCCGGTTCCGGGTACTTCGGATTATTCCGGTAAAAAATAAATTTATCTGTGGATTCCTTGGGTTCACTTTGGTAATAATTTTTTTTGTCCCAGTCACATTCGACCAAGCGTTGTCGAAATAAAAGGCTGGTACGGGTGGTCTGAGACACCCTGTATATATGTACATATACGAGCGGCACTATAGGAATCTCGCTTATTTGAAGAGATAGAGAATCGTTTAAATTAGGCGAAAATTGCGAACTTTAGTGCTTATTAAAAATCTGCTTTCACATCTGATATATCTTCAATGATTTCGTAGTATTTCGATTTTTTAATGTTGTCCATATCTCCGCGATATTTATTTTTATATTGTGTAAAAAATTTCTTATGACATATCAAATGGTTAATGTTTAAAATATTCAAAGCGATTAGTTTTTGTTTTAGATCATTAAAATAAATTTTTAATTATGATTTCAAGGATATTCCACACGTAACCTTTTGTTTAATTATTGTTGTTGTTTAAGTTGCCATGGCAACTTTTTGTACTCAAATAAATAGTCTTTGTGGACGCGATTGTATCCACAGCAACATACTATAAAAACAATTTTTTTTTTTTAAACTCAACATGTGGCATATCATTGAAATCAGCGTAAAAAATGCTGTTCAGTGAAATGCATATCATCATATGCGCCCATAAGAAAAACAAAAGTTGTGTCTGGAAAAACAAAATACGATTCGCTAAAAAGTTGCTTTAAGAATGTTTTTACAAATTTGGAATACGATCACAAATAACGGAGATATAGGCAAATTTTAAATATCAAAAATTGTATTTTATTTTAAACTACATGTAAACAATTAAAGATATTTAAAATGTAAAAGCAGATTATTAGTAAGCACTAAAATACGAAACTTTTCCCCATTTAATCGATTCTCTATCTCTTCAAATAAGCGAGATCTCCATAGTGCCGCTCGGAAAACGGGCAACCAGTATATGAAATTCATTTGTGTCTTAGTAGAATTAATGCCAGGTTTATAAGACGTTCAACGTTTAGTGTTTGGTGATTATCATAAATATGTGAAAATACTGATTTACAAGTAAATCTTATAATTAAAAAAAAACAATCTAAATATATTGTTAGAATTCCCAATCCTTCTTTTTTGCCGTTCACAATTTTTAATTGAAAATGATATACATTTTAGATAATAGTCGTGCTGTCAACCGCGAAGAAATGCCTGTGAATGATATCAATAAATAACTGAGCAATCACCAACGTCTTCTCGTAGTGTATCAGCCCTGTCAAACTTTAGTTTCGATGAAGGAATCAATTCAACAGAAAAGGTAATAAGAAAAAAAAATTGATAAGTCAATCTATAAAGTTGATTAATAACAATAATAATAATAATACACTATGCATATAAGAATAATTTTAAACGCAGGCTAAATTAGATAAATTACTTACAAAAGCAAATTTTACATCGGAGGCTCCATTTTCAATTACAGAAAATAAGTTCTGGATTGATTTCTTCAATAATCTAAGACCATTATACAAGCTTCCAACTAGACAACACCATGTTATACCAAGAATATGAGGATGTCAAACGGGAAGTCGACGCAAAATTTACTGCTCCATATCTTGGTACCCATGCGACACAATGCGATGGATGGTCGAACATAAGGTATGATACAATTTCACGCATACACAAATAGTACACAACTCCACTGTAATTCAAAACCTGCACAATTGGAGTTCAACAACACACGGCTGAATTTATGGCTTCAGAGGTATTGTCAATTGTCGAGGAATTGGGAGCAAATAAAGTTTGGCTTGGTAACTGACGATGCTTCCGCAATGAGGAAAGCTCGTCAAATAGTCACTCAAAAATACAAAAATATTAAGTCTTATGGTTGTGTTGCGCATGCGCTGCCATCTTTTAGTGCAGGATATCATGAAAATAAAATCGCTTAAAACAATCGAGATTATTTGCAAAGATGTTAGAAAATTCATAAATTTGTCACAATTTAATTTATCATTATTTAATTAAATTAAAAAAAATAAAAACATAGTAAGTTTGAAAAATCCTATAAAAACAAGGTGGGTTTCAATTTTGTTTTCACTTGAATCAATGATTCAAGCAAAAACAATTATTTTGGAATTATTTATAGATGAAAATGTAAATGTTCCAGATCATTTAAAAAATATTTTATTTAAGGAGAGTGTATTTTGGCGCAATGTACAAGATGTTATAATATTTTACTAACTCCCATTAATTGGATAACAATTTTAGAAGAAGTTGGTTTATTTCTGGGGAAAGTAAGTGTGGCATTCAATGAATTTGAAAAAAATATTACTCATTATATTATTAACAATAAACTAGATTTTCTGCTACCAGAAGAGAAGTTGGCAATTAAAAATGCAGTTAAAAAACAAAAAGAGATGGCCGTGACACCCTTACACCTAAGTAGTCTTAGATCCCTCTGTTTGTGGAGATAAATTAAATCCAGATGAGTCAAAAACGGCATTAAGGGGAATATAACAGTGGTCTGAAATTTAATGTTAGGTTTATTTAAAAACTAAAAGTCCTAGAACGTTGAAATTTTGACAGCGTATATTAAGCCCAATTATTTAGTAAAATATCGCAGTAAAGTCTGTCAAAAGATATTCTGCGTTTACGACTTTGATTTTACAAGAGGTTTATGGCATCGTCCGCCCAAACACTCGAGAAGGTTGCTTCCGAACAGCCATAAAGGACAGATGGCCCGTAACGATTTTTTTCAGGTATTGGAGGGATTTCGTCAACTCCAATTTGTATATTATGTTGTAATTTTTGTTTACGTTCACATTATTTTATCACTATTCCTATACCTATAATAATTAACATTATCATTACAATTATTTTATTAATTATATAATAACAAAACATTGATAAAGCTGTAATAACCTACGTACATCGATCCCAACCAGTGCCGAAAAAATAGTCGTTTTTTATTTGGATGAATATTTTAAATAATAAAAATTAAAATCAAACATAGTCGATTTAATAAAAGTAACAATGTTTTTCAATTGTTTTATCTGATAAATTTATCATAGGAGTATTGAAAATTATGTTTGTATAAAATCTGTATAATGATATTAAGTATTAAAATATTAAAAATCGGATATTTAAATGATCAAACTTCACGGCCGGAATCAATCATTGTATTATCTTCCACTGCTTCCAGGCTATTGAGCCGTCGCGTGGTTGATCGCAATTTCTTAGAAAAATAGACATTCTACAAAATGGGGTTTGAACAGCGGGTGATAATCCTTCCTTTTGTATAATGTTATGATCAAAGGAATGGTATGAGCGCATCTACATAAAAGAAGAATGACGAGTTTACCATTTTAATATTTACTTTTGCAATGATTTCGTCAATTGTCTCATTTCTTTTCCAATCTTTGTCCTATTTAGTGTTGCGTGTAATTGTTGTTCAGTGTATTATTATTAAGTTTGAATTTAGTTACTCAAAAAGATTTGCAGGTATGTACTTCATATTTTGTTATGTACATTTAATATCATTAAAATAGCCGAAGAAAATTAATCTCCTATTTCGAAAGAGTAATTAGTATTTGTCGATTTTTAACCCCAACATATTTTTTTAAAGAATGATACATTTTCCATGTAATTTTTTTATCCATTGTTAAAAATTATATTAACAGCTATCTTATCTTATTGAACTGAATAAAGTTGAAGTTCAAGCTATAAAACCTTTCAGCAATGAATTTTATTACATTATTTTTTTATAAATTTCCTAGGTTTTATATATTGACACTGACGTAACTAAACCAAGTTTTTGTTAAACTTTGCTGAAACCACAGTTTAAAACCGGGCCTCGCATATTCAGATTCAACACACTCTAATCTATTATTTAAACAAATAAAATTCGGAACGCCGGACTAACTTTTTATGATAGTTTCAAACATAAAATCGAACTTCTGTGAAATTCCGTATTAATTCTACATATAGTTGGTGAAACTCTTTTTTGTCCACCATCTCAGCAACATTAATATAAAATGCCATTGCTATACGTGTCTAATATTGTCTACAGCATCCCGTGTTCTTTATGTAATTTAAATTATATCAAGATTTGTAATCATGTTAAAATGGAAAACTTTGATGATGGCAATTTTTCATATATTACCAAGGGGGACTTGCAAGAATTTTAAAATCGAACACATATATAGTATTACTTCATAATGTTAGGTATAAAAACACTATTGCCTAAATATAAGTATAAAATAAAATTTATTTTATCAGTAATTTAAAATCGAAAAGTGCGAATTTTACGGAGAATTTAAATCTGCCGAAAACGAATTTCTATTGTACTAGGAAAATGAGTTTGCGCATTTCTACATAACCTTGATATTTAGATCGAAATCTTTCGTACAGATGTAAACAAATATTACTGCGCATGCTTATTAGTTACAATACGATTTGTGGCATTAAACGTGTATGAAAATTATACTTACAAATAGTTACAATTTCATAAAAATGCGATTAGTGTAATTTATTTTAAATTAAATAAGTCTAAATTAAAATGTAAACAATGTACAAATCCTGGCATCACTATGGGCTTGCGCTTGTCACAACACATCGTCACGGGCTGTTTTAAGAAGTACTAATGGCAGGAACACTTTAAGTTAGTGTAATTTAAAATTTAAACAAAAAATTATGTTTTTTTGGCGGAATGATTACATTTATCCAATATATTTTTTGTGCAAGTCTCCCATTATTAAGATTAGCTGAATGTTATTATGCAAATTGATAAAATACTTATGTGGGAAAATGTTTATAACTTAAGCAATTTAGTTAAAACTAAATATTAACTTTTATTGTTAACTTTACACCGTCACTAATTCATTATAGATGATATCTATAATTCCAATAAAATTTTGTAATTTATGTAACAAAGTATATAAATATTTTTATTTCTTCTAGTTAAAACTTTCGGCACTTCAACTTGATTTGTGATATTCAAAATAGAAACATTTTGACTTAATTTCACCTGTGGAAAATTACATATACATTTTATAATGTGGAGACCTTGGGCAGAGATGGATGTTTCAGAAGAGGAATATCAAAACTTGGCAGAAGAAGTTCACGAAGAAGATGAATTGAATGATGATTTATTCGATGATGAAGATCCCTGTATCAAACGATCTCACAAACATTTACAGTTTGAAAGTAAACAAATAATTTTAAACGTTTACGAGTATATTAAAAACGTAGAAGGGAAAAGCGGTGCCATAATTAAAACTAGTCGTATGACAAAAATTTCGCAGTCAACGGTGAGAAATATAATCACTATTGGAATTCAGAAAAGGAAACCAAGGAAGGATGCTGGTTGTCCCAGAATATTCCAGGATTATCATGCCGACTTAGTTAGAAGCATGATCCACGATGCTTACAAAAAAAATATTGTCTTAACATTAGATGAATTGCTTCATAAAATAAAGCGGGACCTAAATGTTCACTGCAGTCGGGAGACCGTACGATCATTGTTACAAAAAATGAATTTTCATTTTATGAAATTAAACAAAAGACACGTTCTTATGGAGTCTGCTCGAATTTCGAAATGGCGCGTCGATTACTTGAATAAAATAAAAACATTCCGAGACGAAAACAGAGCGATAATTTATCTCGATGAAACATGGTACGATACACATGATACTGTTAAGAAAGGATGGTGCGATAAAAGTAATAAGTGTACTTTGGATGTTCCGGTATCACGTGGAAAACGCATAATAATTTTGCATGCGGGATCTAAAAATGGTTGGGTTAACGAGGCGTTATTTTTATCGGCGAAGAACATAGAATTCGCCACAGTGGATTATCATCAAAGCATCACTGCTGATGTATTTGAAAATTGGTTTGAAAATAAATTAATTCCTAATTTGTCTCCAAATTCAGTAATTGTGATGGATAATGCATCCTACCATTCAGCCTTATCTTGTAAGATTCCAAATTCAAGTAGTTGCAAAGATGAAATTCAAACATTTTTAATGCAAAATGACTTATATTATGATGAATCATATACTAAAAAACAACTACTGGAGGTTTTAGCAACAAAAAATTTCCAAAAATCTTTCAGAATTGATCAAATTGCCCAAGAGAGTGGGCATACAATTTTACGATTACCTCCTTACCACTGCATGTTCAATCCTATTGAATTGATTTGGGCCGAAATAAAAAAATATACCCGAAAAAACAATACATCCCCAAAATTTTCAAATACAACTGTACAGATAATCAAAGATGCTGTATCAAATATATCCACTAGGAGTTGGAATAATTGTGTACAACATGTGATTAAAGAAGAAAATGTTTATAGAGAACGTTTAGTGCAAGAACTAATAATCGAACTGCGTGAAGACTCTACTGATAGTGATGATATTTTAAGTGACAATTAAGTATATAAGGTGTATATTTTTTTATTAAATTAATTAATTAATTTTATTGATTTTTTCTTCTTATTGTGTTGCCTTTTTTTAATTACAATATTTTTAAATATATGAATCAAACGTTAATTAAATTCTGAAAATATTCCATGCTGGAATTATACCTGTATTCGTACATTGTACTGCATGTTTTTGCCAATTGCCTCTTACCAATTATAGTTTACAAAAAATATTTCTGTGGCATCAGTGAATGGTATAAAAATTGCATTTTTAGGAAATTGACAGGTTGTATTTTTTCCAAAATCGCATGATTTATAAAAAATCAGTATTTGCCCCAAAAAATGTAATTAGCGATTGCTATATTTTTCAAAATTAAAATAACCTTATGAGCGTTTATTTTAATTAGCCATTAAAATTTCATTAGTTGAAATATACAACATGAAAAAAAATGTTCATATTGGCCTGTTTTGCTTTTTATTTTTTATTTATAAATTAATTCAAGAGACTTTAATTATCGTTGTCATTCTTTAACATTTATTATTTGAGCAAAGTCTTTTATAATAAAAATATTTGTCAATATACCAAGAATTTATAGATATCATCATGTTATCATAAAAACCCGCTTTTCCGTTTAATGATGTCATTGAGAGTTAAATTTGCATGTTAAGTCATGCAAATTTACTTTTAAATTGCTTTATTACTTTTAAAAGATAAAGTAAACTTACAGCTTGCAGCAAACTTGACAATTCATTGATTTAACAATATTTTTTTTAACAAAATAATTAGAATAGTGTTATAATTAGCATCATATGGATAGACCTATAAAATATTCATGAATCGCTAAATATTATTTTAGCAAAACTATAATAATATTTAGCAACAACTGGCAAAAATACGATATTCAACGTTAGGCCCTTTGAAACTGGATAACCGGTATATGAAATTAGCAAAATCCAAGGGACGGTCCTGTTAAGCTTATGCCGACCCTCTTGTAGGTAAGAGGTTTATTGCAGAGGGTGGATACTATTTTATGACCAATAATCACCAGCTTAAGTCGTAAACGCAGAATATCTTTTGACGGACTTTACATTTTTTTTAAAAAAAATGCTTTTCGAGGTATGAAAATAAAAGTTTTATTTTTTAAAATTAAAACAAATATTGTTATATTTTTAAAAATTAACAAAAATATTCTCATATCTTACTAGTTTATACTATACCGAATATATGTGAGCATTTCATAAGGATGCGATAACTCATGCCCGAGCCAGGTTAAAATTCGCAGCCCGAGAGCGCGCGACCCTTTTCCAGGTACCTAGAGCCCTCGCGTCTCCACGTCGCATCCCTTCTCTCACCCAACGTTACCCCACCACCCCGTTGGGATGACCATATAACCAGCAGCACAGCCTACAGACGTCGGCGTCTGACCTCCGAAGAGTGCAGACGTGTCTACCTGAACGCTCCGTGCGCCTACCTGCGATTAATGCGAGTTTAAGTGCTTACCTAACGACGGTGATTAAGTTAAAGTGAAAAACAAACAAGTGAACGCAAGAGCGTATGTGCTAAACCCCTGAAATGGGGCTAAATGGCCTACTTCGAAATAGACGATACAAAATTATCACAGACAAAAACAATCCCCCAACTAACAAAAGTGACACAATGAATAACACAGAAGAAAACACACCAGAAGAAGACACCATGAGTGAAATAATTACGCATACAGTGCCAACAAACAATAGCTACGAAGCTCTAAGTGACAACGAAATGGACACACTAGACCACCAAAGTGAATGTGAAAGTGAAACTGAGCCCGAGCCCCAAACAGACAATAAACCAGTCCCCATTGTGTATATTAAAACAAAAAACCAAATTGAAATTATAGACCTTATAACCCAAACCACGACCAACAGTGAAATAAGAGTGAAAAACAAGTACATCACGGTAAAAGCAGCAAATTTACAACAACACAACTTAATCACAACCAACCTTACTAAAATGAATGAAGAATACTTCACCTACGGTGACCGAAAAAACAGACCAGTGAAAATCCTTATCACGAACCTCGCGAGGAACGTGACACTCGACAGAGTTAAAAATGAACTCCAAGCAAAAGACATTAATGTGCTATCCATCCGCAGAAACCAAAACGCGGAGGAAGTTAAACACGTACCCCCAGTGATAATCACCAGAGACAAACACAGTGCTCCAAAAATTTACAAAATAATGCAACTTACCGGATCATACATTAAAGCAACCCCATATAAAAGAGACAGAATCCCCCCAGTGCCACAAGTGCCAGTTATTCGGACACTCAAGCCATATGTGCAACCTACAACCAAGATGTGTGGCGTGTGCAGGCCCACACACAGAAAAGTGTACAAGAACCAAAACAGAGGAAACGAAACCAAAATGTGCCAACTGCAGCGGCGAACACCCGGCAAATTACTTACAATGCCCGATTTACACAAAACTAGCAGAGAAAGGAGATGAACGACGAGCAAAACGACAAGTAGTAAGTCCTCAAACACAAGAAACCACATTCACAAACAAAGATTTTCCTGCACTCCCCAAAACCAACAAAAAAGACACACCAATAATACAAACATAAAACGTTACAAATCATCAAAAAAAAAACAAACAGAATCCGACACCGGGGAAAACTACGCCGAAATACGAAAAAGAATTAAAACAACAAACCAAGCCTTACATACAGACTACCTGACAAACAAAACAGTTCACCCGACACTAAATTCCAATTTTAAAACAAAACAAACAGAGACAACCCCATCAGAAAATTATATAAATAATGCAACAAGCTCATCAAGTACTAATTGCAAATTCACAACAGGCCCATCAGGCACTAATTACCAAGCACCTGCAAATAATGCAACAAATAACACAAATAATTTAAACAAGAAACACCTGTGCTCAATGAGACAAATTCAATGGACGCAATATTCCAAATTACAAATATGCTACAATCATTTAACTTTAATAAATTTATTTTAATCCTAGCCGATATCGCAAACAAAATTTGCAACGAAGAAACAATCACCGGGAAAATCTTTGTGTTGTGCCAAGCCGTATAACAACTATTCTCATAAATAGCCCCAAAATGTCTAACAGCACGATAAAAATAATAACATATAACTGTAACGGTCTTATAAGACAAAAAACAGAACTTACCCCCTTTCTCCAACAACACAACATCGACATAGCTCTACTACAGGAAACAAAACTGTATAATACCGAACACATTAACATACCTGGCTATGTCTCGCATAGCAACAACCAGCGTGCCCATGACGGAGACAGGCGGCACGGAGGAACCGCAATACTAATTAAAAAAAACATAAAACACATACCACTGACATCAATACACTCAGTAATAGAAAACACAAGAATACAAATACACAACAAACACGACAAAATCACAATCATAAGCATATACAAACCACCGGACAAAAGACTAAAACAAAACACACTAAAAAACATCCTAACAATACCAGGCCCTGTAGTCGCGGCAGGCGATTACAACGCCCACCACATAGACTGGAAACACGACAAAAACAACACAACCGGAAACGCACTGACAAAATTCACAGACAACTACGACAACCTACAGATAACCGCCTCCGACGACGCGACCCACGTTTACACACGCAACGCACAAACAACATCAAACATACTTGACATAATATTACACAAAGAAATCAGGTGTTTATGAAATCCCTTGTTCCGAATGCAATAGTGTGTATGTAGGCCAAACCGGTCGTAGTTTCGAAAAGAGATATTCGGAACATTTTCGCGCATTTAGATTGAACCAAGACTCCAGTTCCTTTTCTAACCACGTATTAGAGTGCAAACATTCATTTCCAGAAATAAATAAAATTAAAATTTTACATAACTGTACCAAAGGCACAAAGCTTAACCTGCTCGAATCCGCCGAAATTTTCAAACGAACCAAGAACCCACTAGTTAATCTGTTAAACGAACAAACCGATTTAGTGTACACGCCGCTCTTTGAAATCCTTTATTGTGTAAATCTTTGTACCTGTTTAACCTAATTTGTTTTGCTACCCTCACTCTAAATTGTTTTACCTGTATAAATGTAACCTCCCTTTGTAATTTGTTTCACTTGATAATGACCGTCAAACGTCGAAACTTAAGTCGTGAATTTATGTGTATATTTGTGTAATATAATATATATACATACAATAAATATTTTGTGGTAAAAACATAGTAAGTGTTTGATTCAGTTACACAAAGACATTGACATACACGACTGTCACACTAAACCAGCACTATACTCAGACCACTTGCCAGTAATGTTTCAAATAAATAGAAACGTACAGCAAAACACAACCAAACTACGGACAAAATACACGACAAAAAACACGAACTGGACGCTATTCAATTCACTCACCGAAAAGACAGAACACATAATCAAGCCTACAAACAAAAACGAAATAGACTTATGTACCACACAAATAATAAATTGTATAACAAATTCACTCGCACAAGCAATATACAAACGACGAAATAACAACACAAGACACAACCCACTTCCACCGTTCATAATACGACTAATAAAAGAAAAAAACCGGATTGACAAAGACATTATGACCACGATGGGCCCACAAGTAAAAACTAAAAAAAAAACAGACTACAAAATGACATCAAAACACTTATAAAATAATACAACTCACAAAAATGGGAACAAATAATCACACAAAATGAGACGTTGCCACCCTGGAGATTCACAAAGACAATACTCAGGGAATACACACCAATACCGATTCTTAAAAACAACAAAAAAACAGCAAACACAGACAATGAGAAAGCTAATTTACTAGCAGACATCTACGAAGAAATATTCACACCCAACGCACTCGACAAACACACACAAACACAAGTAGATAATACAAACACACTAATAAACAACACCACACACAACGAGGACATACGAATCACACACAACAAAACACCCGGAATACATAACATACCCAACATAGCCATAAAAATATCGATCCCAATCTAACCAAAAAATTGCGGAATTATACACCGCAATCTTTCAACACTCCCACTATCCTGATCAATTTAAAACATCCATAATAATTCCTATCAAAAAGAAAAAGAAAGACCCCGAAAACCCACGTAATTGGCGCCCCATAAACCTACTCCCGACATTAAGTAAAATACTAGAAAGACTAATACACGACAAACTAACAGAACACCTACAAGACAATAACATAACGATACCACAACAATTTGGTTTTAGAAACCAACATTCAACAATACAACAGCTCCTCCGTGTCGTAAAAACAATACAACATAACAAAAACATTAAAAAAAACACCGCCATGGCCACGCTGGATATCGAAAAAGCGTTCGACACAGTCAGGCACGACATCATCATACACAGACTGCATGAAATCAACACACCACTAATACTAATCAAACTCATCAAATCATACATAACTAACCGAAAATACACAGTTTCAGCACACAACACACAATCACACACTAAAACACAACTGTGTGGTGTACCCCAAGGTAGCGCACTGGGCCCTACACTGTTCAACATTTTTATAAATAAAATCCCCATAAATGACGATCCCCGAATAACCACCGCCCTGTTTGCTGATGATACAGGAATCGTAGCTTCATCCAAACATCCTACTCTTACATCCAACCTCCTACAAGACTCCATCGAGAGAATAATTAATTTTTTCGAACGATGGGGCCTAAAAATCAACGAAGAGAAAACAGAAGCAATAGCTTTCAAAATAAGTAAAAACTCACCAAATCTTAAACATAAAACACGAACACACTTGTACACATCAGTAGTCAGTATGCATGCCCAATATGGTCACTAACAAGTATAAGCACCATAAAAAACATACAAACCACAGAAAACAAAATACTTCGAAAGTTTTATAACCCCCCTGACTAATATCCAACAAAAACCTGTACGACTTGGCACAACATAAAGAAACAATCACGGAACACATAAAAAAATTAAACACAAACTTCACAAATAAAAGCATTGACACAGAAAACCCCCCTACTTAAACACACCACAATTATAAAAACAAACAAACCGACTACTTTTAAAACACTATTACTAAATTCAGACAACACTGACTAAACTAATCAAACAAAACATAAAAAAACGACCAAAATAACAACACTTCAAGATAAAATAAATCTAACGCAGTAGTGAGGAATGCCGGAAAAAAAAATGGCATCGTACTACCAAAGTTTGTCCCAAAAGACAAACAAGAGGGGGTTTATCGTCCGTGGGAGTCGGACATAACCTATTGTTATCCTTCCCATACGTGGGTGGGATAACAGAAGCATTTAAAATAAACATAGCTTTTGTTTGAATCTATCAAAATAAAATTATTAAATTTATTTCATGGAAGTTGTAAGTTCTAATTTAATAATATTCGTGCCGATTCAATAATAGAAGTATGTTATTTAAACTTGGATGGTGAAATTAAAAAGTAACATACTTTAAATTTAACATTTTGTTTTACAGATATATAGTACATATAAAAATTTAACAAAATAGAATCTATAACTTTTGTATAAAATCCCCCCGTTTTTGTACGCGATATGTTAAGTTTACTTTTATTCGTACAAATTGGTTTTTTGTTATTAGGCTTTTGGTCTTTTATTTTTATTAAATCTTAAATTTTTGTTTCAAAATATATGAATAAGTTTATATCATTAAATGAAAAACTAATAAACAATTATTTTATTAATATTTTACATTTTATTCATAACTACTACTCTATTTTTTTTAATAATCCTATCAATTCATTAATCTAAGATCTTTTTTAGGTGTATAAGAAGTGGTTAGAGGCTGTTGGTCGAGAAGAGCTGCGAAGAAAATCGAAATGTCAAGTCGTTAAATCCACATTTATTTGTGACACGCATATCGATGAGGGGACGAAATGCTTTTCCAGCAAATCTAATTTAAAGCCAGGGAGTGTCCCCACATTATATCTTGATACACCGGCTGGTAAGCTGAATATTTATTTATTACTTTTATATATTCACATATATCTCTAAGTACCAAATAAGAACAATAAATTACTTTTTTTATATAATATTTTTTTGAGCAAGCGCGCAAGTATAGTATATCTAAATATTTATATATACATATTTTGTTCACAGCCCTCGTTGAAGATCTGGATGATCCAGACGATCCGGAGTTGATTGGACCATGCAATGTTAATGAGTTTCCAAGCACATCGGACGAGTGGCCATCCAGACTCTGCAGAAATCAAATGCTGGTGGAAATAAAGCCTCATGCCCAAACGTAGACTCTTCCATCATGCAGGACAGCAAGAATTCCCTTTCGCCTTCTCCTGGTGCGAGCAGGAAATCCTATCGGGATAATTCTGTCGCTGGGAAAAGTTCTACACCCCTTTATATTAATCCATCTAGTCACAAAGTAGTACGATCCTTGAACATGAAGGAATGTCTGAAAGTAAAATTGTTAAGAACATTAAATGTAACACGAAAAAGAAAGCTTTCCTCTCAAGCACAGATGTTGCATTCCTATGCCCGAGATATTCAAAAGGTTGCAAGACAATTGCATGCTCAAAATGCTTCTAATAAGGGGCGTCTTGATCATGCACTTGATGCTCTTGAAACTGGAGGAATGTTTCGGAGACATATGAATGAAACATCTTTTAACTTTTCATGTCACAGATAAAGTTGCAACATTTTAAAGCTCGTGGAAGACGTTTCTCGATGGAAGATAAAACTTTTGCTTTGGCTATGTATAAACAAAGCCCAAAATTGTATAGATTTTTGGCAAAAGTATTTGTTCTTCCATCGAGACAATGTCTTCAGAGTTTACTAAATCGCATTCCTATTGACCAGGGAATTAATAAACCCGTTATGGATTTATTAAAAAGTACTTGTGACAAGATGGATGAAGCCCAGAAGTATTGTGCCCTTTTATTTGATGAAATGTCCCTGAGTACAGGAATGTATTTTAATAAAATTGATTCCTCCATTGATGGTTTTGTATGTTGTGGTGAGCAAAACAAATTACGTTTCGCTAACCATGTAAAGGTTTTTATGGTTCGTGGAATACAGATCAAATGGAAACAACCCGTAGCATATTTCTTTGTGGAATATGGTATGGGCATTCCAGATCTAACCAGGAACATAAAAATCATTATTAAACAACTTCAAGACATTGGGTTGCATGTTGTTTGCACAATATGTGACCAACATGCAACTAATGTTAGGGTTATAAAACAATTAAGGGAGGAATCAAATCGTAAACTTATTTTGGAAGGTAAAGAGAATCAAACTAGTGATTTCCTGATAGGAAATCAGGAAATAACACCCTTATTTGATCCTCTTCACCTTCTTAAATGTGTCAGAAACAATTTATTAAATTATAATGCCACATTTAAATGGAAGGGCACAAACTTCACGGCTTGCTGGCCAGATATTGTGAAACTACATGAATTAGATAATGGAGACCCTGATAGTATGTTTCTGCCTAAAATAACTGATTTCCATGTTTATGAAAATAAAACGAACAAGATGAAAGTGAAATTGGCATCTCAGGTATTTTCACAGCGAACCTCATCTTCCTTAAGATTTTTCGTACGCTATGGCAATCAGTTATCAAAGACAGAAACAATGCTTGGCACTTCAGAGTTTTTGTTATTTTTGATAAATTATTTGATAGTGTAAATGGTTCATCACAAACAGGTGACAAAACTTTAAGATGTGCGATTCACGAAGAGAGTGAACATGTTAGATTTTATTCTGAAGCCATTGATGTTTTTAGGGGTAATTTTACTCCACCGTGCATTGCAAACTGGATAAGTACGTTAAAAGGTTTTCAATGCATATGGAAAAAGTTATCCTGTATTGGTTTTAAATATGTTTATCCTCGAAACATAAAAAAAAAATATTTGGAAGTTTAAGGTGTTATGGTGCTCGTAATGTAAATCCAACATGTTCATCGTTTAAGGGATCGTATAAAGCATTAATTGTTAATAATTTCACTACAAATTCTCCTTATTTTAATTGCGAGACAGATGGTTGTGAAGGGGCACTAAACTTTTTACAAATATTTTTAACAAACGACTTTTTAGCTTCAATAATTACTTTTCCCCCAAATATCTCTGATATGTTTGAATTTAAAAATTCATATAATTTTTTATCTGATAATACAAATGCTTACATAGCAGGATATTTGGGAAGACATGTATTAAAGAAAGTACGGGACTGCAATACATGTAGAAAAGAGTTAGTGTCCGACACAAAAGAGTCTTTCCATTGCTACATTGATTGTAGGGACTACAATAGAAAAGCTCTTTTGAAGCCGAGCACTAATTTTTTCAGATATATTTCCAAATCTTTTCAGATACTTAATTTCTTTTTGCCAAAAATATGTATTTTTGGTAATATTGTTGAATATTTAAAAACAAAAGTTAATTTACTAAATTCAAATATTTCATTCTCCTGCACGAACCATAATTTGATTAACATTATTGATAATTACATGATCACCTTATACATTCCAATAATTACTTCTCTCCCAAATATGTGGGTACAAAACCTAAATAGGATTCTAAAAGGAACCGAATATGTAAAAATCAATGATGTTGTCAAAAATTTGGCCTCAATAAAATATAAAAAAATAAAAGCGCGGAATTTAGCTGTTTCAAAAAAGAAACAATTGATCAAAATTTAATTTAATTTTAAATATTTGTAAAAGGTTACTTTAAGCTGTTAAAATTTGGAACAATTTATAATGAGATTATTAACAATAGTCCTTAAAATTGGAACCTGTTTTGATGAATCAATTATATTATCAGTAATTTGTTTCACAATATCCACCAACAGAATAATTTAGTTTAGGATTATGTGACTTTTGTTGTACAATTATAAAAATGTATTATTATTTTGATAATTATAAAAAGTTTTATTAACACATTACTTTTATAAACATTAAATTAATAATAATGTGTATTTATTATTTAGCAATGATAAATCATATTTTTCCGAGTATGGTTAAATAATGTATTTAGTGTAAAAATTAGGTTTGTACTGCACTAAGCTGAACTAAGTTTAAGTTTGTGACATCGCAGTTCAAATTAGTGTATCTTTGCATTTACAATTGCAGTGGTTCGGTTCATGTAACGAACAGATTTAGTGCAAAAAGTGCTGCACTACTTTATGTAACAAAGCTATTGCTAAATTAAGAGAAGCGTTATTATATTATTAATATTTTTACCTACTGCACACTAATATGTAAGGGAGCTATTGTGATCGGTAAATTAAGGACCCCAATTTTTTTCATGGAAATATACATTCTTATAAAATGTTGTATTTGAGAACTATTCTATAATATCTGGAAATGAAAAGCTTTTGGGTTAAGTGCGAATCTGGAAGTGACTGTTAACTCTTAGCGTTTTCTTCGTTTCGTGGAAATTATTAATATAATTGGAAAAATCTTAAAGAGAAGTTGTAGAGAATTAAGAATTAAACATTTAATGTGTTTATACGTTTTGTCATAGCTCTTTTAGTTTTAAAGTTATTGTTAAAAAATATGAATTTATGAATTGTTTCAAATTATGTTATTGCTATATTTCTGTGATAAAAATAATAGATACAATAATTTTAATTTGCGGTCGGTACCTGTGTTAACTTCACCAGATTTTTTTCTATATACTTAATTTTGTATAATTCTGTATATTTAAATAAAACACTTGGTTTGTTTCACTAATTTATATGTTCTCCGACTAGTTTTATCCAATGGTCGAAACTAGTCGGAGAAAATATAAGGTAAGTGTTTTATTTAAATATCCAGAATTATATTCAAAAATGTTTCACCACGGGTTAAGTGAGAAATTAATTAAACATATACTTAATTCTGTGTTTTATTAGTAATAATTTGTGTTTTATTCATAATACTTCTTGTTTTAACATTAACTACTATTTTTAAGAATTAGAAGTATTAATGAGACCAAATAAGATGGAAAACAATCCACGCAGTCATCTTAATCTAAATAAATATTGTTATTTTATTTATATTCGTAAATTATGTATAAGTTGATATTTAAAAGATATTTCAATGGTTACTAAAATTATTCGTTCACTAATTCACCGGAATTGCATTGCTTAGTAACTATGATCTTATGGTTAATAACAGTTAATTCTTGAAACATGTCTAAGAGCGAATTTTCATAAAGTAAATTAATGTTATCAGTGTTTTATTAAATGTAATTGTAAATATTTAAATTAATTAATGCAAACAATGTTTCTTTTTTAATGAAATTGTAAATATTTAAAATGTCATATTTTTTGTAATAGACATTTTGTACTTTAATTATTTTATTATTATTTCTCGCATCGCGCGGTGATTCAAACACCGCGCGGTGTTCCCCGCACCACACCACACCACAAATAGTATGACCCCCCGCACCGCGCGTCCCGCGCAACAAGAAGCCCCCCCGCACCGCGCGTCATGTTCAGAAGAAGCCCCACCGCTCTCCTGGTCCATGACGTCATTGACGATTGCAGCGCCCCCTCATCCAGTGGTCCGGTCAACTAATCTTACGATACGTGGAGCCCTCTAGGAGTTATCAATCTAATTTACTCTATGAGTATATTAGCGCTCGTCTTCTCGGCCTAATAGCTCACCCTCTACGACACACTAGCACTCGTTCTTTCAGTCTAGTCCCCCGTCGAAACTAAGAGCATCACGCTCCACGTACGAAGCACCCTCCGCATCGAGCCAGCCATCACACAGTGGCGGCGCGTGGTTTAATTCTTTGGGGGTGCACAATATTAGAAAGACAGTAAGCGCCACAGGCAACATTTTTGGGGTGCCACGCCTAAAAACTATTTTTGAGCTATCAAATTGTAGAAATTAAAGGAACTTATTAAGAATCAGAAATTAGAAATTAAGTAACTTAACTAGCTGACTATTTCGGCCTCGCCAAACAATTGTTTTTAAAGATATGATAGTTTTTATATTTCACAAACACGTTTTATATTTAAAATTAAGCAGTCTGTCCTTTTTTTAGATAAATTCTTCAATGACCAATTCATTAAAATTTGGAATTTCTTGAATCATTTGTTTCTCAATAGATAACATCGCGAGGGCAGTTAGTCTATCCTGGCCCATTGTACTTCTAAGGAATGTTTTTATTCGCTTTAAGGTGGAGAAACAACGTTCCGCTTCTGCGGTTGTCATGGGCATCGTAACAATTGCTTGTAGCACTGAAAATGTTTCTAAAAATCTTTTTGCAAATTATTTTTAATTAAAAATTTAAGTAAGTGAACTGCTCCGAAAATCTGTTCTCCTGTATATTATTTCCAATTCTGTCTTCAATATGCTTTTATTTAAAAATGGAAAGTTTCGAGTTGCTGAATCTAAATGTAGCATAGGAAAATTTGATGAATATGTTTCAAAATTTTCCACCAAAAATAAGTGTGCTATTTCCAAATGGCCTGTGAACGAAAACCTTCTTTTATTTCTGCAATTATGGTGTCGCACACTTCCTTAGATTGCGCAGTCGTGGAATCATAAGAATTTCTCTCAACCGTCTTCCTTCTTTTCCTAGCTTGACTTTCATCAATGTCTACTAACTCGGTTTCTCTAATAGTATGTATGTTATCTCTTTCTTTTTGAATATATTTTTTAAACTCAGTTATGCATCGTTTTACTGTTACGGAATCAGTAGCCCTTTTTTGGAGCTGTCAATATAAAATATCAACGTGGGGCATTATACGATGAAACACTGTCAACCAAAAAACAAATGTAAGGTCATGCAATAACCTTAAAAGTGCACCTGCTTTTCTGATGGTATCAGATTGTCTGGATGTGGATTGAATTTTTCCCATACACTCTATAAGTACTTCTCTGTTTTCATATACAGTGTTAACGGTTCTAATTTTAAAGTGTCCACCTTGTAGCAGATGCTCTAGGGACACTATATCCAACCACTTCATCCAATACGGCAACTCTTTGTGGAGAATTAGAAAAAAAATTGGTAATGTCACTCAAATCAGAAAAAAATATACGTACATTTGTATTTATGCTTGTTGCCTGAGACATTATTAAATTTAATTGATGTGCATAACAATGAATATAATGGGCATATTTAAATTTATCTTTAATCAGTTTTTGCACAGCACCATGGACGCCACTCATGACGCTTGCTCCGTCATAACTTTGGGAAATTAACTGATCCGAATTTTTCAAAACATAATTTAAAGCTTCTTCTAAGCAGCCAGCTAAGGCAACAGCATCGTGTTCATTTGGTATTGCAAAAGTCCAAAATCGTTCAACGGGGGTGCCGTTTGCTAAAATAATGGGTCTTTCAATAGGAGTGATAGTTTTTCAAATAGAGATTTCTCGGTTTCTAATAATTTTTTTTTTATTTCTAGGTGTTACTATATGTAGTATAGTGTGCAGTTTCATGATGCAGCGTTTGACTCCTCTCGATCGGTTGGAAGTAATAAAAAAATATTACCAAAGTGGTAGCTCAGTTGTGGGTACTCAACGTTTATTCACTCGAGAATTGGGTCGCCGTCATCGGTACTCTGCGCAGGTTATACGCCGCACTGTGGAGAAGTTTGAAAGTCAGTTAACTTTACAAGACAATAAGCAACCAAAAAGACAACGAAACGTGCGAAGTGATGAGAACATTGCAGCTACAGCGGCCAGTGTTGTCGATGAGCCAAATTTGTCGATTTCACGACGATCGCAACAACTGGGGCTATCTCAGACGTCAACTTGGAGAATATTGCGTAAGGATCTGGGGTTGCATCCTTATAAAGTTGTATTGACTCAAGAACTAAAGCCAAATGATTATAGATTGCGCCGAGAATTTGTTGACTGGGCCCTTGAGCACTTGGAACACGATCCTGATTTTGACAAAAAAATCATCTTCTCAGACGAGGCACATTTTTGGTTGAACGGCTGTGTTAATAAGCAAAATTGCCGTTATTGGTGCAAGGACAACCCAGAAGTGTTACATGAAGTTCCGTTGCATTCCGAAAAACTCACTGTCTGGTGCGGTTTATGGTATGGCGGCGTCATCGGACCTTATTTCTTTAGAAATGAGAATGGAACAGCCGTAACCGTGAATGGTGATCGCTATAGGACCATGTTACTTGAATTTCTATGGCCAGAACTTGAGAACATCAATATTGAAGAGATGTGGTTCCAGCAAGATGGCGCTACGTGTCATACAGCTGAAGCTACTCTCGCTTTGCTGAGGGAAAAGTTTGGCGATTGGATCATCTCACGACGAGGATTTGTGAATTGGCCGAAAAGGTCATGTGATTTGACACCCCTGGATTACTTTCTTTGGGGCTATGTGAAAGCACAAGTCTATGCCAACAAGCCACAGTCTTTGGATCACTTAGAAGAAAATATTCGTCAAGCTTTGGCGAAATACAGCCGGAATTATTGCACAGAGTGATCAGAAATTGGAGCGATCGATTGCGTCAGTGTCAACGAGCCCGTGGTGGACATTTGAACAATATCTTATTTCACACATAACTGCATTGTCCAAGCTTCAAAATAAAGCAGGAATGAAGTTGATATGTCAAACCTTTGTTGTTTTATTCAAAATTAAAATCCTATCATTCCTAATGAAAGACCCTTTATAACGGTAAACTATAACCATTTGGAAAATATTTGAAATGTCACTTGTTTCGTCACTCATAACGGACACAAAATTTGAAGCGGCAATTTCTCTTATGATATTTGCCTGACACACGAAAAGCATACATTCTAATAAGTCATTTTGAATATCTTTTGATGTGCCTTTAAACACGGTAGCTTGCTGCAAATGATCCCTTAGCGCAAAGTCCAATTCGGCAGAAAAATTGATGAGGTCTCTAAATATACCAGGGTTTAATGAATCTTTTTGTTCATCGTGTCCACGGAGAGCAAGCTCAAAAGCACGACAAAATTTAATGCAGTTAATAATTTTAGATAAAACATACCTATTTATTTTTTTACTTGCTCATTATGTTTTTCAATGCTTAATCGGTATGCACTATTTAATTGTTGCCGAATATCTTGTTTACCTAACAAATTAAATCCTAATTTAGCAGATAGATGTAACTTTGAATGTTGATGTTTTTTAATTTTTTCTGATAGATGTACTAAATCTTTAACACCGGATTTTGTCCATTCTGATGCCTCATCACTTCCAAATAACAAACACGGAAAACAGTAAAGACTATTACTAACATCACACCCGCACAACCATTCTGTTTTTTTCATATGTCTCTATTTTAAAACTTCGTTTTTATTCCCGACTTTTGCATTTTGTAACATTCGTCATTAACAAATTGGGTTTTGGACGACCGACATTGATATTTATTTTTTCCTCTAAAGATAGCGAAGAAAATTTGATTGTCTTTAAATATTGCACGGTAATAATGGAGTTCGAACACTCCGCCATTCTGAAAATTCGTGAAATCAACCTAAAACCGATACGCCGATATCAATCCGACCACGATGTGCACTAGTTATATGTGCACACGAGCCAGCTTAAAGCATTGAACGTCGCTGGGCTGTCGCGGGGAAGAAAGAGTACGGGGGGCAGAGGTTCCACCAATTAGATTTAAAATTCACATGTACAGTGCATGAGCGGATCAGGCGAGGTGACGCGGCCGCGGTGTTCGGTTGCCGTCGGGTCGGTGGCACTCGACGTTCTCTGCTTTGCGCTTGGGTATTAGGACGACGCATCGGATAGCGTCTAGCGGAAAAAATAATGTTTGGGATTTATTTTACAAGTAGAATGGATTGATAAAATTATTTAAAGAATGAGGAAATTTAGATATGTTTGCAGGCATTAATTTGGGAGTGCACGTGCACATGTGCACTTACTGAGGAACCGCCACTGCCATCACACCTTGACGCACCAGCCTGCATCGTGCCACCGAACCGCTCGACGCCAGCCCGAAGTGCCCAGGTTCCATTACCATCACCGCTCAACTTCTCGATATTCACATTCGTATTCATACATCGGTATATATGTTATTATGTGTAAATAAAGTACATTAAAACATAGACCGGTCTTACAACCATAAAATACTGCCGCCTAGCGGATCTTCTCTTAGTTGAACGCGTTGTACCATGGCCTGTCAACTCTATAGGGCATCAAAATTCTTGTTTGAGTTGTTTCACCCCTTACCAGCAGAGGCGCATATGTCGATAATTCTTCTTATTCTTCCATATTTTTTACAGAAATGTTCGCTAGATGGCGCAATGAGGCATTTCTGGTGTGAAAATATATTTCACATTTTTGATAATTCAAACCCATCAATGCATCAAGTGGTCTTAAGTGCTAACATAAACAAATCTGTAAGTATTGGAATATTTTCGTAGTTTCAGCTATTTTATTCCCATTTTAAATCCGTGTGGCTCACATGTGTATTTAATTAAATTGAAAATTTTCTGAAAATTGTTAAAAACATTAAAAAAAAAAATGAGTCATTACTGTGCAGTTAAAGTGTGTTACAATTCAAGTAAAGACACCCGGATGCATAAGTGCACAAAAAAAGAGGGTAGGCTGCTCTTTGTAAAAACAATATGTTTAGATGTTTAGAAAGAAGATCTAAATTATTTGATTTGACATTTTTAATCTGACTTAAGTGCCTAATTATGAGCTAATTTGACTACAAATTATACTCATTTACTAATTTGCGTTAGTTGAATGCATTTTTAAGTGTTGTCAATTCTAAATGTAACTTGGATTATTTGTTTCATTTTGCTAGATGTTCAAGTATTTCTAAAAATTAATACTACAAATCAGTATTTAATTCTTAACTGCGGGGACGCGTTCCTCTGAGAGATGAGAGGGGTTGGGGCACAGGACAAAATATATGGGGGCCTCAGTAAATAATTTCAATCAAAAGTATTCAATGCTTTTTTGTTTTTTCGTCAACATAATTTTTGTCAATTTAAGTATTTGTTGACTGATATCTCCATTATTAATACACAAAAAATACAAATATGATATTACCAATTGTCACATATGAGTTTAAAAAAGAATACTTAAATTAATAATAAATCAAAAAAATGGCAACATTATAATATACAATGTGGACAAAAAAGTGTAATAATCTTCATTGAGGGGATTATCGCAGTGTAACACGCCGATCGTGTTGGAAAGACCCACATAGTTTAGAGTAGCTCATCCGATGCCAAATTTACAGGACAAGTGGGGCGAATACAGTCAGAGAGAAAAGCGGCAGTTCACTGTGCATTTGTGCATTGCTCCTTGGCGTGAACGGATAGGGTCTCGCGTCGCGTGGAATAGACGAAAAAAAAGCGTATAAAAAAGACGGATCGAAGGAAAGTGTCGATTCGTATTATTTAAACACGCTGATAATACATACAAGCTATGTATTGTTTTCAATTCGTTAGAAAGCGTTATCGGATCCTGTGTTATTTTTCGGTATTTACAAAACCGATGATTCTTATTCTTGTCATTATAACTAATTATTTTTACTTTTAAGACTCCAGTTTCGACAGCTGAACAAACTATGTGTTTTATTTTATTAAATTAGAGATTATTTCTTAAAAATATAATAATAAAATAATTCATGTTCATAAGCTCCTTGTAAATATTTATATGCCGGATATACACAGAGTTTTATGTAACACCGAACATTTTCATAACGAGAATTTGTCTTTTAAGTATACAGAATCATACGTTGAACATTTGCCGATGCTAGGTTTATTAAAAGAATTTAATTTGAAGCTTTAAACGAGTGTTTTCCACTCCCAGGCTAAGCATGAAGTAAAATTTCGAGTTTAGAAAAGCCTGAAAATTTGGTTTGGTCGCGTAGCGCGAAGCGCGGAGCGGCCAAACCAAATTTTCAGGCTTTTCTAAACTCGAAATTTTACTTCATGCGCCACCGGTACTAAACACTGATGCAATAGAAAGTTTATCGGTGTGTTTTAAACTTCGTAATTTGTCAGTGTTTTGTACCGGTGGCGCATGAAGTAAAATTTCGAGTTTAGAAAAGCCTGAACATTTGGTTTGGCCGCTCCGCGCTTCGCGCTACGCGACCAAACCAAATTTTCAGGCTTTTCTAAACTCGAAATTTTACTTCATGCTTAGTCTGGGAGTGGAACACACTCATTTCAAGTTTCAAATTATTTTTTTTAACAACGAGTATCTAAAGATTTACGACATATACTGTGTAATTCTCACATGTATACTTGAAAGAAAAACTCCCTGTGTGTACAAGTTGAGGCATTAATTGCGATTGATTGGCTACAGTTTTTAATGGTCATAGAGGCAACCCAATTTACACATAACTTAAAAAATAAAGGTGTCAAAATTGTATTGGATGAACATGTTCAGTGTTATATAAAACTCTCTGTATATGAAAAAAAAAACGAAACATAGGATTTTCAATGATATTTTTTATATAGGAATATTATCTTTGATAACTGCTATTGCCATGAAAATAATGTGTATTAATTTGGCCTCTGCCAAATTGGGTAAATACCCCAGATTTTAGGGAGAATTTCAATTTTAATTTTATCCAATATTCTAGTTTTTATGAATGCATCAAATAAATAATAGATTGAAAAAAATTAAACGGACAGCTGCCCTGTTTTTTTTTTTTTATAATTAGTACAGGGTTTCCAAAATGATGATGTGTATAAATAGAGGATTGCAATAACATTCAATTACAATTCATTTATTCCTTATTTACTTACTATCAAAATATGACTCATCATAAATCAGCCAAATTCGAAATAAAATATATTGGGTTCGGTGTAATGTTGAGCAAGAAGCTTGTTATTTGAAATGCATTATAATAACTACCTTATTATTATTATAGTTCTATTTTTTCTAAAATAATTAACAATGAATATGCACGCAGTTAAACCCTACATTTTTTAAACATTCGTGAAACATATATTACTTGTGCTCAGTAAAAAATAGTTGATTTGTAACATTAATCTACGACAACGTCATATTGGTGACGTTATTCTCACTATTCTTTTAGTTTTGATATCATTGATTCGTTGATGAAGTCGCAGTTGGTTCAAATAGGTCCGATTGCTAGAAACTTTACAATTTACTTTAATAGTTTTATTGCGAGAAGTTTAATGGCATTTAACAACTGCTTTAACAACGAAAGATTTAAGACGAAATAATGATATGAACAAGACTGATTGTTATTCGATTGCTTCTGCTTATTAATCAGCTTAAAACACTTTAAAAATAATTTAACAATACCGACACTGTCAAATAATTAGGTAAGCCAATATTAAAGGTATATTACACATCTTTATTTAAATTAGTGAAACATTTCGTGTTTTCTATATTAGTGAACATGCAGTATAAAAAAAATACTTATTCCATTAGTAGTCAGAAAGCAAAAAAATAAAACACTAGTACAATAAAATATCGATTATAATTGCAAAATATTAATTTTACGAGAATAAATGCTAACGACGCGAGCCGTTTTTGTTAACTATGATTGAGAAAAGAAAATAAAAACAAACGCGAAGCCGCGCAGCGTTCACCGGCCCAGTGATAAACCCTGGCCGCATGCTGGTCGCCCCTCCAATAATTGTGCAGATGAGTGTACAACGCGTTCAACTAAGAGAAGATCCGCAAGGCGGCGGTATTTTACGGTCTAATTTTTTAAGATTTTTATTTTAACCTGACTCGGGCATGAGCTATCGCATCCTTATGAAATGTTGACATTATATTCCTTATAGTATAAACTAGTAAGATATGGGAATATTTTTTTTAATTTTGAAAAATATAACATTATTTTTTTCATACCTCTGAAAACAAATTGTTTAGAAAAAAAGTACTTCGATATTTTACTAGATAATTGAGCCTAATATACGCTGTCAAAATTTCAACTTTCTAGGATCTTTAGTTTTTAAATAAACCTGACATTAAATTTCAGACCACTGTTATATTCCCCTTAAGTGGAAAAGACTGAAAAATAACTAAAAAATTAATAAAAAATAAAAAAAATAAAGAAAATATATTTCATCATTATTCAGTAAGCCTCACGAGGCCATTAATATTTTAAATATGAAATATAATATTTATTTATAAAAATTTATATTCATTATTAAATATATTTTCATAATACGTATGTGTTTTATCACTGTCTTGTCAGAGCTTAACTTTGATAAAACTAAGCAAAGTCTGACTCACCCCCGCCAGAAAGGAGACAGCACGAGCAAAACACCCCATAAATACCGGACGCAGAGCCAGGAAACGGCAGATTCAATCTGAGCCTCCTACGAGCTGGACATCCACTCTTAGCAACCAGAGAATCCTAAAACACCACGAAGAGTACGCCGATCTCAGACATCCGAATCGCCATTCAGAGTACAAGTCGGTAATTTTCACCACCTACGACGGAGTATCCGCCACCACGAGGAGTATCCTCACCAACCCCATCGGAACGACACGACAACGAGTTGGACCTCCACCACGTCGCCCGCCGCTTCCACATCTCGCTATCCACGTTTAACAATCTGTTGCGCTCCGCCTGTCCACGACCCGTAACCGAGCATACAAATAAACCAAAGGCAACTGTATATATGTGAATATAACTCGTAATTAGAAACACAACATCTTTTTCTGAAACCAACCTTCACATTGGCGTCCCAACGCGTGGCCACGGAGAACATTGAGAAACGGATGACGAGAACAAACAAAAATAAAATGGCGCAACAAACAACAAACCCCGGAGCTTCAGTACGCACCGAAGATGAATTCCACGCAAAATTCTGGGAAATGTTCAACAAATCGATGACGCAACGCCCAAGTCGCGGTTTCACAACATGCCCACATCATTTTGACGGGAAGAAAGACGCACAACTAGTAATAATAATAATAATAATAATTTATTTCATGTTTACAACTATACAGTTTTACATACGTCAAATTACAGTGGTATATTGTATACATAATAGAAATTTAAATTATACATTTACTTTACATATATCGCTAAGAAATTCTTCCGCAGAGAAATAAGTTTTTTCCAGAAGAATAGTATTAATACGCTTTCTAAATTTACTGTATGGTAAGTTTTGAATATCCGCGGAAAGAGCGTTGAAAAACTTGAAGCAAAAAAACCTAGGCCCGGTCTTTGACTTTTCCAATCTACACGATGGGACGCACATGTTTGTTTTATGTCTAGTGTCATACATGTGCATGTCCTGTTGTTTGGGAAAATCTAGTATGTGTTGTTTAGCATATAATAGACAATCCTGTATAAATAGGCATGGTAACGGTAATAGTTTCAGTGTGCGGAAGATGGGGATTGTATTATCTCTAAACCCAGCTCCAGCTATTACACGAATGGCTTTACGTTGAATGCCAAATATTTTGTGCCTTATTGCACTGTGGCCCCAGATAAAGAGTCCATATCTTACATGCGTTTCGAAAAATGCGTGATACACCGTTTTAAGAATATTGGATGACACCTCAGTGCTGAGTCTTCTTAGTAAAAACAGCGACGTACTTAGTTTGTTTGCCAAGTTCATACCATGTTCCGCCCAATCCAGTTTCTCGTCGATATATATCCCAAGGAACTTGGTTGTTGTGGAGTAATTATGAATTTTATTAAATTTCTTGAGAGTAAATAGCATATCCACAGTCTTCTCCTCATTCAACCTGAGTTTGTTGCATACAAACCAGTTATTCGCTTGTGAAACAGTCACCATCTTGGAAGCCCTACTATCCTCCTCATTTAGACCAATATTTGTAAATGTTGTGTCGTCGGCATACAGAATACCTCTCCCGCAGGTTGTAGCCGTTGGGAGGTCATTAATATATATAAGAAATAAAAGGGGACCAAGTACTGAACCTTGAGGAACACCTTCATTGATATACACGTAGTTCGATGTATTCCCGTCAACGGATACGCATTGTTTCCTGTTTGATAAGAAAGAAGAAACAATACCGACCGCACTGGGATGTAAATCATAAATATATAATTTCCTGAGAAGTATAGTATGGGAGATGGTGTCGAATGCCTTTGACAAGTCAATAAATGTTGCTTGAAGGCAAAGTCCATTCTCAAAGCAGTTCGCACAATCAGCAACAAACTCCTGGATGGCAGTTAGAGTAGACCTACCGCCTCTAAAACCATGTTGGTTATCATGGTAGTGGTTTTTTTCAAAGTACCTAGTTAATTGGGAGGCAAGTATTTTTTCAAATATCTTCGAGATTACTGGTAGAATTGATATTGGACGGTAATTATTGGGATCTTTTGGATCTCCTTTTTTAAACACGGGAACAACCTTGGCAAATTTAAGAGATTCTGGGTATGTACCAGTCTGGACACATATGTTAAAGAGTCTTGTTAATGGAGGAATGACGATATCTTTATTACACTTAATGAGGTCCGGAGATATTCCATATATATCTCTTGTATTGCTTGGTTTAAGACCATTTATTGTATCACGCATTATTACACATGATACTTCTTTAAAGTTAAAAATATTGCCTGTAACAGCTGAGGCCGAGCCCAGTAGATAAGTGATCGGATCATTTTTACTGGAAGGAATATCTTTAGTTATTTGCTTGGTAATATTGGCAAAAAAGTCACTGAAGTCATGGCAATTGATATCGTTATCAACTTTTTTTTGTGTTAAATTCGGTCTAGCCGAATTCACAACTGACCAAACTGTCTTAGATTTGCTATGAGAGCTCTCAATCAAGTTATCGTTTGCTCGAATTTTGGCTAGTTTTAATTTTAGTCGATATGTTTTCCGTAAGTTGTTTCTAAGTATTTTTGTTTCGGCACTAAGGGGGTGTCTATGACATTCAATATTCAGAAATTGTAAAGTCTTACGCAAATTCTTTAATTCAGGTGTAAAATAATCTAGAATTTGATGATTTTTAACAGATTTGCATTTGCTGATTGGAAACGCCTTTTCTATATTTATATACATTGTATCTATAAATAAGTCGGTTTTATAATTTAGACAATATTGCATATCATTGACAAAGCTAAAATCTGAGTGTGATAGCAGACTGTGCAAATATATCTTTCCTGCCTTGGTATACGTTTTAAGACTTCGCTGTTTGACATGGCCCTGAGTATTACTTGGGATTACTAATTCTAGAGAGATACCTAAATGATCCGTAATCTCTAAGTTAATGGGTAAAACAGTATAAAAATCTGAATGGATGTTTGTGAATAAGTTATCAATAGTTCTATCGTTACGGGTATTGAAGTCGACTCTACTAAATAGTCCGAAACTTTCTAGTAAGCTAATTACTTCAAATGCCGTGTTATTTGCGCTATTGAAATTTATATTAAAATCGCCTGCGATTATGATATAGTTATTTAACGGATCACAGTTATTTATGGTTTCTTCTAGTATACATAAAAACATGGGAATGTCCCCACTGGGGGGCCGGTACAAATTAATTATATACAAACGTGTGTCACTGATAACCGCTTTACAATAAGATAGTTCACATATTCCTTGTGCAGAATAGTTATGAAGGTTACACTTTTTAAACAAAATGTCGGTTTCGCGGGTCAATAATAACGACCCGCCATAGGGCGTTTGGCGCTCGAATGAGTCAATTACGACAAACTCCCCTATCTTTAATGTACTTGTTTCGTTCTTAAGCAGCCAATGTTCACAAATTCCTATAAGAGAATACGATGTTGAATCATTATCAATAAATGCCAGTAATTCATTTATTTTGTTCCTGATAGAGCATATATTAATAAAAAACATTTTAATAGGTACGCTTGATTGACTATTTGTGAAATTTAGTTTTTTATAGGGTCGGAGTTCGGTAAAAAAACTTGGGGCATAGTTTGTTTATTGTGCGTTGGGAAATTATAACGCCGGACGACAATGCCTTGTGGCCAAAACTGTGGATACATTAATTCCGAATAAACAATACTATTTATACCAACTTTGAAAGATTTATTAGCGCCTTTATTTTCTAGTTGCGTTAATTCAATATCAATGTCTATGTCCACACCTGCTTCTTTACATTTGCTGATGATATAACTTTTCATAAGATCTTCTGTAGTATCTTGGTGAACTCTTCCCACGTAGAGCCAGTATCTTCTGTTTCCAGCGCGAACAGATTGAGATGGCGTTGCAGCTGCGGTCCCGACGATCGCATGTGATTTTTTTGACTTTTTTATACGGCCTTCAATGGGAATTTCGTTTACATTGAGAGTTGGTGGATTCATTGATGATACATTTGGTTCGCTGTCAATGGTCGCGCTCTCAGGTGTTTTGGCGGTTTTGGCGGTTTTGCTTAACGCTCTCGTGATTGGTCTGGATAATGACTGGTGCGTTCCATCTTTGATGCTGTTTATTTGGTTGCATGTATTTATTTTGTGAGAATCAGCGTTTTCGAGACAGGTGGTTGTTTTTAAAGTGGATATGTGCTTTTCCATTTTTTCCAATTTCTTTATGATGGCTGTGTTACTGGACTTAAGTTCGTGGAATAAGCTCATCAGCTGTACTGGAGTAAGTTGCTGTTCGTGAACACTAGACTCACCAGTGGTAGGTTTATAGGTTAAGTCAGCCTTGCAGCAGATTAAGTTCCCATCCATGTCCACAAACATCCCAGGTTTCTTCAGGACACAGTCCGAATGGAACTCTCCCTTACACAAAGTACACTTGACACATTTAGAAACTTTTGATTTGCATAAACCGCAATTAATATCGGAGGTAGATTTTTTTACTCCTGCCATCTTGAGTTGAGGCCATTAATGTTGTAGAAAGCTTCATAAAGCAAGTTACGCTGTTTAAACAAAAAGAAGAGATAACCGACGATGAAGCGATCAAAGAATTCGCACTGATTCTGCAAGGAGAAGCAGCCATCTGGTGGCAAGGCGAAGAAACGAGAATCCACACTTGGAAAGACGCGTTACAGCGACTCCGAAAATACTTCGCGCCAACCAGACCGGCACACAAGATTTTCTTGGACATCTTCGAGAATCCGCAGAAAACAGCAACAAACACCGACCAGTTTATCCTCAAGGGAAGAGTCGCGCTTCAGGCGATCACGCCAGCACTCAAGGAAGAAAATATCCTTGACATATTATACGCAGTGACCCACCGCGAAATCAGAAACAAAATCCCGAGGTCAACAATCTCATCATTCGAAATATTCATTGACCTCGTGAGAGAAGTGGAAAAGGGACTCATGGAAAACACGAAGTTCAAGAAACCTCCTCCACCAACACCCGAAACAGTACCCAGATGCTCGTTCTGCAGAAGAACCAACCACACTTGGGAAGAATGTCGGATAAGAAAGGAGGACACCCCCACACCTGCGAGAAAACCAAGAGAAAATACCATTAGGTGTTTTGGCTGCAATACACCCGGAATAGTAAGAAGTCAATGCCCAAAATGCAACCCGGTACGATCAAACATGATTACGTATCTAGCCGGAAGGAGAACAGACGCACCAAAGGTACGGTTATACATCAAAGATCTAGAAGAAATAGCCATACTGGACACAGGGTCGCAGATATCGCTATTATCAAGGAAGATGCATGCCGCTCTCCTACGAAGAGGGATCAACTTCACGTGTAAAACTGGATACATTACCTTAGCCGACGGAATTTCCCGGGCACACCAAATCCAGACAGCCACAATCCGGATCAATATCCAGGGAAGCAGTTTTAAGAAAGAAGTAGGAGTTTTACCGGAAACCCAAACCACAGAGACAATCCTGGGAATGGACTTCCTGAGAGAGGCAGGGATCAAAATTGATACCGCCCAAGGGACGTGGCAGTTTTATAACCTACCCACGAACTTTGACTACGAAAACCCAAGAATCGGACAAGCCATTCCTGCGAAAGATGAACCAAACGACGATGAATTATTTCCGGAACCACCGAGACATATACATTCAAGCGATCCAGAAAATTATGGTCCACCACCGCCCTACAAAAGAAGGTACCAGGTCCGATCAGTAAAATTACGTGAGGACGAATGCCCCCAACTGGACAACCACGAGCGAGCTCAAATCACGGAGATCTTACAGGACTACCATGAGGTGTTCGACAGCGATGGACCACCCACGAACATAATCACACATCGAATCCCAACCGGAGATAACCCCCCGATCCAACTTAAACCATATCAACTGTCACCGCTAAGGAAGCAGGAATTAGAAAGACAGATAGAGGAACTAAAGTTGCAGGGAATCATTCAAGAAACCACATCACCTTGGTCAGCCCCAGTGGTGATGGTTCCGAAAAAGAATGGGGAAACTCGACTATGCGTCGATTATCGTAAATTAAATACCGTCACTACCCCGGATACATACCCGATGCCCAGGATCAACGACTTACTCCAAGTCACTGGAGGAAATCAGTGGATCACGACTTTAGATCTACGATCAGGGTATTGGCAAGTTCCCGTCCACGAGGAGGATAAGAAAAAGACGACGTTTGTATGTTCCTATGGGACCTACGAATTCACTAGGATGCCCTTCGGCCTAAGGAACGCCCCAGCAACGTTCCAACGGATGATGGACCGGTTGTGCCAAGAGCTACCCAACATAAAGGTATTCGCCTACCTAGATGACGTCATCGTACTTTCCCAGACACTGCAACAACACATTCGCGACTTGACAAAGATATTTTCCACATTCAGAAAATACAATCTAAGGATCAACCGTCAGAAGACAAACATAGGACAACTAAAGGTACCCTTCCTAGGTCATCTTATCACCCCCCAAGGGATAGAGGTCGACCCCGAAAAGTAGCGACAATCATCAACTGGAGAAAACCCACAAACAAAAAAGAGGTGATCAGCTTCGTACAGACATGCGCTTGGTACCGCCGCTTTATCCTTAATTTTGCGGAAATCGCACGACCACTGACAACACTATTGAAGAAAAATACAGAATTCACGTGGGAGGAAGAACAGGAGAATTCGTTCCGGACCCTCCAATGCTCTCTATCTTCACCACCAGTTCTGCAACAGATCAAGGAGAACACACCCTTAACCCTCAGAACCGACGCAAGCGATTACGCCATCGGAGCAGTTTTAAGCCAGGGGGAGACCGCCGACGAACACCCAGTGGAGTTCGCGAGCCGACTACTCACTCCCGCCGAACGCAACTATTCAACTACCGAGAGAGAAGCACTCGCTGTCGTCTGGAGCATCAACAAATTCCGAGGATACGTTGAAGGAACTCCCTTAACAATTTACACGGATCATCAACCGCTCAAATGGTTACTAAGTTTGGAATCCCCAACCGGCCGTTTAGCGAGATGGGCACTACAAATCGCCCCGTACTGCGCCAAGATCCAGTACATAAGTGGAAGAAGAAATGTCGTCGCTGACGCCCTTTCAAGAATACCCCCGTCGCCAGACAGCCCACAAATCCGCTACATACACCTATTGATGGAGTCTGTTCCCGCCGCCGAGCTGCGCGCCGATCAAGAAACAGACCCAGACCTTCAGAAAGTAATTGCAATCCTAGAGACACACCCAGGGAACGAGGATACCATTTATTGCACAAATAAGGGATACGTTCTCGAAAAGGGAGTATTATACCGCACCAGGCCCGATGAGGAAGACACCGAAGCCCAGCAGTGCGTACCCCGGAAAAACGTCCCCGAAGTTCTCGCCGCCTTTCACGATGCACCAACCACCTGCCATGCCGGAGTTCAAGCTACGATCAATAAAATCCAAAAACAGTTCTTCTGGAAGAAGATGAGAGCAGATGTTGCAGCATACGTAAAAAAGTGTCCGGAATGCCAACGTTACAAAGCAATTCAGAGGAAACCAGCCGGTCTCGTACAGACTACCGCCACGAACCAGCGATTTGAAACAATTGCTATCGACCTATTTGGACCCCTGCCAGAATCCGCAGACGGATATACCACTATATTAATAGTAGAGGACCTTACCAGTCGATGGACCGAAATCTTTCCTATAAAGAAAGCAACTGCAGAAGAGTGTGCTAACACTCTGCTAAACGAGGTTTTCCTCCGATATGGGATACCCAGGAAATGTATCTCTGACAACGGCACCCAGTTCGTCAGCAAAGTAATGCAACACGCTTTCCATTGTTTGGACATCTACCAAGCCCTAATACCCAGTTTTCACCCGGAATCCAACCCTGTGGAACGAAGGAATCGGGATATGAAGACAAAACTAGCTATCCTAGTGAAGGATCAACACGATTCATGGCCTACCCATATGCCCATGATTCGCTTCGCCCTGAACACTACAATCTGCCAAACCACGGGACAATCCCCAGCTTTCTTAACCTTTGGTCGTGAACTACGCACCCCGTACGAGCTCACCCACGATCTAAGAGATGTGACATCCTCCGAGAATATCGTGACAGAACTCACCCCAAGGTTACTACAGCTAGCAGATACGATGGAGCAAGTTCGTCAGCTTCAGGACACCGCCCAAGATACCCGCAAACAGTATGTGGACAAGGACAGACGACCTTGCCCTCAATATCAGATTGGAGACCTTGTATTGGTAAAAAGCCATCTGCTCAGCCAGAAGAAGAAGAAATTTACTGCGAAACTCGCACCCAAACAAGATGGACCCTATCGCATCACGCGAAGACACGGCCCAGCCAGCTTCGAAGTATCCACCAACACTCCACCGCATACCATAATAGGAATCTATCATGCCTCCGATTTGCGACCCTACCAAGAAGGAGACATACCTCAAGAAGCCCCAAGACATCCCATCCGGAAGAGAGGACGACCACGCAAACAACCAGCTGGCCACCTCGCCGAGACGTCTTCAAGGCCAGAGGGGGAGTCTGTGATGAACACCAAGAATTAATTTTAAAATGACTGTACTTCATCTCTCGCATCTCATTAATATTCCACCGCACGGTCCGTACCCAAGAAAAGAGACACGCAGGTACCTGACCGCGCGCAAGTAGGCCCTCGCGCGCGACTCTATAACCGCGTTTACCAACAACCCCGGTCCTGTGAGCGGAAGAGAGACAACCTCCACCCAAATGCAACGGAGAGAGAAGACAGAAAGGAGACAGCACGAGCAAAACACCCCATAAATACCGGACGCAGAGCCAGGAAACGGCAGATTCAATCTGAGCCTCCTACGAGCTGGACATCCACTCTTAGCAACCAGAGAATCCTAAAACACCACGAAGAGTAAGCCGATCTCGGGCATCCGAATCGCCATTCAGAGTACAAGTCGCTATTTTCACCACCTACGACGGAGTATCCGCCACCACGAGGAGTATCCTCACCAACCCCATCGGAACGACACGACAACGAGTTGGACCTCCACCACGTCGCCCGCCGCTTCCACATCTCGCTATCCACGTTTAACAATCTGTTGCGCTCCGCCTGTCCACGACCCGTAACCGAGCATACAAATAAACCAAAGGCAACTGTATATATGTGAATATAACTCGTAATTAGAAACACAACATCTTTTTCTGAAACCAACCTTCACAAACGTCAAAATCATTTAGATTATAAGAGAGTTTTGAAGTGGTTTAATATAAAAAATTAGAAGATACATGAAATCGACAGCAGTAGCAGAAGGCTATATAGACGACTACATTAAAAATAAAATAGACACAGCTAAAAGCCAAACCTATCAATGCAAACCTATCAATGTAATCAAAATGTTTCGACAACTAATCAGAATCTTAGTTTTGATATAAATTCTATTCCTGCAATTAATTTAACAAATTGTTCAAGTATTACATTTAATATTACTAAATAATATTGTATTGTATTAAATTAATGTTAAGAATAAATACTATTCCTATTTATATAACTTCTTAATAATAAAAAAAACAAAAGCATTATATTGTCGTAGACAAAGTATAGTGTACAACTCGCATATAATGGCTATTGATCACTCCGAACGACTTACTCCACTCGCCTAACGGCTTGTTCCGCAAACATCGTTCTCGTGATTAATAGCTATCATTATATGCTCGTTGTACAATATACTATTAATAAATATACTTATTTCAGCAATAGCATACATTTCTTGGAAGTGTATTAAACTATAATTTTACTACATTAATTTTTCTTCTAAAATAAATATAAGTATACTATATTATTTCTGGTTTGAGGTCTATCAGAAATGGCTGGAAGCAGTTAATCGGCCAGAGTTGTATACAAAATCATCAAAGCAGCTAAGCAACTATTATGTTTGTGACAGGCATTTTGCGAAGTCGACCAAAAGTAACTTAAGATCCAGGACAAATTTACTACCTGGTAGTGTACCAACACTATTTTTGAAAACAGTAAGTTAATGATGCACTCCACATTGATTAATTATTTTAAAATAGGTATTAATTGTTTGTAAGCTATATTTCTTCATTTTGTTCATAGATGTACATGATCCCCCGTGTGCATCGACCAATGATGTACAGGTGGCAAATGCTGAGTTGGCCGAAGATGAAGACAATCCCTCGTTCGTGATGGATGTAGTTGATCCCTCATCGGTGATAGATCATCCACATACATCCACAGTATCAGAGGTGCCACCTGCAACAGCTCATTTGGCTGTATGTGTGGACCATTCCTATTCGGTGATGGATCGAGCACCTACATCCACGGATGCTCTGCAGGTGCCACCTGCTAATTTGAATGTATGTATGGAGCATCCCTATGCGATGATGGGTCAACCACCTACATCCACCGATGATATACAGGTGTCTTCTGCCGATCAAATGTATTCGGTGATGATGAATCCATGTTCATCCACAGATGCTGAGCTGGTTACATCATCTATATTTATCAAAAAAAATCCATATGATCTGAAGAAATCCCGGACCAAGAAAGAGTGTAAGTTTAAAAATTGCCTATTTCATTTTTATATTTCAGTAAACATATCCCTGTGAATAATTTCGTTATTGATGTATTGACCTCTACAGCTAAGAAAACGCCCTCTGGTGGCGATGCCGGTACCGAGAAGACGCATTTAACCGCTTTATACATCTGCCTCCTGGAGATACATTATAATATTTATAAATTTGGCTCAAGCTTGAAAAAATCCACCATGTGGGCTACAAATAACGTGAGTAGATTAAGCCAAAAAACCTCCATGTAAACACAATTTGGACACACTTACTTGCTTAAACATATACTATATAAACCACTGTAACAATGCCACTTCCTTTAAGATATCGGCAACGACACATTTTCAAAAGAAATACACAATGTGCGAAGTATACGTGTTTTCTACAGCTGGTTTCGTGGATTGGAGCGCCCCCACTGATAGCTTTAGAGGCTAATACATAGGGGAATGTATACAAAACAAATGATTGTGCTATTTACTTATCTAACATTTCTATTTTTTTATTTACAGGTTTGGAGGTGGAGTTGTTGACAACTGTAAATGCGAAAAGTCAAAGAAAGCTTACCCCTCAAGCTCGGATGGTATATTCATATGCACGTGACCTTCAACGGATTGCTAGAAAATTGAATGCTCAAAACGCTTCTAATAAGAAACGTCTTGAGCAAGCAATGAAATTTGCAAAAACCGGCGAAGGATGGCGTGTAAAATTGAATAAAACATGTTGCAACAGTATAAACCTCGGGGTAGGCGGTTTTCGATGGAAGACAAAACTTTTGCTTTGGCAATGTTTAAGCAAGGCCCTAAATTGCACAGGTTCTTAGCAAAAGTGTTTGCTCTTCCATCGAGGCAATCCCTACAAACCTTGTTGAATAGAATTCCCATTGGTCCGGGTATTAATAACCCAATTTTGGAGTTCTTGAAAATTTCTTGTGATCAGATGGATGAAGCTGATAAGTATTGTGCCCTTCTGTTTAACGAAATGTCACTTAGTGCAGGATTATATTTTAATAAGGTTGAATCCTCCATTGACGGTTTTGTTAATTGTGGTGAGAGTACCAAAGCACGCTTTGCTGACCATGTAATGGTTTTTATGGTTCGTGGGATACTGGTGAAATGGAAACAACCCATAGCATATTTCTTTGTGGAACACGGTATGGGTGTTGCAGACCTTACCAGGAACATAAAAACCATTATAAAACAATTACAAGACATTGGTTTGCATGTTGCTTGCACAATATGCGACCAACATGAAACCAATGTCAAAGTAATAAAACGGTTGAGGGAGGATACAAATCGAAGACACATTTTAGGTGGTGAGGAGAATCGGTACGAAGGTTTCTTAATACGTGATCAAGAAATAATACCTCTGTTCGATCCACCTCATCTTCTGAAATGTGTCAGAAATAATTTATTAATATATAATGCGTCATTCAGATGGGAGGGCACAAACTATATCGCTTGCTGGTCGGATATTGTGAAGCTCCATGAGATGGAAAATGGGGACTTTAACTCTAAGATGCTGCCTAAGATAACTGATTGCCATATATATGAACAGAAAATGAACAAGATGAAGGTGAAACTTGCTGCACAAGCTTTTCACAGAGAACTTCAGCAACATTGAGATTCTTAGTAAATAATGGTAATGAGTTATCTCAGACAGACACTATGTTAGGTACGGCAGAGTTCCTATTGTTCTTCGGTCAATTATTTGATGGTGTGAATGGTTCATTAATTAATGGCGATGATAACAAACCTTTAAGGTGCGCGATTTCTAAAAAGAGTGGACATGTTGCATTTTATTCCAATGCGATTAATATTTTGAGAACTATACGATTTATTAGACCTAATGGAAAATTTATTCCGCCATGCATTGCAAACTGGATAAGTACATTAAAAGGTTTACAATGCCTGTGGAATAAATTATCTTCTAAGTCTATTGAACACGTATGTCCTCGAAATATTAATCAAGATCCCATAGAAAATTTCTTTGGGTGTATAAGGAGTTATGGACGGCGCAATATAAATCCGACATGTTCGTCTTTTAAGTCCTCATTCAAAGCTTTAATTGTAAACAATTTTATGACAGTCAATTCTCTGTATGTTAATTGTGAAACTGATGGTACTGAGGGGGTACTAAATTTTTTACAAATGTTTTCAACTAATGATATTTCCCTACCACGTAAATATCCACCCCCGAATATACTTGCTATGTTTGCATATAAAAGTTCATATAATTTTTTATGTGATAATACTAATGCCTACATAGCAGGATATATGGGAAAACATATATTAAAGAGAGTGCAGGGCTGTAATACTTGTAAACAAGAATTAGTGTGCGATAACAAAGAGTCTTTCAATTGCTACATTGAATGTAGAAATTACAATAGGAAAACTCTTTTGAAGCCGCACACTATTTTTACTTTCCCCCGTATGTAATACAAAGGGAAAGTATTGTTTTCGTGAAAATTTTCGAATCAAAAATTTTAGCGGAAATATCTGTTTTGAGGTCCCCTGAGTCGAATAAACCATTTTTGAAAAATGTCTGTCTGTCTGTGTGTGAGTCTGTGTGCGCTGTACGGCAAAAACCGCTAAAGCTATCGGGATGAAACTTGAAACTTAAGCTTTTTATCACAATCGGAAGAACTGAAAAGCTTTTGGTGAAAATCGGAAAACCGGAAGTGGTACTTTACTCGTAGCGTTTTTCAGTTTGTTCTGATTTTTTTTATTAAATGTTCATCAAACAAAAAATTCTTTCAAATAAAAATTGTAGATAATAACAAAATGAAGATATATTGTTTATTTACTTTTTGTTATAGCACTCTTAGTTTTTGAGATATTTTAAAAGTTGTTTGTTTTATCTAGTTATTGATGTGTGACAGTGTATGTGTCGATACAATTGAAAAATGTTTCAAATAAAAGTTGTAGGAAATAAAAAACTAAAGATTTTTTGTGGATTCACTTTTTGTCACAGCACTCTTAGTTTTTGAGATATTTAATAAATAGTGTTTTTTATCTAGTCATTGATTTGTGTCAGTGTGTGTGTTGATACAATTGGAAAATGTTTCAAATAAAAGTTGTAGGTAATAAAATATTAAAGATTTTTTGTATCTTCACTTTTTGTCATAGCACTCTTAGTCTTTGAGATATGCAATAAATAGTGTTTTTTATCTAGTCATTGGTTTGTTTCAGTATGTGTTGATCCAATTGAAAAATGTTTCAAATAAAAGTTGTAGTTATCAAAAGGTTGAAGACATTTTGAAAATAATAATGCTACAAATATTTTAAAAGTGATTTAATACGCAATTTACGGGGGAAAGTACTATGATGGACACATCACCATTTTTTTTAATTACCTTTCAAAATCATTTTAAATTATTCAATATTATATTTTAAAAATTTGCCCATATAGTGATATTGCTCCATTTTTAAAATCAACAATAAATGTGTTCAATTTGTCCACAGCCTTCACCTGCACAGAGCACAATTGAATTGATGTCATTGATAATTATATGATTTATTTTTATGTACATATGTGGGTACGTAATATAAATAGGATTTTGAATGGAACAGAACATGTAAAAATCAATGACATTATTAAAAAGATGGCTCTACAGAAATACACAAAACTGAAATCACGTAACTCTCGTATTTCAAAAAATAAAATGTTAATTAGTTAAAATATTTGAAAATATATGGATGATCTTATTGACAATGAGATTGTTTAAACGACTGGCCCCCATTTTTACCACTCCATTTTTACCACCGTCCCTTTTTTACCACCAATTCTTTTTACCACCAACGTATTTACCACCGTATTCTTTTTACCACCAATATTTTACCGCTATTTAAAATCGAATTAGAATAACAACTGACAACTTCAATTCGTAACCTGTCAATGTCATTATCGGTTTGTCATTCGCCTAAATCGTTGGTCACTCGTCAAAATTTGCATCGTTCTGTAAATCATGACAAGTTATCAAACTTTTGAGTTATTACAAGGCGTAAAAAATCCATTCCTCCATATCGATGGATATATGTATCACAAAACGGAAGAAAAAAAAGGAAGAATATTTTGGAGATGCAAGCAGTATCCGGAATGTAGAGCCAGGGCTGTGACGCGGTCACAGCGAACGCACGGACAGGTTGTGGAAGTAATTAGAGGTCCTGTGCAATCGCCGCACGAAACTCACGCCCCGAATCTAGAAGCTGTCGAAGCGGTAAGAATAAAAAATCGATGAAAAAGACGGGCGGAAGAACATCCGGAAGCTCCACTGGCTCGGCTGTTGAGGACTGAACTTCACCAGGTTCCGTGACGACTTGTTTTTGTTTAAAATAAAGTTACACAAAATTTTATTACATTTTAATTCACCAGGTTCCGTCAGGCGTTTTGTCCCAGCTCCAGGAACGACAAAATTTAACTAAATCGATTCAGCGGAGCCGATTAAAAGATACGCCGACAAACCCAACAACCCTTGAGCAGTTGGGCGACCTGCCTCAAAAGTTTAAACAAACTCTAGGTGGAGAAGAGTTCCTCATTTATGATTCTTGCAATGACGACGCGATTGAGTCGGTTGGACGACTCATGATCTTTGCCACAAAAGAGAACTTGCGACGAATGGCAAGCAGCACAATCTGGTTCGTTGACGGGACTTTTAAAGCGTAGGGGGACAGTTCTTCCACTCCATTTCTTCCACTCCATTTCTTCCACTTACCAATACTTCCACTACACCTTTACTTCCACTCCATTTCTTTCACTGACCGTTACTTCCACTAGTTCTTATTTCCACTAACCATCACTTCCACTAGTTCTTTTTTCCGCTCCATTTCTTCCACTCCAGTTCTTCCACTTACCAATACTTCCAAAAGGAATGCATACATGCTGAGATGATTGCGCCCCACCACCACGGAGAATCGGTTGTTCTTTTTTTCACTAGTTCTTCCATAATTCGAAATTCGAAAATTGGATCGAAGTCTCAAGTTAGTCTTGTACAGTTGACAGACGTTAATATTTGACAGTTCGTAAATTTCGCAGCAGTACATTTCTCGTAAGTATGGCCTATGTAATCGCGGAACTGGTCGAATCTCGGAAGGGATTCTTTCTACACATAGACGGGTTCCTTTACACCCGTCATTCCACCAAAAAAGGGCGCATCAACTGGGCTTGCAGAAAATATCCCGAATGCAGCGCCCGAGCTGTCACGGCGGAAGGCTCGTTACCCATACGGGTCTTCAGGGGTCCTGATGAGTCCCCGCATGCACATTCAACGAACGCCGAAGAAGTTCAAGCTGAAAAATTAAGGTAGAAAATCAGTAACGTAATTTCTTCATGAGTTGATGATTAACTCCCTATTGATTTTATACCCTAAGAGTTGAGCTGAAGAGAAAAGCAAGCGCACACCCAGAAGCTCCTCCTGCTCAAATCATGAGGAACCAACTACAGAACGTCCCATCTGGGGTTCTGGCGCAACTGCCAGACCGGGTAAATTTGACCAAAGCTATGCAGCGATCGAGGCTGAAGGAAACACCAACCAACCCGAGGACGATTGAGGATCTTGGAAGTTTGCCGAACAAGTATAAGTTCACCTTGGCTGGCGAACCGTTTTTACTGTTCGATTCCCGTGACGAAGACGACGACGATGCGGAAGGAGCACGACTTTTGATTTTTGCGACCAAGGGTAATTTGCGACGTCTAATGCACAGCAGCGTTTGGTACGTGGACGGCACGTTCAAGGTGGTACCAACCATCTTTTTCCAACTATTTGCGATTATGGGATCATTCACGCAAACGCACCAAGGAGTTGATCAGAAAATTGCGCTACCATTGGTGTATGCTCTGATGGAAAATAAGACTGAAGCATCCTACACTAAAGTTTTCGAGGTGTTAAAGGACAAGTGTCAGGAATTCGGAATCCCCAATATCGAGCCTGTTACCGTTTTAACCGACTTCGAACTTGCCATTATCAATGCTGTCTTTACAAGTCGTGGCGATGTTATTCGTGGCTGTTTCTTCCATCTTCGCCAAAGTATTTTTCGACGGATACAGTCGGAGGGCTTTCAGCGAGCGTACGACAATGTTGATGACAGGTCAATAAAAATCGCTGGTTAGCGTTCGTTCCAGTGGACAGGGTAAAAGAAATTTTCGGTATGGTCATGGATGATGTTCCAGAAGACTTTGTTCCAGTCGCGGAATATTTTGAGGTATGGGTATATACAATGTGTATTTCGAGGGGTAGTTTTTGTGATACGACGGGATAATTCGTATCTTAGGTCCTTTTAAATAATACTCCATCTTCCGATTTTATCCATTAATTATATTCTTTTCCATATTAATTTACATTTCCAATTTACTACAGTGTATTCGATGAATGGACATAATAGTTGATTACGCAAGAATTCGTCTGGCCGGCGCTTGTGTATTATTGCTGACTCGCGTCTGTGCGATTGTTGTCTATCGGTTCATTCTTTAATTGATTTAAAGCTGATGTGTGTTTAAAAACAACACGGTTGTTTTAATAACATCTAATTAAACAAGGTAATTAATTAATTCGGTTTTAATATCTGTACGTGCTCTTGCGTACATTTTAATAACATGAATTTTACTAACGTGATCTTGAATTGTCACGCACGTCCTTAACATTAGATGAACCTTTAAATAATTAATTGTTATATTAACAATAATTGAGAAATAATGATTTTTCAGTAAATCAACTAATTATGCCATTACATTTTATTTACAATATTTACAATCTCAGGTCAACTACGTTCGAGGCAGGAAAACTGTTGGACGACGCAAAGCAACGGAGCCTCGATATACACCAGATTTCTGGAACCAGTACAACGCCACATTACAGGACGAGTCTAGGACCAACAACGCCTCAGAAGGATGGCACAACCGATTCTCCGTGGTGGTGGGGCGCAATCATCCCAGCATGTATGCATTCGTTTTGGAAGTGCAAAAAGAGCAGGGCGATACAGAGACGATGATGCAGCAACTTGACTTGGGACAAAAAATCAAAAAAGGGCAATTACAATCGAAAATTAAAGCCGAGGAACGAATAGCAAACATTGTCAAAAAATTTAGTAAATTCGACGAAGAAAATAGGATTCTGGAGTACCTACAAGCTGTAGGCCACAATATCTCTCTGTGATTCTTATACTGTATAAAATGTGGAATAATATAATGTAATTTGAATAAATTGTACAATTATTTTGAATTGGAAAAAAGGTATGGTGGAATTGGTGGTTAGTGGAAGTAAAAGTGTAGTGGAAGTATTGGTAAGTGGAAGAACTGGAGTGGAAGAAATGGAGTGGAAAAAAGAACTAGTGGAAGTGATGGTTAGTGGAAATAAGAACTAGTGGAAGTAACGGTCAGTGGAAGAAATGGAGTGGAAGTTGCGTCGCACAATCCTTTTAAAGTCGTCCCGACAATATTTTTTCAACTTTTTGCTGTGATGGCTGGATTTCATCAAGTTATACGTGGAACCGAACAAAGAGACAATATTTTCGTTAACTTTGATCTTTCGTTGGTGCAGGTTGAACCAATAATAATTCATTTCTCTGATCACGATGGCATCATTCTTCGTACACAATTTAATACTTCTGTCAAAAACGAATTCAACATTATAAGACCGATCACGTCGAGAGGAACTCAAATATTTTATAATTTGCTTTTGGAGGAGCCATGGTTACTTAACGATTGCGACACCGGGTTCATGTGCAATAAATTCATGTCTATAGTAAACAGGCATTTTAAAACAGCATTTCCAGACAAAATTAAACATAATAAATCTAATTCCAAGGCACGAAACACCAGTTGGTTTACTAATGATATAAACAAAATCAGAGAAACTTTTCACTTAGTACAAGAAATGTCTGTTAGGACCCCCACTATTAATTTATTAAATCTAAAAAAACTCCATCAATTAAATACAAACAGGCTATTAAAAATGCGAAAATTTCCGCAAATGATGCAATTATCTGCGCTTCATTAAACCCAACAAAATCACTATAGGACATAATCAATAGAAAGAGGCCATCTAATACCAACGTAAACTCCAAAACAAATAAAATCTTACCTAGCAATTTCAACCTATTTTTTTACTTCGGTTGCTGATAAAATTGAAAAGACTATGGAAACATGTGATATTGATCCTCTAGAGATAACTAAATCTGTGATAAAGTGTCAGTCCAGTGTTAGCTTTTGTAACGTTTTACCTGTACATGTTTTAGATATAATAAAATCGTTTAAGTCAAAAAAGAGCTGTGATATTTACGGACTAAGTATGGATTTGGCCAAAAACGTTGCTGTTGCCATCGTGAAACCGCTAACGCATATGATAAATTTCGTCTTGACCACCAGTAACTTTCCTGATGAATTAAAATTGGCAAAGGTGATTCCCATTTATAAAAAGGGTGATATGAACAACTATAGACCTATATCGTTGCTACCTGTATTTGCAAAAATTTTGGAAAAGGTAATGTCGGTACAAATAACTGCGTACTTTGTGGAAAACGGCTTGTTTTCTGGTAGCCAATATAGTTTTCGTCGAGGATTATCTACCGTTGACGTTGTAATGGATCTGATCAATCAAATCTTTGAGTCGTTTGAAGCAGGACAGTCAACGGTGGCTAATTTTATTGATTTGAGTAAAGCATTTGACTGCGTACCTCACGATACTCTTATTGATAAATTACATATATACAATTTTCACGGCACCAGTCAAAAATTGTTGCTAAGCTACCTGACGAACAGAAAGGTTGTTTTCCATAATGGTATGTACTCAGAACCGATGTCACTGGATCGAGGTGTGCCACAGGGCTCTATTTTGTGACCGCTACTTTTCCTCATTTATATAAATGATTTCTCGAACTACATTGAAGGTTTCTTCTGGTTCAGATATGGAGGTCATTAGTACTAAAAATACAACGGCTTTAACGAAGGCTGCCGCCTGGTTTCGATGCAATCGATTTTATCTAAATGAGGAGAAGACGGTCACTAAAACATTCACCTTGAATAAATCAATCAAGGACGTTACCGATACCCATGTAAAATTTCTGGGAATCCATCTAGACCAGCGCTTATTATGGGCAGATCATGGGGAAGTAGTTGCTAGCAAGCTGAATAAATCAACATTTTTCTTACGAAATCTCTGTAATAACCTATCGCCAGCTATGGTTCGTTCAGCTTATTTTTCCCTCATACATGCCCATCTAGCGTATGGTCTATTAGTATGGGGTCACTCGTCCAGCCGTCATAGACTGTTCGCTCTGCAAAGACGAGCAATCAGGATAGTTACTGGAATTAGCTATCAAGACGATTGTAAAAATCATTTTGTGCGTCTTCAAATATTGACACTACCGTCTATGTTTATTCTTGAATGTCTACTCTTCATGAAAAAGAATATGAACAAGTATAACCTGCATGACGATATTCATGAATATAACACTAGAGCGAGAGGAAATCTGTACCAACAAAGGATTAGATTGTCACGGAGTCAAACTGGAACAAATTATTACAGTATACAGTTTTTTAACAAACTCCCAATTTAACTGAGAAATATAGAATTTAAATCTTTTAAATCTATAGTGAAAAAATTCCTAGTCGAGAATGCATTTTATAATTTTAACGATTTTTTAAACTGTAATTTTAATATGTTATGTAATTGTTTGTAACGTATACTGCTGCTAAGAACTAGAATTTTTAAAATGTTAATTTATCTATGTTGCCTTGTTAAATCAAGGTACTGTGTTTGAATCTATATCTATAACTTGACCTATGTAAACTATGTATATGGTTTTGGCATTAATAAACATATTATTATTATTATTAAATACCCCCTTGTGTGGTTCTGGTCCGTTTCTAATTAAAATGTTATTCGATCCATTTCTTGAGTGCGTGACAAAATCACTAACTTAAGAAATGGATGTATTTATTGATTTGGGACACGTGTGTGAGCGTCACCCTAATATCGTTCTCAGATCGTAAATATTATTTTAATTGCTTGTTTACTCCTGGCCCTTAAGGCGGGATGTTTAATATTATTGGAACATTAGTTCCTCCCTCTTATTTTAAGGCGGGATTTTAACTGATCTTGGGGCCTTCGCTCACAACACAAGGGCAGTCTCACTCGAACCTTCAATTCGATAGATTCGAAGAATCTATTTCAATATTCTAATCTAATTCTTTCAATCCTTAAATCGGTCTCATTTTAATACTTAATCTTTACAATTCCAAATCGATAAATATCTCAAGTTATAATTAAGATAAGTTAATTAAGTTCGGAACATTATAAATAGACAATAAATGAATTTACAAGAAGTTATTAAAGTTAAAGTGTATGAATTGTTGCCATCCACCTCTTCTCTTCCTGGGCACACGACAATGTACCTTTAATATTGGCTTCCCTAAATATTTGACAGTGTCGGTATTATTAAATTATTTTTAAAGTTTTTTAAGCTGATCAATAAGCCAGAAGTAATTGGATAACAATCAGTCTTGTTCAAATCATTATTTCGTCTCAAATCTTTTGCTGTTAAAGCAGTTGTTAAATGCCATTAAACTTCTCGCAATAAAACTATTAAAGTAAAGTGTAGTTTCTGGTTATCGGACCTATTTGAACCAACTGCTACTTCATCGGCGAATCAATGATATCAAAACTATAAGAATAGTAAGAATAACGTCACCAATATGACGTTGTCGGAGATTAATATTACAAATCAACTATTTTTGACTGAGCACGGGTAATATATGTTTGACAAATGTTTAAAAAAATGTAGGATTTTGTTAAATTTAACTGCGTGCATATTCATTGTTAATTATTTTAGAAAAAATAGAATTATAATATTAATAAGGTAGTTATTATAATGTATTTGAAATAACAAGCCTCTTGATCAACATTGCACCGAGCCCAATATATTTTTTTCCAATTTGGCTGATTTATGATGAGTCTTATTTTGTTAGTAAGGAATAAAGGAATTGTAATTGAATGTTATTACAATCCTCTATTTATACACATCATCATTTTGTAAACCGTGTACTAATTATAAAAAAAAAACAGGGCAGCTTCCCGTTTCATTTTTTTCAATCTATTTTATTTCGATCATAGCTAGCGAAAACAGCTTACATTATTTCTCGTAAAATAAATATTTCTCAGTTATATTAGATCTTGCATCGTACCCAGTTGTTGTTAGTGTTGGTTTCATTATTTTTTTGGTGGTTTGTGACTATTTACAATGGGAAGAAAATATAATAAACGGAAATATGCATACCGTAGGTCGAAAATGCAGTAAAAATTTTTTATAGGCTCGCTCACGAATATTAAAAACACGACATTGTGTAGATTGTTAAATTTAAATACATTTTAATTAGAAATTTCATGAAAGGAAAATCAAGGGAGGAACCAGTTGAATCATCTAATTCTAAAGTATGCGCATATATTAATGAGGGTCCAGATTATCTAGAAGTTGATAATCAGGATGAAAGCAAATTTTGCTTGAAAGGAAGGAGAATCATTGACATTGTTTATTTCTGGGAACAAATTCAAACTATTCACCATATTCCATCATAAGAATGCACTTTAAAAAATTGCAATATAATTAAAGAATACCAAAATGGCTTTCAGTCTAAATTTGTAATAAAATGCAATATGTGTAATTCGGACAATATCCTGGAAACTAAGAGCTCAAAAGAAAGATTGGATATCACAACCGTGGCAGTTTTAGGTAATTTTTTATGCTTTTTAAAATATTGTTAATAAAGTATTTTCTAAACATATGCATTAAAAACTTCAAATTTTACAAGAATTAATGTAAATCCAACAGTTAGGATGTTTAATGTTAGATATAAAATTAACATAATTTGATTTTATTAAAAATAATGAATAGGCTAATCTTATAATTTAGGAACTACGTCAATAGGCTGCGGCTTTTCCCAGTTGCAAGAATTTTCCTCTATATTAAATATTCCAGCTCTCAGCATTCGTACATATTCTAAGATTCATTCGAACTTGGAAAATGTAATTGAAAATTCATTATTACAACTCATAACAGCAGGGAAAGAAGAGACAAGAATTGCCACAGAAAAAGGTAACATCGATGCTGACGGTCATGCATGTGTCACCGTTATCGCAGACAGAGCATGGTCAAAGCGATCATACAAATCCAACTACAATGCTCTGTCGGGTATCGCTGTAATTATCGGAGAAGCCACAAAAAAAATCTTGTACATCGGGGTCAAAAACAAATTTTGTATATTTTGTTCCAGATGCAAAACACAGAATAAAGATATACCTAAACACGCTTGAGCAAAAAACTGGAGCGGAACTTCCACAGGCATGGAATCAGCTATAATTGTTGAGGGATTTAAAAAAAGTGTAGAAATGCATGCGATAAAATATTTAAAATTAATTTTATAAGGTGACAGTAGCGTTACTAAAATACTGTTACATGATAAACCGTATGGCGAAGCTATCGTGCAAACATTGGAATGCGTAAACCATCTCATGAGAAATTTTTGCAATAAGTTAAAAGAATTAGGTAAAAAATCAAGGAGTTCCTCTGGATTAATAGTTCCAATCAAATTACGTAGATTTCTGGAGAATACTATAATGAAATTTCGTGTAGCTGTAAAAAAAGCAGCGAATTATCATAAAACATCTAATGATGCTGAAGAAATTTAGTACTACGGAATGACGTAAAAAATAGCGTAAATCATATTTTTTAATCACATCAATACTGTGCTTTATATTTTTGCACAAGACAGAAGAATAGCGAAAACAATATGATTCGAGAAATTATTTAATGTGGAATGACGGACGATGTCAGGTTTAATACACCCGTGCAGAGAACCGGCGCGCGGAATAAAGTCGTGAGTAGGGTGACTCACCAACGTACGCAAGTACCCGAGGCGACCCGCGTACACCCCCACGACAGCGCGCGCACTTAAAAATACAAGCCTACCGCTCGAACCAGCTCTATTCAGATTTGAGACGGCGAACAGTCAGGTTGTTCGTCTCTCCTCTCTGAAGCTCTCTCCGTCGCTTTCGAGCTGCTTTCTTTGCCATTAATTATTCTTAAGCTTTTTAGCTATTTTACAGTTAAAGGTGCTCTGGGGAAAATTGCTATTCTTTTTGAGAATAGTAATTTTCTTTTCACAACATCCAACACCCTTTTACCGTTGTCTGGCCGAGCTTTTTAGCTCGTTTTTCCCAGCACGGAAAAGGAGCCATCCGCCTAGCTGTAATCTTTTTCCTTTTCAGTGTGGAGAACGTCTCCGTGGTTAGCACGTATTTTATACTGCCCTGACACCGGAAGGCGCGAACGAGAAAATTTCTTACGACCTTTGCAGGGGGACCTGTTTAGGTATTAAGAGATTAGCACGCTTATTATAGCACGCTAACCGAGAATCTGCCTTGATTTCCGCGAGGAACGCTCGGAGATTGTCGGGAGGAAGTCAAGTTTTAGAGTGTTGCACTCAACATTTCTACTCTTGATTCCGCTTAACGCTAAGCAGGCCCGGGATTTTGAACCCGGTGCCTACCCAACCCCCGTCTTTTACGCCATGGGTAAGTCCAGGCGTGGAAAACGGTCCACGGACCCCGAAGCCCACTTCGATCCCCTCTACCCCTCCGTAGAGACCCCGGCGTAAGCAACCCCAAATGCCCTCCGGCGTAGACTTTCGCGAAATGCAACAGCAAATCGCCTCCCTTACCACCTCCCTTGCCACCCTCTCCGAACAAACCCGCTCCAAGGACGCGCAACTCGCCGCCTTGACCGAGCAACTCCGTCTTGCTAATGTTGCAAATCAGCAACTCCAGCAGCAACTCCATCAGCTACTCCGCAACCCTCGTCCCGCTGATTACAGCGAGGAAATTATGGACATTATGTCCCCCCAAGCCCCTGAGGAAATCCGATCCCCCAGCCGCTCCTTCTCGCCTGCCCTAAGCGAGCCCCATACGCCCGAGCCGCCACGCACGCCGTCAGTCTGCGACGAGGACGCGCGCGACGAAGACAACGGGGAAGGCGAGTTCGTCCCTGTCAAGAAAAGACAGCGCCGCTCGCCGGCAAACACCCCTCCTCCCCCGCCCGCCAGCCTGGTGCGCGCCTCCGCCACCCTAAAGGCCCGCCTGAAACCGGTTCCCAAGCCGCAACCCCAGACCAACCTACCCGCCAAGCCCGCCTTAACCTACAGCACCACGGTCGTCAAAAAGACCGAACTCCCATCGATCGAACAGATCGCGGCCTCTAATGAAAGATTCGAACACTTCAAAAACACCCCGCCTCCTATCACACGCCTAAACAAAAATCTCTGGGAAAAAATTTCCGGAGATTTATCCAAATTAGGCGTTAACTGCCTTAAGTGTAAATTCTACAACACCTGCATGAAATTCCAGGTGCAGTCCGCCGAAAATTATCGTAGCGTAATCCGCTACCTCCGTACCAACAGCGTGGAATTTTACACGTACGCCCTCAGTGAGGAAAAGGACCTTAAAGTCGTGATCCGAAGCATTGACACTTCTATCTCCGATGAGTGGATTGTCAAGCAGCTGAAAGCGCTCTCCTTACCCGTGCTTTTAGTCCGCCGCATGGGGAACAAATTCAAAAAGTTCCCCATGGTGTCAGTCCACTTGGAGAATACTCCTAAAGGCAGAGAAATCTATAACTTAGAGACCCTCAGTCACGCCAACATCTATGTTGAAAAACAAAAACCCTCCAAGGGATTCATTTAGTGCCACAAATGTCAATACTTCGGGCACAGCTCCCACCGTTGCAATGTCAACCCGCGCTGCGTGAAATGCGCCGGCGATCATTTGACAGCGGACTGCACCAGGAAGGACAGAGACGAAGATTCTCCCCCCAAATGCTGCAATTACGGCCTAAACCACACCGCGAATTATCGCGGGTGCTCCTTATTCCCCAAAAACCGGCCATCCAAAAGCTACTCCAACCGTAGTAAAACCTCAGGGGCAAATACAGCCACAAACCAAACCCCAACCGCCGCCACAAGCCCAAACGGCGGCCCCAAATGTAATCCCACAAGTCCCTCAACTCCCTCAAATTCCACAAATTTCACAACATACAAAAGCGGCAATCTAGTCGCACTCCTTACCCTTAGTGGCACTCCTTACCTGGACCCTCACCCAAATCCAACAACAATCCCAGAACTAAAAATGGCTGCAAAAACTCAAATGGCTTCTGACAATTCCATCAGAATTTGTAGATGGAATGCTAGTGGGCTTGCTAACCACACCAACGAACACGAAGAGTTTTTACATCACCACAAAATCCACGTTATGCTCATAAGCCAATCACAGTCAAAAAATACCTGAGGCCTATTCATTAACGGATACCGCCTTTACCTAAATCACCGCCCCGTTCAAAACGGCGGCGGCACAGCTATTTACATTCACAGCGAAATTGAGCATACCGTGCTAACGAATCCGCAACTAGAAAACCTGAAATCAACCTTAATCTTAATTAAAGCGAACGGCGAAAATTTTAAAATCATGAGTATATACCAATCCCCCTCGAAACCCCTCATCGTAAACGATTACAGGAATATCTTCTTCGAAGATGTGCCTACTATAATCGGCGGCGATTTTAACGCTAAACACCCGTGCTAGCAAAGTCGCCGGTCCAATCAAAAAGGCAGAGAATTGCACAATTTCATCGTACAACGACATCAAGACATCAACATCAAGATAGCCAGTCAAGCGTCACCGACGTATTACAGCCATGCCGGCCACAGGCCGGACATCCTTGATTTCTTTCTGCTAAACCGTACAAACCTAACAAGAGTTGAAAGACTAATCACAACAGTAAACTGGCAGAAATACACCCAGAAAATGCTCGACAATCTCACTCCCCTCCCGAAAATTAATAACAAAAAGCAAATCGATGAGGGAATTACTTTCCTCACAGATTTAATCACAAATACAATCGAAGCGGTTTCGAAATCCAAAACCGTTCAGAAAAATAGCAACCCGCTACCAAATAACATCTTAATTAAAATTCGGGAGAAAAACCGCATCCGTCGGAATTGGCAGCACACACGATGCCCCCTGTTACCTCAACAGGCTAAACAGTGAGATTCAGAAAGAAATGAAAAAATTCAGAAATGATAGCTGGAACCGTCTTATCGACGACGCGTCTCAACATAAACCCCAAATGTGGAAGCTCGCTAAGAGATTCACAAACAAAAACAGAACGGTTACCCCGGTTATTCACGGAAGAAACGGACTTGCCTTCCTATCGGAGGACAAGGCCGAGGCTTTCGCGGAGAGCTTGGAGTCTCAGTTCTCACCAAATCCGCTCACAACAAGCGAAGAGCTTCTCGAGGAAGTTGACGACGCATTGGATAGCCTAGAGCAATCTACATCCCACACACCAAAACCAACATCCCCCGGTGAAATCAGATCTATCATAAAATATGCGCCGAACAAAAAAGCGCCCGGCCACGATAAAATCAGCTATACTTGCTTGAAAAACCTCCCTAACACCGGAGTAGTTTTCCTAACAAATATAATCAATGCTTGTCTAAGAACAGGTTATTTTCCACAAACGTGGAAACACGCAGTAGTGATACTTATTCCGAAACCTTCTAAGGACCACAAATTCCCGCAAAACCACCGGCCAATTTCACTGCTGTGTACGTTAGGAAAACTTTACGAAAAAATTCTGCATTCTCGCCTGACTGAATGGACAGACGACCACAAAATACTGCCGCCCACTTAACACGGTTTTATTAAAGGCCTCTCCTGTAACCACCAGCTTATTAGAACCAGCGACTTCAAAACCAACGGTTTTAATAGAAAACACAGCACTCTCGTTGTTTTCCTCGACGTCGCGAAGGCGTTCGATCGAGTGTGGCACTAGGGACTGCTGTATAAACTCATGATACTTAACTACCCGTCTTATTTGGTAAAAATAATCGCAGAATTCATACGAAAACGCACTGTTTCGGTTCGCTTCGAAAATTCAACTTCGGCACCGCGCGAAATGACCGCCGGTGTCCCCCAGGGGTCAGTACTTTCCCCACTCCTGTTTAACATCTTTGTACATGACCTCCCAACTCCGAATAACATCTTAACGGCCCAATATGCAGATGACACCGCTTATCTGTACCGTGGTAAAAATATCCCACACAGTATTTCTAAAATCCAGGCCGCACTCAATGAACTGGAACAGTGGACAGATGAATGGTGTATCTCTATTAACCCAGAGAAAAGCCAGGCTATCTACTTCACTCAAACCAGAAACACCCCCCAAGATAACCTCACCTTCAGAGGCACACAAATTCCATGGGTAAACGAAGTGAGATACCTTGGTTTACAAATGGATAGTCACCTAAACTGGACAAATCACGTTAAATCTGCAATCAGAAAAGCAAAATGCGCCTTCGGGCAACTAAAGTCACTTCTGCTTACAAATAGCACTGTCTTCCTAGCTAGTAAAATTCACATTTACAAAGCTATCTCAGGTCAAAATAGACTTACGGATGTCCCTCGTGGATCCATATCTCACAAACGCAGATGAACAAACTGGAGGCCACGCAGAGCGTCATGATCCGCCGGATCGTAGGCGCTCCGTGGTTTATCAGTAATGTCCAGCTTCGAAGCGAAACGAAAGTGCCAAAACTCCAGGTTTTCATTCGCGATTTGGCGATTAAAAACTGCTAGAAGTTCGACGTCTCCCTCCTCCAGGACCACTTAGGTGTACCTGAAATTTTCCGAACCAGGAAAAAACGTCCACTCCACCTAGACGTTGTCACTTCATTTTTAGGAAAAAAGTTTAAAGTAGTGAAACTTTAAACCGCTTCCTTCCTAAATCCTACCCCATCCACCCGAAACCAATATATGAATACTACTATAGTACTCACACCAGTCAATTTCTACAAAGCCATTTTTACTACTTCTTCCTATAAAGTATAAAAAGTTCTTTATTGGACTTGACATACAAGAGGGGGTTTTAGTCAGTAAGAGTCTGACATAACCTACTGTTATCCCTCCCATCCGTGGGCAGGATAACAGAAGGTATCCATGAGGATTTTCTCCTCCTCTCTCCCAAAAAAAAAAAAAAAATAAGAAGTCCAGGGTCGGTTCACTCTTACGGACTTGTTTATATTATAAAAATAGTTGAGGAAAGGACCAGCAGGTGGCGCATCCAGTACTAGATTTGAAGGATTTGAATGTCCCGCCATATGCTCCATAGAAAATGTAACATCTAGATATTCCCGCTCATTCGGATATTAGTTTTCTATGATTCGGCTCATTCTTTGTTGTTGTTGAGAGAGATTATATTTGCATTTTGTAGGTTATAATCACTGCAATAGCATTATTTTGCGATTATTAGCAAATTATTCGATTGAAAGTATTCTCAAACGTGGTGTAAGTCAATAAAGGTTAGTCATTTTTTAATTTTCTTTATTACATAAGGTTTGTTTGTAGTCTTGTTTTATATTATTAATACACAGTTTTAAGTCCTTAGTGCTAGTATAGTTTGTGTTTTCGTGTTATATTTATTGTGTGAGTGTGTAAAATTAATAAAAAAATGCCTAAATACCGTACTTGCATGGTTAAAAAATGTGAAGATAAAACTTCACCCAGGCATCAATTTCCAAATCCACAAAAGGATATGGCAAGATTCCAAATATGGGTTGATGCTTGTGATAATGAAGAATTAAGGAATTTAGGTCCGGATAGGATTTATGCAACGAAAAAAATCTGCCACATTCATTTTGCGAAGAAGTATTGTGGAAGGAACAACTTCATATTGTTAAACGCTATTCCGACATTATTTTTACCAAAACGTCAGGAGACTGTACAAGAAACAGTTGATGACAACGAAGAGTTTTTAATTGACGAGCCCGATGCACTACTGGACGATGTTCCCTTATTTCTTGCAGAAAAAACAAACGCCATGACTAAAGAAAATGAAAACGAAGAGATGCTGTCAGTTACGCCACCACCATTATTACAGGGAATTGGTCAAAGTGGAAACCTAACACCAAAAGCAAAGAAAATATACAAGAGAGCTACTCGTCTAAAAAGGACTAATTGGATACTTAGAAGGAAGCAGCGCACCCTAAGAAAACGGCTGGATACATACGAAAGTATGTCTAGGAGTGAAATAATTAATATGGCTACATTAGACATAAATCCTATAATGAAACAATTTGTAACAGGCCAACTAAATTTGGAGGGACAGCACCCTAACGGAAGAAGATTTTATCTTAAAGATAAAGTGTTAGGTGTAACATTTTACAAGCAAAGTCCCAAAATGTACAGGTTGCTTTCTAAAATGTTTAGTATGCCATCAAAGAATACAGTAATGAGAATGTTAAAGCAAGTACCGGTAATGCCAGGATTCAATGATGTCATATTTAATAATTTAAAAGAAAGTGTTGAAAAAGTACAAGACCACGAGAAAAATTGTGTATTGTTATTTGATGAAATGTCAATACAACCACATTTACAAATGAATATTCATACAGGCAATGTAATGGGTTTTCAACACTTTGGAGAAAAAACGTCAAACTTAATCGCTAGCAGTGTTACTGTCTTCATGATAAAAGGTATAACTAAAAAATGGAAACAACCTGTATTTTATGGATTTTCTGCAACCGGCATAAAAACAATTGATTTGGTACGGACCATAAAAGACGTCATTGTCAAATGTCAAGAATGTGGATTACGTGTAGTATCAACAATTTGTGATGAAGGACCGTCAAATGTGGCTGCTATTAATTATTTACACAAACGATCAGCAGAAAAAGCTCTCAGAAAGGGAGAAGCACAAGAAGATTTCACCTTCAACGTAAATGGAAAGAAGATCATACCGCTCTACGATACTCCGCATTTAATTAAAGGAATTCGCAACAACCTCTTAACAAGAAATTTAATATGGGAGAAAGGAAATGATGAAAAGTTTACGTGCAAGTGGAAAGAGATACAGCAGGCATACAATATAGACAACCACAGCGGAGAACTTCGAGTCATGCCAAAACTGAACGATAAACATATGTATCAGCATAAAATGTCTAAAATGAAGGTGGCACATGCAACCCAAGTGCTTACTCACACAGTAGCTTCAGCAATTGGACTTTTTGCAAGAACGTCACTTCAAGCTGAAGATGGAACATTCTTGGAAAAGCGAGCAAAAGAAACTTCTCAAGTCATACATTTTTGGGATCAATTATTTGACAGCTGTAATGGGCAAACATTACATCCGAAGAACGGAAAAACACTAAGATGTGCAGTTTCTAAAACCTCACCTCACCTGAAATTTTGAAAGGAAGCAAGGAAGAATTTATCAAAAATGTATTTTTAGAAGGAAGGTACTACAGAAAGATTTATTCCGCCGTCATTAAAAAACTGGATTATTACTCTCAAAGGTATGGAATTATTGGTGAAAGATTTGCTGCAAGGGGATAATATGTCATTCTTTACGCCAAGGACATTTAATCAAGATTCTTTAGAGAACTTTTTTGGTCAAATCCGTCAACATTGTGGACCGAATGAAAATCCTGGAGCAAATTCTTTCGTCAATTCTTACCGAACTCTGCTAGTAAATAATTTAGTAACAGTTCATTCCATTGGAGCAAATTGTAAAGATGATAACAGTGTTAACCTAATTACAAGAGTCGAAGAATTTATCACACAACAAAGCAATAACAAAACTGAACTTGCCCAGTGCAATGAATACGCAGTAGAAACAATGAAAAGATATTCACCGGTGGATAAAATGTCTGTAGGATATATTGGTGGATTTGTTACAGAAAAGATAGGGGATTATTATAAATGCGAAACATGCAGGGATTGTATTTTATGCAAAGATAAAAATCAACGAATCGAATGGCACAATTTCACGAAGGAAAAAGAATTCACTGATAGTATTCCCAGAAATTAAAATACTGTACACCTCAATTAATAAAAGGACTTGCTTATTGCTACAATATATTTAAGAATCTGTTTCCAAAAATATGCCACCTTGATAATTGCTTTAACATATTATTACAAAGTATGGAGAAGCACAAACCTTTCACATTTAAACCTTGCGAACACACCATTGAGATGATAAAAAAGATTATATACAACTTTAGCAAGTTATGTTGCTATAATTGGTACAATGGTGTAAATAAAGTTCTAATGAACAAGGATGACCGAGTTGGAAAAAGGAAAAGGGATCCAATTTATAGCCAGGCATTGGAATATGCAAAGAAGAGGCAGAAGAAGAGGAAGTATAACCATATAAGTGCTTAGATACATGGAATTTTTCTTTTAAGTATACACATCCCAATGTATACACTGTGAATTTTCATGTTTTCGTTGATTGTATAAAAGCGTTTTATTCAAATCGTTTATCTTGCGAAGCAGCCCGACCAATACAAATTTTTAGCCGTTATAAACTGGAAATAATGAATAACTATTTTTCGATTTAACTGATGTTAGTGAAACTGGGCATATGTGTTTTTGTTCACTATGGACATGTGGATTAGACCTACTGGGGATACCACATATAAAAAAAATGAGCCGAATAGCTCTACCTCCTGGTTTGGAAAAGAGTTAATATATATTTTGTAATGTAAATTTTTGTAATGTAAATCTTTTAATAGGTACCACATGGTTCAAGAATCGTCATGTGCATTACAAACAATAAACTATTAATTTAATAATAAATGTATAAAACTAAACTTTAATTTTATATTTATTTTCCAATTTACCAAAATATTTTTTTTCATGCAGGATATACTAAGGTAAGTAATTATTTTTTTTTAATTAATTCATTATATCAATAAACACATTTATTTTGCCTTAAAAGGAATATTGAACTTTTAAATTCACTAAAAAAAGAATGACAAAAAGATGACAGTGTTAAGATAGCTAAATATAAAGCCAATCCATTAATTAGAATTTTCACAAAGGTAAAAGATAAGGTCCCAGTATCAATGATGTCAGGAGTAATCTACAGGATCCCTTGCTCGGCATGTGATCTGTCATATATAGGCCAGACGGGCCAATGGCTTAAAGCCAGAATGGCAAAACACAAAAGTGATTGCAGGCTGAATAAAAATACATGCGCACTAGCCATTCACACAAATGAGACAGATCACAGGCCGAACTTCACTGACGTAAAAGTCCTTGACACAATGGATAACTACAGGAAAAGACTTTTCCTGGAAATGTACCACATAAAAAAGGAAGGGACCGGAGCCATGAATTTCAAATCAGATACAGATAATTTAAGTAGCACTTACGCTTACTTAATCGAACTGGGTGAAATTAGAAAGGCACCCAGAATATCTTTTGACTTTACTGTTTGAGCTTCATGCCTCCGGTCCACAGGTGGTGTTTTTGTGCGGATTTTTGTGTCGGTTTCTTAGTGGGTTGATTTTTTCGGAGCGGGGTAGGTCTGTAATAGGGTTCAGATTGTAATAAAAACTTACTTGTCAATTACAATGGATTTGACCATGTGATCGGCGATGTTGTGACGGATGTTTTTAATTCAATTATATACCTTTCCTATATCTCTTCTTTTTTCTACTGTAACGATGCTGGGGGAGATGTTTATTGAGTTGCATAAACACCACTGAGTCTTGGAGGGTTCATTCACACCGTATGTGTGAGTGAACTCTCCAAGCATTTCAGTCGCTCGGGATATTCAATTTTCAATTGTTAAATGAATCAAAGCTGTGTGTTTTCACTTTGTAACCAACATCATTAATTGTAACCGCTAATTATAGGCCATCTAAATATAAGCTGCTTCTTCTTATGCTGTACGCGTGAAATATGATTGTTGCTCCATTTTTCAGCTGTGGAATGGTCACAATACAAACTGAATCGGGTTCAGCTGGCGAACTTTTCACCACATATTCACGGAGTCTGGAGTTTTGTGCTTCTCCCCTGTCGCCCCAGGAACCAAGCAGTGAGAGCGCGGTTCGTCGGGAGACGGGGTGAGGGGTTGAGGACGCCAGTTCACTTTTCTTCCTTCTCACGCCGGACTCATCAATTCAAATTTCGCGGGTGTTCTCGCGAGTGAGACGGGCTTTGAATTTCGCGGCTGTGTGTGCCGTGTTTCACGGCTGGTCTCTCTCGCGTGATCATCTTCGCGCATCCCCACGAACTGAAGTTGGCCGGCGACGGCCACCTTACTGTCATTCTAACCACGCACCTGTTGCAAATACCAGGTTGTGTTTTTAATCTGTTTTGTGGAGTTTCGTGTTTTGTTGATGAGTGTGGCGTGTATGTGGTGGTTTTAATTGTTACAAGCGACAGTGATGATGTTCGCGGGCTGGCCCCGAAGAAAACGCAAAAAGGAGCGTTTCTCCACAGTTTGGTGAATGGAGATGCGTAGTAACGCAATAAAAAGTCCGACCTGCACTTGAGTCTGATGGAACCTGAGATTCCGAGTTTTGGCCCCTGGTCAATAGAATTAAAAATGTAATTAACTAATCTATATTCTTTCATGTCACTTTCAATCATATTTCATCATCTCATTTTCACTTAAAACAATGTTATATAAAGTCACTCCATATTAATCATTTCACGCCATTTTCATTTCAATAATTTTTCAATAATTAACTCACCGTTCTGTAAAAAATTACGGTTTTTATTTTTTGTATTATTTTATTGTAGTGAAATCCCTGAAGAAGGAGCCAAAAAGCTCCGAAAGCTCGGAAATTAATAAATTAATTGGATTAAGCAACTAGCCTATCATTAGTGGTCGATTACCCCGTTACAAAGTTTTGTGTTTTCCCAACAAGTACGACCGTTACTTCCCTCCGTGGTTTCTATGTAATATTAATGTCACAGTAAAAACAGATTTTTTGGATTGCTTAGAAATAATCTTAAAAAATAACTTTTTTTTCATTTAACAATAAATTGTTTAAACAAACAGAAGGCCTAGCAATGGGGTGCCCTTTAAGCCCATTGCTAGCAGATATATTTATGCATAATTTTACAAAAATAATATTAAATTCGTCACTAGCTAAAAAACATATTTACACTCAATTTTTAGATTTCTTAAATAAACTTCACCCTAAAATTAAATTCACAGCTGAAACCGAAATCAATAACATTAAATATTTAGATCTGTCTATTACCAGAGTAAATAACAAACTCTCTTTTGACATTTTTAGAAAACCTTCCTTTACCGACTCAATTATCCCTAACCATTCCAGACATCCTTAATAAACATAAAATTGCTGCATTCAATTCAATGATTCATAGAGCCTTAAAAATCCCTTTGTCAGCTAATTTTTTCGAGAAGGAAATTAACTTGATTAGAGCTATGGCTATTAACAATGGTTATGGTTGTGATTTGGTTGATAGACTTCTTAAAAAACAAAAATTTAATAACATCAAACATTTATTATACGCTGGAATATCATTTGAAAAATAAACAATTAAATATAAATCGTTAACTTATTTTGGAAATGTCAGTTTTCAAGTTAAAAATATCCTAAAAAAGCATAATATTCAAGTTGCATTTAAACCGTACTGTAAAATCAATAACCATATCTTTAATAGTAAAACAAAATTAGATAAATTTAATAAATCCGGAATATATAAATTAACTTGCGCAGATTATCAAGGGATATACATTGGCCAATCTGGTCGTAATTTCAACATAAGATTGAGGCAACATTTGCGCTCTTTTCGGCTTAAACAGAGTGATAAGTCGTCTTTTGCAAAACACCTTTTAGACGAAAATCACACTTTTGAAAAAGATGTACTTACCATAATCCATCATGCCGAAAAGGGTCGTAAAATGAATTTGCTAGAAGCACTAGAGATACACAAAGCCCGCGCTAATCCGGGAATTCCCTTAATTAACGACCAGGTTGACCTAATGTACACCCCCATTTTTACCGCTGTCTTGTAATTGTGTATATATACCTGTAAAACCTCTAGTTTAAGTTACTCCATGTTTGATAATGACAAGCTAAATTTGTCGAAACTGCAGTCACATTAAATAAAACGTGTTATACAAACAATGTTATAAGTGTTTCATTGTGTAATTAACATGTATAACGAAGTAGAAGCCTCCACAATACAGTATTTTAAAATTGTGTGTACTCGATAGCGTACAGGCCAAGATCTTCGCGCATCATCCAGGCAACCTGTGTTAGATCCTACAGTCCGGCCACTTTTTATTTTTGTTTATATTACTTTTCATTTTTGCTTATATTACTTTTTGTTTATCATTTATTACAAAATCAGAGTATTCCATTATATAAATATTTATATTTATTTTATACATTGATATTACTATTATTAATATTTTGTCCGGTTGTTGGCGTTAGGGTTTTCCAGATAAATATTGTCGCACCTCTTTTACCTAGTTCTTGAAAAGGGCTCGAGCATAGTAATTAAACCTACGATTGCATGTTGTTATTGGCCAAGACAGTAGTAAAGTTTGTAGAAATATAAATTCCAAAAATGAAAGCGGTTAGTCTATTGACAAACTTCAATTGAGCTATTTGCGACACGTGTTTTATCTTTGCGACAAATTTTCATAATGGAAGTTATTACGGACATCTACGGGAGCTGTTACTATTTCCATGAGGGATTTGTATACGTCTGTGATAGGCAGGGCCGGATTTAAGGGTGGGCCGAGTGGGCCCTGGCCCCCACAGTCTGGGGGCCCCCACAACCAAGTAAAAAAATAAAAAAAATAAAAAAGTTTCAAAAAATACAAAAATAAAATTGAAAAAAATAAAAAGTAAAAAAAAACTAAAAAATTGATTGTAACAGAAGTTATAATAAGACATTTTTACATTTAGTAATAAATAATCAGCATATCGTCTTTTTGCAGCCTTTAGCACAACATAATAAGATTACACGAAAATATGTCGTTTGAATTTTCCCGCGTGTAGATAGCGCGGTATTTAACATATGTTCCTAGGGTTCCTAGTATTTGTCACTGCATGGATACCGCCATAAATCTTGTTGAGTGCGGAGATAAGTAAGAAAGTAAACAATGGATCGGCACAAAGTAAAACGGATATATTTAAGTGGGGCTGAAAAGCGCAAAAGGACAAAAGAAGGGAAACAGAAGTTGGCCCAAGCATTGAGTCTGACTTCTAACCTGAAAAATTACTTGAATGTGCTGCCAAAAATTTCATCGGAGGAATCGTCGCAAAGCAATCGACGACAGGTAAGTGATACATTGTCATTTAAATATAATGAAAAACAATATGAAAATCAATGTGTTTTGGTTTATTAATATTCATGTGTTCTGATGAATTTTACTTATGAATGTTTTTGTTTATTAATTGCAGACTCTACAAGATGCGTTTAAACTGAACGATGACCTACATCATTTGCAGGACTCTGATCAACAAGAGGTAATTTGTTTGTAGAATTTAATTTTGTTATTACATATGGATATCAATAAAAGAAACTATATGAAAATAAATGTGTTGCAGAACATTCATATGAAGGTGTTCTATGATTAATTTTACCATTGAATGTTTTTTTTAATGATTTGCAGATAGTACACGATGAGTCTGAACCGGTTGATTACCTGCATCATTTGCGGGACTCTGGCCAACAAGCGGTAATTTGTTTATTGAATATAATTATAATTTGATATTATGTTTAAATACTAATGAAAAACTACATAAAAATGACTGTGTTTCTGATTATTCATAAGTAGGTGTTCTACGAATAATTTTATCTATGAATGTTTTTGCTTATGAATTTCAGGTAGTACAAGATACTTCTCAACTGTTCGATGACCCGGACCATTTGCGGGACAGTCGTCAACAAGAGGTAATATGTGTATTGAATATAAGTTTAATATTACATTTGTATATTAGAATGCAATATCCAATATCCAATAGTGAAGAGTCCTGAAATGGAATCTTCATTTATACCTGTGGTTTTGAGTAAAAGCCCAATTAATGATTTCTAACGGATTTCAAGTAATTTCTATAAAAGTATTTCAATGTAAGTGTAAATGGAACATAATTGATTTTTCCTTAAAAGAACGTCACATAGCCGGTTTTTTCAACAATAAAATGTTACATTCCAAATTTTGTCCAAATTGTTCTAAATCTATAACAGATAACATGATTTAGAGTTCACAAAATTAAAATAGACCTTAATATGTATAAATGAAGTGAACTTTATTTCTAGTGACCAACAATGTCACTTAACTAGTTTTCCTCAAAACCACTAATATAATAATTAGGCAATAATTACTGGTATAGTAAATAGTCAATAAAATAAAAAAAACAGTTATATAGAATTGTTTAATTTACATTTACATCAAGTAAATTTCATTTTCTTAATCCTTCACATCAATCCTTTGCATCTCTTGCCTTTACATCAATTAATTTGCATCACATGAATTTTGTAATTTTGACCAAGGCTTGAAAACTAAAAAGAATATCGCTTCGGTTTTGGTTATCGATACTTCAGTCATTTTGGTTTCGGTTACGGTTACGTTCCTTCTTTTTGTATGTGAAACGGTTTCGGTTCCGGTTATCGATTTTTGCCGGTTTTACATAGGTTTAGAGGAACCTGTAAATCGAAAAGTGTAAAATTACACTGTATGCAGTATATTTTGGTTTTACACTCCAAGCAGTGGAATTTTTTTCAATTTCGTGTTTTCCAATTTTCCTGCGTGTAAAATTACACGCAGGAGGTAATCAAACCTAAAAAAACCTGATGTAATTTAGCTTTTGTTAGCACTTTCACATTGTGGAGTGTAATCTTTTTCACATCGAATGTCAGGTATTTTACACAAATTGTGTATTTATATACGTTTATTGAAAAAATTACACATATAGTTTAAGTTTACGCGATAAGTGTAAAATTTTACACTCAACTTGGAAAAATACACTGTGGCAAGTCTAAAACTGAGTAAAATGTTACACGGTTGATTTACAATGTATCAAAAAAATAAATAAATTGATCGATTTCGTAGGAGTAATCCTTGTGTCAGACAGAGACACCTTGTGTTTCATATGCACGCCACATTCTTAAAATAATGTTTTCAATTTAAGAATGAAGTCGCCGTCCATAAAATACTTAAACTTTTGGAATTTCGAATCTAAATTTGCATATTTTGTATTGCAAAATACTCATTATCTTCAAATTAATAAAAACCGATTCAAAACCGGTGTGAGATAAACGAAAACCAAGAACTGTAAGAAAAACCGTTTCATTCGGTTTTGGTTTTTATATCGAATAAATAAATCGGTTTTTACCGGTTATTCGTTTCGGTTTTGTTCCGGTTTTCAAGCCTTGATTTTAATAATAGATTTCTGACGCTTGTGTTTCTGATATTATATTAGGTGACAAGTGAGGCATCAACATCGACAAATGATTTGCATCTTTCTGGAACTAGTGCATGCTTACCACTGAAGCAACATGATTCGACGGACATAGGATTGTGGCCAGAAGATGCAAGGCCCTTGCATCTTGCAGCAAGGGGTCTAGTTGACTATTGGATTCGGACAGGAAACAAGGATCTACAAAACTGCGATGAGGAGGTGTTGAGCACTAAATCACTTGAGCAAATAGATGGCACCCGTGTCCGCAAATGTCAGACATCCGTGTTTGAAAGACGAATGCGGAATGGAGCGGTCATTCGACGATCCTGGCTGTGCTTCTCACCATCGCAGGGGAGATTGTACTGTTCCATCTGCAAGCTGATGAGCAACGCGCGTACTCAATTCACCCACGGTGGATTTTGCGACTGGAAACATTCTGGACAGCGTTTACAGGATCACGAGTCATCGAAATCTCACCTGGACGCTGTGCTGGATTACACAATACGTTCGAACATCGTAGGACGCATCGATGCTGCGCTTGTTCAGCAAGAAGAAAGAGCTCAGAAGTATTGGCGAAATATTCTCGAACGAGTTGTCAGCGTCATCAGATTTCTCGCTGAACGTGGATTGGCATTCCGTGGGGGACACAGAAGATCTTGGATCATCAGATAATGGAAACTACCTCGGCTTGCTTGAACTTTTGGCGGAGTACGACGATTTCCTCAAGAAACACATCACTGACACTGGCAGCTACGGAAGCGGACACGTGAATTACCTTTACCTTTCAGATGAAGGCCACATAGACCAACTTGCCGTGGTTTTCAGATACATTGAAGACTGCACCCCTGTCGAGAGATTTGTGCTGTTCCTGCCCAATCAAGGCCACAAGGCTCAAGACATGTACGACGGCTTGAAGAGCGTGCTAGAAGCCAACTACTTGGACATTCAATATTGCCGAGGACAGTCCTACGACAACGCGTCTGCCATGAGTGGAAAGTACAACGGTCTCCAAGCTCTTGTGAAGGCGGCCAACGAATTAGCTGACTGGATTCCTTGTGCTGCCCATTCTCTGAACCTCGTAGGCAAAGCTGCTGCAGAATGTTGTGTTGCGGCAGTGCGGTTTTTCACCTTTTTGGAAGAAGTCTACGTATTTTTTACGAGCTCTACAAGTCGTTTCAAGAAACTTACAGAGCAACTTCAAACATCCCAGACTGACTCAGAGAAACGACGCATAAATGTCCCGACTCGAGTGAATAGCACCCGCTGGTCTTGTCGTGCCCACGCCACAAAAGCTTTGGTGCTCGGATATAAAGACATTAAGCAGACGCTTTTGTCAATGTCTGAAGACGAGGAGCAACACGCGAAAACCCGAGTCGAGTGTGAAGGATTGCACAAGCAAATGTGCAAGTTGGAGACTGGGATTTACGCTGTTTTTTGGAACAACATCCTAAACAGAGTGGACGCGACAAGTAAATTACTTCAAAATTCCAAGCTCGACTTAAATTCGGCAGTTGCAGCTCTGAAATCTCTGCGAGTTTTCATTGAGAAGGAACGTGACAACTTTGTGGTCTACAAAGAAGCAGGGAAAGAACGAGCCGGAACGTCGGAGTACGAGACCTCGAGGACGCGACGCCGCAATCTACGCTTGATTCCTCTGGACTACGGGCACGCGCCAGAAGCGGACCTGTCACCAGCGCGGAGAACTATCTGCCTGTCATCGACCAGTTGTTGATGTCGCTGGACCAACGGCTTGCGGCGTACGATATGGTGTCAAAGCGTTTCGGATTCCTGGCTGAACTCGAGGATTCGCCGTCCGAGCTGCTGCTTGAACAAGCTCGACTTTTGGCTGGAATCTACAAAGACGATGTGGATGAAAATCTCGGAGTCGAGCTGGTACAGTTCGCTGCATTTTGTAGACAGTTTGCTGGGAACAAGGGCCAATACCTGAGTCGCGAACATTTTATGTATTCATTAATAGAAGAAAAAGAACTACAAGATGCTTTCCCCAATGTACAGACGATTCTAAAAATGTATCTCGTATTGATGATCACAAACTGTTCTGCGGAAAGATCGTTTTCGAAACTCAAATTGTTGAAAAACAGATTGCGAACGGCAATGACCCAACGTCGCCTCAATGATCTCTCGATTTTGAGTTGTAACAGCGATATTCTGAGATCGTTGAACTTTGATAGCGTTATCGACGATTTCGCGGCGAGAAAAACTCGTAAAGTACCTTTGTAAAATTATGTATATTCATGTAAAGTAAATAATATATACTTTTCAGAAAATGTGCGTTCATTTGATACATTAACATTACATTCAGCGTACAGATAGTGTATGCTGAATGCAACATGCTGGCAGCTTTTGCTATATAGGGGCCCCCACAAAACTTGGGCCCAGGGGCCCCCACAACCCTAAATCTGGCCCTGGTGATAGGCAACGTAATAATAACATTTATTTAAGATGCCGTGATAGATTCACTTGTCCTGCAAGAGCAGTGCTTCGTAACGAACGTTTGCGTGTTACAAGAGGACATAACCATGATGGTAGTGAATCTGCAGTGAAAAAATTAAAATTCGAAATTAAGTGCATGAGTGATTGTGAAGTGAAGGATGATCAAGCTCGTACAATTTTTATGAACAACTCTACAGAGAACATAGAAGGTGCGAGCGAGATCAAAAGCTACAACTCAATCAAATCTAAGTTAGCACGGGCGAAGAGGCACTTTCATCCCGCGGTACCTGCCTCACTGGAAGATGCTGCTAATATTATTCGCAATCCGCGGTAAGTTTAAAATATTAATAGAAAATTGATTAAAACACTTGGTTTGTATTACTGATATTTTTATTAAATAACATAGTTCTATACTGGTTTTGAAAATAAAATTCACTTGGATTTGTTTCTCTTTTAAGCCGAAACTAATAGCAAAATAAAATACTATACAAGTGAAACAAAACAAGGTGAATTTAGTTTACAAAATCAATATCTTTTCGAAAATGTTTTAAAAAGTGATTAATTAGGAAAAGGTGTCCAACAAAATAGTTCTTGTTTATAATTCTTAAAAAGATCCAAGGTCCAAACTAGTAGTAGCTAAAATAAAAATCAGTAAAACAAAGTATTTTAATCAATTTTTCTCGCATTTTATCCACATTTTAGCTAGTATTTTTATTTCTCCTCATAATCTAACATCGACTTCATGAAATGTGGATCAATGAAATAATCTCCTCAAACTGTGAGGCCCTGTACTCTCGATTATATTTCTATTTTTAGAACTTATATCTACTTTTATTTTAGATTCGACGGAACATATAATAGGGACTTTGAGGAAAACAACTTTTTTGTTGATGTATTACCTGGCCCTACATTATTATTTGTTTCTCATAGAATTGTAAATTTTATTAGAGAAGAGGGAAGAGCCATTCTGGCAATGGATGGAACATTTAATTGCGTCCCACAAGTTGGTGGTGCTACACAATTATTTATGATCCACAGTATTCATCAGTATACAGTGAGTTGACACTATTAAATACTATATTAAAAACGGATTTTATCGTTATACATATTTTCAGGCATTTCCTTTTGTGTATGCATTAATGACAAGACGCACAGAAATGGAATATGACCACATATTTAATGTTGTATATGAGTTGCTGAAAGGTTAGTTGAAGAAATAATATTTATATAAAATTTCATTAAATTACGAATTATTTTACTTAGGTGTGCGGGTGATGGAAGGAATGTCAGATTATGAAAGGGGATTAAGGAATTCATTCCGGAGAAGGTTTCCCAACCCCCATCTGTATGGGTGTTGGTTCCATTATTGCAGGGCAATTTTATTAAATAGTAAGTAATTATAATTATAATGGAGTTTCATTTTGTATCTAACAATAAACAATTGATTTCAGGTCGTTCAATCGGGTTATATAAATTGAATAATAATAGTCGCTTCATAAGAATGATTTCGGCATTGCCCTTAATGCCAGGTGGTTTTAAGGAGGATGGCTTCCGGTATGTTCTCCGGAGGCTGACGGAGAACAATATCGGTGAACTTGAAAAAGTTCACCGATTTGAAAATTATTGGAGACAATGGGGCGGCGAAAATATTAGTGTATGGGGCGCCACGGCGCGATGCAACAACAGCGTCGAGTCCCTCCATAATTTTATTAAAAATACACTTCGGGGGCCGATCCCCATTTTTGGACATTTGTAAAATATTTAAAAAAATTTGAAAATGACAAGGCCATCGACTTAGGCCGGATAAGGCGATTTAGACGAACACCGAACAGGAAACCACGTAACGTGCAATTGCAAGAACGCATACGTATGTATAATTAGATTGAACTTAACTTAACAATTCAATACAAAAACATGTTATTTCAGATCAAGAGCAGCTGCTATTGCAGGAGGCTGGGAGGGAAGGCATTGAACAAGAAGAGGTAAGTTTGTTTATATTTATGTAATATACAGGGTGTCCGTAATTCGAGAGAATGTATGGGGATCTCGCTTATTTGAAGAGATACAGAGTCGGTTAAATTGGGGCAGATTTAAGATATCTTTAATTACTTTTGAGATTTTCGCAAAAAACCGTTTTTTCGAAATTCTGTTTTTATTTTTTTATTCAAAATCTATTTATTTTAGAAATATGGTACTTTGACATTATTAAGGTACTTTTTGATGGGGAATCGAATGGTATTTTTTATTTTGAGATAACTCTTCAAATTACATGAGAACTGGAACTAACTTTTGTTTTTCTTATGGGCGCCATTTTGAATTTTGATTGCATATGAAAGGATGTTTTTTTCTGAATTCAATAATGTATAACACTTATACTTTATTTTGTTTGTAACATGTATAATTCTATTATCAAAACTATTACTTGTTTATTGTAAACAAGCCCTTAGAAACAATTGCAGCTTGTTTGTTTACAATCAAATTATTCATTGTTTGCAACTACATTGCATTGTTTAGAAGTATTTCTTACGGATATAAGAAAAAATGTCATACAGTAATGAAGAATTACGTGATATGATAAATATTTATTATTTATCAAATAAAAATGTACACCGTACTTCAGAAGAGTACCTCTTGCGGTATCCAGAAAGGCGACAACCATCCCAGAGTCACTTCGTAACCCTACATCAAAATTTATTGAAATACGGTTCATTCAAAAAACCTAGAACAAAATATGGAGACCGTTTTATAAATAATTACGAGGATGAAATTTTACAGCAGGTAAATAATAATATTTATTTTAAAAATATGATAACGTGGTTTATGCAGGTGCAGGATGAACCAACGACGTCAACTAGACAAATTGCGAGAACCATTAATAAGTCTCATCAATCAGTATGGCGAGTTTTAAAAAAGCATAAATATCGCCCGTACAAAATTAAAATAACCCAAACTCTGCATCCTGGCGACAACGAGAGACGTACAGAATTTTGCCATTTTCTATTAAATAAGTTGGAACAAAATCGGCAGTTTTTGGAAAATATTATCTGGACAGACGAATGTAAATTTACCAACTGCGGTTTATTTAATCGCCACAACCAACATTTCTGGAGTTTAAATAATCCCAGACAATTTGAACAACGACGGCCGCAAATTCGGTTTAGTCTAAATGTATGGGTAGGTTTGTTAAATGACGAAATGATAGGCCCATACATTTACGAAGAAAATTTAAATTCTGCTCGTTATTTAAATATTTTAAGAACTGTTTTAACAGATTATTTAGACGAACATATTACGTTGGATCGATTAAGTGAACTTTGGTTCCAACAAGACGGCGCACCTCCGCATAATAGTGCCGTTGTCAGTAGTTGCTTAGAAGAAATGTTCGAAAATAATGTTATTTCAAATAGAAGTGTAGTCCGCTGGCCAGCGCGCTCACCAGATCTGTCGCCTCTTGACTATTTCTTGTGGGGCTCAATTAAAGATAATGTTTACAAAACCATTCCACAAGATGTTGAAGATCTCCGAAGAAACATTCTAGCAGCATTAAATAATATTCGAAGAAGAGACATAGCACGATCAATTAAACATTTAAGAAGGAGGGCAGAATTGTGCATTGAAATAAATGGCGGATTATTTGAGCATTTGTTATAATTCTTTATTTATTGTTATTTGTAAAAGACTTATTTAATAGGATGAACAATATTTATTTTATGTTAATTAATGTTTAATTCATAATAAAATGTAATGTACACATTTAAATTAGAGTTACCTGTAACAATTTAAAATTACATCTCTAAGGAACATTGTTAAACAACCGAACATACTTATAATCGATTGTAAACAAACAAGCTGCAATTGTTTCTAAGGGCTTGTTTACAATAAACAAGTAATAGTTTTGATAATAGAATTATACATGTTACAAACAAAATAAAGTATAAGTGTTATACATTATTGAATTCAGAAAAAAACATCCTTTCATATGCAATCAAAATTCAAAATGGCGCCCATAAGAAAAACAAAAGTTAGTTCCAGTTCTCATGTAATTTGAAGAGTTATCTCAAAATAAAAAATACCATTCGATTCCCCATCAAAAAGTACCTTAATAATGTCAAAGTACCATATTTCTAAAATAAATAGATTTTGAATAAAAAAATAAAAACAGAATTTCGAAAAAACGGTTTTTTGCGAAAATCTCAAAAGTAATTAAAGATATCTTAAATCTGTTTTCAGATTATTAATAAGCATCAAATTACGCAACTTTGCCCCAATTTAACCGACTCTGTATCTCTTCAAATAAGCGAGATCCCCATACATTCTCTCGAATTACGGACACCCTGTATATATATATATATATATATATACAGGGTGGTCCATTTAAAGTGTTTTCAGGAAATATTTCGGAAACAATACATTTTACCCAGAAATGACCTGGGCAAAAAATAATCGTACAGAAGGGGGCCATAATTCCGTAATAGTGGTTTTGTCCTAGATGGCGCTGTTGTCGCTAAAACAAGGTCAACTCAATTTTCTTAAATGGAAACCCCTATTTTTGATTTCAGATTCAGATTCCTCGTTAAAAAATAAGAAGAATTTACTGAACTTATTTTTTGTCAGCATGATAGATGGCGCTGTAATCGCGAAAAAATGATGATCATCTGATTTGACGGGAGACACATTAAAATGGCGCAGTTTACAATCGCGGAAAAAGTCGATATGATTTTTGTGTATGGTGAAGCTGGACGCAATGCACTTGCTGCGTGTGCTTTATACGCGGAGAGGTATCCCGATCGAAATCATCCGTGTCACATGACTTTTCTCCGGGTCGTCAACTTATTTGCGGAAACTGGCAACCTAAAACGAACCAGGAATCGAAGACGCACTATGACGCATGAAAATGCCGAAGCGGATATTTTAGCTGCAGTTGCAGTCAATCCCCACATAAGTTCCCGTCAACTTGAGCGGAGTTCAGGCATCTCCAAACAAGTGCTCTGCGAATTCTTCATCGACATAAATTTCATCCTTATCACGTATCATTGCATCAAGAACTTCAAGACGATTTTCAACATCGAGTGCAGTTTTGCAATTGGGCTCAACAACAGATACGCAACAACCGTAACTTCGTTTCAACGATCTTATTCTCAGATGAAGCAAGCTTCACTAATCGTGGCCAAGTCAACCGACATAACATGCATTATTGGGCTTAGGAAAATCCACATTGGATCCGACAAGTGGATCATCAACGACCGTGGAGCGTCAACGTTTGGGGCGGCATTCTGGGAGATCATGTTATTGGCCCATACTTCATCGACGGAAATCTGAATGCACAGAAATACAGTGAAATTCTGACTACTCATCTCCCTGCTTTACTCGAAGACGTCCCTCTGCAGACCCGTCTAAGAATGTGGTACCAGCACGATGGATGCCCCGCACATTTTGCCCATGTAGTCCGGGATATTTTGAATCACCGATTTCCGAACAAGTGGATTGGTCGTGGAGGACCGGTGCCTTGGCCGACACGTTCGCCGGACTTGACAGCGCCAGACTTTTTCTTGTGGGGAATGCTGAAGGATAGATGTTATGCGGACATACCGATAACGCCAGATGACATGAAGCAGCGTATTCGCAATGCTTGTGCGAACATCAGCAGAGACACCCTTCGAGAAGTTTCGAAAGCATTCGAAAAAAGGATCGCAAAATGTCTGGACGTGAATGGCCATCATTTTGAGCACCTGCTCAAGAGATACAATTTCAAATAAGTAAAACACAAGCGCGCGCCTACACACGCGTACACACAATCGGCTTTTTCTTCCAGCTTCCAACAAGATAGTCTCCAGCTCAGACATCGACAACATGGACCTGGAGAGCGACTTCTGGCTGTCACAGCGGTCAGCGGCGCTGACGCTGAGTCCGGAGGAACAGGAGCGTCTGCTGAAAGTGCTTTTTCAAGATCGACCAGAAGATGTTGCTGACGCGGCGGCAGCACCACGAGATCACCCAACCTCAGCCAGTGCTGGTCACCCTAGGCCATGATCTGGTTCAAGGTCATCAAGCACGCGCATGACATCACGAAGAACCTGGAGCCGGTGATTCGAGTCAAACTTTATCGTTGCTTGCATTTGTATGCTAATAATTAATACAAAATAAAACATCAAATTTTTTAATAATATCCTTCCAGATTAACTTGAAATATTCTCAAAATTTTTTACAAAATGTAATTCAAATATCTTTTACACAAACGGCAATTGAATGTAACAAGCATTGTTCGTGATTTTAGAAGAGCACGATCGCGCGTGCGCTCGCACGCACACAAACAAACACAGAAAACAAACCTACACACACCCAGACTCAAGCGCATACACACACACACACACACAGACGAGCTCGCAAGCTCGAACACACGAGCGTCCGAACGCATCATCATTTTTTCGTGATTACAGCGCCATTTATCATGCTGACAAAAAAATAAGTTAAGTAAATTCTTCTTATTTTGTAACGAGGAATCTGAATCTGCAATCAAAAATAGGGGTTTCCATTGAAGAAAATTGAGTTGACCTTGTTTTAGCGACAACAGCGCCATCTAGGACAAAACCAATATTACGGAATTATGGCCCCCTTCTGTACGATTATTTTTTGCCCGGGTAATTTCTGGGTAAAATGTATTGTTTCCGAAATATTTCCTGAAAACACTTTAAATGGACCACCCTGTATGACACAAGTTTAGTTCAAAATTCTCAAATGTAAGCAATTAATATCACACATACAGTCAGATCATGTATCAAATCCAAACTCATTGTTTTGTTATAGTGTAACCCTGAGGAAGGGACAAAGTCAGTCCCGAAAGCTTTTTTTTTTTTTTTTTTTTTCCTCATGAGGTGGTATCGCTTTGCGTCCCTGCACTGCGGTCTCCGTGGTCCTTTTGTGCTCCTCTGGTTATTTTACTCCCTGTATATTCCTGTGTCTTCTAAGAAGTCCAGGAGATTGGGCCAGGGGATGTTCTTGAGCTGTTCTTCAGGAAGCACGGGCTTCCCGAGTTGCTCCGTGCGTTGCCGTTTATGGGCTTCGCATGTGCACAGTAGGTGTTGGGGAGTTTCCTCTTCTTCCAAGCACCCACGGCATAGGGGGCTTTTCTCAAGACCCATCCTATGTTTGTGCTTATTTAGGTCACAGTGCCCAGTAATTAGTCCTGTGATTTTCCTTAGTTTCATTCTGCTCAGTCCTGACAGCGCTAATGCGCTATCAGGTACCGGGCCATCTAGGAAGAGTCTCGTGTGCCTCATTCCCATTTGGTTGTGCCATGCCTTTGTATGCTCCTCTGCTAACTTGCGTCGGATTATTTCCTTTCCGGTTTCATGTGGTATTCCGAAAGCGGGTTCAGGTCCTATAAATTCACCTGTTGTCCCTTGTTTGGCCAGCAGGTCGGCCCCCAAGTGTCCAATAATTCCTTGGTCCTTGGGTATCCATACTAGCTGTTTTTGTTGTTGTCGCCAGTGCGTCCAGCCTGTTTATGCAGTCTATAACCAGTCTGGACTGAACTATCGGCGAGGCTAGCGCTTTTAGGGCTGCCTGGCTGTCCGACATAATGGTAATTGGTCCTTTGTTGAGTCCCGACTCCATTATGTGGTGGGCACACCAGTCAATGGCGGCCACTTCAGCCTGGAAGATGGAGGCATGTTTCCCCAGAGCAACCGTGAATTGTTTGCTCCGGTTACAGCCTCCATAGATACCAGCCCCGGTTCCTTTAGTGTTTTTGGACCCGTCTGTGTACCAGATGGTTCCTTTACTCGTTCCCGGGTATGTTCCATTTGTCCATTCACTCCGCTGTGGTATGATTATTTTGAATCTGCGGGATGGGTGTACGATTTTAGTGAAATCGGACCTCATTTTTAGGATTTCTTCTTCTTGTAGCAGTTTAAATGTTTCCGGTCTAGATGACCCTACATTTAAAGTGTGTCCATTTATGTGCAGTCTGTAGGCTGCCTGTCTGGCTTCCATCATAACATATAGATGTAGTGGTGGAAGCGATAATATGTGTTCCATGGCTGCTGTGGGCGTTGTTCTCATTGCCCCAGTAATCAGCAGACACGCCTGTCGTTGCACTCTTTCGAGTTTTGCGGCTGCGCTCTTGGTTTGGGTTTTTTCTCCCCAAGCGAGCGCCGCGTATGTCACTATGGGTCTTATGACCACGGTGTATAGCCATTTCGTCATACTGGGTCTCAGTCCCCATGTGCGTCCTACCATTTTCCTGGTCGCAAAAAGTCCTCTCATGGCCCATTTGCTGATGTTCTCCAGGTGGAAGTTGAAGTTCAATCTGGTATCAAGTCCCGAAAGCTTGGTAAACAATAAAGTAGATTACAATAGCAACTTCTGCCTCCTTTTTTTTGGTCGAATGCCCTGTTAATATCCGTTTTCCGAACGTCTCTGTTCTTAACGTAGTACGACCGTTACTTCTTGTCCTGGTACTTACAGATGGGGTTTTATCGGATGATCAACGACCGTTTCGGCGCCGAAACAGTCACAGCGATGAAACAATGGGCAGACAACACCAACAAACTGGTCAGAATGAACCAACGGTATTTCCTCCTTCGATGCAGACAATCGGACATACTTCCACAGCACATTTCACAACGTCCACACGGTTTCCTGGCAAACATCACCACAAACAACACCCGGATCAACAACCGCTTAATCAAAATGAACACAAGGTTAGGGACACAGACTCTTGGAGTCGAAATAGATTTAATCTGTAGAGAAATTAACAATATAGAAACTAACCTCGCCCACCTAGTTAACTTTTGCCGGACTAACTTACCATTTAACATTTTTAGTAATTACTTAGACCGCATGAAGCAGAAATTTCAGGCAGTGTTTCACAGAGCAGAACAAAAACATAAAAGTAAATCCAAAAATCTAAATAATAAGAAATGTTCCACTAAATTTTTCACAGACAATAGCAAATGGATCCGCAACTGCACGGATGTTGTCATTCCTCAGGAGGTAAACACCCTCCTATCACTAGGACCAAAATTTTGCCTTCCCCCTACACACCGGGATATCAATATGGGAAAAATACTTGGAGAAATCGAGTCCGCGCTGGAGACATCGCCTCACACCCATCAGAACACACGAAGAGCTCAAATCACTCAATGACCAGCTATGTCCGTAAGTTGCAAAAGCCTTGCTTAGAGAATGCTATTCCTAAAATCCTTTCGTTTAAAAAAGATCACCCTGACCTAATTATGACCCGAGCCGACAAAGGCGCAGCTACGGTAATCCTAAACAAACAGGACTACATAGAAAAATCCCTAGCACTGTTCGACGATACATCTACGTATCAACGTTTACAGAGGGATCCTACTGCTGCTATACAAACAAAACTAAACAAAATGCTAAAAAACCTAATAGATAAAACCCTTATCGATGAGGTAACGTATAAGCAGTTATGTATACACAACGCAGTAGCCCCTAAATACTACGGATTACCGAAAATTCATAAACCTGACATCCCCCTTAGACCTATTATATCATCTAACAACTCACCAACCTACAAACTTTCATCCTACCTAGCAAATATTCTCAGTAAGGCTTTTGCAACAAAAACTGACTACAATATAATTGACTCTTTCCAATTCGCCGAAGAATTTAACGATTTTCAGCTACCTGATGGACACGAGGTGGTTTCGCTGGACGTGGTCTCCCTGTTTACGAACATCCCTATAGATCTAGCCGTGGGTATTGTGGAATCAGGCTTCGATAGGGTGAGAGCCCACACAAGCTTAAACAAGCCTGATTTCATGAACCTACTGCGGTTCATAGGTGACAACAATTATTTCATTTTCAATAGTATAATTTTTAAACAAACCTTTTGCACCCCTATGGGATCACCTATTAGCCCAGTGTTGGCTTTGATTGTTATGGACGAGTTGTTGGATAAGGTTATCCCCATACTGCCCTTCAGGCCTTCTTTTGTAAAAAAAAGTATGTAGATGACCTCCTCCTCGGCGTACCGAGTGGCTTTGTTGGAGTGACATGTGAGATTTTTAACAGCTACAATCCTCACATACAGTTCACGTTTGAGGAGGAAGTGGACAGATCTATCCCCTTCCTCGACACACGTGTTGTACGGTTGAATAATAACAAACTCATATTAGACTGGTATCAAAAACCTACCAACTCCGGCAGATACATTAACTTCCACTCTTTTGCTCCATCAACAATGAAACTTAACACTATAAGAGCTCTAAAAAATAGAATAACTAAAATCTCACATCCCACTTTACTACAAAAAAACTTGAATAAATTAAAAACAATAGCCCACAATAATGGATACCCAAAACCCATAGTTAACAAAATATTATTTGCCACTACAACCGCAAACCTAAGTACCCCGAACCCTATACCTCCACCCCTATTAAATTCAACAATAATAGAACCTGACCCCAACCCTCCACCCCCGACAACCATCACATACAGAAAGCTCCCCTACCTAGGCATAATTACAACACAGATAACTCGGATCCTGGGGAATGACAACATAGGATTTGCAAAATACGGATTATCGCAAATTAAAAGATTTTTCACTAAGCTGAAGGAACCGGTGCCAACGGCTCTGATGTCAAATGTAGTCTACGGCGTCCCGTGCACCCAGTGCCCCCTTCGGTATGTAGGTCAAACGTCTCAATGGATAAAGTCAAGAATAATACAACACAAGAGCGACATCAAATGGGGTTCAGATACGCCATTCCACCGTTTCGGAAACGGTCCCAATCTGGCTGTGCTTGATAACATCTACACAGAAGACTAATGAATAATGACAGAACAACAAAATACAGACCAATCATCGACTCAGAGTCAGAAACTGACTCTGAGTGGACTGATATCAGACTCACGCCCCCTAGAAGTGACATCAGCGTGGGTAGCGAAACCCTTGAGAGTGGTAGGATCAACTACCTTACCCCTATCTTCCGTGCCCGTGCGCATCGACTCAGCGTCGGCCGCGTTAACAAAAACGCAGTCATTCACATCATGGGATTGCTCCTCGCGGTCCTATGTTGTGTCTTACTGCGTAGAGGCAGAATCAACAAGAACAAAGCGGTCCGAACCATATGGAGAAGGTCCAACCACTCCGGGGGACCCCAGCGACCCCTGGGAACACCACGAAGTTCCACCAGAGAGAGAGATGAAGAAGTGGACGATGACGGACACTGCTATGTACCGATCCGGGAAGAAGAGGTGGTTTCCGGATCTGGGTCTCCTGACAATCAAACAGGTGAGGAGAAAAGAGACGTCCGAGGCGATATTGGCGCATGGTGTGCGTAACACGAGATCGCTGTCGGGGGATGCAACAGGTGGAAAAACACCAAAGACACCGAAAAAGACAACAGATACCGATGAAGACCTGACCACTAGTGCAAGTTCCACAGTGACAGCGGAGAGTCAGAGTGCAAAATCAACTTCAGATGGTGGGTCGACCATTTCCTCTTCCACCATCAATTCTGACAGTGCGGCAATGAAGGTTGCAGACGATAAATTTGAAACATGCTGGTACTCAGACACTGTACCAGTCCGGTCAGTAGTGGTCAATACCCAGAAATCGGAGAGGGAAATGAACATGGCTGTCCCATTCAGCCCCACCTACACAAGTATATCATCCAAACTGACAGATCCCGCAGCAACGGGAGCTCTGGGTGCTCTGACTCGCGGACCTAACATCGTAGATGCAGTGAGTATACTATCACTGGTGAAATACTTGAAAGGAAATGAAACATCCGTGATGGAAGTGGCCCCCCTGGTACGTGTCATGTGCATGGGATTATCAGTCTCAAGGCAGAACTATAACACAGAAACAATACTGTATCGCATAATAAGGGGATTTAGACTAGACAAAGCAAAGGGTTGTGAGATCATCAAACCAACCACCGACCACGAATACAACGTAATAGCCATGCCTCTGGATATATTCACTGGTTTTATGCTCGACAAACAGCCCAGGCCATATGAAGACCAAGATTTATTTTCCTATACTGGTGTGGACTACGACTGGATCGCGATTCCAGTAAGATCGGAGATGATAGGCCAGGCAGGGATAGTCGCTTACATTGCAAGCTTTCTGTCCTCAGAACTGTGGTCAGGAACAGTGAACCATGCTTACAGCGGATTTTTGGAGAAACAGGCTGAGGATAAGGGTGCAAAGAAAAGGGTTGTGTGCACACGACTGATGCCTGCTGTCAACAGCGTACAGATACTAGCTCCTCGCAACTTTGTGCTAGTTTTGACAGACTACATAGGGCAATCGGCTCCACGGACCATACTACTGAGGAACCAACGTGTACCGGTATTCACGGGAACTCAGCTGGCGAACCCTCCAGTTGACTTTGCTGCCATATTCTACGATTGGTGGAACACAAATAACATCAACAGTGTTGTTAGAGATTGTGCCGCTGCACACAAGATATTATGTGATAAACTGGCGGTAGAAAATACAGTATTGTTGGCTGGCAGTATGGTTGCTGAACTGTACACCACACTATACCATGGGATGGCAGTCAAGTGGGGCAAAGGGTATAAATGGGACACTCCCGCGATGGGAGGTTGGTCGGTGTTCAAGGATGATAAAATCGCGAAGGGCAGCCCTCTCATTTTACAACAATGGGAAGTGGTGAAAGATAACAACTCTGCAGGAAGAAGAAGGGTGGCTGGGTACAACTTTAGTTCCCTCTCAGCCTGGAGCAGGGCACAAACTGGAGTGATAAGGACGATCAAAGTAAGGTCAGCAATACCGGATTGCGGAAACGCTTACATCTGGTCAGACAGAGAAACTGATATGATAGTCAGTCAATACTTCATCACAACGACAAACTCACTGACAAGGGTGTCAATTTTCATTGATCTCATACTCACCCACGAAACGCAGCTGTTCTTCGACTCTGCAGTAGGAATGGGCACATGGATACACATGTTATCCGTGGCAACATCGTGTCAGTTTGCCACCCTGTTTTCCCAGACAAATATCAAAGTCAACAAGAAGTCATGTGCGCTATCCATCCATTGTAACAGGGATGGCCACGCACCTGACTTCAACAATGTTGAAATATTAGATCAGTCAACCTTTTATAAAAGTCGCTTGTTCCTTGAGATGTTTCACATACAGAAGGCAGGTGAGGGTGCAATGAATTTCAAGGCCGACACAGAAGGGCTCAGCACTATCTACTCATACCTAATAGATATGACACGGTCCAAGCCGGTGGCACCGTTATCCTTCAGCCTCTCAGGTTAAAAACAAATTTATCAGGTTATATTTCAGCAACACTCACTCACACAGTATAATAAAACCTCCCTGATTCTTCTAGTGCTTCTGATAATACATGGTCAATACGTTTTATAGTATAAAAGAAACAGAAATTCCTCAAACAGGTACTTGAGATAGATCATAACCTATACAATTAAGGTTATAATGAATGGTAAGATGGTGCGGCCAGGGGGAGACCGGGAAGAGTGGGTTAGCGTAATTGTGCATACGTTTTCTCTTATAGATTGCTGCTCGTAACTTTTCATTTAGTTATATTTTTGGTTGAATTTTTGTTAACGTTAATACTTTCTCCTTCACAACTTTTCTGATCAAGCGATAACGAGCACGATCGCACAGATTGAATCTACGTCATGTGTACCCTATACGAAGTAATAGTCACATACTTATCAATGAACAGATAAACAGGGCATACGGCGGGTAGAGCACGGGCGGCGCGCTTTTCGAATTCTTCAAATTTGAAAATCCCGCGGCTCGGGCGCCCCGTAAGTAACGAAGTTGGCAGCCCTGGCCTCGCGTGCCTTCCTCTCTCGGTGACAGAGTGAGAGGGAGACAGGCGGGTCCTGTTGCTCCGGCATCCGCCATTGTGTTTATTTCCGCACTCGATTTCACACAAACACTGCACCACTTCATGATGCAGCTGTTTCAATAATTTTAAACAATACTCAGTGAAACAACCGATGCTCCATTTTAATCAGTTTTAATTAGTGTTACCGGCGTTTTATCGAAAACGTCGTAACTTCATTATATTTCATTCTCATTCGCGAAAACATCGGACTCCAATTGTTTTGCTCATTTTCATTTCATCATAATCATTTTAATTCCAAATGATTCAAGTTCGTAAATATTCATTCGATGTTCTTTTGTATATATTTTTGTAAATATTATAAGTAGGTAGTTGTACATTTCGCACCGGAACGTGACCAACACAATACGGCTACGTATTAACAAACATCCCCATCGTAAACCGCGCACCAAGCCCAACGCTCGAATTTTACAACCCCGAAGACGCACCGTCATAAAACTCTGCACCTCCGAGGGCCACCATTATAAACCACCTGGCGAGCTGTAGATGTTTACGACCAAGAAGACAAAGCCTTTAGAAATCTTCGTCGGGTTTGGAAAAAACTCCGAGAACAAAGGTTTATGGTCGTAACATCTGCAGCACATCTTCGACACGCCAGAATGGTCCGAAACTAGAGGCCCAAAACTTTTGGCCTCTGGTAGAAGTTGCCACTGCGCAACCCCATCCCGAAACTTCCTCCACCACAATCTTCGACCAATCACCGTCACCCCCAAGATACATGGCGGGGGTGAAGACATCGGTGGTTGGGAAGATCGAAGAGGGAAGAAGTCAGTTATCCTTGGAACATCATCAAGAACAGTTGAGTCTAAACTCAAACAATTATCATTTCATCGTGAGTCGAATCAAAAACATCATAGTGCAAGTCACGACATCTTCAAGACAGTTCATCAGTGCATAACCATTCCGTGTCATCAGTGTCCGCGTAAATCATTTTCCGTCGTTCATCATTTCATTTGTCAGTATTCATTTTTGTTAATCGTAAGTCGTCGTCACTGTAAATTATTGTATTGTCATTTCATATTTACGTTCATTTACTTTCTTTTCATCTGTATATTCATTGTCTTCATTCTTTTTCATTTTTCGGTTTGGTTGTTATAATAAATTTTATTGTTGTTGTTGGAATAATAGCGTTCACATATTCATTTTATTCAAACTAAATTAAACCCAAAAATCAAATGAAGTGTGTGTCCGAAACCAGACAAAGAGAGAACGAGGAAGTCTGAGTAAGTATATATATTTGTATTTAACTGAGCTAACGGAGTGTTACGGTGGAGCATCTTGTAAGTGCAAAAATCATGCTCTCCATTTAAATAAGTCAACGACAAAGCACGAATATTACAAGACGCAACAACCTCCCGTTAACATTAGTGACGTGTTTTTAATGTGTTAGTGCAACAGTAATATGTTTTTTTCAACTTCAACGCCAACTTAACCTCACATTAGCCCTCAGCACACGTGCCACGAAAATAAACAACCGTTGTAATTATAATGCATAGTAAATACCGTCGGTGCGATGACACCAGTTTAGTTCAAAATTCTCAAATGTAAGCAATTAATATCACACATACAGTCAGATCATGTATCAAATCCAAACTCATTGTTTTGTTATAGTGTAACCCTGAGGAAGGGACAAAGTCAGTCCCGAAAGCTTGGTAAACAATAAAGTAGATTACAATAGCAACTTCTGCCTCCTTTTTTTTTAGTCGAATGCCCTGTTAGGATCCGTTTTCCGAACGTCTCTGTTCTTAACGTAGTACGACCGTTACTTCTTGTCCTGGTATATATATATATATATATATATATATATATATATATATATATATACATATATATATATATATATATATATATATATATATATATCACGCGCTGGCTGGCGTGACGTTCCTGGAAACGAGTGGCGTGCGCCTCTCTCCGTCGGTGACAGAGACGGAGAGAGCCGAGTGGCACCTGTAGACAGGCACCAGCCATTGTTGCTGTTTGTGTGAAAACACGTGCGTCGTTTCGCACTAAGATGCGGCCACGTGAATAAAAGTTAATCAAATATAAACAATAGCGGTGATAACACCCCGGGTTATCCAAGAAACAGTGGAACACAGTGACAATTTCCAGTTTTAAAATGTGAATGTGCCGTTTGTTTTTAAAATTTCACTTCTGCCGTAACCACGCGGTTACGATTTTTTGTACGCAATAACCTCTCTTAAAATTTAAATTCAACAACCACCATGACTATCGATAGGATAATTAAACAAATGCAACGTCAGTTTAACAATAGTTTGTTCAAATAATCACAAATGTAAGCTCAAAATTTATTCGCTAATTATTATATTTTTTCAAGATTTCGTCATTAACTAATAGTTTAATTCAGATCAGTAATTGTTTGTTTTTTGCTCATTGTTTTTAGTGTTAACCCTGAGGAAGGGACAAAATGAGTCCCGAAAGCTTGGTATTACAATAAAGTAGATTACGCACATCTCTCCTGCCGTATTATTGGTCGAATGCCCTGTTAGGAAATTTTCCGAACTCTGCCTCTAACGTAGTACGACCGTTACTTCTTGTGCTGGTACATTACAGATGGGGTTTTATCAAACGATGCGGGACCGTTTCGGCGCCGAAACAGTCCACATGATGAAACAATGGGCAGACAACACCAACAGACTGGCGATTAAACTGAATCAACGCTACTTCCTACTCCGTTGCAGACAAGCTGACATCCTACCGAAACACATAACCCAACGCCCACACGGCTTCTTGGCTAACATCACTACAGATAACCCCAGGATTAACAATCGATTAACGAAGCTTAATAACAGGTTAGGGGCACAGACTCTTGGAGTCGAAATAGATTTAATTTGTACCGATATTAACAAAGTAGAGACTAACCTAGCTCGTTTGACTGAATTCTGCCGTACTAACCTCCCGTTTAACATATTTAGCAATTACCTTGACCGCATGAAACATAAATTTCAGACGATCTACCACAGAACGAGGCGAAAATTAATCAGTAAATTCAATAACCTCAAAGATAACGCTCACGTTCCAAAATATTTTTCAGACAATAGCAAGTGGATCCGCAACTGTACAGATGTTGTCATTCCTCAGGAGGTAAACACGCTCCTCTCCTTAGGACCTAAATTTTGCCTACCACCCTCACACAGGGATTTGCCGATGGGAAGAGTGCTAGGTGAGGTTGAGGCGGCCTTGGAGGCAGTGCCTCATGACCAACAGAACACGAAGAGAGCCCAAATAGCTCACTTGTTAACAAGTTACGTGCATAAGTTGCGAAAGCCTTCCTTATTTGACGCTATCCCCAAACTCCTTTCCTTTAAAAAAGATAACCCTAATATATTATTATCACACGAGCCGACAAAGGTGCGGTCACCGTTGTAATGAATAAACAGGAGTACATAGACAAATCTATAGCCCTGTTCGACGATAACAACACCTACAAAAAATTGCAACGTGACCCCACTGCGGCAACGCAAACGAAACTAAACAAGTTAATTAAAAACCTTAAAGATAACGGTTACGTCAACGATATCACTTATAGACGTTTGTGTATTCACAACGCAGTGGCACCGAAATATTACGGGTTACCTAAAATTCATAAACCTGACATCCCCCTCCGCCCTATAATCTCCTCCATCGACTCACCAACCTATAACCTCTCCACTTTCTTAGCGGAGATTCTAAGTAAGGCTTTCGCAACTAGAACACAGTACAATATCATCGATTCTTTTCACTTCGCCGAGGAGTTTAACGACTTCCAACTACCTGATGGTCATGAGGTCGCCTCTCTTGATGTGGTCTCGCTTTTTACAAATATCCCTATGGATCTGGCGGTGGGGATCGTGGAATCAAGTTTCGACAGAGTGGCACCCCACACCGACCTGACGAAGCCTGATTTCATGTCCCTGCTCAGATTCGTAGGAGATAACACCTTTTTCACTTTCAATAACATAATTTTCAAACAAACCTTTGGCACCCCTATGGGCTCACCCATTAGTCCGGTGTTGGCTCTCATCGTCATGGATGAGCTGTTAGATAACGTCATTCGCAAACTGCCCTTCAGACCATCATTTGTAAAAAAATATGTAGATGATCTGCTACTTGGTTTGCCTACAGGCTCTACGCAGACGGTATGTGATATTTTCAATAGTTATAACACACACATCCAGTTCACAACCGAACAGGAGGTGAATAGATCTATTCCCTTCCTGGATACAAGAGTTATCCGTACAGCCTGTAACAAGATCATACTGGATTGGTATCAGAAACCAACCAACTCCGGCAGATACATCAATTATCACTCATATGCCCCCATGACGATGAAAGCCAACACCATCATAGCACTGAAAAATAGAATAACCCGCATATCACACCCGACCTTATTACAACAAAACCTACACAGGCTAAAAATAATAGCACTCAACAACGGCTACCCCAGGCCGTTTGTTAACAAAATAATCTTCTCAACGGCACCCACCCCTGATAGAAACACACCCAACCTACCACAACCATTACACAACTCCACCGCAATAGAAGCCGACCCCATCCCCAACCCCGAACCTAAACCAACCTACTACAGAAAACTCCCCTATTTAGAAAAAATCACAGGGCACATAGCCAGAATCCTGAGGAACGACAACAGTGACATTAAGATAGCAAAATACGGTGTGGCTCCACTAAAAAGATTCTACACAAAACTGAAAGACCCGGTGCCCACGGCTCAAATGTCTAATGTAATTTACAGCATCCCCTGCACCGAATGCCCCCTCCGATATGTAGGTCAAACTTCTCAATGGATAAAAAGCAGAATAATTCAACATAAAAGTGACATAAGACTGAATAAGAAGTCATGTGCATTGTCTATACACTGTAACAGTGAGGACCATGCACCTGACTTCACAAACGTCGAAATTATAGATAAGTCAATGTTTTATAAAAGTCGTTTATTCCTTGAGATGTTCCCCATAAAAAAGGCAGGCGTTGCAACGATGAATTTCAAAGCAGACACGGAGGGCCTTAGTTGCATTTACTCCTATTTAATAGACATGGACAGATCAGAGCCATTGGCACCGGTCTCCTTCAGCTTAACAGGTTAATAACATTCAACAAGTTTAGATAGTGGTAGTTGGTCTGAAATTTGCCTCATGAATCGTCAGTTAAACACATTTAGGTAATTTATTCATCAATTCACATTTAGCTAGATAAGGCCCAGCAATTTCTTGGTCTGTTAGAAATGGGTTAACTGACGGCGGAATCGTCAAGTGAGTCTCAGGTTGATGGTGACACTCTACGGAGTTAATTTGATTGCGCTTAAAATTATAATTTCATTACATTTTTAGTTGGATTTTTTCATTTACATCTTTTACTCTTCCAAACCTTTCTATTGAAACGTGTAAGCGCACCAAGTTAAATCTACTTCGTGCACCTAACCTAAACCCGGCATCAATAACAGTAACGATATGATTAATAGTCATTTCACGGCAATAAACTCATAAGCAGCAATAACAGGGCAGGTAAATGGGCCTCCAGCGTCGATGTTTGAATCCCTCGAGCTCAAGCTCGAAATTTCAAACACCGCGCGCTGGCTGGCGTGACGTTCCTGGAAACGAGTGGCGTGCGCCTCTCTCCGTCGGTGACAGAGACGGAGAGAGCCGAGTGGCACCTGTAGACAGGCACCAGCCATTGTTGCTGTTTGTGTGAAAACACGTGCGTCGTTTCGCACTAAGATGCGGCCACGTGAATAAAAGTTAATCAAATATAAACAATAGCGGTGATAACACCCCGGGTTATCCAAGAACCAGTGAAACACAGTGACAATTTCCAGTTTTAAAATGTGAATGTGCCGTTTGTTTTTAAAATTTCACTTCTGCCGTAACCACGCGGTTACGATTTTTTGTACGCAATAACCTCACTCTTAAAATTTAAATTCAACAACCACCATGACTATCGATAGGATAATTAAACAAATGCAACGTCAGTTTAACAATAGTTTGTTCAAATAATCACAAATGTAAGCTCCAAATTTATTCGCTAATTATTATATATTTTTTCAAGATTTCGTCATTAACTAATAGTTTAATTCAGATCAGTAATTGTTTGTTTTTTTGCTCATTGTTTTTAGTGTTAACCCTGAGGAAGGGACAAAATGAGTCCCGAAAGCTTGGTATTACAATAAAGTAGATTACGCACATCTCTCCTGCCGTATTGTTGGTCGAATGCCCTGTTAGGAAATTTTCCGAACTCTGCCTCTAACGTAGTACGACCGTTACTTCTTGTGCTGGTATATATATATATATATATATATATATATATATATATATATATATATATATATATATATATATATGAGGGCATCAGTAGATCAGTATTAATTATATATATACTGCCTTTTAAAAAAATCAGAACACAAAGTATTTATTGGACGATTTTAATGTAATTTACAGAATTTGATTATGTAAATGAACTGCATCTTGTAAATGAACTGCATCGATGATCAAAAAATCAATTGTTTTGGTTACTATTTCATGGTATTTTTCCTTGATTTCACCATTATGAAGAGCTGCTGATTTATTAATGTAATTGCTTCTAATATCCAAGTAGCCTCTGAGTAGTTTGACGTTTCAGTTTGTTAAACATAAAAAGATGCCCCATGTTCGTCGGCGTGCACAATATCATCATCTAAGTGAATTTGAAAGGGGTCGCATTATTGGAATGCGAGAAGCGGGTTTTTCGGTTCGTGCTATTGCTGAAAGGGTAGGCCGTAGTGTATCGGTGATCGTACGCTGCTGGTCTAGATGGTCCAAAGCTGGGGAGAATCGACGTAGACTTGGATCAGGACGTCCAAGAAGCACCACTGAGCGTGAAGATTGAGCTCTTCGTCTTACAACTTTAAGGGGCAGATTTACAACGTCGCGGGCATTGGGAAATGACTGGTTGGCTCTAAATGGCCAAAGAGTATCTATCCATGGCTACTGTTTACAGAAGAATCCGCAGTTTTGGTATAAGATTCTACCGTCCACAATTGTGTCTACCTCTTACTCCGCAGCATCGCAGAGCAAGACTTGATTGGTGCAGGGAAAGACAACATTAGACCCATGAATGGAATAACATTATCTTCAGCGATGAGTCTCGGTTCTGTTTACGTCGACGCGGTGAACGCAGAATTTTACAATTTGCTGTTGAAAGACATACGGCTCTTACACAGGGAGTTATGGTTTGGGGGGCGATAGCATATGGTAGTCGGTCTCCTCTTAGTTTTTTTAGAAGCAAGTCTTACCGCGATTCGGTATATTGACAACATTTTACGGCCAGTGTTAGTGCCCTATGTAAATGGCTTGCAGAACCCCATTTTTCAGCAAGATAATGCTCGACCTCACACAGCGGCCATTACAAGACAGTTTTTTGATAGTGCCGAAATCAATTTGTTACCTTGGCCATCTCGTTCTCCAGATCTATCGCCAATAGAACATGTTTGGGATATGATAGGTGTTAGAGTAAGTAACTTACAGCGCCCCGCTAACACTGTAATGGAACTTAGAGGCCAAATTATCGAAGTTTGGAATGAAATACCCCAAGTCGATATTGACAGCCTGATTTCTAGCATGCCTCGACGTGTTAATGAGTGTTTGGGAAATCGTGGAGGCCCAACACATTATTAATTTTTACTCATTTGTTTTTCAAGTTGATTTTTTAATCATCGATACAGTTCGTTTACATGATCAAATTGTGTAAATTTTATTAAAATCGTGCAATAAAACTTGGTGTTCTGATTTTTTTGAAAGGCAGTATATATGAGGACGTATCATAGAAAATTTACATGTAGAAAATATTATTGAAATGTTTATCTCTATTTTATAATTCTTACCAATACGCTGGTGGTTTTGTTTGACGTATCATAGAAAATTAACATGTAAAAAATATGATTTCAATTTTTATCTCTATTTCATCATTCTTACCAATACGCTGGTAGTTATTGTTTCTCCCTTTCCCCTTTAACTCCTTAACGAGTGACCATTGCGGAATAAATACTCATTTTACTTAAAAATTATGTTTTACAACAGTTATTTTAATGACTATTCATGGTAGCTAGTTTTTCACTTTAAATAATCCTTATTAAATGATATAACAACTCTTACTTCATTCCGATTAATTCAACGTAATGTACTAGATAAAAATTAACATCAAAAATTGTACATCTAAATTCCCTATGATACGCCCTCAACGCCGACATACGGTATATTTTGATTAATCGAAATGTTTGATATTTAACATTTTGATTCATAAAAATACACAATTAATGACAAAAGTTAGTAACTATCTGTTTTTTTTTTAATTATTATTAAACACAAATTTCAAACGCTGAAAAAGTTGGGAATTTAGTCATTCCCGGCGGCGAGTGTGCCGCCGCGGGCCCGCAGACAAATGAAAATTCGTGTCATCTGTCGTGCGCGCACAGACAAATGGACGCAACGCTGCCCCGGGTTACGCTCGCATTGTACACGGATGTGGTGTTTGGCACACCCCGTCCACTCCATATAAATCTGCAAGTTCACGTATTTAGTTGACCTTATCACCCAATGGGAGGGCGCAAATGTCGGATTTTCAAATTTCCCGCAGTTTCGAACTTTACGGGAAAGGTATTTCAATCAACACCTTATCAAGAATGCTGATAAGACATCATATTTTGGCGGTTGCTAATATAAACAACACCGTAAGTATTGGAATGTTGGAAATATTTTTCATTTAAAAAAAATGTCTTATTATTGTGCTATAAAATCGTGCAATAACTGTGATACAAATATTCGTATGCATAGATTTACAAGAAGAAATGGGGTAAGCTTTAACATTTGTTACATTAGTTCATTATAATTAAATTGGTTTTTGGTCATCCTTTTATTTGAATTAAATCTTAAATGGTATCAATACAATACAAGTTAATAAAATTATATTACATAGCAAATCTAAATATTCCATGTACACTGCATGAATTTAAGAACTTAATCTAAGGCTTATATTCTTTTTTAGGTGTATGAACAATGGCTGGAGGCTGTTGGACGCGAAGACCTGCGCAAAAAAAGTAAGATGCAAGTGGTCAGAAATCATTTCATTTGCGACAGGCACTTCGCAGAAGGGACAAAATGTTTTACTAGTAAAAGCAATTTGAAGCCACGGAGTGTCCCCACACTATATCTAGATACAACGGCTGGTAAGCTAATTATTTTTTACTCTTATACATGATTGAGACCATCCGTATCAATCATTTTTTGACTGAACGTCTGAACGGCTACAAAACTTGATTGTTTTGTCTTTGTAATAACACCAATATTGATACTCCGTACCATTTGAAAATTCAAAAATCTTGACTTTTTCATTGTAATTTATTCGTGGTAAACATTTTTGGTCCAACTTTCTACGATCACTCGTTTAGTCAAAAAATTAATGATACGTGTTGTTTGAATCACCTTCTTAAAAAATATATTTTTTCGAGCGAGCGTGCAAGGAGAACCGTATATCTAATATATATTTTGTTCCTAGTGTCTGTGGATCTTCCGGAAGATCCAGCATTTCTGGGAACATCCAGGGACGTCAAGTTGCAGCTACACAGCACGATTGACACCTTGCTGTTGCCAAACACCGTTCCCAGCGTGCGGTTGCACAGCACCATGGACAACGTGCAGTTGCCCATTGCTGCTGGTCCGAGCTGTGAACCAAATAGACATATTTCAGTCGCTGGGAGCACACCCCTTCGTAACAATCCATCTAATTACAAAGTACGATCCCTGACCATGAAGGAATGTTTGGAGGTAAAATTGTTAAAAACATTAAATGTGACACGAAAAAGAAAGCTTTCCCCTCAAGCAAAGATATTGCATTCCTATGCCCGAGATATTCAGAAGGTTGCAAAAAAATTGCATGCACAAAATGCTTCTAACAAGGAGCGTCTTGATCATGCACTTGATGTTGTAGAAACTGGAGCCATGTTTCGGAGACATATGAATGAAACATCTTTTAACTTTTTCATGTCACAGATAAAGTTGCAACAATATGAAACTCATGGAAGACGTTTCTCGATGGAAGACAAAACTTTTGCATTAGCTATGTATAAACAAAGCCCTAAATTGTACAGATTTTTGGCAAAAGTATTTGCACTTCCATCCAGACAATGTCTTCAGAGATTACTGAATCGCATTCCTATTGGTCCGGGTATTAATAAACCCATTATGGGTTTGTTGAAAAGTACTTGTGATAAGATGGATGAAGACCAGAAGTATTGTGCCCTTTTATTTGATGAAATGTCGTTGAGTACAGGAATGTTTTTTAATAAAATTGATTCCTCCATTGATGGTTTTGTGTGTTGTGGTGAGCAAAATAAATTACGTTTTGCTGACCATGTAATGGTTTTTATGGTTCGTGGTATACAGATCAAATGGAAACAACCCGTAGCATATTTCTTTGTGGAACATGGTATGGGTGTTCCAGATCTGACCAGGAACATAAAAATTATTATAAAACAACTGCAAGGCATTGGTTTGCATGTTGTTTGCACAATATGTGATCAACATGCAACTAATGTTAGGGCTATAAAACAATTAAGGGAGGAATCAAATCGTACACTCATTTTGGAAGGTAAGGAGAATCGCTCAAGTGGTTTCCTGATAGGAAATCAGGAAATAATACCATTGTTTGATCCTCCTCACCTTCTGAAATGTGTCAGAAACAATTTATTAAATTACAATGCCACATTCAAATGGAAGGGAACAAACTTCACGGCTTGCTGGTCAGATATTGTGAAGCTACATGAAATGGATATTGGAGACCCAGATAGTAGGCTTCTACCTAAGATAACTGATTGCCATGTTTATGAAGCTAAAATGAATAAGATGAAAGTGAAGTTAGCATCTCAGGTGTTTTCACAGCGAACATCTTCTTCATTGAGATTTCTGGTACTCTATGGCAATGAGTTATCTAAGACAGAAACAATGCTTGGCACTTCTGAGTTTTTGTTATTTTTTGATAAATTATTTGATAGTGTAAATGGTTCATCAGTTACAGGTGACAAAACTTTAAGATGTGCGATTCACAAAGACAGTGAACATGTTAGATTTTATTCTGAAGCAATTGATGTTTTGAGGACAATGCAATTTAAAAGACCTAAAGGTAATTTTGTTCCACCGTGCATTGCAAACTGGATAAGTACGTTAAAAGGTTTTCAATGCATATGGAAAAAATTATCTTCTATTGGTTTTGAATATCTTTGTCCTCGAAACATAAACCAAGATCCCTTGGAAAATTTCTTCGGAAGTGTAAGGTGTTATGGTGCTCGTAATATAAATCCAACATGCTCATCATTTAAGGGATCGTATAAAGCATTAATTGTTAATAATTTCACTACCATTAATTCTCCTTATTTTAATTGCGAAACAGATGGTTGTGAAGGGGCACTAAACTTTTTACAGATATTTTTAACAAATGACTTTTTACCTCGGATAATTACTTCTCCCCCAAATATATCTGATGTGTTTGAATTTAAAAATTCATATAATTTTTTATCTGATAATACAAATGCTTACATAGCAGGATATTTGGGAAGACATGTATTAAAGAAAGTGCGGGACTGCAATACATGTAGAAATGAGTTAGTGTCCGACACAAAAGAGTCTTTCCATTGCTACATTAATTGTAGGGACTACAATAAAAAATCTCTTTTGAAGCCGAGCACTAATTTTTTCAGATATCTTTCCAAATCATTTCAAATCATTAATTTTTTTTTGCCAAAAATATGTATTTTTGGTGATATTGTTCAATATTTAAAATCAAAAGTACATTCATTAAATTCAAATATTTCATTCTCCTGCACAGACCATAATTTGATTGATATCATTGATAATTATATGATCACCTTTTACATCCATATGTGGGTACAAAACTTAAATAGGATTCTAAAAGGAACCGAACATGTAAAAATCAATGATATTGTCAAAAAGTTGGCCTCAATAAAATATAGAAAAATAAAAGCACGGAATTTGGCTGTTTCAAAAAAGAAACAATTGATTAACATATGATTTAAATATCTGTTAAAGGTTACTTTAAGCTGTTAAAATTTGGAACAATTTATAGTGAGATTATTATCAATAATCCTTAAAATTGGAACCTGTTTTGATTAATCAATTATATTATCAGTAATTTGCTTCACAATATCCACCAATAGAATAATTTATTATAGGTTAGGATTATGTGATTTTTGTTGTATAATAATAAGAATGTATAATTTAATTTGCGACACTTCGATGAGAGGACGTTTTATTTTTAATTTAATTGTAAATATTTAAATTGAATAATTATTTCTAATATACATTTTATAGTTTAATTATGTTATTATTTCTCTCATCGCGCGGTTATTCAAACACCGCGGTATTTCTAGCAACGAACTCTACCACATATAGCATATTTCGTCGGCTTACTAATGAAATCCACTAAGAAAATGTTTGGCTGTTATTTGTTGGGCATATTGATGGTTTACTGAATTGTAGCAAATCGCAGGCTCAGTAGAGGTATAGTGAGGCTTACTTACTATACCCCTACTGAGCCAGATTTAGTACAATTCAGTAAACCATCAAATTGCCCAACAACTAACAACAGCCAAAAATTTACTTAGTGGATTTCACTATTAGGCCGACGATTTATATAGTATAATCCATAGATTAAATCTCCCGCGCGTCCCACGCGACGTCACCACACCTACACCCCGATGACGTCATTTTTGGTTACAGCGCCCCCTCATCGAGTGATAAGGGACACTAAACTTGCGATCCTGGAGCCCCCTAGGAGTGGGCAATCTAATTTAATCTAGGGTGTTTGGAATGCAAAAGTAACACACACCCCTGCCGAGGACACCGAGAAAAAGATTCCGAGTGACAACGTTACCGGCCAGCCCACCACGGTATCGCGGTGTGGACCCCTTCCGCATCCTTTCCTGCGACCCACGCCGGTACCACGTCAGAAGCGCATACCGACGAACCATCGACTTCAACGTCATCGCAAATAAATAATACCGATACCTGTAAATAATTGTAAATAAAAGGACACTGATACGTTCAATATCTTGTTACGGTTCATTTTCGCCATTCGGAATCGGAGCTTTATTTAAATAATTTGGGTCACTAATGGTAAACAATAGCAAATTCAGCTTCGTTGTTGGGAAGAATTTGTCGCTCTCCGAAGGTATTGCTGCTCCATTGAGGTTCACATCGGTATCGTCGGTTAGTCCTTATCGAGTTCATTTTTCTTATTATTAGTATGCCCTACAAGATAAGAGGCCTGATTAGATTTATACGGTGAAGTACTTTGGAAGTGATTAATTTTGTTTGTGGTATTAATTTGAGGTTAGGACATTGTTTTCCTTCAACTTGACGCGACACTTAGCCAAACGGTGAACAAACCTACCTTAATTAATTCGCTTAACTACAAGAAGATCCCGTATAAGTGCAGTTCAGCCAGAGAAACAATTCCGGCATTTATTTTTCACATCACACATTTGTTTACTTTCACCAGCTGTCAATAAGGAATCATAGAGAATAACTTAGCGATTTACGATCGAGATTATTAAACTAGTGTATTTTTGCTTGTTTGTAGTTTAAGTGTTCAGGCGATTACCTAAAGGGTCTCTTTAGTCCGCAATGTCCGTCTTTAAGCTAGGAAACGCAGTAATTAACACCGAACTAATAGTTCTCGTCTTAGACACGCCATCTGTGATCTAACAACAGAACCTACTACATATTAGGTAATACGCGATGACTCAAGATAACCTATGGAGAACGTACTGACATTGTGCTGTAATAAGGGCGCGTAAAACTTTTGAAATTTTCATTTTTGATTTTTATTCTGTTTGATTTTCGAACCATACCGAATGTTGGCCATGGTGATTTTCGATTGAGGAGTCGTGACGTAGGGGACGGTCTTGTCGGATAGTCGATATGCGGTTTTCTTCCTTTTTCGCTTTGACCGTGAAAGAGTTCACGTCGGAATCGGAACTTCTGGACTTATTAATTTAAAATAATATTTAATTACGTTATCACCATTGAGTGTTCCTCTAGTGAGGGAGTATTAAATTAAATATATATATATATTCCAATGTGGGAATGTTTTGAGTAGTTTTTGGTGGAGTTGTGTTAAGTTCCACATGTCGATTTTTCTTTTTTTCGGAGAATACTTAAAAGTCCAGTAGTTCGCTCAGTGAGACCGCACAACAACCTAGGTGAGTTTGCAAAGCTCGTTCACTCTTATTCTCACGATGCTAATGAGTGGGGAATTTATGTAGGTCTTTTCCGTCCTGGCCGACTGTGTTGCGTCCCGGCCGACTGTTTTCCGTCCCTGCCGACCGTGTTCCGTTCCGGCGGACTGTTTTCCGTTCCGGCGGACTGTTTTCAGTTCCGGCCGACTGTCTTCCGTTCCGGCTTCCGGCTGGTTGGTTTCCGTGTCGGATTATGGTTTCCGGTTTGCTGGCTTCCGTTCCTGTTTGCTGTGTTCCGTTTTGGTGTGCTGTGTTCCTGTTCTACGTTCTGGTCCGACTTCCGTGCCGAGTACCAGCTCAATTCACGTACTCCCGTAATGTGGTGAACCGAGGAGGAAGAGAAAGAGATATAAGGTTGGAGGAATCTTAATTTGTTTTTTTTTTAAACCGAAAGTCTATAGATTCAATTTTTATTTTTTTTATTATTCTTTTCTCAATTTATCACATATTAACTTAAATTCAATTAAATATCGTATATACAGGGTGAATAAGATATACATATATAGAAAAGCGCATTTTTTTTGTTTTTTTTGTTTAAAAGGAAACAACATCAATTCTTAAATAGAGAAGTGTATGTTTAGTTGTGATGATTACCTAGATTCTAAATCATTTGATGCGATTTTGGTTCCTTTCAAATAAACAATTATTTTTTTTGTATGCCGAATTATTTGGGGGTTTTGTAATTGGAATAACGTTATACCAAGGTACCCGTTTACGAAGATCAATACATATACTTGTCATCAGTATTTTGCGCCCTAATATAAGATATGCCGAACTTAACACTCTGGCTGCCATGTCAGTCATATTCGACTGACAGCGGATTTACAATTGAGGCCAGGCATAAAAATGTATATAACTCGTATCAGGCCACGTATGTAGAAAGACAACTAGTGGTCATACCGCAAATTTATTGGTAGGGATTTATTCACCAAAATAAAGCGCATGCGCATATGCGGTGTATAGTGCGTCAGTCTTTTTTGACTGACGCGGCTCTGTTAAAGATTTTTTTCTTTGGGCGCCATGTCAGTCATTTTGAGGTTATAGTATAGTGTTGTGCATGTGCAACAAAAATGTAAGTACAATTGGTTATTCTTTGGTAGTTTGTTTATTGTTGTATTTATATGTACTTAGGGACCCTAACAAAGCATTGACAGATTCCCAGTTGGAAGCATATTGGGAAAATTATGAAAGTGATCATGATCCTTTTTCTACCGACTCCGGTTCAAATTACATGCCTAGTGACTCTGAGTATGCGTCCTCTGAGTTAGATCATGATATTTCCGTGGATGAAGATGAAGAAGAAGAAAGGCAGGCTGATGTATCAGAGATCGATAAATCAGATAATTCTAATTTAAGTTGGAATGTGTACACGGGAAATCAAGCTGATTTTCCGTTTATTGGACAGGCTGGAATTCAAATGGATTTATCGGAATATATAGCACCGGGGGATGTTTTCAAACTTTTCATCAATGATGCTGTTTTAGATCTTATTGTAAATGAGACAAATAAATATGCTACAGATATGGTCAACAGTGGAATACTAAGCAAGTCATCGAGACTGCATAATTGGCAGGCAACAACTCCTAAAGAAATAGAAAAATTCTTAGGCATAATGCTCTGGATGGGATTGAGTTGTCGTCCAAAGCTCCGAGACTACTGGAGCAGTGATTCCTTGTATTCAAATTCTATAAGCAAAGTCATGTCCAGAAATCGATTTGAAATTTTGTTAAGAATGATTCATTTCTCAGACAACGATATACCGGCAGATGGGAATCGATTAAAAAAAATACAACCGTTATTAGATATTTTACAAAAAAACTTTCAAGAAGTATATACCATTGGCAAAAAAATGGTAATCGATGAAAGTATGGTTCCATGGCGGGGACGTCTTTCATTTCGTCAGTATATTCCAGGCAAACGTCATAAATACGGTGTCAAATTATTTAAAATTTGTTCACTTGAGGGATTCACATGGAAAATACAAATTTACTGTGGTAAACATGAATGTTCTGGAGTAGGTTTGCCAGAGAAAGTAGCTATGAACTTATGTGAGGGACTTTTAGATGAAGGTAGAATACTCTACACTGACAATTTTTATACAAGCATCCCATTGGCAAAGAACCTGTTAACAAGACATACACATCTGGTCGGTACATTACGACGAAACAGAAAGTATTTACCTAAAGATGTGATTAACCGCAAGTTAAATTTAAATGAAATATATGGATTGGAATCAGATGAAGGAATAGTCGTTTCTAAATGGAAACCAAAAAAGAATAAAGAAGTTATTATGCTCTCAACCATACACAATTTGGAGCAGAGTTGTGTGGCATCAAGAAACTCTAAAAAAAAAGTAGCTGACCAGCCCCTGCCCCAAAAACCGAATGTAATTATAGATTATAATAATGGGAAAATAGGAATAGACAAATCCGATCAAATGTCTTCATACAACACAAGCGTTCGGAAAGGCATTAAATGGTATCGAAAAGTAGCCTTTGAATTACTGACAGGAGTTGCAATTGTCAATGCACATATCATCTACAAATCGATTACTAATTCTAAGTCGACAATCACCACATTCAGAGAAGAAGTTTGCAGAAATTTATTAGATCTAGAAGTTAGAGAACGCATCAAAAAAATAAAATTTAATCACTTGCTAAAAAAAAGAGACGGCGGCGGTACAAAAGACCGTAGAAATTGTGTAGAATGCTATGACAATTTGCTGAAAAATATGACAAGAGTCGAAGCTCGAAGGAAAGTAAGAAAAGTTAAAACATATTGTGACGGTTGTGAGAATAAGCCGACTATTTGTTATGAATGCTATCTACGAGTGCACGGCGAAGGATCCAAATAAAAATGTTTATTTTTATAATAGTTTATATGAATATTTGTTAAGTTGCAAATTATTTACTTTTTTATAAAAGTATTTTTATTTTTATCATTATTGAAATAAAATGGCAAAACTGTTCCGCCAGCCCAAGCCGTTTTAATTACCTTATTTCTACCAGGCCAGAACACTATTCCATGCACTTAATTCAAATACAACTTTTGCCATATGTGACTGACATGCCTTTAAACATATAAATGACTGTCAGTCGGATTTGTCTGACAAAGCCTCAAATGTGAGTATAGGTGTCAGACCAATACGACTGACAAAACCTGCTGAAGAACAGCATGAAAAACACTCTGGCAGCCAGAGTGTTAATACACATAATTTTTTTTCCTTTGTCTATTACATAATGTTCTCTTAATTTTTTTCTTATTATGAATAAATACCATAAGTCTCTTTCTCTCTGTAAAAGGTTGTTTCCATATTTTGATTTTGCCCCTAATTCGTTTGTTACTTTCTCCACAAAAGGTTCATGGTTACTTATTACCATTTCGTACTTATCTGCTAACTAACCATGTGGCGCCCCTTTAGTATCGTTTAAGTTAATTAAACCCCCCCTACTCTACTGACTTTAGCTAGGCCAGATAAGGGACGAAGTAGTGGTAATTGGAGTTGGGAAGCGAATGATTAGGGTAAGTGTTTGGAAGTAAATTCGGGGTGTAGCAATCTCTTTTAAACTCTCGCATCGAAGTGGTTGGAGAAGCTTCTCCACCACACACCTACAACCCCCAAAGTCTGCCTGAAGTCATGTTTTTATTTATTAGTTGCATTCATAAAAACTAGAAAATTTGATAAAATAAAAATTGCAATTTTCCCAAAAATTTGGGGTATTTACTTAATTTGGCAAAGGCCAAATTAATACACATTATTTTCATGGCAATAGTAGTTAGGAAAGATAATATTCCTATATAAAAAATATCATTGAAAGATTTTCAATAATATTTTTGTTGTGTTTTTCTTATATACACGGTGACATAGAAATAAGTACATTGCATAGTGCCACACAATGGAGGACACTAAAATAAGAAAAACAGTTCCTATGAACATGGGTCCGCAAGGCCTTCGATTAAAAGATACGGGGTGTTGATTTTTCATTTTTTTTTATTTATTTGCAAAAACAATGATTTAACCGAAGGCCTTGCGGACCCATGTTTATTGGAACTTTTTTTCTTATTTTAGTGTCCTCCATTGTGTGGCACTATGCAATGTACTTTTTTCTATGTCAACCTGTATATCCAGCATATAAATATACACAAGAAGCTTATGAACATGAATTATTTTTTTATTATATATTTTAGAAATAATCTCTAATTTAATAAAATAAAACAGTTTGTTCAGCTGTCAAAGCTAAAGTCTCAAAAATAAAAATAATGTGTTATACAAACAATGTCATAAGAATTTTGAATTAAATGTAAATTACAATTACTCTTTTTATAATGACAAGGTTAAAATCATAGGATTTTGTAAATACCGCAAAATAACACAGGATCCGATAACGCTTTCTAACGAATTGAAAACAATACATAGCTTGTATGTATTATTGGCGTGTCTAAATAATAATACAAATCAACACTTTCCTTCGGTCCGTCTCCTTTATACGCTCTCCTTTCGTCTATTCCAGCGACGCAAGACCCCATCCGTTCATGCCAAGGAGCAATGCACAAATACACAGCAAACTGCTGCTTTTCTCTCTGACTGTATTTGCCCCACTTACCTGTAAATTTGGCATCGGATGAGCTACTCTAAACTATGTGGGTCTTTCCAACACGATCGGCGTGCTACACTGCAATAATTCCCTTAAGCTATATACACACAATTATTAACAATTGCGAAATATTTTCTCCGCGGTTTGATATAATTACAAAAAAATTGACAATGAAATTATTTGGAATTCCTGCAAAAATGTTGATTGTTTAACATGGTGAAGGGGATTTTGTAAAGCTGCACTAAAAGATGTAGCTCTGGCAATTTTGGGATTATCACCTTCTTCTGCTGCTACCGAAAGATCATTTAGTACGTAACAGAGCTGGGACGAATCCTCTTGAAAAGGATTTCAATCACGAATCCGAATCACCTAATATGACCCGAATCACGAATACTCGAAAAAAGGATTCGTAAGAGATAAATATGATTCGAATCAAAGATTCAAATCCTGTTTTTTTAATGCCTAATACAAATCCTTTAAGAATAAATTTAATTTTATTATTTTTTTGCAACCATTAACATACATTGTTATCAGTTGTTTTAGCAAAAATATTCAAAACCTAATTATTTATTATTAACACTGAACATCGTTGATAACAGATTAAATATCTGTGTTACTCTGATTAAAGATGTATTTGTGTGTTTTTGAACTCCACTTCAAATCAGTGTCTAGTACGCGTGGCGCATGAAGTAAAATTTCGAGTTTAGAAAAGCCCCGTGAAAATTTGTCGAGGGTCGCGCAGCGACCCGAGACAAATTTTCTACGCGGGGCTTTTCTAAACTCGAAATTTTACTTCATGCTTAGTCTGGGAGTGGAAACACTCGTTCAAAAATTCAAATTTGAAAATTAAGTAAATAAAAAATTTACTGAATATCATTGAAACTGGGAAAGTCAGAGAAAAGTCATGGTATTTTATTCAAATTGACCAAAACAATAACAAAAAATCCATATGATATTATTAAATTTGTCAAAATCAACAGGCATCGTAATAATTAAAAAACACGTAAAAATTTATAAAACTAACTTAAATATTCGCAAAAACAATGAAAACAATTAAACAAACTGGGGGTTTCCTACAGAAGAAAGTTATATTGAAAGGTCAGAGAAAAAAAACCTTGAATCAGGGAAATGTCGGAAAACTTTAACATTTCAGATTGTGGCCACCATTTCACTTTTACTTCAAATAATGTTAAACAAAATTTTGAAAACTAGGTCATTTTTAGTCATTTAGTGTTCTTATTGTTGTATACCCATCTTTTAATCAGGCATCTTTATTTTTGCATTGTAAATGGCCACCGAGTGTGTCCATATTTTGTTATCTTGTATCATTTAATTGTGCATTTCTAGCTTTGTTTATACATTTGTACGAATGTGCATCCATATTGTATTGTTACAAGTGCACACAATTTGTTCTAGCTTTGTTTAAATATTCGTAGGAATGTGCAACCACATTGTGTTGTTACAAGTACACACACTCGTAACTCACCCTCTTGTTTAAAATATACACTGGCGAAAGAAATTAACGCATCATTTGTCATTTTTTTGATATCTTGGAATCGAGTTTTCTTTGAACACAAACATATTTTAACAATAAGAAATATTATCAAGCATGCTGTTTTACATGTTGTGTTTTGTCTTTTGTTCTCATGGTTTTCTGTCAATAAATAAAATGAAGCACTTTTCATTATTCTGACTGTAAGAAAGGTTCATATAAAATTTCTTTTTGAGTTTGATTTCAAGTAATTGTTAAAATTAAGTGCTAAATAGTGATAAATGAATATGGATAGACGTCCGAATCTTAATTTAAGCAGTGAAGAAGCTGTGATTGTGGTTACACTTGCAGAAGAAGGTAGGAGTCAGCGTTACATCAGTCAGCGTCTTGGTGTTAATCAATCGACCGTATCCCGTGTCTTGAAGAGACATCGGGAAACTCAGGCATACTCAAGAAGGCCAGGACAAGGGAGAAAAAGGGCCACAACTGCTGTTCAAGACCGTTTTTTAATGATGCTACAAAATATGCTCGCAGAGATCCACAATGTTCATGTAAGTTCCGTTTCCATCAGAAAAAGGTTACGTGGTTTTAATTTAACTCCGAAAACAGCGGCAAAAGGACCACAATTAACCGCAGACCATCGCAGAGCCAGGTTAACATTTGCGCAAGAACATGTAAACTGGTTACAGGCTGATTGGGCTAATGTTATGTTTAGCGACAGTCCAGATTTTGTCTTTACGGCAGTGACAGACGAATGCATGTGTACAGACGGCCAGGTGAACGTTATGCGCAGTGTAACATTGTTCCGACTGTTATGGTGTGGGGTGGTATCACTTTAGAGGCTCGTACGGAGTTGGTGGTCATACCAAGAGGAAGCATCACGGCAGCGTCTTATATTGCAAACATTTTAGAACCATCCGTAATGCCTTTTGCTCCCTTTGGAGGAAACGATTTCCTGTTTATGCATGACAATGCAAAACCACACAGTGCCCGAATTGTACAACAGTATCTTGACCTAGTGGGTATCAACACAATGCAATGGCCAGCCAGGAGTCCCGATCTTAATCCGATCGAACACCTATGGGACGCGATGGACAGACACCTTAGAGCACTTCCTCGGCGTCCAAGCAATCAACAAGACCTTGGACAAAGATTGCAGGAAATTTGGGAAGATATTAACCAGGATGAAATTGGATCATTAATTAACAGTATGAGCCTTCGCTGTCAGGCAGTTATTCGAGCAAGAGGAGGAAACACTAGATATTAAGTCTTATAATCACATGTTAACTTTTTTCCTCTTTTTATTTATGACATTATTTTAGTCATTAATGAAAGAAAATGTGTTGAAAATCATTATTATAGTTCAGTTGGTTTTGTTGTTATTTTTTTTGTTTTTAAACATCAAAACTGTATTTTTAAATTAAAAAAATTAATGTGATGCGTTAATTTCTTTCGCCAGTGTATCATAAACAAACTGTAGCGCATCTTGTAAGAGACCACCCCAGTGTAACCAGTAGTCTACCCCATATGTAACCACCCGTAATAATAAACGAATGTACTGATACATGTAATAATGCTTAGTCTGGGACTAATAATAATAATGCCTTTTTTTCTTTTTGCTAATTGTAAGTAGAAATATGTAAACTGTTTTCTATTTGCTTTCTTTAGTTTTACTTTGTCCTGCACATTTTTATATACACATGCCGTTGGTTTGTTTTATAGTTATATCGATAAAACAAACGAACGAAAGTATGTGTATAAAACAAATACGTCTAGAGAAAAGTGCGGCACGAAGCTCCAGTGCGTCCATTTAAAATTCAACGGCCCTGTTGTCACATCTGGTCGTGGAAAGCAGGTATGAACGAATCTTATTCATGTGGAGGGAGCGAACATGGTATCTTTGTCTTTGCTCTCAAAAAATATTTGATGTAGAAATCTTTCTACGACTGCTTAGGACGTTAACCTATTGCTATCCTCCCACACGTGGGTGGGATAACAGAAGGTATGCATAATGTATTTTCCTCCGCTCCCAAAAGAAAAAAAAGGACGTTCGTTTTAATCACACAAGCAATAGATGTCAATATTTAAAAAACAGGTTTTCTTAGGCTAGCGCGTAGTTTTTTGCCCTGGTGCGTAGATGTCGACGCGTTAGTTAGGTGTAACTTTAACGTGAAGATTATTTTACCCGATGCCATTTTGTCCATTGTATATTCTGTGGTGTTACACATTGGGTATATGTTACTAGTCGATACAAGCCTGTACATTTTTACTCACACTACCTAGTTAAAATTATTTATACTATTTAAATTAGACACTTTTTCTTCTGGTGTTCATTTTAAACCAAAGCGGTGAAGTGTACTCCATTGTACATTTAAAGCTTTTGCGAGCTGTACAACGTCACCTTCAAACCACATGGTAAAATTTAAATCACCAATTATTTCACAACATATTGTTATAAACGTGTTAAACTAGATTTCCGAACAGATCAATTGATATGTTCACCGGCAGATATTTATTAGTTGTGGTTGTCCGACGAGTTGTCTTGGTCTTCGACGTGTTTGTGAACAAATGATGGCCATGTTGTTTTCTACTATGTGAGGCAAAAGTCAAAAGTCTGTTTTACACTACACCAGATTAAAATGGTAATTTCTAAAAAGTTCAAAATATTGTTTTGAAAAGAAAGGGAAAACAGAAAATAATATAATAAGTATTCCTTAATGCGTTATTGTAAAAAATTTTAAATTAAAATGTAAAATCTTGAAGAAAAACTCTTTCAATTTTATTTAATATATCTATGTGTGTGCTGATCTTAGACTTGAATTTAGACGATTTAACACAAGATGGCGCTATTTTTCAGTTAGTGTGTAACAGGATTGTTAAAAAAACGTTTTTCTCATTTTAATTAAAACAAACAGTATTTTTTAACAAAACGTGTTTTTTGATTGAAACGGCGTTTAAAACATTGGGCTCGATCATCAGAAACAACAGCTGGGAGTTTACTGCCAACTGTTGGGGAATTCTCTGATGACCGGACTGTTAATCGTAGACATGTTAGGGCAGCGGTCGCCATTTTTGCAATCTGATTGATGTTGCCGATTGGTATTGGCGGGTTAAACTTTTAAGCTAGTCGAGGTTATGGATGTGCAAAATTATATATTTAAAAATATCTATAATGAAATTACTAAACGTAAGGAGATTCGTGAATTACTGTAAGGTCAGAAAATAATAGTGTTTGTGTAAATAGAGTATTATATGTGTAAATGGGCATTTAACTAATAATATTCACCTAACTAAATTTTCTCTGCCATCAAATAAAATAAAGTGTAATTGGGCATTATCTATCTATACATGTATTTAATATACACCTAAAAAAAACAAACAACACACAAAATCAAAATGCCGGGACCATCGGTCATCAAATACCAACATACATCACAAACAAAATCCAAACATGTTGAATATTGATTATTTTGATGAACGAGCCCATTGGACCCGTTCAGCAAAATGTTCAACATTCAACATGTTTGGATTTGTTTGTGTTGTATGTTGGTACCTAATGAACGGTACTTCGGTCGGTCTATTCCGTACGGTTGCAAAAATCCGAAACACGATCACGATTAACAATCCGGTCATCAGAGAATTCCCTAACAGTTGACAGTAAGCTCCCAACTGTTGACTCTGCTGAACGGGCCCATTGACAATTAAAAACATCTTTAAAACATTTTTAAACATGTTTAAAACACGTTTAATACGTGTTTAAAACACAACAGACAGGGCATTTTTCTTTTGAGTATACATATCCCGATAACTACAGCGTTTTTTAAATTTGCGGGAATTCGTTGTTTCAAAGCAGTTAATTTGGTACTTTAAACGAGTGTTTTCTACTCCCAGACTAAGCATGAAGTAAAATTTCGAGTTTAGAAAAGCCTAAGAATTTGGATTGGCCGTGTAGCGAAGCGGAGCGGCCAATCCAAATTCTTAGGCTTTTCTAAACTTGAAATTTTACTTCATGTGCCACGCTTAAAAACAAAAAAACACAGTGAAGTTGAAAAACACCCACATACAACAAGAATTATGGGCAACCTAATATATGTTCGAGTTATTGGGTTGCTTATAATCACTGTTTTAAACAATTGAAGAGGTTGGGGCAATAAGGTACCTAAGCCACATTTAAGAAAAAAATCGCGTACTCTTTAGTAAACTGTATAACAATATGGTCCCAAGCGACCAAAAAATAATGACAGTTATTAAGCGAAAGATGGCGCCACAATTGTAAAGTGACCTTGTTGACAACTTGTATATTGGTTGTAATTTTTGACGCAATAAAGTCATAAGCCACAAGAAAACCAACATGGCGACCTGTGAAAATAGTGCTAATAGAAAATATCAAGATAATTTAAATAGTGAAAGTGAATCGGGCTCAGATTTTGACGGGTATGATTCCGATAAAGATAAAGAATATTGCCCAAGTAACAGTTCAAGTGAAAATGACTTGCCAACATCCAGAAAGGTAAAAAATATAATTTTAAGTGGCTTAGGACCTTTTTCTTTTAATGCAAGTGGCTTCATTTTTGTTTATATTAAAAATGGATTGTTTCGTTTTACATATATTATTCGAAAACAAACCAACAATGTTATGATTTTTTATAACTTTTCGTATTAAAAAGAACATACGAAAAATTATAAACTCAATTTTTCTTTTTTAGAAAATCTGTAAAAGAAACGAAAATACTAAGGACCAAGATTTCAATGAAAATGAAAACAGAGGATCAGTCTTATCCCCAGAAAAAAAATTGCCAAGCCGTTGGAGGAAAGTAAATATTGAGGGCAGACAAAAAACAGCGCAGAAATCTTGGTCATTCCTACACCAATTTGAAGGGTAAAAAAAAAGAAGCTAGATCAATTGGAGAGCCTTGTAAATGCAAAAAAGACTGCAGAAAATTGCTTCAAAATAAAGAGCTACAAATCTTCAATGCATTTTGGAATTTAGAAACATATGACAATCAAAATACTTATTTATTTTCATCAATAAAAGTTATTCCAAAAAAAAGAAGCTACAAGAAAAAAACCAAAAGACAAGAATCTGTAAGAAATTTCACAAATCAATATTATGTAAAAGTAAATGGGATTGACATTCAAATATGCAAGCAAGAATTTTTAGCTGTACATGGTCTGCAGAACTCCACTAAGCGCGTAAAACTAATATCGAAGAAGATTTCACAAGGAAGATCAACACCAACAAAAGACGGCCGAGGAAAACATCATAACCGCCCAAATAAAATATCCACAGATATTTCAAAATCAGTTCATGACCATATAAAAAGTATTCCGACTTATGTAAGCCATTATAGCAGACAAAAAAATCCAAACAGAGTGTATTTCAATCATGACCTCAGCATTTCAAGTTTATATAAGGATCATTATGTCGAATGGTGTAAGCATAAACATATTGAGCCTGTAAAAGAAGACCGTTATCGAAGGATTTTCAGCTCTGAATACAATATAGGGTTCAAACTGCCAAAGAGCGATACATGCTCAACCTGTGACTCACTAAACCTCATGATAAGCACGAATCAAAATAAGGAATCTGATTCTGAAGTTAAGAAGTTGCAAGAAAAACTACAGTTGCATCAAACTCGGGCAGAAGCTATGCAGGAAAGCCTAAAAAAAGAGATAAAAAATAATAAAGAAAGAAACAAAGACATAATTTCATTTGATTTGCAGCAAACTTTACCGACACCATCGTTGACGGTAGGTCCAGCTTTTTATCTTCGAAAAGCATGGACGTACAATCTGGGAATCCATGACTGTGTAAGTGGAAAAGGAAGTATGTTTATGTGGACGGAATCAGATGCAAAAAGAGGAAGTTCAGAAATAGCAAGTATATTGTTAAAGTATATAAAAACTAGAGCATCTTTATCAGAACATCTTGTTATTTACACAGACAACTGCGGCGGTCAAAACAAAAACTGGCTCATAATGGCTCTGTGGTTGCAATTGGCTAGAGAAAAAGTTTATAAGACCATAGAACACAGATTTCTTATCTCGGGTCACACACATTTACCGTCAGATAGAGACTTTGCTCTTATTGAGAAGCGTAAAAAATATATTCCGCAGGTATTTTGCCCAAAAGAATGGTTTGATATTGTACGACAGTCAAACAGAAAAAACCCTTTCGATGTTGTGGTAATGACGCAAAAAGATTTTTATGATTTTGAAGAAATCACTATAGTAAAGAAAAATGTTACTGTTAACAAACAACCAATCAGGTTCAACGATGTGAGGTGCTTCCGGTTTGATAGCGAGAAACCAAATTCAATGTTTATTAAGCATTCCCTAAATGGTCTGTTCGAAGAAGTGAATGTCGGAAAACGAGGAGTCAGAGTTATTGACCAACCAGTAACTACCGCCAACCTCAAACAAAAATATAACGGCCCAATAAAACTGAATGAAAATAAAGTAAAAGATTTACAAAAACTTTTAAAATATATTCCACCTATTAACCAACAGTTTTATCTTGACATTATTGAAGACGTGGTAAGAAAAGATGAGGAAAGCAATAGAATACCCGAAAACATTGATGGCGAAGATAATACTGAATTGGAAGCAGAAGCAGAAGATAATTAATTTGTTAATTTAAATTTATAAGCTGTATTTTTTTGCGTTTCTTAATTTTTTTATTAAATTTATTTGTATCAAAAAGGCCCCAAGCCACCTTTTTCTGAAAATATACGTTGTTATTTGGAAATTTGTGCGTTTTTTTTTTTAATTTTTTTAAGACAATTTGTTAACAAACCTATTTTATGTAAAATAAAAAATAACTCAATTTTTTTACTCTAAAAATGTGATTTCACGATTTACCCAAAAACTTTAAAACGCTTTTACTCAAAATCTTCTAAATGTGGCTTAGGTCCCTTATTGCCCCGACCTCTTCAATTTCTTCACCGCAGAATTTGACTTTGTTTTATTTACATCTACATATTAGATTGCTAAAGCGGGATATTTTAAACTTTATGATATTTCAGTGTTTTATACGTGTGGGGCATGAAGTAAAATTTCGAGTTTAGAAAAGCCTAATTTAGATTGGCCGCTCCGCTTCGCTACGCACCCTATCCAAATTTTCAGGCTTTTCTAAACTCAAAATGTTACTTCATGTAGTCTGGGAGTTTAAAACCCTCATTTAAAGATTCAAATTGAAATCTTTTAAAGAAGCAACGAATGTCGGAAAATTTACAGTGTATGCATATGTATACCTGAAAGAAAAATTCCCTGTATTTAAAAATAAATAATAAATAATATTTAGGCACACATAGTTGTAATATTTCATTGTAACAACAATTTAGTTAAAATTTTAAAATGTAAACAAAAAAATCTTAATAAAGTAGTATAAAATATAATTTAGCAAATTTAAGATAATAAAAAAAAACGTTTTAAACAAAGTTAACGTTTAAAACATATTTTAAACAAATTTAATATTTAAAACATGTTTAAAACAAAACCGTTAAACTGTTTCAAACATAACAACCCTGGTCTGTAATCAAAAATGTCCTTTTTTAAATGATCAGATTGGACCGATGGTTATGTTCGAGTTGTCGCAAAAAAATTAATGGGGCACTCCACGACATTAAGAGGAGTATTCGGAATAGGAGTTGGTTATCTAAATCAAAAATGGCTATGGGAGACGTGTTTTTGCCAAGCTATTATTTGGCAAAAAAAATACAGCTAGGAAATCGTTATGGACGAGATGGGCATTTCCAGCCATACAGTTGGTGACTGGTTTAATTTCTGCAGGGAGGTGTGTGTCGAAATTATTCTTGCTAGCAACAGAAAAATTGAGGGTCCTGGAACCATTGTTGAAATTGATGAATCTAAATTTGGTAAATGGAAATTTAACCCGGGAAAACGAGTGGAAGGACAGTGGGTTTTTGGGGGTATATGCCGCGAAAGAAGGGAGTGTTTTCTACAAACTGTTAAAACTAGGGACAGTGATACTCTCCTAAAAGTAATTAAAAACAAAATGTTGCCTTAAACCACCATCTATTCTGATTGCTGAAAAGCTTACAATTGCTTAGAATCGGAAGGATTCAATCATCTAACTGTTAACCACTTAATCTGTTTTAAAGATTCCAAGACTCTCTGCCACACAAATACGATAGAAGGTGAAGTCCACGTTGCCAAAAAGAAATAGGCAGAAGAGTCTTTTTAATTCGTACTTAATTCAGCTGCGGCTCGCAGCCTAACTTCAGGGTAGGCCAGAGACCCAAGGTAATACGTATCCGTTATTGAAAGGTGACTTTGTTGTGCAATTCTTTGTATTTATAAAGCGCGATCCCAACCTCAAATTTTGTGTGCCTTTGCACTGTGGCCTACCCTGAAATTAGGCTGTGAGCCGCCGCTGGTACTAATGTGAATTTATGTATAGGCAGCAATATAGCCACCCAGATTTTATTTTCATCTCCTATAAAAGATGTGGTAAAAATTAACCAACCAAATGAAAAAGAAAATAATCATTTTTCTGATGAGTTGTTTTTATTTTGAATAAAAAGTTAACTGTATGGAGAATTATAATGTTATCTTCGCCGCCCATGGTTGTTCGGAAGAAATCCTTGTAGAATTCGAGTTTTGGTGAGTATTTGAAAAAAAAACCAATCGCGAAATTCCCTTTCATACTATTCTTGCTAAGTAATTTACAAGTTTGCAATTAGGTGGCGTAAATTAGAACGAAAATTTGAATATTTTTAAAAATAAGAACACTTGTATGCGAAAATGACCGAAAACAGTTTTTTTGTTTTTGATATTCACGGGAATTCGTGGACGGCGGTCACAGCCGTTCGTGGCTTTTAACGTGTGGTCTGAAATTGGCAGCGAGATCTTGTTGAAATGTTAATTTAGGTTAGAGATCCGCTGATAAATGCTAGTGCAAGAATATATATGCTGTGAGGGCTGTAAGTGTGGTGAAAAGATGATTTTAATGATCAAAAATAGTGTGCTTGCTGTGTATGTTGGCAGAAGTGTGGGCAAGTGTTCTTGGTTTAAAAAGATCAATTAAACAAGGCACCGAATTAATTTGGGAGAATTGTGGTACAGTAAGACGATTGTAATGGATTGCAGGAGTTTTTGCCGTGAGGTATGTGAGGAAGTGTGCTTCAGAGAAGAGAGAATAGAGGTGTGAATAAAGGTGGTGCAATTAAAAGGGGGATGGATAAATGTTTTATGTGTGTCATCTAAGAAGAGTACAGTACTTTTAGTTCATAAAAAAATGTATTCTGCCAGGCACTAGCATGATTTATGATAGTAGGAAATCGTACGATTGCTCCCTAAATAAACAATCCACTCATCTGACATTTTTAAATAATTTGATTTAAAAACCCCGAGACAGTTGTCCTTACTAACATCATAAAGGGCAGCTGTTAAAAGGAATGCTTGTGGTACAATACTAAAAAAAAACCAACGGCAAAAGTAAAGGTAAAATCAGTACTAATTATGTTTTCTGCTTATTGATTCAGTGCGCACTCTCCGAGGTTTTGGGTTTTCTGCTTGCGAATTTTTTTAGTGTGCCCTGTTAGAATCATTTTTTGCTTCATAAAAATGTGCATTCGAGCCAGCTGCAGGAAAGAAAACGACACTGGCCAGTGAGTGCTTCAGTTCTATTGCAGATATTTTGTTGCGTAGTTTTAAACTAAGAGCTACTGTACTGAATTCGCTAGCCTGTTTCTCTTGTTTGCTTTTCACTTTTTACAATTTAGGATAGGCGAACTGAAATCACTGCAACGGCTAATTTGATTCTTATTTGTTTAAATATATTTGGTGCCGTCAACACAATGAGAAAACATTTGGGAACCTATAAGATTGAACAAAAATTCTATGTAAAATAATGCATCATAAAGTAACCTCTATTAAACAAACTCATAACACTATCCGTTCATATTGGAGATAAAAGTAAGATGTACGTGCAACATAACCGATAGTCTCTCCGATCGTAGCAAACGATACTAATAATACAAATGTTTTTTAATAATACATACATTTTTAAATAACAATTAAATATTGCTTGGTTGCCCACGTCATGACTTGGGCCCCCCAGGCTTGGAGCTCCGACGCCCCCCCCCCCCTTCCATAGGATTGAGGGCAGCATACCATGATCTCGAGCCCCAGGGCTAGAGCTCTTGCAGCCCTACGAAATCGTAACCAAATGAAAAATGTTTAGCTTTAACGAGGATTTGAAATTACGCGCACAATTTCAAATCCTGGTTAAAGCCAAACATTTTAGTGAATAAAATAATTAAAAGGTATTCAAGTTACCTGACGCCAACATAAGAGACTTCTTTCATTATGAACAATAGGATTTATTATTCATTTATCCATTTATGTGTAATTCTGCTTATTTGCTTAATTGTTATCAAATGCTTATTTCGCTATTTTATTGTATCGTATGTTCAATTAAAAAAAAATCTAGAGTGCCATGAAAAGTATTCTAGGTTGGTAACTCTGAAAATGTACATTATAATTGTTATGTCTGACCAAGGTACATCGATGGGCGTAACACATATGTGTTACAAGGTATGACAGAATTGTCTTTCCATGTTTTCCCCTACCCCTTTCCCCGCAGACCCTAAGTCCTGCGAAAGAGAACAATGACGTTGTATTTGGTTACGTTTTTGAGTCTATCATAACCTCTCTTTCCAGTTTCGCTGTACTTTCATTGATAGATTTTTTAATATTAGAGTATTAAGTTTTTAAAAATAACAAAGGTTTTAAGAGCAAAACCTCTCAAATAAAATAAAATGCAAAGAGGAGAAAATTTAATAAATTGTAAATAAATAAAATTATTAACATGTTTAAAAATAATAATTTCCCCTTTTCGCACCTTCCTTAACCCTTTGAGTCCTAGTAGCTTCCCACTGGAACCACCTATTTATAAATTATTTCCTAGCGTCCTAGTCCGCACAACTTGGAACCATCAGCGTGAGTCATGCGTTAAGACATGTTACAACACGAAAATGATTGAAATTTACGCACATCGGTTATTGTCGTTGCAGCCTCAGGCGTATAAACAAGTGTCGTAGTGGTTCTAGACAATGAATTTTTAATAACTAACTTTTGTATTTAAATATTGAATTTCAACAATGGGTACGTAATAAATTGATTACTTATGTTTTCCTTTTACATGTAAATAAATACAAAACTTAAATTCAACAATTTTCACCTTATTTTCATTTTTTGAAAAGGTGGGTCCATATGGTACCACTAGTATACTATGCATATTATTCCATTTCAGATAAATTATATGATCTTAACAATCTGAGCAGTGAAGATGTGTTTGCTTTATTGGATGAAATTCCAAGTGATGGATCTGTAATTTCGGAAAGCAGTGACGAAGAATTTATTGCAAAAGATGTTTCTGGAGGGCTTATGGAAGTTGAGGAAGAAAATAGTGATGATTTATAGACGCTTATAAATTTTGATAAAAATATTACTGACGAACAAACAAAGTGGTCCAGACATTCTGTAACAAACACAATTAAAGAATTTAGAGAAAGAACAGGTCCAAATATATCAGACGAAATGGACACACCAGCAGGTATTTTCTTGGCATTATTTTCAAAAGATCTTGTAAACACCTTATCAACGGGGGATTTTAAGAACGTTGACTTGTGAGTCGCAATTTCCGATCAAAACGTAAACTTGTTGGCCAAACGTTTTAATCGGTTTCCCGTGATTACTCGATTAACTCAGGGTAGAGGTTACACACAATAAAAAAAATAATAAAGAAGTTTATCTTACCTGGTTTTTCGTGAAGACGGAGTAGCTTACGCAGGAACAGATTAAATTGTTTATTTCACTTATGAAAATAAATTCTTATGTTTAATTGACTCTGAATGATTCTGTCAGGTAACGTGAATTAAAAATTCTTGTTAAAAAAAAATAACAAGTAAAGAATTTATTTACAGAAAAATTAAAATGAAAAGAAATATACAAGAAAATAACATATAACGAAAATGAGCAATAAAAAAAATATATAAGTGAAAACAAAATTAAGTGAAATAACAATTTAAAAATAAAATAACATAACTTACAACAATAACAATAACGCGGACTTAAGACGGCACTTGGTGAGAACTGGTTGGTGAACTGATTGATTCGACACTTGGTGTGAACTGCTTGATTTTGCTCAGGGCGCTGGGCTTTTATGCCAAACGCCGAAAAACCTTCCCCCTCTACGTTTTTGGGGGGTAAGAACACCATTTCTCTCCTGGCTTCCGCTGGAGCCATTTCGGGGTGGCCCGAAAGAAAAAAAAATAAACAAATGAAAAAAAATACTTATGAATAATATTTCCCCATGATATGTACACCAAAATACGGGGAAAATTATTTTCTACATATACATATTTAATTTGAAATGATTCCAGGCGAAAAATGGTGTCTTATTGAATTAATATTGCATAGCGGTTGATTGTTATGAAATTTGTAAATTAAATTTATACCAAAAAATGCAGCATGACAATGCGCATCTTTTGATATAGTCAACAACAACTATACATAAACAATTGCCGTTGAATGTTAAAATGAACCACAAACAAAGGGGGGTCATAAATCATTATGCCTGGGCTATAAGTAAATATGAAATAATAGCTAAAATATTTAAGAATTAAATATTTTAACCTTTCCCAGACATAAAGGGAGGTGATGCAATTGTTATGTATAGTTGTTTTCCCGTGGAAACTCGTCGTGAAAGCATTTTCCACATTGTGACAGCTCGAAGTTTTATAGGCTTCTACTATGAAGCTCTTATTAGTGTGTGTACTCAAATTGATGGTCTTTCTCTCAGCTATTGAATGGTGGTTGTGGTGTTCTGGTGTGATTCGCGGTTTTGCTATAAACCGCGAATAAAGCATATCCCTTTGGCTTCTATTGTGACGTCATCGCAAACTTCGGTTTTTCCCGAGTTAAACGTGCGCTTTGCAAACACGCGCTTTCCAATCGGTCGTGTCCCAACGCAGGTAGAAGAGGGTTCGTGCGGCTAAGTTATTCCGTGCCCAAAATGCTGTGACACGGATAGTAGGATGTTTTACAGGATTCTTCCTGGTTTTAGGTAGCTGTGGAGAAATGTGTGTGGGGCGCGAACTTTACTTATTTGAATTAAAGTGAAGCAACATTTTGGAATTGAGAATGGGACCGTTGTTACAATGAATTTGAAAAATGTTGAGTTAACGACGCTTAGAGTAAAGCGCCGGTAACAACCTTAGTGTTTCAAACATTTGTATGAAGTACAAAACAAGGGAACTAATCCAGTACCTACTAGTGGCCAAGAAATGAAATGTTTTTTTGGCTATAAACATAATTATGGGCATAAAAAAATTGCGAAGTTCAAGGATTATTGGTCCTCAAAACGGGAAATTAGAGATGAATATATTTCCAGTATAATGTCTTGTGATCGATTTGCGTGGCACTTGAAATTTACATATAAACGATAATACGTTGATTCCAGAGAAAGGCACTCAGAACTACAATAAATTGTATAAAGACAAATTAGAAGAAATTTTTAAAAATTACTATTTTCCTACAAAGCGACAGTCTATTGATGAAAGCATGATTAAATTTAAAGGTAGAAGTTCATTACGTCAATATTTACCTCTCAAATCTATAAAAAAAAAAAAAAAAATTTACAAGCCGAGCTAGAAGAAAGACGTGCTGTGTTAGTGCTGCGTTTATAAAGTGATTTTTGCTGTCTTATCCCCTGTCGATAATTATCATCTTTGGTGAGACGATTATTCATCACAATAACTAAACACTGTCAGAATTTGATTACGTTCTATTTACTCGTTTTATAGCAATTTAGTTATTAACAAATTGCAATAATATACATTGCTAAGCGTATGAGTCACGCTGAGTTTTTTTTATTTTACTTTTTTGGTACTTGTACGCTGAATGCGACCGGACAAATACTAATCATTTATCTGTTTGTTATCGTTTCGACCTTTCGATTTCGATTAATATTCAATACAATTAATCCCTCCACTGTCCTCTGTTACATTTAATTGTTTAAACCGTGGTCCATATCTGTGCTGTGTTAGTTAGCCACTGCGAAGGACCGTGCAGTGTGAAGGGTGCCCTTGTCTAATACCTTATCCTTAATTATTTGTGTTAACTTAGTTGTCTATTTATTCTCTATGAAATGGGTGATATTTCCAACAAGGAATTATTAAAGCAAATGTCTACTGAAATATCACGTTTGAAAACCGATATAACTAATGAACTTACTAATCACTTCACTGCATTAATTAATACGATAATCGAACCTCTTCGCAAAGAAAATGCGAGTTTGAAACATCAACTCGATTCCATAAATAAAGAGCATTTAGAAATCTGCAACTCTTTGAATAATTTTGATAAGCAACTGAGAGCAAATAATCTAATTATTGAAGGTCTAACGGAAAACGATAACGAAGTTATAATTGACGTTGTTAACGATTTATTTGTTAACAAATTAAACGTCACATTATCGCTATACGATATTGCCAATACCTGCCGCTTGGGTTCTAAAAACACAAAAACGCGTCCTGTTCTGGTTAAATTCAACAACCCCGACCAGAAACACAACGTGCTGAAAAATGCTATGAAACTAAAAGGGACGGGAATTTATATCAATAAAGATCTTACTCCTGAGCAACGATCAATTCGAAGTATACTTCGGAAGTACCAGAAGATTGCCCGCGAGTCTAGTCATCGCGCACTTATTGTCGGTAATTCTTTAAGAGTCGGCGGTAAGATCCTCTCCATCAATGATATCAACGATAATTTTTACATGAGCTCGTTTATACAATCTACTGCAGCTGATTCTGATGGGGCTACTTCCGAAGTGATCCAGCATAACTCTCCGACAGGCACTTTAATTAAATCAATCTCTGCGCGACCTGTACTCCGTCGTTATGATACCCGTAATGGATCGAAAGTTACAAATTGTCGTTAATAAATGTGTATCGGTAAAGGTTTACTATCAAAATGTTCGCGGTTTGAATTCTAAATGTAACCGAGTTTATCATAATACCGCTGTTAGTGATTTCCCTATTCTTGCCCTTACTGAGACGTGGCTGACTGAAAACGTGTCCAGTTGTGAACTATTTGGAAATAATTACAATGTGTTTCGTAATGACCGTGATTGTATCTTGTCTCAGAAGAAACGCGGGGGTGGAGTTTTAGTGGCTGTACATTCTTCGATAAACGCATCAGTAATACCAGTTGACCACTGTATACTCTCTACAAATAAAATCGAGTTATTAATTGTAAAAATACTAATTTCGAACGCCACTCTTTACATTATTAATATTTATGCATGTCCGCCGGTTTCACTAAATTAGGTTGCCACTATTACTGCAACTCTCGAGAATTTGAATTTTTTATTCAATAGCAATATTGTAATAGTCGGCGACTTCAATCTAAGTGAGTATGTAACTAATCCAACTCCAAACCAACCTAATTTATGTTTATATAATTGTATTCAGTTTCTTGGGCTCGAACAATATAATATAATTCGTACAATCGTATTTTAGACTTAGTCTTTAGTAGCTCACATTGTGTAATAAGTCGTGTTCATGATCCTCTAGTTGCCGAAGATAAACACCATCCTTCGCTTGAACTTAATATCGGTTTGTCTGTAGATATAAGTAATGCTCATTCATCAGCAATATTCAAAAATAATGTCTCTAATCGCTCTTTCAATTTTAAAAAAGCTAATTTTATTGATTTATATAATTCAATTCTTGCAATAGATTGGTCTGATATCCTTACAATTCAATCTGTAGAAAATGCGTGTTCGTTCTTTTATAGAAAATTGTATAAAGTATTTCATGACAATGTCCCTTTAGTTCCTATAAGTCCTTGTAAATTTCCGCCTTGGTTTTCAGGTAAGCTTAGAAGCAAGATTCGGGAGAAAAATAAATACTTGAAGTTAAAAAATTCGCATCCTCTCTCCCAGTTTTTTAAAATTCGTTACTCTAAATTAAGGTCGGAAGTAAAATTGCTTTCCGAAGCTGATTATACCTCTTTTATAAGTGATACTGAAACCAAGATTTCCAAGGAACCGGGCAAGTTCTGGAACTTTATCAATTGCATCCGCCATGAATCCTCTATCCCTCCAGTCATGGAATATGAAAATCTTTCTCTATCTTCACCACTTGATATAGTGAATGCATTTGCTGCACACTTTTCCAAATCATTTACTGTTTCCACTAAACCTGTTATTAATGCTGTTTATAATAACCTTAACACTGTAAATGATTTTATTAGCATTTCTAAGGTCACTGATCATTTAGTAATTGAAGCCCTTAGTAAGCTAAGTAATAAAGTTACCGCGGGCCCTGATGGTATTCCTGCGGTAGTACTTAAGGATTGCCGCAATATGCTTGCACTTCCTCTATCTCATATATTTAATTTATGTCTCCTTCACAATACCGTTCCTAACCGCTGGAAAAGTACGCGCATTGTACCCGTTTTTAAATCTGGTAATAAAAGAGATGTCCTTAATTATCAACCTATAGCTACCATCTCAAATGCTGCTAAATGCTTTGAGTTGACATTATGTAAATTCATAAATCCCTACATTAATAACAAATTATCATCTAGGCAACATGGGTTTAGACCTAATAAATCAACGTTATCCAACATTTTGCAAATGACGCAAACTCTCTCGGATTATTTAGACAACCGAATCCAAGTCGACGTAATTTACACCGATATATCAAAAGCTTTTGATAGAATCGATCACGGTATACTTGTAAATAAGCTAAGCCTAGTTGGGCTCTCAACAAAACTATGTAATTTACTTTACAATTACCTTACCAACAGACTGTTATTTGTAGAATACAAAGGGTTTAAGTCTCATCAATTTATTGCTTCTTCGGGTGTCCCCCAAGGCTCCAACCTCGGACCGGTACTGTTTAATTGCTTTATTAATGATATTACTGATGTAGTTAATCATAACATGTTAATGTTTGCTGATGATTTGAAAATTTATCATCCTATAAATACTTTAGACGATTGTGTGTATCTTGAGCATAATCTCGACCTGATAGTATTGTGGTGCAAGAACAACAGCATCACTTTAAATGTTTTAAAATGTAAGACATTGTCTTACACTAGGAATAAGTCACAAATAACGTTCGATTATATGATTAATGGCTCTGTATTATCCCATGTTGAGACTTTCAAAGACTTAGGAGTGTTATTTGACAATAAACTATCTTTTAATAGTCATGTCATGAAAGTAGTATCGACCGCAAATCGTTCGTTGGGCTTCATAATACGAAATACTAAACCTTTTAAGAATATCGATGCCATTAAAATACTATACTATTCGTTTGTAAGATCTAAACTTGAATATGCCTGTTGCGTTTGGGATCCATACTACGCAAAATATTCTTTGATGGTCGAGGCCATCCAGAAGAAATTTGTCAAATATCTTCACTTTAAGAAGTTTGGTTCATATCCTGGGACTGATTATAATTATATTGAACTATTGCGTGAATTCAACTTACACTCCTTAGAAAGTCGCCGAAAATCGCATGCAGTGACCACCTTGTATAAAATACTCAACAATCGTATGGATTGCTCTGATCTACTTGCACGAATTAATATTAATGTGCCTGTTAATATAAGGAACAAACGTCTTTTCCTGTTATCAATCCCAAATACAAATATTATGCTCAAGTCACCAGTGTATTCAATGTGTTCATTATATAATAATGTGTTATCACTTCATCCGGATATTGACATTTTTAATTGCTTATCTTCTAAGGCGTTCTTCGACTTGATTGTTGAGTATTTCGAATAATTTTCGCTCATATTGTATTGTATTTTGCGTATACTGTTTTTTCCTTTACTGTTTAGTGCCAATCTTTATTTTATATTGTCTCATATCTTTTAATCAATCTGTAACTGGATTCGTCCGTTGATTGAAATAAATAAATAAATAAATAAAAGAGGATATAAAATGTGGGTACGCGCTGATAAAAAGGATTTATTTCACAATTTCAAATATACACAGGAAGAGTTGAGAGTACAGAAAAGAATTTAGCAAGTAGAGTTGTAAAAGACCTCACTAATGATTTGATTGGGAAAGGATATGAGGTTTACTTTGATAATTTTTTTAATTCCGTTTCCTTGATGAAAAATTTATTGAAATGTAAAATATACGCCTGTGGTACTTTACGAAAAGGAAGAAATGGAATTCCCCAGGATCTAGAAAATGAAGAAAACATGAAAAGAGGAGATTCTGATTGGCGTGTAAGTGAGGAAGGTCTTTTCATTTTAAAATGGATGGACAAAAAGCCAATATTATTCCTAAGCAACTTCCATCAACCTGACGAAGCGACTATATAGAGGAAGAAGAAAGATGGAACGAAAGAAGATTTCCCTTGCTTTACTTTGGTAAAAGACTATGATGCACACATGGGATATGTTGACAAGGCTGACATGTTAAAAGTATGTTATCAAATCGACAGAAAGTCTGTTAAATGGTGGCATCGAATCTTCTGGCATTTACTTGATGTCACTATTGTCAACGCATATATCATATTTATTCAGCGAGGTGAGGGTCAGCATTTGACACTAAAAGAATTTAAAATTGCCGTATCAAATGGATTAGTAGGTTCATCACCTAATAGATCAAAAAAGGGACGACCATCACTAAATGAGAAACCTGTAAACAGATTCAAAGTTACGGTTCCGATAGAGAAAAGGACAAGTAAAGCTGCACATATGTCGATCCATGGAACGAAGGTAAGATGTACCCATTGTAGTCGAATATTAATCCTCATCGCACTCGTTGGCATTGTGAAAGTTGCAATGTAGGGTTGTGCATTGATAACAAACGAAATTGTTTCAAAGAATTTCATAGACATTAAGTAATATTTCTTGTAACCAATTTGGAACCATCATTTTTTTTTTAAATTTTGATAAATACATAATTGTGTTCAATAAAACTAGTTCCATTTTTCAATACCTAATATCATTTTTCAACGTTAATTATTAACTTTTCTATTTTAAAAAATCAGGACTCAAAGGGTTAAAAGTTCAATTTGAAGCTTTAAACAAGTGTTTTCCACTCCTAGACTAAGCATGAAGTAAAATTTCGAGTTTAGAAAAGCCCCATGAAAATTTTCTGGGCTTTTCTAAACTCGAAATTTGACTTCATGCGCCACGCGTATAAAACACTAAAATATTGTAAAAATTATGTATATTCGAACTTCGCTTAAAATTTGTTTTATACGCGTGGCGCATGACGTAAAATTTCGAGTTTAGAAAAGCCCAGAAAATTTGTCTCGGGTCGCTGCGCGACCCTCGACAAATTTTCACGGGGCTTTTCTAAACTCGAAATTTTACTTCATGCTTAGTCTGGGAGTGGACAACACTCGTTTAAAGCTTCAAATTATAATTTTAAGAATTAAATCAGTTACTGTAATTACTTGTAATTATTTAAATCATGAAGTAACCACATTTAAATTCAGCGCGCATTTATGATGTAGCGATCTCTACCAATCACTCCAAAATCTTCGATTCTGTGGATCCTTCTTACCTATACGGTAAGAAGTGTGTAGCCATCTTAAATTTGAAAAAAGATTAGATCATGGCAGTCTCGAGGTGTTTTTTTATCGAACATATGATATTATATTTTATTATTCAGTTATGACCCACTGAGCAAAAAACAAACAAATAACGTTATATCGACATTGTAACAATATGTTTGCTCAGTGGGGAATTAGAGATCAAACCGTGAACACGGTTATTAGTAGGTATTAGGTTTTTAAAAAATCGGTTTTTGGACTAGTAAAGTTAATTTTCATATGTTACATTTTATAATTGTTTAAACAATTCCAAAACATGCCTACACATTTTTCAAATAATAAAAGATGATAAAATGTGTTTATCTTTAATTCAATTTTGAAATAACACCAAAACACGTTTTTTACACGTTCAGTCCTGGATACAACTGGCGGGCACTGGTAGGCGGGTGGTCTTTCAAGGCTAGAGCACTGTATGAGCCGGGCCTTGGCTACTAATAGGTCGGCACGATATTATTATTTCCAGACCGTAGGGGGACAGTTCTTCCACTCCATTTCTTCCACTCCATTTCTTCCACTCCATTTCTTCCACTTACCAATACTTCCACTACACCTTTACTTCCACTCCATTTCTTCCACTGACCGTTACTTCCACTAGTTCTTATTTCCACTAACCATCACTTCCACTAGTTCTTTTTTCCACTCCATTTCTTCCACTCCAGTTCTTCCACTTACCAATACTTCCAAAAGGAATGCATACATGCTGAGATGATTGCGCCCCACCACCACGGAGAATCGGTTGTTCTTTTTTTCACTAGTTCTTCCATAATTCGAAATTCGAAAATTGGATCGAAGTCTCAAGTTAGTCTTGTACAGTTGACAGACGTTAATATTTGACAGTTCGTAAATTTCGCAGCAGTACATTTCTCGTAAGTATGGCCTATGTAATCGCGGAACTGGTCGAATCTCGGAAGGGATTCTTTCTACACATAGACGGGTTCCTTTACACCCGTCATTCCACCAAAAACGGGCGCATCAACTGGGCTTGCAGAAAATATCCCGAATGCGGCGCGCGAGCTGTCACGGCGGAAGGCTCGTTACCCATACGGGTCTTCAGGGGTCCTGATGAGTCCCCGCATGCACATTCAACGAACGCCGAAGAAGTTCAAGCTGAAAAATTAAGGTAGAAAATCAGTAACGTAATTTCTTCATGAGTTGATGATTAACTAACTCCCCATTGATTTTATACCCTAAGAGTTGAGCTGAAGAGAAAAGCAAGCGCACACCCAGAAGCTCCTCCTGCTCAAATCATGAGGAACCAACTACAGAACGTCCCATCTGGGGTTCTGGCGCAACTGCCAGACCGGGTAAATTTGACCAAAGCTATGCAGCGATCGAGGCTGAAGGAAACACCAACCAACCCGAGGACGATTGAGGATCTTGGAAGTTTGCCGAACAAGTATAAGTTCACCTTGGCTGGCGAACCGTTTTTACTGTTCGATTCCCGTGACGAAGACGACGACGATGCGGAAGGAGCACGACTTTTGATTTTTGCGACCAAGGGTAATTTGCGACGTCTAATGCACAGCAGCGTTTGGTACGTGGACGGCACGTTCAAGGTGGTACCAACCATCTTTTTCCAACTATTTGCGATTATGGGATCATTCACGCAAACGCACCAAGGAGTTGACCAGAAAATTGCGCTACCATTGGTGTATGCTCTGATGGAAAATAAGACTGAAGCATCCTACACTAAAGTTTTCGAGGTGTTAAAGGACAAGTGTCAGGAATTCGGAATCCCCAATATCGAGCCTGTTACCGTTTTAACCGACTTCGAACTTGCCATTATCAATGCTGTCTTTACAAGTCATGGCGATGTTATTCGTGGCTGTTTCTTCCATCTTCGCCAAAGTATTTTCCGACGGATACAGTCGTAGGGCTTTCAGCGAGCGTACGACAATGTTGATGACAGGTCAATAAAAATCGCTGGGCAAATGATCTGTGCGTTAGCGTTCGTTCCAGTGGACAGGGTAAAAGAAATTTTCGGTATGGTCATGGATGATGTTCCAGAAGACTTTGTTCCAGTCGCGGAATATTTTGAGGTATGGGTATATACAATGTGTATTTCGAGGGGTAATTTTATTTACAATATTTACAATCTCAGGTCAACTACGTTCGAGGCAGGAAAGCTGTTGGACGACGCAAAGCAACGGAGCCTCGATATACACCAGATTTCTGGAACCAGTACAACGCCACATTACAGGACGAGTCTAGGACCAACAACGCCTCAGAAGGATGGCACAACCGATTCTCCGTAGTGGTGGGGCGCAATCATCCCAGCATGTATGCATTCCTTTTGGAAGTGCAAAAAGAGCAGGGCGATACAGAGACGATGATGCAGCAACTTGACTTGGGTCAAAAAATCAAAAAAGGGCAATTACAATCGAAAATTAAAGCCGAGGAACGAATAGCAAACATTATCAAAAAATTTAGTAAATTCGACGAAGAAAATAGGATTCTGGAGTACCTACAATCTGTAGGCCACAATATCTCTCTGTGATTCTTATACTGTATAAAATGTGGAATAATATAATGTAATTTGAATAAATTGTACAATTATTTTGAATTGGAAAAAAGGTATGGTGGAATTGGTGGTTAGTGGAAGTAAAGGTGTAGTGGAAGTATTGGTAAGTGGAAGAACTGGAGTGGAAGAAATGGAGTGGAAAAAAGAACTAGTGGAAGTGATGGTTAGTGGAAATAAGAACTAGTGGAAGTAACGGTCAGTGGAAGAAATGGAGTGGAAGTTGCGTCGCACAACGTCGGAGTCGCCGTTCAATAAATGCAAAGCAGGAAGATCTTTTAATCGTTTATTGATCTCTTGCACGAAAAATACTTTATATTACATCTACTGATTTATAATAATAATTTTTATTATCCCATTTTCATGGCTAAGCCTGACGGGCCACCGCCTATCCGATTTATCCAGCTGTGCACCACACAACCCCCGACCTAGAAAAAGGAAGAAGAAAAAGAAACAGAGGAAGAGAACGTTACACGTTTAGAGCGTTTATAAGATCGGTTCGGTTCAGAGTGTTTAAGGATTGATTTAAGAAGTGTGGTGTGTGAAAAAGGAGAATCAGAGTGTTGTTTTGTAAAAGTGGTGACCGAAACTTGTGAAGTATAGTAAGGTTTAAGTCGGTCGATGGAAACACAATCGATTCTGCCATTCACATTTAACGTAAAAAATTTAGAATTTCGACTAATGACTTTGAATGGGCCATCGTACGAATTCTGTAACGGTCGTTTTGCATGATACTTTCTTACGAAAACATGAGAATATTTTTTTTTAATCGGGGTGTATGAAAAATTTTCGGTGGTTTAAGCGAGCAATTGCGGGACTAAGCGTCTTCATCCTATCTCTCATTCCGTCGATAAAAATTGAGCCGAAGGGATGATTTTAGAAACTGATTTCGGAAACGAAAAATCGCCTGGTAAACGTAATGTTTTACCATAGACGTATTCGGCTGCAATGGCCGAAAGTGAGGTTTTAAAAACGGTACGTAACCCTAGTAAAATTAAAGGGAGTTGGGATACCCAGTTACTCGGATCATTACTCATTTTGATAGAGTCTTTTACTTGTCGATTGAGTCGCTCTACCAAACTATTACATTGCGGATGGTAGGCGGTGGTGGTCTTATGTGTGAAACCGAAAATGTTGCAAAATTGGCTTCAAACGTGAGATTGAAATTGACGTCCGCGGTCAGTGATGACTGTGGATGGAATACCGAAACGCGAGATCCAACAATTTAAAAATGTAATTTCGACAAGTGGTTGGACTTCAGGCCAACGTGTAAAACGGTCGATTCAAACTAAAAGGTATCTTCACCAGTTGTAACGTCAGAGTCACCGTTCAATAAATGCAAAACAGGAAGATCTTTTAATCGTTTATTGATCTCTTGAACGAAAAATACTTTATATTACATCAACTGATTTATAATAATTTTTATTATCCCATTTTCATGGCTACGCCTGACGGGCCACCGCCTATCCGATTTATCCAGCTGTGCACTACACAACCCCCGACCTAGAAGAAGAAAAAGGAACAGAGGAAGAGAACGTTACACGTTTAGAGCGTTTATATGATCGGTTCCGTTCAGAGTGTTTAAGGATTGATTTAAGAAGTGTGGTGTGTGAAAAAGGAGAATCAGAGTGTTGTTTTGTAAAAGTGGTGACCGAAACTTGTGAAGTATAGTAAGGTTTAAGTCGGTCGATGGAAACACAATCGATTCTGCCATTTAACGTAAAAAATTTAGAATTTCGACTAATGACTTTGAATGGGCCATCGTACGAATTCTGTAACGGTCGTTTTGCATGATCCTTCCTTACGAAAACATGAGAATTTTTTTTTAAATCGAGGTGTATGAAAAATTTTCGGTGGTTTAAGCGAGCAATTGCGGGACTAAGCGTCTTCATTATCTCTCAGTCCGTCGATAAAAATTGAGCCGGAAGGGATGATTTTAGAAACTGATTTTGGAAACAAAAAATCGCCTGGTAAACGTAATGTTTTACCATAGACGTATTCGGCTGCAGTGGCCAAAAGTGAGGTTTTAAAAACGGTACGTAACCCTAGTAAAATTAAAGGGAGTTGGGATACCCAGTTACTCGGATCATTACTCATTTTGATAGAGTCTTTAACTTGTCGATTGAGTCGCTCTACCAAACCATTACATTGCGGATGGTAGGCGGTGGTGGTCTTATGTGTGAAACCGAAAATGTTGCAAAATTGGCTTCAAACGTGAGATTGAAATTGACGTCCACGGTCAGTGATGGCTGTGGATGGAATACCGAAACGCGAGATCCAACAATTTTAAAATGCTTCAGAAACTGAGTCCCCAGTAATTTCGACAAGTGGTTGGACTTCAGGCCAACGTGTAAAACGGTCGATTCAAACTAAAAGGTATCTTCACCAGTTGTAACGTCAGAGTCACCGTTCAATAAATGCAAAGCAGGAAGATCTTTTAATCGTTTATTGATCTCTTGCACGAAAAATACTTTATATTACATCTACTGATTTATAATAATAATTTTTATTATCCCATTTTCATGGCTACGCCTGACGGGCCACCGCCTATCCAATTTATCCAGCTGTGCACCACAGGGGCATGACTTAGGCCCCCAGGCCTGGATCTCTGGTTGCCCCCCCCCTTCTTTAGGATCTAGGGCAGCAAGGCATGCCAGGCCCTCCTGATCCGGGGCTAGAGCCCTGACAGCTATTAGAAATCGTAACCAAATGAAAAATGTTTGGCTTTAATCAGGATTTGAAATTGCGCGCGCAATTTGAAATAATGGTTTAAGCCAAACATTTTTCGGTGAATAAAAAAAATTAAAATATATTCATATGGTTACGTTTTAAAATTGTCTTAATAATTTTAAAACATGCCTATACATTTTTCAAATAATAAAAAAAAGATAAGTTATGTATACATGAACATAGGGATTAAACCGTGAACACGGGTGTTAGAAAATAAATTCCTTTTAAAAAAATTGGTTTGTGGACTAGTAAAGTTAATTTTTATATGTTACATTTTGAAATTGTTTAAATAATTCCAAAACATACCTACATATTTTAAAAATAATAAAAATAAAGAACAAAACAAAACAAATTTGAAATAGCTACAATAACTCCAAAACATGTTTACACGTTCAGGCCTGGATACAACTGGCAGACACCGGTACAATTTCTGGTGGGCGGGTGGTATCTTGAGGTTAGAGCACTTTATGAGCTGGGCTTTGACTACTAATAGGTCGCTACGATAGTATTATTCACAGACTGGTCTTATACCCTATTGCAGCAGCTGTAACAGTTATTTATTATATTTATTTATTGAATAAACGTATAAACTTTTACAATTTTACAAAAATTATATTACTACTGGACAAATATATTAAAATAAAGAAACTAACAATAATAATATCACATGCATGCTGAATTATGGCTAAAATATTATTAACTTAACTTAACTAGAAAAATACAACAAAATATGAATTTATCGAAGACGCCGCCAAAAAGCAACGTTTCCGAAATTCATTACGAGATAAATTAAATGTAATTTGGCAATGAATTGTATGTGCGGATTGCTCTAGAAATTGGATTATTGTAACCGTAATTAGTCGAGTGGTATGGAATCCTAAATAAATGTTGATGTCTCCGTAGTTGTGGAGGTAAATTACTAAAATTTAACTGGGCTAACAGATCACTACAGTTTATAAATCTGTTAATTACATTATATAAAACACACAAATCAGCTACTAATCGACGTGTTCGCAAATGTGGTATACTTAATATTGTACTAATATCGGTTCTGTCGTGATCGCTGAATCCTACACGGTAAGAATAGATTTTGAAAAATTTGAATTGCACACTTTTTAACTTAAGGATGTCACAATCTACAAAAGGTGACCACACGGGAGAAGCGTATTCTAACACTGGACGGACGAGAGTTAAATATAAAAGTCGTAATGTGTGTGGAGAAAAGTTGAAAGAAAAACGTCTGACAAACCCTAGCCGTTTTTTTGCCCTACATACTATTGAAGCTATTTGATTTTTAAATGACACTTTACTATGAAATAGTACTCCTAAATCGTTTATAACATCAACATTGGTGAGAATATTATTGTTGATCACATAGTCATATGGAACAGAGATCTTTTTACGAGAGAAAGTGATTTTACTACATTTTTTAATATTTAAATATAGCTTGTTAGTCAAACACCATCATTCCAAAGACGACAAATCTTCTTGTAATGCTTTACAGTCATTCAAATTTGAAATAGTTATAAATATTTTCAGATCATACATGAGAAAACTAGAGGTGTTTAAATACAGTGCAATGTCATTAATAAAAATTAAAAAGAACAATGGTCCACAGTGTGAGCCTTGAGGCACATCAGACGAGACATTAATACATTTAGAAATACAATTATCCACTTTAACAAATTGTGTTCTTTTACATAGAAAACTTTTAATCCACTTGATCGTATTATAGCTCAGACCTACGTTGGATAGTTTCTCTAATAATATTTCATGATGCACCCGGTCGAACGCCTTTGAGAAGTCTGTATAGATACAATCCGTCTGTAAGCCGGCTTCCAAAGCATTTATTAAAGATGTGTTGAACATTATTAGGTTCGTTAGAGTTGAACGTCCACTGTTGTTGGGGGATTAATAAGTTCTCGCATGTCCATTTTAACTGTATAGCGACAAGATTGTCCAATAATTTTGCAATTGTTGATTGTATGGAGATGCCCCTATAGTTCCTGATATCCCCACGGTCGCCTGATTTGTATAGAGGTGCAATGTAGCTTAATTTCCACGATGTATGAAATGTTCCAGTTTCTAACGATTTTTTAAATAACGTCGTGATGGGCGGAGTTAATGTATAAATACATTTCTTTAAGAAGAATGCTGGAATACCATCAGGGCCAAGGGCGAAGCAGTCTTTTAAAGTATTAATACCGTTAAAAACATCAATCGTTGAGACTGATAAATGTATACAATTTCCAGACACATCTTTAGGTATAATATGCGCTGTTGGCAAATTTTCAATTAAATAAACCGACGAAAAAAAGTCTGCAAATAAGTTGGTAATATGTTCGATATTATCGGATTTGTCTCCATCGAGAAACATGCATTTTGGAAAGCCGCTTGTCTGACGCGAGTCGTTTACAAATGACCAAAATCGTCTTGGTTTGAGATTAATATTTCCTTCGACTTTAATTAAGTAGGCCTCGTGTAATCTTTTACTTAAAGTATTACATTCTGATCTTAATATCGCAAAATGGATCTAAAGTGCGTTTATATTGAATGTGTGCAAGTTTCTTCTCACGAACTAAATGGATCAGTTCAGAGTTGAACCAAGGTGGATATTTACTGTTTTTCACTCTAATTTTAGGTACGAACATATCTATAACAATATAAAGAATTTCATAAAACATAGATGTTGCATTATCAACATTAACATTATTTAGCAATAAGGTCCAATCAGTGCTGGCAAGGTAGTTATTGATTGAAATATAATCACCATTTTTAAAGTTGTATATAAAATAATCATATGAAGAATTTTCTTGCAGAGTAAGGGGAACACTAATGTCGTAAGCAATGTGATGAATAGAATTGGCACAAATAGCATTGCAGCTTGAATATATGAGTACGTTCTCAATATTTGAGAAACATAAATCAAGTAAAACATTGCAAGAATTAGGTAGAGAATTTATTTGAAAAATGTTATGGTATATAAATGACTCACTTATAATTTCAGCCAAATCGCACGTATTAGAGGAATGACTTAAAAATTTTCGTTGATAGACCATAGACCACGTGGTAGATTGTAATCACCACAGATTAAAACTTTGTCATTAGGAAAAGATAAAAGAAAGGTGTCAATCGTGGTACAATGATTTTTATAAACTATATGATTGGATGAAGGAGGAATGTAAACTGCGCCTATTATTAATGAATTTACTCTTATATAAAGTTCTTAATAATAATAATAATAATAAATAAACTTTATTCAAAAATTGTACTACAACGATAAACAAAATCAAACATAGAACAAAAATGAAATGCGTCAAAAGGAAAGGAATATATAAACAAAGTATATATAAACAGAAAAATATTGATAATTACAGTTACGTATTTTGAAATTCTGTTATATGGTACGGTTCTATATCACATAGATACTGATACAATTTTTGCTTAAACGCATTTTTGTTTTGGTTGCCGTCCTTAATTGAGCTTGGTAAACAGTTCCACCATTTCATGGCATTATATACCGTACTCTTTTCAGTTATGCCTAATCTATGAATAGGTAGTGCGTAATTGTCTCCAAATCTTGTGGGATAACTATGGGTATATTTAAAGTCCGCGAAGAAGGCTTTATTTTTATAATGAAATAATAAAGTTTCATATATATATATATAATCCCGTAAAGGTAAGTATATGTAATCGCTTAAACATACCGCGACATGACGCAGTATATTTCATGTTCAAAATAAGTCTTACGACTTGCTTTTGACAAATAAATATTTTGTTATAATCTACACTGCTGCCATAGAAAATAATGCCAAATCTCATCCTACTTTCAAATAAAGAGTGATACATCAATTTTAAAATATTATTATTAACAAATGCCTTAATTGATCCTATCATATAGCATACAGTATATAATTTATTTTCAACATATTTTACATGTTCCTTCCAGTTTAGCTCATTGTCAATTATTACACCAAGCAATTTTGATTCTTCACTTCAATGTGACTGTCCGCTATGTTGATTATTGGGGGAGTTTCTAATCTAGATAGATTTGTTTTGAATATCATTACAGTTGTTTTTGTTTCGTTCAAAATAAATCTATTTTGTTTAAACCAATTTTGCAGACATACATACAGCAAGCCTTCCCTGTCAATTACATTTTGCATTGTTTTGCCATAGACCAAGCTTGTTGTGTCGTCTGCGTAACTTTCAATGTGACAGTCTTCTTGGGTTATTGAACCGAATAAATCATTTATGTAAATGATGAAAAGTAGCGGCCCAAGAATACTTCCTTGTGGAATACCTTTCTCTATTAGAAGAGGTTGAGATTTAGTAGTACCAATTTTTACAATTTGATATCTGTTTGACAGATATGAACTTATAAGATTATAAGCAACGCCTCGTAATCCGTATCTTTCGATCATTTTCAAAAGAATGCTATGATCAATGCTATCAAAGGCTTTTGTTAGATCTAAGTACATAGCTAATGGTATTTCTTTGCGTTCTGGACAATCAATAATCTTAGTAATAAATTGAAACAGAGCTGTGTTTATATTCTTTCCTGAAATGAATCCATGTTGCATAGGATGAAATATTTTAGTCATGGAAAAAATTCGATATTCTTCTGTATATTATTTTTTCAAAAACCTTTGAGAAGGTATTAAGAAGACTTATGGGCCGATAGTTAGAAAATTCTTGCGTATCTCCCTTTTTGTGAACAGGTACTATGATTGCTGTTTTTAATTGATCTGGGAATTCTCCTGTTTCTAGCGTTAGATTTATTATATATGATAAGGACTCAAGAATTTCAACAATTATTTGTTTAAGCATTTTCGTACTAATTTCGTCAGTACCAGAACTTGTTTTATTTTTCAAGTTCGAAACTACATTATAGACTTCTGTAGGTGACGTTGGGCGCATATATATACTTCTTACGTTCATTTCAATATTACATTCATTGTAAATAGTTTGATTATAGTTTTTTAGAACCTCGTTTAATGACTCAATGAAGTAACGATTAAATCCGTTTACAACATTGCATGAATTCCCAGTTGGAACTTTTTCAGTTTTGATTTTTGTTTTGCCTCTGACCAAACTATTTATAATGCTCCAGGATGTTTTGTTGACATTGTCACTATTTAAAATTTGTTGACTTATGTTTTGCTTTTTGTTAGTTTGTAGTAGATTGCTATAGATTTTATTTTGTTCATTAAACAGGTGTAAAAAATCTGAATTGACTTTGGATGCTACGTAAAGGGCATCTAATACATTTTTACATTGATTTATTTCTGAACTATGAGTTGTGGGTTGGTTTTTACGATTTATTGCAACACTTTTGTATGGGAAACATGTGTTAAATATCTCACTTATAAATAGTTCATAAGCCTGTTTTGCATTCGTAGAAGTGTATATATTTGTCCAATTGGTACCATTTAAATGGTCTTTGAATTTTTTTACATTTCCCATGCTGTAAGAACGTATATACTTATATTTACAAATTGATTCGTTCCAAGTAAAAGTTATTTTTTGTGCGCAGTGATCAGAAATATAAGGGTCGAATACATTTGAGACGTAATTGCTCCCAATATTTGTTAGTATATTATCTATTAATGTATTTGAACTTTTTGAGTACCTTGTCGGTTCATTTATGGTTATATTTATATTATAAGTTTTTAGCAAATTTACAAATTTTAATTTATCCGGGTAATTTTTATTTAAATCTATATTAAAATCTCCGACTATAAAAAATATTGCACTAGAGCTGGAGAGTAGTGTTAAGTGTATTTAATTTATTAAGAAATTCATCTACTAGTGGATCAGGTGGTCTATATATTACAATACAAATAAACTTTTCTTTTGTTGAATTCCAATCAAGGGCAGCAATTTCAAATATTCCAGCTTGAGATAGTAGGTTGATGTCCTTTCTCGCATTGCAGATAAAAGACTGTTGTGCGTAGAGTGCAGCTCCACCGTACGCCGTCTGCTTCCGTGGTTGGGGTTTTCTTGAAAAACTACTGACGAGTTTAAAGTCTTTGATAATCGTATGCTGTAGATTTTCCGCAGTCTGCCAGTGTTCGGTAATAGCTAATATATTACAATTTGGTTGTTCATTTAACATATTTGCGATTAAAGTTGTTTTTTGATATAAGGATCTTACATTGTTGTGGATAATGCAATGTAAATTTTTTGTTAATCTTTCTTTATGTGCGGATTGCTGAGGTGGAATAAAAAACGGCTTCTTCAACGCGTATTGAGTCTAATGTTATTCTATGAGACTGGAAACATTTTTTAAGGGCGATGAGAACTCCACCGCCCCTAGATTTAGTACTTATTTCATTAGTTCGATCCTGTCTATAAATTATATAGTTCTTAAACCCCAATTCGGCATTAATAACACTGTCATCAAACCATGTTTCAATAAAAATCAAGATATCAAAGGAAGATGAATTAACTGAATGCATCATATTAATAATTTAGATTTCATTCCTTCTACATTTTGAAAATATAAAGTTAGTTTTGTTACTGCTGTTAGACATGTCATTGGAGGGATCAGTTTTTCCTGAAAATATCATCGGCCTGTTTCTTACGAATCTGATATGCGCATTTGGTTCACCATTATTTCTTCAAATCAATAGGTCTGCATTCACTTTTTTTAATTTCCTCTCGTTGAGATATTGTTAAATCAGATGAAACATTTAAAGATGGAAATTTGTCTTGAAAACTATTGCGATTTTTCAGTATCGATAAAGCCTGACATTTATTTTCTAATGAGATTTTTAGTGGTCTTGGTTTGTTTGTTTTACGACCCAGTCTAATTAATTTAGTAGCATTGACGTTGAGCTCGGGAACGCAGGTAATAATTTTATTAAATTCACCTACATCATGTTTTTTACGCAAATCGTAGCTGGTATCATTGGACTCATTTATATTATAAAATATCACATTGTTTTGCCTTTCTCGTCAATCAAGAATTTCGGTCACTAAATTATCATTTGGGTTTTTTCTTAAATTATCGATTTCTAAGCGTAAAGTCTTATTTTCGTTTTCCAAATCCAAATCCATTGTCGTCGAGTCGTTGAGCGGGCTGCACGTATTTTTCGTATGCTCTGCTAAAGTAGATCTATAGTGCTATAAATCAATACTAACGTTTTTAAATAGTGTTAAATAGACATTTACATTCACAATGTCAAGGAATACAAGATACGGAAAAACTCAGGAAGCTGGTTGGTCCCTCGAGTTTGAAAATAAACTTATTGATAAAATTATGTCGATTATTACATCAAAAATTGACGATGCAATTAGAACCACATTAGACAAATATGAAACAAGGATTATGGAATTAGAAGAAGAGAATGGTGAACTAATAGATCGCTTGGATTCAGTGGAACAACACGCAAAAAGAAATTGCTTAAGGATCTTTGGGGTCGAGGAAACACAAAAGGACGACTGCGAAGGTGAGATACTCAGTATTATCAATTCCAAATTTAACATCCACATGGACCCATCGCAAATCGCCAGATGTCACCGAGTTAAACATAGGACACAAGATAACAATTCATCAACAGATATTAAACAACCTCGAGCCATATCTATTGCTTTTATTAGTACAAAACAACGCGATAAAATATATTAAATTAAAAAAGTTTTGAAGGGAAGTGGAGTAGTAATACGTGAGGAATTAACTGCTGCGAGGATGAAGTTACTTAAAACGTGCCGAGATAAATTCCAGGAAAAAAATGTTTGGACTCTAAATGGTTCTATTGTAGTGAAAATCAACAACAAAAAAATTAAAATTAACACTATCAATGATTTAAATAAACTGATATAGCCGCAATCTACCAACGATACATTATACAATAAATTTAGTTAAATTTGAATGAAGTGAAATGCTCGTAAATAAATTAGAAATTTGTCATATTAATATTAGGTCGATCGTGAACAAATTTGATCTGTTTAGAGATGAAGTCTTAACTAAGAATTTTGACATTATAGCCCTGACAGAAACATGGCTAGACATCAACTTTCCCTCGACTTATATAAATATGCCAGGATATGAGTTAGTACGTCTTGACAGGAGAGGTCGTGGGGGAGGTGTTGCCTTTTATATCAAAAACTACTATAATTTTAGAATATTAGGCGAAAGCATGGAATATTTTTTTGAGTGTTTGTGGATTGCAACTACGTTTAATAATAAAACATACTGTATGGGTGTCGTGTATAGGCCGCCGGATGGTAATTTTAGTATGTTTTTGAATTGTTTTGAAAGCGCTCTGTCCGATTATACTCTTGAATTTGATGGAGTTGTTTGCCTGGGTGATTTCAATATTGATTTGCTAAAACACAATAATACTACGGCTGTACAACTAGAATCACTATTTTGTTCATTAACTCTCAAACAAATTATAAATATTCCTACACGTGTTACCAACTCAAGTGAGACATTGTTAGATTTAATTATCCTGAATGAAAATCTCAATACAACAAATACTGGTGTAATTTTGTTACCAGATCTTACAGATCATGGACTAATTAAAACTACGATTTTACTAAACTATAACTAGTACTAATAATAACACGATAAATGTTCGTGACTTTAAAAACTTTATTTATGACGACTTTATTGCTGATATGTACGCTATTCCTTGGTTTTTAATATATGATATGAATGATGTAAATGAAAAATTGACTTTTTTAAATCTTAATATTATAAACTTATTTAATATTCATGCTCCCTTTAAAACTATTAGACGCAGTTTCACTCCAAAACCGTGGATTACTTATAATATAAAAGAGATGATAAAAACTAGAGATAGGGCTTTAAATAAATATAAACGGACGAAAAGCCAAGTAGACCTAAATTATTACAAGTGTCTCAGAAATATTACCACCACAGCTATTCGTGTTGAGAAAAAGGCATTTTTGGAATATAGAGTACACATATATAAGTCCAATAAAAAGCAACTGTGGAGTGATTTGAGAAAAATTGGCGTTTACAGTAAAAACGCTAATACGATTCCTCAGCATTTAGCTAACGCAAATGAAATAAATAACTATTTTTCTCAAAACAATCTAATCCGAATCCAGACATTTTAAATTTCTATAATGCTACTACGAATGATGGATATAGAAACAAATTTTGTTTTTCAACAATTACTGAAGATGAGGTGGCAATTACTTTAAGTAAACTTAAACCTTTACAATATGGTAGCGATAATATAAATTCCAAAATGATTAACTTATGCAGCCCTTTTCTAATTCCCTATATTACTCACATTAAAGAAAGTACATCTACTAATATATTTCCCGATGCATGGAAACAATCGATAATAACTCCAATACCCAAGATAAATAATCCATCTGTAAGTAATGATCTACGTCCTATAAGCGTTCTCCCTGTGTTATCAAAATTGTATGAGAAAATATTAGAAAAACATATTCAAAATCATCTAAAGTCGTTTAATATTTTACCTGAACTACAATCAGGATTTCGTTCTTCTCATGGCTGCTCCACTGCATTATTAAAAATTACTGATTACATTATAAGGGCGATTGATGATAACAAAATAACGATTCTTATTTTGTTGGATTACAGTAAAGCCTTCGATAATGTCAACTACAAACTTCTTGAGTCAATTCTTAAATATATTGGTTTTAATACTTCATCATGCAAACTAATAAATTCATATCTATCAAATAGACAGCAAACAGTTAAAGGCGGTCAAAGTGTATCTTCGGCAACTAATATTTTATCAGGTGTACCTCAAGGCTCTATCCTCGGCCCTATTTTGTTCTTAATTTATACCTGCACGCTAAACTCATATATCGATTATTGTCAGTACCATCAATACGCAGATGATACCCAATTGTATTTATCGTTTGATGCTGCTGATGTGTTAAATGCTGAACTTAAAATAAATCATGATCTTGAGAAAATTTCTAAATATTCATCATTGCATTTTCTAAAAATAAATCCTAATAAAACCACAGCTATAGTTTTTGGTGCCGAACAGAAGAGACAATCAATATTGCAATCACGCAGCATTCATCTTGATGGAACTCCGATAATGTTTTCAGATTGCGTAAAAAACTTAGGATTACTCTTAGACTATAAGCTCCGTTTTAGAGAATATGTAACGTCAATAACCAGGCGAGCATTTTTTGCACTGAAGTCAATTTATATGAATAAAGACATACTAAGCAGACAAAGCAAAATAATCCTTTGCGAGGCATTAGTGCTATCTAATTTTACCTTTGGCGAGTCGGTGTACGGCCCCTGTATAGATGAGGTGTGTCAATCCCGTATTCAGAGAATTCAAAATGCATATGCCAGATTAATTTTTGGCATACGTAAAAGGCAACCAATTCGTTACAAAATCAATGAACTCAATTGGCTTATAATGAAAAACCGTAGGATCTTACATACTGCCTGTCAGTTTTACAAAATTGTTTTAACTAAAACTCCTCCATATTTACATAAGAAATTGAGGTTTCGATCAGATGTTCATAACATCAATGTTCGTCGGAAGGACGCCCTAACTATACCTTCACACCGAAAAGAGCTATATAAAAGGAGTTTCAGTTATAACATCTCAAACTATTATAATAAATATAATTTTTCACAATCGACCTTCTACCCGTTTAAGACTAATTTAAAAAAGTTGCTATTTCACCAGCAAATCAATTGACTATTTTATTTACGATCCGTATCCACTTCTCCATTTATTTAAGAATTATTTTTTAATTTTTTTTTTGTTTCTATGTATTTTTTTCTATTGTTTTTGTTTTCGTTTTGTTAGTACTAATTACTATATTACTGTTTAATATTAAAAATTACGTTATTATTTATTATTGTTAGAATTTGTTTTTAATTTATAAGGTATTATTTCTGATTTATTTATATTACTATTATTATTATTATGCGAACTAGAGGAAGTAACAGCAATATCAGACTAGCGTTTGATACACAAGCTGATCTAGTTTCGCTTTTGTTGCTCGGTAGTATAATGTTTTAGTTTGTATTTGTTCTGTATCTAAACTGAGTATGCAAATAAACAATTTATTATTATTATTATTATTATTATTATAAGGATCTTACATTGTTGTGGATAATGCAATGTAAATTTTTTGTTAATCTTTCTTTATGTGCGGATTGCTGAGGTGGAATAAAAAACGGCTTCTTCAACGCGTATTGAGTCTAATGTTATTCTATGAGACTGGAAACATTTTTTAAGAGCGATGAGAACTCCTCCGCCCCTAGATTTAGTACTTATTTCATTAGTTCAATCCTGTCTATAAATTATATAGTTCTTAAACCCCAATTCGGCATTAATAACACTGTCATCAAACCATGTTTCAATAAAAATCAAGATATCAAAGGAAGATGAATTAACTGAATGCATCATATTGGATAATTTAGATTTCATTCCTTCTACATTTTGAAAATATAAAGTTAGTTTTGTTACTGCTGTCAGACATGTCATTGGAGGGATCAGTTTTTCCTGAAAATATCATCGGCCTGTTTCTTACGAATCTGATATGCGCATTTGGTTCACCATTATTTCTTCGAATCAATATTTCTGCATTCACTTTTTTTAATTTCCTCGCGTTGAGATATTGTTAAATCAGATGAAACATTTAAAGATGGAAATTTGTCTTGCAAACTCTTGCGACTTTTCAGGATCGATAAAGCCTGACATTTATTTTCTAATGAGATTTTTAGTGGTCTTGGTTTGTTTGTTTTACGACCCAGTCTAATTAATTTAGTAGCATTGACGTTGAGCTCGGGAACGCAGGTAATAATTTTATTAAATTCACCTACATCATGTTTTTTACGCAAATCGTAGCTGGTGTCATTGGACTCATTTATATTATAAAATATCAAATTGTTTTGCCTTTCTTGTCAATCAAGAATTTCGGTCATTAAATTATCATTTGGGTTATTGCCTAAATTATCGATTTCTAAGCGTAAAGTATTATTTTCGTTTTCCAAATCAATAATTCTGGTGCTTAAGATAGATGTTTTCCAAAACATTTTGAATGGATGAATTTATATCAATTTTGAAAAGCTCAAATTCTGAGCGTAGCAGTGTCTTGATCAAACCTATGGTTGGAATAGTATAATTAGAGCAGGACCATTTATCGCCGTTATGTTTTTTTTCTTCGGATCGGTATTGAGCCAAATCCTTATCCTTAAATGTCGAGTCGTTGAGCGGGCTGCACGTATTTTTCGTATGCTCTGCTAAAGTAGATCTATAGTGCTATAAATCAATACTAACGTTTTTAAATAGTGTTAAATAGACATTTACATTCACAATGTCAAGGAATACAAGATACGGAAAAACTCAGGAAGCTGGTTGGTCCCTCGAGTTTGAAAATAAACTTATTGATAAAATTATGTCGATTATTACATCAAAAATTGACGATGCAATTAGAACCACATTAGACAAATATGAAACAAGGATTATGGAATTAGAAGAAGAGAATGGTGAACTAATAGATCGCTTGGATTCAGTGGAACAACACGCAAAAAGAAATTGCTTAAGGATCTTTGGGGTCGAGGAAACACAAAAGGACGACTGCGAAGGTGAGATACTCAGTATTATCAATTCCAAATTTAACATCCACATGGACCCATCGCAAATCGCCAGATGTCACCGAGTTAAACATAGGATACAAGATAACAATTCATCAACAGATATTAAACAACCTCGAGCCATATCTATTGCTTTTATTAGTACAAAACAACGCGATAAAATATATTACAATAAAAAAGTTTTGAAGGGAAGTGGAGTAGTAATACGTGAGGAATTAACTGCTGCGAGGATGAAGTTACTTAAAACGTGCCGAGATAAATTCCAGGAAAAAAATGTTTGGACTCTAAATGGTTCTATTGTAGTGAAAATCAACAACAAAAAAATTAAAATTAACACTATCAATGATTTAAATAAACTGATATAGCCGCAATCTACCAACGATACATTATACAATAAATTTAGTTTAATTTGAATGAAGTGAAATGCTCGTAAATAAATTAGAAATTTGTCATATTAATATTAGGTCGATCGTGAATAAATTTGATCTGTTTAGAGATGAAGTCTTAACTAAGAATTTTGACATTATAGCCCTGACAGAAACATGGCTAGACATCAACTTTCCCTCGACTTATATAAATATGCCAGGATATGAGTTAATACGTCTTGACAGGAGAGATCGTGGGGGAGGTGTTGCCTTTTATATCAAAAACTACTATAATTTTAGAATATTAGGCGAAAGCATGGAATATTTTTTTGAGTGTTTGTGGATTGCAACTACGTTTAATAATAAATCATACTGTATGGATGTCGTGTATAGGCCGCCGGATGGTAATTTTAGTATGTTTTTGAATTGTTTTGAAAGCGCTCTGTCCGATTATACTCTTGAATTTGATGGAGTTGTTTGCCTGGGTGATTTCAATATTGATTTGCTAAAACACAATAATACTACGGCTGTACAACTAGAATCACTATTTTGTTCATTAACTCTCAAACAAATTATAAATATTCCTACACGTGTTACCAACTCAAGTGAGACATTGTTAGATTTAATTATCCTGAATGAAAATCTCAATACAACAAATACTGATGTTATTTTGTTACCAGATCTTACAGATCATGGACTAATTGAAACTACGATTTTACTAAACTATAACTAGTACTAATAATAACACGATAAATGTTCGTGACTTTAAAAACTTTATTTATGACGACTTTATTGCTGATATGTACGCTATTCCTTGGTTTTTAATATATGATATGAATGATGTAAATGAAAAATTGACTTTTTTAAATCTTAATATTATAAACTTATTTAATATTCATGCTCCCTTTAAAACTATTAGACGCAGTTTTACTCCAAAACCGTGGATTACTTATAATATAAAAGAGATGATAAAAACTAGAGATAGGGCTTTAAATAAATATAAACGGACGAAAAGCCAAGTAGACCTAAATTATTACAAGTGTCTCAGAAATATTACCACCACAGCTATTCGTGTTGAGAAAAAGGCATTTTTGGAATATAGAGTACACATATATAAGTCCAATAAAAAGCAACTGTGGAGTGATTTGAGAAAAATTGGCGTTTACAGTAAAAACGCTAATACGATTCCTCAGCATTTAGCTAACGCAAATGAAATAAATAACTATTTTTCTCAAAACACTCAACAATCTAATCCGAATCCAGACATTTTAAATTTCTATAATGCTACTACGAATGATGGATATAGAAACAAATTTTGTTTTTCAACAATTACTGAAGATGAGGTGGCAATTACTTTAAGTAAACTTAAACCTTCACAATATGGTAGCGATAATATAAATTCCAAAATGATTAACTTATGCAGCCCTTTTCTAATTCCCTATATTACTCACATCATTAAAGAAAGTATATCTACTAATATATTTCCCGATGCATGGAAACAATCGATAATAACTCCAATACCCAAGATAAATAATCGATCTGTAATTAATGATCTACGTCCTATAAGCCTTCTCCCTGTGTTATCAAAATTGTATGAGAAAATATTAGAAAAACAAATTCAAAATCATCTAAAGTCGTTTAATATTTTACCTGAACTACAATCAGGATTTCGTTCTTCTCATGGCTGCTCCACTGCATTATTAAAAATTACTGATGACATTATAAGGGCGATTGATGATAACAAAATAACGATTCTTCTTTTGTTGGATTACAGTAAAGCCTTCGATAATGTCAACTACAAACTTCTTGAGTCAATTCTTAAATATATTGGTTTTAATACTTCATCATGCAAACTAATAAATTCATATCTATCAAATAGACAGCAAACAGTTAAATGCGGTCAAAGTGTATCTTTGGCAACTAATATTTTATCAGGTGTACCTCAAGGTTCTATCCTCGGCCCTATTTTGTTCTTAATTTATACCTGCACGCTAAACTCATATATCGATTATTGTCAGTACCATCAATACGCAGATGATACCCAATTGTATTTATCGTTTGATGCTGCTGATGTGTTAAATGCTGAACTTAAAATAAATCATGATCTTGAGAAAATTTCTAAATATTCATCATTGCATTTTCTAAAAATAAATCCTAATAAAACCACAGCTATAGTTTTTGGTGCCGAACAGAAGAGACAATCAATATTGCAATCACGCAGCATTCATCTTGATGGAACTCCGATAACGTTTTCAGATTGCGTAAAAAACTTAGGATTACTCTTAGACTATAAGCTCCGTTTTAGAGAATATGTAACGTCAATAACCAGGCGAGCATTTTTTGCACTGAAGTCAATTTATATGAATAAAGACATACTAAGCAGACAAAGCAAAATAATCTCTTGCGAGGCATTAGTGCTATCTAATTTTACCTTTGGCGAGTCGGTGTACGGCCCCTGTATAGATGAGGTGTGTCAATCCCGTATTCAGAGAATTCAAAATGCATGTGCCAGATTAATTTTTGGCATACGTAAAAGGCAACCAATTCGTTACAAAATCAATGAACTCAATTGGCTTATAATGAAAAACCGTAGGATCTTACATACTGCCTGTCAGTTTTACAAAATTGTTTTAACTAAAACTCCTCCATATTTACATAAGAAATTGAGGTTTCGATCAGATGTTCATAACATCAATGTTCGTCGGAAGGACGCCCTAACTATACCTTCACACCGAAAAGAGCTATATAAAAGGAGTTTCAGTTATAACATCTCAAACTATTATAATAAATATAATTTTTCACAATCGACCTTCTACCCGTTTAAAACTAATTTAAAAAAGTTGCTATTTCACCAGCAAATCAATTGACTATTTTATTTACGATCCGTATCCACTTCTCTATTTATTTAAGAATTATTTTTTAATTTTTTTTTGTTTCTATGTATTTTTTTCTATTGTTTTTGTTTTCGTTTTGTTAGTACTAATTACTATATTACTGTTTAATATTAAAAATTACAGACACTCGCGCGCGCGACACCGTAGCAGACGGACGTACACAGCGAATTTTCCGAATAAACTAATCGGCATAAAATAATTATATCCCACTTGTGGGTGGTATTCCACAAAATATGGAAGCAGAGGAGGACAGCTGGGGCTCGGATGGGACTCAGATGGATGCAGAGGAGTTCAAAACCCCTAGGAAGCGAGGTCGCCCCGCGAAGTTCTGCAAGAGTAAAGCAGCAAAAAAGTCACACGCCTCAGGTAATCTTAACCTACCGAAAACGACAAACAAACTATTACAGTCAGTACTAAAACAAATGAACACACAACAAAACCAACAGTCACAACAACCCTCAACAAGCACACAGTCACAACCCCAGTTACAACAGACACAACCCCAGATACAAGCCCAGACACAACAATCACAACCCCAGCCGCAACAAGCACATCACAATTACATTCAATTACAACCATCAGAAATCTCAAATATCACCCACCACACACCACAGCAAGGCACTACACAATTACAACAAACACACATAATAACATCTAACGAAAAACGTTATCAGCAAAACTACAAAAACGCATTCACTTTCACAACTGTAAACGATCTGTCAAGAATTCGCTTTGCCGTAATTTGGTCTGATCACAAATTCGACAATAATGCGCTGATAATTAAAACGAGATTTGGATTTTTAATTAAATCAAATAATGATACACAAATAATTGAAAACAACCTAAAAACATTACACTCAGAGAGAATTGTACATGAATTTCGTCCTCTACAAACGACCCGAGGTCGAGATAATACAGCCCCAGAAACTCAACGCAGCGCGCCAGCGCCGTCGTACTGCTGTATCATAAAAGGCGTGGAGCAGGAGATTGATGATTCCACAATCAGTGCTAGCCTGCAGGCGCACGGGATAGCACACCGATACTGCCGTCGCATCATCGCTAAGAGGGACAACTTTGCAACACACATGATTAGAGTGATCACACCATCGCTAGAATCTTTTACTAAATTATTACACGAACAATTTAGATACATGTGTAAAATTTACACCGTAATAGAAAGCAAACCCCCAACACCTATCCCGGTCCCATGTAGCAGATGCAATAAATTTGACCATATCACTACAAATTGCAATGAAACGGTCACCTGCGCAAAATGTGGAGCTTCACACCCGACTTCAACATGTCTGACAACGCTGCCTATTAAATGCAAATCGTGTGGAGAGACAGATCATGGTGCCTGGTCTACAAAATGTACCAAGAGGCCACTAAAACCCATCGAGGGGATACCCAACGTGAAGATAATTACTCAAAATAAAAAATCTGCGCAATTAGACAAGGACCTGACGAAAAACTCGCGAATTCACAATCCCATCACAGTGCATGACTACATCATAGACATATACACGACAAAAATTAACGAACCGACGACAACAGACAGAGAATCACTTATTAAAAAACTTAGAACAAGATTCATGGACTCATTTCATGTCGACACTCATGTTAATTTTTCAGGTAACAAAATGTTCATCGTCATGTTCGACCTCGACTCCCCTAATGTAATCCCTCCCGTTGCTCCTCTATCTGGTGTCCACACAGGTTTCTCACAGATAAATACAAATAATGTCTAGTATGAATTTTATGTATGCTAACATTAATTCCCTATCCAACAAATCCCACCTCCTATCCCACTACCTCTCACATAACCCCATACACGTCACAATGTTAGTTGAAACAAAATCCAAAAAACCTTTTTCATACAATAATTGGTCCTTCATTCAGATCCCCGCCTCAAACCCCCTCCAAAACCAGCGCGGAGGTTCAATAGTGGCAGCTAGACAAGAAATTAAACTGGGCAAAGCCAATCCCCCAAAAATTAATAATGTCATGAACGAGTGTCTACACTGCACAATCGATCTTCCCCAATTCACCCTCCACATTTTCCTACTCTATATTCATCATTCCTCTCACATCGAAGACACCATACTCACAAAGGCATCCCTGTACGATCACGTTATCTTAATCGGGGATTTTAACATCAATAAAGCCAAATGTAAACAACTCTCCTCATTTATATCACACTCTAACTTCGTCAGAATTCACACAGATCCTACCTTCATCATGTCAAATACCCAATCCTCCACCCCAGACGTCCTCCTTTGTACAAGTAATATCCACCATCTTTTCCACAATGTAACGCTTATCCCGGACCTGTGCTCCGATCACCTGGCAATTCAATTCTCCCTCAGGCTAGACCCCCCAATCCCCACTCCCCCAAATATAATTCCCCGCTACAAAGACTGTGACATAGATAAAGTAACCGCCGAAATGACAGAATTTATTTCCTCCAACAAACTTATTTCCCAAAACTACATCTCCCTTTTCCTAGAAAAATTATCACAATCGGTCAATCAAAACACACCAACAGCCACAAAACGCCCCTTCAAATATCCCCTTCCTAAATATATCCTACGCCTAATAAAATATAAGAGACAGCTTTACAGGGACTTCAGACAAACAGAGGACGTGACACTTAAACAGAAATTTAATCAACTTAACAAGGACATTCACAAACTCATTACAAATTATAAAACAGATCACTGGATAAAGGCCTGTGAAAAAATTAATGACTTGCACGGCAAACAATATTGGCAAGAAATAAAAAAACTTTGTAAATATCGCAAAACAGACTTTATCCAGAAGATCTATGATCCAATGACTAATTTAACTGTTACGGACGATAACGCTTGTACTGACATTTTTGCTAGACATTTTTCTGAAATATACTCAATGAATGACAATGACGAATATGACAACGACTTTCGAGACACAGTAAATTCCTGGTACACCACATTTAAAAATACCCAGTTCCCCCATACTCCTGCCGATGATATAAATGAGGAAGAATATTTTGAAATCTTAAATAAGGGTAAAAATACCGCCCCCGGTTACGATAACATTCCTAGATATATCCTTAAATCCTTGCCCTATGAAATCCACTCCCATATAATTGACATTTTCAACCAAATTTACAAATCACAGTTAATCCCGAGGGAATGGAAGAAAGGTATAATCACATGCATTCACAAACCAGGCAACGACTCTTCAAAAGCGAATAATTATCGCCCTATAACCTTGCTTCCAGTCCTCGGGAAGCTGTTTGAATCTATCATAAAAAACAAACTTATGCAACATATCTCCAACATACTCCCACCTTACCAATTTGGCTTCCTAGAACACCGCTCTATCACAATCCCATTATCCATTCTAACTTCCAACTGCCAAACAGCAAGCCTCGAAGGTCAAAAATCTGCCATCTTATTTCTGGATATTCAAAAAGCGTTTGACTCTGTATGGCACAGAGGCCTGCTGTTTAAATGCAACGCCCTAAAAATCCCATCGCACCTAATTAATATTCTTGATAGTTTCCTACACAATAGAACACTCCAAGTTAAAATCCGTCGTTCCATTTCAATCCCATTTACACCCCAACAAGGTTTACCCCAAGGATCACCTCTCTCACCACTCCTGTATAATATCCTTGTATCAGATCTATACAATCCTGACCCAAAATACCTTAACAAATCCGCTTATCCTTTATTATACGCAGACGACACGGCTTTAATAGCACATGCCTCCACTCTCCCCATAGCACTTAGCACTCTACAGGGCCTTATAGACACCATACAAACATGGTTCGCTAAATGGCGAATCTCTATAAATCCCAACAAATCACAGCTCCTAATTCCATTTCACCGACCCAACTCATCCCCATTTTCAATATCAGTAAATAACCACATCATCCGCCTCTCAAACTCCTGTAAATACCTAGGCATAACCTTTGACACTAAACTTACCTTCAAAACCCACTCCTCAATTCTTAAAGCAAAGATCAGACAAAGGGCGACGTATTTTAGAAATCTCACATTCAGGAAACAAGGCATTAGCACTGAAACAGCAGTTAATATATATAAGATGATATGCCGCCCTTTGCTTGACTACGCTGCAATCCTCTTTCACAATCCACACCCTTGCTCCCTAAAAAATATTCAAATTGCTGAAAGATCAGCCCTCAGAGTGCTAACAAAAATAAGACACCCACAAAATCCCCTACATAATCCTTCAAACACCCTCCTATACGAACTAACAAAAATACTTCCGATAGAAAACCGCCTCAACCAACTTTCCCAAAAATTTGCCTCTAATCGTTTTTATTACAATCTTCTTAAAACCCTTTGTATCCCTCGTAATAAAAATATTGCCCCTAAACGAAAATTCCCCTGCACCACAATTTATGAATTCATCTCTTCACTTCATGACATTAATGATCACGACGTTTGAGACAGCCGTTAGACAAGTACAAGACATTAATGATCACGACGCCAGTATGACAGTTAGAGTCAGACAAAGACAATAGACAACTATAACATAAAATGACAGAGACAAAACTAAACAAATTCAGGCGGAAAGACCAATGGTCGATAGCCGATTGGCAGAAAATTATGTATGTACCAAATTTATTGTAGTTAAAATATTTAAATGTTTTTTATACGAAAATTCTGTCAATAAAGATGTTAAATATATATTAAAAATTACGTTATTATTTATTATTGTTAGAATTTGTTTTTAATTTATAAGGTATTATTTCTGATTTATTTATATTACTATTATTATTATTATGCGAACTAGAGGAAGTAACAGCAATATCAGACTAGCGTTTGATACACAAGCTGATCTAGTTTCGCTTTTGTTGCTCGGTAGTATAATGTTTTAGTTTGTATTTGTTCTGTATCTAAACTGAGTATGCAAATAAACAATTTATTATTATTATTATTATTATTATTCTGGTGCTTAAGATAGATATGTTTTCCAAAACATTTTGAATGGATGAATTTATATCAATTTTGAAAAGCTCAAATTCTGAGCATAGCAATGTCTTGATCAAACCTATGGTTGGAATAGTACAATTAGAGCAGGACCATTTATCGCCGTTATGTTTTTTTTCTTCGGATCGGTTTTGAGCCAAATCCTTATCCGATATGTTTTCACATCTGGCGTGAAACCATGATGCGCACTCTCCCGTGAATTTAATTGCTAATGAAACATTTTTTGGTGGAATAGTTAAATTGCAACGTGAACACGTTAGAGACATGATTAATTAAAATGTTACAAATTACTTATAAAATGTAATAAAAGGTAATTATAATAAACAAAGGTAAAAAAAAACAAGGACACTCGCTTCACACCCAGGGGTCCGTCAGGGTGACTTTCAAGAACAGACAAGAAGACCACGGATAAGGAATTGAAATGATTTAAGTGGATTTAAATGGAAATATGTAAACTAATGTATGCAACAAGAGATGCTCACAGTACGGAATAAATAAATAAATAAAGAAGTAAGGTTAAGTTATTAAATAACGATTGCTCACCAATTAACGATAAACCGAGTGAGTAGAACTAAAACTCCACAAAAACAGAAGCTATTATGCAAGACTGGTATAATTAAATCGACAATTATATTGCAAAAATTAACGTAAATGAAAAAGTACAGATTGACAGCTGCATGCACTCAAGGTTATTTTATACAGGGTCCCCAAGCTTGGGGCAATGACTTAGGCCCCTAGGCCTGGATCTCCGGTTGGCCTCCCCTTCTGTAGGATCTAGGGCAGCATGATATCTTATACAATTGCCAAGGCACGCTAGGCCCTCTTGATCCCGGGCTCCAGGGCTAGAACCCTGCCAGCTATTGGAGATCGTAACCAAATGAAAAATGTTTGGCTTTAAACCAGGATTTGAAATTGCGGAGAATAAAAACAAAATATATACATAAATAAAACACTGTTTATCACTTTGTTTGTATAACAATTGGTTTATTACCAAATAAACCAATTGTTATACAAACAAAGTGATAAACAGCCTAGGGTACAATTTTATTTATGTTCATCAATGTATAACGAAGTAGAAGCCTCTATAATCAGTGAAAATATATACATGTGGTTAATTTTGAAATTGTTTAAATAATTCCAAAACACGCCTACATATTTTTCAAATACTAAAAAAAGTTAAAATATGTTCATGTATAATTCAAATTTCAAATAGCTGGAATAACTCCAAAACATGTTTACACGCTCAGGTCTGGATACAACTGGCGGGACACCAGTACAATTTCTGGTGGGTGGGTGGTTTCTCAAGGCTAGAGCACTGTACGAGCCGGGCCTTGGCTACTAATAGGTCATTACGATAGTATTATTCATACCTTACTGCAGCAGCTGAACGATTAAACAGGGTCCCTAGGCTTGGGGGAATGACTTTGGCCCCCAGGTCTGGATCTCTAGTGGCCCCTCCCGTTTCATAGGATCTAGGGCAGCATGATAATATACAGCAGAGCTGGGACGAATCCTCGTAAAAAGGGTTCAAATCACGAATCCGAATCACCTAATATGATTCGAATCACGAATACTCGAATAAAGGATTCGTTAGAGATAAATATGAACGAAACGAATCGTTGATTCGAATCATGTTTTTTCGAATCACGAATACAAATCCTTTAAAAATAAATTTGATTTTATTATTTTTTTGCAACCATTAATATATAAATATCGTTACCAGTTGTTTTAACAAAAATATTCAAAACCTAATTATTTATTATTAACACTGAACATCGTTGATAACAGACTAATTATCTGATTCCCTGTTACCCTGATTAATATTTGTGTGTTTCTGAACTTCACTTTAAATCAGTGTTTTGTACGCGTGGCGCATGAAGTAAAATTTCGAGTTTAGAAAAGCCCGAAAATTTGTCTCGGGTCGCTGCGCGACCCTCGACAAATTTTCACGGGGCTTTTCTAAACTCGAAATTTTACTTCATGCTTAGTCTGGGAGTGAAAACACCCGTTTAAAACTTCAAATTAAACTCTATTATAAAATCGACGAATGCCTGAAAATTACGTAAATAAAAAATTCACTAAATATCATTTAAACCGGGAAAGTCAGAGAAAAGTCATGGAATTATATTCAAATTGACCAAAACACTAACAACAAAGCCATATGATATTATTAAATTTGTCAAAATCAGCAGGCAAATTACAAAACACGTAAAAATTTATAAAATTAACTTAAATATTGGCAAAAACAATGAAAAAAAAAATTAACAGAATGGGGGTTTCCCACAGAAGAAAGTTAGATTAAAAGGCCAGGGAAAAAAATCTTGAATCAGCGAAATGTTGGAAAAATTTAACATTTCAGATTGTGGCTACCATCTTAGTTTTACTTCAAATAATATTGAAGAAAATTTTGAAAACTAGATTATTTATCTTTAAAAACATTTTCAGTCATTTATTGGTCTTATCAAAGCATTCAGTTTAAAGTTTCGAAAGAGCGTTTCCACTCCCAGACTAAGCATGAAGTAAAATTTCGAGTTTAGAAAAGCCCCGTGAAAATTTGTCGAGGGTCGCGCAGCGACCCGAGACAAATTTTCTGGGCTTTTCTAAACTCGAAATTTTACTTCATGCGCCACGCGTATAAAACAGTGATTTAACGAGAAATTTAACAACACACAAAAGACATTTTTCAAGTTAATCCTCACAATTGATTCGAATTATTTTTGACGATTCAAATCCTTTTGTAAGCATTCGAATCCTTTTGTAAGTATTCGAATTCTTTTATAAACATTCGAATCCTTTTATAAATATTCGAATCCTTTTATAAATATTCGAATCCTTTTATAAGGATTCGAATCACCCACATATGGATTCGAATACGAATCCTCTTAAAAAAATGTTACGAATTCAGTTGAACTAAAGTATTCGAATGCCTCTTTTGAATCCTCTAAAAGGATTCGAATCCTGAATGATTCGGATCCTGCCCAGCTCAGAGTGTTTCAAATTCGTACATACCGTTAAATCATTTAATTTGAGATTTTTCAGCAAAAAAAATCATTTTATTTTTTTACATAAATGTTATATTTTCGTGCAGTTTGGACTATTTTTCATATTTAACATTTTTTAGTGAGCGTAACGTGTGCTACTTTTCAACGAGTGAACCAACATTTTTTAACAAAATTATTTCTAATTGTAAATAACTATAAAAATACGGCAAGAAAGCATTTATTTAGCGCATGAAATAACAAACAAATTACAATACCAAGCCTCAAATTGAATATACCGTGAGATCAAAAAGAAAAGATTCAAAGCAGGCCTGAACTACTACAACACGATTGGCAAGCCTGCTTTCAAAATGCAGCAGTAGATTAGAGGTTATCTAATTGATTAAATACAAGAAATGTCAAATAAATTAAAACAAAACAGTATTTATATTTAGGAAACAAACTGAAAACTAGGATGAATACAAGTTAGAGTAGGCAATAGTAGTAATATTTATTAAATGTATTAACCATATTAAGCGCCATTGATGCATACAGGCAACATTTTTCATTTTATGTTAATTAAATTACTAAATAAGTTAATTTAATACATTATATAGTAAAACTGACTTGAAAATGTAAAAATCTGATATGGCTGCTATGTTAAGCCGGTCGTTATCTGAATCCTCTATAAGTGAAATAACTACAAGTGACATATTAAAGTGTGTATCATGTAATACTCTTATTAAGTTAATACGAATGTACGGTATAATTTCAAAAAGGCTAATTATATTCAATTATATCGAGATTTAAGTCTTACTGATTGGTCGTTTTTGGAATCATTTTCTGATGTTAATGATGCATGCCATGCATTTTATAATAAATTGTATAAGATATTTAATGCTTCAGTACCTTTGATGAAACAGGGTACTAATACTAGATATCCACTATGGTTCAATTCTGATATCAGGCGTAACATCAAATTAAAAACTTACTTTCATAAAAAGTGGAAACAAACTGGGTCACAATTTTTTTATGGTGAATTTAAGAGAATACGTAAGTTACTCAAAAGCCAAATATCGGAATCTTATGATGTGTATATAAATAGGGTTGAGATTGAACTGATGACGGCTCCTAAAAATATTTGGAAATTTATCAATCACAAAAAAGGTAAAACGCGAGTTCCTGGCCAGCTCTGCGACGACGATAATAATTATGAATCTCCGCAGGACATTGTTAATGCATTTGTAGATCAATTTGCAAGTGCATTTTCAACTGTATCTTCAACTGCTTATAAAGAATTGCCCGGTATGTTTTTTAACAATGAAACATTATACTGTCCGAATATAGATGAAACAGATATTATTAGAAGTATAAATCGTACGAAAACTTCTCACATCAGTGGTGATGATAAAATTCCAAATTTTATAATTAAAGATTGCAAATTTGTTTTCTCTGATCCTCTACGTATACTATTCAACCTTTCATTGCGTAATAAGACATTTCCTGATATGTGGAAACTTGCAGTAATTACTCCTGTATTTAAGCGTGGCGAATCAAATAATATAAAAAATTATAGACCTATTGCTATTCTCTCCAATTTCGCCAAGATTTTTGAACAAATTATTTATGACGTCATATATAGACATTCGAAACCTTATATATCTCCACATCAGCACGGCTTCATGTCGGGCCGGTCAACAACGACAAACTTAGCTATTATAACACAACACCTAAGTGAAGCTCTTGATTGTCGTAAGCAAGTTGATGTTATATATACGGATTTCACTCGCGCGTTTGATACAATTAATCATCATATTTTGCTTCGTAAATTAGACATCTTTGGACTCTCTAGAGATTTTATAGGTTTTATTTCATCCTACCTCGATATGCGAAAAAATTATGTCTATTTTAACGGGTTCAAATCCTATGAATTTAATTCCCTTTCAGGTGTACCGCAAGGCTCTAATTTAGGTCCATTGCTGTTTAACATATTTATCAATGACTTAATTGTATCAATATCGTGTCCAATATTAGCATATGCTGATGATATTAAAATATATAACGTCATTAATGGTGAACATGATTGCATTGCATTGCAGCAGAACCTGGATACAATTTGCGAATGGTGTGACAATAACAGGTTGTCTCTTAACGTTAAGAAATGTATTGCCGTTACATATACTAGAATAATGAATCCAATTTGTTTTAACTATTCCATACAAGAAAATATGTTAGTTCGTGAACGTACATTTAAAGATCTTGGTGTTTTGTTTGACAATCGGTTATCGTTTTCTGAGCATATTTGCAATATTTCGTCATCAGCATTTAGGATGCTTGGCTTCTTAATGCGCACATCTAAGTATTTTTATGATGTGGAGTTACTTAACGTTTTATACTATGCGTTAGTCAGAAGTCGCCTGGAATATGCCTCCATAATCTTTTATCCCCATTACACTAATCAGTCGCTAATGTTGGAACGAGTACAAAAAAGATTTTTAAAATTCTTAAATTACAAAATGACTGGTACATATCCTGATCATACTGTGGATTATAAATCATTATTACAAACCCATAATATGGCATCACTATCTGATCGACGCGAGCTTTTCAGCGGCACATTTATGTTTAAGTTGGTTAATAATATTATTGATTCGCCACAGTTACTCGCAATGGTTAAATTCAACGTTCCACGCTTGTCAACACGTCAGGATATTACATTTAATACCCCTATAGCCAGAACGAACATGTTATTAAAAGCACCGATCTCTCACATTTGTATAAACGGCAATAAACATTTCGACGACATTTTTTGTAATGTTAAGAAATCATAATTATTATTATTTTTTTTTGTTTGTATAGTTATTGCATTCATTACTAGATTGATGCTACGTTGCTTTGATTGTTGTTTTATTTTAATTTTTCAATTTTTGTTTTAAATATTAATATTATTTTTTTATGCAATCAATTTATTGTTAAGTGCGTTTATTTTTTGATAATATATTATATTTTATTTTTTATTTTTATATTTTTTCTATTTGTAATATTATTACTGTAGTTTTTTTATGCTATTATATTATTTTGATTTTGTCCTGTATTGGGTTTTTCCGTTTGGGCAATAAAGGCTATTATTATTATTATTATTATTATTATTATTAAGCAAGATGCTACCAAGTGTTGTATTTGTGATGTGAACTTACATAAAGGTTGCATTAAATCTGAAGATAAATTTGGCATGCCATGCTGCTCCAAGTGTGAACGTGGTGGAATCCAGCGTGGGATCTTTCAGGTTTTAATAACTCTAAAAGATGATGTGAAACAGCTATCGCTTCAAGTAAGTTTACAGAATAATAAATTAACTCGCAAGAATAGCGAAATTAAACAGTTAACCTGTGAACTGGAAAACCTTAAAAAAACCGTAAACATTAGTCCGAATCCAAACCAACAACTAGTGAAAGAAAATGATATCTTGATACAGAATTCTATAAATTCAAATCCTAGCAAAAAGGCATTAAACACAATTGCTTCAATAGATGGATCTACGTATTCAGATATTGCCAGAAAATCCGAGGTAGAAAATATACAAACCAATAACAACAAAAAAGTCAGAATGCCAAGCCCAATAAAAACATCGGAAATTAATATAAATCAGGAAAGTAGATCATCACAGCCAAATGCGGTCAATGAACCTGACAATAATAATCGATGGACTGTAGTAAAACATAAACAAAACAAAAAATCGTACAAATTCAACGGTGAAGCAAAAACATCAACACTACCTGTCGCAGTTATCCCAAGGAGAAAATGGATATTTGTAACACGGCTGGATAAGGATGTTGATTGTCAAATGATCAAATCTTATCTAACGGAGGGAGCAGGCGAGGCATCTTACATAATTGAACAAATTAAACCAAAGTACGATAATGCAATTTACACTTCTTTTAAAATTGGAGTTCCGATTGAATTCGAAGATAAAGTAATTAATGTAACATTTTGGCCAAAAAATTGTCTCGTGAACAGATTTTTCTTTAAGAAACGGACGGACGCAAGTGGTCCTAATTTTCAATCAAATCCGAAGAATCGAATAAAAATTTAAGATCAAGTAACACTCAAACTTTTAAAATACTACATCAGAATGTACGATGCTTAAGGAACTCAATAAACAACATTGAAGCTCTAATGGAAGAAATTAGTGAATGTCACGTATTGGGTATAACCGAACACTGGCAAACTTGTGAACAATTAGAAATGTGTAAAATTAGGAACTTTGTTCTTATCTCCTCTTTTTGTAGGGCTGAGAATCAACATGGCGGTGTAGCGTTGTACTCTTACAAAGACCTTGGTGCTAAATCAATTTATTTGGAAGATATTTGCTCTCCAAATTTATTTGAATGTGCGGGTGTGGACATTAAGTTCGGCGATAAGACAATATCTGTTGTAGTAGTTTATAGGCCTCCTTTAAATGACTCTAGTTCGTTAGAATCCTTCTTTGAACGCTTAGAATGTTTATTGCATAAACTAAGCAGTCTTAATAATATATACTTCGTTATGGGCGATTTTAATATTAATTTATTAAGTGATAAGCTTGCATCTAATCAATTCAAAAACATCTTGGAATCATTTTGTGCATATTTAACTGTTAAAGAACCGACTCGTATTACAGATGGTTCTCGCACTTGCATTGATAATATAATAACCAACGCAGATAGAGGTATAAATACTCTAGTGTTAGATGCTGCTATATCAGACCATACTGGGCAATTACTCAAATATGAAACAAACCACCGATCTCAATCATTAGTAAAAAAAAATACGAATTTACTCAAACGAAAGTGTTAGTAACTTCACACTGGACATACAGAACGAAATGTTTAATGATGTATTTGTTGCCAAAGGTGTAAATGAAAAATATTAAATCTTTGTAAACATTTACTTAAGGTGTTTCTACGAACACTTTCCTTTGCGTAAAGTAAGAAACACAGAACAAACAAAAATATATAATTCCGATGCTATAAAATTAAGCAAAGATAGGATGTTGTTATTTCAAACTTTGTCAAAATATAAGCCAGAATATGTCGAGGTATTTAAATGTGCACAAAGGGAATATAATCAACTACTGTCAGATGAAAAGAAAAAGTTCTATGAAAATAAAATAAAAATGTCAAATAATCGCTCAAAAACAATGTGGAAAATAGTTAGTGATGTAGTAGGTTCAAAGAAGAAGAAGAAACAATATCTACCTAATAATGTTGATCTCCATTTACTATCGACTAAATTTAACAAACATTTTAATGAAATTTCAGAAAACTTAAGCCATTTTTTTGTTAATAATGAACCCTATGTATGTGAAATACCTATCAACAATAATTCAATATTTCTGGAGCCTATTACAGAGCTTAAACTAATTAATATTGTGAATAACATCCAAAATAAAAATAGTACAGGTTACGATGAAATTCCAATATGTGTCATCAAAAAAAGTATATTCTGTATTGTAAAGCCTCTTTTGTGTATTATTAATGCAATGTTCGAGACTGGCATTTTTCCGGAACAGCTTAAACATTCGATTTTGGTGCCTATTTTTAAAGGTGGGAATTCAGAGGAACTGTCCAATTATAGGCCAATTAGCATTTTAAGCAATAGATCTAAGTTATTTGAAGATATAATTTATAGACGCCTTAAACATTTTTTTATAAAATATAAATTAATATCTGACAATCAACATGGATTTCTCACCGGTAAGAGTATAGAGACCGCTTTATTTGATTATGTTAACTTAATACTAAACGCCTTAGAGGAACGACAGATTGCGTGTGGTGTTTTCCTCGATGTTTCCAAGGCTTTCGACTCAATTGACTTCAATATTCTACTGTCCAAGCTCTATAATTATGGCATTCGAGGTGTTGCCAATAACCTGATAGAATCATACCTTAAAGGGAGGTGCCATGTAACAAAGTTAAACGACAATACTAAGGGAGTCAGTGTTTATTTATTTATTTATTTATTTCCCAACAGATAATACATCAAATTACAGGGAAAAGGTATAAAAAAAAACATTCTACTAACAGTGCGCAGTTTTAACTTAGATGTAATAATAATTAATTATGAACAAATAAGATAAAAAGAAAAAATAATTAAATTGAATTAAAAACTAAAACAGAATACAACACAAATGAAATAATAACAATAAATCGCAATAACAATATTAATATTGATGTAACTTGTACACTCCTACAACAACGTACCTATTTGGCTTGTAAATTCTGTAAGACTACAATTAAAAATATCAACAGATTGCTCAATTCTTCCATACAAATGCTTCATAGTATTTACCGGTGAATGATAATACACATTAGTAAAACTTCTGTTGCAGATAAAGGTCGTTGGATGTCTGCAAGTTACTCTAGGCACATTAAAATTTATTAATTTTAGTAGGTTCGGATCGTCTATTGTGCAATGTACAATTTGGTATAGACATTTTAGGAGACTTGCATTTCGTCGTATATAAAGGGGATTAAGTTCACACATAGAAAGTAATGTACTATACGAAACGTTAAAATCCGGATAAGTATGGAATTTTTTATAATACAAAAATTTTTGAAATATTTCTGGACTCGTTCTAATAGCTGAATGTGAACATTATAATGTGGTGACCATACCGGGGCACAGTATTCTAATTTAGAGCGTACATATGCCACATATAATTTGATGATGGTACCAATATCACGAAATGGTTCACTGACTCTTCTGACAAATCCTAATATTTTCATCGATTCAGACTGCAATGCATGATAATGTAGATTAAACGATAGTTCTTTATCAAATAGTACTCCGAGATCTCTTACTGACTCGACGCGTTCTAAGTTTACATTATCTAATGAATAGCTATGGGAGATATACTGAGCAGTTCGAAAAAAAGACATACTTTTGCATTTGGATGCGTTCAGTTTTAATTTGTTAAAATTACTCCATTTATTAATTTTTATTAAATCTTGCTGTAAAGTTAGACAATCATAATGTGAATAGATACACTTAAAAATTTTTACATCATCCGCGTATATTAATATCCTGGAATCTATGCCATCTACAATGTCATTAATATATAAGAGAAATAGTAAAGGCCCAAGGTTTGACCCTTGGGGCACCCCACTAGTGGGGCGAAATTCAGTAGACATATATCCCTTATATTCAATGTACTGAGACCGGTTAGATAAATAGTTTTTCATTAAGTTTAGCGGGTTATCGGCAAATCCCCATAGCTTCAGCTTGGCTAATAAAATCGTATGATCAATAGTGTCAAAAGCTTTAGTAAAATCAGTATGTATTACATCGACCTGATGGCGTTGATCTAAGTGACAGGATACATATTCTGTGAAGTTTAGTAAATTAGTAAGCGTTGATCTTTTTTTCATGAAACCATGCTGCTTTGTGGTTATTGCCGATTCTACATGGGTATATATTTTTTCAGTAATGATAGTTTCCAGGATTTTCGCAAAGTTGTTAATGATAGAAATTGGACGGTAGTTTTCAATTGAATGCCTATTACCTGACTTGAATACTGGAGTGATTTTAGCAGATTTCCAAATAGCTGGTAGATGACCTGAAGTTATTATTATATTAAATATATGGGTTAATGGCTTTGCTAAGCACAAAATACAGTCGCGCACTAAAAAAGATGGAATATTGTCGTGGCCACTAGTGAATTTGTTGCTTAACCGTTTTGAAGCTGTGTTATGTCAGAAGTCTTGGGGATGTCGGCGGGAATCCCGCAGGGTAGTGTCCTTGGCCCTTTTTTGTTTATTGTCTACATTAATAATTTATTTCTAAATAATCCAGATCATTTGAACATACTAAATTATGCCGATGATACAAACCTCTTATTAAAAAGCAGTGATATAAATTATATTGAAGAAGCCGGAAATCTTGGTATGAATTATGTACTCAGTTGGTTCCAGGATAATAAATTCTTAATAAATGTAAATAAAACAAAATGTCTATTTTTCAAGACAATCCAGTCAACTACACTGCCAAATTGCTTAAAATTAAATGATATTAATTATCGTACTACAAGTACTGCTACATTTTTAGGAATTACTCTCGATGAAACCTTGACATACGAGACACAAATTAATATTATATCTTCAAAAATTAGTAAATCGATTTATGGTTTGAGAATGCTGCTAAGATACAGCCATTTCTCCATTTCAAAAATATTCTACTACTCCAATATATATTCGCATCTTAGATACGGGATTATATTCTGGGGTAGTAGTACAGATGCTACTAGAGTATTCATTTTACAAAAAAAAAGCCGTTCGAATACTGTAAGGACTCAAGTACCGCGAGAGCTGCAGAGGTATTTTTCGTAGTAATTGCCTCTTTACGCTATATGGCTTATACATATTCGAATGTGTCAAATTTCTTTGGCGTAATAAGCATAAATTCAGTGGAAATGTTATGGAAAATAGTCGTAATACTAGACATGGTCAAGTTTATCGGTTACCGAAACATAGGCTAACAGTGTATGAAAGGGGTCCGTTTTACTCTAGCATTAAGATATTTAACTTATTACCAAAAGAAATAAAAGAAACAACTCGATATAATATCATGAAAAGTAAACTACATGCGTGGCTATGTTCTATTGAACCCTATTCCTTAGCAGAGTTTTATGCATCGCTGCAAAAATAATAGTTATTTTAAGTATCATGTGTGTGTTTATATACATATGTAACTGAAACTGACAATTTTCTCGCTACAATGTAACCTTTGTGTAAGTTTGTATTGAGAAATAAATACTATTCTATTCTATTCTATAAAGAAAAATGTAACCATTCTGTTATTTAAATATTTCGATCAATATTAATTTAGAAAAATAATAATAAGAGTGTATTTATAACTTCACAATATTTCAATGTTTTCTGCGCGTGGCGCATGAAGTAAAATTTCGAGTTTAGAAAAGCCTGAAAATTTGGTTTGGCCGCTCCGCTTCGCGGAGCGACCAAATCAAATTTTAAGGCTTTTCTAAACTCGAAATTTTACTTCATGCTTAGTCTGGGAGTGGAATCACTCGTTCTAAACTTCATACTGCACATTTTTATATAAAATCGACGAATGCCTGAAATGTTACAGCATATACATTATGTATATTTAGAAGAAAAATGCACAGTATGTAATGCAATAAGTCATTCATAGATATCATAAAAAAGTGCAGAATTTTACCTAAAATCAACTTTTAGAGTTATCTCTATAATTGCTCGGCCGTTGATGGGTTAAATATACATTATTTATTTTAACCTAAATTGAAATAATTAAATAACAATAACTCTTATATTTCTTCAAGTATTTTTTTCTTAACAAACGCTTACATTTTGAAATACATAATGATTCTTTTATTTTTGGTTCATTAAATTTAACAAATCCTTAAAAAAATACTGATCTGTAGATCCGTTGTTGTTTGCAACCTCGTATATGGAAATGATTTTTTGCTCTAATATTGTCTTTCTGAATTTCATTTTTTTTTATATAACATAATCAAATCAAATCAAATCAAATCATTTATTGCATGTTAAAACAAAAGGTTTACATAAGTCACATTGAAGTAATTAAAAACGTAGGAGTAACAGACATACAATTATATATAACAAATCAATAAAAATATATTAGTTTGGTATTTAAAAATAGTACCCCGTCGTCAAAACAATAAAAAATACACAAAGATTTAGAACACGTTAAAATTACATAGTTTGAACATTTAACACATTAAAATCTAGGAATCTATTAGATACGCAATCATCTATGGAGAAAAAAGCTTTTGCTAGAAAATAATTCCGTGTAGCTTTTTTGAAGCTTTTGTATGGTAGTGATTTTATATGATTGGGCAGGGCATTGTATAATTTAGGCCCATAGTGGTTGACACCATTTTATGATTTAGATAAGCGCATACGTGCCGGATAGAGGTTGTGTCTTTGTCTAGTGCAGTGGTCATGTATCTTTACATGCGTAACATATTTAGATAAGTTTCCTCGAACATAATTGATGCATTTAAGCATATAGGCACTCGGTAGTGTTAAGATTTTTAAATTAATAAAGGCCTCCTTGCATTCAGCTCTATAGGCTAGACATGCAATCACTCTTACAGCCCTGCGCTGTATCCTGAATAGATTCATGAGGACAGAAGAGTGACCCCATGCCAGTATTCCGTAGGTTAAGTGAGACTGGAAATATCCGAAATATGCTGTTTTTAGAGCGGCTTGTGGTAAGGAGTTAGTAAGTTGTCTTAGCAAGTAGACTGTGCTACTCAATTTAGATGATAGAAGCTCTGTGTGCCTACGCCAGTTCAGCTGGGAATCCACGTGTACACCAAGGAATTTACAGTTTTTGCTCTCCCGTGATTTTAGAGAGAAGGGCATGTTCACGGACTTACTTTTATTCAATGTTAATTTGTTAGTAACAAGCCATTCTGAAGCTTGTGACACCGATTCCTCTATATTTGGCATGCTCGTTTTAATCATCTTAGATTGATGCGTGAGAGTGATGTCATCAACATACAAAATGGAGTCTATATTGATTACATTTTTTAGCTGTGATGGCAGGTCATTTATATATAATATAAAAAGCAGAGGCCCGAGAACAGACCCTTGCGGCACACCAAGTGTTATTTGGGATTCACTTGACAGGATGTCATTAATTAATACTCTCTGCCGTCTATCGCTCATAAAAGAATTCAATAATCGACAGCTCAATGGCTTAATATTGTAGCAGTAAAGCTTCCGGAGGAGGATCCCACTGTCGACGCAGTCAAAAGCCTTACTCAAGTCCAATAGGGAAGCGACAGTATCCAAACCTTGGTCAAAGCCTACTGAAATTTTATGTGTAAGGGCCAGAATTGCGTCCTCCGTCGAGAAACCCCTCCGGAAGCCAAACTGACTGTTGCTGAGAATGTTATTGGTCTCTAGAAAGAGAATGAGTTGGTTATACAATATTTTTTCAATCACTTTTGAGAAGATAGGCAGCAGAGATATTGGTCTATAATTGTTCGTTTTGTTACTATCTCCTTTCTTAAATACAGGCAGTACGCATCCTATTTTGAGAGGGCTAGGGAAGGAGCCATGCGTTATGCAAGAATTGATTAGCACAGTAAACGGACTAATGATGGTATCTATGATATTTTTTAAGATAGAAGTCGAAATACCATAGATATCCCTTGCATGGGAGTTTTTGAGATTTTGTACAACACTCCTTACCACGTTGGGACTCACCTCTTTGAATTCAAAATATGGAAAATTATTATTTGTACCTATATTCAATAATGAATCAAATGGTTATAATAATTTGGTAAAGTCAGCACATTACCCTTTTACCCTGACGTCACAAAAAACAAAACATCGTATCATAAACGGGTGTGATGTCTACGGTTTTTTTGATTTTATTTGACAAACCTCTCAGTGAGCAATCAAATTATTTCAAAAGAAGGAACGACAAACAACGAACTGAATCCCACAGAACAATAAACCTCAGTTAAATTCGATAATACTAATGTGCTCAGTACTGGATTAGTCACAATATTCAGGAAAATATACTTTTACAATTACAATAATTTCCTCGTGGTTCTGCGACAACTTGTAAGTGATAAATCTCTGTGGATCCTCTTTATTTGTAACATTTCAATTATTCCTTCACTTACTTTTAATGCAAACCTTTCGCCCACTATTGTAAATCAGATTTGTTTCTTCTTCATATAGTTTCGCCATAGTTCGAATGAGATTATGGGTCATTCTTTTACAAATTGCACACCTAATTGGACTTGACATTTTTAAATTGACTGAAAATTTGTTTACGGCTAATATAAATAAAATTAATCGATACATATTTCAAAATTTGGCTCAAAAAAATTTTTTTTTCAAAATATTCACATCACAATTTTTGTCCATTTGCTGGTTTTTGTCCGTTTCTCTCATATTTGAAATTTTTTATCTCCACTTGTACTGATCCGATTGATGGCGTTTTTTTTTTTTAATTTACACGTTATTGCGTTAGATAACCGCTCTTATTTTATTCATGAAGTTTATTGTTAACTAATCAAAGTTAATAACAATTTTATTTTTAATTGCGAATTTAAGTACTTTACCCCAACTAAAATTGATTGAGATAAATGCTATCATGTTCGTTTTTTTGTTATCTGCAAAAATCATTTTACAAAAAAATTGTATGTATTTTGGATCAGAAATAATTAAATATTTCCGAGCGCATGTCACGCCGCGCGCGGGGGAGTCGGCGCGCATAATATGTAGCACGCCAAAACGTGTCTGAACTTGCAGTCCACCACGCTGTAGTGTGGACATGAATATTTTTAGTGTGCTGCCGCAAGTCGAATCATACGCATGTCTTTATAATATTATTGTTTACATTTACATTTGGCTAGAAAGTTTTGATAAAATGCCCAAATCATCTACATTTTTAAGTGCTTCGAAAATTCGACTGGATAGATGTTTCAATCCTTTCAATAAACCTTCTCATCAAAAACTAAAAACTCTTCGTCGAATTACGAAGGAACATTTGACTGCTTTAAATTTATCAGTTACGGATGAATCTCTTCAACAAAAGATCTGCAACACTTGCCGCATTGAAGTTCTTCAATTCGACAAGGATTTTGAAGAAAAGGTAAAATAATGATTTCGTTACTTGAATTTCATTGCTGATGCAATATTTGTTCTAATTTTCATGATATCTTGGAATAATCTGCTGAAAGACAGGTTTACTGATATATGTTAAAAATATATTTTTTTAGAATGAGAAAATTCATGATAACGATTTTTGTGCGTTGGAAAGTGATGATGACAACACGGAACATTTTTCGGACAGTCCGGATGTATCATTTGAGAAAGACAAAGTAGTCGTGACTCAAGCAATTGATTTATTCAACCAAGGTTTACATTTGATGGGAGTTTCACCTATTCAAAAAAAAAAGTTTCACAAAAGCGTTATTCGATTGAAAAGGTAAAAAATGTAACTGAGATTTTTACTGAAACAATTTTCCACCCTGTCATTCACGGTAATAATGATAGTATTGAGGAAAATGATGGAGATTTTTTGTTGAAAGTCTTGAAAGACGAATTTCAGACGACGACAGAACGTTCAAAAAGAATGAAAATATTGACAATATTTAAGGACTGGTCTTATCGGAAAATCCAACGTCATTTTCCTCTTGCTACAGATCATATGATTAAAATTGCGAAACAGATTGCGGAAGAAAAAGGAATAATGTCAGATGCAAATCCAAAAAGTCACCCGACTTTGGAGAAAGGAGTGATCGATTTAATAATAAACTTTTTTCAATTGGATGAGAACAGTCGTATCATGCCGGGTAAAAAGGATTTCGTGTCTGTTAAAATTGATGGGAAGCGCATCCAAATGCAAAAAAGGTTATTATTAATCAATTTGAAAGAACTTTATGAATTGTTTAAAGAAGTCCACCCCGAAGCTAAATGCAGTTTTTCAAAATTTGCGTCACTACGACCTAAATATTGTGTGCTCGCGGGTGCAAGCGGCACGCATTCTGTTTGCGTCTGTACAATTCACGAAAATGTTAAATTATTGATTGATGGATGTAATTTGAAAAATCTCACAGCTCATTCGCCTAATCCATTTGCAAGTTATCATGACTGTTTAAAATATATGATTTGCGTTGAACCGACACATGATTGTTATTTTGGTACGTGCTCTGACTGTCCTGGTACAGAACATCTAATCGAGGAACTAGAAACAATTTTTGAAGCAAATTACATTGATCAAATCACGTACAGACAGTGGACTCACGTTGACCGAACTACTTTGCAAGTAATGATATCTCAAGTTGATGAATTAATCCATAAATTGTCGGCTAGTTTGGAAAAATTACTTCTTCATTCGTTTCTTGTGAAAAAAACAAAACGAATTCATGAAAAATAAAAAACAAGATCTGGCAGAATGAGTGCATTGTAGTCTGTGACTTTTCTGAAAATTATGCTTTCGTAGTCCAAAATGCTGCACAAGGCTTCCACTGGAATAATGATCAGGCTACAGTGCATCCATTTGCAATTTATTACAAAGATAATGACGGACATATTCAAGTGAAGAGTCTCGTGATAATATCGGAATGTTTGCACCACGACACCTAAGCCGTTTATGTTTTTCAAAAGCATTTAGTTAATTTAATAAAAGAAGAATTAAATAAAATTTCGAAAATCATATATTTTTCTGATGGGTTGGGTGCGCAATATAAGAACAAAAAAAATTTTGTCAATCTCACACATCACAAAAATGATTTCGGTCTGGCTGCGGAATGGCACTTTTTTCCGACATCACACGGCAAGGGTGCGTGCGATGGATTGAGTGGGACTCTGAAAAGATTAGCTGCAAGAGCTAGTTTTCAAAGAACATCCAATCCAATCCAAACGCCGAAACAATTATTCGAATGGGCAACTGAATCTCTTCCTAATATTACATCAAAATATGTAACCAATGAAGAATATAATAAGGGAGAACGAAAATTACAAGCAAGATTTAAAAAGACCATGACCGTAAAAGGAACATTGAAATTTCATTGCATTATTCCTATTGGAAAAAACAAAGTTAGAGCCAAATACTTTTCTCTGCAAAGAGAAAAGGATTCCTTCGAAATTAAAGTCATGGGATAGATAGTAGGCATTTCTTGTATACATAGTTGTAAGTTAATAAAAAAACTGTGAATGTTTTAAGCGACTTGTATTTTTTGACATCATAATACTCGATACTATTGATCTCATATTTTTGTGTCTCGAAATATCTTGGTTTAACAGTTTTCAATCACTTTGCCATTGTGACATTTATTTTAGTAACTGAAATTATTTTTTATGTCATTATATAATTACTTGCACTAATTTCTATTAATAAGTATAATCAACAAATATTGCGGAGTTAGATTAAGAATGGTTCACATTCACTTAAAAGTGGAAAATGATGTGAGCGTCTGAGATCACTGCCGCACGTGACGCGCGCTGCGTGACTTGCGCTCGGAAATATTTAATTATTTCCGATCCAAGATACATGCCACTTTTTTGTGAAATGATTTTTGCAGATAACAGAATAACGAACAAGATAGTATTTATCTCAATCAATTTTGTTTGGGGTAAAGTACTTAAATTCGCATTGAAAAATTAAATTGTTATTAACTCTAATTAGTTAACAATAAACATTATAACCAAAATTAGAGCGGTTAGCTAACGCAATAACGTGTAAATTAAAAGAAAACCGACATCAATCGGATCAGTACAAGTGGAGATAAAAAATTTCAAATATGAGAAGAACGGACAAAAACCAGCAAATGGACGAAAATTGTGATGTGAATATTTTGGAAAAAACATTTTTTTCAGCCAAATCCTGAAATACGTGTCGATTAATTTCATTTATATTATTTGTAAACAAAATTTCATCGTATTTGGAGAAGTCGCATTTTTTTTCCTCAAATCCGTGCGGTTTGTAAAAGAATGACCCTTATGAGCATTTTTGTAAAATTTGCGCGTTTGAGGTATTTTGACAGGCGTCATGAATGCCATGATGATAGAAACGCAAACTTAACATTTGACGTGCCAAACAATTGCAGATGTTCTGCTTCAACTAAAGTATTTTTCACGAATGTTGGCAGTCACGTCATCAATTTATGTACGTATTAAAGAAAAGCAGTTATTCTACCATTTTATACTATTATATGCGCATCATCGTAGTAAATAATAGAAACGTATGTCTTGTGACTCCTGATACGAGTACCGACAACAGTGCTCACCACTCGGAAACGTGAGGCGATGGATTAGACATAGACGCCATTATAGTACATGTCTACCCCAGCACAACGCTTCCCAGAAACGTCAGTAGCGTCACTATCCGTTCCAAGTTTTTAAGTTTCCAAGTATTTCTGTTTGTTTTAGTTTTTCGTGAGTTTTTCGTGTTTTTTCATAGTGAGTATTAGTTTAGTTTAGTGTAAGTACGTGTAGAAATAATTGTTTTGTGATTAGATCTAGTTTTTCATAACTATAAACTAGAAATGCCTGGAAAAAGGCTTACTAAAGTAGCCTGAGGTATGATTATTAAAGTAATGGACTATTCAACCTGGAAAAATGCAATGGAGGTGCCCTTTTAACTTTAGATGCAGTCCATGAGGTAAATTGTTAAAATAAGGAGAGTTATCGGTAAGGAAAAGCGCTTCGTTATTTTGCATGCTGGTCAGAGTACAGGTTTCGTGGAGAATGCTTCCCTTATTTATGCAACAACTTCAAAACTTGCCGATTGGCATGGTGACATGGATGGCGATGTATTTATATAGTGGGTTAGGCAGAAACTTGTCCCAAATTTAGAAGAGCCGTCACTTATAGTTATGGATAATGCACCTTACCACAGCGTATTGGTAGAAAAGCAACCCAAAACTTTTTGGACGAAGGCACAAATCACACATTAGCAATAAACCTGTGGGAGGTAACAAGTTCAAGGCGGAACTGTTAGCCCTAGCCAAACAATATGCTAGAACTAACAGATATGCGGTAGACGAATATCTGTTAGAACATGGCCATAAAGTATTGCGACTCCTACCATATCACTGCGAATTTAACGCTATAGAACTAATATGGGCACAGACAAAACAATATTAAGATGTTTATATAGGCGAAGAACAATATGGAGACAACGAATCGTGGTTATGTGACACAAATCCTTATAAAAATATACTCCGAAAAGAACAGGACTCTGTTGTTGGATACACAAAATCAATTATCGACAGATGGTACATCAGCCAAAACGTTCTGGATAATGTGTCAGAATTTATTATTCATATTGGGGATGAGAGTAGTTCAGACGATGATGTAACAGACAGTGATAATGATAAATTCAATTTCCACCAAATCACTGGGTGTTGATTCTATCAAGTATACGTAGGGATTTATCATGTAATATCACATTTATGCATTGTCCTGCTTCTCGGGTAATTTTAGAGGAAAGGTCGCTATTTGGTTAAAATCCAACGTCGTTACCTATTTTTAATCGCGGTTTGAAAATTAGATAATTTAAAATATATAGCATCATGAACACACACACAAACAAGATTTCAAAAATTATGAATGAATAGAAAGACTGTTATTCCTTACTTCACTTTTTATTTTTATGTTAGATGTACATTTCGAGACACAAGGTGCTCATTATCAATAACAAACTAAATTCTTAAAACTATGTGCGCGGTATATATAGTTGGCGGATTATCGGAAAAACCATAAAGTAATTAAACCTATTGTTAGCGGCTAAAGGTTCGAAATGGGTGTCGGTGTCATTACATTATCTGCGAGGTGGGACGGCGCGGGCGGCTTATGGATCGGGTAGGTGGTCGGTAGGATTACATTCACTGCGGGATTATTTTTGGGTAACAAATCTAATAATGGATTAACTAAGGGATTAAGATCGAAATTCAGCAAAACATTTTTATTTTTATACATTTCAATGGATTCAAGCATATTTATCAAATCTAATAATGGATTAACTAAGGGTTCTGGTTCTGGTGCAAAGGGGAGTGTGCAGTTCTGCACTGCACTTAGGCCTCATTAGGCCCATTGTGCCACCTCCCGTAGATCACCCATCCTCAGTTTAGCCAGCCCACCTTGTTTAGGTATTCTAGCATAGCTGAGGTGGGTAGATCTCTTATGTAGGCCATTGTAGGCCATCTATCACCCAATATGGACTCCCTGATTGACGATAGTGCCGGGCATTCACAAAGAAAATGCCATGCAGTCTCGTCTTCCATGCTGCAACCTCTACAAGATGGGGAGTCAACTATCCCCATCCTATAGAGGTGCCCGTTTAGTCCACAGTGACCAGTAAGGATGGCAGTTAAGCGCCTGAGATTCCCTCTAGCCAGCTGCAGGTACCGTTTCGCTGATCTCTCATTGGGATACACAAGTGCTTCCTTAGAGAGCTTGCAGCCCTCGATATCATCCCAACGCATCCTGAATTTCTCCAGGGCATTGGTTTGTAACATGTTACACAGGGAGAGAGGAGCTAACCGCACTAGCGGCTCCGGTGAGAGTAGATTCATCCCAGCCGCAGCTCTTGCCAGCGCGTCAGCTCTCCCGTTACCTGTGTCTGTATCATGCCCTTTCACCCAGCAGACTTCAATGTTGTTGTGCATTGCTGCCTGACTGAGTTTCCCGTGGCACTCTATTTCGGTCTCTGACGAAGCATATACTTTCTGCAGAGACAGAATCGCTTGCCTGCTATTCGTTAAGATTAGTATGGCTACATTTGTCACCTTGGATTAACTAAGGGACTAAGATCGAAATTCAGCAAAACATTTTTATTTTTATACATTTCAATGGATTCAAGAATATTTATCAAATATGCTTGAATCCATTGAAATGTATAAAAATAGAAATGTTTTGCTGAATTTCGATCTTAGTCCCTTAGTTAATCCATTATTAGATTTGATAAATATGCTTGAATCCATTGAAATGTATAAAAATAAAAATGATTTGCTGAATTTCGATCTTAATCCCCTAGTTAATCCATTATTAGATTTGTTACTCAAAAATAATCCCGCAGTGAATGTAATCCTACCGACCACCTTCCCGATCCATAAGGCGCCCGCGCCGTCCCACCCCGCAGATAATGTAATGACACCGACACCCAGTTCGAACCTTTAGCCGCTAACAATAGAGTTAATTACTCGCGATCATATTCGTTGACATTTAAAAATCATTTTTGTTTCGCCATGAAAGAGGTCTTAAAAGAATTCAATTGGTATGGCGGTGACGATTTTAACCATAAAAGTCGGGGATGCCGAAAATGCCCATTTCTAGGTTACTCTCGACAATGTACGGTTTAAGGCTACCCTTACCATGGTGAAGGTGAATGTTTATCCTCTAAATACATATGACAACACATCAGTTGATTTACCAAGGGTAATACTACGAGTGATTTGAATTTAGCCGGATACATTTTATTTTGCACGAGTCATCGATATAAATTTCGAGAATAAATTTGGATGGAATTGGGATGGTTTTTGATTAATCACAATTTATTCGAGAACTTTGTGAAGCAATGACGACTAAACAAAATATAATTTATCCTGTACAAATTCCTGCCGAATGAAGTGAATTGTCTGCAAAATTGTTCTTCTATCATGTTCGCTGTGGTATTTCACTCCGCATTGCCACATGCAAACTATACGAAATATCGCATTACGGTAACCATTTTGACATTTAAAATAGTATTCATCCATTAATCTTTAACTATTTTAACTTTTTTAACAGTATTCAATAGTAAATATTTAACTATATTGACATTCTCAACAGTATCAATCAGTAATATTTAACTATTTTGATATTTTTAACAGTATTAATCATTAATATATAATCATTTTGACATTTTTAAAAGTATTTAATCATTAATTTCGGTTTAAAATCACTCAGCATTTTGACTGTCATAGTATTTCATCATTAAATGACTATTGTAACATTTTGATAGTATTTTCACAATTATTGCAATTTGGTAGCATTTCGCTCTTAAATGACAATTGTAACATTTTGACTGTAAGTTTCTTTGTCGACTGTATTTTCACTATGATAGTATTTTGACCTTGAGTCTCTTGATTGACTGCGAATTGTCTTTTAACGTCTGACATAAAAAAAACCACTGCTTTCTCTTTAACTTGTATCACAATTGACATGCTGTTTTAACCTCATAGAACTTTCTCCCTCAATAAAACGACAATAATCAATTATCAATTGTTTTAATGATAAAACAAACGAGTGTCTTCCACTCCCAGACTAAGCATGAAGTAAAATTTCGAGTTTAGAAAAGCCTAATTTGGCTCGGGCGCGTAGCGAAGCGGAGCGACCGAGCCAAATTAGGCTTTTCTAAACTCGAAATTTTACTTCATGCGCCACGCGCACGAAACGTTGATTTAATGTGAAATGGTCTTTAACCAATTTACAAGTAAAGTAGGTTTATTATGTTAATTATCCATCGTTTAGGTGACGAGGAAAGTGCTATGATGGAGACATCACTATTTTTTAAACACTTTTCACACTAATAATTTATTAAATTATTCAATCAAATTAAAACTTCAGTATGTTATTGGAAAAGTGTACCATAAAATGTAAATCATGATAAGTTTACATGTTGGTTCATTTCTTGTTACTCCGTCGTAATGAATAAAAGATAGTATTAACTACTGTAAAATTGCGTTCGTTTAGTACCGATTTGTTTACACTTTTTTTTAAATTGTTTGGTGTTGTAGGCGTTCACTTTGTGGTACATCTTAAATACACTTGTAAATAAAACACTTTTTACTTTGTTTAACCACTGGATCTTACATTTAATTGTGTGACTAGTTTCGACTATCTAGTAGTCATTCTCAAACTAAAGTGAAAATGACTACTAGATAGTCGAAACTAGTCACACAATTAAATGTAAGATCCAGTGGTTAAACAAAGTAAAAAGTGTTTTATTTAAATGTGTTTTTTTTTTAATATTAAGAAAACGTGGTTTTATTAAAATTTTAGTATCATTTAATATTATTTTGTTAATCAAGAAACAACACATTAGATTTAGTTTAGCAAGCTATATATACATGTATATTATCTACATTCAAGAATATTATTTACAAAAATATAATATTATATCAAACAATAACGTGAAATCCCGCTCCATAATTTTAAATGGCAATTACTCCAGTAATCTACCTCCCACCGCTTAGAGTCCCACCCAGTCGCAGCGATAAGAGTCACGTGATAAAGTGACACCCACAAACTAGTCAAATTTTGTGTAGAAAATTTCTCAAAAACTAAAGGGTTATTTATTTTTGTTTGTTTGCGGGATTGGTCTCATTAAGACTATAAACATGTGTTGAATTAATTTCATTGCAAATAAAAAAAAAATTAAAAAATGATTTTTTCTGTTATTAACATGTTTTCTTCAACATTTTTCAATAAATGCATTAAGTCATGATAGACACAGAAAACAAATTTTCTTTATGTGGATTTGTTTTCAAGAAATTTGCTACACGCAGTTTAAGACACGAATTTACCCCTCTTAAGTATAACATTACATCTACATAATTGTGTAGATGTAATGTTGTAATAATGTTGATAAATCGGTACTCGACTTGTTTAACAATAATCTTGTGTATTTCTATTAAATGAAAATCAACATAAAAGACAACTATACAGGGACTTACAACAGACGAACGAACAAACTATAAAACAAAAATTTAATGTACTAAATAAAGACATTCACACATTAATCAAAGACTACAAACAAGACAAATGGATACTGGCTTGCGAAGAAATAAACAGACGACAGGGCAAAAACTACTGGGACCAAATTAAAAAGTGATCTAAATACAGAAGGACTGACATACTACAGAAACTACGACTTCCGACAACAACCGAAGTGCTATGTGACTCCAAAGAAATGGCCGACATATTTATTTATTTATTTATTCCCAACAGAAATAATCCAATTACAGGGAAAATTTTAAAATATAACTATTATAACATATGAAAAATTAAACTAAATTATATACATATAAAGACTAATCTAAAAATATATTTATATATATATATATATATATATATATATATATATATATATATATATATATATATATATATATATATACTCGTACATAACGATAATTATAAAAAAATTAAAATTAAAAACAAAAAAAAAAAAATTACGAACGGCTAATGGCCAGTTTACAATTATGTGAAAATTCAAAAAGACCTGACATAAATACATCGACATAATCTTCAACACTATGGTAACAATTTAACATATTATGCATAGGTGATTGAGAAAAGTGAAGAGTATTAGGTTTTTTGCTGTAGAACGTTAACGAATTGCGTGTGATAACTCTAGGAGCATGAACGCAAAGTATGTTGAGGAAAAACGGATTGTCCAAATGGTAGTGCACATGTTTGTATAAAGTTAGTAGCAATATATATTTGTGACGCTGTATCATTGATGGCATCGAAAATTCATTAAGTAGCATGTCATAAGTGACAGTATCAAAAGGATACGCACCATGTTTAAAATAATATAGATACTTAAGGAATTTTCTCTGAACTTTTTCCAAGGAATGAATATGACAGCGATAGTAAGGGCTCCATTCATATTTGCCGGTTATTTCGAAGAAAACTTTTCTGAGAAACAGACGATGACATATAACGACGATTTTCATAATACCGTAAACTCCTGGTACACATTCTTCATAAATAACCATAATCCCTCCCTATCTCCCTGATGATGACATAGAAGAGGAAGAGTATTTTAGTGTGCTGCATAAAGGTAAAAAACAGCGCGCCTGGTTATGATAACATTCCTAGATCAATCTTCAAATCACATCCAGAAAACATCCATAAATATATTATCAAAATCCTCAATTTCATTTACCAAACCCAAACCATCCCCTAGGAATGGAAGCAGAGTATAATTACGTGTATATTAAAACACGATAGCGATGTGCTAGAAGTCTCTAGCTATGGACCAATTATTCTGCTTCCAGTTCTGGGAAAAATATTCGAATCTATCCTAAAAAATAAACTCCTAGCTCATATCTCCCAACACATTCCTCCCTATCAATTCGGATTCCTCCAAAATAGATCAATCACTCTCCCACTCACTATCCTAACCTCCAACTGCCAAACAGCACACCTCGAAAACAAAAAAACAGCTATATTATTCCTAGATATAAAAATGGCCTTTGACTCAGTCTGGCATCGAGATTTGCTGTTTAAGTGCAACTCCCTCAGTATCCCATTACACCTAATCTATCTCATTGATAATTTCCTAAGCACTCGACTCCTCAATGCCCGCGTCCAAAATACCATCTCCCGGCCCTTTATTTCTTAACAAGGTGTTCCCCAAGGCTCTCCATTATCTCCGCTCCTATACAATATCTATGTTCATGACATATACAACCCCAACCCACAGTACCTTAATCCCTCAGCATATTTTCTGCTCTTTGCCGATGACACTGCCCTTATAACACACCAACCCACCCTTCTTAAAGCTCTCTCTACTCTCCAAGGGCTAATAGATTCGCTATCTCTATGGTTTGCCAAATGGAGAATATCCATTAATCCCAATAAATCTTATCTATTCATACCTTTCCACATACCGCTCAATTCCCCATTTAGCATAACCATATCAAACACCGTAATCAACCCATCCCCTGCGTGCAAATACCTTGGCATCACTTTCGACCCCAAACTATCCTTCAAACTCCATTCCCAAACCATGAAAACAAAAATTCAAAATAGGGTGCGGCATTTCAGATCGTAAACCTTTCAAAATAAAGGGATTACGACAAAAACAGCTGTCCACATCTATAAAGTGATCTGCCGCCCCCTATTAGAATATGCTTTAATCCTCTTGCTTAACCCTCGTCCCTCAGCATTAAATAATATCGAAGTCGCAGAACGATCAGCCCTTAGAATCCTCACAAAAATCCGACACTCCAATAACCCACTCCACAACCACTCCAATACCTTATTGTATGAAAAAACAGAAATAATCCCTATCCAACAACGACTTACCCAACTATCCCAAAAATTCGCATCTAACCCACACATCCATGACATCCTTAATCACCTCTGTTTAGTACGAAACCCCAATATTTCTCCCAAATTCAACAACCCAGAAACCACCATTCATCAATTCATTTTATCTCACATGAATCATAACTAACTGACAAGACAAGGACAACTACAATTCAGGCTGAAAGACGGATGGTCGATAGCCAAGGATCGTAAAATAAAATATAAGTGTAAAAATAAACAAACTGTAATTTTTTACACACACACAATAAAGATGTTTATATATATATGAAAATCAACAGAATATATACCATTTTTCAATTTAAAAAAATATAAAATTGTGGATGCACCGGGAATTGCTGAACACAAATACAGAAAATGAAGTGAAAAATCAATAAATCAAATACAAATACTGGTGTATAAATTCCTAATATGTACAAAAAATAATAAACTTGAAAAACAATTTGCAAATTTCGTGTTAATAATTTCACATGCACTTATTGACTTTTAATCAGACGATATACAGGGTGTATTTGAAATAACGAACAGGCATTTAAGGGCACATACACAAAATATGTGTGAACCCATCTCCACCAAAATTTTTTCGATTTTTTTTTTTTTAATTTTCAACATTTTTCGATTTTTTTTTCTATACATTTTTGAGAACCAATGCTTTTCTCGTTTAATTCGGTCTGCGTGGAATGCGTGTTTGTTTACTTTAAATGCGAGAGTCTTTGCCTTCGAAATTTGAAGTGTAATCACGTTTTTTTGTAAAAGATAAACATTCCTCAAGTTCATTCACATTCATTAAGAAAAATGCACTTGACTGGAGCTAGTAAATTCATATCTTCTACACATGTTATTTTCATGTATAAATAGCAGTAAAATAGCAGTTTTACTACGATAACACTTACCACACACTCGTGCATGCAATTTGTTAAAAGTAGGTCACGTATAAAACAATTAAAAGTCGGTCACAATTGTTTTATAAAAGTCACATGAAACTAAATTAAATGTTCAAATTGTGGATGGTCCATTCGCACTCAATACACAATTGGGCTCTCCTTAGCCAGTTTTCACGCACCGAAGTGAACATTTGCCGCGGTTTTTCTTTTATTGCGTTAGCTGCGTCGTGAACTCGTTGTCTGAGTATATCAGCATCGTCAATTTCCTCGACATACACTTCACGTTTAAAATACCCCCAAAGAAAAAAGTCTAATGGGTTTAAATCCGGACTTCTAGAAGGCCATGGAACAATAGCTCCACGTCCAACCCATCGTCCTGGAAATTCATTGTTTAAATAATTTCTAACACGCCGATCGTAGTGCGGAGGTGCACCATCGTGCAGAAACCATAACTGTCTCAGCACAGCTAGAGGCACATCTTCTAAAAGATCTTGAAGTTCATTTTCTAGAAAATCTAAATAACAGCCGCCATTTAAATTAAATGGAGAAATGAAAGGTCCAATTAATTGGTCATTTACAATGCCTGCCCAAACATTAAGGGAGAAGCGATGCTGAAAATGCGATCGGCGCGTAGAACGGGGATTATTCTCTGCCCAAACATGCATGTTATGAAAATTAAAACAGCCATTTCGCGTAAAGCACGATTCATCCGTCACTAAAATGTTATTAGTGAAGTTTGGATTTCGGGCACTTTGTTCTAAAAGCCACACAAAACGCAACTCTCTGTTGAAAATCACCTGGCTGAAGATGTTGAACCCGTTGATAATGATAGGGGTGAAAATTATTTTCGCGGATGATTTTATGCACAAAGCTATGAGAAACACCCAACTGCCGAGAGATAATCCGTGTACTTAAACCGGGATCCGCTTCTAACAAATTTAAAATTTGATTTTCCACTGCAAACAATTGATTTGCTCGGTTAACACCTCTGTTAACTGCGCCAACGGGTTGCAAACTTCCTGTATCACGTGCTCTTTGAAGTAACTTCCGAAAACGATTTGGTGTTGGTAAATGCCGTTCGGGAAACCGATCCTGATAAAGCCTTACTGCTTCCGCGGAATTGCACCTAGCTTCGCCGTAAATAATTAACATATCGGCTAGTTCAATATTAGAATAAATGTGTCGCTCTATTTTCACAAAAAAAGATGTTTGTCTGAATAACAAACATATTTTTTCTTGTAATCCGCCCTTACCACCCCTACTTAATTCATTGTAAATTTCTAAAAATGTGTAAGCAATAAATGTTTTTACAAGTGTGCCATAAATCCCGAGGCCCGGCCGTCGACCTGCTCCATTGACACAATACGGCGTGACGACCTTGCATTAAGTGCACTCCGATATTTTCCCTAAGCGCTTGTTGTAATTTAATAAAGCTAAAAAATTATTTATATTTGCCAGTGCTTCCAAAAATGTTGTCTATTTTTACTCATTTATTTTAATAATTAATTGCGGGCTCATTGTTAGAACTATAAACAAAATAATTGTGAATTATGTTTAGAAATAATATAATCTCTTTGTGGTTAAGAGCCTGTTCGTTATTTCAAATACACCCTGTATATGACCTGTTTCTTTTGAAAAGAACCTGATTAAAGTTAATCAGCTGTGCTTCAAGTGTGTATCAATCTACTTGCCGTAATAAACCGTTAGTGTGAAGCTTTTCAAATGCTTTAAATCACAAATATTAATTAATAGTATACTAAGTACCGAGAACAATACGGATTTGTTACCAGTCGAAGACAATTGTTTGGAGGACCCGTGTTATATGCACTGTTTGAGTTACTTATAACGTTTTTTTTGCACGATCGGACAATACGGACAACATTTATTTGCAATTATAGTGACAGTTTGTCAAATTTGATCACTAAAATTTGGTTCCTTTCAATTCTAATAAAGTTGTTTTTGCCAGTCGCCATGGATCGTAAGTTTCATTTACCGTTCACCCAACGGTAATGCGTGTAAAACTTAAGTTGTACTTACTGGTTTGTTATTCATAGCAAAGAAGTCAATTGTGTAAAAATACTTTTAAATTATCTTCGTTTAAAATACAAGTATCTATTTACAAGAAATATTTCTAGAAGAAGTACTCCCAAAATTAAACACAATGATACACCAAGTAACGCAAATAAACTTTGAATATGCGACAATCTTATTACTGATGGTTCTTTATTGGCGTAAAAATGTATTGAAGATTCAGTCATATTGTTTAAAAGTCTGTTATTAAGAAAATGATGAACATGTTCATTTAACAAAGGAATAACAGTCGTGTAGTATAAGGCATCATAGGTGGGAATAAATGGATCTTCAAGGATATAAAAAGGGTTATGTATATTGTGATTACTCATATTTTGAAAAATTGCTAAAATATGATAATGAGGTAATGCATATCCCACAGATGTATTTTCACTTATAATACCATTAATTATAGCACTACTGTTGGTAAAAATTAATTTTTTATTAAGAACATCAGGAACAAAATCTTTCAATTCGCCTTGAATTAATATTTTAACACCATTCGCTTCCACTTCGTCTAACGTATGCAGAGTTTTATAAGTTTCAGAAGAAAAGACGCATTGTAAAATAAATGCGTTATAAAAATATTGGTAAAACATATTTAAACACATCCACAAGCATAATATTATAACAGTAGTCTTGGTGAATTTTTTGTTGTCGATAGCGTTACTATTTATAAGAAATGATATTAAAAATATTGACGAATTGAAAACTGTTATAGTTTCTACTATGTATAAATAAAATATCAAGATTATAATAATTATAATATAAGCAACCCAAACATGTGTTTCAACAATGCCCAAAAGCCGTATTAAAAATAATTTGGTTTTCGGTTTTTTTAGTATTATCTGAACATCATTTCTTTTAATGGGCTTGGAGTACCTAACATATTTATACATATTTCGAAATGAACTCACACCACACACTTCAATATTTCTTGACACTATACCTTCATAAATCTCCTCGATACTATCATAAATACGTATATTGAAACTTAGACTTTGACTTTTGAATAGATTTCGCAGAGGTTTACTATAACTATCGAGATTGTATTTTATATCGCCAATGGTATAATGATTTACATTTGAAAAATTCGTCCTATAATAAGAATGAATAATAAAGGCGAAATTGGAAAAGTAATAAGGGATTATAATTGAAGCTGGAAAAAGGTTTAAATCATCCATAATAGGTTTTACTACATCCTTCGTTGAATATCCACTTTCGTTTTTTCGTAAAATTATTTGGTGTACAGCAGCGACCCTATAAATGTTGCTGAATCTTTTCACATAATTCGTTAACGCATTTCTATCCTCAAGACAAACTACCCACTTTGGGTACTGTACTCGAAGATCGTTAGGTGGTCTTACAGACAAATCGTAACTGAAGTAATTAAACGGTACTGGATGAGTATTTATCATTAAATTTGTGATTCTGCGGCAACGGTCATCTGTATGAAATATAATGTTATGGTAATATACCGTTACAGTGGTTATTTCCATATCTATATAGTATGAGAATAATTGTGGACGGGCCCAATACTCCTGAAAATCTGGAAGGAGTTTGGTGTATACTTCATCGTGAACTTTTAGTTTTGCAGTTACAAATATTAATTGTGAAATTATAAACGGTGTTAATATTCTAAATGCAATTTTGATGCTCATTTTAAAGTACACTGGCCGCGTTTAGCTTGTTTATTGGACTTCTCTATTTTAATATTTGTAAGTAAGACTGAAACCACCGTAATTGTGTAATAAAAAAGAAATGGTGATGTGCCGATTAAAGTATTATTATTATACCTATTTTACTTATAAATAAGTGATTTGTTTACAAAAACTTGTTATTTCTCTTTATATTAATTCTCTGGTGTATTATACCAGATAATGAATATTTAATTCATGTCAGGGTTATAGATTATAATGGCATTTATTTAATTTCCGCCATTTATTTTTCTAACGACCGCACACTAATGTGCAGAGTTGGGCATCACCAAGAGTATCCAATGCTTATAAGAAAACTGTAAATCGAGTTTTTTCTTGTATAGAAAAGGAAAGACTGTGGTCAGAAATAGAAACGTTCTGATCCCAAAAAAGGATTGTTATTGAGTATCGATTATATCGTATAGCAAAATATCGATACGTTTTGTCGAGAAAATGGCGTCCGGTACAGACCGTTCCGAAATAGCGAGGGTTGCCAAATCAGTGATATTGTCACCAAATCTGGTGGTTTCAACTTTCAGATTCAGACAAATTGTTTGTGATTTAGACGTGGCTTAATTCTAGTGTTTATTGGATGTTTTTAGTGACATGTTACACACCTATATTTTTTTGTATTAATTCTCTACATCGGTAAGATTCATGATAATCACTTATTTTCTCCCAGCTCAATTACTTGTTTATTTGTGCTTGTTGTTTCCGTGCCGAAGCGGTGACGCACAGCTGATGCGAGTGTGTTAGTGCGCTCGGGGCAGACTGCTGCGTGCACACTTCTGCGAGGTCCAGCACTGTATATTTTATAATTTAATGAATCATTTCACATTTTCATTATTTAATTATTGGAGTTTGAGTATTATTCGGTAAATAAGGATTATTTGGAGGTTAACATTTTGTAAACAAGCAATTGACTGAGACCGGTTCAGTGTTGCTAACTTCAACAACCAACTTCGGTGTTGTTGTGTCATTACTTCGAAAGTTCGCGCGGTGAAATTGACTAAGTAATTTCTTCTCTCTCTCTCTCTCTCTCTCTCTCTCTCTTTCTCTTAATTCTGTTTGGCCTTATTTCTAAGTTTTGACTTAAATAATGAATTAAGTAATTATTCTGAAGTATTAGCTTATTGAGTATTAATTATTGAGTCGTTATGTTGGAATTAGTTTAATGTTGGCTAGAATGAATCCCCACCATCGGATTGAGAGAAGCATCTTGCGCTTGTGCCTTTTTTTTACTTCCGGCATCCATTTTGTGATTTGGTCTTGAAGTGGTGAAATGTGCAGCGCACATTGTGATAAATAATGTCCTTAAGGATTATAACCGAGTTTATGGTTGCTTTATATTATCACGTGTCACGTTTTCTCAGTATTTGAATTTGGATTTTGGATTTGTGGTTCGCTGAGAAAATAACACCGGGAGGTGGATTTTATTGCACTTAATAGCCACGAGGCCGTTAGAAAAAGGAGAGCCAGGAGTGAGGTAGTAATCCTGCCTCGCTCTTTCTTTTTATTAGTTTTTTTTTCTGAAACTTGTGTTTCGTATTTCTACGTCTTGATACTCTTTGTCTTCGTGGAACGTCTTCGGTTTGGGGCTGTTCTATGTGCGACGTTTATGCACGTGTTTTCCGGGAGGTCAGCGCTGAGAACCGTGTGGTCCAGTCGTTATTTAAGTGGAAATTTTTCGGAGCGGGTTGCTGCATCGCCTTTCCGGTTGGAAACTTCTTCCTGGCGGTGATAGATTACGATTTCGGTAGCCGGCGGAGTAAAGTGGAAGAGCGGTAGGAGCGTTATTATCCTGGTGTCCGATATCCACGTGGGATTTCGAGAGCGGAAGAATGGTGGACGCGGTGACGTCACTCGAGGGCATGTCATGACGTCAAAGACGAAAAATGTGGAGATATGATTGTACCGTTTAGTTAACTTTATTCTCTGTGTCCTTTTGCAAGTGATATTTTTGAATTTAACTTTAAATTGGTTAGAGTCTGAAATTTTTGGATTAATAAGTAATGTTCGAGATGCCGCTATTGAATCTTAATTTACTTAGTTTTTTTTTTTAAACGTCACTTTAGTGATTTTTTGGAAGTTTTGATTGAGTAATTTTTTTTTATAATTATTTCACATCAGTAATTTCAAAGTAGTTTTAAATTTCAGTAATCCAACCGTTATCCTATTAATCATGCTAGATGTTTATTTTGTTGTATGACATATTTTAGCATTTAACTACGTGGAATCGTCCGGTAGCGCTACCATCGATTCGACGGATTGTTTAACATCAAGGTGGGTAAGTGATTCATTTTGAATTCCCAATACACATTTACCTCTGGCATGTGTTAATAAATAACATGTTCACGGAGAACATTTAATTATCTTTAAGATCTTAGGATTCGGGTTTTTCATTTGAGATTATAGATCTGGACTGATTGAATTTTATCATGTTACTGCGCTTAATTGGTTTTAGTTTTGTTTAATGTCATTCACTAATGCTGAGCTTTCGCAATTGGAAGGTAAAGCAATATATTTCGGTTAAAGTCAAGATTTGGCTTTAGTGTTAAGTTGTTGTTATTGTCGTTTCTTCAGTTATGAATAAATGTTATGGTATTTGTAATTACTGAGTTGGTTATATTTACTTTTTTTACACCTGTGGTTTCGAGATTTACCTTATTGCCTTGAACTGTGGAGCTTTAAATTTTAAGCTCGTGGCACTCTCTTCCATCAGTTGAACCCTGCCACTTTACCGGCTGACAGCGGGGTAAGTTTTAAAGTTACAAGGACACAGATAGTCACAGTGAATATATTGAGATAAGACTCAGCAACATGGTTGTGTTAAGGTTATGTTTATATGTTTAGGTTGAGTTAGGGAAGAGAGGGTCAGCTAATTGTTTTTCTTGGGTTTGGCACCCTAAGGAAACTTTAAGTGTAATAGACAATCTAATGATTTACTTTCATAAGAAAGCGATTAAAGATAAAACAGTCAAACATGCCAAAATACTGTCAAAACTATTAACATTCTGAAATATCTATCTTTGCATTCATAAAAATGTCTATGTCCAAATGAATCATAAACAGTTCTAAGGAGTATATTTCAAACTTAACTTGAAATCATTGTTTTGTACGCGTGGCGCATGAAGTAAAATTTCGAGTTTAGAAAAGCCCAGAAAATGTTCACGGGACTTTTCTAAACTCGAAATAGTCTGGGAGTGGAAAACACTCGTTTAAAGCTTCAAGTTGAACTCTTTTAAAAAACAACGAATGTCGGAAAATTTTCAGGCTTTTCTAAACTCTAAATTTTACTTCATGCTTAATTTGGGAGTGGAAACACTCGTTAGAAGCTTTAGTTGAACGCTTTTATAATCTAACCTAAGTAACTCTTTACTAACTTAACCTGACAAATTGAGAACCAACATAACCTAAAAACGGATACAGACGACATAACGTAGCTCATCAATCAAGCTAGTATTGGGTTAGATCAAATTAATAATCAATATCTGACGTCCAACTTAACCTAAGAAATTGGTAATGTAACCTAATCTGAAAATAGTTACGCATAGCCTAAACTAATTTCACGATGTATCATCTAACCTATCCATAGCTCAAACGCCAATTACTTTATTCATTTAATTAGAACTGCTACAAAAGCTCAGCCGTAAGTTAAGTGTGATGGTCGGTGTTTACATAACAATGCATCGAATATAAACAGTCGACTAAGACTGTTTATTCAATGGCGCTTGATATGATAAACACCGCGTATTATAAAACAATAATTATAAATACGCGCGAGGACTACGTACACTAAAGTGCAGCGTCAACAAGGACGCCACAGTGCGTTGTGCTCGCGACCTTACTCTTCCTTGTATAAAACATCACCGTATTTCTGTACGATCATCAATCATTCATTGATCATTTCTAAGTATGTAACTATATATACCGAGTGTCTGGGATAGGGGGCGAACATAGGAATTTAACATGTAAAATTAAATATGTGTAATTATTAGCTCCCCTATTCATTTCAGAGAAAAATCGCAAAGGAATATTTTTTAGAGTATTAAAAACTGTATTAACTGTATCGATTTAATTTACGTTTGTACCAGAATCCATATTATCGAAATGCTACCAAAGAAATTTAAATGATGAAAAATAATTAATGCATGCTTGTTGTTTGGGATAAATCACAATAGTAACGCGTAATTAATGGAAGAAAGATAATTAATTTATTATCAAGATAATAGTGGTGTCAGATTACAAACAGTTCGTGATTTATTTTTGTTTACATTTTTATTTTACTGTATCTACGCCCAATGGAAAATGTTAGAGCAAGTACTCAAAAAGTTCTCCATTTTGGTGTAAACAATAACCCAATCTGTTATAAAATGCCTGCCTTACATTAGCCAAAAATTGCTTCCCGCAAAGATTCAATATTTGGATGGTGTTTCTTTATAAATATTGTTTTTCAGGTGACCCCATAAAAAGAAATCGCGTGGTGTTAAATCAGGAGATCTTGGTGGCCAGTTGATAGTGCCACCACGACCAATCCAACAATTGGGAAAATTAGCATTTAAATATTCCCTCACATTTAAACCATAATGGGCCGGACATCCATCATGCTGATACCATATCTCCTGATTTTCACGTGCAACTTCTAACGCAGGGCCAACCTGTTCGATTAAAAGGTCTTAATAAGAATTCGAATTTAAATTTCCATCAATTTCAAATGGCCCAATAATATTATTGTTAAAAATACCAGCCCAAATATTTATTTTTTGCGGGAACTGGGTTCTAGTTTGTAAGCGTATCCGTGGATTTTCCTGGGTCCAGTATCGCGTGTTCTGTGTGTTGGGCTCGTTATTAAGAGTGAAGGTGCATTTATCAGTAAAACAGATAGACTGCAAACAGTTTTGGTCTGTGTTTGATGGATCCTGCATTATTTCACAGAATACACGCCTGCTTTCTTCATCTACTAGTAGTATCTCCTGATGACATTGATGTTTGTAGGGATGGTATCCATGCTTCTTTAGAATCTTATGTACAGAGAATTTAGACACGTTGCACTCACGAGCAATACATCGTATGCTAGTTGTTGGTTCAGCATTTATCAAACCCAAAACTCTTTCTTCCAATTCATTGTTGCATCTTCTGTTCCGTTTGCCTGTAAGGTTATTGTTTTTGAATTAATATTTGTTGAAATTGGACTATTAAAATACCTTTTGAATCATCTGCCGCTACACTTGCTGTATTTTCAAACTTTTTCACAAACTTGGTAATTGTTGATACAGACGGAATTGGTCGATTGTTAAATTTAACCGAAAATAAGTCACGAACTCTGCGTAAATTGACGCCACTGTAAAATGTTTTTATAATGAATACTCTCTCTTCATTGGAATAACTCAGATTATTATTCATAACAATTATAATGCGTGAATTGATATCTGACTAGCAAAATTATTTTCACTATAACATGACATTTGTCAAACTCATGGCAAGGGTTTTTATTAAATGGTACATTGTTCAACTTATTTTTATTATTTTTAAGGTAGATTCTGGTACAAACTTAAATTAACTGGATACATTTAATACAGTTTTTAATTCTCTAAAAAAACATTCCTATGCGATTTTTCTCTAAAATGATTAGGGGGGCTAATAATTACACATATTTAATTTTACATGTTAAATTCCTATGTTCACCCCTTATCCCAGACACTCGGTATATCTGTGCTAAATATATTTTATTAGTATGACCACGTCTACAACCCCCGATCAACCCCTGAATATTGCATGGCGATCCTGCCAGCCGCATAACGAAGACTATGCGAGAAACGGACCAGGAACCCTTGGAGATGGGAGGATCACAGACAAAAGAAGAGGTATTTGTAAATCAGAATAATTCTGAGAGTGTCATTTTTGGGAAAAACACCACAGCACTCGAAATTTTAATTATTTTTGCGATTGTGCTCATACTTACCGTATGTATATTTATTATTTATAAATGAGCAATAAAATATCTAGAGCGAAGAATTCGCAAAGGGATTGTAAAAAGCCGAGAAGAGCTTAAGATGGTGACCGTCTAGGGAGAATGCAAGCGGAAATCAATAACTTAACATAAGAAATTGAGAGATTTGGGGTTAATATAAGTAAGGACAATACAGTGAATAAGAGAAACGAGAGGATATTAATCAAAAAAGCGCAGCAAATAGAAGAATATAAAACACAACTACAGGACATTGAGGGTAAAATATTCATCAAAGGACCATCGGCGAACGAATTGGATAAAGGAAAAATAGAGAGTGCGAGGAAAAAATACAAGTACTGGAAGAAATAATAAAGCAGAGGATAGAAAAACTAGCAGAAATGGATAAATTTGATTTAAAGACGGCGGCGTCGCTTCTGCCGACAATGAAGGAAGATGAAGACACGACTAAACAACTGATTGACATAATAGAGATGTGTGATGGGATGCTGCGGAAGGCTGATAAACAGCTATTTATAAACTTCGTGCTGAGAGCAAAATTAACCTAAAGTGCTAAGCTGCGGCTATAGAGTAAGCACGAATCAGTGGATGAGTTAATACGGGACATGAAGGAACACTTACTCGTAAAACGGTCAGCGACATGTGTGTTTAGTATGCTAAGCAGTGCGGCCCAAGGGACGAAAACAATAGAGGACTACGGGCGGCACGTAGAGAAATTGATGACCGAACTGACGATGGTACAGAGCCAGGGACATAGCGAAACGATGAAACTACTGACAAAAGTTAACGAAAAAATAGCAATCGACGTGTTTTCCAACGGATTGCGCGAGAAAGAAATAAAGATAATCGTCAAGTCGAGGAACCATGTAACGTTAGGCCAAGCTATACAGACGGCAAAACAGTAGAAGGAGGTGGTGTCAATAAGTGAAGAAACAGTATTCCATGCACGGAATAATTCGGGACCCCGGATACAGATTTAAAAATGGTGATGTGTCCATCATAGTACTTTCCCCCGTAAATTGCGTATTAAATCACTTTTTAAAGTTTTTAAAGAGGCTAATGAATCACCCTGTAGAAAATTGTGTTTGAAAGTTCCCGAAAAACGTTCTTCTTTTTATAACATATTACGAACTGGTCCTCAATAACTAGATAAAACACACAACTTTTGAAATATCTCAAAAACTAAGAGTGCTATGACAAAAAGTAAGTGAACAATACATCTTCATTTTGTTATTATCTACAACTTTTATTTGAAAGAATTTTTTGTTTGAAGAACATTTATTGAAAAAATCTGAAAAAACTGAAAAACGCTACGAGTAAAGTACCACTTCCGGTTTTCCGATTTTCACCAAAAGCTTTTCAGTTCTTCCGATTGTGACAAAAAGCTTAAGTTTCAAGTTTCATCTCGATATCTTTATCGGTTTTTGCGGTACAGCGCACACAGACTCACACACAGACACACAGACAGACAGACATTTTTCAAAAATGGTCTAATTCGACTCAGGAGACCTCAAAACGGATATTTCCGCTAAAATTTTTGATTCAAAAATTTTCACGAAAACAATACTTTCCCTTTGTATTACATACAGGGGAAAGTAATAATGGTAATAATAACAGTTGGGGGTTCAACAAACCCAACTATCGCAATCAGCGATACGATAACACAAGGAGGAATGATGACACCGACCGTAGAAATCGGGGTCAAGTGCAGTGGGTGAATCGGCAATACAAACAATCAAACGTGCCGAGTCAGTGCCGGCACATAATGCGTTCGCGGCTCAGGAATCCGACTCCAGAGAAAACTCAGAGACATTTTTCGTGGCCAAAGTGAATAATGAAAAAGTAGTGTTAAGGACAAACGGTGCTAGTTACGTACGATTAAGATATATGGATAGGACAGTGAAGTTTTTAGTGGATACAGGGGCTTCGTGTAGTATCATATTCAAAAAGTTCGCGAACATTAATGAGAAAGTTAACAGGGCAGACAGAGTAAAAATAAACGGTATCTCGGGAATTACATATTCGACGGGAACGGCAGAATTAGAGCTAGTGGTCGAGACAGAGAAAATAAGACATTTGTTTGTGCTGATGGCACAATGTGATCTGCAGGTGGACGGAATATTTAGTGAAGATTTCTTCATTAAAAATAAGGCCGTTATAGACTATGACCAATTGCTGTTTAAGATGCGCGGAAGAAACAGCGAACTATACCTGAACTTGGAAAGGGGAAACGGCGATATAGTGATTCCCCCATGATGTGAGGTGATAAAATACATAAAAAATAAGGCGGACAGGGAGAGCATTGTGATCCCACAGCAGTTAGAGAAAGAAGTTGATGTCATGGTCACGACAAGAGGACAAGCGAAGCGGAGAAAGGAAGGAAGAACGACCGAGGAAGCGGGTCCAGAGGCGCAACGGCCAGGGGTGACAGATCTGATCAAGAAGCCGCATGGGGCAGTAGAAATAATATGGGTGTCCGGCGGAGAGTTTGAGGAGCTAAAGAATAATTTAGGGAGAGAAAGTGTGTGCAGAGGAAGAAGCTTATATTACAGAAAAATGGGAGTAATGTATGTCGACTGTACAGCGCCGTCGGGACGCGAGCTGAAGGCAGCACTGGATGACATGTTGGGAGTATGCGAGGAAAATGGTGTTACGCAATTGTGCATGATTAAAGAAGAATGGATGGAGGAACTGCTGGCGAGAATAGGGAAAAACATGAAGAGGAGTCACGAGAATAACGGACGACAAAACAAAGGAGCTAGTATTAAACGAGAGTCACATACTGCCGACAGCAGGACATGCTGGAATAAACAGGATGTATAATAATATTAAAAGAAGATATTTTTGGGCAGGATTACGGTCAGATATTGAGAAGTTCGTAAATCGATGCGATGAGTGCCAAAGATACAAACATACCCGGCAAAATAGGGAAACAATGGAGATAACGTCAACAGCGACAGCGGAATTTTAGAAAAAAGCGATAGACATAATGGGGCCGATTAACACCGAGGAGGACAAAAATAGGTACGTGCTTACAGTGCAGTGTGACTTGAGCAAATTTGTGGAATGCTACTCGTTAAAAAATAAGGAGGCAGAAACAGTAGCGAAGGCGTTAGTACAGAACTTCATTCTGAGATACGGGATGCCCGAGGAAGTGCTGTCGGATCAGGGTAAAGAGTTCCAGGCGAGATTAATGAAAGAAGTTATAGAATTGCTGAAAATTAGGCATTCAGTGTCGACGCTGTACCATCATGATACGCTGGGAGCGCTGGAAAACTCGCATAAGCATTTAGGAGCATACATGAGGATGCAAATGGCAAAAGGGAAAGGGCCATGGAGTAGTTGGATTCAGTACTAGTGTTTCGCGTATAACAATTCCGTACACACAGCGACGGGATATACGCCGTACCAGTTAGCGCTCGGAAGAAGGAGTAGGAGGCCGTCCGGTATGGGAGACCCCGTGGAACCTGTGTATAATTTCGATGATTATCCCAAGGAGTTGAAATACCGGCTGCAGACCGCCTGGCGGGATGCACGAGAAAATCTAGTCCGATCCAAGGAGCAGCGGAAGGCGAGATACGACGTCGGGAAGCGCGACGCCGAGTACAAAATTGGAAACAAGGTGTTGCTAAAGAACGAGGTAGGGAACAAGACGCTAACAGTACATAAGAACCGAGCAAAATTATATTATGAATAGCGACGGATTAATGATCATTAACATAATAATTAATCCTATTTTTGCGGGGGAGGTGTGGTGGTCGGTGTTTACATAACAACGCATCGAATATAAACAGTCGACTAAGACTGTTTATTCAATGGCGTTTGATATGATAAACACCGCGTATTATAAAACAATAATTATAAATACACGCGAGGACTACGTACACCAAAGTGCAGCGTCAACAAGGACGCCACGGTGCGTTGTACTCGCGACCTTACTTTTCCTCGTACAAAACATCACCGTATTTCTGTACGATCATCAATCATTCATTGATCATTTCTAAGTATGTAACTATGTATATCTGTGCTAAATATATTTAATTAGTATGACCACGTCTATTACAACCAACTGAAATGCCGACTACGTATACGGTTGAAACGTATGCAGACTTAGAAGAAATTGATTTTGTAGATGATATTTCGCATGATATATTAACCCAAGCGGCACAAGTAAGCGTGGAATGACTGCTGGTAAAACCCAGATATAGACACGAACACAGGCCGAATGGCAACTATGAAAAACACAAACATTGTGAGTGACGGTGTATAACTTCTATTTTATTTTTCTGAAAAAGACAAATCCGCCCAATCGTACACCTTATGGTGTTGATTCGCCACGATAAAAACATGATTGGCTTTGAAAAAAAGTGCTAACTCGAGCAAATTTCGAAAAACTGGTATTCAATATCATTTTCTTTCGAATTAGTTTTATTTTTTCACTATCATAAAAATTACTAGTTCAAAAATGAAAAAATAATTTAAGTTTTTAGATAAGTGTAATGTTTTTCTAAATTAAACATACACATGTTGACACTTCCAAAGTAACTGACATATATCTTATTCATAACAGTCCTGATATTACATCTCCCTCTTAAGATTGATATAACATTCATAACAAATGAACAGGACTACTATTACAATCTATTTGGTACTTTCACTGTTCTTCCAAATCTGGTTGTATACGGCATATTCGGATTGGCTTCCTGCTCAATAGATTCCCCCTCTTCTTCCTTAATACCTTCCATGTTTGTATTTTTATCGCTAGTACCTGCTGCACTTTCTTCCTCATGCCTTCCCCCTTTATTGGAATTAAAATATTGCGATTCTGGAAATGGATCATCGATTATTGTTTTATTATCGCTCCTAGATAACTTTTTTGTATTGGGCAATAACACTAAATTATAACGATTACGTCGAATCGTTCGTTTGTCAGTATCGACGATATATGAACGAGAATCCAAGTTACGAGCTTGTACTTTACCACTCCTTCGTAAATCGGTTAACCAAACAGCATCGCCGACTTGTAGATCATCTAAGGGTCTTGCCCCATGATGTTTGTCATAATTCTTCTTTTGTAACCTGCGTCTGTATTCTTCTTTATTTATTAGTTCATTTTTATCTGGAATTTTTGACATTAGCTTAGAACTAGTTTTCGGGAAAATTGTTCTAATTTTCCTATTGAAAAGTAATTCTGCCGCTGAAAATCCATTCATCATTAGTTTTTGTCAAACTTCGTTTAATTATCCTAACATCTGATTCGACAAATTCGTTACTTTGAGGAAATTTTGGACTACTAGTAATATGAGTGAGACCCCACTCTTTTGCAAAACGCTGAAATTCAAACGTGAATAATGGACCAAAGTGCGTACCATTATCACTAAATGCAGTTTCTGGAGTCCCTTGCTCAAAAAGTGATTTCAAATGATAAATGGTGGTTTTCTCTTGCAAATTATTCATCATATAGACAATTGGAAATCTAGAGAAATAATGTGTAACAATTAGATACCAACTATGTTTAAACTTAAACAGGTCCATTCCTACTTTCTACCATGGTCTAACAGGAAATTCAGACGGTAATAAGGGTTCATGTCGTTGTGATGTTTCCTGTATGCATTCTGTACACCCTTTTACAAGTTGTTCCAACTATGTAGATAGACCTGGCCACCAAACAGATTACTTCGCTAACGCCCTATATTTCGTAATTCCAAAATGACCACCATGTTCGACAACATTTCTTCCTTCAAAATATCGGGAAGCTTTTAACAGCAGTCCATCATCCACAGTTATGCTGTGTCGGTGTTGCCAATATGGCTTCAAAAGATGTTGATTCGTTTCTTTATAAGGCCAACCATCCTTACAAAATCTAACCAATCGTTTACAAATATTGTAACTTCTACTTGTACTTTCATGATTTGTTGTAAACGTCTATCAGTTGCAGGTAATGACTCTATAACTTGATGAACGTAAGCAATAATTTCTTCATCTAAATCAGAATTATATTTTGAGTCTTTAACAGGGCTTCTGGATAATGTATCTGCTAATCCCAATTCCTTACCAGGAACATATTTTACGTAATAAGGGTAACGCTGTAAACGCAATCTCATCCTTTGCAGTTTAGGAGTTAAATCCTCAAGAGACATAAATATGGGTACTAATGGCTTGTGATCAGTCTCTAAACAAACAGTGATTCCTATAATGAAATATTTGAATCTATCACAAGCCCAGGTCAATGCATAACCTTCTTTGTCAATTTGTGCCCAATTTTGCTGTGCTGCTGATAAAGTTTTTGCTGCATAAGCGACTGTTCGGAACTCACCTGTTGATTTCTGCCTTTGTTTCAACACGGCCCCAATTCCATAACTTGATGCATCAGCTGAAATAACTGTTTCTGCCGTTTGATCAAACCACGCCAATACTTATTAATAAGAATTTACTTCAAGCTCTCAAACGCGTTATTTTGTAGACTTCTCCATTGAAAAACGTTCTTTTCGCGAAGTAAACCATTCAAAGGATATGTTATTTGGGATAAATTTGGTATAAAACGTCCTAAAGAATTTACAGTTTCCAGAAAACTTCGAAGTTCCGATTTGTTTTGAGGAGGAAGTAGATTTGCAATAACTTTAACTCGGTCATCATCAACGTGGATTCCTGTTTCATCAATTATATGGCCAAGAAACTTAATGCGCTTAACTCTGATAACAAATTTGTCCTTATTCATGGTAATTCCATTCTTTTGTAATTGTTGAAGTGCTTTTCTCAGTCGTGCATCATCGTACATCGTCTATGTTGCATTCCACTCCCTCTAATGCTTCTAATATCTGCATCATACGCTTTTGGAAGAACTCAGGGGTGGCAGTAATTCCAAATAGAAGACGTTTCAATTTATAACGACCAAATGGTGTAATGAATGTAGTTAATAATTATGATTCCTCATCGAGCTTGCATTGCCAAAACCCATGATTTGCATCCAGTTTAGAAACATATTTAGCTTTACTCAAACGACCAAATAAATTTTCTGTATTTGGCATTGGATACGAGAAGTTTCTCGTTTCACATACACGTTAAGAGGTACGTAATCTACACACATTCTAATTGATCCATCTGGTTTGGGTATTAAAACAAGCCCTGAGCACCAATCAGTAGGCTCTTCAACAGGCTCAATGACTCCAAGTTTTGTTCAAGATTACCCTTAACATCATTCAATTTTGGAATCGGAACTCGTCGAGGTGTAGTCAAAGCATGTGGAATAGCTCCAGATTTTAAACGAATCTTTAAGGAATTTTCATACATCCCAATCCTTTAAAAACAGCACCAATGCGCTGTGAATAGCTCCCCAGAAGTTTCTCAGTATAATATAAATAATAAAAACGAAACTACTCCAATCATTAAAACAAATCTTACATTTTAAGTACAAATGGTGTATTCAGACGATAAAAAGTAGAACATTTGTTTTTTTTGTTCGCGAAACATCCATCTAATGTGTATTCCAAGGACGGTCGAGTATACGGTAAGAAGGATCGACAGAATCGAAGATTTTAGAGTGAGGGTAGGGATCGTTTACGTCACAAATGCGCGCTGAATTTAAATGGGATTACTTCATGGTAAACTTTAGGTAAACATGCATAAGCTGTACATTTTATGACATTCGTTGATTTTTAAATGAGTTCAATTTGAAGCTTTAAACGAGTGTTGTCCACTCCCAGACTAAGCATGAAGTAAAATTTCGAGTTTAGAAAAGCCCCGTGATAGTTCGTCGTGGGTCGCGCAGCGACCCGAGACAAATTTCTGGGCTTTTCTAAACTCGATATTTTACTTCATGCGCCACGCGTATAAAACACAGATTTTAAGCGAAGATCGAATATACATAAATTTCACAATATTTGAGTGATTTATACGCGTGGCGCATGAAGTAAAATTTCGAGTTTAGAAAAGCCTAGAAAATTTGTTTCAGGTCCCAGCGCGACCCTCGACAAATTTTCACGGGGCTTTTCTAAACTCGAAATTTTACTTCATGCTTAGTCTGGGAGTGGAAATCACTTGTTTAAAGCTTTAAAATGAACTTAAAAAAACAAAGAATATCTCAATGACTAACTAAATGTCAAAACAAAATCACCAAACGTCATCAGTAGGATCGAGAATCGAGAGAACATTGGATGTTAAAGAATCCACCCTAGGTGTTTTTGTTGACATAGAAGGTGCGTTTGATAAAACGACCATACCGAAGATAGACAACGCGCTAAGCAAGCGCGGAGTACCATCTAAAATGTGTGAATGGATTGGCAATGCACTGGCCAATCGTATAGTCACAGTGGAACAGGGAAGGGAACGTATAACCTGTAAAATTGACAGAGGCTGTCCTCAGGGAGGTGTTTTATCACCACTATTATGGAACATGGTTCTGGACAGCCTACTAGACGAATTTCAGCAACTAGGCTTGTTTGTGACAGCCTATGCTGATGATCTGGCCATATTAGTATGTGGCAAGTTTGAAGACGCCCTATGCGACCAGATGCAAGGAGCTCTAAACATAGTTTCTAGGTGGTGCAATGATCACTCCCTATCGGTAAACCCTGCCAAAACGGAGATGGTCCTGTTCACCAAGAAAAGGAAGGTGTCGAAAAAAGCACCAAAATTATTGAATACGATGTTGCAGTACAGCTACGAGGTGAAATACCTGGGCATCACTCTCGACAGGAAACTGAGCTGGAAAGCGCACATCGACATCAAAACAGATAAAGCTATAAGGGCCTTCTGGCAATGTCGTCGGGCAGTGGGGAAAACCTGGGGTTTGAAACCACGCACGACTCTGTGGTTGTACACAGTTGTCATAAGGCCCATGCTGACTTATGGAGCTTCAGTTTGGTGGCCCAGAACCAACCAGAAGACAACGAGGAAGCAACTCTCGCAAGTGCAGCGGACAGTCTGTCTTAGTGTAACAGGCGCCATGCACACTACTTCGACGATGGCGATGGAAGTCATGCTATGCCTTCCACCACTTGATATCCACGTGGAGAAGGAGGCCATGGCGACTATACTTCGCCTTCAGTGCAGTGGGATTTGGAACAGTAACAGCTGTGGGGAAGTTAGAGGACACCTCTGGAGGAATGTCTGTAGAGATATACCTCTTTTAGAGGCTGTTAATGACTGCTGTGTACCAACACTAATACGGAACACACCCTACAACGTTACTGTTCAACCCACTAAGCGGATGAGAGAGTCTGCTATAAGGATCTACACAGATGGATCTAAAAAGAGAGAAGGATCGGGCCTTGAAGTTTTCTCTAAAACCCTAAAAATCCAAGCAAAAATTCCGATGGGAATTCATGGAACCATCTCGCAACTGGAGCTGATTGGAATAACACTTGCGGCTGAGTACATCATAAACCGCAAGGTGACAAATGTAGCCATACTAATCTTAACGGATAGCAGGCAAGCGATTCTGTATCTGCAGAAAGCCTATGCTTCGTCAGAGACCGAAATAGAGTGCCACGGGAAACTCAGACAGGCAGCAATGCACAACAACATTGAAGTCTGTTGGGTGAAAGGGCATGATACAGACACAGGTAACGAGAGAGCTGACGCGCTGGCAAGAGCTGCGGCTGGGATGAATCTACTCTCACCGGAGCCGCTAGTGCGGTTAGCTCCTCTCTCCCTGTGTAACATGTTACAAACCAATGCCCTGGAGAAATTCAGGATGCGTTGGGATGATATCGAGGGCTGCAAGCTCTCTAAGGAAACACTTGTGTATCCCAATGAGAGATCAGCGAAACGGTACCTGCAGCTGGCTAGAGGGTAGCTCAGGCGCTTAACTGCCATCCTTACTGGTCACTGTGGACTAAACGGGCACCTCTAGAGGATGGGGATAGTTGACTCCCCATCTTGTAGAGGTTGCAGCATAGAAGACGAGACTGCATGGCATTTTCTTTGTGAATGCCCGGCACTATCGTCAATCAGGGAGTCCATATTGGGTAATAGATGGCCTAGAATGACCTACATAAGAGATCTACCCACCTCAGCTATGCTAGAATACCTAAACAAGGTGGGCTGGCTAAACTGAGGATGGGTGATCTACGGGAGGTGGCACAATGGGCCTAATGAGGCCTAAGTGCAGTGCAGAACTGCACACTCCCCTTTGCACCAGAACCAGGATATGGCAACAACCCGGTATCAATAAAAAGGAAATGTAATTTCGCATCAGATAAAGTATCTCAAGATAGATGGTTCCATTTAAAAAAATGAAGTTATGCATGTTTGAAGTACTGAAGAATACCGTCGACGGTCTCGGTTCAATTTAGAAAATCTGACTATTGGCAAAAACCTAAACAAATACTACATTTCTTCCCGAATTCAAAACCGTAAGCTCTGACTTATTTTGTTTTAAAGATATTGTTAATGGCGTCGAGCTCTAAAATCGTCAAATTTATCAAAAAAAATGAAATAACTCGAAAACGGTTCAACTGAGACCCAATGTTGTGTGCATAAACTCATGTTTATTTTTAACGAGCAATCCAAAAATGTAAAAATATATAGGGTGTTCTATTGAAAATAAGGAAGTTGGTGTTTACTTCCGGTATAACCGCAAGGCCGCCATATTTAGCAATAATTTTGGGTTATGAAAAACTTGATTCTGAACAACTTATATTTGAAACTTTTTTGCTATTTTCAACGATACGCCCACTATAGACCGATTTCCGCTTAGTGACTCACCCTGTATAACATTTTATGTATCTCGGGAAGTATTGAGGGTATCGAAAACTATTTAAATAAAAAGTTGTAAGAAATACTTAAAGGTGCATAGTTTTCTGGTTACTTTTAATTCTTGTATAAATTAAGATAAATTAAGATAAAATAAGATACAAAATCCATATATTTTTTTAAATATTGATGATATAGAAAAAAATAAGAGTAGACAATTAAAACCTTTTTGTTAATACACTTTTTGTCGTAGAACTCTTCATTTTCACTCAGTTTTGAAAAAAGTACTTGAGCTCAATTTGTTTTTTTTTTAGAATAAAAATTACACAATTAATTAATTCTGTCGAAAATAATTAACATTAATGAATAATCTTTATGAACTCACACGTAACTTAATAAACTTTGACTGGTTGCAATCGAAATTTATATATCTGGACTTGATTTTCCAAACTGTCAAATCAAAGTAATCGAGGGATTTATTTGATTGCAAAATTTAAAAAAAAAATAAAGTGATATACAATCAACATGAAATTTATAGAACTTACTAAGAACTGATTACACTTACATCTGCTTTAAAGAAACGAATTTTCTTAAAATATTAAGCCAAACGTAAAATTATGCAATAAATTCAACGATTTTAAAAGCATAATTGAAAAATCAACTGATTACAAAAAAAACACTTTTATTCCTTACTTCACTTAAAAAGTGAAGTAAGGAATAAAAGTGTTTTTTATTGTGATTAAATACTCCACATAACTCAATAAAATAATTAATATTCAACTGATAGTCGAAATTCATTGAATCTACACAGAAATAAATAAAATTTGATTGGCTATCATTGAAATTTAAATACACATTGTAATATCGTAAAAAGAGTGATTGTAAGAAATCTAAGTTTTATATAATCAACATGAAATTCACAGAATTTACTTGGAATTTATTGCACTTGCATATGCGTAAAGGACAATGAAATTATCTCAAAGCATTTTCTCGAAATTTTAAGCCAAATTTGAAATTATGCAATAAAATCAACGGGTTTAGGTAAATGTTTTCTTTCAAAAATTGTAAAAAATCAATAGGTTTGGTTACGCAGCGAAGCAAAGCGACTAAACCAAATTTTCAGGCTTTTTTAAAATTGAAGTTTTACTTTATACGCCGGGCTTATAAAATACTAAAATATTGTGAAGTTTAAAATATACTTCTAAATTAATACACTAAAACAACATATTTTGAACTTCAAAGTATTTCAGTGTTTTAGACGGTGATCTATACTCGCAGCGCAGGTAACATTTCGAGTTTAGAAAATTTTAAAATTTTCAGGCTGTACTAAACTCTAAATTTTACTTCATGCTTACTCAAGGGGTAGAAACACATTAGAAAGTTCCAAAATGACGAATGCTTGAAAATGTAGCTGTATAGACACAGCTGTCCATATATACAAATCGGTCTGCCGACCCCTGCTGGAATACGCTTCTATCCTTTTCCAAAATCCCACACCCATTGTTTTAAAAAACCTCCAAGTAGCAGAACGATCAGCCCTCAGAGTACTTACAAAAATCAGACACCCCCTTAATCATCTTCATAATCGATCCAATACGCTTCTTTACGAACAAACCAAAATAATCCCAATTGAAGAGCGTATCTAAAAATTATCACATAAATTTGCCTCTAATCCCGACTCCTTGGACATTATTAACCTCCTATGTATTCTTCGTAACCCGAATAAAATTCCTAAAGTTAAACACCCATCATACACAATTCATGAATTCATATCATCTGTGCACGTTGACAATGATAGTAACAATGACGACTTACCAAGCCAATGACATAACAAAGACTGAAATAATTAAAATATTATAATTCCAATATCAAAAAAGTCAGGCTAAAAGACCCCAGGGTCGATAGCCAATTCGCAGAATTAAATATTTGTTCTTGTATATACTTATTATACATTCTAATTGTTGTACTGTGTATTCTGTGAATAAAGATATTATTATATGTACCTGTATATAGGGAATGGAATGTGTCTTTTAAGTATACATATCGTTTTTTTTAACAATAAATTTTTAAGCTTTTAAAGAGCATTTCCTCCTTGATTAAACATAAAGAAAAATTTTGAGTTTAGAAAAGCCTGAATATTTATTAATTTTCTAAAATCGAAATTTTACTTCATGCCGCACGTATAAAACACGCACGTATAAAACACTCAGCGCTGCAGTAAGGAAAAATGGGCTAAATATCCAAACTGAATATCCAGCTGATTCAGTGGGAAGTTTTCAACTTTTACTCTCACAATTTATAGCGTTCAACATGGGCCAAGCGTTAAATTTGGAAGCTCGCGATTTATGGCGCCCAACTAGAGGCCACAGCATTAGCCTGGCCCCACGTTGGGCACTAAAAAAAACTCAAATCCAAGCGTTTCTAGTATTTTTAAACCAGTGTGTTTCACTCCCAGATTAAGCATAAGGTAACATTTTGAACTGGTATATATACACGGTGAACGAAAAGGTATGGCCAAACCTTTAGGAAACATTCCGCACATATAGAGGAAGAAAATATGTTATACAGCAGGAGTGTTCAACCGTTTGTCATACGCGAGCTACTTTTGCATACCAAGTTATTTGGCGATCGACAGGTTATAGATAATAAAAACAAATAAAAAACAGTTTATAAAACATGTTTTTCTTATGAGTATTTCTTAGAATTTATTGTAAATTGTTCGAATTTTAATAGCGCGAGATTTGGTTAAAATTTATTAAACATAAGCAGTATATCTCTAATTTCACAATATGGTCAGTGTTTTATACGTGTCGCGCATGAAGTAAAATTTCGAGTTTAGAAAAGTCTGAGATTGGATTTGGACGCTCAGGCCACGCTCAGGCCTTTCGAAACTCGAAATTCATCTTCATGCTTAGTCTGGGAGTGGAAAACACTTGGTAAAGGTAAATCTTTAAATTCTATTCATTATCCCCTGAAACAACGATATTATAATTTTCCGGTGAATTATCGGTAAATCGGTTTAGATTCACTAATTTATTGAATCACGGGTAATTTACAATTCTTATGACCGGTATTATAAAACGTTTTATTTCCTAAATAAAATTTACTTTACGAATAAATTAATTTATTTCAAAGATTTCGGTATTATGAACACAAAATAACTTTATTTGGCTAATAAATCTCCTCAGTAAATTATTTGTTTGTTTTTCTATCAAGTAAATTTTATTCTCTAAATAATTTGACAGTTAAAAGTCAAAAGTGCATTATATTATTATAACTACTTTAGATTCTACTACTTGTATATATAAATTTTATTACGGTTATCATGTCTACCATATCATTCATGTCAGATTTAAGTTCGCTTATAGTATTTTCCCTGACAGTGATTAATTTGAACCACAAAAAATTCTAAGGCGTCGAAGACCTACAGTTTTGCAAGTCGGAAGCAACCCGTTGACATAACCAGGAATTTTTATACATATACATACGCTTCTTTTAAATTAGTTCCATTTGAAGCTTTAAACGAGTGCTTTCCACTCCTAGATTAAGCATGAAGTAAAATTTCGAGTTCAGGAAAGCATGAAAGTTTTAACTGTACAGAAAAGATTTTTTTAAGTGTACATATTTCGAAGCATGCGTTGTAAAATTTGAGGCATGTATTGCTTTATATATACGCTGCAAATTTTCAGACGTTAGTCGATTTTTTAAAAACGTCCAATTTAAAGTTTTGAGCGAGTATTTCCATTCCCAGGCTAAGCATGAAGTAAAATTTCGAGTTTAGAAAAGCCTGAAAATTTGGTTTGGTCGCGTCGCGCGAAGCGCGGAGCGACCAAACCAAATTTTCAGGCTTTTCTAAACTCGAAATTTTACTTCATGCGCCACGCGTATTAAACACTGAAGACACTGAAATACTGTGAACAAGTGAACTTCACTTGAAATCAGTGTCTTATACGCGTGGCGCATGAAGTAAAATTTCGAGTTTAGAAAAGCCTAAAAATTTGGTTTGGTCGCTCCGCGCTTCGCGCTACGCGACCAAACCAAATTTTCAGGCTTTTCTAAACTCGAAATTTTACTTCATGCTTAGCCTGGGAGTGGAAAACACTTGTTTAAGTCTTTTATAATTTCTAATAAGCTTTCTTTTTCTTGTTCTTTGTAATTCTTGCCCATTTCACGGTTATTTTCCACAATTATAAGAAATTATACTAAATTTCCAATTTGATTAACAATTCAATTTGAAAGATTGACAATTCAATTTTAAAAATTGGTGGTTCCATCTATCGCCTCAAAGAAAATGTATAATTGCGGTCGGTAATCTACTAAATAAATTATTTATTTCTAGAATTGCTATTTATTTGGTAGGTTTGCTTTATAATCCGCAATTTTATTTGCCCATTATTTTACTACGTAAATAAACACACTCCACAAATAGTTCTCTAATGATTTATTAATAATAATAATAACTGTGTTATTATCAATAATAATAATAATATTTATTACCCAACAGGAAAACTCCTAATTACAAGGCAATATGTACAATAATATAATAGAATAATATCTGTGGCGGAGAGGAAAAACCATCTAAGTCCACTGGACGTTATTTCGAGTAAATTGCGTTCAAAGTTTCGATGGCTACTTTCCGTATTTCCGTTCAAAGTAGCTTGTTTTGAGTTAGAAACGACTTTGTATATTACATAAATCACAAAAATTTATGTAGCCACACCACACGAATGTGTCATGTCGTAGAAATCAATTAAATGGACTTAGATGGTTTTTCCCCTCTCATATCACTTAAATGGTTTTTCCCCTCACATACATAAAATCATATCTATTATGAAACGAGTAGAAGAATCGACATGTTTGGTCATGTTTGAACATCATGTTTTGAAGTAAGTTCAATATATTTAATGTACATATTGATTTAAATCGATAAATTGCAATAAATTCGGTATATTTCGACGTACTTGGACGACGTATATTCGTCAGAAAAACTAGCTACTTTTTACTTTTTTTTGAGTAGCTAGATTTCACTGGCAATTATAAAGTTCAATAAAAATAAATCAATTGAATGAAATCATTGATTTAATTAATTGATTGATTAACTTGCTATTTTTTATAGGGAGTGACAATTTCATTATACGAATGCAGATTTGATGAAATTCCCTTTCTTGTTGGAGAGATTATCGCCCAGAATTCTATGAAAATTATTATTAAATGTATTTAAAATTTATTTATTTATTACAAATTTATTAAAACTTATTGAAATGATATTCAGACCCACGGGATTTCATGTTCTAACCTCGTAAAATTGCGCCTAAACATTAAGTCGCAGGTTGTTCACACCACCGCTCGGATTGAGGATCGTTTTCTCTACGAACACGTACCTTTTGAACTATATTATATTTGCAAACCGATCGAAAAATCTCATATCGCGCTATCGGACAATTTCAAAACATTCATTCGGTGTGGCGCCTGCGGCGCCATCTATTGGAGAAATATGGAACTCCATCATCAACATGTCAAAAAAATGGTAGAAAATCAAACATAAACAATTTCGTTGCTGATGCGATGTAAGTAATTTGCAACAATGTAAGCCGTTGGTTTCCGTGCGTTTCTCAATCCTGAGGAATGGATTTAATTCAAGAATATTTAAGTTCATCGTCACTGGCTGACGTTGCTGGAGCGGGACCACCAGTTCCGAGTTTGGGCCAACGTGGGGCGACCGAGCACCTTCTGGATGACGGGGTTCTCTCTGACCACCTTCGGCTGAAGGTTCAACCCGCAAGAATTTTCCACTGCCATGAGACAGGTAGGCTAGACTTTTTACTCCAATATTTGCTCGAAAACACTATAAAATGTTTGTTTTCAGGATGTGACCAGGACGCACAAGGGTTCGGCCTTGGATTCCATGGTACTGGAGAACCTCATCACCAGGAACAACACGAACTACATCAAGAAGTAGCCGCTAGAGGGCGTCTACGTGAATGGGCTGTTCCTGGAGGGTGTCGTCCTGCACCGCAAGGGCAGCAAGCTCGTCAAGATCAAGACAAGGGTGCTCTAGGAGCAGATGCCGATACACATCACCTACTCGATCATCTACCGGGAACCACAGAGGACGGACCAGACGTAACAGATGGTGATTACTACTATGGTAAAGTTTCAAACACATTTACAGATAAAAGCATTGCTCATGGTTTAGCAATGCTTTTATCTGTAAATGTGTTTGAAACTTTACCATTTTCTCAGAAGGCTTATTTTGAAATATAAGTTTAACAAAGAACATTTTGTAATGTTTGTAATATTTTAACTTATTACTGAGAATTTGTGCAATTTATTAATATACATTAATCATATAACAGCTCAAGATCGTGGAATCATTGAAGATGCTCTTGATGAAAGAAATGGCGCACCTGAGCCTGATTCTAGCCAGACATCTGAAGCAGGCGAATCGTCACAAGAAGAGATTCCTATGGAAGGTGAACAAGGTACTAAGACAATATTATTATTTTTATAAATTAATTATTGTGATATTTTCTTATTTATTTGTTATATTAAATAGCCGACGCACGTAATAAATCTTCTTGTATTGTATCTAGATATGAAATCGAGTCAACCGTCCACCAAGCATAGAAGGAAATGCAGGAAACAACGACGAAATGCTGGTAAATCGTACTTTGCGAAGACTGGGAAAACTGTCAAGGAGAGATCCTGCTTGGTATTGACTGGCTGCAGAAGCGACTGCAACTTGAAGATCACAAGAGAAGACCAGTTATCCTAAACGTGTTGCGTACATTCAAAAACTGATTACAGTCAAGCCTAAACAAAGATGTAGAAAAAGGAAAGAGTCCCTGAGAATTCGACAGTGTACGGCAGAGTACTTCTTACGTTCCGAGGGTACTAACGTGAAAGTTTGCAGACAATGTTTCAGAAAGACTATAGGAGAAACCGAATCGTTCCTTCAGAATCATTTGGCAAAACGCTGGGTGAATGTCGGAGTTATTCCCAACAGCGAGAAACCCCTCTCCAAATAAAACTACCGCACAGCAAACCGCAGAATCAGAGTCACATCAGAAAGTTTCCGGCTTACAAAAGTCATTACTCGCGATCACATACTTCGAAAAAGTACTTGCAAGTGGGGTTGACCATTCGACGCATGTACAACCTCTACAAAACTGAAGTGAAAAACTCAAAATCGCTTTGGGTGTATCGACAAGTTTTTAGTGCGACAGGTCTCATGTTCAAACAGCCTGCACTTGACACTTGTCATAAGTGTGATACTTACGCGGCACAGTTAAAATACGAATCCGATGAAAATAAAAAACAACAGATTTTGGAGCAGCGAACTGCTCATCAGAACGCGGCAGACTTAGCATATAAGTGCAAGTCTAGTGATAAAAAGACTGCGAAAGCGTCGAATGGAACAAACCTCACCTGCACCTTTGATTTACAGCAGTGTTTACCGACACCGTTGCTGTACACATCCGTCTCTTTTTATAAGCGACCTCTTTGGACGTTCAATCTGACTGTAAATAATAACATGCTGGCGAAGACTAATTGTTTCATGTGGCACGAATCGATAGCTAGGAGAGGAGCCAATGAAATTGCATCATGTCTGAATACATACCTAAAAAAAGTTGATCCCAAAGTTTCCAAGATTACATTTTACTCCGATTCGTGTGGAGGACAGAACAAAAATTAAATTGTCTCTGCCATGTTCTCTACCGTTGTAGCTAACCACCCACATATTCATACCATCGATCACAAATTTCTTGAACCTGGCCATACACATGGAATGTGACTCTGACCATGCGATCATTGAACGTGCGAAGAATCAATCGTCCCCCCAAATTCACTTGCCTGCTGACTGGTATGATTTTGTTGCCACTTGCAAAGCTTCGAACCCAATGGAAGTTACTGTGATGACTCAAGACAGTTTTTACGATTTCCAGAAATTGTATAAAACTGACTTAGTTGCCCGTCAAAAAAATGTTCAAGACGAACGCTTCCTTTGGCAAGAGGTAAAGTGGCTTCGATATCAGAAAGAGCAAGGAATCATTCTGTACAAAAAGAGTCTTTCGGAAAATGAAACATTTTCTGTATTAGATTTAAGAAGGAACGCGAATTCCAATGTAAACGTGAGCGAAGTCACACTACTGTACAACGAACCGGTAGAGATAAGCGTTGAAAAGAAGAGAGATCTACTGTTTGTACTTAGTCTCATAAGACCAGAGGCTTGCGATTTTTATAATGAGTTGCCTGTAAGCGTAGGCGGGGAAGAGAGGAATATCGATCCAGATTTAGATCTGATTAATGATGGAGGCGAGCAAACTAGTCAGAGTAGCAACTCGAAACCAAAGGACACCACTAAACGGAAATCGAAGTCCAAAGTACCTAAAACGGATGCGGCACCCAAAAATGTACAGAACGTTCGTCGGTCGAACCGTCTTAGTCACCTGAAAAGTGTCAATTACAGCTATTCTTAAATTATTGTAACTATAGAGTAATAACTAAACATTGTAAATATTTTAGTGGATTAGTGATAAAAACTTATAATATTCACGTATTTCGATTAATCACTTATACCTTAAATAGTACCATAAGCTGTCCCGTTAAAGTTTTTTTTTATAGAATATACACTTAAAAGTATATCTAGAAGGACTGGGCAACAAATAACAAACATCCTCTCAATTTTACATGGACTTAGATGGTTTTTCCCCTTCAACGAGGACTTAGATGGTTTTTCCCCTCCCATTGCACTTAAATGGTGAGCCACATTAGAATAACTTGAAAACTAAGCTGCATAATGCTTCGATACCTGTTTTATATGAAAGATAGAACAAAAATCTACCCCTCTCCATCAATAACTCAATTTCGAAAAAAAGTGGACTTAGATGGTTTTTCCTCTCCGCTACAGATATAATACTTCACAAATAATAAGAACCAAAATAAATGATAAACCTAAACAATAAAATGTTAACTTTTAAGTTACATATTAAATTAACAACGAACACAAAGCAAAATTGACTCTAATGAGTCATGAAATATGTCACAAGTGGTAGACAAATTATTGAATATATTACAGACAATGTGTACGGGTGATTTTAATCCAAAGTTATTTCGAAATGAGTTAATGCTAAATGTAGGTTTATGCCTACTGTTAAAAGTTGGAATATGCAGTCCCACCAGTTGCAATAGGCAAGAACAGTCTATCTTGTGACGTATTAGCTTGTGCAAAAAAACGATGCCTGCATTGAGGCGTCGGCAGTGAAGTGATTCAACGTTAAATTTCTCGATTAACAACATATGATCATAACCTCTAATACGGTAGCAACCTTCACTTTTAAAGTAGAGAAATTTCAGAAATTTTCGTTGAACCCCTTCAACAAGCCTTATCTGCTGTTGATTCTGCGGAAACCATATTAAGGACGCATATTCCAACTTGGACCGAACGTAAGCGTAAAATATCGCCTTTAAAGTACTAAGATCACGTAAGTTGGCTGATTTCCGATGTATAAAACCTAGTGCTCTAAATGCGCTATTTGTAAGGGACTGTAGATGGAGATTGAATGTGAAATTATTATCGAAGATAACACCTAGATCTTTAAAGACTTTGACATGCTCAAGGGTTTTATTACTAACTAGTTACGAATATAAAATGGGTTTGGATTTTTTTGTGAAGGACATGAATTTACATTTATCACTATTTAAGTTTAGTTTATTAACAGTGCACCAGTTCGAGATACTATCCAGTGAGTTCTGCAAGTGGAGGCAATCATCAATGATACCAATTGTTGAGTAAATTTTTAAATCGTCAGCATATAATAGATGTTTACATGTCAACAATTTCGAAAGATCATTTATAAATAAATTAAAAAGCAATGGACCCAAGATGGAGCCTTGCGGCACACCAGAACGTGGGAAGTATGAATCGGATTTGAAACTATTTAGGGTAACATATGATTCGCGATTTTTAAGATAGGAACCAATAAGTGTTAATGCACTTTTACCTAACCCAAAGGAATCAAGTTTAGCTAATAACAGTTCATGATCAACTCTGTCGAAAGCCTTCGACATGTCTGTATAAATTACATCAATTGGCCCCGTTGAGTCAAGACATTCCGCTATTTCATGTGTGATAATAGATAAATTAGTTACAGTGGATCGATTTGAAACGAAACCGTGCTGTTGCTGTGATATATACCGAGACACATGAGCATTAATTTGATCATATATTGTTTTTTCAAATATTTTTGCAATATGGGATAGTATGGCAATAGGACGATAATTTGTTACATTACTGAGATTATTAGTCATTTTTGGTATGCGACAAATTGATGCAATTTTTAGTTTGTTGGGAAATGCTGAAGTCCTCATAGACAAGTTGAAGATGAGAGTTAGCGGTTGGCATAAAATAGTAGCACAATCTTTTAAGAAAAATGCTGGTAGCCCATCATTACCTGCGGAGTATTTATTCGGTAGTTTTTTTAACAGAGTGTAGACAGTTTTTTCAGATGTGGGAGTGAAGAAAAAGAAGGGAATATTACTAGGATCTATAGTGGTTGTGTCAGTGTTAGTATCAGAGGGTGGCATAAAAACTGTTTCAAAGTAATCACGAAATCCATTGGCAATATCCTCGGGAGTTTCATAAGTCTCATTTTCATATACTAGTTTTGATGGATTGGATTTTTTAGAATTGATATAAGACCAGAATTGTTTAGGATTAGTGGTAAGTTGACACTCTATATGTGTGATATAATCTCTGTAGGCGGAATTAATTTTAGTTTTAACAAATGCCCTTACTTTCTTAAATGCTAAAGGATGATGGGTTTGCTATAGATTTTTTTCTAAGATTATTTTTGTCTTTAATAAGGTGGATAATTTCATTCATTTAAACGTAGGAATATACTTTGAAAGTGCACTGTTTAGAACAAAATAAAATTCGTCTATGGCTAAATTGACATCAGTATAACTTGAAATAAAATTCCAATCGATAGTGCACAAATGCGAATAAAGAGATTTATAATCTCCCCGTTTAAAATTAAGTTTAGTAGCATTACTGTTAATAGGAGACAACATAGAAGATAATTTTAATGAAAATACAATAGCGGGGTGATATGACTCCTCGGGAACCAGGGGATCAATTGCTCTTTCTATAAGACATTATTATTAGAGTAAATTTGGTCTAAGATGTTCCCGACACGGTTATTAATATTATTATATTGATGGAGGCCTAGGAAAGTACAAAAATTTGAGATAATGAGAGCTTTATCAGATAAGTTTCCATTACTTGACATCAGTAATGGACAATTGAAATCGCCAACAAGAAGTACAGGATTGTCATTAAAATTTATTTCCATTAAAAGATCAAAAAATACTTTTATGTCAGAAGTTAATATATCAGGTGGTATATAAATGAAGACTATATACGACCAATTAGAATTAATTTTGTATTTACATAATAATAAATCAATAATAGGAATTTGGGACTTAATGTGTTCAGAAGATAGAATTTCTATATTATTGGATTGCTTGGCCGCAAAAAGTACACCGCCTCCTTTTGACCGGCCCGTTAGAGCTGTGTCGCGATCAGTTCTAAATACTTTATAGTTATTATCAAATAGTTCGCTATCACTGACATTAGAGGTTAACCAAGTATCTATAAGTAAAATTAAGTCAAAATTGTGTGTACAGATGCTATTGTAGAATGAGCTAATTTTAGTGTTTAAGCCTCGGACGTTTTGATAATACGCATTGATGTTTCCTGTTGGTAGCACATTTCAAGACTGCTTAGCGATGATTGTAGAAAGACCTTTAATATATTTCATGGATAGGTTAGTTTCACCCATCTTTTCCCTTTCCGTTAACTGAGCACGAGCATCAATTAATAGTTGAGCTTGCATAGGTGTACGATCTGACGCCACACGAATGTCCTTTAATTTGAAATTCCGACACAGCTTCGAAAATGTATTAGCTTCCTTCTGAGATGAAAATCGAAGTTTAAGTGGGCTAGGGCGGGTTCCAGATTTTCCGACTCTTAAAGGAGATACATTAGAGAGTAGGTTGGTTACACTATTATCCTGGATAATCTCGTTCAGACGGTGTAAATCCTCTTGACATCTAATCTTTGCATCAGTATTTTCCGACTCCTTTAAATTAAAAATCATGACATTCGAGGATCTCCTTAACCTATCTTCAATCTCTGTTACAATATCTTCCGGTTGTGATGAATAGCTCTTAAGAGTTTCTAATTCAAATCTAAGAGATGCATTTTGAGCCTTCAACTCACTAACTTGGAGAGTTAGTGAAGAAATGGCTTTAGTGCAGGCATCAACTTGCTCCTTAATTTCATTAGATAATGACTGAAAGTGAGTTTGAAACATTACGTTCATAGCAGATATAATTTCCGTTTTTAGTGTATTTTCTTTATTGGTATTGGTTTATTGATAAGGTATTTGTTCTATTGTGACAAGATGGGCAGGTCCATTTACCATCAGCAGATTTCATACAATTTTTTATTTTGATAGGTGGAATAAATTGATTACAAGCATCACAATTAGTCATTGTGTTTTATTTATTTATAATATAAAAAATATTCACGACCGTGAGTGCCTTATATGAATAAAGGAGCAGGAATATCAGGAAGTAATAAATAAATAAAAAATTACAAACCACTGACTTCACGTTACTGGGCCGATAGTAACGACTTTAAATTACACACACACACAGGGCTGGTAGGCCACGGAGGGGAAGACACAAGAGAACAAATCGTTTATAATACCGGGCATTAATATACAACCTTATACGAATCATAATAAAACGTATTTATTCATTAATCAATAAGTTTAAAAAAAAAACTTAACAATCGTTCACATTTTGAAGCTTAAACGGGTAATTTTTACTCCTAGACAAAGCATGAAGTAAAATTTCGAGTTTAGAAAAGCCTGAGCGATTGGATTTGGACGCGTAGTCCAAACTCAGTCTTTTCTAAAACAGGTTTTTCTAAACTCGAAATTTTACTTCATGTGCCACGTATACGAAACGCTGATTCAGTGGAAAGTTTTAAATTTAGATTTATGGCGCCCAACTAGGGGCCACTGCGTTAGCCTGACCCCACTCTGGGCCCCAAAAAACCTCAAATGCAAGCGTTTTAAGTATTCTTAAACGAGTGTTCTCCACTCCCAGCTTCAGCGTTTGGATTTAGACCCGTAGCGTTTAAACTCAATCTTTTCTAAACTTGAAATGTTACTTCATGCGTCACGCGGACGAAACACTGATTCAATGTGAAGTTTTTAACTTTTACTTTCGCAATTTGTGGCGCCCAACAAGGGCCCAGCGTTAGGTATTGGACAATTTCTAGATAATTAAGAACATACTTACACCTTTTAAGATGTTGAACAATTTGTAGATGACAAATAATTACTGGTGTGGGACAATTTGTAGATAACAACGAACTTACTCACAACTATAAATTGAAAATTAACCTAAAAGGGGAGTTTTAGTGTTGTAAAATTATCAGAAGGAAGAAAGACTCACCTGTAATTTTTTTTCTTGAATAGATTCATTACAGGACTATTTGCTATAAAAGTTTGAAGCTTGAGAACTTTGTCCTTGTTTGTATATAGTTTTTCAAAAATGCCAAAAATTGTATTTTGGCAAATTTTAAAGTAGATTATCTCAGAAGGGACTAGGTGAAAAATTATGAAATTAATACAGATAACATCTCTTCATGACATAAACATATAATATGAATTTGATGATTGAGACTCAACTGATTTCAGAGTTATAGTGCATCAAATTTGGCTAAAAATTGAGTTATATGCGCACAAAATTGAACGGTAATTAATGACTCACTTTCAATTGTTTTTTCTTGTATTGATTTATTATAGGACTACTTGCTGTAGGGGGACCCTCGTGGGTCAGTGAGTAGAGCTCCTGCTCTTGGGCCAGAGGGTCGTGGGTTCGAATCCCACCGGGGGGTGCCAGTTTCTTATGGGGAAATTGGCACCCTCTGGAGCCATGGATGTTAGTGAATGTGCTGTGTCGTCCATAATTAGTTGCATAAGCGTGTAAAGAATTAAATACTTAAATGGAATAAATAAAATAAAAATTGATGTTGGCCAATAGTCTACGTTACTAAGGCCAGGCAAAAGCCAAACAAATAAAAAAAAAAACTTGCTGTAGAAATTTAAAGCTTGAGAAAATTGTCATTTTTTATATAATTTTTTAAAAATGAGAAAAATCGGATTTTGGCAATTTGTATAGTAGATTATCTCAAAACAGATTACAGCTCTTTATGATATAAACATATGATATGAATTTGATGACTGAGACTGAGACTCAACTGGTTCCTTCTTTTATATAATTTTTCAAAAATGCCAAAAATCGTATTTTAGCCATTTTTAAAGTAGATTATGTCAAAAGGTACTAATTGAAAAATTATGAAATTAAAACAGATAACTCCTCTTTATAACATAAATATATGATATGAAGTTGATGATTGGGCCTCAACTGGTTCCAGAGTTATAGTGTTATAGTGCATAAAGTGTTATATGCGCACAACATTTAACGGTAATTAATGGTAAGAATCCATTTTTCTAATATTTAACAGTAACAAAATATTTTTGCCATTTAATAAATTCAATTCATGCAATAGACATTTGTACAAAATAAGTGTCCTAAATTATATTTATATTTATACATAAAAATGGCTGCGACGCACAAGAGCGTATCCGAAGAAGCTCCGTGTAATTTGTGCTCTGTGACCGCTAAACGTTTTATAAAATGTGCTAAGTGCAACAAAATATATCACAATGGATGTGCTCTCAAAATTATCGGGTTGTATGTGGATGTAAACACTAATATCGTCTGCTGTAGTGATTCATCACAAAATACGTCCGCCATGATAGCCGAAGGAACTCAGTCAGGTGACTATACTTTAAGGGGATTATCGCAGTGTAACACGCCGATCGTGTTGGAAAGACCCACATAGTTTAGAGTAGCTCATCCGATGCCAAATTTACAGGACAAGTGGGGCGAACACAGTCAGAGAGAAAAGCGGCAGTTCACTGTGCATTTGTGCATTGCTCATTGGCATGAACGGATAGGGTCTCGCGTCGCGTGGAATAGACGAAAAAAAAGCGTATAAAAAAGACGGATCGAAGGAAAGTGTCGATTCGTATTATTTAAACACGCTGATAATACATACAAGCTATGTATTGTTTTCAATTCGTTAGAAAGCGATCCTGTGTTATTTTTCGGTATTTACAAAACCGATGATTATTATTCTTGTCATTATAACTAATTATCATCACTAATCATTATAACTAATTATTTTTACTTTTAAGACTCCAGTTTCGACAGCTGAACAAACTATGTGTTTTATTTTATTAAATTAGAGATTATTTCTTAAAAATATAATAATAAAATAATTCATGTTCCTAAGCTCCTTGTGAATATTTATATGCCGGATATACAGAGAGTTTTATGTAACACCGAACATTTTCATAACGAGAATTTGTCTTTTAAGTATACAGAAGCATACGTTGAACATTTGCCGATGGTAGGTTTATTAAAAGAATTTAATTTGAAGCTTTAAACGAAAGTTTTCCACTTCCAGGCTAAGCATGAAGTAAAATTTCGAGTTTAGAAAAGCCTGAAAATTTGGTTTGGTCGCGTAGCGCGAAGCGCGGAGCGGCCAAACCAAATTTTCAGGCTTTTCTAAACTCAAAATTTTACTTTATGCGCCACCGGTACTAAACACTGATGCAATAGAAAGTTTATCGGTGTGTTTTAAACTCCGTTATTTGTCAGTGTTTTGTACCGGTGGCGCATGAAGTAAAATTTCGAGTTTAGAAAAGCCTGAACATTTGGTTTGGCCGCTCCGCGCTTCGCGCTACGCGACCAAACCAAATTTTCAGGCTTTTCTAAACTCGAAATTTTACTTCATGCTTAGTCTGGGAGTGGAACACACTCACTTCAAGTTTCAAATTATTTTTTTTTAACAACGAGGAGGACCAAACGAGGACGATAAAGCTGATAACAAATTCTGGGAAGAACTAACGGTAGTAATAGAAGAAGCAAAGGGAACAGTATTCATAGCGGGTGATTTCAACAGCAGGGTAGGGAAAAATGACGAGGAATATAACAAAATAATTGGATCACATGGAGAATCTCACAGAAACAATAATGGTAAACGAATGCTCGATTTTTGCGTGATTAATAATCTAATAATATCTAACACGTTCTTCAAACACAAAGACATACATAAGTTCACGAGAGAAGTATGCAGCAGAAACGAAAAGTCTATTATTTATTACATATTAGTGGACAGAAACAACAGAAATATAATCCAAGACACAAAAGTCAAAAGGGGACCAGAAATAGGTAGCGACCATTTTATGCTTGTGAGCAAAATAAAAGAAACAGTTACGACAGACAGAAACAACAAAACAATAGTACAAAACGGAAAACCAGCTAGAACAATAAAAGTATACAAATTACGAAATAACGAAATAGCAGAAAAATACAAACAGCAAATAAAGGAAAAAGTGAAGCTACTCAGAATAACAGAAGGAGATAAAAATGTAGAAGAAGGTTGGAAAATCCTAAAAAAATTAATGTTAAAAACGGCCGAGGAAGTATGTGGAGTGAATAAAAATGGAGGAAATAGAAAACAAACGGAATGGTGGACACAACAAATCAAAACACAAATTAAATCAAAGAAAACAGCTTGGCAAAAGTACCTAAACAACAAGACAAACGACAATTACAATCACTATAAAGCAGAAAGGAAAAGAGCAAAACAACTAATATCGAATTCAAAGAACAACAAATGGAAGGAGTTCGGTGAAAAAATTGAACAGGACAGTAGAAGCAACCAGAAACTTTTCTACAAGGTATTAAAGTCACTAAGAACGGACAAAACTAACAACTCCTTCCATGTCAAAAACAAAAACGTAGACAAATTGACAGAAGGAAATGATATAATGGAGAGATGGCGAGAATATTTCCAAGAGTTACTAGAAGTAAAAAATAAATCGATAGAGACAGAAATCGACATTGCGACAAGTAAAGAAGAAGACGAAAATCTAACTAGTACAACAAAGTTACAGGAAATTATACAAACACTAAAAAATGGAAAATCACCCGGCTATGACAAAATAACGACAGAGATGGTAAAAAATCTAGGACAAGAAGGAACTGAAATGCTTCTAAACGTATACAATAAAATCTGGAAAGAAGAGAAAATACCCAAGGATTGGAGTATGGCACTAATAACTCCAATACACAAAAAAGGCGACAAACTAAATTGTAACAATTACAGAGGCGTAACACTGATAAGCACAGCCATGAAAATATTCGAAAAAATTATTGACAGAAAGATCAGGTCTGTAGTAGAGAGCACGTTAGACGAATCGCAAAGTGGATTTAGAAGAAGAAGAAGCGTCCAAGACCACATATTTACGCTAAAGCAATTGGCTCAAAAAACAATCCGCGAAAAAGAGAGCATCCTCCTTGCTGCGATAGACTTGGAGAAAGCCTTTGATAAAGTACCGCGTAACAAATTATGGGCAATACTTCATCAAAGAGGAATTAATAACAAAACAATCAGAATGGTGAAATACATATATAGACAGAACGAAAATGCAGTAATAGTGAACAACAAAATGTCCGAAACATTCACAACGGAAGTCGGATTAAGGCAAGGAGGAGGATTGAGTCCCTTGCTGTTCATAATATTTATGGATGAGATAGTCAAAACAAGTGCAGCACAGTGCAGTAAAATAACAGTAGGGTACAAAGACATGAAAAGGATACAAATATCTGAAGCAGCATTTGCAGATGACGTCTTAATATTTGCACGGAACAAAAAGGAACTACAGAAAAATTTAGAAGTATGGAATAACACGCTAGAATCATATGGAATGACAATAAACAAACAAAAAACAAAAGTTATGGCTATAGGCGAAGAACAGCCATAAAGTACCTAGGAGTAACCATTGACCAACAAGGAAAACAGGACATAATAATACAAGAAAGAATAAACAAAACTGCTAAATTATACCACACAATGAGAGAAACATTTATTAATAGAGCAGAAATATCCAAGGAAACAAAAATAAAAGTATTCCAAAGTATATACAGACCCATACTTACATATGGTTGCGAATCCTGGAACTTGACACAACAACAAAGAAGTAAAATACAAGCCATGGAAATGAAATACCTAAGAAGAGTGAAAGGAGTAACAAAAATAGACAGGCTAAGAAATACTGAAATAAGAAAAGAACTCGAATGTCAGCCAACACTAGAAGTGATAGAAAGAAGACAGCTTGGATGGTGGGGACACTTACAACGAATGGAAGACACAAGACCAGTCAGGGAAGTATGGGAAGCAAAAATACACAAAAATAAAAAGAGAGGAAGACCGAGACAAACATGGGACGAAACCATTGCTGCAATACTAGGCAGAAAAGGACTAACCTGGGCAGAAGCGAAGAAATTAGCTAAGGACAGAAACGGATGGAAGAAGTTTATAGCAGGATGAACATTCCTGCAACAAATCATACACCAATATTTGGTAGAAGGATAAAAGATTATATATAACAACGAGTATCTAAAGATTTACGACATATACTGTGTAATTCTCACATGTATACTTGAAAGAAAAACTCCTTGTGTGTACAAGTTGAGGCATTAATTGCGATTGATTGGCTACAGTTTTTAATGGTCATAGAGGCAACCCAATTTACACATAACTTAAAAAATAAAGGTGTCAAAATTGTATTGGATGAACATGTTCGGTGTTATATGAAACTCTGTATATGAAGAAACCGGAACATAGGATTTTCAATGATATTTTTTATATAGGAATATTATCTTTGATAACTGCTATTGCCATGAAAATAATGTGTATTAATTTGGCCTCTGCCAAATTGGGTAAATACCCCAGATTTTGTCGAGAATTTCAATTTTTATTTTATCCAATATTCTAGTTTTTATGAATGCAACAAATTAAAAATTAAAAATGAAAAAATTAAACGGACAGCTGCCCTGTTTTTTTATAATTAGTACAGGGTTTACAAAATGATGATGTGTATAAATAGAGGATTGCAATAACATTCAATTACAATTCATTTATTCCTTATTTACTTACTATCAAAATATGACTCATCATAAATCAGCCAAATTTCAAATTTCAAATTCCTTTATTGACGGCAAAAACCATTTAAAAACAAAATAACATACATATTACAATTACAAATAATATTACATATAAAGTAATAATAAATTAATATACAAAAAATAAACTAACATAACTAAATAAAAGTAACATAAAAAACACCAAGCAAGCTATCATCAAACATTTCCGAGAGTCACATAATTCCGAAATTTGTCTGCTTTAATTTTGACATAAATTCAGAATAAGATTCAGTAAACAAATCGAAATTATGATCCAAAGATAGTGCGTTGGAAATGCGCATGCACCTGGAGAGTGGATTATTGTAGGCGTAGTTTGACCTATGGAAGGGAATGCGAAACAGTGGTCTATGACGCGTAGTACGATCTGATACGGTTACATAAAAATTGATTTGTACCAATAAATACGGACATTGTATTTGGTTACTCAGCAGTTTGTAAAACATAAACAAGTCTGAGAGAATCCTGCGTCTCTTGAGTGTATCAATGCAAAATGCCGACATAACGGTGTTAACGTTTAAATGAGTCTTGAAAGCAAGCTTCTTCAGAAACTTATTCTGAATTCTCTCAAGAGCATGACTGTGAGTAATAGTGTTAGGAGACCAGACACATGATACGTATTCCATATTAGAGCGTACGTAAGCAAAATAAACTAATTTGAATGATTGAGCCGATTGAAATAAAATATATTGGGTTCGGTGCAATGTTGAGCAAGAAGCTTGTTATTTGAAATGCATTATAATAACTACCTTATTATTATTATAGTTCTATTTTTTCTAAAATAATTAACAATGAATATGCACGCAGTTAAACCCTCCATTTTTTTAAACATTCGTCAAACATATATTACCTGTGCTCAGTAAAAAAATAGTTGATTTGTAACATTAATCTACGACAACGTCATATTGGTGACGTTATTCTCACTATTCTTATAGTTTTGATATCATTGATTCGTTCATGAAGTCGCAGTTGGTTCAAATAGGTCCGATTGCTAGAAACTTTACAATTTACTTTAATAGTTTTATTGCGAGAAGTTTAATGGCATTTAACAACTGTTTTAACAACGAAAGATTTAAGACGAAATAATGATTTGAACAAGACTGATTGTTATTCGATTGCTTCTGCTTATTAATCAGCTTAAAACACTTTAAAAATAATTTAATAATACCGACACTGTCAAATAATTAGGAAAGCCAATATTAAAGGTATATTACACACACATCTTTATTTAAATTAGTGAAACATTTCGTGTTTTCTATATTAGTGAACATGCAGTATAAAAAAATACTTATTCCATTAGTAGTCAGAGAGCATAAAAATAAAAACACTAGTACAATAAAATATCGATTATAATTGCGAAATATTAATTTTACGAGAATAAATGCTAACGACGCGAGCCGTTTTTGTTAACTATGATTGAGAAAAGAAAATAAAAACAAACGCGAAGCCGCGCAGCGTTCACCAGCCCAGGGATAAGCGCTGGCCGCATGCTGCTGGCCCCTCCAATAATTGTGCAGATGAGTGTACAACGCGTTCAACTAAGAGAAGATCCGCAAGGCGGCGGTATTTTACGGTCTTATTTTTTAAGATTTTTATTTTAACCTGACTCGGGCATGAGCTATCGCATCCTTATGAAATGTTCACATTATATTCCTTATAGTATAAACTAGTAAGATATGGGAATATTTTTTTTAATTTTGAAAAATATATCATTCTTTTTTTCATACCTCTGAAAGCAAATTGTTAAAAGAAAAAGTACTTCGATATTTTACTAGATAATTGAGCTTAATATACGCTGTCAAAATTTCAACTTTCTAGGATCTTTAGTTTTTAAATAAACCTGACATTAAATTTCAAACCTCTGTCATATTCCCCTTAAAAGATGAAATCGCTGAAATATGGCAATAAACAACCTTAGAAATACCAATAGCATCAACAAACATTTAGTTGTTGGAAATATAATGGAAAAAGAGGATACTAAAAAGAAGTATATTAAACTCAATTATAAACCAGAAGTCAATCCTAATAATCAGTTTGGCAACGTTGCAAATACTAGCCAGAGTCCAAGATGCGTAAACAAACTACGCATAAATTCAACTGTCAATCAACTGCTGTTAAATGTAAACAACAATGAGCGTCAGGACAGCAACCCAACTGAGAATGATGATGATTATGTATTTGTACAGGTGAACGGAAGAACCGTCGTAATTATTGATCAAGTGCAATCATCGGGACTGGAGAAAAAACTACGACCCATGCAGAAGACATGGCTAATGTTAAGACGAGTGAAAAAATCGTGTACAGTGAGTGATGTTAAATCTCATATTCAAAGTATTCTGGGTCATGTAAATATTATCTGTGAAAAAATTCAGTTATCGCCTGAACTTCATGGTTTTAAAACTAATGCCGATTTTAACGAACATAATAAATTAATTAATCCGCAAAATTGGCCGAAAGACGTAGAAATAAGTCGTTATAATTTTACCAAGGCCCCAAGAAAAGCAAATAATAGATAACCAATTAAAAAATAAGTCCCAAAACAATAAACTTATAAATATTTATTTTCTGAATATCCAAAGTCTACGGAATAAGATAAATGAAATTGAGGCGTTTTTAATTCAGTATGATTCACTGTTTGATATTATTTGTTTTTCAAAGCATTGGCTAAAAAACGATGAAATTGATCACATTTCGTTTAATTACTATGTAACTGCATCGTACTTCTTCCGCGAAAAATACCAACACTGAGGTGTTATGCAATTTGTGAGAAAAAATAATATATTTAAAAATTTTAAGAATCTTACCGATTTAAATAATTTATTAGAAGAAAAAAACTGTGAAATAGCTGCTGCACTGTTTCCTTTACTTAATATATACGTCATTGTAGTATATCGTTCTCCTGCGGGTAATTTTAAGGATTTTATGTCTATCTTAGAGAAACTGTTGGACATGTTAACTATTCAGAAGCACGTCCTTATTGGTGGCGATTTTAATGTAAAATTTAATCAAGATGATCCGCGTGCAGTTAATTTATGTGATTTGTTAGCGACATGTGGCTTATACAGTACCGTAAATTTTGCTACAAGGAAAATAAATTGCTTAGATAATGTCTTTTCTAACATGTTAAATATCAAAGTGAATTCAATTCATGCAGGTCTGTCCGATCATATTGGGATTCACACTCAATTAAATTTAAAAATAGAAACTTGTAATACTAAACAGATTATTAGACCTATCACTCAAAAAGGTAAATTCAGACTTTTTAAATCACTCGAAAGTACAAATTTTGATTATATATATAGCTTTGACATGAATATCGATGACAAGTTCTCAACATTTATTTCTACATAATATATAAAATTACGGAAAAACTATTCGTGAAAATGCAAACAGTGTGATGATGATGACACTGTTGCATTGCATTTTCACGAATAGTTTTTTCGTAATTTTATATATTATGTTTAAAGTGTGCAAACTATAAGAAGCGTAAGCTTATTTTCTCGAATTTAAATAGTTTTGAATTTAAATTTATCTTGATTTATTTCTACTCTAAAAAATTATATTATTCACTGTTTTCCTGAAAAACAAATATCTTTAAATAAAATGCACAAATGCTACTGGTTTAATGATAATCTGAAGAAAATGAGAGAAACGCTTTTATTTTAAAAGATGCAAGTGATCGACTACCATAACTAAAAACAAACTACAGCAACTATAGGAAATTATATAATTCAACATTAAGAAATACCAGAAAAGCAGCCAGTTCTGAATTAATAAAAAATAGTAACAACAAATCAAAGGCTATGTGGTCTCTTATTAATCACAAAAAAGATCATAATAATATCCCCTGTACTATTGATGCTAACGATCTCAATAATTTTTTTGCTTCAGCTCCTGAACAATTAATTAGCCAATTACCAAATAATATCATGGATCCTATTTATCTAATGTGCAGTCAACGCAGCTATACTACCCACAAGTATTTTGCCTTCCACGAGGTTAGTCAAGTCGAAATTCGAAGTATAGTCTGTAATCTCAAAAACTCTACATCTCGAGACATATATGGAATGACGCGGGACGTCTGGTATTATTAAATCTGTAATTAGTGTGATTATCACACCCCTCACTAATTTAATTAATGAAAGTATTAGAACGGGGTATTTTCCTAGTGTTTTAAAGATGGGTTGTATAGTACCTATTCACAAAAAATGTCCAAGGACGGAATTTAACAACTACAGGCCAATTTCAATTCTCCCAATTATTTCAAAATTTTTGGAAAAGGTGCTCTTCAATCAAATTGTAATTGTAATATGGTTTCCGTGCTGGAAGATCTACTGGTGGCGCAATCGTCGCTTTGGTTAATGAGATTATGGAGGGATTTCACTCGAATCTGTCGAGAGTTGCGTCCTTCCTTTATCTCAGTAAGGCGTTTGATTGCGTTTCATGTTGATGATGTTTGATGTTCTTCTTCGGAAGCTATATTTTTATAATTTTAGCCTAATTAGCTGTAGGATGTTAAATAGTTACCTGGGAAATAGATCGCAAAGAGTTTTTCTAAACGGTGGCCTTTCATCTGCTACAGAAATAAAATATGGGGTGCCCCAAGGTTCAATACTTGGGCCGCTATTATTTTTAATATATATAAATGACCTACCAACAGTCGCAAATAATTCATCAATTATTTTGTATGCAGATGATACAACTTGTATAGACAAAGCACACGAATTGCATATTGCCCAGGAGAGAATGATAGCTATTAATGATATCTCAAAGTGGTTTGTTTCAAATAATCTCTCCCTAAATGCAGAAAAAACAGTAAATGTGACATTTTCCCTTAAAACCAATATTGAAACATCCTCAGTCCGTTTTCTAGGAATTATACTAGACTCAAAATTACACTGGAATGCACATGGTATGCATACATCAGGAAAGTTATGCAAAGTCATATATTTAGTACGACAGTTGCAGTCATTCCTGCCCCTCCCAGCATTAAAATCTGCGTATTTCGGGCTGTTTGATAATACTCTTACATATGGGCTGCTATCGTTGGGGCATTCTGCTATCATCAGTCGTTTGTTTGGTCTACAGAGGCGTGCATTGCGAACTATTGTAGGCCTAGGGTACAGAGATTACTGCAAGCAAACATTTATTGATCTGCAAATATTAACTCTTCCGAGTGCTTTTATATTAGAATGTATCATGTACGTAAGAATAAATATTGAGACCTATGTTACTAATTTTCAATTGCACAATCGCGATACAAGACATAAAATGGACATTAGCTCAAAACACCTCTGACTGTCAAAATGTATGAACGGTGTAAATTATTACGGACCTCGCCTGTACAATGCGCTTCCAGATACGGTCAAATCACTACCGCATAATCAACTTAAACAAAAACTGAAGGCGTACCTTAATAATAAGGCGTTTTACTCAATTGAGGAATGCATGTCTAATGGTTTCTCTGAATTTTGAATGTTGTTTGTTTTTAATTGTAAGCTTAACTTTAAGTATTGTTTAAATGTAGCTCTTATTCATTGACTATTTTAAACTTAGTGTATAAGCTGATATTTCAATTTGACATGTGTAAACATTTTATATTAACACGAAGATTTTATAAATGAAAATAAATAAATAAAATAAAAATAAATAATCAAAACTAAGACGGCAATATAAATAAAATAAACTATAAAATAATATTTTTTTTAATCTCGTTTATGACATCTCTATAGTTTATGAAATGTTATATTAGAACCAAAGAATATTTAAGGGGATTATCGCAGTGTAACACGCCGATCGTGTTGGAAAGACCCACATAGTTTAGAGTAGCTCATCCGATGCCAAATTTACAGGACAAGTGGGGCGAATACAGTCAGAGAGAAAAGCGGCAGTTCATTGTGCATTTGTGCATTGCTGCTTGGCATGAACGGATAGGGTCTTGCGTCGCGTAGAATAGACGAAAACAAAGCGTATAAAAAAGACGGATCGAAGGAAACTGTCGATTCGTATTATTTAAACACGCTGATAATACATACAAGCTATGTATTGTTTTCAATTCGTTAGAAAGCGATCCTGTGTTATTTTTTTTCGGTATTTACAAAACCGATGATTCTTATTCTTGTCATTATAACACATTATTTTTACTTTTAAGACTCCAGTTTCGACAGCTGAACAAACTATGTGTTTTATTTTATTAAATTAGAGATTATTTCTTAAAAATATAATAATAAAATAATTCATGTTTATAAGCTCCTTGTGAATATTTATATGCCGGATATACAGAGAGTTTTATGTAACACCGAACATTTTCATAACGAGAATTTGTCTTTTAAGTATACAGAAGCATACGTTGAACATTTGCCGATGCTAGGTTTATTAAAAGAATTTAATTTGAAGCTTTAAACGAGTGTTTTCCACTCCCAGGCTAAGCATGAAGTAAAATTTCGAGTTTAGAAAAGCCTGAAAATTTGGTTTGGTCGCGTAGCGCGAAGCGCGGAGCGGCCAAACCAAATTTTCAGGCTTTTCTAAACTCGAAATTTTACTTCATGCGCCACCGGTACTAAACACTGATGCAATAGAAAGTTTATCGGCGTGTTTTAAACTTCGTAATTTATCAGTGTTTTGTACCGGTGGCGCATGAAGTAAAATTTCGAGTTTAGAAAAGCCTGAACATTTAGTTTGGCCGCTCCGCGCTTCGCGCTACGCGACCAAACCAAATTTTCAGGCTTTTCTAAACTCGAAATTTTACTTCATGCTTAGTCTGGGAGTGGAACACACTCATTTCAAGTTTCAAATTATTTTTTTTAACAACGAGTATCTAAAGATTTACGACATATACTGTGTAACTCTCACATGTATACTTGAAAGAAAAACTCTCTGTGTGTACAAGTTGAGGCATTAATTGCGATTGATTGGCTACAGTTTTTATTGGTCATAGAGGCAACCCAATTTACACATAACTTAAAAAATAAAGGTGTCAAAATTGTATTGGATGAACATGTTCGGTGTTATATAAAACTCTGTATATGAAAAAACCGGAACATAGGATTTTCAATGATATTTTTTATATAGGAATATTATCTTTGATAACTGCTATTGCCATAAAAATAATGTGTATTAATTTGGCCTCTGCCAAATTGGGTAAATACCCCAGATTTTGGGGAGAATTTCAATTTTCATTTTATCCAATAATCTAGTTTTTATGAATACAACAAATAAATAATAGATTAAAAAAATTAAACGGACAGCTGCCCTGTTTTTTTATAATTAGTACAGGGTTTACAAAATGATGATGTGTATAAATAGAGGATTGCAATAACATTCAATTACAATTCATTTATTCCTTATTTACTTACTATCAAAATATGACTCATCATAAATCAGCCAAATTTGAAATAAAATATATTGGGTTCGGTGCAATATTGAGCAAGAAGCTTGTTATTTGAAATGCATTATAATAACTATCTTATTATTATTATAGTTCTATTTTTTCTAAAATAATTAACAATGAATATGCACGCAGTTAAACCCTACATTTTTGTAAACATTCGTCAAACATATATTACCTGTGCTCAGTAAAAAATAGTTGATTTGTAACATTAATCTACGACAACGTCATATTGGTGACGTTATTCTCACTATTCTTATAGTTTTGATATCATTGATTCGTTGATGAAGTCGCAGTTGGTTCAAATATGTCCGATTGCTAAAAACTTTACAATTTACTTTAATAGTTTTATTGCCAGAAGTTTAATGGCATTTAACAACTGTTTTAACAACGAAAGATTTAAGACGAAATAATGATTTGAACAAGACTGATTGTTATTCGATTGCTTCTGCTTATTAATCAGCTTAAAACACTTTAAAAATAATTTAATAATACCGACACTGTCAAATAATTAGGAAAGCCAATATTAAAGGTATATTACACATCTTTATTTAAATTAGTGAAACATTTCGTGTTTTCTATATTAGTGAACATGCAGTATAAAAAAATACTTATTCCATTAGTAGTCAGAGAGCATAAAAATAAAACACTAGTACAATAAAATATCGATTATAATTGCGAAATATTAATTTTACGAGAATAAATGCTAACGACGCGAGCCGTTTTTGTTAACTATGATTGAGAAAAGAAAATAAAAACAAACGCGAAGCCGCGCAGCGTTCACCGGCCCAGGGATAAACGCTGGCCGCATGCTGCTCCCCCCTCCAATAATTGTGCAGATGAGTGTACAACGCGTTCAACTAAGAGAAGATCCGCAAGGCGGCGGTATTTTACGGTCTAATTTTTTAAGATTTTTATTTTAACCTGACTCGGGCATGAGCTATCGCATCCTTATGAAATGTTCACATTATATTCCTTATAGTATAAACTAGTAAGATATGGGAATATTTTTTTTAATTTTGAAGAATATAACATTATTTTTTTCATACCTCTGAAAGCAAATTGTTAAAAGAAAAAGTACTTCGATATTTTACTAGATAATTGAGCCTAATATACGCTGTCAAAATTTCAACTTTCTAGGATCTTTAGTTTTTAAATAAACCTGACATTAAATTTCAAACCTCTGTTATATTCCCCTTAAGCGTTACAAATAGAGTACAAGTGGGCTACAGAATAAATAAGTTTTTAACACAATTTTAGTATAAAATACATTAAAAAATACGAAAATCTCATCTAATTCTATAATAAAAAGAAAACCACCATATGGTATATCAAATTAAAGGAATATAAAAACGTTGGCGTCTATACGAAAAAAGAAGTTAGTTTGCATATCTTGAAAAATATTTGCCTTGTGTTAAAACTAACCAAGTATTATAAAAATGCAAAAAGTGTCTTAATAATGCCAAAAAATCATTCTTCTATCATCAATAATAACCAAGTTATAAAGGAAAATAAAAAATCACCAAAATAGTTTTCTTCGCAGCGTGCTCTAAACGTTCAACTTTTTTGTTAGTTTTACACCGGACATAGATAGTACTTATTGCCCTGCATATTTTTGCTTCCACTTAACCGATTCTCTATCTCTTACCGTTTATAAGATACCCATGCATCGACTGCTTAATCGGGACACCCTGTATACGTCTACCGGTAATATCACATAAACAATTTCATAATCAATTTTATTTAATTTTCAATACATTCAATTAATTAATACAATCATGTTTAAACAAAATAAGGTCAATAGGTTTCGCTGTATTGGAGAGGTTTTTGATAAGAAACATCAATTTGTTCCAAAATGCTTGTTGAGTTAAGTGCACTAATTTTACTTATTATTTTAATCTACTACAGTTATGTTAAGAAGGGTGAAAAATGCAGCTACTCGAAACGGTTCGGAACCCCACCAGGACTACCACTGATTGGAGTCGCTCACCGATTAATAAACCCACTCAGTAAGTAGATTTCAAGGGGAATATAACAGTGGTCTGAAATTTAATGTTAGGTTTATTTAAAAACTAAAGGTCCTAGAAATTTGAAATTTTGACAGCGTATATTAAGCCCAATTATCTAGTAAAATATCGAAGTACTTTTTTTTTAACAATTTGCTTTCAGAGGTATGAAAAAAAGAATGTTATATTTTTCAAAATTAAAAAAAGTATTCCCATATCTTACTAGTTTATACTATAAGGAATATAATGTGAACATTTCATAAAGATGCGATAACTCATGCCCGAGTCAGGTTAAAATAAAAATCTTGAAAAATAAGACCGTAAAATACCGCCGCCTTGCGGATCTTCTCTTAGTTGAACGCGTTGTACACTCATCTGCACAATTATTGGAGGGGCGAACAGCATGCGGCCAGCGTTTATCCCTGGGCCGGTGAACGCTGCGCGGCTTCGCGTTTGTTTTTCTTTTCTTTTCTCAATCATAGTTAACAAAAACGGCTCGCGTCGTTAGCATTTGTTCTCGTAAAATTAATATTTCCCAATTATAATCGATATTTTATTGTACTAGAGTTTTATTTTTATGCTTTCTGACTACTAATGGAATAAGTATTTTTTATACTGCATGTTCACTAATATAGAAAACACGAAATGTTTCACTTATTTAAGTAAAGATGTGTAATATACCTTTAATATTGGCTTCCCTAATTATTTGACAGTGTCGGTATTATTAAATTATTTTTAAAGTTTTTTAGGCTGATTAATAAGCCAGATGCAATCAAATAACAATCAGTCTTGTTCAAATCATTATATCGTCTTAAATCTTTCGTTGTTAAAGCAGTTGTTAAATGCCATTAAACTTCTCGCAATAAAACTATTAAAGTAAATTGTAAAGTTTCTAGCAACCAGACCTATTTGAACCAACTGCGACTTCATGAACTTCAATGATATCAAAACTATAAGAATAACGTCACTAATATGACGTTGTTGTTACAAATCAACTATTTTTTACTGAGCACAGGTAATATATGTTTGACGAATGTTTAAAAAAATGGAGGGTTTAACTGCGTGCATATTCATTGTTAATTATTTAAAAAAAATAGAACTAGAATAATAATAATAATATATATATATATATATATATATATATATATATATATATATATATATATATATATATAATCAAATGCCGCTCTACCCATTCGGGTGTGTGGCAGTGGAATCTATTTGTATATAAATGTATTCCACTCTTTTTTATTTCGGGCTATCTTCTTTGCTTCGGGCATCGTTGTTCCTCTTTTCATTAAGTTCTTCTCTATTGTCTTGGTCCATGTATCCTTTGGTCGTCCACTCTTCCTTTTTCCTTGTGTTTTGGCTTCCCAAACTCGCTTTACTTGTACCGTGTTGTTCATCCTTTGCAGGTGCCCAAACCAGCAGAGTTGTCTTCTTTCTATGAACTCCTGTAGGGACTCTATTTCTAGCTCACTTCTTATTTCTTCGTTTCTGTTTCTGTCCATTTTCGATACCCCTTTTACTCTTCTAAGATATTTCATTTCTACTGCCTGCAGTTTACTTTTTTGTTGTTGTGATAGTACCCAGCTTTCACATCCGTATGTTAGTGTAGGTCTGTATATTGCTTTAAATACATTGATTTTGGTTTGTTTTGAAATTTCCCTTTTGTTGATAAATCCTTTATTCATTGCATAAAATACTTTGTTTGTGTTCTCTATCCTTCTGTTTATCTCGGTATCATTTCTTCCTCTTTCCTCTATCATAACCCCTAGGTATTGCATTACATTTACTTGCTCAAGCTGATGTTGATCGATTTCAATATTTAAATTGGTGTTTTCCTTTGTAATAGCCATAACTTTGGTTTTTGTCTTGTTTAGTTTCATTCCACTCGCTTTTATTACTTCATTCCAGGTCCGTAGGTTGTGTTGTAGTATTCTTTCATTTTTTGCGATTAATACTATATCGTCTGCGAATGCGCACTCGCTAAGCTCTATTGTTTGTAGGTTTTTGTAGTCTATATTTATTGATTTGGTTTCCTGATTACTCTTCCTTATGATGTCATCCATGAATGTAATAAAAAGTAGTGGGCTAAGTGCACCCCCTTGTCGTACTCCTACTTCGGTAGTGAACTTCTCCGATTTCATGTTTTTGATCATTACTATGTTGTTCGTGTTCTTATAGATCGATTTTACTACTGCAATTAGTTTGTCGTTTACATTCCTTTTCCGTAGACTTTCCCATATCTTTGACCTTGGTACCTTGTCAAATGCCTTTTCCATGTCAATAAAGGCCATGTATATCTCCTTTCCATGCGCTAATGTCCTGTCAATAATTTCCTTTACCGTGAATATATGGTCTTGTACACTTCGGCCTTTTCTGAATCTACTTTGTGAATCGGATAGTGTTGGTTCTATTACTGTTCTTAATTTCATCTCTATGATCTGTTCGAAAATCTTTAGTGCCGTACTTAATATTGTTATGCCTCTGTAATTATTACAGTTCTTTTTATCACCTTTTTTGAATATTGGCAGTATTAATCCCACAGTCCAGTCCTCCGGGATTGTTTCTGTTTTCCAAGCCATATTACATAGTTTCAGAAAATGCTGTAATCCAAGCTCTCCCATATTTTTTAACATTTCAGTGGTTATTTTGTCAATCCCGGGAGCCTTTCCATATTTAATTTTCTTTATTGCAGCTCTTAATTCTTCTACTGTGATTTGGTCTTGTTCATCTGCCGCTGAGATTAGTTTCTCGGTGTCTATATCTACTTCCGCTACTTCTTCTTTCTCGGTGCGTGCTACTAGCAGTTTTTCGAAGTATTCTTTCCATCTCTTCATTATTAGTTTCCCTTCCGTCACTGTGGTTCCATTTTCATCTCTTATTGCTATTGTATCGCTGTCCTCTTTATTATTGTTCCTGAGATTTTTTAACGTCTTGTAGAAAAGTTTTTGATTACCTTTGCTGTCCATTTCTAGTTTTTCGCCAAATTCTTTCCATGTCTGTTGTTTCTCGTCCAGTACTAACTTTTTGACTACTTGCCTTTGTTTCTTGTATGCGTTGTAGGTTACATTTGACTTGTTGGTTAGATACATTTGCCATTTCTTCTTTTTTATTTTTACTTGTTGTTTTCTCTTCTGTCCACCATGCTGTTTGTTTAACTTTATTGCTTACTCTCGTTACCCCACACACTTCTTCTGCTGCTGTTAGTACTGTACCCTTAAAACTTTCCCACAATGTTTCTACCGTCGTGTTTATATTATCTGATTTTAAATGTTCCATTTTGTTTGTTATTACTTGTTCGCATTTTTTTGCAATTTCATCGTCTCTTAGTTTATAACTTTTTATGCTTATGTTGTCTTGCCTTTTTTTCAATCCTGATCTATTTTCTTTATTCGATGTTTCAAACTCCCTTAATTTTGTTATTAGCAGGAAATGGTCACTGTATATTTCGTAGCCTCTGTTTACTCGTGTGTCTATTACGGTATTCATTCTATCTTTTTCCACGATTACAAAATCGATTATTGATTTCTCACCTCTGCTTTGTTGTTCTCTGGTATACCTGTGTATTTCTCTATGTTTGTAAAATGTGTTAGTAATTACCAGGTTATGTAAAAGACAGAAATCTAATAATCTTCTTCCATTATTATTTCTTACATCTTCGCCATAGTTCCCAATAACTTCCGAGTATAAACTGTCCCTTGTGCCAACCCTAGCATTTAAATCTCCCATTAAGTATATAATTCCCTTTGCATTATCTACAGTTGACATTAACTCTGTCCAAAATACTTCTTTTTTCTCGGTATTCTCGTCTTCATCGGGGCCATATACCGCAATTATAGTTTTTACTTGTTTTTTGTTTCTTAGTTCGACTAGTAATATTCTCTCCGATATAGCTTCCCATTTGTATATGTCATTTTCGTATTTTGTATGTATAATACAACCTACCCCACCAGCTGCTCTTTTTGTTTCTTCGACCCCACTAAATATTAGGATATGTCTGTTATGTAGTTTAGTACTTCCCTTCCCTTTCTTTTTGGTTTCACTTATGGCTAGTATATCTAGATTTGCCTTTTCGAATTCGTTGCATAGTTCAATTTCTTTTCCCCGTATACTTCTCACATTCCAAGTGCCAATTTTAATGATTAGTTTGTTTTCCATTGTCCTTCTATTTTTGTTGTTTTCGTTAGTTTCTCTATTCAGGTCCAGGTTAATTGCATGATTTTGTTGTTCAGTTTTGTGTATTATTCGTTTTTTGATTCCATTTCTTCTAGTCTTTCTTTGTCTTTATTCCATCTCCATTCTTTTCCATCGATGTATATTTTATTGTACCCTTTTTTAACCCGTTTTCCGTTTTTTATTTCCTCTTGGGCTCTCTTGTTAATTTGTTTTTGAATTTCCCTTTCGTTTTCTGTGAGATCATCTCCAATAAATACTTTTCTCTCTTTGAAGTGTTTTAGTTTTCCTTTTTTTGCCATAATCAGTTCTTTATCTCTGCTGTTTTCCAATTCAATTAGGCATATTTCATCTCCTAGTTTGTGTGCTCCTTTTATGGGCGCTCTTATTTCTAAATGTTGGCTTAGGAAATTTTGTATTCCTTCTTTCAGTTCGTTTTTATTTGCTGTGTTAATGTTCAATCCATACATGACAATATTATTTATCTTTGATTTCTTTTCTAGGCGGTCTACTGTCTTTTGCATTTTGTCCATCTCTTTTTTGATTTCTTTATTTTCTTGTTTTAATTTCTCACTGTCTTGTTTTAGTTTCTTATTTTCTGTTCTCAGTGTTTTAACTTCCTCTCTATACTCTTCTATTTCTGTTCTTATTTGTCTCATTTCTGTTTTAATTTCTTGCATACTATCTCCTTGTTGTGACAGCATTGCCAATACTAGATCAAATTTTTCTTCGCCACTTGTATTCGTAGTATTGCTTCTGATCGGCGTTCTTGGCGTTTTCTTCGATTTCATACAAATTTCAGTGTTCTCACTTTGTCTCTTTCTTTTAGATGTTTCATCGGTGGAGTAATCATCGCTGTCCATTTTGTTTAGTTTCGGTCTTTTTTGAATAGAAATGAGGCGTAAGTTTGTCGCTACGTTCGTTTAGGAGCGTTTGGTTTACGCGCGGCCAGTGTTTTGTTGATCAGCTGTTTTCCCACTTGCGGTTTGTAGCCCGGGTCGTCCCCTCGAAGGCCACGACCGCTGCCGCTGGTTGTAATTTCTATCTCTCTCGCTGTATCCCCTCCTCCAGGCACCGCGTGTAGATTTTAACCTCGATTTTTCGCTGTTTACTAATCACACTTTGGGTTTATTTGACACTGAGGCCACTCATTTATTAATTAACAATTGTCTTTATGATCCCTTTTGACACTTCACTATTTTTCGCACTTTTCACTTTATTTCGCAGTTTTTATCGTAGATAAACAATCTGTGTGACGGAGCCGATGTGTCGGTTGTCACGTCGCCACTATTTTTTTTTTAGAATAATAATAAGGTAGTTATTATAACGCATTTCAAATAACAAGCTTCTTGTTCAACATTGCACCGAGCCCAATATATTTTTTAAGGCCCGGCTTGGCCCGACCCGGTCATAAAATAAGAGAGATTGAGTTCAGGTCTAAATAAATAAAAAATATACTTATCTGATTATAGGCGTAGTTTTTAGAAAAAGTAAAAAATATATATAAAATTAAGATAATTTAAATATTGAATATGATACGGGAAAATCACCTAAGAAAAATTCAGGCCCGTGCAGTGCTCCAATTGACATATCTGCCCTAAATATTTTAGATGACAAATCTCAAATATATTTTTTGTTGAGTATAAAATGTCTGCCTGAAGTCATTTTATTATTTATTTGTTGCATTCATAAAAACTAGAATATTTGATAAAATAAAAATTGAAATTCACCCGAAAATTTGGGGTATTTACCCAATTTGGTAGAGGTCAAATTAATACACATTATTTTCATGGCCATAGCAGTTATGAAAGATAATATTCCTATATAAAAAATATCATTGAAAATCCTATGTTCCGCGTTTTTCATACTGGGTGTCTACGGTAAACCGTTCGTTAAAAGTTTATGGGGTTGCCGTTGCACTAAAAATTTGAAAAAAATCCTTGTCATACGGTTAAATCAGTTCTCCTCATGTGAAATATTTTCAACTTTACATCACTTCTGGTTTCACCGGAAGTAGCACCAAATTTGTTATTTCAAATAGAACACCCTATATATTAGTCATTTTTTAGATTCCTCGATTAAATTGCAACATATTTTATTCAAATATATGTACACTTATCTCTTATAATTTTAAAGCAAAAAAAATATTTCTAAAATTTTGACCTCTAAAAGGCATCTTGAAATCTGTCTGTAACTTCTCTTAAGAATAAGATAAAAATATGATTTAAATCTCTACTTGTACCTAAGGGATGCCTCTATAGGTATATTAATTCGCAACTGTATTTTAGTAGGCAAGTAGTAATGTTTTTGTGTTGTCGCGTATGTAATGCAAAATGTCAAATAATAACAGTATATTACGTAACCAGAGTAGTATCCAGTATATTACATATGAGCGGACATGTTGCGCTCGAGCCGCGCAGGGGCGAGTGCAGTATTCCGCGAGTATGTAATTGCCATACCACTCGAGAAACGTACGATACTTTACCTACGCCCTAACAAAATAAACAATGAGCATTAAAGAACAACTTATTTATTGTAATAATTTTTAATAGTACCATGACAATGATGGAAACTAAATTACTGCTTAAATAATATACAGGGAATAAAGCTGTACATTTTCCGACATTCGTTGTTTTTTAATAGAGTTTAATTTGAAGCTTTAAATGAGTGTTTTCCACTCCTAGACTAAGCATGAAATAAAATTTCGAGTTTAGAAAAGCCCCGTGAAAATTTGTCGAGGGTCGCGCAGCGACCCGAGACAAATTTTCTGGGCTTTTCTAAACTCGAAATTTTACTTCATGCGCCACGCGTATAAAACACTAAAATGTTGTGAAATTTATGTATATTCGAACTACACTTGAAATCTGTGTTTTATACGCGTGGCGCATGAAGTAAAATTTCGAGTTTAGAAAAGCCCAGAAAATTTGTCTCGGGTCGCTGCGCGACCCTCGACAAATTTTCACGGGGCTTTTCTAAACTCGAAATTTTACTTCATGCTTAGTCTGGGAGTGGAAAACACTCGTTTAAAGCTTCAAATTAATTTTTTTTAAAAAACAACGAATGTCGGAAAATTTACAGCTTATGCATGTTTACCTAAAGAAAAAATTCAATTGATTGTAAGTTACGCATTCAATAAATTAATAAATACACCTACATTAACTTTATTGAGTATAATGTTAACAAATAAATTAAAATTGAAATGTTTGCCAAATGAAGAGCACACCTAACACTCCAGGGTTGTGGTGCTGGCAGCAGACCTAGGTGCGGTACTAGCAAACCTGCCTCGCCCCGCTCTTCAAATTTGGAATATTTATATTTAAAACTGCCGAATGGCAGTTTTGTGACAACATTTTTGCTGGTACATCCAAACCTAAGCAACGTACTTGGGATGGTCCTGATCAAATGGTTTACATAAAACGCTGAATCGAAGTTCCTAATAATCTTCAGTGAAATTGAAGCAATGTATAAACTTATCTTAATATATTAGCAAACGGAAGTAACATGAATCTGTTTTTCTATTATTTTTGCATTTATGCTAAATCTGTTCTCCTCTTGCTCAGTTTTCTTTTCTGTTTAATATTAATATTCCATTAGTGATGTAGGCGATTAATGAATGACACATTTCATTTTGACGTTAAATGTAAGTTGCGTTAGTACTACTAAAATCAGAGCCAATAAAATCGCACTTAATGCTTTGATGCGTCCCAGAACACATTGAACATAGGAAAATTTACATTAAATATTTTCTGGCATGTTCCGTTTTACATAAACCTCTCTGTATGTTGTAACATTTACGATGTTTTTTGATATTTTTCTACAATTATATTAAAATACTCGACTTCAGTTTGCCTAAATATTTCTATAACATTCTATTTTTTCGACTTTCTAATAAAAATAACTCGAAAACTGCCGATGACATATTTTTGTATTTCGCATATTCTGAAAGAACAATGTTTTGAATGGTAAAAACTTTGATTGCCCTAAATATTCCTATAAAGGTCTACGTGTTTGACTTTCAATTAAAAATAGCTCTAAAATTTAGAAACTGTAGTATAAAATATAGTTTAGATAACTTAATACAATAAGAAAAAAACGCCTTAGACAAATTTAACGTTTAAGACATGATGCAAACGAATCTAACATTTAAAACATGTTTAAAACAAAATCGTTTAAAAGACGACTGCTGTTTTTAAACATGATTAAAACACTATTTTAAAACGAAAGTGTTTTAAAATAATATTAAAACACTTAACTTTGTTTTACCACTTTAATTAACTTTTTACAGTGACTATAGTTTCGACTACAAGCTAGTCATTATCAAACTCAGTTTGATAATGACTAGCTTGTAGTCGAAACTATAGTCACTGTAAAAAGTTAATTAAAGTGGTAAAACAAAGTTAAGTGTTTTAATATTATTTTATAAAGATGTACCACAAAGTGAACGCCAACCAAATCAAAGAAAGTGTTTTAAACATAACAACCCGGACACAAAGGGTGTTGTTCGTTTTGTAAATTAAAAGCTGTGGACGTGATAGCCGACAAAAGATGTCAGAATTGTGAAAAATTAAGCGAGAGGGTCTCCCCTCTCGCTTTCGATTTCCAAAGTAAAATGGCATGGCTTTTAATCTGGTATCCGATTAGAAGCGCAAAAACGTTAGAGTTTTATCAAAATTTTGTAAATAAATTGATTTTTAGCGGTTAAAATATTTGTTTTTGCTTTAAACTCCCCCCATTTAAACGTTATTTGATTTTTCTTGAACAATTTTCTCACTTATCACTTGGTGAAACATTTTTAAATATTGATAATGAAGGTTTAAATTAAATTACACTTGGTTTGTTTCACAATTTTTTTACTTTACTATTTACTCGACTAGTTTCGCGTTTTACAGCATTATCAGGAGTGAATTACAAAAGATACCAACAAGCTTATATATGGTCAGGTAATAAGGGATTTTAAGATTGGGGAATTCCAAATATCCTCATTGTCGTTGACGAGGTGTTTTCCGTCTTTTATTGCCCTATTTATTTCTAGGCCTTCCCTGAGGTTTAAATTACGGCCCTTATTACCTGAATATAGAATTTTGAAATTATTAACATCTATAAAGTGGTTGTTAATTATACAATGTTTTGAAATCCCTGTACACTGTTTGTTATTTATAATTGATTTTTTATGTTCTGTTAGTCTTGTATGAAAAGTTCTTCCTGTTTGTCCTATGTATAATGCATCACATTCACTGCACTTTAGTTCGTACACTCCACACTTTTTTAATTTGTCTATGGGGGGTTTATTGTTTATTAGTAGTTTTCCTAAATTTGTCTGGTTAGTGCATATGATGCGAAATTCATTACCCTTATTTGATTAATTGTTCACAACAATTCACTCTCTTGAATTCAGAGTGTTATAACTTTTGTTATAGATAGTATCAAAGCTGCTATGGAAATGTACCTGAACCACGGGCCCAATTTAATATTACACCTTGGACCAATACGCAGGCTGGTTGTTGGTGAACCAGAACTTTTAGAATGTATCTTGGGTTCAACAAAGTACATAGATAAAGGAGAAGAATATAGGTTTTTACACAATTGGTTTGGAGATGGTTTACTCACCAGTACAGGTAAAAGAGTGGTATATCTAGAGCTAAGGTAGGCCTGTAGTCTACATGTCAGGCGCGCACCCAGGGGGGTGGCTCGCGGGCTTGAGCCCCCCAAGACTAACTTGTATGTCGATGTATATGACAAAACTCGAAATACGGACAAAACGCGTTTTGTCTATACATAATGCGAATTGTCCAATGTATTTAGATATTATTATTATCAAAAACTTATACCATTAATTATTTACTTTGTAAATTAAGTAGTTTTATTTTAATTTTAAACTTACTGTAAATTTCGCGGGTCTCGCGGTTTTTATTCAAAATTACGAATACCAGTAAAATTAAACAAACAGATTTATTTAATTACTGATTAAATAAAATATATATACAAAAGCAAGATAATAAATAATTGTAGAAAATGGATGAAGTTAAAATACAAAGATAAAAGTTAAAGTTATAAGTAAAACCACAAGTTACAAATGACAAGTTAAGCGCGGTACGGCCGAAAGAACGATGTTGCTGATTTGACAGTTAAGACAAGACTCTCCGATTTTTCTGTTGTAAGAGGGATCGTTTTGGGATAGGAAAATCTGATTGGCTAGGATTAATTGGAGAGGGATTTTGCAGGATAAGGTAAGGAATGTTTTTTCAATGTGAATAAACAGGACAGATAATCGAGTGCTGGGAATTTTGGAAGTGGTAGAAGGGATAAGCCCGTACGCTCGGCTTTTTTTTTGGGGGGGGGGGAGAGAGGAGGAGAAAATCCTCCTGGATACCTTCTGTTATCCTGCCCACGGATGGGAGGGATAACAGTAGGTTATGTCAGACTCTTACTGACTAAAACCCCTTCTTGTATATCAAGTCCAATAAAGAACTTTTTATACTTTATAGGAAGAAGTAGTAAAAATGGCTTTGTAGAAATTGACTGGTGTGAGTACTATAGCAGTATTCATATATTGGTTTCGGGTGGATGGGGTAGGATTTAGGAAGGAAGCGGTTTAAAGTTTCACTACTTTAAACTTTTTTCCTAAAAATTAAGTATTTGAAATAAAACAACACAGTTGGGAGGGTTTCACTTTAATTGTTGAACACTGCAACATGTTTCACCACACAGTGGCTTCATCAGGCAGATGATCCACGGGCCCAATTTAATATTACACCTTGGACCAATACGCAGGCTGGTTGTTGGCGAACCAGAACTTTTTATTATTATTATTATTATTATTATTATTTCATCTGCCTGATGAAGCCACTGTGTGGTGAAACATGTTGCAGTGTTCAACAATTAAAGTGAAACCCTCCCAACTGTGTTGTTTTATTTCAAATAGTATTATGGAGTTTCATCATGTATCCGCCTCATCAATTAAATATTTAAAAATTAAGTGACAACGTCTAGGTGGAGTGGACGTTTTTTCCTGCTTCGGAAATTTTCAGGTACACCTAAGTGATCCTGGAGGAGGGAGACATCGAATTTCGAGCGGTTTTTAATCGCCAAATCGCGAATGAAAGCCTGGAGTTTTGGCACTTTCGTTTCGCTTCGAAGCTGGACATTACTGATAAACCAGGAGCGCCTACGATCCGGCGGATCATGACGCTCTGCGTGGCTTCCAGTTTGTTCATCTGCGTTTGTGAGATATGGATCCACGAGGGACATCCGTAAGTCAATTTTGACCTGATGATAGCTTTGTAAATGTGAATTTTACTAGCTAGGAAGAGAGTGCTATTTGCAAGCAGAAGTGACTTTAGTTGCCCGAAGGCGCATTTTGCTTTTCTGATTGCAGAGTTAACATGATTTGTTCAGTTTAGGTACCTGTCCATTTGTAAACCAAGGTATCTCACTTCGTTTACCCATGGAATTTGTGTGCCTCTGAAGGTGAGGTTATCTTGGGGGGTGTTTCTGGTTTGAGTGAAGTAGATAGCCCGGCTTTTCTCTGGGTTAATAGAGATACACCATTCATCTGTCCACTCTTCCAGTTCATTGAGTGCGGCCTGGATTTTAGAAATACTGTGTGGGATATTTTCTACCACGGTACAGATAAGCGGTGTCATCTGCATACTTGGCCGTTAAGATGTTATTCGGAGTTGGGAGGTCATGTACAAAGATGTTAAACAGGAGTGGGGAAAGTACTGACCCCTGGGGGACACCGGCGGTCATTTCGCGCGGTGCCGAAGTTGTATTTTCGAATCGAACCGAAAAAGTGCGTTTTCGTATGAATTCTGCGATTATTTTTACCAAATAAAACTGGTAGTTAAGTATCATGAGTTTATACAGCAGTCCCTCGTGCCACACTCGATCGAAGGCCTTCGCGACGTCGAGGAAAACAGCGAGGGTGCTATGTTTTCTATTAAAACCGTTGGTTATGAAGTCGCTGGTTCTAATAAGCTGGTGGTTACAGGAGAGGCCTTTAATAAAACCGTGCTGAGTGCGCGGTAGTATTTTGTGGTCGTCTGTCCATTCAGTCAGGCGAGAATGCAGAATTTTTTCGTAAAGTTTTCCTAACGTACACAGCAGTGAAATTGGCCGGTGGTTTTGCGGGAATTTGTGGTCCTTAAAAGGTTTCGGAATAAGTATCACTACTGCGTGTTTCCACGTTTGTGGAAAATAACCTGTTCTTAGACAGGCATTGATTATATTTGTTAGGAAAACTACTCCGGTGTTTGGGAGGTTTTTCAAGCAAGTATAGCTGATTTTATCGTGATCAGGCGCTATTTTGTTCGGCGTATGTTTTATGATTGATCTGATTTCACCGGGGGATGTTGGTTTTGGTGTGTGGGATGTGGATTGCTCTAGGCTATCCAATGCGTCGTCAACTTCCTCGAGAAGCTCTTCGCTTGTTGTGAGCGGATTTGATGAGAACTGAGACTCCAAGCTCTCCGCGAAAGCCTCGGCCTTGTCCTCCGATAGGGGTAACTGTTCTGTTTTTGTTTGTGAATCTCTTAGCGAGCTTCCACATTTGGGGTTTATGTTGAGACGCGTCGTCGATAAGACGGTTCCAGCTATCATTTCTGAATATTTTGATTTCTTTCCGAATCTCACTGTTTAGCCTGTTGAGGTTGTTTTTCAACAGGGGGCAGCGTGTGTGCTGCCAATTCCGACGGATGCGGTTTTTCTCCCGAATTTTAATTAAGATGTTATTTGGTAGCGGGTTGCTATTTTTCGGAACGGTTTTGGATTTCGAAACCGACTCGATTGTATTTGTGATTAAATCTGTGAGGAAAGTAATTCCCTCATCGATTTGCTTTTTGTTATTAATTTTCGGGAGGGGAGTGAGATTTTCGAGCATTTTCTGGGTGTATTTCTGCCAGTTTACTGTTGTGATTAGTCTTTCAACTCTTGTTAGGTTTGTGTGTATTTCCAGAAAAACTGGATTGTGATCAGAACTGAGTTCAGAGTGCGACCAGGTGTCGAAATCGTGTTCGATACGATTTAGCAGAAAGAAATCAAGGATGTCCGGCCTGTGGCCGGCATGGCTGTAAAACGTCGGTGACGCTTGTCTGGCTATCTTGATGTCGTACGGGTGTTGTACGATGAAATTGTGCAATTCTCTGCCTTTTTGATTGGACCGGCGACTTTGCCAGCTCGCGTGTTTAGCGTTAAAATCGCCGCCGATTATAGTAGGCACATCTTCGGAGAAGATATTCCTGTAATCGTTTAGGATGAAGGGTTTCGAGGGGGATTGGTATAAACTCATGATTTTAAACTTTTCGCCGTTCGCTTTAATTAGGATTGAGGTTAATTCCAGGTTTTCTAGTTGCGGATTCGTTAGAACGGTATGCTCAATTTCGTTGTGAATGTAAATAGCTGTGCCGCCGCCGATTTGAACGGGGCGGTGATTTAGGTAAAGGCGGTATCCGTTAATGAACAGGCCCCGGGTATTTTTTGACTGTGATTCGCTTATGAGCATAACGTGGATTTTGTGATGATGTAAAAACTCTTCGAGTTCGGTGGTGTGGTTAGCAAGCCCACTAGCATTCCACAAATTCTGATGGAATTGTCAGAAGCCATTTGTGTTTGTGCAGCCATTTTTAGTTCTGGGATTGTTGTTGGATTTGGGCGAAGGTCCAGATAAGGAGTGCGACTAGATTGGGATCAAGTGCCGCTTTGGTAAGTTGTGAAATTTGTGGAATTTGAGGGAGTTGAGGGATTTGTGGGATTACATTGGGGGCCGCCGTTTGGGCTTGTGGCGGCGGTTGGGGTTTGGTTTGTGGCCGTGTTTGCCCCTGAGGTTTTACTACGGTGGAGTAGCTTTTGGTTGGCCGGTTTTTGGGAAATGAGGAGCACCCGTGATAATTCGCGGTGTGGTTTAGGCCGCAATTGCAGCATTTGGGGGGAGAATCTTCGTCTCTGTCCTTCCTGGTGCAGTCCGCTGTCAAATGATCGCCGGCGCATTTCACGCAGCGCGGGTTTACATTGCAACGGTGGGAGCTGTGCCCGAAGTATTGACATTTGTGGCACTGAATGAATCCCTTGGAGGGTTTTTGTTTTTCAACATATATGTTGCAGTGACTGAGGGTCTCTAGGTTATATATTTCTCTGCCTTTAGGAGTATTCTCCAAGTGAACTGACACCATGCGCACTCGTTGAATCTGCAGCTCGGTTTCAACTCCAAAATATCATCGATAATAATCATACCACTCGTTATATTACGGCTGAGAATACAACTCATAGCCTACTAGAACGAATTTTAAACCAATGAGATACAAGGAAAGCCATAGGTACCTGTCTATCACCGCGATGATAAAAAACAAAAGAAGTGGTGGGTAATAAGTTGTCCTGTCATTCAAAACGTCAAAATAGGTAAAGTTTCGTGCAGTGATAATAATAGAAAAATGAAAAGTGCGACGCCAAAAAACACCTTCATGAATATAGAATCACAGTGGCGGCAGTTTACGAACTTTTGTGCGGTTAAAAAATTCTCAATTAATAGGAAAACAACAATATCTCAGCTGTCGATAATGTTAAGAGTTTCACATTATTTGATTCGTTATATTCTCTCACTAAATATAACTCGTGATATGATTTTTTTTTTCCACATGAGGTGGTATCGCTTAGCGTCCCTGCACTACGGTCTCCGTGGTCCTTTTGTGCTCCTCTGGTTATTTTACTCCCTGTATATTCCTGTGTCTTCTAAGAAGTCCAGGAGTTTGGGCCAGGGGATGTTCTTGAGCTGTTCTTCAGGAAGCACGGGCTTCCCGAGTTGCTCCGTGCGTTGCCGTTTGTAGGCTTCGCATGTGCACAGTAGGTGTTGGGGAGTTTCCTCTTCTTCCAAGCACCCACGGCATAGGGGGCTTTTCTCAAGACCCATCCTATGTTTGTGCTTATTCAGGTCACAGTGCCCAGTAACTAGTCCTGTGATTTTCCTTAGTTTCATTCTGCTCAGTCCATTTGGTTCTGCCATGCCTTTGTATGTTCCTCTGCTAACTTGCGTCGGATTATTTCCTTTCCGGTTTCATGTGGTATTCCGAAAGCGGGTTCAGGTCCTATAAATTCACCTGTTGCCCCTTGTTTGGCCAGCAAGTCGGCCCCCAAGTGTCCAATAATTCCTTGGTCCTTGGGTATCCATACTAGCTGTGTTTTTGTTGTTGTCGCCAGTGCGTCCAGCCTGTTTATGCAGTCTATAACCAGTCTGGACTGAACTATCGGCGAGGCTAGCGCTTTTAGGGCTGCCTGGCTGTCTGACATAATGGTAATTGGTCCTTTGTTGAGTCCCGACTCCATTATGTGGTGGGCACACCAGTCAATGGCGGCCACTTCAGCCTGGAAGATGGAGGCATGTTTCCCCAGAGCAACCGTGAATTGTTTGCTCCGGTTACAGCCTCCATAGATACTAGCCCCGGTTCCTTTAGTGTTTTTGGACCCGTCTGTGTACCAGATGGTTCCTTTACTCGTTCCCGGGTATGTTCCATTTGTCCATTCACTCCGCTGTGGTATGATTATTTTGAATCTGCGGGATGGGTGTACGATTTTAGTGAAATCGGACCTCATTTTTAGGATTTCTTCATCTTGTAGCACTTTAAATGTTTCCGGTCTAGATGACCCTACATTTAAAGTGTGTCCATTTATGTGCAGTCTGTAGGCTGCCTGTCTGGCTTCCATCATAACATATAGATGTAGTGGTGGAAGCGATAGTATGTGTTCCATGGCTGCTGTGGGCGTTGTTCTCATTGCCCCAGTAATCAGCAGACACGCCTGTCGTTGCACTCTTTCGAGTTTTACGGCTGCGCTCTTGGTTTGGGTTTTTTCTCCCCAAACGAGCGCCGCGTATGTCACTATGGGTCTTATGACCACGGTGTATAGCCATTTGGTCATACTGGGTCTCAGTCCACATGTGCGTCCTACCATTTTCCTGGTCGCAAAAAGTCCTCTCATGGCCCATTTGCTGATGTTCTCCAGGTGGAAGTTGAAGTTCAATCTGGTATCAAGTATGACCCCTAGATATTTTACTTCATTTTTGATTGGGACTTCCATTTCATACATGCGTAGCGATGTTATGTCATCGGTTTTTCGTCTCCTGGTAAAGGGGACTATCGCCGTTTTGGCCGGGTTTACAGCTAACCCTTCGTTCTTGCACCATCTTTCCACAGTAGTTAGTGCCCTCTGCATCATACAGTGGTCCCAAACTTCCCGCTAACTAGAATGGTCAGATCATCTGCGTACCCCAGGGCATAAATGCCCTGGTTTTCAAGTAGCAGCAGAAGGTCGTCCATGACGAGGCACCACAGGAGCGGCGAGAGAACCCCTCCCTGTGGGCACCCGCCAGCGACCACCGCTTCTGCTGTCTTTCCGTATAGGGTAGTTGTTACAGTCCGGCTCCTGAGCATCTTGTTCACCCAGTGTCGGACCTGCGGGTAAATCCCTCTTTTCTCCATTGCTGTTGCTATGGAGTTGAAGGTTGTGTTGTCAAACGCCCCTTCAATGTCCAGAAAGGCCCCCAACGCAATGTCTTTGCATTGTATGGTCCTTTCGCATCTGCTCACTAGCTGGTGGATTGCCAGTTCGCATGACTTTCCCGCTTGGTAGGCATATTGTTGACGGTGTAGTGGTGAGTCCTTTAGGACTCCTTCCCATATGTGCCTGTCTACTAGTTTTTCTAGTAGTTTTAAAATGAATGATGACAAGCTGATCGGTCTGTAAGATTTGGCCAGGGCATACGAAGCACGCCCTGGTTTGGGTATAAATACCACCCTTACAGTCCGCCAGCTGCTTGGAATGTGTGAAAGGGCAAGGCTAGCTCTGAGGATATCACATAGTGGTCCCCTCAGCGCTGCTATCCCCTTTTGTAGCATGACAGGATATATCCCGTCAGGACCTGGTGATTTGAATGGTTTGAACGTGTTAATTCCCCACTCAATGTCACCAGGTTTGATAATTGTTTTCGCTGTGTCCCAGTCCTGTTTTGAAGCCCATGTGTTGGGCTCGCTTAGGTCCCCGGATACAGGATTTTCAAGTATTACAGAACCCGGGAAGTGCGTCTGCAGTAATACTTGCAGGGTCCCTTCTACCGAGTCTGTGTACTCTCCATCTTTGGTCAGCAGTGAGCCGATGTTCCCAGCATGATCTTTGCTGAGCGTCTTAAGTAGACGGGAGCTTGTGGGTTCACTTTCTATGTCCCCACAGAATTTTTGCCAAGAGTCTCTCTTGGCTTTTTTAATGGCATTGTTATATGCCGTGAGGGCCGTTTTGTACTGCGCCCATTCACCGTTTCTCTTGGCTATGTTAAATAGCCTTCTGGTGCATGCCTTTGCCCTATCAAGATCCCTGTTCCACCAGGTGACCCTGGTGGAAGTGGGTTTGGTAGTTCTTGGGCAGCTTGCTTCAAACGCCGTATTGATGGAGTCCGTGATGCTTTGCACCATGAACTCCAGCTCATGCGTTGTTCTCGCTCCTGTTGGACAGTCCCCGATTCGGCTGGCTAGTACCTCATTGTACAGGTCCCAGTCAGTTCTCCTCGGGTTTCTGTTTTGGGTTTCCGTTGGTTTTTCTGATTCGATATCGAATCGTATATATCTATGGTCTGATAATGATGGTTCATCAGACACATACCAAAGTTTTATCAGTTCACTTGCCTTGCGAGAGGCAAGTGTAATGTCAATTACTTCGCTTCGCACCGCGTTTACGAACGTGGGTACATTTCCAATATTTGCTATTTCAATGTCATTCTCTAAGATAAAATCTAATAGTTTCTCACCTCTTGGATTGATGTCCGTGCTCCCCCATATGATGTGGTGTGCGTTGGCATCGCATCCAAGGATCAGCGGTATGCCATCGTGGCTCCCGCGATTTATCAGCCGCTGGACGATGTCTGGCGGCGGTGGTCCTGGTTGGTCGTAGGGAAGGTAACCGGATCCGAGTATAAACTCCCTCCGTGTTCCCCTTTCCACTACTTTAAGCCGTGCTGCCACTAGGTCTCTGCAACATAGGTCCCATAGGGGCATTAGATTCAGTTCATGTTTTACAATTATACATGTACGTGGGTTACACATAGGTTCGGCCACTATCAGTCGCCTGCCCTGTATGTTTAACCCCTTTACAATTCCCTTGTAGAGCCATGGCTCTTGTACAAGTGCAATGTCAATATTCTCATTAAGGATATATGCACTGAGGGCAGCGGATGCCGCCCTACAGTGGTGTATATTAATTTGAAGTGATATGATTAATTATCGATGATATTTTGTCGTTCAAACCGAAGCAGCACATTCAACGAGGGCGTAGCACGATTTCAACTCGATTTCAACTCCAAAATATCATCAATAATAATCATACCACTCGTTATATTACGGCTGAGAATACAACTCACAGCCTACTAGAACGAATTTTCAACCAATGAAATGCAAGAAGTTGTCCTGTCATTCGAAACGTCAAAATGTACGAAAATCGCTGGGGTAAAGTTTTGTGCGGTGATATTATTGGAGACGTGAAAAGTGCGACGCCAAAAAAACACGGTTATACAACCTTTTGTGCGGTTAAAAAATTCACAATCAATAGGGAAACAACAATATTACAGCTGTGGATAATGTTGAGGGACTCACATTTTTTTATTTGTTATATTCTCTCACTAAATATAACTCGTGATATGATTAATTATCGATGATATTTTGTCGTTGAAACCGAAGCAGCACATTCAACTCATGCTGCGCACTCGTTGAATCTGCAGCTCGATTTCAACTCCAAAATATCATCGATAATAATCATACCACTCGTTATATTACGGCTTAATATTGTGACTAATCCAATACTAAGCACATTAGTAATATCCAACATAACTGAGGTTTATTGTTCTGTGCGAATCAGTTCGTCCTTGTTTGTCGTTCCTTCTTTTGAAATAATTTGATTGCTTACTGACAGGTTTGTCAAATAAAATCAAACAAAACCATAGACATGCGTTTGTGATACGGTTTTGTTTTTGTGACGTCAAAAGGGTAATGTGTGTATTATTTTTACAAATTTCTTAAGTAATTAATATTTTTTTTAATTCCCATCGCGATTCGAACCAGGACATAAAGCGATGGTTTGGTTTACGAGTCGGAGACTTTTACCACTGAACTAATTGAGTAGCTGATAACATTAAATGCTGAATACTTGATAACACTGACATATGATGCAATAAATAATTTTAGAGTAGGAATGGGGGTGTATTATTTTTCATCTTAGTAAGAAAACGTGTGAATTAAAAGATTAGATAAAGAGTATTAAATTAAAATTAAAAAAATTAGAGTAGGGGTGTGCGCTGAAAAGAAGCAGAAAAATGTCTGACAAGATATAAACAAGTGATAGGGGATTTTGAAGTTAGAGCCTCCGATAGGGTATATAGCGAATATTAAATACAATTTTAACAACTCACCAGGTGTCGCAATAACCAATATCTGAAGAATGGTAAATTTTAAGAAACGTGTCCATCCGAAGCAAAAGCGTATTTCTTTCTTTTGGTGGGATTGGTTGGTGCCCGGGCCCCCCGCTAGATACAAAAATATCATACGTTTTGAAATTGTTGCAGGCAAGTTTTTATTAAAATGAATAATTAACTAACGATTGGAAAATAAAATGTTCTTAACTAAGGAAATTATGTACGTGAAAATTGATAAAAAGCTGTCAAAATTGATCAAAATTTATAAATAGAATCAGTATGTATAATCAGCTCAGAAGATTCGACATAATTTATCAATCAACCGAACAAAGTAAGGGCTGGTATTTTTTAAACTTTACAATATTTCAGTGTTTTATACGCGTGGCGCATGAAGTAAAATTTCGAGTTTAGAAAAGCCCAGAAAATTTGTCTCGGGTCGCTGCGCGACCCTCGACAAATTTTCACGGGGCTTTTCTAAACTCGAAATTTTACTTCATGCTTAGTCTGGGATTGGAAACACTTGTTCGAACTTTAAATTGAACTTTAAAAAAACCAACGAATGTCCGCAAATGTACAAAGTTTACGAATACATAAAGATATAGTATATAAAAATGGTAAATTATTATGTCATATATTTTTGATTTTTGTTGATTTTGAAGAATTTAAGCAAGTTTTATAAGTTAAGTTTTTTTAAAAAAATTTTAGTTTCTTATTGATATTTGTATTATTTTACTATTTATTCGTATTTTTTTGTCAATACTTCAATTAAAATAGAGGATAGATAGATTATCTTTATTTTTTTATTTGGTAAATTTTAATTTGTGTTAATTTCACAATTTAGAAGAGTATTGTTAATTTTTATATTTGTATATTTTATTTAAAATAAAAATGATTATTTGAATTACAAATCAATTCCAATATGATTTGTTATTAGTATTTTCTAAATACAAAAATATAGGAAAGAAGTAATTAATTAAAGAAAATATATTTCAATCAATTTTTTAAGATTTATTAATGTCTTTCCTATTTTAATTTTTTTTTATTTCGATGTTTATTTATTTTTCCAAAAAAATACTGAAAACTAAATAAAATTAGAATTGATTTTTAATATTTGTAAAAATTGAAGAGAAATTATTTCATATTATTTTTCCCAGTTTTTAGAAAAATGTATAATTATTGAATTAGCTATTTTTATTAAATTTAACGGTTTGTTTAAACTAGGTATGGGCAACCTTTGACATGTTGAGGGCCAAACTTTAGCGTGTAAATACGTTCGCGGGCCGCGTTTAAAAGTACTTAGTGCATTTTAAAGTAGTGATAATATTTTTTGCGATAGGTATTAGACATGAAATAATACGACAATGTTATTATAGTACAATTTATTAAAATAACAAAATGAAATTTAAAAAAATGGTACATTATATTTAAATCGTTAAATTTGCAATTGTTACAAACTACGAAAGTTAAATACACAGAAATCAATGAGACACTTGAGCTTGAATTTGGGAAACTAATCCATCGATATTTGGATTAATTCCACTGGCACAAAGACGTAAAGAATTTTCCAAATTACCGTCAGTCAGTCTTGTACGATGTGTTGATTTATTAACTTTCATCAATGAAAAGAACTGTTCGCATTTATAAGTACTGCCAAACGCACAAATCAATCTTCTTGCGAACTTTCTAAGCTGCGGAAAATTGTCTTCTTCTAGGTATTTTTTATAGAAATCGCACAACTCTACGTCTTCAAATTTGGATTTTAGGAGTGAGTTTTCCTGAATCTCGATCAACTCCATCTGTAAGTGTATTGGAGCAATTTGTACAATATATGTTGTAGGAGTAGCAAATAAACTGAAACAGTCTTCCATGTTTTTGAAGTCGCAAAATCTGTTCGAAAATTGTTCCGACAGTAACTTGAGTTCTTCAGCATATTGAGCATAAGCAATATTTTCATACGCAGAGCCATCATTTCTATACGTCGAACAACAGTTCGTCTTGACAAACTAATTTTTTCAAATTCTTTTTTCTTTTCAGGACACATAATACCGCAAACTTCTAACATACACTCCTTGATAAATTCTCCTTCGGCAAATGGTTTTAATGCCTTTGCCAATTTTGAGCTAACTATAAAACTAGCTTTCACAACATTATCTAGTTGTGTTCTTTGTTTATGAAACATTTGTTGCTGTTTTTCCAAATTTGCGGGAAGCTTCTGGATTTTGTCTGTTCTTAATTGTCCTGTCAATGAGTGCAGCGTAGTATGCTTAGCTGAGTAATGCCTCTTTATATTGCATTCTTTCATTACTGAAATGGATTCATTACACAGCAAACAAATAGGCTTACCATTGTGCAAGATACAAAATAATTCTTCAGTCCATTTTTCTTGAAAATGGCGACCCTCTGTATCTACGTTTCTTTCCACCAGACATCATTTTTGTTTACTTTTCGTTCAATAAACTTAATAACAAACTATACTTAGTAACCACTCAAGATGCACACAAAGTCACAAAGCAAGTTGACGGCTCGAGCAGTTCGCTAGGATATCGCTTGTCCAAGTTATCACCTCGGTAGCTCAAATAGAACTGAACTAACGTTCGGGCCATCCACCCGCTTATATGGGCAAAATGAACGAATAATCTGGATTAAACTAGTAAACTAGAATAATTGAGAAGCAATAAATCTTCTGATGTGTCGCCCGTGAGGCGGCAAACCTCAAAGAATTTGACCGAGCAAGTCGAGTGGTGGCGATTATCAAAGAATTTGATGTTTGCCGCCTCACTGTCACTCCCGTGAGTATAAGTACCTAATGTAATATTTTTTTAATTGGGTTTTTCAAAATGTCTCACGGACCGGATCATATCTTACAGCGGGCCGGATCCGGCCCGCGGGCCGGGGGTTGCCCATATGTGGTTTAAACCATATATTTAGTTTTCGGCATTTTAAAAATAACTTATATTTTTAGTTAACTTTGAGCAACTTTAATTTAACAGAATCTCATAAAAAAATAAATCCCATGAAAATTTTATTAATTGACGAAAATCTCGAAATATCGAAAATCTCTATACGGGGTGTCCCAGACCACCCGTATCAGCCTATTAACACAATCTTATAAAAAAAATAAATCCCATGAAAATTTTATTCGTCGACGAAAATCTCGAAATATCGAAAATGTCTATACGGAGTGTCCCAGACCACCCGTATCAGCCTTTTTTTGAGAAAACGGCTAGTTCTATACGGTCTCGGTGAGTTGAGTTTGAGTTTTTGACATTTTTAAGCGAAATCTCAGGGATGCCAACCTTTTTTTGGAAAAAACAATATCACCATTCGATTCTTCAAAATGGCTTTAGTAATAATTTTTTTATATCAACTCTCTAAGACTAGCCGTTTTCTTTAAAAAAAGGTTACAATTTAATAAATGGAGCGATTAATTGCCCATATTTACCAGGTCAGCTCAAAATCAATGAGCCAGCTAGAAGTTTGCGTTCGTCCGATCTGTTTCATGTACCATATTGTGGGACGGACTATTGTAAACATTTTGGTATAGCCAGAATCGCCATTAACTGTAACGCCATCAATCCTGCCTTTAAAGAGTATGTTCCGACAGGGTGTATAGTCTGTATATTTTAATGTGTTGTTTGTACTTCAATGTGTTGTTTGTTTTTGACTCTTTTAGGTACTTATATTTATTATGTATTTGTATTTATATTTCATTTTATTTTTAGCTCTAAGATACTTTTATGCTAATTTAAATGGACTTCCGTTAAATAAATTTTTCAGGAGTGAATAACTTTTACTCAATTGTATTTTTTATGATGCACTCAAGAGGCAATTGTTTGGGCAATAAATAAACCCTAATTTTAAATGTCACGGGTGACATCTGGAAGTAACGGGACGAACCCCTAAATCTGCATTCCAACCGCCAACACTGCTTTCCTGAACATGCGCCAAATACCGCACCCCGACCTATTTTTAGTTTCTTAATTTTTATTTTGTATACTTTTTCTCACACACGTTTTGTAACTTACACACTTTTATACTTTTGTACCTTTTGGAATTGTAATGCCTTATAGTAATTCCGGTGTTTAAATACAACTTTTTTTTGAAACTCATATTTTATTTAAACGCCATTTCCGAAACTACCGGTTGTGTCTTAAAACCAGGAGATAGCATACAACTGGACAAAACATTGGTCCTTCGAACCGGATATAGATATCCAGATAATTCAAAACGGTACTTCGATTTAAAAACAACGCGTGTTTCTAAACATTAACTGCACTCCGCGAAATCGGCGACACAAAGTCCACATTAGCGACAAAGTCAACACCGCGTTCGTGCTACATCCAAACCAGCAATTAGCGAGGACTCATCTTCAGGCTACCCTCCAGCGACACCAAGTCCATCGCGAGGAAGCCCACCTTCATCATCGCAGCCGCCCTCTGTACGAGCAACAATACTCCCGCCTAGGCACGCCGGGAATTCAGAACTTCTTTCAACTATTGTAAGTCCATTCCATTTTCTTTATTCATTTTTTTCCTTTGTTTCTGTTTGTGTTATCAATAGTCATGAGTACCGATACGTTAAAAAATCTTATTACCAAACGTGCTACATTAAAATCTACTACAACACGTGCAGATTCGTTTTTTAAACACACCGCGCAGAGTAAAATCACCGACAAAATTCGTAAATCTCTTGAAGAACGTTGATGCAATTTTGCCTGTCATTGATTTATTCAATTCAATCATGACTGAAATAGAAACGGTGGATCCAGATAATATGGAAACGCATAACGCCGAAAGAGAGGCATTTAAGGATTGATATTATCGCGTAAAATCAAGTATTGATAAAGCTCTAGACTCGAGCGATGAATTAGCTTCAGGTTCAGGTGCAGCTGCAGGTGCAAATTTAAATAATCAGACAGGTTCAACTAAAAATAGTTTAGCACCTAATGTTCGACGTACCGACCTTTTAAGGGTCATATAAGAAGTGGAATCAGTTTACTGACATTTTTAAGTCGCTAATTCCCGAAAACGACACACTTGACGACATTCAAAAATTCTATTATCTATGCTCGTATCTCAAAAATGAAGCTGAGAGCACTATTGAATCTCTCTCAATTTCAGTAATTAATTATAAAACTGCGTGGGCATTACTTAAGGAACGCTTTGATAATAAAAAATTAACAATTTTGAAGCATATTCAAATTATTGTCGAATCACTCACTATAATAAAAGATTCACATCACTCTCTCAGATCATTCTTAGATTCACTACAAAGCAATTAAAGACCACTTAAATTACTACAAGAACCTGTAGATAAATGGAGCAGCCTTCTCGTTTATTTAATTGCAAACAAACTAGATAGTTCTAGTAAACGCGAGTGGGAATCTCAAAATAAATCGAATCAAATGCCTAACTTCCAGACACTTCTAGAATTTTTGAAACAAAAATGTGTGCTATTAGAAACGCTTTTTTCAAATAAATCAAATGCAGGTACTAACACTACAAATTCAAATAAATTTCTTAACAAACAAGTAACAACATTTAACGTAAATACGTCAATCTCCAAAAATCTGAACTGTAACATTTGCAATGAATCGCACACAGTATTTGCATGCGAGCGCTTTATTTCATTACCAACTAATGCTAGACTCGAAATGGTCACAGAATTAAAATTATTAACTAATTGCCTGTCAAAGGGTCATATTAATAGATTTTGTAAAAGTCCACGAATCTGTAAAAAAAAATGCTCATTGCGCCACCATACACTTTTACATATAAATAAGGATTAAAACACAATTGCTGATTCTCAACCTTCAACTTCATTTGTTTCCAATCATAGCTCAAATTCAAATTCATACATGCTTTTAGCTACTGCTTGCATTAAAATCATTGATAGGCTTGGAAAAGATTATAATTGCAGAGTATTACTCGACTCAGGCTCCCATGCTAATGAAACGAACAAAAATGTGCAATATACTCAACAATCAGTTAGAAAGGGTTAATGTAAACGTAGTAGGGGTTAACAGCAATCCAGTAAACATTACCTACAAAACCAACATAAACATTGAATCTAACCATATTGGATATAATAAACCAATATCCTGTTTTGTGTTAGATAAAATTACTGAAAATTTGCCAGTGATTTCATTTGATTCTGCAAAATTGTCCATACCAAAAAATATTGCACTGGCGGATCCTACTTTTAACAAAATTGGAGAAATTGACATGCTAATAGGCACTCAATTATTCTGAAATTTAATGTGTATTGGCCAAATCAAATTGGGAAATAAACTGCCTATTTTACAAAAAACCGTGTTTGGGTGGATTGTTGGAGGACCGTTATTAATTGGTAATAATAACTTCAATTTTAATTTATCATCTAATACTGTTGTCAATTTAGCGAAATAAATAGAAACTTTTTGGGAAATTGAGCAAAACCTCAGCAGTCGTCCTCCACCTTCTTCAGAAGAAACCAAGTGCGAAAATCACTTCATAAAAACTACAACTCGATCAGCAGATAGCAGATTTATAGTTAGCATTCCCTTCCGTCAAAATGTCAATCAATTAGGTGACACTCGTCAAACAGCAGTTAAACGCTTTCATTCTCTCGAAACAAAATTACCAAGAAATCCTAGCCGAAAACTGCTTTACAGAGATTTTATACAAGACAATTAGGACATATGACGCCTATTTCAGAATTCAAGTCCGAAATAAATCCTGTATGTTATCTTCCACATCACCCGGTTTTCAAACAAACTAGTACAACAACGAAATTAAGGGTTGTATTCGACTAAATCAGATAGCGACCTATCATTAAATTCAGTTCAATGTGTAGGCCCAACAATTCCGCTCGAACTTTTTTCTATAGTGCTACGTTTTAGAAAACATTCATTTGTATTATCAGCCGATATTGCAAAAATGTATCGGCACGTTTTAATATCTCCCGATCAGAGATCATTACAACGCATTATATGAAGAGATTCTCCAAATAAACCACTTCAATGTTTTGAACTAAACACAGTCACATACGGTACAGTATCCGCTTCATTTCTTGCAATCCGCAGTTTAAATTAATTAGGTATAGAAAATCGCCAAACATATCCTACCGCTGCTTCTGTAATATAAAACGATTTCTATGTAGACGATCTTCTTACTGGAGCGAGTACAATTAACCAAGCAATTTTAATTAAATCGCAAATTTCTACTACTCTAGAGTCTGCTGGTGTCGTTTTACGCAAATGGTCATCAAATGACAATTCTATTCTAAACGGCAATAATGATAATCAATCACCATCTAATTTCGTCGATTTGGCAAATACAGACGAAGTCAAAACTCTAGGTATTGTCTGGAATTGTAAATCATTATTTAAACAAGGACTTGACTAATACTAATCGAGTCACCAAGCGTATTACATTATCATCGATAATAGATACAATAGAACTCCATGGGTTTTGCAATGCATATGAAGTTGCTTATGGGGCTTGCTGGTACGTAAGATCAACTGATGAATTTGGCACGATACATATCAATCTGTTATGTGGAAAATCTAGGTTAGAGTTATGCGGTGCTCTCCTATTAGCTAGGCTTGTACATAAAGTAAGAAAGGTAGTAGGATTAGAATTTAATAAGGAATACATGAGGTGCGATTCAACAATTGTATTAAGCTGGCTAAGATCACCATCTAATAGATGGAAAACATTTGTTGCCAATCGAGTTAGTGAAATTCAAACCACATCTAACGTCGATAACTGGAATCACGTAAAAACAAATTTTAACCCCGCTGATTTAATTTCACGTGGAACAACTCCTCAAATTTGATCAAAGTCATATCTTTGGAAAAATGGGCCCGAATGGCTAACCACTCATTGTGACACGTGGCAAATTAATCCAATACAGCCTCCCATTGACATTCCCGAGGCGCGAATTCAAATAGAAGTTTGCGTTTCAGCTGTAAATCAGTTTAACATTTTTGAAAGAGTTTCTACATTCTCAAAACTCCACGTACTATTGCTTTTTGTTTAAGATTTAGATTTAATGCCACTAACCGTCAGGCTTTATGATACTAAATCAATAGATGAAATCAATCGGGCCACAACAAAATTAATTGGTATTGCTCAATCTCAATATTTTAATAATTTTACCTGCTACACACCTTAACTGAATTAATACTAACTGATATGCATATTAAAAACGTTCACTGTGGCCCTGAGACATTATTATCAATAATCAGAGGTCAATACTGGATATAGGTGTTTAATTGAATTCACTTGGTTTGTTTTACTAAAAATATTTTATTTCAACTAGTTTCGGCTTAATGCCATTTTCAAGAATGATGTACAAAAGAAAAAAATTGGTGTTATATACTAGATGTCGGCGTATCAGGTAATAAGCGCTTTAATTACACTGGTCGGCATGAAAATCGGCCCTAACACCATTCCTGCTGATTCTTATGTAAAATGACCTCCTGAATCCGAATATGACCCCCGTTTTCCCCCATCACCCACCGTTTTCGGGGGAGGCCCCCACCTATTTTTATCACTTTTCGATAATTTGGAGGGATGAAAAGGATTATTTTAGCCTTTACGTTTCTTCTAAGGGGCTAGAGAGGTGAAAAGTTCCAAAACATGAACATTTGTAGCAAGGAGGTAGATTTGGGGGGGGGGGGATTTGGATTATGTTATTGTCTTTTCCCTTAATTGTTTTTTTTTAAATTTTTTGTGATAGATTATCTATGTATTCTAATCTACTCCAGTAGGTTTTCTCTGTTTTTGTCGCACTATAAAAATATTTCCTTAATTGTTTTCGTTTTTTTCTTTTTAATCATATGGTCTATTGTTTTGATTATGTTTAGCTCTATTTCATAATCTACCTTACTAAGTGGAATATTGATTAGTCTATGTAAAAATGAGTGAAATGAGCTGTATTTAATTTGGTTGTGTGTGTTTGAGTTTGCAGATATTATTGTGTCAGTATATGTTTCTTTTCTAAATATTTTGTAAGTTAGTGTATTGTTGGATTTAGTAATAGTTAAATCTAAAAAGTTAATACTGTCATTATGTTCTAATTCTGCTGTAAATTGGATTTAATTATTTAGTGAATTTAAATGTTTTGTAAAAATATCTAATTGTCTTAATGACCCTGTCCATATGCAGAAGATGTCATCTACGTACCTATTCCAAAAGTGAATATGTTTGCTCTCTGACTGATTTAATAATTTATTTTCGAAATCATCCATAAATATTTCGGACATTAAGGGTGACAAAGGTGATCCCATTGATAATACATCGGATTGAATGTAAATATAATACTGGCCTATAAGCGGAAGAAACATTTGTCATCGAATAGTGCATAAGTGCACTAAATGCTTTCGTGCTAAACCTGCTAAAATTAACTATTTAATGGGAGATTTACCATCATCGCGAGTCACGCCCGCACCTCCATTTCATACGTGTGGCGTAGATTACGCAGGGCCTATTCTAATCAAAAATAAGCGAGGTAGAGGTGCTAAAACAAATAAAGCATACATATGTGTTTTTGTTTGTTTTGTCACCAAAGCGCTGCATCTGGAATTAGTTAGCAATCTAACTTTAGAAGCATTCATAGCTGCAATGCGCAGATTTGTATCAAGGCGTGGAAAGCCACTTCACATTTATTCTGACAATGGTACGAATTTTGTCGGTGCAAATTCTGAATTAATTGAATTAAGCGAATTCATTAACGAAGATTGTATTTAAAATAAGATAATTAATGCTGCTAGCGAAAACAGCATTAATTTGCATTTTATATCTCCACGTTCTCCTCATTTTGGTGGCCTATGGGAGGTCGAGGTAAAATCAATTAAAACACATTTACGAAGAACGATTGGTGATGTATTGTTGACGTATGAGGAATTTTTGACTTGTTTAACACAAATAAAAACAGTCCTCAATGTTCGTCCTTTAACTCCGATTTCAAACCAACCCGATGATTTTAAACCCTTAACCCCTGGACATTTTTTAATTGGTCGTCCTTTAACTAAGCTTTCCGATCCGGATGTAAGCCACGTACCGGAAAATCGACTCGGTCTTTATCAGTTAATGCAGCGGATAACTCAGCATTTTTGGTCGCGTTGGTCGCGTGAATATCTATCACAACTGGAGGGAAGATCTCTTCAATGGAGGGAGACTTGGTCGAGTCATCGAAGTAAATATTGGTCAAGATGGAATTGCGCGTTGTATCAGTTAGATCGCCTAACGGCATTCAGAAACGCTCAGATAAGCGTCTAAGGGTTCTGCTTAAAGAAGACAGTTGTGAATCTCCCGAGTGAATTGAACTATATATTTTCCCCATTTCATATATATATACTTTTCTCGCAATTGTTTAAAAATATTTTTGTATCATATCTTGCATATATTTTTTTTTTCAGTTGTATTTGCATTCTTTCATTGTTTTCGAAAGACATTCTTAGTCAGGAGTGAATAACTTTTACTCAATTGTATTGTTTTTTTTCCGGACGGGACGAGATTATTTCCTCGAACCCCTAAATCTGCATTCCAACCGCCAACGCTGCTTTTCTGAACATTTTTGTCATCATATTAGAAACACGCGTTTTGTAACTTACACACTGTTATACTTTCGTACATTTTAGAATTGTAATACCTTATTGTAATTCTATGTAATGAAAATGTTTAACTACAATATTTTTTTGAAACTCATATTTTATTTAAACGCCATTTCCGAAACTACTGGTTGTGTCTTAAAACCAGGAGACGGCAAACAACTAGACAAAACGTAAAAAATAAATAAAATAAATAAAATAAATAAAATAAATAAAATAAATAAAATAAATAAAATAAATAAAATAAATAAAATAAATAAAATAAATAAAATAAATAAAATAAATAAAATAAATAAAATAAATAAAATAAATAAAATAAATAAAATAAATAAAATAAATAAAATAAATAAAATAAATAAAATAAATAAAATAAATAAAATAAATAAAATAAATAAAATAAATAAAATAAATAAAATAAATAAAATAAATAAAATAAATAAAATAAATAAAATAAATAAAATAAATAAAATAAATAAAATAAATAAAATAAATAAAATAAATAAAATAAATAAAATAAATAAAATAAATAAAATAAATAAAATAAATAAAATAAATAAAATAAATAAAATAAATAAAATAAATAAAATAAATAAAATAAATAAAATAAATAAAATAAATAAAATAAATAAAATAAATAAAATAAATAAAATAAATAAAATAAATAAAATAAATAAAATAAATAAAATAAATAAAATAAATAAAATAAATAAAATAAATAAAATAAATAAAATAAATAAAATAAATAAAATAAATAAAATAAATAAAATAAATAAAATAAATAAAATAAATAAAATAAATAAAATAAATAAAATAAATAAAATAAATAAAATAAATAAAATAAATAAAATAAATAAAATAAATAAAATAAATAAAATAAATAAAATAAATAAAATAAATAAAATAAATAAAATAAATAAAATAAATAAAATAAATAAAATAAATAAAATAAATAAAATAAATAAAATAAATAAAATAAATAAAATAAATAAAATAAATAAAATAAATAAAATAAATAAAATAAATAAAATAAATAAAATAAATAAAATAAATAAAATAAATAAAATAAATAAAATAAATAAAATAAATAAAATAAATAAAATAAATAAAATAAATAAAATAAATAAAATAAATAAAATAAATAAAATAAATAAAATAAATAAAATAAATAAAATAAATAAAATAAATAAAATAAATAAAATAAATAAAATAAATAAAATAAATAAAATAAATAAAATAAATAAAATAAATAAAATAAATAAAATAAATAAAATAAATAAAATAAATAAAATAAATAAAATAAATAAAATAAATAAAATAAATAAAATAAATAAAATAAATAAAATAAATAAAATAAATAAAATAAATAAAATAAATAAAATAAATAAAATAAATAAAATAAATAAAATAAATAAAATAAATAAAATAAATAAAATAAATAAAATAAATAAAATAAATAAAATAAATAAAATAAATAAAATAAATAAAATAAATAAAATAAATAAAATAAATAAAATAAATAAAATAAATAAAATAAATAAAATAAATAAAATAAATAAAATAAATAAAATAAATAAAATAAATAAAATAAATAAAATAAATAAAATAAATAAAATAAATAAAATAAATAAAATAAATAAAATAAATAAAATAAATAAAATAAATAAAATAAATAAAATAAATAAAATAAATAAAATAAATAAAATAAATAAAATAAATAAAATAAATAAAATAAATAAAATAAATAAAATAAATAAAATAAATAAAATAAATAAAATAAATAAAATAAATAAAATAAATAAAATAAATAAAATAAATAAAATAAATAAAATAAATAAAATAAATAAAATAAATAAAATAAATAAAATAAATAAAATAAATAAAATAAATAAAATAAATAAAATAAATAAAATAAATAAAATAAATAAAATAAATAAAATAAATAAAATAAATAAAATAAATAAAATAAATAAAATAAATAAAATAAATAAAATAAATAAAATAAATAAAATAAATAAAATAAATAAAATAAATAAAATAAATAAAATAAATAAAATAAATAAAATAAATAAAATAAATAAAATAAATAAAATAAATAAAATAAATAAAATAAATAAAATAAATAAAATAAATAAAATAAATAAAATAAATAAAATAAATAAAATAAATAAAATAAATAAAATAAATAAAATAAATAAAATAAATAAAATAAATAAAATAAATAAAATAAATAAAATAAATAAAATAAATAAAATAAATAAAATAAATAAAATAAATAAAATAAATAAAATAAATAAAATAAATAAAATAAATAAAATAAATAAAATAAATAAAATAAATAAAATAAATAAAATAAATAAAATAAATAAAATAAATAAAATAAATAAAATAAATAAAATAAATAAAATAAATAAAATAAATAAAATAAATAAAATAAATAAAATAAATAAAATAAATAAAATAAATAAAATAAATAAAATAAATAAAATAAATAAAATAAATAAAATAAATAAAATAAATAAAATAAATAAAATAAATAAAATAAATAAAATAAATAAAATAAATAAAATAAATAAAATAAATAAAATAAATAAAATAAATAAAATAAATAAAATAAATAAAATAATTAAAATAAATAAAATAAATAAAATAAATAAAATAAATAAAATAAATAAAATAAATAAAATAAATAAAATAAATAAAATAAATAAAATAAATAAAATAAATAAAATAAATAAAATAAATAAAATAAATAAAATAAATAAAATAAATAAAATAAATAAAATAAATAAAATAAATAAAATAAATAAAATAAATAAAATAAATAAAATAAATAAAATAAATAAAATAAATAAAATAAATAAAATAAATAAAATAAATAAAATAAATAAAATAAATAAAATAAATAAAATAAATAAAAATAAATATAAATATTTAAATTTTTAATCGACTTTTAAAATCTTGCCAGTTTTCGTAAATTTATTAGATTTTCGTAATTTTGACAACATTTTCATGAGATTTTTAATTTTTCGAGATTTTCGTCAATTTATAAAGTTTTCAGGAGATTTTATAATATTAATCCATTTATTGACCAACAGGAACCATTTCCCAATTACAAGGCAAAAACAAAACAAACGCCTGGTACATATAAAAATATAATAATAATTAAATTGCAATAGTTCCGTAACAATATAAATTTTCGACAATTTTTGAAAATTTTCGGATATATGTGTATACACATTAAATGGTATTTTTTTTGGTTATCTACAACTTTTCTTAGCAAGATTTTTTTTATGATCAATATTAAAGAAATATTTAAAAAAAATGCTAAGAGTAAACTACCACTTCTGGTTTCCGCATTTTTACCAAATGTTGATCGAATACTACTATTGTAATAAAAAGCTTAAGTTTATAGTGTCATCTTAACAGCTCAATCGGTTTAGACTTAATCGTGGCGACAGAAGGACAAACGTTTTTCAAAAATGGTCTTTTTAAAAATAGTCTTGTTCCACTAACGTTTTTGATTTGAATATTTTCGCGAAAACAATACTATCCCTTTGTTTTGCATATAGGGGAAAGTAAAAAACAAATATATATCATGTTTTGGACAATAATTTTATTTTATAAAAACATTGACATTGACCTGTTTAGCTCTAAGACACAAATGTATACTTGAAGGAAAAATGCCCTGTATATTTTAGGACACAAATGGAAAAGTCACAGAAAAGTTATCACACCAACATTCCACTACAAAATATTAGAAGAATTCATTAATGTCTATAATAAAGAAAGTGACGTACTAATTACACAATTAAGGAAAGAAGTATCAAAAGATTTTGTTGAAGTGTACCAATATGTGACTTTATGCACCCTGGATATAATTTGTGGTATGTAAAGAATTGTATTTTATTTGTGTTTACAATTAAAAGAAATGTTGTCAATTTCTCAATATTTTTTTGTTGATTTCATGGACAATTGAATTTAGTTGATTTTTTTAAAATAAGTTTTGAAGAAAACTCATCTCAAGATTTTTTGTGAATGTCATTCAAATCTGTAGTTTCTAAAATTTAAAACATCGCATAATTTGATGATTGAAATTTTAGAAACAGCAATGGGTATATCCTTAAACATGCAACTTAACCCAACCGACTCTTTCTACTCAAGCGTTAAAGACATGTGCGATGTAATGTACCAACGATGTTTCAACCCTTTACTGCAAGTCGATTTTATTTATCGCTTGACGAAACTTTACAGAAAGGAAATGAATGCTGTGAAGATTCTGCGGACTTTCAGCGATGACATAATAAAAACCAGAAGGAGAGAAAAAGAAAACAAATCGCTGAATTGTGACGATAAAGAAAAAGAGTTCAATGTAAAGAAAAGAATATCTTTCCTGGATATGCTCTTAGAATGTGAAATTGACGGAAGACCGTTAACGCATCAAGAAATTCAGGATGAGGTCGATACTTTTGTGTTTGAAGGGCATGATACGACAGCTGTCGCGATTAGTTTCTCATTGTATTGTTTGAGTAGGAATCAAGAAATTCAGGTAAATATTATAAAAAAAATGCATTTTTGCAACTCTTTCGAGTTAAATAAATGTATTATTATTTATCTCAAAGGGGACTAAGTGAATTTGTACATTTTGTTTTTAAATATTATAAAGCATTGATTTAGCAACCTTTTTACAATCGCATATAGAGAAAAGGTATGTGTAAAACGTCGTGTAATGGAAGAAGGACAAAAAAACTTCATAATCTAAATACATACAAGGAATTTTTCTTCTAAGTATACATATCTCGATGTATACGCTGTAAGTTTTCCGGCTTTTGTTACTACAAAATCAATCAATTTTAAGCTTCTAACAAGTGTTGTCCACTCTTTAATTAAGCATGAAGCAAAATTTCTTGATTAGAAAAGCCTGAAAATTAAATTAAACGTTTTAAAAACTGTAAGCAAGCATACGTATAAACCGTATAAAATAATAAAGGTTCATAACTTGCATCCTGGAGATGAAGAGCGGCGTTTAGAATTTGTAATCGACAGAACAATCGATATTGGTCCAACATAAATCCTCATCAGACGGTCGCCAGGGTGCAACAAGGAAGATTTGGGTTCCATGCATGGGTGGCGCTTTATCAAAACAGTCCTTTACTACAGGATTTTTAACGAAAAATTGAATGCTGAAGGATACATCCAAATTTTGGAAGAATGTGTAATAATCGATTTGGATAACATGCCAATAGTCAATGGCATGTTATCCAAATCGATTATTACACATTCTTTAATGTTTATTTACAACAAGACGGTGTTCCAGCACACAATAGCCATATGGTAGATCACTTACTAACTGCCAATTTTGGCGAAAACGTTTAATTTACTTGTGCCAATATATTTCTCAATATTACGGCTAGATACCGTCGGATCTTTATTTTCCTTTTTGTAAATCTTACCTCTTGGTTTTCCAAATGATCCACAGTCATTTAAATTGTGATATAATCTTTGAAATATTTCTTTTTCTGGCTGTCGTCGGTCCGGATAACGCTCAAAATATACATAGGTCTAAAGCTGCGTCTTTATTTTCATTACGGCTATATTGAGTATAATGAAAATAAAGACCTAAAATGTTGAATTTTTCATAGTTTTGAAAAATATTCATTTTAGGCTCCTTTTTAAAAGAAATATAATCGAAAATATCAAAACCAATACGTAATTAATCTTAAATTTTATGACATGTAAACAAACAAAAACAAACGCTTAAAGAATTTAATTCATGGCCATCTAGAAAATCCTTGGTTTGTTTTTTGGAGTTTTAGCTATTTAGGACAAAACAAAATATTGAGTGTTACATATTGTTGCAATCACAAGAACAAAATCAATTTTTTGAGATACTCGGATACAGGATGTCCCATTTAAGAAAATAGTAGTTTTGATAATATCTCAAAAATTAAAACATCTATATTTTTTCAAGTAAGCCACTGGATTCTACGTAAAAAGTCATAAAACTTTTGTTTTTAAATTTTGTTTGTATCTCTATAAATAACCTAGTCATAGGAGATAATAAAAACCGGCAGAATTTGGGAATCACTCTGTATCTTCTAAACCAGTGGTCTCCAAACTACGGCCCGCGGGCCAAATCCGGCCCGCGACTTGCATGAATCCGGCCCGCGATTGTTTGTAATTTTTTTGTAAATGTCATATTTTGAAATATTGTAACAATTGTTCCTTAAATTTTTCATAATTTTATAAAATTAATCGGATCTTAGCCGACTTTATTATGTAGAATTGTATTTGTGGCCCGCGAAGAAGATAGTTTGGAGACCCAGGTTCTAAACCAACCAATCTAGTTAGCGTAAATCTGATTGCGCCATTAAACTAAACACTAAAAAAGAGAACGAGACACATATCTTAGTTTTTTTGTATCTCTTAGCGTTTAGCCTATACCCTATAATATCAACGAAAAAAAACCACCCTGTACATATCCTGATTAAGACGCTGTAAATATTTACACATTCGTCGTTTTTGAAGAGCATTCAATTTGAAGCTTCTAAAGAGTGTTTGCACTCCCAGACTAAGCATAAAGTAAAATTTCGAGTTTAGAAAAAGCCTGAAAATTTCATTTGGTCGCTCCACCAAATTTTCAGGCTTTTCTAAACTCGAAATTTTACTTCATGCGCCACGCGTATAAAACACAGATTTTAAGTGAAGTTCGAATATAAATAAATTTCACAATATTTTAATGTTTTATACGCGTGGCGCATGAAGTAAAATTTCGAGTTTAGAAAAGCCCAGAAAATTTGTCTCGGGTCGCTGCGCGACCCTCGACAAATTTTCACGGGGCTTTTCTAAACTCGAAATTTTACTTCATGCTTAGTCTGGGAGTGGAAAACACTCGTTTAAATCTTCAAATTGAACTCTTTTAAAACACAACGAATGCTAGAAAATTTACAGCTTGTACATGTTTACCTAAAAGAAAAATTACCTGTATTGTATAATAAAAACTACAGTCTTAACTAAAAAATAGTATGTTATACGAACAAAGTTAAAGTCCTTTATTTTATTAAATTGCTATTATTTTTACTCCTGGAATTTATAAATTGGAGAAAATTAGAATTAGCAGTGCCCTAAAGTTTATTATAAATTAAGGCTGTGAATTAGAATTTACAAAATAGTCAAATATATGTATATATAAGTAAAATGTTTGAATTTTTTAGTGTTAAAATAATAATAAAACTATTAGTAACACTAAATATCCCTATAGTTTCATTGATTATATTGGTTAATTATTAAATGTCATCAAAATTTAAATTTAAATATTAGAGTTCTCAGCTTCATTATAATCCGTTTTGTATGAACAACTATTTTGTCAATCAATGCTAACATAAAATTGAATGTTAAGCCAGCCCGGTTTTGTAATTTTAGTTGTTAATACTTATACATTAAAAATGTATATCATATTACAATAAAAATAAATATGCATAAAGTATACATGGAAAGCAATATCACGAAGAATTAAATGTGGATATACCGTTGGGGGTCATTTTTCCCCTACAATTTTTCCCCTAGGTTATTTTTCCCCGCGCTATTAACTTTCCCTTCAAATTTTCCCCCGGCTATTATTTTCATAAGAAGATGAAACTTAGACTAAGAAATGTATTCAATTGCGTGCAATGATTGTAGCAAATGTTATATAAGCCAAACTCAAAGGATTTTTTTTTTAAATATTTAAGGAATATAAAGGGTGTTTCACCTAAAACTCCCCAGGCTAAATAACAAGAAACTAAAAATGTTAAATTGCGTATTCCTAATTGGATTGTGTTTAATTGACAGCAATGTTTTAAGTTCCAATGGGAAATTGTTTTATCAGAATTTGATGTTAATTAGTCTCAATTTGAAGTTGAAAAGTTATAGCTTAAATATCAGTTGCGTAGAATATGTTTGAGCTAAGTAGAACTATTTTGTTTTTATTTTTATTAATATTTGAAAAATATGATATTTTGTATAAATATAAATAATTCACTCGCGAACGGTACGCAGAAGAGGTCAGACGTGTGAGCGAATTACAAGCAATTTTTAAAGCGAAAAAGAAGCCTTTCATCCCTCTAGGTGTTACCTGGAAAGGATGGATGAGGACGTGGAAGATAACACGATGGATACTTCCGGTTTCCAGGAAGTCACAACAAAAAAACGCGGTCGTCCACCAAAGTATACGACAACAAAGAGGGCTAACATAACAGGTAATACAACTAGAAACACCAACAGATCACTACAAGAAATTGTTAAATTAATCACGACACAAAACCAAACGATCCAACAAAGCATAATGTCACAAACACACTATCAACAGACAACACAAAAAAACAACCCGATATACACACAAGCCTCGCAGACATTTCACACACAAACTCAACTACAACCACATAACATCACCCCATCCGGTAGCAAAACTAGTAATACACAACCACATATAGCCTATACTCATGCAGAACAAAATGCAATTGGAAAAAACGCACGACAAGAATACAGACACTCATTCAATTTCACAACTGTGAACGACATTACGAGACTGCAAATGGTACAGACATGGATCGGCCACAAATTTGACAATAACGCACTGATAATTAAAACTCAGTATGGATTCTTACTAAAAAGTAATGAGGATATCAATACAACAGAGGGACAGCTAAAATGTCTGCAACAAAAAAGGATCATACATGAGTTCCGCGAATGTCGCCCGTCTCAGTCGAACTGGACACGCGAGAGTGCATCGCGCCCCTCCACTCAGCGATCTGCGCCAGAGCCATCCTACTGTCTTATCATAAAAGGGGTCGAACAAGACATTGATGACGACACAATAAGCGCGCGGCTGAGAGAACTAGGATTTACACATCGTTTTTGCAAACGAATAATTGCAAAGAAAGATGATTATCGAACACGCATGATTAGGGTTATTACAGCATCACTTGACACTTTTAAAAGAATGTTACACGAAAAATTTCACTTTCTTTGTAAGATATATCACGTGGAAGAAAGTAAGCCACCGACTCCGATCCCTAGCCCATGCAGTCGATGCAATAAATTTGAACACGCCACTGTAAATTGTAAGGAATCAATTACATGTGCCAAATGCGGAGGAACTCACCCTTCAAATATATGCGACACAAATCTTCCACCTAAGTGCAAATCGTGTGGAGGCACAGAACACGGTGCATGGTCGATGAAGTGCCCAATGAGACCACGAGAGCCGATAGAGGGAATACCGAACGTGAAAATGGTCAACCACAACAAAAAATCATCAGACATTGACAAGGAATTGACAGTAAATTCACGAATTCATGCACCCATCACCATACACGACTTTATTATTGATACTTACACGACGAAAATTAACGAACTAACGACCAACAATAGAGACGAGCTTATTAAAAAACTACGAGAACGATTCAATGACTCATTCGCTGTCGACACACATGTAAATTTTTCCGGGAATAAAATGTTCATTGTGATGTTTGACCTTAAATCTCCCAATGTTATCCCTCCTGTATTCCCTATCACTGGTGTAAAAACCGGGTTCGCACAAGTAACCAGAAATGGCTAACACAACATTTATGTATACGAACATTAATTCCTTATCCAAAAAATCCCACCTAATTTCCCATTTCCTACGTAACAACCTTGTGCATGTTAATATGTTTGTCGAAACAAAATCCAATAGACCATTCCCTCTTAAAGATTATCCTTTCATACAAATCCCCTCATCCGCTCCGCTTCAAAACCAAAGAGGAGGTTCCATAATAGCAGTGAGACCGGAGATTAAATTAGGGAAAGCTAATCCTCCACGCATAAACCACATAATGAATGAATGTCTCCATTGCACCGTTGAACTCTCCTCTTTTACCCTACATATCTTCCTCGTATACGTCCATCACTCCTCAGTAATCGAAGACACTATCCTTACCAAAGCTTCCTTATATGACCATGCTATCATAATCGGTGATTTCAACATGAATTCGGCAAAACATAAGCAACTCTCTTCCTTTATTTCAAACTCCAATTTTATCCGTATCCACACAGATCCAACTTTTATCATGCCCCATAATCAATCCTCTACCCCTGATGTATTCCTAGCCACCAGTAATATCAGACCCATTATACATAACTTGGAGCTAATACCCGATTTTGGGTCAGATCATCTGTCAATCAAATTTTGCCTCTCCTCAACCCCCCCATTCCTACACCGACTAAAATGACTTACAGATACAAGGACTGCGACATAGACAAAGTGACAGAAGACATTACACAACATATCACACAACATTCAGACATATCCTCTACATCCATATCCTTATTTTTCGAAACTTTAGCAGACTCAATCAAAAAAAATACTCCCACCTATACCAAACAACCTTATAAGTATCCCCTTCCTAAATTTATCCTAAGACTGATAAAATACAAACGACAATTATACAGAGACATCCGACTGACAGACGAAACTAACTTAAAAACAAAATACAATAAACTCAATAAAGACATACACGTTATGATACAAGAATACAAAAAGGATTTGTGGGTTAATACCTGCAAAAACCTTAACGAACTTCAAGGAAAAAAATTTTGGGACGAAGTTAAAAAATTGAGTAAATACCGTAAGACAGACTTTCTACAAAAAATACAAGACCCAACGACACTAGAGACAACCACAGACGATCAGACAATAGCAGACATTTTCGCTAAATATTTCAAAAAAACATACACAATGACTGATAACTCTCCATTTGACAATGACTCTCTTGAGACAATTAATTCCTGGTATAACTCCTTCAAACTCAACTCCCACTTCCCAAACGTTCCCGACGAGATAAAGGAAGAAGAGTATTACGAATTGTTGCATAAAGGCAAAAACACATCACCTGGGTATGATAGTATTCCTTGATCTATCCTAAAATCCCTTCCACAAAATATACATGAATACATCCTCCGCATATTCAACCACATTTATCAATCCCAGTCCTTCCCGAAGGAGTGGAAGCGAGGTATAATTACATGTATCCATAAATCAGGAAAAGAGGCGACACATGTCGCAAGCTACCGTCCTATTACTTTGCTTCCAGTCCTCGGGAAATTATATGAATCCATCATCCAAAAAAAACTCACGTCCCTCATCCAAAACTGTATCGCCTACTACCAATTCGGTTTTATTGAACACCGTTCAACATCCCTTCCTGTAACAATTTTAACATCGAACTGTCAGACAGCACACCTCGAAGGTAAAAAATCCGCAGTTTTGTTCCTGGACATTCAAAAGGCATACGACTCGGTTTGGCATCGAGGTGTGTTGTTCAAGTGCAATTCCTTAGGCATTCCTCCGTACCTAATTAACATCCTAGACCACTTCCTATCCAATAGATCCATAAGTGTCCGAATACGAAATTCCTACTCCCAATCCTTCACACCTGAACAAGGTCTACCACAAGGATCCCCACTTTCTCCCATGTTGTATAACTTGTTTGTCCATGATTTTTACAATCCAGACCCTTTGTACTTCAACCCATCAGCCTATCCTCTACTCTACGCCGATGACACTGCACTTATAACCCATGCTCCCACTATACCTAAAGCCCTAAGCACTCTCCAAGGTCTGATTGATGATGCCCAGACATGGTTCGCGAAATGGCGCATTACCATCAACCCCAACAAAACACAACTCCTTATCCCATACCATAATGCTCAAAACTCCCAATTTAACATAACCATGAATAGTCACACCATTTCTCCCGCCCCCAATTGTAAATATCTAGGTATTACTATCGACCCCAAATTTACTTTCCTCACACATTCCCAAATCCTAAAAGCAAACATAAAGAGCAGGGCTCGATATTTTAGATCTTTAACATACAAAAATGAAGGTATCTCCACCAATACAGCGGTGTTCATTTATAAAATGATATGTCGACCCCTGCTCGAATATGCTGCTATCCTTTTCCATAATCCTCGTCCAAACGTGTTGAAGAACCTAGAAGTCGCGGAGCGTTCAGCCTTGAGAGTGCTTACAAAAATCCGACACCCTAACAATCCTCTGCATAATCCCTCTAACACACTCCTCTATGAACTTTGCAACATCCCAACGATCACTGAACGTCTTCAGACTCTATCATTAAAATTTGCCTCAAACCCATACAACACTGAAATCTTAAATTACCTATGTATACCCCGCAATCCTAACATCCACCCCAAGTATATATTCTCTACCAAAACCATTTATCAATTCATCACATTTCATCAATCGAACCCAGACAGTGACGTTAGCGATCATGACATCTAAATTTCCGACATAGACTAGACAAGAACAGGCGGAAAGACCATTGGTCGATAGCCAATTACGGAATATTTATAATTTTAGTGGAATAATATATATTCAATGCAATGTATTGTATATAATTAATGTATATTCTGTAATAAAGATGTATATATATATATATAAATAATTCAAATATTCGAATACTCAAATATAAATATTACAATCACTAAATTTTTAACTTTAAATCAGTGTTTTCTACGTCTAGTGCATGATGTAAAATTTCGAGTTTAGAAAAGCCTAAAAATTTGGATTAGCCGGCCTTCGCTTCGCTTGCACCGACAAATCCAAATTTTCAGACATTTTTAAACTCGAAATTTTACATCATACTTAATCATGGAGTACAAACACTTGTCATGACCATGATGCGACAACTCTCGCTAGGACAGCCCATTAGAAGAGCCAAATCGCATGACCACAGAAGGATTGAACGTCGAATCAAAAACATAGTCGCGAAATATGATGATTACAGGGAGGAAGACAAACTTTTAGATTATTTACAAAATATTAGTTGTAATATAACTTTATAAATTTTGTAATATAACTTAATTAAGATAAATTCAAATTCAAAACTATTTGAATTTGAGAAAATAAGCTTACGCTTCTTATAGTTTGCACACTAAACATAATATATAAAATTACGAAAAAACTATTCGTGAAAATGCAAACAGTGTCTTAATTAATAAGACAATTTAAGACGATAAATATTCATTGAAACAACTACTACCCGTGCAAATACACTTTTTCTAAGTAAGTTTGTTTTAATTTTATTCCTAATTTTTTCAAACGTCATAAGCAAAGCTATACTGAAGAGAGATAAATCTCGAAACGCGTCTATAGATGGCCTAAGACATTAGTTTTAATCCAAGTCCTTTCACTTCTAATTTGTTGCTATCTCTCCTTTCATTTTAAACTGTATTGTTAGTTGGTTTGAAGAGAATTTGACCTAAACGTTACATATACTTTAATAGAGCGTTGTAACAAATCAAATTAAATAAGATTTTAAATCTTCATTGTATAATTCAATATCCGGAGGTGTATTTGCACGGGAAGTAGTTGTTTCAATGAATATTTATCGTCTTAAATTGTCTTATTAATTAAGACACTGTTTGCATTTTCACGAATAGTTTTTTCGTAATTTTATATATTATAACTTAATTAATTTGATTGTTGCGTTATTATTCATTTGAGGGAAAATTAGATTAAGGAAATATTAATTTGGGGGAATATTAATTCGGGGGAAAAATATAAGGGGAAAATTTGCCGG